>JAEOAD010001894.1:1807500-3075000 GCA_036365145.1 Orientallactaga sibirica | reverse complement strand
AAAAAACATACACACATTAGTGGTCCATAGTCATGGTTAATTCACAATATAATATCTGCACCACTCATTGTATAGTGCATTATGAAGTCTTTGAAAATAGTTATGGGCTTGTCATAATATAGAACATCTTTGGACAACAAGGAGGTTCACGGTTATAAATATACAATATTATGCCAAGTATTTGAAAGAACACATACATTATTGACAAGCTATAAACAAAGTCTGGTTAGAGAAAGGGCCACAAATACTAGAAATAATGATACTTGTAGGGGATTGACCACTAAGAGAGTGGATTTTAATTTCTGTGTTGCATTGTTTAGAAAATGTTTTAATAGCTATTGTTTGTAATGGGAAAGAAACAAAAAGACTTTATGGATTTTTTCAACCAGATTTTAAGTGAAAGACTAATTAATCATTTCATCTTTGAATATATTTAGAATTTTCCTGAAAAGTTTCCACAGTGTATGGCACTAGGTGTGAGCCTATGATGAAAGCTAGTGGCTCCAGCACCTCAGAACTAACCCCCCCCAAAAAAAAAATTTGGATGTTTACAAGGTTTAGACTTCTCTTCAATGTGCCAAAATAATTCTCAATGGCGTGGGACATTTTAACTCTGGTGCTAAATGCCAAATTTTAGGTTTTTGAAATAGCACACCGGTGAAGCAAGGTTCTTTAAGTAGAATGCTGTTCATACAAGCCAATGGCTGGACTAAGGAATGGACGACCACATCAGAACTATAAGGAAGGACTAGTGAGCTGCAAGAACCCAGATGTACCAGCCTTTAGTTCGTGAGGCTGGCCTAATGAGCCACTCCAATCCAAATGAACAAATCTTTCCATTGCTTTTATTTTTTTTGTTTTATTTTTATTTATTTATTGGAGAACTACAGACAGAGAAAGTCAGAGAAAGAGACAGATAGATAGACAATGGCACACTAGGGCCTCCAGCCACTGCAAACGAACTCCAGATGCATGCACCACCTTGTGCATCTGGCTTACATGGATCCTGGGGAATCGAGCCTCAAACCAGGGTCCTTAGGCTTCACAGGCAAGAACTTAACCACTAAGCCATCTCTCCAGGCCCTGTTGCTTTTAATGTTACACTATGGTATTATATTGACACAGCCAATAAGCCTGGTACTTAAACCAGATCTAATCTGGCCATTAAGCTAGCTGATAAGGACTGTGTTCTGAGTCTATAATTGGGGAAAACATCTAGCAGGGTAAGAAAAGAACACTCTAATCTGAGCTGCCTCTCTCTCTTAAGCTGAGGGGAATGATGTTGTACGATTGCATCCTGGTTATGAGGGGTTTTACTATAATTTCAAATAATGGAAGCCTATTTAAGTAAATAGATAAATTGCTTATAAAGTTGGACAAGGTAGAATCGGGGGACCCAACTCTTACTAAGGGCATTTGGGTGGGGGCTAATCACCGAGAATGTAGATTCCATAGTTAGGAGCGCGTCACTCACCATCCGCAATGGCAGATGGCTGACATGTCCATTGTGTGTGCATGACATGGTCAAGGAGCGGTCATTGAAGTAACCATTTCTTTGAAACCAGACAGACTGCCCTCAGGGTGGCCTGGCTACTTTGAACACTCCATGATGGGTCTGCGGAAACTCCACTCCAGCTACAAGTACCACTGTTCCTGCTAACACCACAGCTCCTGACGCAAGAGGCCTGGCTCCAGTCACGATTGCTCAGGCAGGATCAAGAGGTGTACTCCCTCAGTACCTCCCTCGTGACTCAACCAAAACCTGCCATGCCTGTTTGTGATTGGTCCACAAAGGAGGCTTACGATCAGTGCATATGTAAGATCTGTGAGTGGGAGAACTACACACTGTATAATAATGCAAGCACAAGTATGCCATGGCCGTTTTCTAAGTATATAAACAGGCTATTTCTCAGTCGTGTCAGGCTAGTATGGGAAGCTTCTCTTGAGTATTTTTGAAACCCTGCTAATGCAATATGAGGTCCTATAAAAGCTGTTGGATGGGCTTCACTTCCTTCCGTGTGGTCTTCTTCATAGCTGGAATGTGACAGGAAACTGAGCATGTGTCATGGGGAAGAAAAACAGAAAGAGCTCAATTTCCTAATATCATTCGAAAGAATAAAAAGGCCTGGAGGGAGATGGCTTAGTCAGTTAAGAAAAATAACCTTAAATTTCCTTGCCTGGAGAGATGGCTTAAAGCCCTAAGGACCCCAGTTCAAGGCTTGATTCCCCAGGACCCACATAAGCCAGATGTATAAAGTGGCACATGCATCTGGAGTTTGTTTGCTGTGGCTGGAGGCCCTGACATGCCCATTCTCTCAATCTGCCTCTTTCTCTCTCTGTCTGTCACTCTTAAATAAATAAATAAATAAAATTTCCTAATATGCAAAAAGTGCCTAAGAGCCACTTTGAGAAAGACAAGAGCCCAGCTGACAAATATGTAATGAAGTTAATAGGTAATGCCCTTCTCTACAAAGGAAAATGTAGACATCCAAAGAGAACAGATGCAGTAGATGCTATTGAGTTGAGACTAAAAAGTTGGGTAGCACCATGTTTGTGAGAGAATGGGGAGCAGTCACTGACAGATAACTGGTGCAGCTGTGTTGTGCACCCAACATAGCTTCCATACAGCACAAGAGCCATTATCCAGTTTATCTTACACACGAACGACCATTCCATGTCAATAATTTATCCTAAATTACACTTGCACAGGTTAGTTTTTCCCACATTATTGATAGCAAAAAATGATAAATAACATAAATATCCATCTAAGCTTATTGGTCAAATAAAGAGAACCTTACAATTAAAACAGTTGAAGGCATAAAACATTACATTTTTATATTTTTATTTTTAATTTGTTTAGTAGACAGAGAAAGAAAGAGAGGAGAGAGAGAGAGAGAGAAAATGAGCACTCCAAGGACTCTAGCCACTGCAAATGAACTCCACATGCATGCACCACCATGTACATCTGCCTCACGTGGGTACTGGGGAATGAAACCCGGGTCCTTAGGCTTCACAGGCAAGTGCCTTAACTGCTAAGCTATCTCTCCAGCCCATGATCTTTTTAAAAACTATTTTTACTTCTTTATTTGAGAGAGAGAGAGATAAGAAGGCAGACACACACATACACATATACACAGAGAGAGAGAGAAAAGAGAGAGTACAGGTGTGCCAGGGCCTCTTGGCATTGCAAACCAAATGCCTGCACCATTTTGTGTATCTGGGTTTATGTGGATACTGGACAATCAAGCCCAGATGTGTAGGCTTTGCAAACAAGTGCCTGTAAGCCACAGCCACTTTCTACCACCACCCCTGTACAGCGAATTTGACCTATGGCATTTAGGTCATTCAAACAATGCTTAAAATTCAATTAAAGGTGGCATCAAGTTGTCTATTGAGTGTGCTAAACTTGATAGAGTGGGTTAATAAAGTGTTGAGTGGGTTCAACTTAGTCTCCCACCCATTATTTCAAGCACCCTTTCCTGGTCCTATCCAGTAACTTCCATAAATGGTCTAGATTTTCCCCTCACATTCAAACACTAGAAGTTCTCCTCCTGTCCTCACCGCACCACATCCACCTCAGTCATCCTGTGAGGTCATACGTAGGGATGGGATTCCATCAGGAATTTGTTAATGAATGCTACTGTACTTTGAAGGGGGTGTCCTGTGGAGTACAGGAGTACAGATGGGGGAGGCCAGTTCCTTCTTTGAAGGTAATTTTTGTGGCTTCTTGGAAGGTTGTTTTTTCTAAACCTATTGACACACTTGTCTTTTGGGTCCCATGTAGCCACAGCCTTCAGCAATCTTCATATTCTGTCTGTCTGTCTGTCTGTCTGTCTGTCTGTCTGCCTGTCTGTCTGCTTGGGTCCTGTTTCTTCAGGCATCCCTTTGACCAGATCTAACCCAACCACAATCCCAGCCTCATGCTTTCCACAGCCACTCACCAGCTCTTGTGCATCGGACATTGTCCGTCAGAAGTGTGCTGGCGTAGGAAATAGCCCTCCTTGCTCACTTTGCAGAAATGAGACGTTCCAGCCACTTCCTGACCTCAGATATGTTCGGGACGGGGGTTAGAGCTGAAGTCTCCCCATAATTAAATGAGGTCATGTCACATTCACCCAGGAAATTTATCTTTTCCTCTCTCAGGATTTCTAAACCTATTCTGTCTATAATTCTGACCTGTTTGTCCTACCTAAAAACAGTCCACTTCCAGGGACTATGAAGCCAGTGAACAAAATATTTTTACCACGGTTTTAGCAGCAGGTCAGGAGATATTTGTGAATGGCTGCACACTACATTGCACTTCCAGAACATGGCCTATACTCTGTCAGAATAGTTATTTTCCTTCCATCGACATTTATTATTGATTTTTCTCCCCCAGCTTAATTCTGTCCATTGGATCAAAGATCACAAGCATCTCTGATCCAATGGGATTCATGCAAAGTGTCCATTTAGCCTTCTCTGTGGCTCCACGGAGAAGATAGGCATAGGAAGTTAGTTACCTTGAATTCATCTTTTTAAATTTTATGGAAACATGTTAGCAACTCATTTTTAGAAGTAAGCAGGCTGCTCATGATGTGAGAGCTTCAAGTTTGGGTAGTAATCAGTTCCCTTAAAAAGATACATCTCACGCACGTCACTGTCCTGCGAGGCCTTAGTGCATTTTCTGACATTCGCTGTGCTTTCGCTCCGCCTGCTCCCCTAGAGGTGTGTCAGAAAACAGGTTCTAGAATTCTCAGAGCATCACACTTGTCTCTGATCAACTACCTGAGTGGGACAAATCACTGCATTAAATTAATATGTTATTACTTGACCTAGTATGGATTCACAGCTTCTGGAGCTTATAGATTTCTTACTTAATAAATAACTTGGATAATAAATACGTAATTAGTTATATTATATATTCTTTACTTGAAGGTTGGTGAAAGTTGACTGAATTCATCTCCAAGGTACTCTACCTATCTCTCCACATACAATACCTCATAATATATTATATAAACATACATACACACATTCTGACATAATTTTGAATATCTCTTCCATTAGTGGTCCCATCTTTGTTTTGGGGGGGGTAATCATATAAGACAAACATTAATGTCTGCCTCCATAGGGCCTCTGCTAACATCTCCTCTCAAACCCACCTACTACTGATGTCTAGCATGTCTTTCTTGAGTTGTTTCAATTGATAGATAAGAAATTAAGACTTGAAATCTGAACAAAGAAGTCCAAATTGCAGGAAATGCAGAGATGTAAGGCAATAACTTCTCTGTTTTAGGAATTTGTAGAATGTCACACAGAAGAATATGCGACCAGCCCCCGGATGGGGGATCTGAGAGACATGGTGGAGGGACGAAATTGTGGAAGTGAGCTTTGAATTGGCCCAGAAAGAGAGCCTTAAAAATAAAAGAAATGGGGAGGGGGCTGGAGGGATGGCTTAGCAGTTAAGGCATATGCCTGCAAAGCCAAAGGACCCCAGTTCAATTCCCCAGGACCCATGTTAGCTAGATGCACAAGGTGGCACATGTGTCTGGAGTTCATTTGCAGTGGCTGGAGGCCCTGGAGTGCCCATTCTCTCTCTCTATCTTTCTCTCTCTCCCTTTTTCTCTCTGTGAAATAAATAAATAAAAACAAAAATATTTTTTAAAAAATTAAAAAGGGGCTGGAGAGATGGCTTAGCGGTTAAGGTACTTGCCTACAAAACCAAACAGCCGAGGTTCAATTCCCCAGGACCCACATAAAGTCCATAACATAGAAGATATCTGCTCTACATGTATGCACAATTACTTATAGCCCCAACTTACCATCAAAAGAATAAGAAATAATAGAATAAATAATAAACAAAATAATAATAAATAAAAGGATAATAAATACCAAGTCCATAGTGTAGAAGGTATCTGCTCTACATGTATTCACAATTACTTATAGCCCCAACTTACCATCAAAAGAATAAGAAATAATAGAATAAATAATAAACAAAATAATAATAAATAAAAGAATAATAAATACCAAGTCCATAGTGTAGAAGGTATCTGCTCTACATGTATTCACAATTACTTATAGCCCCAACTTACCATCAAAAGAATAAGAAATAATAGAATAAATAATAAACAAAATAATAATAAATAAAAGAATGATAAATACCAAGTCCATAGTGTAGAAGGTATCTGCTCTACATGTATGCACAATTACTTATAGCCCCAACTTACCATCAAAAGAATAAGAATAATAGAATAAATAATAAATAAAATAATTAATAATAAATAAATAAATAAAAGAATAATAAATGCCAAGTCCATAACATAGAAGATATCTGCTCTACATGTATGCACAGTTACTTATAGCCCCAACTGACCATCAAAAGAATAAGAAATAATAGAATGAATAATAAATAAAATAATAATAAATAAATAAATAAAAGAATAATAAATGCCAAGTCCATAGTGTAGAAGGTATCTGCTCTACATGTACGCACAGTTACTTATAGCCCCAACTTACCATCAAAAGAATAATAATAATAGAATAAAATAAATAAAATAATTAATAATAAATAAAAGAATAATAAATGCCAAATCCATAATGTAGAAGGTATCTGCTCTACATGTATGCACAGTTACTTATAGCCCCAACTTACCATCAAAAGAATAAGAAATAATAGAATGAATAATAAATAAAATAATTAATAATAAATAAATAAAAGAATAATAAATGCCAAGTCCATAACGTAGAAGGTATCTGCTCTATATGTATGCACAGTTACTTATAGTCCCAACTTACCATCAAAAGAATAAGAAATAATAGAATAAATAATAAATAAAATAATTAATAATAAATAAATAAAAGGATAATAAATGCCAAGTCCATAGTGTAGAAGGTATCTGCTCTACATGTACGCACAGTTACTTAGTCCTCAAGCTGATGTGTGTGCATAGTCACTTAGTCCTCATGCCCACATGTGTATATCTTTATTTAGTCCTCATGCAAACACAATAATCCAATCCAGTGTTTCTTTTATAATAACACCCAAATTTTAATAAGGAAATATATACTTAGGTTTTGGCAAGCGTATGAAATGGAAAAAATATACGGTAGGTTCTCCAAGAAATATGTATTTATGTATTCCTGAATGGGAAATTTGCCAAATTATTTTAGTCAGCATAAATAAGGAAGTTGGGAAGTTACCGAAATAAAAATGCAAGGCATATTATGCAGTGTTTCCAAAAACACTTTAGCTCGCCTTTTTCTGAAGTAATGCAAGTTGACAATGCTTACAATTACTTAAAACAGCGAGAGGCTAGGAACACAGCTCCGTTAAGTGCTAAACTAAAGCATGTCAAGATTCCTTCGATGTACAGAAAATCAGTTTAGGATTTGTACGGACAAACTCATATAACCCTCTTGACTTTTAATTTACATATATCAGTGGTGAAATGAGAACTGGCTTTGCTTCCACATCTTCCACCAAGGGCCCATCCTTTCCCTAGGAATCCTTTAACATCAGCAACTGAGGAACCCCAAGCTGTGGACAAAAACACACATGCATTCCTAGCTCCAAAGCTTTAGTACAAACCCTAATCCCCCCTCCTCTAAGGACAGCACATTTTTGATACCTTCCCTTTCCCTAAAAACAATTCAGTCTGAATGTAGAACAGAAATCACTAGAGGTAATTTAAATTATTACTAGAGGCAATAAAAATGGGAGGGAGTCATGGGAAACTGGTTATTGGCTGCCAAAACACAGACAAAAGAAACAAGTTCTAATGTTCATAGCACAGTGAGCAACTAACTATCGCTCACAATCACCTATTATACATCTTATGAATGGCTGGAAAAGAGAAATACAATGTAATGATAAACAGATGCAATTTTAATGACTCTGATTTGATCATGAGATATATATTCACAGCATTGAACAAATGTGTACCTCATAAATATGAACAATTATGACGTGTTAAAGGCATCTCAAGTGTTTCAGTAGATGGAACTCCTCACTACCATGATTTAGTCTAGACGCACTGGCTGCATGTGTCAGGTTACCACAATGGAGTCAGGTGTGTTGGTGCATCCTGTAATCCTAGAACTCAGGAGGCTAAGGCAGAAAGACTATCATTTCAAGGCTAGTCTGAGGTACAGAGCTACAAAATGAAACTCTGCCTTAAAATAACTAGTGTGTGTGTGTGTGTGTGTGTGTGTGTGTGTGTTTGCTGTTACCTATAAATATGCCTAATTATAATAATAAACTTTTATTTTGATTAAAAATATGTATATTCTTTGGAAAACTATAAAATGGTGAAGATCAGGAGAATAAATACTTCAAGCAGCTATCTTGTGTCACTGTAGTTCCTCACCAGCCACCTCTACCTAATCTCAGTCCCACCAGTTTGAAAAACTATGATGCAGATTTTAAGAGATTTAAAATACTTCCATAGCAAATGCTTACGTGAACCAGCATGTCTTCTACATTAAAAGCATTCCCTCTTTGAATTCTTAAAACTATCTTTTAATGAAGGCACTGATATTTTAATACCTCCCATAACAGGAGGATGAATAACCTAAGGATCAAAAATGTAAAATAACTTGCCTATGATAACCATTTATTTTTCAAGTCTTATTCCAAAGTCTATGGTCTAAAGCAGATTTTCCTGACTTCTCACAGGTACAGATTACAGTTTGAACTTAAACAGTAAGTTTTATTGGTTACCAATCAGAACGAGATGGTAAGACCCTGTTGCTGAAGACATCACGTGTTTGAGCTGCAGAACACTGAGGAATCAAGCTGGAGCTGAGCTGGAAGCCTCCTCCCTGTTGACCAGCTGTCATGATTTTGGAAAGAGTTAGGTAGCTTGCTAAGGAAGAAAAGTCATCAATGGTCTTAACCAGCAGTGGATCAGGCAAGCTTTATGGCTTCCCCCTCAGGTAAAGTGTGCCAGATGGAGTCATGGTGGCATGTCTGTTATGGTGGGAACCAACTGCTATCTGATGGGATGTGAATTCCAATGGGAGGAAATTCATGCCAGATACTGAAAACCTAGTCAAAAGCCTATGGCTGAAGAGGTCATGTCTTGATAAATGAATATCCCCATTATGCCCACCAAACTTCCCTTTAAAAACTTATGTTTAGGGCTGGAGAGATGGCTTAGCAGTTAAAGCACTTGCCTGCGAAGCCTCAGGACCCAAGTTCAACTCTCCAGGTCCCACGTAAGCCAGATGCACAAAATGATGCAAGTATTCAAGGTTGCACATGCACATAAGGTGGTGCATGCTTCTGGAGTTCAGTTGCAATGGCTGGAGACCCTGGCACACCAATTCTCTCTCCCTCTCTCCCTCTCTCTTTCTCTATCTCTGTCTATCTCTGTCTCTCTCATAAAAGAAAGCCAGCCTGTTGGGCTTGCCTCAAAAAAAAAAAAAAAAAAAAAAAAAAGAACCCTTATGTTTATGCCCATATATTAATGCTACCCTCACTTTTCATTAGAGGAGCTTCGTTTTGCAGAAACTCACCAATGTTTGAGAAAAACTGACAGTGGTGTGTTCAACACTAAGTGAGACATCTCCATCACACCCTCCAAGGCCCAAGGACCATTGCAGAAGAGGTGGTGGAAAGAATGTAAAAGCCAAGGAAGGGGAGGAGTGCTTTGCAATACTGTCTTCCAGACAGAGTGGCCATGGTATTCATGACCCCACAGTAGCTGACACTACCTACACAAGACCTGAGTAATGGGAGGAAAAGATGATGACATCAAAAGAGAAGAGAGACTATTTGGAAAGAAGAAGGGATTCAGTGGAGGAGGGACACAGAAGGGGGAAAAGGGGGAGGCCACTAATGCTGCTGTTGGCTAAGTGGATATATTATGCCCATCAAACATAAAATAAAATGTCCATTTTCATTTCCATGGCTATATGTAATATGTGACTGCCTGTTGAGTTTTATTTCCTCCAAGTCCTCCTTCCATCAATACTTCAGTACCCACTGGACCCCGAGTATAATCAGCATGGTGTTTTGCAACCGTAACGCACAAGAGTAACAGAAGCTTTGCAGTGAAAGGCATTGGTTCATCCATTTCACACACACACAGAAAGCGACTGGGTAACTTTTGTATGATCTTTCAACTAGTAGGGTTTTTGTGTGTACATATGTGCACAATAAACTGTGTGTGTGTGTGTGTGTGTGTGTAATGCTTTGTACGCATGTGTGTGTATAGGCACAGGCAAAGAAGAATGTTGACTTTCCCCTCCATCTTTCCATCACTCATACGCTTGAGATGACAAAGGCTTTCGCTAATTCTGGAGCTTGCCATTTTTGTGGACCCTATTGATGTGTGGCCACACCCAACCCTTTATGTGAGTGCTGGTGGATCAGAGTCAGGTGGTTTCAGAAACCTTCATGTTTGCATGGGAAGCACTATTACCCAATGAACCCTCTCTCCAAGCCCCAAGCCAGTAGTTTGGAAAAGACAAATTCTAGGGGAGGGGGGAGTATCTTTAGGAACCATTTTTGTTTCTTTTTCTTCATTATGAACGTTTCTGTATGAACAGATCGCGTGTTGGCCCTGTTCTCCTTTGTGCTGTCCTCGTCTATCCCCTCTTCTGCACCCCCATCCCACTGACAATCCTCCCTGGGGGAGTCGTTGGTCGTCACATGGGGGTACGATGGCAGCAGTCAGTCTCTGCGGGTGAGGGGACAATGCCTCAGGACACTCTTTCCCAACCTGGGGCTCTCACAATCCTTCAGCCCCCTCCTCCACATTTTCCTCGAGCCCCAGCAGGTATGGTCTAAGTCTCCTTTACTGCTGAGCTCTCTGCCTCTTCTGCGTTTCTGCTGTGATGAGTTCTGAGTCCTCAGTGTCTATCGCCATCTCCCCGGAGCAGGATGTTAGGTAGGATAACAGTAAGAGCAGCACTCGTATTTAAATTGCCACTTCTGGGGGCTGGAGGGATGGCTTAAGGGTTAAGACATGTGTCTGCAAAGTCAAAGGACCCAGGTTCAATTCCCCAGGACCCACGTAAGCCAGATGCACAGGGTGTACATGCGTCTGGAGTTCATTTGCAGTGGCTGGAGTCCCTGGCGCACCCATTCTCTCTCTCTCTCCCTCTCTCTCTCTCTCTCTCTCTCTCTCTCTCCCTCTCCCTCTCTCCCTCCCTCTCTCTCTCTCCCTCTCCCTATTTCTCTCTCATAAATAAATAAATAAATAAATAAATAAATAAATAAATAAATAATAAATTACCACTTCTACCATAATGCCTCGTGGGCCCTGGCAGACATGTTAGAGGTGGCTCATCTCACACTAGACAGTTGGCTATCTTTTCCTGACATATTCATGGAACTAGGATCTCCCAGGTTTTTGCTGCTCTCTGTCAAGAAAACGGGTTCTCCAACCAAGAGTGAAAGAAGTTTGATTTAAAGGGGATAAGAATACTTATTGAGAGACCTTTTCAATGGACATAGCCTCTCTTCTTGGCCAAAGACTAGTGGGAGCTTCTCTCTGCTGTCTAGGACCGTCACATCCCCCGGGAGTCTGACCTGCTTCTCAGTATCAGATATGAGTCTCTCCCACCGAGCAGGTCTCTTATCTCATCAGAGAGCTGCAGATTACCTGTGAAAGGCTGCATGCTGCCATTGCAGAGGTGTGTACACCTTGTCTGGCTGACTAATTTCATCACTAGAAGCATCCCCTGCTTGTCCACGTTGTTGGTGTCCACGATCCCCCAAAAGCTCACACAGCACTTTGCAGCACTGTGAGGACTAGACAGCATAAAGCTGATTTTCTCTGAAGTTCCAGCATGGTCTATTGACGTCCTCTGAATCCTGTGGTGTTTCGGCAACAGGGTCTTACCCCCATTGAGTTCTTTAGGGTAACCATGTGTTTAGCAATAGCTTGCATGGTTTGGGGGACCTCCATAGGTCTCTCTGAAACAGCTCTCTGTGACATGTGACTCAGTTTGGACTGGGAATTACAGGCCAGCCCCATGGTTTTAGGATTAGGCTTTCTCTACCAGGGCCATGCTCCCTCCCTCTTATAATAGGCTATGCCTTTTAGTTTACTACCCAGGAGGAAGGAATCTATAATACTGATTGACGTTCATAATTTCGTGTGAACCTCCCTGCACCCTCACTTCCCCCTCCCCCATGACCTAGACGCTCCCTGTGTTCTGCCCCTCGAGTTGTCAGTCAAGTAACCCCACTGCTCCTCCTTCCCAATTTTTTAAATTTTTATTCATTTATTTGAGAGAGAGAGAGAGAGAGAGAGAGAGAGAGAATGGGCGTGCCAGGGCCTCCAGCCACTGCAAATGAACTTCAGACGCATATGCCCCCTTGTGCATCTGGCTTACGTGGATCCTGGAGAGTCAAACAAGGATCATTTGGCTTTGCAGGCGAACGCCTTAAACACTAAAGCCATCTTCTCCAGCCCCCTCCCTCCCGATTTTCACTATCTCCTAGCTTCATTCTAATTTCCTGTCAAGAAGCCTCATGCTTACTCCATTTGTATACAGTCCAAGCTGTCCCAAGTGAGGAACCGCATATGAGAAAACATGGAGTGTTTGTCTTTCTGTGCTGGAATTCACTTCCTATGAATTTTTCCAAGTCAACCCATTTTTCTGAAAATTTCATTGTTTCATTTTTCCTTACCACTGAGTAGAATTACATTATGTATATGTGGCACATCTTCATTAACCATTCATTTGTTGATGGGCATCTGGGCTGCTTCCAGTTCTTGGCTATTGTGAATACAGCAGCAATAAACACAGCTGAACAAGCATCTCGGTAGTATATAGCAGAGTTTTCAGTGTATATGCCCAGGAGGGGTATAGCTAGACCAAATGGTAGATCTATTTTCAGTGTTTTTCAAAGTCTCCGAATTTATTTCCACAGTGGCTATACAAGTTTGCATTCCCACCAGCAGTGGATAAAACCTCCTCTTCCTCCATATCCCATCAGCAGTGGATAAAACCTCCTCTTCCTCCATATCCCACCAGCAGTGGATAAAACCTCCTCTTCCTCCATATCCCATCAGCAGTGGATAAAACCTCCTCTTCCTCCATATCCCGCCAGCAGTGGATAAAACCTCCTCTTCCTCCATATCCCACCAGCAGTGGATAAAACCTCCTCTTCCTCCATATCCCGCCAGCAGTGGATAAAACCTCCTCTTCCTCCATATCCCGCCAGCAGTGGATAAAACCTCCTCCTCCCACCAGCAGTTCCTCCATATCCCACCAGCAGTGGATAAAACCTCCTCTTCCTCCATATCCCACCAGCAGTGGATAAAACCTCCTCTTCCTCCATATCCCACCAGCAGTGGATAAAACCTCCTCTTCCTCCATATCCCATCAGCAGTGGATAAAACCTCCTCTTCCTCCATATCCCATCAGCAGTCCTCCTCCCTCCATATCCCAGCAGTGGATAAAACCTCCTCTTCCTCCATATCCCACCAGCAGTGGATAAAACCTCCTCTTCCTCCATATCCCCTCAGCAGTGGATAAAACCTCCTCTTCCTCCATATCCCACCAGCAGTGGATAAAACCTCCTCTTCCTCCATATCCCACCAGCAGTGGATAAAACCTCCTCTTCCTCCATATCCCACCAGATTTGTTGTCATTTCAGTTTTGATGATTGCATTCTGACTTGAGTGAGATGGAGTATCAAAGTTGTTTCAATTTGCATTTCCCTGATTGCTAAAGATTTTGAGGAAATCTTTAGGAGTTTATTGGTTATTTAAATTTCTTCCTTTGAGGGCTCTCTGTTCAATTAACTTTCCCACGTTTTAGTGGGTTGCTTGACTTTTTATTGCTTAGTTGTTGGAATTCCTTGTCAATTCTAAATACTAACCCTCTATCAGAGGAAACCTAGTTGATCAAGGTGGATGAGACTTTTGGTGTGTTCCTGTATTTGGTTTGCAAGTATTTTATTGAGATCTTTTACATCTAACTTCATCAGGGATATCAGTCTATAATCTTGTTGTTTTGGTTTTGGCATTAGTGGAATGCTGATTTCACAGAAGGAATCAGGAAACGTTCCCTCTCTTTCAGTTGTGTTGAATGACTTGAAAAATAGTAACTTGAGCTCTTCAAAGAAGGACTGGTAGAATGTGGCAGTGAGTCCATTGGGCCTGGAATCTCTTGTCGTTGTTGTTCTTATTGGGAGAGGATTTAAATTACATTTTCAGTCTTACTAGATGTTAAAGCTCTATCCAGATAATTCGTCTCTCCTGGGTTTAGTTGTGGTGGGTGGTATGAGTCAAGGAATTCATCCAGATTTACTAGTTTTGTGGAGTGTAGGTTTTTGAAAGATGATCTGGTGATTCTCCCAATTTCACTGGTATCTATTGTAACAGCTCCTTTTTCATTTTGATCTTGTTGATTTGAGTCTTTTCTTTTCCTTCCTTCCTTCCTTTCTCTTTTTATCAATGTGGTCAAGAGTTCATCAATCTTGTTGATTTTTTCAGAGAACCAGCTCTTTATTTCATCAATTTTTAAAATGATTTTCTTAATTTCTGATTCATTCATTTTCTGCCCTGATCTTGATTGTTTCTTTTCATCTGGCACATTTGAAATAGGGTTGTTCTTGTTCTCCCAGTGCCCTCAGGCATGTGGTTGTTAATAACTTGTCATCTCTGTCTTTGCAATGTAGGTGTTTAGTGCTATAAACTTTCCTCTTTGGACCAGCTTGCCTGTGTCCCATAAGATCTGGAATGTTGTGTTTTAATTAGCATTCATTTCTAGATATTTACTGATTTCTCTTTTAATTTCTTCAATGATCCATTCATTGTTTAATAGCAAGTTGTTCAGTTTCCAGGTGTTGCTGTATTTTCTGCTATTTCTCTTGTTTCTGATGTCTATCTTTCCTGTGTTATGGTCATATATAATACAAAAGTTATATCAATTTTCCTATATGCCCCAATATATAACCTATTTTAGAGAAGGTTCCGTGAACTGCTGAAAAGAATGCGTATTCTGTGGAATTAGGATGGAATGTTCTGTAGATGTCTGTTAAGTCCAATCGCTCTATGTTGTTTAGATCCATTATTTTTTGTTAATTTTCTGCTTGGGTGATCTGTCTATTGATGATAGTTGGGTATTAAAGTCTCCTCCCACAATTTAATTGGTATGAATTTCTGGTTAATTATCTAGTAGATTTTGGTTTATAAAATTTGGTACACCTGTGTTGGGTGCATAACTTTATGATTATAATATCCTCTTGTTGGATTGTTCCCATCATAAGCAATAAGTGGCCTTCATTATTGGTTTTGATTACTTTTGACTGGAAGTCTATTTTGCCAGATATTAGTATAGCCACACCTGCTTCTTTCTTTTTTCTGTTTCATTGAAAAATCATTTTCCATCCTTTCACACTATGGTGGTGCCAGTCCTTAACGGTCAGGTGAGTTTATTGTAGGTAGCAAATGGATGGATCGAATTTTCTGATCCAACCAGTGTCTTGATTGGGGAGTTGAGTCTGTCCATGTTTAGAGTCATAATTTTAAAGTTATAATGACTTTAAATTGTCATGTTGAAGACTGTGGGGAGTTTGGTCTTTTCTTGGTCTTTGTATATTTTCATGTCTGTTCTAGTTTTGGTCATTGACGTTTTTCCCTCTTGGAGCCTCATGAGGATTTTTGTCAATCTCTTCTATGTGAAGTATTTACTCTAGCATTCTCTCCACAGGTTTGGCCCCATGCTCACATGTTCACAAAGCTGGCTGACATCATGGAAAGTTTTCCATTCACCATCGAGTATGAGGGGTACTTTTGCTGGGCAAAGTAGCTTGAGTTAGCAGCCATGATCTTTAACCCTTGGAGTGTTCCATCCCATGCCCTTTGGCTTTCAGCGTTTCTATTGAAAAATCAGAAGTCATTAGGGTGAGCTTACCGTTGTAGGTAAGGGGCCATTTTCCTCTGGCAGCTTTTAGTCGTCTCTCTTTGTTGTCAGTGTTTAGAGTTTTAACTGTACTGTGACCTAAACAGCTGCTTCTCTGTCCCTGTCTATTTGGTGTTCCACGTCTCCTGTATCTGCATGGGTCTATATTTTGAGAGATCAGGAAATTTTTGTTTGATAATTTTGTTGAAGATGTTCTCTATGCCTGTGGCCTATGTTTCTTCTCCTTCTTGTATGCCGAGAATCTGGATATGTTAAGCTGTCCCACGTTCCCCTCATATTCTGTTCACACATTTTTTGAACTTGTCATAGTGTTTGGACACCTGGTCTGTTTCCTCTGTCTTGTCCTTGAGATCTGATAGTCTGTCCTCCACATGCTCTAGCCTGCTGATGAAACCTTCCTGGGAACGTTGTTGTTGTTGTTGTTGTTGTTGTTGTTGTTGTTTTCCTTTGTACTTTTCTTCAGTCCCCATCTCTTTATTGAATTACATTTTCAATTTCTGGTTTTACTTTCCTGTTGCCTCTTGGAATTCCTTGCTGCTTTTGATCATTTCCACCTTGAGCTGATCCCACTGTCCACTGAGTTTATTATTGTTGTTGTTGCTGCTTCCCCTTCAATTCATTTATCTGTCTATTAAAATCATTTGATTCTCTTTGATATTGTTGGGGTGTCTGTTGAGATCTTCTCGTCCATATCATCCGTGCCTCTGTTAACTTCTCTCTGTTGCTTCTCTTCCATTTCATACATCCATGAGTTCATGGCCTCATTCGGTT
This sequence comes from Orientallactaga sibirica, assembly GCA_036365145.1. Lineage (NCBI taxonomy): Eukaryota > Metazoa > Chordata > Mammalia > Rodentia > Dipodidae > Orientallactaga > Orientallactaga sibirica. The sequence continues at coordinate 3,058,365 of JAEOAD010001894.1, read as the reverse complement.
TGTTTCATATACTTATCATAATTTCATCTTGGGATTCTATGTCTTGAATGTCCTCTGTCTTTGCATTGGAGGCTTCAATTATGGAACCGGGCATTGTTGGCGGGAATCTCCCAGTTTGATACCTTGCACTGTATGTTTCGGGTAGGGGTTTGCACGTCTCTAGAGAGTCCTCTTATCTTGCTAAGTGTGTAGCAATTGTACCTCTTGTGGAGCCTGTGTTGCATGGCCTGGTCAGCTTTAGCCAAGGGGGTAATAAATAGCAAGGTGGCGTATTGGCTTGATTCTGCTGGTGCAGTTGAGCATGAGCAGGGTCCTCCCTGGGTGTGCAGCTTCCAAGCTGCTCTGGGTGTGGCCCTGGACAACGTGGCCTGCACAGAGTCCAAGATCTCTGATCTCCCAGTGCTATTCAGTGCTCGGAGGCTTTGCAGTGTGATCAGCACAGGGACCTTGTGGGGCACAGGGATGGTGCCACCGGCGTGACAGAAAGGGAGTTAACCATGCTAGTGTGTTAGCTCCTTGCTCACAACAATTTGGGGACCTGTTATGCACAGGGGAAGGAGCTCACCTGGGCTTCACCACCACCCAGTATTACCCACCACCTGGCCTTTAGTGTATGATCAGCCACAGGACCCTGTTGCTCACAGGGCTGGTGCTGCTGGCCTGGTGGGCAGGGAGTTTCACATTAATGTGGCAGGTCTCTGCTCACAGCAATAGGGGAACCCAGTACACTGCAGGGAGGAAGTGCACCTGGGCTTCACCACCCAGCATCACTCACTGCCTGGTGCTTTTTTGTGGGATCTGCCTGGGAGTCCTCCTGAGGACTGTAGCAGAGCCATTTTTTTTCTTTTCACTGTTATATAATAGTTACTATCACAGAGCATAAAACTAGAGCATTCTTCTCCAGACATTCCCTTGCATTTTATGACCTATTATATTTATTTCTTCTATATGTGCCTGTTCCAGCAATGTCCATTTTAGTAGGATGTAAACCAAGTCAGTTCCAATACACAAAACTTTCATAGTGCAATGCAAGGAAATGGGAAAGAGTAGACAGCCCCACCAGAGACCACTCTCTGCTTACTTGAAATTGTTTCACAAAGCCAATGGCCTCATTATTAAGTGAACATATATTCTCATGTTAAAAAAATAGTGTATGGGCTGAAGAGATGGCTGTGTGGTTAAGGCATTTGCCTGTGAAGCCAAAGGATCCAGATTCAATTCCCTAGTACTCACATAAGCCAGTTGCACATGGTGGCACATGCATCTGGAGTTTGTCTGCAGTGGCTAGAAGCCCAAGAATGCCCTTTTTGTTTTCACTCTCTGTAATAAATAAATAAATTAAAAATAAAAATGAGGGCTGGAGAGATGGCTTAGCGGGTAAGGCACCTGCCTGCTAAGCCTAAGAACCTGGTTCCAATCTCCAGGTCCCACGTTTAGCCAGATGCAAAGTGACACAAGGGCACAATGCCGCACTTGACCACAAGGGGGCGCACACATCAGGATTTCATTCACAGCAGCTGACAGACTGTGCCTATCTCTATCTGTCTCCCTCTCCCTCTCTGTCTGTCTCTCTCTATGTCTCTCTCCAAAAATAAATAAAATAATTTTTAAAAAATTTTTAAATAAAAATAAAAGTGAGGGGCTAGAGAGATGGCTTAGTGGTTAAGTGCTTGCCTGTGAAGACTAAGGACCCTGGTTCAAGGCTTGATTCTCTAGGTCCAACATAAGCCAGATGCACAAGGTGGCACATGCATCTGGAGTTCATTTGCAGTGGCTGGATGCCCTTGGCACACCCATTCTCTCTCACTCTGTCTGCCTCTTTCACTCTTTGTCTGTCACTCTCAAATAAATAATGAATGAATAAACAAATTTTTTAAATGAGCCAGGCGTGGTGGTGCATGCCTTTAATCCCATTATTCAGGAAGCAAAGGTAGGAGGACAGCCTTGAGTTTGAGGCCACCCTGAGACTACATAGTGACTTCCAGATCAGCCTGGGCTAGAGCAAGACCCTACCTTAAAAAAGAAAAGAAAAGAAAAGAAAAGAAAAGAAAAGAAAAGAAAAGAAAAGAAAAGAAAAGAAAAGAAAAGAAAAGAAAATTTAGCTAGTGGCACGTGCCTTTAATCCCAGCATTTGGGAGGCAGAGGTAGGAGGATCACTGTGAGTTCGAGGCCACCCTGAGACTCCATAGTGAATTCCAGGTCAACCTGGACTAGAGCAAGACCCTACCTCAAAAAAACAAAAAATAAATAAATAAAAATAAAATATTTTATAAAAAATATTCTAGTGGAAAGACATCACCATAACCAAATAATAACTATTACCAGCAATTTGTCAAAGAAGCAAATTAGACCATAGCTATATGTTTCTATTATTATTTAAATTTGAAAATTATTTCCATAATCTTGTGAAAAGAGCATAAGTTTCACAGAAGATCCCATTGGACATTCATCCACAGGCTCCCTGCATCACATGCTGCCATGTGCTACCTTAGTTCTCATCCATATACAACCAACTACCTGTCCTCAAAGAAATAAGACGGGCGTGGTGGCACACACATTTAATCCCAGCACTTGGGAGGCACAGGTAGGAGGATTGCTGTGAGTCTGAGGCCATAGTGAGACTACATAGTGAGACCCTGCCTTGGAAAAAAAGAAGAAGAAGAAGAGGAGGAGGAGGAATTGACACCCTCACAGCTTTTTTGTTATTATTTTATTTTTGAGAGACAGATTGGGTGCACCAAGACCTTCAGGCTGCTGCCAACCAACCCCAGACGCATGCACCCCCTTGTGCTCATGTGTGACATTGCACACTTGAGTCTCTGCATCTGTCTTACGTGGGACCTGGAGATTTGGACATAAGTTCTTAGGCTTTGCAGACAAGCACTTTAACTGCTAAGGCATGTCTCCAGTCCTGCCGCACAGCTTTTTTTAAACTTCCTACTCACATCCTAGCTTCTCTTTATTCCAGCCACTTTCAGATTCTTTGCCAAGCTTGATCAATTATTTCTGTGAAGAAAACAGAGAAGCCCCTAATCTAAGGCAAAGGAGATGGATATTTATGCTTTTATAAAGCCAGCACTAAGAATTAGTTATGCTCACCACATGACTTAGAAAGAGTTGTTGACCCTTCGCTCCAAAATACTTCACTTTTGTGTATCTTCTAAGCATGTGCAATCACAGGTGTCGATTGCCAGTGCACTCAGAGTTTGGTGAGATGCTCGGATGGCTCAGCTTCATTCAACAAAGGGTTAGTGCTCCACTAGTTCAGACATCTGCTATTGTGTAGTCCAGCATCTTCCCCAGTCTTCTGCCTTGGCTGTGAGGTTTTTCACTAGTCCATTTTTGCCTGTAAATACAGTCTCCTCTTCCAGACCTGGATTTCGGGCTAGGATATCTACTAGCTCTCCCTAAGCCTGTGTCTCCCCTGGCTCCTTGTGGCAACTCAGCTTGCCACATGCACCTCTTAATTGTGCTTCCTTCTTCCTGGTTTATGACAGCTCTCCTAGTGGGCATCCCAGGTGGCTCCCACCTGGCACAGACTCCATAGTGCCACACTGGCCACTCTAATATCTCCCTTATGTCCTGTCCAACCCCCAATGGAGTACTTTGTAAGCATAGTGTTTTTTTCTTTAAACCTTAAAAAAAAACTCTATTGGAAGGTTGAAATCGCCTCTACTTGTACATTAAATATCTCATTATACTTCTGCATAAAACATCTCATTCCCATTCCATTTTCCAAATATGAACATTTCCCCTGGTAATATTCATGTGTTTTGTCAGCTCTTCAGCAGTATTCTTAATTTGTGGGACCTCAACATGAATACAATCACCTGGTCTGAAAACAGTTAAATATCAAAAGGAGCCTGAATTTCTCTCTCTTTTCTTTATATATCAATTACATTTATAGTATCCCAGTAGTGCATTTAAACTCATAAGTCCTGGCCTATCTCTGAGCTAATTTTCTTCCTGGTCTTAAACATATTTAATTACTCCTCATTCCCTGACAACATAGTGTTATCCGTTTGTTTTATTGGTTCATTCCCAAGCTTTATTCTCATAATGCTGCTTTACTTCAGTTTTACTTCCACCTTAACAAAATAACTTTAAACCATTTAAATGTTAAGCTAGTCCAGGAATCAAAATTCTGTATGACATCTTTTTTTCTATATTGTCAAATAACCTTGAGAAAGTACTCTGCACATACCCACAAGTTTTCACATCTCAGTCACATGTCAAACCAATTCAAGGTGACGTCCAATCATACCAGTCTCCTGAAAGGGCTTCCTTAAAGGTCAGCATTCACTGTGATTGGATAAATGGCCTTTCCTTTGGTCTTTAGCTCACTTAACTCTGCTGTACAGACACTGCTGAGAGACTTTCCACTAAAAAGCATTGTCTCACTTGATTTTCTTAGAAGTTCTCTACCCTTTTGAAAAATATTTTATTTATTTGTTTAAGAGAGAGAGAAAATGAAAGAGGCAGATAGAGAGAATGGGCATGCCATGGCCTGTACCTACTATAAACAAACTCCCGATGCATGCACCACAATAGGCATCTGGCTTTATGTGAGTGCTGGGGAATCAAACCTGGGTCCTTGGACTTTGAAGGCAAGTGTCTTAACCACTGAGTCATCTCTCCAGCCTTCCTCCATTTTTAAAATATTTTATTTTTATTTATTTATTTATTTGAGAGAGGGAAAAGGGGGGAGAGAGAGAAAGAATGGGTGTACCAGGGACTCCAGCCATTGCAAATGAATTCCAGATGCATGTGCACACCCACCCCCTTGTGCATCTGGTTTAAGTGGGTGCTGGGGAATTGAACTGAGATCCTTTGGCTTTGCAGGCAAATACCTTAACCACTAAGCCTTCCACCATTTTTAAACCCCTCTGACTGTTTCCTTGGTGCTCCATACTGGATCCTCTTTTTGAAGACAGTTAATACTAAACTCTATCATGAGCCCACTACCTTAGTTCTATGGTTTTTCTCCCAGGGAATTACTTTCTCTTCTCCAGCATTAGTTGTCACCCGTATGTGGATGACTCATTCCTGATCCTGACCTTCAGACTTCTATTAAGTACCTCAACCCAAATGTAATATAGGCAGCTGAAAATTTTTCCACAAAATCCTACTTTTTCTGCTATATTTATCTTCAAGATAAGGCTAATAATAGTACTTGCAGAAATATTAAGGTAATATTAGGTGCTATAACAGACTAACTCAGAAATGTCAATGGCTTCACTCAACACTGGTTGGAGAAAATAAGTTGTGACCTCTTTTCATGGATTTCTTCAGGGACTAAGGGGAAAAAATGAAATTATGCCACATATAACCCATCCTGGATGCCAGCTCAATTAACAGATGCTGTGGTCAGCTTCACATTGCTGTAATGAACATCTAAATCAAGCCTAGTTTATGGGAGGAAAGGATTTGTTAGTTCAAGCTTACAGATCCAGGAAAAGTTTCACCAAATGCTGGAAGAAGTCAGCTCCCATTCATGAAGCCAAGCAGAGAGCCAGCACCACAAGCAATCCCAGCTGGAGCTCAGAACCTCTCTGCAGACCTTTAGGCTGGAAGCAGACCTGCCCCCAGTGACGCGCCACCCTCCGCCCCGTGGCAGAAGTCTGCTCGCTAGGGGCTGAAGCTGCAAACTCAATTTTAATAAAACACCTGAGTCTGTGGGGTGGGGGCATGCATTCAAACTACCACAATCAAGAAAAGAAATGGAAGAGAAAGATGACCATTTCCTAAGAGCTCCTGTGTGTTTATGCTTGTATGTGTTTGTGTACATGTGTACAAGTAACACAGTACAGGTGTAGAAGTCAAAGGACATCTGCAGGATCGGACTTTATTTCCACCTTCTTTGACACAGGGTCTCTCTTGCTTTTGTTTGCCCCTGTGAACACCACTCTAGCTGTCTCAGCAGCTTCTGGATACTCCTGATTCCACCTCCCATTATCATAGCAGGATTGGTATTACAGACACTTTGTGCCACTCTGCATCAATCAGACTCAAGTTGCCAGGCTTTTAGAACAAGGACCCTTAACCTCTGAGCCATCTACAATACCAAGCGTTCTTCTGTTTATAGCAAAACCTATGATGATATATAAATCTTCAGTTCACACTCCTTTGAGGTGGAAAAAAAATAATATGACCACATGACCTAATTGCAATGCAAGCTTGGAAATCCAGTCCATATTTGTGAACAGAAAAGGATGGAAGTGAGTTTGGAAAATAGGTAACAGCCTATTTCAATCCATGTTGGCAACTGAAAACTCCACAAGATTGGCAACAGACTGGACCGCCAGAGGGACTTCAACAAAGCACTGATGTTCACGTTCAAAGCTCATCTGCTGGCAGAATTTCTCTTGCCAAAAAGTTAGTCTTTCCTCAGGCCTTCATTTGGCTGGGTGAGCCCAGACTACATGATAAAGGACAATTTGGTCTACTCATAATACATAAATGTTAATCCCATGTAAGGAAAATAACTAACCAGAGATACACAGAATAATATTTGAGCAAATGTCTGGGAACCATGAACCAGCAATTTAACACACGAATTAACCAACAAAGCAATGCAATCAAATATGCTTAAACTTGTTTTAGTTGTGTGTTTTGTCTTTTTGCCTGATAATACAGTTGAAAGTATATTTTTAAAGAATGTTTATTCTTTAGAAATTATGTTGAAATGCTAAAACAAACATTCAGTTTTTGTCCCCTACAATGTCTAGGATTTGCTGTGAATAATCTAGGGAGAGAGAAGTTGTTAAGGGAATTGAACATTGTAGCTGAATAAACAGGAGCTCACTGGACTATAAGCTTTCTTCTTTTATGTGCTCATGTTGTAAATCTCCTCTCATGTAAAGTTGAAAACAGTCAAAAGACCAAAAGAAGAATCTCAAGCTATCTTCCAAGTTTGTGAAATAAATCCGCATTTCTCTTGACCTCATTTCCCTGGCTAAAGAAATGAGCTCTGGCCTTCCATCAACATCTCGTTAAAGCAAACACCCACAGTGAGTGTGCTCTCCTCATTTTCATGTCACATTAACCATCTCCGTCTAAAGACAACTAATGTGAAACCTGAAGCCATAATCAAATAATCATAGCCTCAATACCTATAAACCTCTATGTGGCATCAAAATATTTTACTTATTTAACATAGAACTTTCAAAGCATTAGCTGATTTTAAAAAAAGAAAGAAGGGCTGGAGAGATAGCTTAGCGGTTAAGGCACATGCCTGCAAAGTCTAAGGATCCAGGTTCATTTCTCCAGGCCCAATGTAAGCCAGATGCACAAGGGGGCACATGCATCTGGAATTCATTTGCAGGGCTGGAGGCCCTGGCACACCCATTCTCTCTCTCTCTCTTTCTCTCTCTCTCTCTCTAAAAATAAATAAATAAATAAATAAATAAATTTTTTTAAAAAAGAAGGAAGCAAAATCAAAAATTATTTGATATTTTCAAAAGATAGAGAAATAAAGTTTCAATTTTAAATGACAATACCATTAATGTAAAAGCATCACACACTTTGAGGACTCAGGCCCCCAAGAGAGAGTTATCGCCTCTCTCAAGTGACCCTGCTGCTCAGACTGCATGCATAGCAGCAGCGGCAGGGGTGACTCATCTGTAGCTGTGAGAATGGACACTTTCAAGTTCAACATGTAGCTGCTTACAGGTCAAGCCAAGCTGACCACACAATCTCTTCCTCCTATCTTGTGATTCGAATGTATGGACAAGGGACACAGAGAGGTATTTAATTCTTATGTGCTCTGCCAAATTCAAACCAACATTAGTCTAAAGTTCCTTTCTTACTTACTGTTGTGTCCAAGTCCTTCAGCGGGACTGGTTCTTGTTGGAGGCGGGAGTCCAGACCTTGCTCTTTGTCAAAGCTGCAGAGATTTGTTCAGACAGATTTTTCTCTTCCTAGCTGCACGGATCAGATTTCTCATACTGAATGAAGGATTCTGAAAAAAAGAGGAAAAGAGATTCAAAATGTCCATCTCTGTCTACTGCGATTTGCTCTTAAGGTCTTTCTCTTTATACAGCTCTTCACTGAGAGAAAGTGCAAGCACTGTGTATTGATGTATAGGGACTTTTATATTGCACTTGCTAGGAAGAGAAAATAAAACCAACACTTTCTCTGTATTTATCATATTTGGAGTTGCCAGATTTTCTCAAAGGCATTCTTAGCTTATATTTTATAAATTTGTATTTACTTATTTATGAGAGTGAGAGGAAGATGCAGATAGAAAGAGACAATGGCCATGTCAGGGCCTCTAGCTGCTGCAAACAAACTCCAGATGCTTGTACCACCATGTGTATATGGCTTACGTGGGTACTGGGAATCAAACCTGGGTCCTTTGGCTTCTCAAGCAAGCAACCTTAACCACTAAGACATCTCTCCAGCCCTCAAATGCATTCTTAAAGGAATGAATGGCCCAACAGCCTTCAGTGATTGTGTTCTTGTTAAAGGAAGAGGTGACACTCTTCTGACACCAAAGTTCCAGGCATTTTAATCAGGACAATATGAATAGCTCTGAAACATGAGTGAGCAGGAAAGGTCATAGCAATTTCACCTATTATAGGCGCTGACCTTTCAGAGGTGTTCATCCATTAGCCTTGATAACATCTTGGAGCCCACCAAAATAGGATAGAGTGTGTCCACAGTGAGTGAGGGTGGACAGTTATGGCAAGTTACTATATGACTGTGATGGATTTATTTCATTATTCTTATTGCCCCTTCGTCTAGAAATACTTTGGAATAGTTTTGGAATTTACTGATTTGTGATTTTTATTTAAGTTGGTGGTCAATATATGATATCAACTCCTCTTTGCTAGGTAAGGATGTTAAATACTGTCTGTCACCATCATTTTGCAAAAGGGAAACAGCATGATGTAAATAAGTAGGACATGATCTTAGAGTAAAAAAGGACTGAGGGCTGGAGAGAAGGCTTAGCGGTTAAGGCGTTTGCCTGCAAAGCCAAAGGATCCCCATTCTATTCCCCAGGACCCACATAAGCCAGATGCACAAGGGGGCTCACGCATCTGGAGTTTGTTTGCAGTGGCTGGAGGCTCTGGTATGCCCTTTCTCTCTCTCTCGCTCCCTCTTTCTCCCTCTCAAATAAATAACAAATATAATATAATAATAACAAAAAAAAGAGAAATGAGCCTAATGAAATATATTTATCTGTATAAAACAACTCACAGAACTTATTTTGTTTTTTATGATCTCCATACTGACTTAAGAAAATTTAATCACTGGCTTACTCCTGTCCACAGAGGAACCTTTGCCAGATAGTTTGTACGTGCCAGTTAGAAGTCAAGAAGTGGCGTACTCTGGAGGGCGATAATGTGAACAGATCAATAATCAGAAGATGAATTACTCCCAGCATAAGGGTATTAAATATTGAGCCCTGTGGTTTCTTGAAGAAATACCTGATATGACCCAGCTTCTATCCACTTTCTCCTTGCAACCCTCATGTCAAACTAATGATTTTATTCCCCTTTCATCACAACCAAAACATGTCATGTGTGTCCGTCTTTTTTACTGCTAATTTATTGCCATTCGCAAGGAAGAATTTTCCTGGCTCAAATGCGAAACTAGCTCTTATATATGCTGTTTTCAGGACCCATGTGATTTCATGATAGTGTAAATCCAGAGCTTTACTCTGGGAAATATATGCAACACAAATAGTGCTCCTCTATAGAGAACTTAGTGGAGAGTGTGGGGGAAGCATTATGTGTACTTTAGATGAATAATTTCCCAAAAATAACATAGATAAAATGTGCTAACATTTTTAATATGTTTAATTTAAAAAAAAAAACAGCTTTTTGATATTCCTTCCCTTCAGGTCAAATTTTCTAGTAATATTTGAAATTATTAATGCATTTATGTGATAGGTATAGAATTACCATTCTTAAAGAGAACTGAGTACACATAGCTAAAGAGACTTTCAACACACTGACAATTACATGCGTGATGGCTAATCTCGTATCACCTATTGGAATCACATGCTCTTCCTTCTTGATAAATTAACTCTACTAAGACTTCCATGTTTGGGATTTAGTTTTCAAGGAGGAATACCTTAAACCATTCCCTGCTCCCCAGATATTTTGGGGTAGAGTGTCTATAAAATATTTTAATACCTTCCATGTCTTAACTAGTTCAGAAATGATTCTCGCTCATTGCCATTTATTTCTATTCTTCTCATTTCTTGGGTGGCATGCCTCACTAAATCATTTGTCTTTCTCTTCCTTCCTCCTAAAGTAAACTTTGAACAGACCTGCTCCAGAGGCAGCTGTGGTAACTATCATGATTTTTAGTGCAATTAGCAAAGATTCAAGAGTCTCTCCACGGGACAGCAGTGTCACACAGGACCCTCTCCACAGCACAGGTGCCTCGTCCACATCCTCTGCTTCACTATTCTCCTTGAACCAGAACTGCAGCACCTACAGACAGTTTTCACTGCCAATTTAAACTGTTTTCAACACTGAATCATAGATTTGGGGGAGGATTGGATACATTACCATATGGCTTTTCTAAAATTTCATAGCAACCATCCAGTAAAAGAGACGTTGCTACGTAAGCATGAACTAAGTGAACGAATGAGAAGTCCTGAGTGGTCTCTTTCTCCAACATCTGTCTTGTGTGCTGCATTCCCACGACATTTACCAGAACTATCTTTCCTACAGACTCTTTTGTTCCACCTAGGGGAGAAGGGGTATCGACATCTTTTTATGACTATGTGTAGGAACCAATTCATCACGATTTCTCTCACATCCACAGCCAAACTGTCCTCACCAGTCTATGTTCTAACACATTCTTTGCCCTTTAGTCCTAAGTACACAGCTTTCCTCACTGCACCTCTTTGTATTATAACTGTAATTCCCACTCTTATTCTCTTCACCTTATTTTCAAATGCACAATCTTAAATACTTCCTATTTATTTTTTATTTTTATTTTTATTTCCCTTTCTTCACCCAGAGTGAAATAAGATAATATCTGTGCTATTTTTTAATATCAAAACTGAAGAAAGCAGCTCATGTGTGGAGGACTTTCAAAACCAGTGGCATGTTCATACATAAAGTCAGCCTGGCTTCAGCTGTGCTCTGTGGCAGCTGCAGGGATGTGCCAATTGCAGATGCCACAACATTGACTTTAATAATCTGCTTAGGTCTTCACAGCCCACATATGTGACCAAAGTGGTATTGTTAAGATGCCATTCATTCTATACTTTATAAAAGCACTGAAAGTTTCATTGTTGCCTAGTAGTTTGGAAATCACTGAATCTATATATGGAGTAACTGCTACAGAAAGTTCACTGTGAAGTGTATCTGAGCATGATGTGCACAGAACAAACTGAAAGCTGTACTCAATTAGGTTCCATTCCTGTTGAAGAGCCTGTTCTGTGTGAGGCGTAGCACTAAGTATGGGGAAGCCAGAGTAAGCAGACAGATATCGATGTCAAATTTCCCTTTGGAGTTTCATTTCCTGACTCCTCAAACTTTAAAAAAAAAAAAAAAAAACAGTAGAATCTGTTATCAAATTTCCCTGTTTTTTGGTTTTTGGTTTTTGGTTTTTTTTGGCCCTATTTGGCATCTTACTAACAACTCTTCATTGATTCTTTTCTTATATTGCAATTTCTCTCTTATTGAATAATTTATTTTTGAGCAAGTAAAGTGTTATCTCTACATCAGTAGTATGAGTAGATTTAATGAAAACCATAGACATCGTAAAATACAGCAGAAACCGAGCACATGTCTTAAACATGGGCCACATGTTTTAATCATCTAAGTGACTCTGAAAGGTAGAATTTATGTTTCCTATTTGTATATGAGAAAAATAAACTTTGCAGATTATATCACATTGTTAGAATTGCTATAATAAAATACCAATCACTGGGTACCTTAAGACGTACTTATAGTCTCACAACTCTGGAGTCTGAACATCCAAGTGTAAAGTCTGAGCAGGGTTGATTTCTTAAGAGACCTTGGCTACTGGACTGTTGCCTTCTTGCTCTAGCCACGCCACGGTCTTTCCCAAGTTTCTTATTGGAACACCAGTGAGATCCTAATAGGATCTAATCAAAAGACCTCATTGTAGTGTAACTAAATTTTTAATACTTTCTCACCACTCTGACTCACTGGGATTTAAAGTTTCAATTTATGAATTTTGTGGGGATACATTCAGCTCAGGACATAGTTACCATCATCATATGTCCATGGTAGGCAATTCTGTATGTCACCTTGGCTAGAACACAGTATGCACACATCCAGTCAAGTCATGTTCTAGATGTGTCTGTGTGTGTGTATTTTTTAGAAGACAGTAGTATTTAAACAAGTAATGCTTGAATAAAGCAGATTATTCTCTGTCATGCACGTGGGCCTCACATAGTCACTGAAGCCTTCGTGAGTAAAAGACTGACCTCCCTGGAATAAGAAAGAATTCTGGGGCTGGAGAGATGGCTTAGCAGTTAAAGTGCCTGTCCGCTAAGCCTAAGAACGTCAGTTCCAATCTCCAGGTCCCATGTTTAGCCAGATGCAAAGTGATACAAGGGCACAATGCCACATTTGCCCACAAGGGGGCGCACGCATCTAGACTTTGTTCACAGTGGCTGAGAGGCTGCTGACGCGCCCATCTCTATCTTCCTCCCCCTACCTCTCTGTCTCTCTCTGTGTCTCTCTCCAAAATAAAAATAAATATTAAAAATGTTTTTTAAAAAGAATTCTGCCAGATCAGACCATCTTTAGACTCAAAATGGAACTCTTCCCTGAGTCTTTTGTTACAGCCTGATCCTGTAGATTTTCACTTGCCATATGTGGTTTTTTTTTTCTTTTTTTTATTTTAATGTATTTATTTATTTGAGAGAGAGAGAGAGAAAGGTAGATAGAGAGAGAGAGAGAGAGAGAATGGTCATACCAGGGCCTTCAGCCACTGTAAACAAACTCCAGACACATGCAACACCTTGTGCATCTGGCTTATGTGGGTCCCGGGGAATCAAGTGCCTTAATAGCTACACTATCTGTCCAGCCCTCTGTGGTGGGTTTTAAATCTGCAGGTTAAGTTAAGCACACACACTGAGGGGTGGGCTTTGCAGTGTGCTGAATGAACAGTGATGTCTGCTTGGATTTGCAAAATGAACCAAGAGGTCCATGAGTAGAGATGAGGTTGAAGAAATGTCTCTGAGGGAAGAAAATCCTTAACCATTCCCGGTTTTATTGGTGTGGTTTGCCTCGTTCCTGTCAATGCCAGATGTTGCCATTTGGGGATGTAACTGAAACATGATGCGATTCAGAGCAGGAAACATACCACATAAAAATACTGCTTACAGACAGAGGAGTTCCCACAAAAATAGTAGATGGGCAATTCGTGTATGAGCAAATAAGCTTTCTTTTGTGCCAGCCAACTGTAATCAGGCTGTTGTTAATTCTTTGTTGTTGTTGTTGTTGTTGTTGTTGTTGATCAGAAAACTGAGCTCTTTGAAGCATCTGTTTTGGAGAACATTTGAGATGGGGAGGGAGGTGCTTCTGTTCAGAAGGAAGCCAACGCTCAAATGTGATAGCCAAGCTCTAGGGGCTGATCAATAGCACTGGAGCCATTATTCAATGCGCTGTGTGTGCCTGAGAGAAACTGTCTCAGCATGAAAGGGTGGGAATTAACATCGTAGTCTTCATTAATGCTGGCTGAAAAACTAAAAGCGATGCTGTTCAGCTGCCCTATTCTAACCTCTACCCACGAAAACGCACGGATTTCTCTCGATGCTATGAGATTCAATATACGCACTGATCATGTGATGCCCATTTCTTTCTTAGAGGGAAAGAAAAAAACAGACTTCAGAGTGCTGAGTCTTTCATCGGTTTCATTGCCTCCCTTTGTATACGTGCCAAATGAGAATTAGGAGTTAGAATTTTATCTGTCCTAGAAAGTTGGCAGTGGCTTCTTGCCCTGTTCTCTCCCACCTCTACCTTCTCCTGCTGCTATTTTTACAAGGGCTCTCAGGAAACTCAATCTAAGTTTATTTCTACAAATATAGTAACCCCAGGAGCTCGGGTAGTTGTCAAATTTGCATTTCCTGATAGCTGTTTCTCTTCCTGTTGCAGCACTCATACCTTAGAGGAGTCTGGCTGTGCTCTTGTCCTTTGCAGACAAGGAAAGGGCTATGCACACACTAACATGTGCTTAGTGAGAGCCCATCGCAGTGATCACTATATCCTTCTTATCTCTGCAATAAGAATGTCACAGCTTCACTCTTTAGGCCTTCTGGGCTTTATCACCATATACCTCCCATTATTCTGATCAATCAACTGTGCTCCGCCCAGATCAAACCCCTGCACATAGTCGGGTGTGGTGTCACAAACCCATAGTCCTAGCAGAAGACTCAGTAATCAAGCTGCACAACATGTTTATTTGTTTTAAAAATCAAAATAAATGCTGAATAAATCTGTGATGGATGAAAGAACAAAATTGTAAATAAAGGCAGAATAGATGAGTAAAGAAAAGATAAATGAAGTTAACTGACCTGGCAGAGATTACATCCTAGCAAGGGCAGCTAGGCAATAAATAAAGGTCATAAAAGATCCATTAATTATACTTTATATTAGAAGCTGATTGACCCTATTACCAAAAAAAAAAAAAAAAAAAAACAGAGCCAAGTGAGAGAGACTGGGAGTCTTGTAATATGTGTGAGAAGGACATTCTAAGTAAGGAGGTCCAAGTAGGATAAATGATGTAAGAGGGGGGTGGAAAGATGGCTCAGCAGTGGAAGGCACTTGCCTGCAAAGTTTGATGGCCACGGTTCAATTCCCCAGTACCTACGCAAGGCCAGATGCACAGTTGCATATGTCTGTGGGGTTTATTTGCAGTGGCAGAAGGCCCTAGCATGTCCATACCCTCCTCCTTCTTCTTCTTCTCCTCCTCCTCCTTTTCCTCCTCCTCCTCCTTGCCCCTCCCTTACTTCCTCCCTCTTTCTATCTCTCCTTTTCAAATAAATGGATAATATAACATATTCTTTAAAAGTTATAAAGGGACTGGAGAGATGGCTTAGTGGTTAAGGCACTTGCCTTAGAAGCCTAAGGACTCAGGTTCAATTCCCCAGGACCCACATAAGCAAGGTGCACAAAGTGGCGCATGCGTCTGGAGTTTGTTTAGAGCAGCTGAAGGCCCTGGAGTGCCCATTCTCTCTCTCTCTCTCTCTCTCTCTCTCTCTCTCTCTCTAATAAATAAAATTAAATTTTAAAAGTTAAAGAAAAAAAACAGTAAGAGGATCATTTGACCATCATGGGGAGTGAGAAGGAGCTTAGTGAAGATGTGAGCAGAAACCTAGAAAACCTAGAAAAATATTGTAAGAAGCTTAGCATTTACTGTGTCCTAAATTACTGAAGACTTATTGATTGCTGCATAAGTAATAACCTTTGCTTGTGTGTAATTTAAAATGGTTTAAGAACCAACATCAGAGTATGACGATGGAGCCAAACAATTTTATGCACAAGCAGCTCTGCTCTTGTGTAGGAAGTGTAACCTTAATTTGCTCTGTAAAGAGGATTGCATTCTTGCCTTAGCTTTGCTTATTGGAGACAGACAGTGCTTGTTAGGTATGTCACAACACAATCTCACCTTGTGAAGTTTTGTTCAGGTATTCTACAAGCTCTGTTTGCCATTTGCCCAAGAAGACAGCTTGTGGAAGCTGTTGGAAGTTTCTGCTCTGTAATATCTTTAGAGATAACAGCCTATTGAGTTTGTTTTCTATTCATGCTAACATGTCAGTCGGTGATTTCTGTGAACTGTCCAGAAATTCACACATCTTAAATTTGGAGGAGAAATATATAATGGACACTACACTGCTCTTTGTCTAGCAAATAAAAGATGCTAATATATTTCTGTGTCTGAAGAAAAGAAGTTCAACTGTTACTTTCATGCAAATTTGGAGAAAAGGAGTGATATGATGTGAGTTATAAACAAAAGGATCCACCCCTCTGGGGATGCAGCTAGTGGATGGTAGCAGGTGCAGGTGTTGAGAATATTTAGAATGTGGATATACTCTGACAGTAAGACCAATGTTTCCTCAGAATCACTTCTGTAATGAGAAACACAAGCATTAAGAATTATTGGGACAGGGCTGGAGAGATGGCTTAGCGGTTAAACGCTTGCCTGTGGAGCCTAAGGACCCTGGTTCGAGGCTCAATTCTCCAGGACCCATGTCAGCCAGATGCAAAGGGGGTGCACGATCTGGAGTTCGTAGAGGCCCTGGATGCTCCTTCTCTCTCTCTCTCTCCTGCCTACTTCTCTGTATCTCCCTTAAATAAATAAATAAAATAAAATATATTTTAAAAAAAAGAATTATTGGGACAGTTTTTGACATGAACAAGTAGAGGATGCACATTACTAAGATGGGGAAGGCTAAAAATGGGGCACATTTCTCAAGGTAAAGCATCAGGAGTTTGATTTGGAATATGTTAAATTCAAGACAGTGTAACATCCAAGTGGAGAGGTGTCAAGTAGATGGGTACCTGGAGTTCAGACTGACATTAATACCTGTCAGCTCCAAATGCTTACATAGTTATTCAGTCACGAGTGTGGTGAGTTCACAGAAATATACATAGGACATGGGGCTTGGGAATGCCTGAAATTAAAAATCAAAATAAATAAAATTGCACCAGAGAGATGGCTTAGCAGTTAAAGCATCTGCCTGCGAAGCCTAAGAACACCCCTTCGAATCTCCAGGTCCCACGTTTAGCCAGACAGAAAAGTGACACAAGTGCACAATGTCGCACTTGCACACAAGGGAACACATGTATCTGGAGGTTTTTCACAGTGGCTGAGAGGCTGCTGGAGCACTTATTCTCCCTCTGCCTCTTCTCTCTCTCTCTCTCTCTGTATCTCTCAAATTAAACTAAATAAGTTAATAAAAATAAATAAAAGTAAAAGGATGACATACCAAGATATCACAAGGATATGAAACTTGTTTACTTGTTAAATTGTGGTTGAGAGTGAAAGCTGATACAGTCACTTTGGAAAAATGTTAGCACCTAATTAAATCAGAGTATATATTTGACTTGTGACTCTGATGTCATCCTTCTAGAATAACACCCCACAATAATAAATGCTGTGTTGACCAAGGAACCTCTTACAAGAATGTTTACTTCAGCTTCCCAGATGTTTATTGCAATATCCAAAAAAAATTTAAAAAACAATTTTTATTAAAAGTAGCTTTAGCACATATATGAAAATATATTCTTTTTTAAATTTAAATTTAATTTATTTATTTGGGAGAGAGAGAGAAAGAGGCAGAGAGAAAGAGAGAGTGGGCGCACCAGGGCCTCCAGCCACTGCAGATGAACTTCAGGTGCATTTGCCGCCTTGTGCATCTGGCTTATGTGGGTCCTGGGGAATCGAACAGGGATCCTTTGGCTTCGCAGGCAAATACCTTAACTGCTAAGCCATCTCTCCAGGCCTGAAAGTATATTCTTACCACACACTATGAGTCAGCAAAATGAAACGGCTTTGATGAATTTCATGGACATAATGTTGAATGAAATAAATCAGACATGAATATATATTAATTACACTGCTCCTTTTGTGTCATGTTCAGGAATATACAAAACTGGTCTATGATGAAAACAATAAGAATAGTGCATAGGCTTTGTGGTGATGTGGTGAGCATTCTGTGCAGTTATGAAAAGGTTCTCCGTCTTAATGGGGATGGTGCTCCCTTGCCTAGCATGTGAGCACATAAGATATGCACACTCTGCTCAAGCAGTAATCAAAGAAAAGAAATAAAGCTCAGAGAAAAGGAGGACTCGGCAAAATACACTAGAAAAAATGGCTGGTAAGTCACAAGGATAAACAAGAGCATTGTGTTCTGGAAGCCAAGAAAAGAAAGATTGCCCATGCTCCCGTAAATAACCCCCAGCCCATGTTCACGAAAGCAGCCCTGATTAAACTCAGTGGGACACACGCGTGCACGCACGCACGCACACACACAAGACATAAAAGTCAGAGCGGGACTGGAGAGATTGCTTAGCAGCTAAGGGATTTGCCTGCAAAGCCAAAGGACCCTGGTTCAGTTCCCCAGGATCCATGTAAGCCAAATGCCCAAGGGGGGCACATGCATCTGGACTTTGTTTGCAATGGCTGGAGGCCCTGGAGCACCTGCACCCATTCTCTTTCTCTCTTTCAGTCTGCCTCTTTCTCTATCTCAAATAAATAAATAAAATAAAATAAATATTTTTAAAAGTAAGAAGGGCTAGTGGAACTAATTAGGAAGAAGGAGGGGTTTAGCAAGAGTGGGAGAGGGATGCAAGAAGATAATGATAATAATAAATTATATAGACAGAGAAAGAAAGAAAGAAAGAAAGAAAGAAAGAAAGAAAGAAAGAAAGAAAGAAAGAGAGAAAAAAGAGGGAGGGAGGGGGAGGGAAGGAGGGGGGAGGGAGGGAAGAAGGAAGGAAGGAAGGAAGGAAGGAAGGAAGGAAGGAAGGAAGGAAGGAAGGAAGGAAGGAAAGGAGGAAGGGAAACGGACAAGAAACATGGAACAAAGAGAATGGGGCCATGTATACCTTGATGCTAAAGATTAAGAGGAAGTTTAGAGTTAATCACTGAATCTAGCCATGGAGACCACTGACAATGATGGAATGATGAATACAAATCTGATTGGTGTGGTTTCTAGAGATACTGGGTGGTTCAGTTACTTGTCATGGCTGGGACATGACCAGAAGCAGCTTATGGGAGGAAAGGGTTTATTTCAGGCTTCCGGACTCCAGAGGAAGCTCCATCCGGGTGGAAGAAGCTGGTTCACATCCATAGTTCAATGGCAGAAGAAAAGAGAGAAAGAAAACAACAGACAGAGAACAGGAATAGCCAGAGGTCAAAGGCACTCTCCTCACACTGAGTAGGGCTGGATTGAAGATCCACTCCCAGTCACACACCCCCTGTAGCAGGGATCTGCCTGCTGGGCACTTATGTAGGAAGCTTAATCTTAATCAAAAAATGCCTGAGGCTATTGGGGACCTACAGTCACAATCAAACCACCACTCTGGGAATAAAGAAAATGAGATAACAAAGGCAAATGGCTCAAAGAGTTTGGCTAAGCAGTTAACCCAAGAAATGGGGTGACAGCTGTTTACCAGAAGAGTGGGATTCAAAGAAAATGAAGAGTGGTGGTTTGATTCATGTGTCCCCCATAAACTTAGGTGTTCTGAATGCTATGTTCCCAGTTGATAGAGATTTGGGAATTAACACCTCCAGGAGGCAGTGTATTGTTGAGGGCAGGCTTATGGGTGTTATAGCCAGATCCCCCTTGCTAGTGTTTGGGACACTCTCCTGTTGCTATTTTCCACCTGATGTTGCCCAGGGGGTGATGTCCACCCTCTGCTCATGCCATTGTTTTCCCCTGCCACCATGTAGCTTCCCCCTTGAGCCTGTAAGCCAAAAGCCACAATTTGCTCTTGGTCAAGTGTTTTCTGGCAGCAATGAGAACCTGACTGCAACATTAAGCAAGTTAAATAATTGTTAAATAATTATACTTGTGTACAGTGATGTCAATTGTTTAGTAAAAAGCAAAACTACAGGTTGGGGAGGTGGCTCAGCAGGAAAGAATTTTTGCTGCACAAGCATGAGGGTCTGGTGAGGGCCTGAGATCACCTGAGTTCAATTCCCCATCTGCCATGTAAACAGCTGGTGTGTCCATGCCTGTCTCTAACCTCCGACCTGTGGAGACCAGGAGAGCTGGGCTGTTGAAAAGGACACGCTCTGGATTAGGAAGAGACTGGACACATGCACCTGCACATACATGGCATATACATGGCATATACCATCCATGGCATATACCTAACAACATGTACCACACACGGGCATGTGCCTGCCTCCATGGCATATACCTAATTCAACACATCCATGGCATGGCATATACCTAAGTCAACAACACACACACGGGCACGTGTGTGCCTGCACATACATGGCATATACCTAAGTCAACACATCGCTACACACAGGCACGTGCCTACATGGCATATACCTAAGTCAACACATACGTGGCATATACCTAAGTCAACACATGTACCACACACGGGACACGTGTGCCTGCACATACATGGCATATACCTAAGTCAACACACGTACCACACACGGGCACGTGTGCCTGCACATACATGGCATATACCTAATTCAACACACGTACCACACACGGGGCACGTGTGCCTGCACATACATGGCATATACCTAATTCAACACACGTACCACACACGGGCATGTGTGCCTGCACATCCATGGCATATACCTAAGTCAACACATCTACATGGCATATACCTAATTCAACACACGTACACGGGACACGTGTGCCTGGGCACGTGTGCCTGCACATACATGGCATATACCTAAGTCAACACACGTACACACGGGCACGGTGCACGCACATACATGGCATATACCTACGTCAACACACGTACCACACACGGGGCACGTTTTGGCATATACCTACGTCAACACACGTACCACACACGGGGCATGTGTGCCTGCACATACATGGCATATACCTAAGTCAACACATGTACCACACCAGGGGAAGAAACAGAAAACTATGGTAACTTAAGAAGGAAGAGAATTACAGAAGTTCTGGAGAAGGTGCGAGAAGCTAGAATGTAGGGCACAAAGGAAGAGTCACTTTCACTAGCAGCATGGCCACGCCCCACAAGGTACCAAGACAGAAGCTGTCACTGGGGACTCAGTTCTGTTTCTTGCTTCACTTTTCCTGATAGAATAAAAACCAGAAGAACAGACTGAATGTGAGGACATGGAAGGTTTGAGTGGACAGTAAAAGCTGTGGGTTACCTTCCATGGGAAGCAGAATAACTGAACTGCCAAAGCACCTCATGAATGCCAGGCAGTCCTGAAGACCATGGATGCTCTGTGGTAAGAAACTGCTCTGAAAAGAGACGGTGTGTTTGTTTGATGAGACAAAGAGCTGGAATGTAATCAGAACTGGTTTTTCTTCAAGTGATACACTGTACAGAAGCCCGCAGGACAAGCCACCATGTTGACTTGGCTCCTGAGGGGCTATGATCTGGATCTACTATGTCCACGGACCTGGCCTGGTCACCCTATGTCCTTAAAAAAAGTCATCCTTGGGCTGTAGAAGTGGCTTAGCGGTTAAGATGTTTGCCTGCAAAGCCAAAGGACCCAGGTTCAATTCCCCCAGACCCACGTTAGCCAGATGTACAAGGGGGCATGTGCATCTGGAGTTCATTTGCAGTGTCTGGAGGCCCTGGCACACCTATTCTCTCTCATTCTCTCTCTTTCTCCCCTTCTTTCTCTCTGTCAAATCAATAAATAAATACAAATAAACTATTTTTTTAAGTCATCCTTTCTCATTCTCAGGCCTTTGCACTTGTTTCTCTTATCTACACTTGTCCTCTTGTGATTGGCTCTTCCTAATGCTTGGTCTTAGCTCTGAGGCTGCATCCCCACAGCATCTTCCCTGCCTCCTTCCTCTACCGCATTCCCTTCCTTGCAACTAACAGTTGTCATTGCTGGAAATATGTCCACCCCTTCACTTGTCTTCTGCCTGCCTCTCTTCCTAAGACGAGAACAGAAGCTGCAGGAGAGAAATTCCCTTAACAAGAAAATATTTAGGGTCTGGGAAGATGGCTCAGGGTCTTGGAAGATGGGGTTAAAGGCACTTGTTTACAAAGCCTGCCAGCCCAAGGTCCAATGCCCAAGCCACACACATAGATCCAAAGCAAAACGTGCCACAAACATCTGGTGTTTGTTTGTGGTAGCAAGAGTCCTTGACACACCCATACTCACAAGCACACACACACACACACACACACGCACACACACAGTTCAAATAAAAAAAAATTTTTAATATTTATTGTTGGACCCAGTATGCAAAATACCATTTGAGAACTAATGGGGGTAATGACAAAGGTTAACCACAGGAATTATTAATTCCTGCATTTCCAAAGATATTAACTGGTTGGGGAACAGAAATATACACAACTGAAATAAGATTTCTAAAGCTTGATAGCACAGGAAATTCACATGTGATGCTGAGAAAAGATCAGAAAGATACATGTTTCTGTGAAAACAACATGCTGTGTGTTCATAACTTGCTTTATGTGATTTTCTAAGAGAGAATGATAACTAAATGTTTAACGTCTCTGTGGATAAAAGTTAAAGAAATATGCAAGCAGCTTTATTCGATATGCAGAATTCAGTCTTCCTCTTCCAAGGCAGGCACAAAGCAGGAAAATATTTTCAAATTTTGAAAATCCTTTTCCATTTCAGAACACTGTTTCTACAGGTTGTTTTCTTAACGACTTTATTTAGCTATTCTCAGCTTCCTGTTTCAAAGCATGGCATTTCCCTGATGTGTTAATTTTAGCTGCAAACACCTAATCAGACCTTTCAGAATAATTTGTAGGTTGGCTAACTTTCAGGAAGAAATATTAGTGGTGTTTTCAAGGGCCTGACAGGATTTCTGCAATTATAAAGATGGAGAAAATAAAACCAACAGGGTGGTAAAATCCATGGAGGGACAGATTGCATTTTATAGAAAAAAAAAAAAAAGTAACTTCATGTAGCTTCTGTCTTGATGTCTTGTAAATACACTCAACATTCCTATATCCCATGGGTCTCAGCATCAATATTTATGTGCTGGAATATTTGATCGCCTCATAAACCGAGACATAAGTGAGTATTTTTGTTTTCTGGGAAATTGTGTCACACTCCATCTTCTATGAATTGACTCTCATTACACGAGGAGATACAGAAGTGTGTGTCTCTGAGCTCATGGCTCTTCAACTACTTGTCAAATTTCCACAACGTATCCTCACATTTCAACCAAGATGTCAATAATCAAAAACTTTCATGATGTTTGTGCTCTTTTTGTTTTAATGTAAATTTCAAAACATTTTAATGTAGAGATTACTAGCACTTTAAATAGTAATTTGAAACTCAAAGTTGCTATTCTTCCCAACAAGAAATGAAAGGACTTCTAAATATACAATCTACTAAGGGATGTTAAAAATTTATGAACATGTCTGGAGAGCTGGCTTCGCAGTTAAGGTGTTTGCCTGCAAAGCCAAAGGACCCCAGTTCGATTCTCCAGGACCCATGTAAGCCAGATGCACAAGGGCACATGCATCTGGAGTTTGCTTGCAGTGGCTAGAGGCCCTGGCATGCCCATTCTCTCTGTGTCTGCTTCTCTTCTATCTTTCTCTTTCTTTCTTTCTCTCTCTCTCTCTCTCTGCTTGCAAATAAATAAATATATAATATTTTTTAAAAGAAAAGAAAAAAAAAAAACAAAACAAAAAATTATGAACATGAGGCTGGAGAGATGGCTTAGTAGTAAAGGTGTTTACCTGAAAAGCCTAAGGACCCAGGTTCAATTCCCCACTACCCACACAAGCCAGATATACAAGGTGGCACATGCATTTGCAGTGCCTGAATGCCCTGGTATGCCCTCTCTCTCCCTCTCTCTCTCTCTCTCTCTCTCTCTCTCTCTCTCTCTCTCTTTCCCTCTCTCAAATAAGTAAAATAATTTTTAAAAATTATGAACACATATTACATTCAATACTCAGAAACAGTAAATATGTCTCAAGGGAGAAGCTAAACTCACAAACATCCCTGTCTATTAAGCCTCCTTTCCTAATACCTAATAATAATGTTCTGAGTGTTTGAATGTTGTGTGTGTGTGTGTGTGTGTGTGTGTTTTTAAGCTGGATGCTTACCCTCTGATGTTTGCTTCAAAGCCCTTCATTCCATCAATATTTTCAAGTGGTTTTACCTTACAGCAGAAAGAAGGCCTTGCCCAAAAGAAGCTCACCTGTCAGGTCACTGGTCATATACTACAGCAAACAAACAAGATCTCTCAGTAAATGAGCTGGTTCCCACATTATGTTCTATTGGATTATACTGTATAGGAGTGTGGTGGTGTGATTCAGGGGTCCCCCATACACTCAGGTGTTCTCAATGCTAGGTTCCCAGCTGATGGAGATTTGGGAATGAACGCCTCCAGGAGGCAGTGTGTTGTTGGGGGCAGGCTTCTGGGTGTTATAGCCAGTTTCCCATGCCAGTGTTTGACACACTTTCCTGTTGCTATTGTCCACCTTATGTTGGCCAGAGAGTGATGTCCATCCTTTGCTCATGCCATCATTTTCTCCTGCCATCATGGAGCTTCCTCCTTGAGCCTGTAAGCCAAAATAAGCCTCTTTTTTTTCCCACAAGCTGCTCTTGGTTGAGTGATTTCTACCAGCAATGGGAACCTGACTGCAACAAGGATGTGCTCTCTCTCTCTCTCTTTCTTTTTCACACACACACACACTGAGTCTATAGTAGACAATTGTGAAAGTTGTCATAAAACAAGATACCTCCAATAGATTTCCCAAAGTACATATTAATATGCACTATTCATCTTCAAAAAGGTTCTATAGACAGTAGTGTTTTTCAAATGTGCTTGACCACAGATCACGTTTTTGAAAAGCATCACTGCTACAGCAGGCTACTTATAAAGCTCCTGCCATGCAGTGTTTGTTGGTTTGAATACCATGCAGGAAGAAGAAAAAGGAAGATTCCCTACCTTAAAGAAGCTTCTAATTCAGCCAACACATTGCACTCTCTGGAAACATCCTCTCCAGAAAAAGTACCAGTAACCAAATACGGCTCTCTAAATTTGGCTAAGTAAACAAATAGCATGAAAAATTCTGAGCTCTGTTAGAAAAGAAGACTGCGGAAGATGAGGGAAAGATCTTAAGGTAGGAGAGAAGAAAGGAAGAAGGAAAAAAGACAGTAGTAGAGCACATGAGACATGAAAGAATGGTAGAATATTTGGGGAGAAGTAGGGGACCACCAAGAGATGGGGGGAAGGGAAGAGTAAGGCTAGTAGGGAGGGGAAATGAATGAGAACAAAGTGAAACAACACATATGTCTGAAAATCCTACAACAAAACCCATTACTTTGAAGGCTCAGATAAAATGAAAACTTTAAAAAAAAAAATCGCAGTTCCTTAATGGCAGACTCACATGTCAAAATCTCACTGGCCGCCCAATGGCCAGGGGCTGCCGGACTGTGTGGTGCAGACAGGGATCACCTCCATCGTCACAGGACTGTGTGGTGCAGGCAGGGATCACCTCCATCGTCACGGGACTGTGTGGTGCAGGCAGGGATCACCTCCATCGTCACGGGACTGTGTGGTGCAGACAGGAATCACCTCCATCGTCACCGGACTGTGTGGTGCAGGCAGGGATCACCTCCATCGTCACGGGACTGTGTGGTGCAGGCAGGAATCACCTCCATCGTCACGGGACTGTGTGGTGCAGGCAGGGATCACCTCCATCGTCACGGGACTGTGTGGATGGGATCACCTCCATCATCACGGGACTGGGGTGCAGATCACCTCCATCGTCACAGGACTGTGACACCTCCATTGTCACGGGACTGTGGGTGCAGACAGGGGATCACCTCCATCGGGACTCAGACAGGGATCACCTCCAGCGTCACAGGACTGTGTAGTGCAGACAGGGATCACCTCCATTGTCACGGGACTGTGTGGTGCAGACAGGGATCACCTCCATCGTCACGGGACTGTGTGGTGCAGATAGGGATCACCTCCATCATTACGGGACTGTGTGGTGCAGATAGGGATCACCTCCATCATTACGGGACTGTGTGGTGCAAGCAGGGATCACCTCCATCGTCACAGGACTGTGTGGTGCAGGCAGGGATCACCTCCATCGTCACAGGACTGTGTGGTGCAGACAGGGATCACCTCCATCGTCACAGGACTGTGTGGTGCAGGCAGGGATCACCTCCATCGTCACAGGACTGTGTGGTGCAGACAGGGATCACCTCCATCGGGTGTGGTGCAGATCACCTCCATCATCACGGGACTGTGTGGTGCAGACAGGGATCACCTCCATCGTCACGGGACTGTGTGGTGCAGACAGGGATCACCTCCATCGTCACGGGACTGTGTGGTGCAGACAGGGATCACCTCCATCGTCACGGGACTGTGTGGTGCAGACAGGGATCACCTCCATCGTCACAGGACTGTGTGGTGCAGATAGGGATCACCTCCATCATCACGGGACTGTGTGGTGCAGACAGGGATCACCTCCATCATCACGGGACTGTGTGGTGCAGACAGGGATCACCTCCATCGTCACAGGACTGTGTGGTGCAGACAGGGATCACCTCCATCGTCACAGGACGTTCTAGGAACATCATAGCAAATCCCATCAGCTGTGTTCTAAAGGCACGCAAACTTGAGGGGTTTTTTGCATAAATTTTCTTTCAATGACTACAAACATTTCCAGATTTTTCCAACCTCTTACTTCACACAGAAGTGAAAGAAAAAAAAATCTCTCTTGATTGGTAAAAGTTATTCCTAATAATATTAATTTATTCTCTTAATGGGTATTTCTAGACTAAGTCCACTCCCTGAGCTCAAGAACACTGACCTGAGTGGACAGATCGTGTCAGCATGACCACGGAGTATTCTAAACATCAAAGATGGTATGTTTCCGACATTATAACTGCAGAAGAGAAAGTTCAGAGACTTTGCTTAGGAACTCGTCTTGGCTTATGCTGATGCTAAATGGCAGATGAAGGCCACTGAGGCACATAGAGTGGCAACACACAATGTTCTGAGCCTTAAGCAGTGCCACTCAGAAGAAATAAATTGTGGATATTGCTGTCCAAAAAGGGTGGCTTGGGAAGAAGAGATTTTTAAAAAAATATTTTTATTTATTTACTTGCAAGGGGAGAGAGAGAGAGAAGAGAAGAGAGACAGAGAATAGGCACACCAGGGCCTAGCCACTGCAAATGAATTCCAGATGCATGTGCCACCTTGTAAATCTGGGTTATTTGGGTCCTAGGTAATTGAACCTGGGTCCTTTGGCTTTGCAAGCAAGCACCTTAACCTCTAAGCCATCTCTCCAGCCCAGAAGAGGTTTCTTTCTTGTGAAATCCCTAGGTTAACAACATAGGACATGCTCTCCTTTATGGCCTGTTTAACTTTTACTGACACTACATGTACTGTGAATGGCAAACCATGAAGAGAAATACTCACTTGCTAAATTAAAAAGTGTGCATGTGCACAGATGTTCAGTGAGAGTACACATGTACATTGCATGCATATATGTATAAGACTAAGTGAAAGCACATATTTTTGTTTCTCAATATTCGATTACATCATAATACATACCCCACATTTTATAACACTTAGTTCCATTGGCCTTCACACACATTATTTCATTAATTCCATAGCACTCCATAAAATATGTATCTTTTAAACGTAAAAAAGCTGAAGTTCAGAGAGATTAAGAGCCATATTCTGCCTTATATTAGTATGCAGAAGCCAGAACTCAGCATCAAAGTATTTTATCTGTGAACATGATACTCTTCTTATCATAAAAACATGATAAAATCACTTTGACCATATCATTTATAGTCTTCTCAAAATATTTTTTGCAAAAATATAAAGCATGTAAAACAGCTAGGCATTGAATTTATATTCAATATACCTCAGCTTCATCAGGAACTCTGACAGCTTTTCACAAGGGTCTGACTTTTTCAGTGAATGTGGGTCACTTCCTTTTCCATGTGAGTCTACATACTTCTGACCATCTGTAGTTTTTGTCTTCAACAGGCACAAATATAAAACAAGCCCATTCTGCATTGATGGTAAAACTGCCAGAATTCCTATCAGTAGATCCCAAGAGAACTGGAAATTAAAGAGCTAAGTTAAAACTTTTGGTGCACCTATAAAACTCACGAAAGCCATAGTTGTCACGGATGAATATGCTGGCTCTTTTCTATGTGTAGCATGTATACTGTGGTTGTGTGCGCATGTGCACGCACGCGCACACACACACACACACACACACACACGCTTGCAGTAAACACTAGGTCCCTCTTCCTCTATCACTCATTAGTATACTTTCTAGAGGCAGAGTCTCATTCTCTCTCTCTCTCTCCCTCTCTCCTTCTCTCCTTCCCAGTAACTGCCACTTCCATGAGCTCCAGAGAGTTCATGGTCTCCATGCCAGGGTTACAGATGTGTGTGGCCATAGCCAGCTGTTTGCATGGGTGCTGGAGAACTGAACTGATGCAGTCACAGACCCTCTGTGCCCTTCATGGTCGCACAGCAAGCACTAGTCCCTGCTAAGCCATCTCCACAGGCTTGAATATGTTTTCAGTAGAAGCAAAGCATTTACAAGTCTGCCTTAATAGTTTGCTAGATGGAAAGTCTTTCATCTCACAATTATCATGAAATGTAGTGTAATGTTGAAATCTGGTCATCTGTTTAGAAAGACTAGGAAACCAAGCTGTACGCAACTCTCAAATTGTTCTTGGGCTGGAGAGATGGCCTAGCGGTTAAGGTGCCCATCTGCTAGGCCTAAGAATGCCCATTCCACTCTCCAGGTCCCATGTTTAGCCAAATGCAAAGTAATGCGAGGGCACAATGCCACACGAGCCCACAGGGGGGCACACACATCTGGAGTTCATTCACAGTGGCTGAGGGGCTGCTGACGTGCCCATTCTCTGTCTGTCTCTCTCACTCCCTCCAAAAAAAAATTGTTCTTATTTCGAGTGCATTTTGTTTGTTTACTTGAAATTAGCTTTTGATGTGCAATTGGAATTTTAGTCTTATTGGATTGTAAGTCTTATAGTATATAAACCTTTTTAGCTGTACAACACAGAAGGAAGAGGTCAGTATTTATTTTTTAATTAAATTTTATTTTTTATTAAGAATGTACTTTGCATGGATACATCATATATCATGTGTTGGTACTGTCTTTTCCCTCCTCCCTGCCCACATTCCACTGGAAACCCGTGGGGTTGCTGGTATTCCCCATGGAGCTGTGGGTTATGCATTGTGGGAGCAGCAGTCAGTTACTGGTAGGAGACAATGATGTTCCAACCTGTGTCTCTCCCAATCTTTCCACCCCATCTTCCACAGAATTCCTTCTATGTCGCAGATTAATGCAGAATTAATCTGTATTGACTATGTACATAATGAATGCATTCTACATAACAGATTAATCTACATAATAGATTAATTTAGAGTTTTGAAACCTCCTCCCTTGAAGGTGAATTTACTGCACTTTCAGCATTAGAACCAGGGATTTCAGAGACTGGAAAAACACCTAAAATTGCTTAATCCCAAGTTTCCAATTTTACAAATGCAGAAGCTGAAGCTCAGAGACCGGAAGAGCTTGCTCTAGCTTACACTGACATGGAATGGCCCAGCACAGAAACAGCTGTTGCTTTTAGATGGCTAATTCATCTGTGTCCAGAATCTCCCAAGGCAAATAGCAATCTCCATGTCACCAAAAAAAGTATACATTCTTACTTCCAGTTCACCAAGCTGAGTCCAAAGACAGATGTTAAGACCTTGGTGGAAAAAATCATGAGTGAGATAGGAAACACATAAATAAAACTCCCATTGTTCTCAGAACTGCGTTTAGGCTGGGGAAGTGGCTACGTGGTAGAGCACTTGTCTAGGCTGTGCAAGGCCCTGATTACAGTCCCAGCATCACAGAAAGAAAAAGAGAACTCTAATAGCAGATTATTTATAGATCCTCATAGTTGGAAAGAAACTTTAACATTACAAAAGAAAGCAGTGTAAAAGTAGTTGAAGAGGCTGGAGGTGTGGCTTGTGGTAAATTGTTTTTCTAGCCTATGTGAAGCTGCAGCACCGCTGGACAAGAGTGGTTAGTGTTAGAACCAGACAGCTCGAGGTTCCTTTCTTTCTGAAATCTGAGGTTTCTCTGTCTCCCTTCCAGAGAGAAGAGCCCATAGGAATTAAAGTCTGGCCCATACAAACTTCTCCTTTCTCTTTCGCCATATAACACTGGAATGGAAGTGTCTCTGCAGCTACAGAAACAGTGCATCGAATCTCAGTTCCTGTCCTGCCTGAGGCCCTGGAAAACGGTGGATCCTGCATCACCTTGGATCCCTCAAGGTCCTCAGAAAGGAACCCACGTTGACATCACCACCTGCCAGAGACTGCTGCAGACACACGAAACAAACTCCTATTACTGCAAGGCAATTTTACCTGTGCATCTATTTGTTGCACCAGTTAGCGTTGTCCTAGAAAATGTATCCATTTGCATATATGACCAAACCGGGGACAGTTCTTTCAGAGTCACTAAGACTTACACATATGACCTTTCAGATGGTTTTCAGGTCTTCATTTAAAGTTTTGCACTACCAGAAAAAAAAAATGAAGATTTCTTTTACTTGCGATGTGTCATGTGGAACAATAAAGCAAGGAGGATCCGAGCATGACTAGAACTTTATTGATGACCCAAGGCAAAATAAAATTCAGCCTGCTCTTTTGCTACAATATTAGATCCGCTGCTCTTTCAGCAGTAAAATCTTGTTTTGTCAGCAGCTCCTGAAAGTAGATATGACTCAGAGGACACATAAAAGCGTACGTGTAAGGTAAGTAGCTATTATGCTTAGAAAACCTTCTTTTTCTTCTTTTGCAATGTGAGTACACACTAACATTTCATACTTTAAATAACCAAAATCACCCTCAGAATGTAGAATCCCCAGAACATCATGTTCTTCTATTTATGTCCTAATCATGTACAGTAGGAGAACGCTATGCAAGACACACACAAGGGCATTCTGGGGAAGGCAAATGTCAGAATGGGAGGAATTAAAGATCACTGAGCACAACTTCCAGGAAAGTGGGGCCCAGAAGGATTATGGATACTGCACAGAACTCCAGGAGAGTTAGGGCTCAATTTACTTCTCAGTGTTTTCTTCAGACAACTCACTTTTCTAGTAACCAGGTCCCGATGTTTTGGAATTATGGAATCATATTTATTTCTGTAGTTTTGTTTTTATTTAAGTTTTTTTAATGATACTATGTTATAAGGATTTGTAGCAGACAGCTTCAGGTTCACTGAGATGAACTTCCAGACCAGGCACAGTTATGGAGGAAGGGATATTATTTATTGAAGCTTACAGATCCAGGGGAAGTTCCATAACGGCAGAAGAAGCGGCCTGCTCTCACAAGGCCAGGCAAGAGAGCAAGAAACCAACCAGCCACCACAGCACGCAGAGCAAAACTACAGCCAAAAAGTCACACAGCACACTTCAGGAACTCCTGCTAGGCACATTTGCATATCTTTACAATGGAATCTCAAACCCACTATTAACATCTTAAGACCAGGCCTCCAGTGACATTCCCTTTAGCAAGGTGATTTCAGATGCAAACTATAACTAATAAAACACTGAATATATTGGGGGACATATATTCAAACTACCACATGATTTATTATACAATTTTTGTAATTTATTTATTTGCACGTGTATGGGGAACATGTCAGGGCCTCTAGCCTGTCTGGTTTTATGTGCATTGCTGGGAAATTTAACGCAAGTTGGATCCTTTGCAGGCAAGTTCCTTTAATGGCTGATCCATCTCTTCAGTCCCTATATAAAATTTTCAGGTAGCAAGAATCACCTACTACCTGCTGGTACATAGACAGTACTTAGTACATGCTAATTGGTTAAGTTACATTTTCCAAATTTCATGGACAAGTATGAGACTTGTTATGGTCCTCATGTCTAATTGTCTGTGATTCCTACTTTTATAGGTTTTGAAAAGACAGAGTAAAAAATAAATGTGAAACATTTGCTTAACTTAACATCAACTTTTATAAAAGCCAACATAAGCTAAGAAGTACTTATACTTTGACCACAAAATAATTTGGGATCTAACCATTACCAACACCATGGGCATAGGATGTATTATAATTATAAAAATAAGTTTACAACGGACAAATGCATGGAGGAACTGCTTGGGGCTCTAAGCCACAGACAATGTAGACTGGTCTTTGAGACGAGACCAAACACATGAGGTGAGTTTTCTTCAATTCTCTATGTCCTGAGCCACAGCTCTGAACACCAAATAAAAGCTTCACTTTGTGGCAGAGGAAGCATAGAGGCCTAAATAGGCTGAAACAGTAGACAGCATCTTCAAAATGCTGAAGAAAAAAAACTGTGAACCTAGAATTCCATTATCACATAAAAAGCTTGTTCAAAATAAAGGAGAAATAACTAAGCTTTTAGACAAGCAGAAACAGAACACTGGTTATTATCCTATAGTACAAGGTAAGGTAAGGCATGAGCTATAGGTTGACGCTTCGGAACACCAGGTGTACACATGAGAACAACATGTTTTAGTTATGTAAAATTCAAAGTCCAGTGAAAATTATATCAAGTAAAATGTTATATCATTCATTAATGAGTTTTTATTAGAGAAAGAGGAAGATAGAAAGAAAGAGAATGGGCACACCAGGGCCTCCAGCCACTGAAAATGAACTCCAGGTGCATGCTCCACTTTGCGCATCTGGCTTACATGTGTCCTAGGGAATCGAACCTGGGTCCTTTGGCTTTGCAGATAAGCACCTTAACCACTAAGCCATTTCTCCAGCCCTCAAATGGATTCTTAAAATTAATGTTCCAGGGCTGGAGAGATGGCTCATCAGTTGAAGGTGCTTGCTGGCAAAGCCTGACAACCAGGGTTCAATTCCCCAGTACCCAAGCAAAGCCAGATATACAAAGTGGCACATACATCTGGAGTTTATAACAGCAGGAAGACCTGGTGCACCTAGTCTCTCTCTCTTTTTTCCTTCTTCCTTCCTTCCTTCCTATCTTTCTTTCTTTCTCTGCTCAAATAAATAATATTTTTTTAAAAAAATTAGTGTTCCATTTTCTTCTGTGATTTTACAAGCCGTGTGTAATCTCATGATATACAAAAATAAAACCTATAAGTGAAAGAAGTGTTGTTTACACAATGAATAAAAATATAAGTAAACAGGGCTGGAGAGGTGGCTTAGCAGTTAAGTCACCTGCCTGAGAAGCCTAAGAACTCCAGTTTGATTCTCCATGTCCCACATTTAGCCAGACACAAAAGTAATGCATGGGTGCAATGTCACACATGCCCACAAGGGGGCACATGCATCTGGAGTTTGTTCACAGTGGCTGAAAAGCCCTGGCATGCCCATTCTCTCTCTCTGCCTCGCCCTTTGTCTTTGTCTCTCACAAATAAAAAAATTTTTAAAAAAAGATAAGTAACCAAAGTTCAAGTTGTCTGAAACCTGTTGCACACATTGTTATTTGAAAGATTAAAATGTGACAAACAGTAAAACGTCCTAGTACAATCAATCTTTCAAGTAATTGAAATGTTGCTTTTTTAAAAAAAAAGTTTTTATTTATTTATTTGCAAAGAGAAAGAAAGAGAGAGAAAGAGAGAAAAAAATGGGCACAGCAGGGCCTCTAGGCACTGCAAACAAACTCCAGACATGTGCACCACCTTGTGCATCTGGCTTTAGATGGGTTCTGGGGAACCGAGCCTGAGTCCTTAGGCTTCGCAGGCAGGTGTCTTAACTGCTGAGCTATCATCTCTCCAGCCCCCTGAAATGTTGCTTTTGACAAATTGTATGAACCACCTTAAAGCATGGCACTAGCAAGCCAGATTCCTTTCTACTTTAAACACGATTTAAGAATATAACTTACAACTTTGCTTTCTATGCAGTTCACAGAGCTCCACAGAAAGTTTATCTGCTTGCAATAGATATTCTGTCAAGTGCATCTGGTCATATACATCTGGTCAGCATACAAGCTGATCCAGGGACCTTGCCCTCTTCTGTCTCTAGCAATCCAGCAGGAATATCACATTGCTGTTTTGCTAATATGTACAGTTTGCTTTGTTTTCACTGATGGGCAAATGCTCTGCCCTTGAAGTATATTCCCCAGTCCAAATTCTTGGCTTGTGTTTTACTACAGAATGCTTCTGGCATTGGCATCTAGTCTTAGACTGAGATAAGAAATAATGAGGATTTTCTCGTATGCTTAGAATCAAAGTCAGCAGTATTGAAGGGTTATGGACTACCAAGCTATTTATATTTGTTATCGGATCCTGTTGGGGTGTGAATGTGAAATGTATTCCCCACCCCCAATAGCTTCACGTTTGTACACTTGCTCCCCAGATGGTGGTGCTAGTTAAGAAAGTTGCTGCATGTTTAAGAGTTATAGCCACGCTGGGGGAAATGAGTCATGTTATTGGACCCAGGCCTTGAGCTTTATAGCCCTGTCCTACTTCCTGTTTGCCTCTGTTTCCTGACTCTGGCTGGGATGTGACCTGCTCTGTGCCCACTTCCTGCCACCATGATCTCCCCATCAAGAAACCTCCCCCTTGAAACTGTAATGTGAATTCAACACTTTTGTTCCTTCTGGTGCTTCTGGTCAGGTATTTGTTCATAGCAGTGAAAGAGTAACTAATATAGATGCAGACAACCAGAAATGCAGAGAGAGGGAAGCAAGCAGCTCGATGAAAGAATCAAAACATTGGCACCAAGCAAGGAGGAAATTATTTGGGAAAAATGATTAAATGGAGGCTGGATCTGAGCCCAGATGGCTTAATAACAGAGTGGGTTTGGAGAACACAACAGAATGCAAAGAAATAAAAAGCAAGCCTGAAAAATGAGTTGTATAAATCAAGTCCCATGCAGACAATTAGCATAGAACTAGAGATGAAAAACAGAAAGTAGATTCCAGTTATTCAGGTGGATACCTACCTAGGACCATAAGCAGAAACCAGACATAGCGCCATGTGTGAATGGGGTTCTCAAACCCATCCGAAGCAACTCATTTCAACAAGCAGATAAATTGGATTAGCTGAGCTCCTAATGAATGAAGTTATTGTGTTCCCACCCCGGGGATGCAAAAATAATCACCAAGCTGATGTGTACATGGGATGCTTACTTGTGGGAAGCTTCACCTGGCTCTGTACACCAGCAGCCTGTCTAATATGGGACCAAAATGGGCTTGAAGGTAACCCAAGACCATCCCCAGATCTGGTAAGGTTATCTAAAGCAGAACTGAGACCAAGAACAATAATCGGGTGGGCATGCTCAAACTACTAAAAGTGAAAGTGGGCCAAATAAAGACCAAACCATTTCCACCATAGAGAACAGATTTTTAAATGAGTTTTAAAGTAACATTCATTTTATGTATTTTTTAAATTTTTTAAAAATATATTTTATTTATTTGAGAGAGAGAAAGAGGCAGAGAGAGAAAGAGAGAGAGGGAACGAATGGGTGCTCCAGGGCCTCTAGCCACTGTAAACGAACTCCAGAT
Organism: Orientallactaga sibirica; assembly: GCA_036365145.1. Classification (NCBI taxonomy): domain Eukaryota; kingdom Metazoa; phylum Chordata; class Mammalia; order Rodentia; family Dipodidae; genus Orientallactaga; species Orientallactaga sibirica. The sequence goes on along the minus strand of JAEOAD010001894.1, from coordinate 3,023,214 downwards.
GCCTGACCCTCTTGTGCATCTGGCTTATGTGGGTCCTGGAGAGTCAAACCTGGATCCTTTGGCTTTGCAGGCAAATGCCTTCACCACTAAGCCATCCCTCCAACCATTTTATATCTTTTTAAAGATCCAAATATATAGGATGGAGAGACTGCTCAGTGGTTAAAGGTGTTTGCTTGCAAAGCCTGCCAGTCCAGGTACCCCCGTAGAGCCAGATACACGAAGGGGTGCATGGGAATGGAGTTTGCTTGTGATGGCAAGAAGTTCCTATACCATCCAAATACTTTCCACCCCTCCCCTCATAAATCATATCTATATCTATATTAAATGGAGTTTTTCTTTCAATAACCAATTCTAAAGCCATGGGCTATAGAAAAAAAAGCACTGATAAAACAACCTGATTTATATTTTCTAATTTCTCAAGTATATTTGTTAGGGAAACATAGGCTATAGAAGACATGCTAAGAATGATTTTACCTCCCAACAAACCATTCACAGGCAAGCATTCCTGAGCGTATAGAGGAGAACTGAGCTCATTACAGGCTGAAATGGAATCCATCTACAGCTAATGATAACACTAATGAATTACAAAGTTGCTTCCCCTTCATATCCGTCACATGTAAAATGAGGAAATTGGGCTTGTTCACCTCTGAGGCCTCCTAAGCTCTAAAAATCTTCAATCTGTAGAGAGTTGCTCCACCTGAATATATCGTGGTTGTTAAATATACAAAATCTAATTAACAATGCGATATACATCCTTAGGTACCAATATAGAACTGGTACGGCTAAAACTCAGGATTTTAAAAGAAGATTGATGCCAGCTGCTTAAGCATTGAGAAGCCACATGCAAACTTAGTGATTTGAAGAATACCCAGGAAGTCTACATCCTAAGGCACTCAAAGCTATAGCCTCAAATTTGTAACCATTATATAAATATATCAGTATATTTCTGAAAATGGTCCGTGTTGCCCATTGCATAAGGAAGAAAGACAGATACTGATTCATTAAGCTGTGTTTTATTCAGAGAGCAAGGGATCTGAGAAGACAGCAGATTAACACCCCAGAGATCTGCCTGGCCACATCTTTCTCCTCAAAAGGAGCCAGAGCAAAGGCAAGAAGTCCATCTGAGCTTCCTCTTATCCCGCTGACCGGATGTGTCATGTCTCCGGGATTCTGTTTTCCCTCATTATCATATCTCTCTTTAGCTGGGGAGAATTTGCATATGCCTAGGCCATTGGATCTTGCACTTTCCTTCTGAGCCACCATTGAATGGCATGTAGATTTAAGATTAACTCAAATCAAACCATAAGCAGTGTGTATATGCAGTACTGCCTCCTATGTGGTCCAGATTCTTTCCTGCAGAGTGGGGCACACACAAATGTGCTCTTATCATATAGACTATGAAGTATCCCAGTGACTTCCAGAGCCCGGAGTGTGCTGGAGCTTGTAACTGAAGTAAAATACAGGAATGCATTTGTCATTGAATAAGACATGAAAAACGTCCCCCATCATTTTGAAATTTGGCCATAAAGGCAACTGGGTAATACTTGTACTGTGGGAAGGCACACATGACTTCTCTCTGGTTACAGTTGAATGGCCCCAATTTTCACTCATTCATGTTTTGAGAACGTGATTCTCCTTTGCAAAAATGTGTGAACTGTTATAAATGGCTTGTTTTTAATACAAATACGTAATGTGTTTCTCTACCAGATTAGTTCTTTATGGAATAATGTACATCAATTTCATGCATAATTTGCACTTTCATAGCTGAAACATCAAGTAGAAACATTATCATTAAATGTTGATCCATGAACCAAAAAGTCATTTTTAATTCAAACTCAGTTCCATGTTTACTGAGCTAGCAAGAGCTAAGAAGTCCACAGATAGCATGTTGTCTCCCCAGGAGACTTCTCTTCCCTGCATGACGCTACTTCTGCGCTGTTGCTGCTTATGACACCGTTTCTAGATATAGGAAGTTGTCAAGCAAAGGCTGACTGGATCATGGGACTGGGCAAACTGTGGCTTGATGGCTATAAGCATGCATCCATCCCTCTACTCTTTCTTATTTGATTTGTAAATGCTTGACAAAAAGAAGAAAAGAAATATATGTCAAGACAGGTGGAAATATCAAATTCCCATTTCAGTGTCCCATCAGTAGAGCTTAGCACATAGCAAGAGTCATTTGTTTACGTATCAGCGATGAATGCTTTCCTGCTGTAATGTCAGAATCCTATAGCAGAAGTCAGAGTGCCCAGGCTCTATTTGACATGTGCCCTTTACAGGGAAAGCTTGCCAACCCCTGCCTTAGAATATCTAGGAAATTGCCTTTGTGCCTCATAGAGCAAGGATAGTCCACTGAGCAAAAATAAATTCTCCAGTTTCTGATGCTTAATGGCAAAAATAATTGAAAATAGTTTGAAAAATTTTTTGAAGCCAACATTTGGCTAAAAACAACCAAAAGTCTTCAAAAGTCTCTCCCCTTTCTTTCAAAAACTTCCATACTTCCTTGAGCTCAGCCCCTTGCTACGTCCCTCCCTGGTCCTGTCCTTGCACATGGCCTCTCTCCCTGGCTGCACCAAAGTCATCCTTTCTGTCTTCTTTGTTTAATCGGGCAGTAAGAACTTAGTTTTCATTTGCTTGACCATGAAAGTATCAACCCAATGTATTCTGTTCACTTTCTTAGTGTCCTTTGAGAAACACTGTTGATGCGGGATTTGGGGAACTCAGGAAGAGGTCTCCCAAATTTATGAATGAACCCCAAGTTTCCGTTCTGTTCTACCTTTAACAAAGAATTTATAAAGACGGACTCAAGAAGGATAAATTATGAATTATTAAGTTTATGTAAGGGGAAGTCACAAATTGTGGGGTTGATTTAAGGGAGATTGGGATCTAGGCAGGAAAGCTAGAATGGAGCCATAAACACGTGGGAAGTAGAAAACGCTGCATAGTTTAGAAGGTTCATTTAAGAGAAATTGAGGCTTTCAAGGAAAGGCTGGAGTAGAAGTACAGGCTTGTGGAAGGTAGAATTCAGGAGCTTGTATAAAGAGGTTTAGAAGGAACACCCATGGCATCTGCCATGTGTTTTCCTGTGGAGGACAGTTAAGAGGGGGAAATGGTTAGGCTCAAGGGACAATATCAAAGCAGAGACCAAGAAATCCAGAGGATAAAGGAGTAATGAAGAACGTTACCCCCATGGTTACCCCGACTTTAAAGAAATTACACAGGTAGCAGACCTAGAGTTAATGAAAGTACCCACATAGTAGATCTGGGGTGGAAGGGAAATACACACTTGGTAGATTAGGAGAGCAGAGGAAAATCATGTATGTAATCAAAGTGAAAAGTTACCCCAAACTATAAAGCAGAAACAGGGGCAAGCAGAGCCAGCCCACCTGAGCCATCTCTCTAGGTGGCATGTAGACTATGGACAGCAGGGGGCGCTGTAGATCAGACATGTGTTTCATTTCTGCCAACAGTTCTTTTCTTGTGCCAGAGCAAGGTGGCATGTGGGTGGCATGTCCTGCTTCTCTCTCTTTGTCTCCGTCTCTAACTAAAACTGCCTAAAAGAAGCTCACTTTCTCCTCTCCTCCTTCAGTGTTACACTTGGCACCAAGCGCCCTGATGTATGAAGACGCTTATTCAGTACCAAACACGTAGATGAATGCATACACCAGTAACCGAATACGCAAGTTAAGACATAAGAGATTAAAAGATGGTGAAGAAATAATGGTTTGAAAGCACATGGTTTTCTCTAACACAATTCTATTGTGTTTGAGAAGTAAAAGCACACCTTATAGAACACTAACTACATGCCAGATGCTGTCCTCGGTTTTCTGCCTCCTATGGCTGCTTAAAACAAACCACACAAAACAACGGACTTACCCGGAAATGTATGCTATCAGCCTAAAATCAAAGCTTTGATTGTGTAAAACAAGATATGGTCATTTTTTTTTTCTAGCATCTCCAGGGGAGATTCCATCCATTGCCTCTCCTACACGGAATATCTTCCTGGTGCTCACCAAACCCTTCATTACACTTACCAAGGTCCTTTTGGCAAACAATGCCACATTCACAGGTTCCAGGACCTGGAACAGGAACATCCCCTAGTAACCCACCGCACAGTTAGCCTCAAGACAGCAGGCATGTATGAGCTCCATGGCCACTTTCAGATAGACTCTAGAAAGAACGCAAATAGCATTTGAAGTTCCGTCTTTCTGAGCGTAAGTCTATGGCCTCCATAGGGTGCTATTTGGTACCCAAGGGCAATTACTGAATTCCCATTCTATAGGCTGAATATAGGAAAAGTCTGAGTCTGTCCCTGGTGTGGTTTGAATGTGAAGTCTCCCCCATAGGCTCATGTGTTTGAGCACTTGATCCCCAGCAGAGGTGCTGTGTGAGAAGGGTGTGGCACTTTTAGGAGATGGAATGGTGTGAGTCACTGAGGGCAGATCTTGAAGTCTTATAACCTTGCTCCACTGCCTGTTCATTTTCTGCTTTCTCACTAGGGGAGGGGGCCATGCGATGTAAGCAGCTGCCTCCACTCCTGCTGCAAAGCCACTCTCTACCATGGACGATATAACCTTTAACTATAACCCAAGGAATGCATCCTTGCTTAACATGCTGCTGTCAGGTAATTTGTCACAGCAATAAGAAAAGTAATGAATGAATCCAGCCCCTGTCCACCTGCTTACAGATCCATGGGGCCCACTTGGTATGCTGAAATCGAGACTGTTTTACAGGCTACCAGAAAGCCCCAGTGGCCCTCAGGGTGATCAGAAAGGATTAGACACATTCTCTAAAATTTGCTTCTTGCTTTTCTTAGCAAGTGTCCCTCAGTGTTGCCTGGGTTTATGGAAAGTTGAATTCATTTCACAGGAGTGCAGATAATAGAATACGTGAGAAATTGTAAAAGGATTATCTCATTTCCACTGCCCTCAGCATAAAAGCAAGGCTGTTTTTTAAAGTGGGAATTCAAACGACACTTGAGCCTTTGTCATGATCACATAGAAGTCGGACTAATAAAATGCTACGGTCACTTAAACGTGACATGTCAGTGACATGAGTGAACCAACACATGGGGTGTCTTTCCCCCCAACTCCCTTTATGGTTGCTTGATTTAACATTCAAATAAAGTTGCAAAAACTTCTCTTCCCAGTGGCATGAGAAAATTAATTCACTTCCAGAAGTAGACAACTCGCTCCTCTCTGCAGCTGGACCACAACAGTTCTACATCACGGCCAGTCAAAGGAAAAAGAAAGTCAAGAAAATGGCAGGGTTAAAAGTCAACCAACCGGAAGTTTACATCAGCATTTATGCCCAGGCTCCCAGCAAAGGAATATCACCCTTTAATACCCAAGCCCAGCATGGGAGATGGCGTGTGAGCCCGCAGACAAGGCAGAATAAAAACACAGCCTTCGTGGAGGGTAAACTTCATCCTGCACTTTAGTTGGGAAACAATGAAAAGGGGTTTTTGTTTGTTTGTTGTTTGGGTATTTCTGTTACTCTTGCTGGCTCCTACTCAAACTATGAACAGGTAAACTGACAATGACTGAGCACCACTGCTTACCTGACTGTTTTATAGTAAGCGCCTCATTTCATGCTCACCGGCACCTGTAAAAGTAGGCAAAATGCCCTCATTTTGGAATTGAGGCTCAGAAAGACTAAATGTCTTACGAAAGTCCCCTCAGTTAATTTCCAGTTACAGGGTAAGCCAAACCCCAAACGTACCTAAAGCAAGTTCTTTTCCCTGCTCTTGTCAGCATACATAAGCACAACCTTTCAACACAACAGCAGACTAGATCTCGCAGTCACGTTGTTATGGCATTCTGGGAAGCATGCAAGTAACATGTTGGTTTCACTAAGGATGAGCAGGATGTGACATTGTCTCCCTCTATTATGCCCAGCCAGCAGACTGACTGTCAAATACCAACTGCTGTGATCTGTTTAGCAAGGTCGACTGCTTGATGGCTATGAATAATTGGATGCCATTAATAATGGTCAGCTCCAGGATACAGGAAATTAGTCAAGCGTGGTAATTGTATTTTGAATTCCAGCAGATTCTGTCTCAGGGAGGAGAAAGACACTATATGGGACATGGTTTTTCTCAGTGTGATACAGATAATCGCTTCCTTAGAGGTGAAGGAAGGGGACAAGCCAGGGGCTCTCTCAGTAGCATATGTGATCATCTCTGGTAGGCAATGCAAGGGTCAAGGTTTTGCAAATTAGAGTAAATTCTGAAGAACCCGATCATTAATACAAGTTTTTAGTCATTAACTTTCTCATTCTCTCATTCTGATGAGCACTAGAACTTTATGTGTCAGGGGATCACTATCCAAATTTTGAAACTCCAGCAAAATCAGACTAATGGTTAATTAGAAAATCTATTATAACTGATATTGGATGCCCAATATATATTAGAGGCTATATATACTACAGAAATAATTATGTGAAAAAATATTATAGTTTTTAAAACCTTATAAATGAAGGCTTTTTTTTTTTTTTTTTTTTTTTTTTTTTGGTTTTTCGAGGTAGGGTCTCACTCTAGTTCAGGCTGACCTGGAATTCACTATGTAGTCTCAGGGTGGCCTCGAACTCACGGCAATCCTCCTACCTCTGCCTCCCGAGTGCTGGGATTAAAGGCGTGAGCCACCACGCCCGGCTCAAATGAAGGCTTTTTAATAATCTTCCAGAAATGAGAAATTAAAAGAGAATTTTTTTTTTTTTTTTTTTTTTTGGTTTTTCGAGGTAGGGATTCACTCTAGTCCAGGCTGACCTAGAATTCACTCTGTCTTCTCTGTCAGGGTGGCCTTGAACTCACGGCAATCCTCCTACCTCTGCCTCCCGAGTGCTGGGATTAAAGGCGTGCGCCACCACGCCCGGCTCTAAAAGAGAATATTTTTAAAGGCACACTTTGGAATCATGGAAAAAGAGAGATTAAAAGTTGTTTTAGGAGCTGCAGAGATGGCTCAGTGGTTAAAAGCATTTGCTTGCAGAGCCTGATGGCTCAGGTTTAATTCCCCAGTACCCTCATGGAGCCAGATAAACAAAGTGGTGCATGGATATAGAGTTTGTGAGCAGAGACAGGAGTCCCTGGCATGTCTATATTTTCTCTCTCTCTCTCTTTCTGTCAAATTAATAAGTACTTTTTATAAACGTATTTTAGAGGGCAATAGATTGGGATGTGCATAGAAGATAAAGAACAAAATTAATCATGGGAAAATAAAATGATCTACTAACAGAAGGGACAGCCACACCCATTCTCTTTGAGTTTCAGGCTTTCTTATGAACACAATTTCTTAAGCTGGGCAGCACTATGAGCTTGTGGGGACTAAAGCTGAAAGGGAACCACAGCAGAGGAAGCAGTGAAGGAAGCAAGGCTAGACACGATCCTAATACAAATGAGCACGGCTGAGTGGCCTGCCATGCTTTGCTTCTCACTCTCTTCTCCATAATTTGGAGACAGCTATTAGCAACTGGACCATTCGGGCCATTTTCTGTTCATTGTTTAGATAAGCTCTGAAATGTGACGTGAGAAGAAACAAATGATATAGATCTATATGTAAGAGTTAATGCTATAAAACTCTCATTAAAAATACATACAGAGCATGTCTTTGTGTCCTTGTATTGTGAAATGATTTATTGGATGTGACACCAAAGATGGATGAATAAAGAAAAAATACATCAATTGGACTACATTAAAAGTAAAGATGAAGCCATGAGGAAAGTAACTAGACAACCTGCAGAACTGAAGAAAATGTTTGCAAATCCCTTATGTGATTAAAAAAACAAAACAAAAAAAAACCTTGTGTCTCAGTCCAAACAACCAGCAAATGGAAATATCCAGAGTGGCTATCAACTAAATAGTGGATTAATAAAACATGTGCATATGATTTAATGGAATATTTCTAGCCATTAAAAGGAATGAAGTACTGACACAGACTACAAGATGTTTGACACTTGAAAAACATTATGTCAAATGAAAGGATTCGGTCACACAAGACCACATAGTGTATGATTCCATTTCTGCAATGTTCACACTACCCAAATTCATAGACAGACAACAGATTAGGAGTCGATTAGGGCTGAGCAGAAGCAGACAGCAAGAAATGGGGACTGGTTGTTAATGTGTACAGTGCTTCTTTTCAGGAAAAAGAAAATAGCATACAAGCAGATCGTGGTGTTGGTTGTATGAGCCTGTGAATGTGCTAAAATATTTAATTATATTTGAGTGATTTATTTGATATGAGTTACATGTCAAAAACTTCAAAACTATTTTTTAATCAAATACAACCAAGTATACAGCATTAGGTATTGGTTGTTTCTTGGATAATGAAATCATCAAATTTTCAGAATGCAGGTCCCGAGGAGAGCCACAGATTGCTGAAGCCCCTGCATTGATTCTATAACTAGGCAGATCCCCTAAGACTTAAGGTTTTCCGAGGTCCAGTGACTGGACACATTGAAACTCTTTTCAGTCTGACTTATCGATACTGGTGTCTTTTCCCCGTCAGTGATGGTAGCTCTCTCGTGCCTTTGCACCCTTTGTACAGGTGCATTGAATCAGCTGACATAGAGGGCACTGTACCCTACAGAGTACTAACACCAGACTAGCCAAAGTCTATTTTCCCAGACAATAGTAAAGATATACTAAAGGGTCCCAAAACATGGGCAAGGTCTAAATGGTTCTCTGCCAAATAATTACATGGTAACTTGCCTGACTTTGAGGCAAGAGAAAATTACAAAAGGTGATGATCCATCTATAGAAATAAGGGGCAAGTCTCAATTTCCCAGTCCTTTCATAATTCTCACAGGCTAAACAAGGGCAGAGAGTCAAATCTTTGCCTTGTCCTCTTAAAATCAATGTCTTTTCCCACTAGAAAAATGTCCATTTTCTTCAAGAGACACCTTGAAGGCAACCCAAGGCTGATGGCAGCTGAAAGACGAGAAATACAATCAGTATTTACGGAGCCTTCCGGAGCTAATGAGTATCAGAAGTCAGAGAAGGTGGCTTCCTCGCCCGCACAGTGAAAACTTTGATCACTACCTACCTAAGAGAAGAACCCAAGTAAAAAAGAGTAGCAGAGACGTGTGTGTGTGTGTGTGTGTGTGTGTGTGTGTGTGTGGTGATATTTATGTGATATGTGCATACACATATGTGATGCATGCATATATGTATGTGATGTATGTGGCATGATTTGTATGGGGCATGATTTGTATGGGGCATTATACACATACAAACATATACATGCTAGGATCAAGAGTGGACAGAGGGGGCTGGATAGCTGGCTTAGCGGTTAAGGCACATGCCTGTGAAGCCTAAGGACCCCGGTTTGATTCTCCAGGACCCATGTAAGCCAGATGCACAAGGGGGTGCATACATCTAGAGTTCGTTTGTAGTAGCTGATGGTCCTGGCGCTCGCTCGCTCTCTCTCTCTCTCTCTCTCTCTCTCTCCCTCAAATAAATAAATAAAATATTATTTAAAAAAAGAGTGGAGAGAGGAGTTTGGGGAAGGTAATTTGAACATCAGGCCCAGGAGAATTTTTAAGGCTTTCTTGAACATTGGAAAACTGAGCTGGTGGAAGGTATGTCTGTGTTTCCACTAATGCACTTAAGACTTATAAAGAAATTTCATAGTTTCAGAAAAAAATCAGGATTTGTTTTGTTTTGATCCTTGTGTTAGTTTTTTTGTCTGTAATAAATGTTCAAAGTTCAAGTTTCTATTGTCCTTGCTGATATAGACTTCTACTGTAGTAATTTTCATTTCTCTTTCTTTCACAAAGTAAAAACATTTCACCAGAAGAGCACAGGCAAGCCCGTGAGATAGAATAATTCAGACAGGAACCATCTTCTTGCCATCCTTCCAAACACTGCAAACTTGCCTGCGTGTGAGGAGGAAAGAGAGTGAGAGAGGTCGTAGTACATAGGACTCCATGTTTTATTCATCTTCCCGGAAAGCTGTGGATATTAACTAATTACCCATCTCTGTGTATCCCTGCAGGATACCAAAGAGTAATCCAGCTGTGCCCTACGTTAAGAAAAACTGATTCATAAAAATTGAAACTTTTCAGAACTATAAATTATGAAATGAATAAGAAAACATAATTGTAGAAGAGGTCAATGTGAGGTTGTATTTTAAAATGAGTGCATCCCCCAGTGCATGTAAAACATGACTTCATTTATAAAACTTGATTTATTCTTTTATAAAAAGCCATTACCAAAACATCAAAGTTTATAAAAGCTGGTGCATTATGGGGGCTTGTTAAATTCATTAAAAGAGTCCTTCAAATAGCAACCTACTTCTGCATCCCAGCTCCAAATGCTAAATACATGAGTTGGTTGGCTAGCCACTGATTAAATACAAATTCAGGGAAACAGCTATTGTCACATCTGTATTTGTTTTGCTGTTGTTGTAGTAAAACATAAAAATGGAAGATCTGAGAAATTAAGTCATCATTCTCAGATTAAGTTCTATAACTGAGTTCTAAGATTCTCTTACCTATAAAATATATGACTATATTATTAAGCCATAGATAGAAATTACGCATACTCACGAAAAAAAGCTGAGAAACATAGGCTAAATAGCATACACCCCAACATTAGTGCACTTTAGCTTTTAGGCGTCTTTTTTGATATGCACCCAAATTTTTCAATAATCCAAAGACAGACATTTGAGATCTTTTATTTTTTTATTTTTGTTTTTTTTTCAAGGTAGGGTCTCACCCTAGACCAGGCTGACCTGGAACTTATTCTATAGTCCCAGGATGGCCTCAAACTCACAGCCATCACACCCATCCCAAGCATTTGAAATCTAATTTTTCCTACACAAGAGTCGAAGTTAGCCAGGCATGGTGGTGCATGCCTTTAATCCCAGCACTCAGGAGACAGAGGTAGGAGGATCAACCGTGAGTTCAAGGGCACCCTGAGACTACATGGTAAGTTCCAGGTCAGCCTGGGCTATAGCCATACCCTATCTTGAAAAACCAAAAAGGAGTCAAAGTTGTGTAATACCAAGCAGAATGTCTAGAAGTCGACCCAGGAGTGGAACTCACACACATACTTCTATCTGACAGCAATTCTTCATAAGCTCTGAGGTTAGCTGACCTAGGCAAAATCAAGCAAACACATTACATTTTGGGTTTTTTTTTTATTATTATTTTGTTGTTGCTGTTGTTGTTGTTGTTGTTGTTGTTGTTGCTTTTCTTTTTTTGAGGTAGGGTCTCACTCTAGCTCAGGCTGACCTGGATTTCACTATGTAGTCTCAGGGTGGCCTCAAACTCATGGCGATCCATTCTGCCTCCCGAGCGCTGGGATTAAAGGCGTGCACCACCACACCCGGCTACACATTACATTTTATTTTTTTTATTATTATTAATTTTTTTATTGACACCTTCTATGTTTACATACAAAAAAACATATGATATTTCCCTCCCCTCCCCTCCCCCCATTCCACTTTAGAACACAAATCTCCATCATATCCCCTCCCTCTCTCCATTAGTCTTTCTTTTAATTTGATGTAGTGAAACCCTAGAAAGGTATTTGTACCTTTAGCATTCCTTTGACCAGCCTGGGCTGACATTTTAAAGCACTAAAGCTTGCGTTTCTGCTTTTGGAGGCAACACACACACACACACACACACACACACACACACACACACTAACAGACTTGCCTTCTCTAGTCCAGAAAACTCCATGTATGCTTAGAAGCTGGTACAAGTTATTATCAGATCCCCCCCAAAACAAATTTTTTTAAATATCAACTTACAGTGACAGGTACATATTATATATTGTGTTAAATAGACAATTACAAATTGAGGCAACCTAAACTTATAGCAATAGAACTAAAGGTTTGACCAAAAAGTGACCAATTTCAACCTGACTATATTACCAGTATTCCAACAGAGATGAAAGAAAGAAAGAAAGAAAGAAAGAAAGAAAGAAAGAAAGAAAGAAAGAGAGAGAGAGAGAGAGAAAACTAAGCCTCATATAGGATTCTAATCTTGACTAAGCACTTTAGCTTATTAATGTACTACCCTTGCTAATAATCAAATCTGGCTGGAAGGATTGCTTAGCAGTTAAGGTGCTTGCCTGTAAAGCCAAAGGACCCAGGTTCTACTCCCCAGCACCCACATAAGCCAGATGCACAAGGTGGTGCATGCGTCTGGAGTTCGTTTGCAGTGGCTGGAGGCCCTGACGTGCCCATTCTCTTCTCTCTCTCTCTCTCTCCCCCAAATAAACAAAACTTTAAAAAATAATAATCAAATCTGACAAGACCAGGTAAAAAGAAATGTATTTTTTTTTTTTTATAAAATAGGAGCATTGGACCAAATAACTGAAGGGAATAAAATTGCTTCTAACAATGTAGTTAAAGATTCCATTAAGTAATGCTGGTTCATTTTGAAACTTGAATGGAGCTTGCATGAGTTCTGCATGAATATGGAATGATTAGAAACAATGCCCTCAGACAATGAGTATTAAAGCAGGTTATGCTTGTGGAGAACAGATAAGGGAGCTTTTGGCCAAACCAAAACACTAGGGCTGAATATACATATTGGGTATTCTAGGAGAGACAGGCTATGGTTGGACGGAGATTTAAAAAACAAAACAGTGCTATGAATAGGGACAGCCATGCATGTAATTTTTGTCAAGACAAATTAGCTGATTAAAGCTGTTAGATATTGTGATAATACAAAAGGGGAGCTGGTGAGAAAATTCACTAAGCTCAAATGAATAATAAAACTGGAACTGGATATAGGTTATAACATTACTCAAAAAATGGAGCTAATAATAGTGCCCTTCATATCCATAGCACCTTTCATCTTCCCAGTGCTGAGCACTTCACAGAATCACTGAATCAGGACATGGTCCAAAACGATGACCTGTGCAACCACATAGTCAAAGCTTCTGTCTCCTGTAGACCATCCTGCACACACAGCCAACCCACTGAAGCCTTCCAGAAATCCCATCTCCTGCTGAGTAGACCAGTTCAGATACATAGAGGAAAGTTCAGATTATACTGGTCACTCCCTTTGCACTGAAGCATGCATCAAGATGACTATAAATTGGTCCACACAAGAGAACAGGCAATGTAAAAATAAATAAATAAATAAATAAATTTTTTTAAAAAGCTGTAAAGACAGAGACAGAAGACTGGCTTGGTAGATGTTAGAAAGTGTTGAAGCAAAAGAACCCGGATGGTCACATGGAGACATGACAGGAGAAAAAATATATAGAGTAGGGATGGAAGGCATCAGAGACAAATATATGACTTGGTTGGCTAGCCACTGATTAAATGCAAATTTGGGGAAACAGCTTTTGTCACATCTGTATTTTTTTTTTTTTTTTGCTGTTGCTGTAGTAAAACAGGGAAGTGGAAGATCTGAGAAATTAAGTCATCATTCTCAGATTAAGTTTTATAGCTGAGTTCTCAAATTCTCATAGCTATAAAATATATGTCTATATTATTAAGCCATAGATATAAATTATACATACTTATGAAAAAAAGCCGAGAAACATAGACTAAATAGCATACACCCTCAACATTAGTGCACTTTAGCTTTTAAGTGTGTTTTTTGATATGTACCCAAGTTTTTCAATAATCCTAAGACAGGCATTTGAAATCCTTTTATTTTTAGTTTGAAATTTTTTTCGAAGTAGGGTCTCACTCTAGGCACCGCGGAACTGGAACTTGCTCTATAGTCCCAGGATGGACTCAAACTCACAACCATCACACCCAGCCCATCCCAGAGACTGGGAGGACTTGTGGGAAGGAGGGCTGGGAAGAGAATGCTGGCACTGGATAGCCAACTTCTAATTTCTAATGGAGCACAGCAGGGTAAGTACAGTTGATGGCAATTAAATGAGTATTTCAAAGTGGCCGGTAGAGAAGATTCTGAGTGTTCCTATGATGGCTTGAATACAATGCCCCCCATAGCCTCATGTGTTCTGAACACTTGGTGCCCAGCTGGCAGCAGTCTGGGAGGGGGACTCTTTCTAAAGCAAGTGTGGTGCTGGGATGGACCTTTGGAGTCCAGAGCATTGGTTTTCCAGACCTAGCTCACTCTTGCTGCCTCCACCCAGAGGAGAAGAGAGCCCAGCCTTTGCTCTGCCATGCTTTCTCCACACGGAGAAGCTTCCCTGTGACACTGTAAGCTGAAAGAAACACTTTTCTCCTATCTCATTGTTTTGTTTTGTTTTGTTTTGTTTTGTTTTGTTTTGTTGGTGTGGTTTGTCCCAGCAACAAGAAGATAACGTCCATGATCCCCAACAGGAAGCGATGACATGCAACTGCGTTTGTGAAAAGTCCTGTCTCCCTCCCCAACCCAAGCCCCCTGCAGAGGCTGATGTATTTGAATACTTGGTCCCCAGGTAGTGCTTGTTTTAAGAAGTTGTAGAACCTTTAGAGCAGGTCATGTGGCTTTTGGAGGCGAGTCACTGAGGGCAGGTCTTCATGAGTCACAGTCCAGCATGGTTTCTGGCCTGAGTTCTCTGCCTCCTTAGTCCTTGAGCCATGAAGAACAAGCTCCAGTCGCATGCTCCTGGGTCCCACACCATGGGCTCTGCCATGCCTTCCCTACCATTAACTGTACCTTCTCAGATGGTGAGCCCAAACCAAGTCTTCCTCCTTTAAGTTTGTTCTGTCAGGTATTTTATCATAGACGTGTCAAAACTGACTAATATAATACCAGAATGGCAGATGAAGGTCATCCAACACCCATATGTATGCAGAATTACCCTATGTATATAATTATCACATGTATAATTACTTATATATGTAAAATTTTCCATGTCAATTAAAATAAACATATATTTAAAACTAATAAAGGGACTGGAGAGATGGTTTAGTGGTTAAGGCATTTGCCTGCAAAGCCAAAGGACCCAGGTTTGATCCCCCAGTAACCACGTAAAGCCAGATGCACAAGGTGGCACGTGCATCTGGAGTTTGTTTGCAGAAGCTGAAGGCCCTGGTGTGCCCATTCTCTATCTGCCTCTTTCTTTCTCTCTCAAATAAATAAATATGAAAATAAGTAATGTATAGTAAAGTGGACATAGAAGGCCAGGGCGACAGTTGAACAAAACTCTGAGAAATTCAAGTGAATGTGGAAAGTTTCAAGCAGTGGGAGGAGCAAATAAGGCTGAGGAGGAGGGAGTGCCCTAATCAGAAGGGACAGAGTCCCTGCCTGGGATTTAGCTAACGAGTGGCATCAAGGGACACGAGACGCTAGGGTGTGATACAAGGAGAGAACCAGAGCCAGACTACTGGCAGCTTCTTAGGGAGCATTCTTTGACCTTGAAGGAGTTCAATGATACTCTGCTTTCCCTAAGAAACTACTAGAAGGCTTTAAGGGAATCAGTTCTAGACTCCTTCCTCTGAGCCCTTCCAAACTTAGTCTCTGCAACAGGAGACTCTTTCAGTTGCTCCCTAGTGAGACCCACATTGCTCAGTGCCCTGAGGTCACAGGCAGGAAGGACGTCTCCACCTCCAGTGGTGCCTCTGTACTCCTTGTGAGATGTCCGTAAACGTCTCCCCAGGCCTGAGTAGCTGTTAGCAGGGGTGGTGAAGTATGCCTGTAATTTCAGCACTTGGGGTGCAGGGCAGAAGGATCACAAGGTCTAGGCCAGCCTGAGCTACACATATCATGAGACCACGGCAACAAGAAGGAGCTGTTGCTTCCATGTGAATTTCCATGGCCCAAGCAAGAATCATCCCAATAGGCAGAGAGGAAAATTAATTTTGTTGCCTTTTTTTCCCCCAGGTAGGACTTCATTCTAGCCCAGGCTGACCTGGAATTCACTATGTAGTCTCAGGCTGGCCTCAAACTCACAGGGATCCTCCTACCTCTGCCTCCCAAGTGCCGGGATTAAAGTCGTGTGCCACCACCCATGCAATTTTGTTTCTTTTCTTTTTTTGAATATTTTATATATTTGAGAGAGTAAAAGAGGCAGAGAGAGAGAGAGAGGGAGGGAGAGAATGGAAATGTCAAGTCCTCTTAGCCACAGCAAACAGAGCTCCAGACGCATGCTCCACCTTGTGCATCTAGCTCTACAAGGATACTGTGAAATCAAACGTAGGTCCTTGGGCTTCACAGGCAAGTGCTATAACTGCTAAGCCATCTCTCCAGACCCATACTGTTGTTTTTTTTTTTTTTTAATTTGAGAGAGAGAGAGAATTGGTGCACCAGAGCCTACGCCACTGTGATTGAACCCAGACACTTGTGCCACCTAGTGGGCATGTGCGACCTTGCACTTGCCTCATCTTTGTGTGTCTGGCTTACATAGGATCTGGAGAGTCAGACATGGGTCCTTAGGCTTCGCAGGCAAGCGCCTTAACTAAGCCATCTAAGCCATCTCTCCAGCCCCCCCATACTGTTTTAATATAATGGAAGTTATTAAGCTAATCAGTAGATTTTGTTACATATGTTAAATATATGTATTACCATACTATAAGGTTTTAATATATTGCTATTACTTTTCAGTGTAATGTCAATGCAATTCTATGAGTTGATACCATATATAAGATAACTGACTTCCTTTGTCACTCTATTTATTGTAATTTATACTTCACTTGTCCTCCAAGGTAAGCATAGTACACAGGGACACATGGTACCAGGAAAAAGAAAGAAAGAAAAAAATGAAAGGCAGGGGACACAGAGGGGAGGAGAAACAAGGGGAGGAAGAGAGGCTCAGAGGCACTTGGGGGGCTGACGGCTCTCAGGTGTGGGTCTGCAAAGGTTAGCGTTTGACCACGCAGGAAGAAGAAGCTCACTAGGAATGTCACAGTGATGATCCTCGAGAAACAGCAGTGGGTGCATGGATGCTGTGATGACACCAGGAGCCACAGATCTCAGGGAGATGCTGTGTCCCAAGGTGCACAGCCATCTCCCCAGGCGCACAAGCCATCTACTTCCTGAGGTGGTGGTAGCAGAGGAGACAGGGTTGCCGCCTGTGGACCCACAAGGGAACAGCGGCAAAGAGCCGCTTGCACTCTCCCCCAACCCCTCGCTCAATGCTGTTTCCTCATTGCTAAACGAGAATAATGTCCTTTGTGTCCCCCAAATCTGCTACCCTCTACAGCACCACCCTTTAAGTTTCTTTCTATTAAAAATAACCACATCCCCACTGCTGATTTGTGACCTTACAGATTTCCTATCTAGTGCCTATGGTTTATTTCAAATTCTCCCTGCCTCTCCCATGGACGGCGTTGATAACCATTGGCTGGCTGCTCTGTGAGAACATAGTCCCTTAAAAACTTCAGATGTCCTCAAAGCACACCAGCTGTACCCAACAGGTGCCATCAGTGCCCAGAGACAAGGGGGCTGGCAGAAGAAGGCAGCATAGGCCTTGCCAGTTACTCTCCAGTGAGTATGTCTGGCTCCCAGCAATAACCTCGGGCCAGTAGAAATGTCTGCCAGGTTCATTTTCCCTCCCATCGTGGCTTTTAAATTCTGCTAACTGGAGGAGTTCATAAGCTGGCAATGAAATCAGTGCCCATCAAACATAATTGGAACAGGATGAATTTGCATGGCGAAAGAAGCACTTATTGACAGCAAACACAGGACGTCTCCCTCATTAGAAAGGAAGACAGAAAGGTGGATTCCAGAAAAGAAGTCAAGAAGAAAGAATCCTGGAACCACTTCTCATTACAACAGCACTCAGGTTATCTGACAATGGAGAAATGTGAGGGGCATGGTAGACAGATGGCCATGCTTCCCTGATACTAAACAAAGCTCAGACAGGTTTTTGTTGTAAACCTATTCTGATTTGCTAGCATAGCTGCTCTTCAAAAAAAAAAAAAAAAATTAGGGTTGGAGAGATGGCTTAGTGGCTAAGCGGTTAAGGCACTTGCCTGTAAAGCCTAAGGACCAGGTTCAATTCTCCAGGACCCACGTAAACCAGATGCATATGGTGGCACATGTATCTGGAGTTTGTTTGCAGCAGCTGGAGGCCCTGGCGTGCCCATTCTCTCCCTCCCTCCCTCCCTCTCTCTCTCTCTCTCTCTCTCTCTCAAATAAATAAAATAATTTTTTTAAAAAACGAATTTTTAGCCAGGCATGGTGGCACATGCCTTTTTAATCCCAGCACTCGGGAGGTAGAAGTAGGAGGATTGCCATGAGTTCAAGGGCCACCCTGCCTGAGAATACAGAGTGAATTCCAGGTCAGCCTGGGCCAGTGTGAGACCCTACCTTGAAAAACCAAAAAAAAAAAAAAAAAAAAAGAAAAGAAAAGAAAAGAAAAGAAAAGAAAAGAAAAGAAAAGAAAAGAAAAATAAAAGAAAACAAAGAAAAGAAAAGAAAAGAAAAGAAAATAATTTCCTTCTGGACTTCAGAGGAATTGCTTGAAAGTTGTGGTGGAGCCCACGATGGCCTACCAGTTCATGGTACACCTGTTAACATACGACTAATTACTGACGGTGGTCACCTACGCAAAGACCACTGAATGATTAAGAGTTCAAACGTCCACTGTTAGTGTACTACTAATTACTGACGGTGGTCACCTATGCAAAGACCACTGAATGATTAAGAGGTCAAACGTCCACTGTTAGTGTACTACTAATTACTGACGGTGGTCACTACCACTGAATGATTAAGGTTCAAACGTCCACTGTTAGTGTACTACTAATTACTGACGGTGGTCACCTACACAAAGACCACTGAATGATTAAGAGGTCAAACGCCCACTGTTAGTGTACTACTAATTACTGACTGGTCACCTATGACCACTGAATGATTAAGAGTTCAAACGTCCACTGTTAGTGTACTACTAATTACTGACGGTGGTCACCTACACAAAGACCACTGAATGATTAAGAGGTCAAACGTCCACTGTTAGTGTACTACTAATTACTGACGGTGGTCACCTACGCAAAGACCACTGAATGATTAAGAGGTCAAACGTCCACTGTTAGTGTACTACTAATTACTGACGGTGGTCACCTACGCAAAGACCACTGAATGATTAAGAGGTCAAACGTCCACTGTTAGTGTACTACTAATTACTGACGGTGGTCACCTACGCAAAGACCACTGAATGATTAAGAGGTCAAACGTCCACTGTTAGTGTACTACTAATTACTGACGGTGGTCACCTATGCAAAGACAACTGAATGATTAAGACGTCAAAGTGGGGCTGGAGAGATGGCTTAGTGGTTAAGCATTTGCCTGTGAAGCCTAAGGACCCCGGTTCAAGGCTCAAATCCCCAATACCCTTGTAAGCCAGATGCACAAGGTGGTACATGCATCTGGAGTTTGTTTGTAGTGGCTAGAGGCCCTGGTGCATCCATTCTCTCCCTCTCTCTCTCTCTCTCTCTCCCCCTCTCTCTGCCTCTTTCTCTCTCTGTCTGTGTTGTTAATGAGAAAATAAAAATTTTAAAAAAAAGAAGTGAAAATGCTTTGTCAGCATCACATAAAACAAATATTTTAGTGCTGAAACTATATATGCTAACAAATAAATAAGTTTTTTTCAAATATAACCAATTGATTTGTCATGATCATAACATCATGGATCAATTTGAAAAACTCAAGAAACAAGTAAAAAGTAAGTTACCTTTTAACAAATGTTCAGCCAATGGTGTCATTAAAAAGGAAACAAACATCATTTACTAAGTGGCTCACATTACGTGTCTGTGCTATAGTTCCCTCATATGTCAGGAAGAAATGTAGGCATGCATTTCTATGAAAGTAGTCGCACTCTCATGAGAGACCCCCGTTCTCCCCTACCAGCTCACCCTACCTGGGATCACTTGTACACATACAAGCTAGCCACCAAAGTCAGCTGTGTAGAGTGAATTTTTTTTAAAAAATCAGTTCATGTCTTTAACACATACCCAGTCCTTTAGTCACTCAGTAATAAAACCTCTTTGACACCTAGGGACTGAGAGTGACATCAGCTTGCATCTCGTCCTCTAGAAGGAATGCGGACTGACAGTAGTAATGGCATGCCTTCTGTGGTTCATCACCACCGCACCAGAAAACCTGTTTGGATAAGACTGGGTCCACCTCTATGCAAACTAAATTCCAAGTGCTTGTCCAGATTACATGGTGGCTGGTCCCAGCAGTGCATGCAAAGACCCTGAGAGCCTAGCAGGGGTTTCCAGTGAGCTTATGAATGCTTAAAACTTGATCCCAAGTGTGCAACCAAAGAGAAAGGCTGATTGGCCATGCATGTTCACAAAACTACCCTGAGGGGTGAGCTTGTCTCTTCTGGAAAGAGAAGGGTGTTAACTGGGTATTTTCATTTTATTCATGAAAGGTTTAAATTTGTAGCTGAAGCATTTAGTCAAGTAGGATTTGTGTTCTCTGCCCTACAGAGGTGTCCAGTGTTCTCTGGTGATCTCCAGTCAAGAGGCTGACAATAGGCGAAATCACATTTGCGTCCCTGTCACCGCCAAAGCTTCCAGTGGCATCCAACTTGTTCTTCATATGTATCTGTGTACTCTCTTCTACGTACTTTGATTTTCCAGACAAGTTTACGTGCATGTATGGTGTGCAGGACGATGCCGTGAGGTGAGTGTGTGCTGCAGAATGGTGGGACTGAGCTCCTAACATGTGCGTGACCTCACCTTGTGACTGAGACACTTACAATCCTGAGCTGGATGTGGTAGAAAATGCCTGGGAGCCCAGAATTTGGGAGGGGAAGCCCAGGAGGACCCAATAGTGAAGGTCGTCGTTAGCTCTGTGGAAATCTTGACACTAGCCTGAGCTCCATAAGACCACATCACAGAAAAGGAAAGAAATACTTAAAATCTTTAAATTCTATGCAATTTTCACGTTGCACAGTGCATTGTCATTAATTACAGTCACCATCATATACAGTAGAGCTCTTGGGGCTGGAGAGATAGATGGCTTAGCAGTTAAGCACTTACCTGTGAAGCCTAAAGACCCCAGTTTGAGGCTCGATTCCCCAGTAACCACATAAGCCAGATGCACAAGGTGGTGCATGCATCTAGAGTTTGTTTGTAGTGGCTGGAGGCCCTGGTGCACCCATTCTCTTTCTTTCTCTCTCTCTCTCTCTCTCTCTCTCCTCCCTCCCTCCCTCTCTCTCCTTCCCTCCCTCTTTCTCTCTCTGTCTTTTGCTAATAAATAAATAAAAATAGTCAGGAGATCTCTTAAACTTACTACCATAACTGAAATTTTGTGTAATTTGATCACTGTGCCCCTATTCTTTGTATACACTTTCTTAAGTTATTTTGATGTGAACATTTCCTCGCTCATTGACCACAAATAAAACTGATTTTATACCAGTTTCTGAAAAACACTTAAATTCTCTAATGCTTACTTATTGATATATGTGTTATACAACTGTATGTTAAAGAATAAGCATGTAAGTTTATTGTTATATCAATAAATGATATCATTTGATAGGCATATTCTTGTCAATGACTATAAATCAATAAGAAATATGTATGTTTATATACATATACTATGCAGACCTTTCTTTATCAACAACTAGTTCTAATATCTACACTAGAAGCTAACCTTATAAACTAATATTTTTGCAGGGGAAAGGGGAGAAACCAGAAATAAAAAATAAAATAAGTCATTTTCAATCATGACGGTCTTTGCTCATTGAAAAAAAGCCATCTATTGCAGTAGAAGCCATAATAATTTAAAACAATAAAATATTAGTGACCTTTTTATTTCTTATTGACCTTGCCACTGCCTAGCACTTAGGAAGCATAAAAAAATCTTAATTATTACATTTTCATGAGATCTGTAAGTTTGAAAGAAAGTAATAATATGTGCATTCTCTTGGAATATGTACAAAGAAAAGATAGAAAACAAGCTCTTTGTTCAGATGAAGACAGCAAGAATTAAATAAATTCTGAAAACAAACAAAATTATTTACAAGCATGCGGTGTGATAAAATTCATAGGAATTCCCCAGGAAGGCAGCAGCATGGCAAACGAGAGACAGTGAAGGCAGTGGGTGTTGCATTCAGCTTCACATTGCTGGAATGAACCTCCAGACCAGACACAGTTTATGGAAGGAAGGGATTTATTTGAATCTTACACTTCAAATAATTTAATTCGGGTGTTCCACATAAACTTATGTGTTCTTAATGTTAGGTCCCCAGCTGGTGGCAATTTGGGAATTGGAGTCTCCTGGAGGCAGTGTATTGTTGGGGGCAGGCTTATAAGTGTTATAGCCAGCTTCTCCTTGCCAGTGTTTGGCATACTTTCTTACTGCTGTTGTCCACCTGATGTTGGCCAGGAGGTGATGTCCACCCTCTGCTCATGCAATGTTTTCCCCTGACATCATGGAGTTTCCTTTCTCCTCAAGTCTGTAAGTCAAAACAAACCTTTGCCTCCCACAAGCTGCTCTTGGTCAGGTGTTTTCTGCCAGCAATGCAAAGCTGACTGTAGCATAAGGTAAGTTCCATAATGGCAGAAGAACTGGCCCCTTTATACCGATCCATGCAGAGGAAAGTGACCACCACCAACACCACCACACACACACTCTGGGACTCCAGGCAGAGCTCAAGCACTCTGCCTACTTCTAGACAGGAACCAGAACCACCGCCAGTAACACCTTAGGGCTGACAGTGACACCTCCTGTAGCCAGGTGGCTGGAAATCCAGGTTAAAAGCTTGAATAAAACTCCTGAATCTGGGCTGGAGAGATGGTTTAGTGGTTAAGGCGCCTGCCTGCTAAGCCTATGAACCCAGTTCCAATCTACAGGTCCCACGTTTAGCCAGATGAAGTGACTCAAGGGCGCAGTGCCGCACTTGCCCACAAGGGGGCGCACGCATCTGGATTTCATTCACAGCAGGTGAGAGGCTGCTGGAGCCCCCATCTCTATCTGTCTTCCTCTTCCTCTCTCTCTCTCTGTCTGTCTCTCTCTGTGTCTCTCTCTAAAAATAAAAAATTTTAAAAAATTAAAAAAAAAAACTCCTGAATCTACTGGGAGACATCCATGCAAGCTATTACATCCCACCCCCAGGTCCCCAGTAGATTTATAACCATTTCACATTGTGTATTGTTTTCAGTCCAAACTTCAAGGCCTCACAGTCTTTACCAACTTTAAATGTTCCAAAGTCCCAAGTCTTATCTGAGATTTAAAACTGTGTCTTAACAACATATAATGGCACATAATAATAATATTTTCAACAACTATAAGGCATAGCAAGGAGAGCCTGGACCAATGTAAACTTAATAGCCATCAAGCAGACATCAAACATCTGCAGTTCAAGTCTGATATCATAACTAGTGACAAGGGACCATTCTTGGATTTTGTTAGTTCTAGCCCTGAAGCTGAGCGGAGTAGCCAGGGAAAACTTCCATCCCAAGCCAGCAGCTCTCCATGGTAGCCCTTGTGCAATCCTGGTATATCTAAAAGTCTTTGGGTTTCCATGTAAACCATGGTCCATCTTTCAATGGCTCCACTGTCCTACCAGGGTCACCACGCTCTGTCTCCCTTGCCAAGACTCAGCAGCAGCTCCTGGAACCATGTGTGCTTTATGACCCACTCTACACATCTTTCATGGTTTCAAAACCAATGCCAGACGTGTAGGACACAGCCATATTTTTAACTTAGGAATGAAATAAATCATGACATTGAAGAACAGGTTTTTGTTTTTTTTTTAAGTTTGAATTTTTTTGTCATTTGGTCTTTCTGGGGTGGAATCACTTCAGGCATTGTTTTCATTGTTTCAGTGAAAAGTAGCTGAGTCATTTTCCTTAAAATCATTAATACATTTGACGATAGCAGCTTTAGTAACCTAAAACCAGTCCCTGTGTCAGTAAATTTTAAACTTGTTTGAATTTTTCCAATTTTAAATCTTCAATCTCTCAGTTCCATATATTTAGCCAAGCACATCAGACAATCATAAATTTAATGTGGATCAAACTCTCTGGGCCTGGGCAGCAGAACACAGCCACCCCTTGTGCCAATAGCCCCGTTCAACAAAGTTCTCTGTGGTCTTTCCTTCCCCTTTGAAAGTCCATAAGCTAAGCCTCCAAATACAATTTTCTCTGTATTTAGCATTTTTCAGGCTAAAAACAGATCTGCCCTCAGTAACACCTTTACAGCTAGCTGGACCCAGGATCCACCCACAGTGACACCTCCTCTAGCCAGGTGGCTAGAAATACAATTTACAAGCTTGAATAAAACTCTTGTCTCCTACTGAGGACATCCATTCCAAATACCACAGTGGGCAGTGGCTGCCCACTTCAGTGGCTCTCCCCTTCCATATTTCCTTATCCTAGTCTTAACCACATTTCTTAATTCCTCGGGTAGAGACAAGCCACTGAGCCTTGCTCATGCTGCCTCTTCCTCGGGCTCTCCTTTGCTGGCACTCACATTATAAAGCCTTTTCTCTTCCCCACTCTCCAGCATCCCATCCTACCACAATGACCCTCACCAGCCCTCAGCCCAGGCCGCTCACTGAGGCAGGACGACATCAGCAGACAGCAATGCTGACGCTATGTTCTCTCAGGCAAAAGGACTTATCTCCGCTCCAGCTTCCTGTCTCACCCAAGGGTGATTCTTAACCAACAGAGAACACATCTTTTAGGTAATATAACTAGAATACTGTAGCCAGGAGAAGACACTAAGGAATGGAGAAACACTGTACCCATAGAGTAGGGATACAGACACATGTGACAGCATCCCCAACACAGCAGCCTAAAAGACAGGGGTGTGGCCAATTAAAGAATGTCTTTTCTCAACAATCTGAACACACGAGCAAGCCCTAGTAAATCAACAGCATATTAAAGTGTAAAGAGCTACAAGACACATTCTTCAAGCAACGCCTCAAAAAACCAAAGGCCAAAAACCAGAGCAAGGACAAGGCTGCTAGAAGCATCCAAAACCTTGTTGCTAACTGTTACAAGGAAAAGTGAATGCAATGCAATTCCTGGTGTTAACACAGATCTTCACACCAAAGGCTTATTTTTAAAAAAGTAAAGTGGATCTCCAGACCCCATATATATAGCCAGAATCTGTAGTGTTCCTTTGTAATCCCAGCAGGGTCTGGCACACCAGTAACGCACCGTTGAGTGATGTGGAGAGAGAACTATCACTGTAGATCCCAGGTCAGCCAGTCTACCGGGAAAATTGGGAGCTCCGGGTTGAGTTAGAAATTCCATCTCAGGAAAATGAGGCAGAACAACAACAGAGGAAGAAAACATCATCTTCCTCTGGACTCCCAATGCCTGCACATGAGATGCACGAATCTACACACACACACACACACACACACACACACACATCATCATCTTCCTCTGGACTCCCAATGCCTGCACATGAGATGCACGAATCTACACACACACACACACACACACACACACACACACACACACACAACATCATCATCTTCCTCTGGACTCCCAACGCCTGCACATGAGATGCACAAATCTACACACACACACACACACACACACACACACACACATCATCATCTTCCTCTGGACTCCCAATGACTGCACATGAGATTCACGAGTCTACACACACACACACACACACACACACACACACACAGCATCATCTTCCTCTGGACTCCCAATGCCTGCACATGAGATGCACAAATCTACACACACACACACACACACACACACAACATCATCTTCCTCTGGACTTCCAACACCTGCACATGAGATGCACAAATCTACACACACACACATACACACACACACACACACACACATCATCTTCCTCTGGACTCCCAATGCCTGCACATGAGATGCACGAGTCTACACACACACACACACACACACACACACACACACATCATCTTCCTCTGGACTCCCAACACCTGCACATGAGATGCACAAATCTACACACACACACACACACACACACACACACAAACATCATCATCTTCCTCTGGACTCCCAACACCTGCACATGAGATGCACGAATCTACACACACACACACACACACACACACACGTGCCTATACTTCATGCACATACACACCAAAAATGTGAAATACTAATGCCAACGATACTTTAATGTCATTGTTGATATTATGGCATTGTTAATGATGTCATTAATGACAGAACCCAATACCACAGAGCACCAAACTCAACTCTTAAAAATTTTAAAGCAAGACAAGTACCAAAACATACAGAAGTATTTCATTTCAAACTGTAGAACGCTAAAGACAAAGAATTTTTTATATATTGATTTACTTGCAATAAGAGATAGAATGAGAATGGGCACACCAAGGGTCGCTTACCAGTGCAAACAAACTCCAGATGCATGTGCCCCTTTGTGCATCTGGCTTTATGTAGGTACTAGGGAATCGAACCTGGGACAGCAGGCTTTGTAAGTAAGCACCTTTGACTACTGAGAAATCTCTCCAGCCTTGAAGACACTTTTGAAGAAAACCAGAAAAGTTAAGTTTACTAACAGTAAAGAGAAAAAATCAGAAATATAATAGACTTCTCAGTAGATATTATCCAAATGAGAATAGAGTATAATCTTTAAAATGTCAAAACTGAAAAAGAAAATTACAACCTAGAACTTTACAATCAGCAAAACCAAATAATAATAAATAAAGACATTCCAAAACAAAAATGAAATCTGTCACAGGCAAACTAACCTAAAAGAAATTGAAATTTTTGAAGCAGAAAGAACGTTAATCGCAGCACAGAAACTTGGATCCACATAAGGAAAGAAATAATGTCAGAAAGGGGATCAAGGCCAAAAAAAAAAAAATTCACTGTTAAGTAAAAGGCAACTGCTTACAGCAAGGATGGCAACAACGTCTTAAATGATTACAACATACAACAAAGTGAGAAGAATGGCAGCC
This sequence comes from Orientallactaga sibirica, assembly GCA_036365145.1. Lineage (NCBI taxonomy): Eukaryota > Metazoa > Chordata > Mammalia > Rodentia > Dipodidae > Orientallactaga > Orientallactaga sibirica. Next base: position 2,996,471 of record JAEOAD010001894.1, on the reverse strand, counting down.
ATCCCACAAGGGCCACGACCTACCCTACACGCAGGAAATGCAGAGCAGAAAGATACGAAAACTATAAAGCTTATTAGCACAGAAAGAAATACAAGCAAATTTGAAGGGCCAGGCACAGAAACTGCAACTGCTTCAGTTGTAATTGTTAAAAGACATCCTCACCAACTATCTATCTGAACACTATCTTAAGATTTATGTTGTAAGTCATGCAACAGCCACGAAGAAAGCCTTTTGAGGGCTGGAGGGATGGCTCAGTGGTTAAGGCATTTGCCTGCAAAGCCAAAGGACCCTGGTTCGATTCCCCAGGACCCACGTTAGCCACATGCACAAGGTGGCGCATGCATCTGGAATTTATTTGCAGTGGCACATTCCTCTCTCTCTCTCTCTCTCTCTCTCTCTCCCTCCCTCTTTCTCTCTGTCAAATAAATAAATAAAAATAAAAATAAATTACAAAAATCAAATAAATAAATAAAAAATTTTAAAGTTATAAAAATCAAATAAATAAATAAATAAAAATAAATTACTAAAAAACATTTTAAAAAAATTAGTGGGGCAAAAAAAAAAAGAAAGAAAGAAAGAAAGAAAGAAAGAAAGAAAGAAAGAAAGAAAGCCTTTTTAAAGAAGAGTAAGAAACGTACCGGGAGAGGAGGCATATGGAGCCTCGGGGAACTAGGCACTCAAAGCACAGGCATTCACGGGGGACATCTGATTCAAGCTACCACAACAGATGATGAATTTAGCTTTGTTTTGGTTTGATTTTTTTTTTCACTAAATTGTTGCCAATGAGTAAACCCAGGAAAGGAAAGAGAGGTGTTCCCTCTTAAATATGGCATCTGATTCCTGACAGCTTTCATCTCTGCTGGGGAGGGGGATGACGTTTCACTTCTTAATATGCTTATAAGGCTTGTAGCCTTCATATTATATCAGCTGCCCAAGAGCTGTAAGAGAGAAACCTCACCCAGCACTTTCAGCTCTGTCTGCTTTGACCCTCTGATCCTTTGTGGTCTTCCCGGGGCCGTATTACTGTTCACATTGGACTGCTAAAACCTTGACAGTGTCTCTCTTTCAGTACCAGAGGAAAGAAAAGAAACTAATCACTGTGCATAGAAATGTAAGAAACTTAATCTAGACTACAAATGCATTTATTTTGTAGTGATAATTTTGCTTCTTGTTAGAGCTGACAGCAATACCTATGTACAAGAAAGGAGGGGAGACTGATTTCCACCTGGCATTAGTTTTTATTGATTTGTGCCAATGGTAACAACTGTTGAAATCTTAAATAAATGTCATTTCTGTCTAATTTAACCCAATAACCTCCCACTGCCTTGTTGTTCCATCTCAACCAAAATAAACCAAAAAAAACAAATAAAAAAAAAAAAACCCAAAAACAAATATTTTTTAAAACAAAGAGAGACCTAGAAGAAAATAGAAAATGTTTTGGTTTTTGTAAGTTTCTTACATTTCAAGGCTTCCTTTTGGCCCTGTAGTTTATATTATTACTCTAAGTACTGTGGCTCCAGGAGTGCATTCGGTTAGTGCACGATACTTATGTGACAGTACGTGGTGAGCCATGCCGAGGTTATGATTACTCTAAGTAATTTTTAAATTATATGCATAGTGATTGATTTGGGATTTTATTTAAAAACTATTTTTTTATTTTTTACAAGCAGAGAGGAATAGAAGAGAGACAGACAGAAAGAATGGGTTCACCAGGGCCTCCAGCAAACAGACTCTAGACATATATGCCACTTTGTGTATCTGGCTTTAAATGGATACTGGGGAACTGAACTCTGGCCATTAGGCTTTGCAGTCAAGCACCTGAACCACTGAGTCATGTATTCAGTCCTGGGTTTAGAATTGTTAAAACTCCAAAAATATTGACATGAAAGAACAAGGGAGATAGAAATGGAGACATGAGAATTGAGGATTTGAGGATTAAGATAACCAGTGGTGAGTATTTCTCTCTCTCTCTCTCTCTCTCTCTCTCTCTCACACACACACACACACACACACACACACACACACATATACACACACAAACACCAATCTCTTTTTGTTGTTGTTGTTTGTAATACTGAGGATTGAACCCAGGACCTTGTGCATGCTAGGTAAGCACTCTACCTCTGAGCTATATCTCTGGACCTCTTTTTAAAATTTTTTGTTTATTTTTATTTGTTTATTTGAGAGCAAAAGACAGAGAGAGAAAGAGAGAGAGAATGGGTGCACCAGGGCCTCCAGTCACTGCAAACAAACTCCAGATGCACGCGCCACCTTGTACATCTGGCTTACGAGGGTATTGGGGAATCGAGCCTCAAACCAGGGTCCTTGGGCTTAACTGCTAAGCCATCTCTCCAGCCTAGACCTCTTTTTATTTTAAGACACTGTCTCACTCAATTACCCAAACTAGCCATGAACTTGCAATCTTTCAAACTGAATCTCCCACGTACTTGGGATGACAGATCTGCACCTGTAGGCTCAGCTCACTTCCTGTTTTAAAATTGCATGTCTCTGCTGTCTCTCCTGTCACTTACCCCATAGGTTTCATTTCATCTCTAGAATATACGCATACTCACACACAACCCCCCTTCTCCTCCTTCTCCACTTTTCTCCCCAACATAAGCTTCATTTTGGAAATGTCTTGCCTATACATAAACATTTAATAGGTTTCAATAAACTTACCACCTTCTTTCCCTAATTTCTATATTTCTTGTTAGATTTTTAACATTTTATTTATTTATTTGCAAGTAGAGAGAAAAAAAGACAAACAGAGGGAATGGGCCCACCAGGGCCTCCAGCCACTGTAAGTGAACTGCAGACATATGTGCCACTTTGTGCATCTGGCTTTATATGGGTCCTGGGTAGTCAAACCCAGGTCATTTAGGCTTTGCAGGCCAGAGCCTTAACTGCTGAGCCAACTCTCCAGCCCTCTCTATTTATTTTGATAGCCCTACCTTTACTCAAAGAAGCATGAGTCCAGGATTACATAGTAAGAGTGGGTCTGAGACGCAGTCAATGAGAGCTTATGTTGGCCACTGCCTCACAGCGTATGAAACGCCTCAAAATGTTTTTGTCAGTTCTTTTCCCTAGGAATGCTGAGGCAAGGTGGCTGACATTATGTTCACCAGAGGGGTAAACACTGCACTTTCAGTAATGGATGAAACCAGTGCGCTAAAACTCTAAGAAAATCTTGGAATGTTTAATGGAAACGAAGCAGAAAAAAGCTCAAAAATTAAACCAATGATCCTAAGGGTAAATTGATGCCTAATACCTCACCTACATACTTGCACTTAGTTTCTCAAGTATTTCCTTATTAAAAGTATCTTATTAAAACCTGCAAAGTTGGTACTAAACCTTATATTTTATTAGTGTAGAAATGAGCTTTGAGCTCTTTCTACATGAGTGTTGTAAGAAATTGCCCTTTATGCATTTTGTGATTGTTCAGTCCATTGAACCAAGGAAAAAAAAAGGGAAAAATTATCAGCAACCGATCCTTTGAATGCTAGGATAAATCAGTTTGGTCAAAGTAACCAATTCAAGCTGGGGTGTAGTGATGCATGACTTTAGTCCCAGCACTTGGGAGGCAGAGGTAGGAGGATCACTCTGAGTTTGAGGCCAGCTTGAGACTACACGGGGAATTCCAGGTTAGCCTGGACTAGGGTGAGACCCTACTTCAAAGGCCAAAAAAATGAAAAATCAAAGAGGTAACCAATTCAGAATCTTTGCACAGATAAATTAAAATATCTCAGGGCTTATTCTGTGAAAAACAACAGGCAGAACATGTAACATCACCATCTCACCAGCTGTCTCATCTCATCACATTAGCCCATACCTGTGAGAACTTCAAGCTGCTGGCATTAGTCACTCCATGTCCTTATGAAGCAGAGGATGGTGGCACCACTAATGACAAATGCAGGCAGGCAACAGCTAATTGACAGATGAAAGATCAATTGGAAGTTTTAAGGCATTTTGCAAATGTGACCAGACCAATCTGCAACAGCCAAGTCCTCAGAGATCAATAGTGCTTGGTATATCACTGAAACACATCATTTACTCTGAGCTCTTCTGCCTACTTACTCCTAGAAGTGGCACTACTAAAAGCTTTTCTCTTGTAAGACACCAATAAAAAAAAAAAAGAAAAAAGAAAAGAAAAAATGAAACTTTAACCAGGTCACTGTATCCGGATGAGCACCTCCAACCACCCGAGAAGGCACACAGATGTCTCAAAGCCAAGGAGCGCAGGTTTCCAGCTGCAGTGAGTTGGAAACATCAGGTGTACATGACATGACACAACATGCTACCACGGAAACCTGGCATTACTGAGAAAGTTCCTTCTGCTCAGACACCAGGTCAAGCCCCACACTGGCAGGTCCCAAGCATTTCCGTTGGCATGATCTCCTCTAAGGCAAATTGCCCAAGTCACAGAAAGAAAGCTGGATTTTATGACCACCCAAATGAGCCACAGAAGTGGGACCTACCTCGTGAATTTAAAGCAGGCTGAGTACCAGGTGGGACCTCTGCAACTTCCCAGGGGCCAAGTCTTGGCACAGAGCCAGGTAGCCATAAAACAAAGAGCCTCTTAACCTAAAAATCTCTCCAGAAACACTATCACACTATCTTCCTTATCTACCAAAAGTGAACTAGCACATAATTTCAAGATGTTAACTCTATGCATTTAGGGTGCAGCCTGCTGTTCATCAAGACCAGAAGTGATTCAATAATTTGGTGACTGCTAAAATATACTAGGTGCTTACATGAGTCTGTAGTTATAAAAAGAGTAGTTACCTTTATTCTGCACCAAACCCTGTGACATATCTGCCCTGCTACTGTTCTTGAAGCTTTGACTTCAGTGTCACACGGCTAGTGACAGGCTTGCCAGTGTTCTGAATCTTTCTCCCACACTGCCTCTTACCCACCATCAACTTTAGGAAAAATCAAATACTTAAATGACACAAAGATCCAGTAAGACTGCAGTGGTATGTCTTTAGTTTCAGGCATTTATCAATGCCCCCAGTACTTGTCAAAGACGGTATCTACTTACAGCTACCAAGGGCATCGCTGTCTCTAGGTTGTTTGCCCTTAAAAAATACATTGCTGTCTATATAGCGTTTGGACATGATATAGAGTACCTTTCCCCAAAATTCCCTCAAATCCACTGGTTATCTTCCTGTTCAAAGGCAGCACACTGGGAATGGTGGTTTCCTTCCCTCCCGCGGACACATCTTATCATCCTCCGACATGGCATCTGCATTCCTTAGAGAAATATTTGCACCCTCTGGAAACTTGCCTTATATGATTTCCAATTCCTGTGTGGTTAGACAGAGACGCACACAGAATCTCTGGATACTACTCTCCATTTGCCTTCATTTTCCCAAATCTGTTTTCCACCCCACCCCTACCTTAAATCGTTTCATTTAGCCAAGTCAATAAACAAGTATTTTAGAGACGAAGAAGAAAAATGGATAAGAAGGCAGTTTCTTTAGAGAGAGAGGAAAAAACAGTAAGTTCAGTATTCTAAAGGTGTGAAAACAATCATGAGTCAAATTCCTTGAGTCCAGGATCAACATAACTTGTCAGCTTTTTAATAGCTAAAGGGTGTGACGGGTGACTGTGAGCTGACTGCTCTGGCACCAATCCACATGTTGGGTTTTGTTTCTTTGTTTGTTTTTGTTTTGTTTTGTTTTGTTTTGCGAGGTAGGGTCTCACTCTAGTCCAGGCTGACCTGGAATTTACTATGTAGTCTCAGGGTGGCCTTGAACTCACAGCAATCCTCCTACCTCTGCCTCCCGAGTGCTGGGATTAAAGGCGTGTGCCACCATGCCCGGCAACATGTTGGGTTTTATTATCTCATTAGAGATAGTGAGGCTCCTGTAAGACTTCTGTTATGTGTGGCTCCGTCTGTGAGAAGCTTTGGGCCTACTGGAAGTACAGAAGGAAGGCAGGAGGGTCCAGCAAGGGTCACACTCCAGGGTAATTTATTATCTGCTCGTCCTTTAATGTCTGCACAGACTGGAATCTTCCAAAGTCGGGAACAGGACTCCTCTACCTTCTTCTCCCCAGATCTTTTCAGGGTTACAGACCAGAATGAGTAGGAATGCATGCTTGTTAAATTGCTTCTGCCACAAGTGCAGTAGTTCAGCATGGGGTCAATTCCAAAGAGCTAGAGGGGGGAAAAAAAAAAGAAGAGGAAGAAAAAGAGAGAAAGTAGGAGAAACTCATATCGTATGTGGGGACCTACAGAATTTGAAGCAGCCTATTTGCTGCAGTGAGAAAACACTGGTCTTAAAACAATCCCCAACCCCTAAATAAGCCCAATGTCCAAAGTAACATATATCATCAAAGACTGTTTGATTAAAATTGACTTTGCTTGCCAGTGTGTCTCTGGAGCCTACAGCAGAGGAAGGATGCAGTAGACCCTGTTTTTAAATGAATGTCAGCAAAGGAGTACAGAGTAGAGTTTCAATCTGCTCCTATAAGCTTTGCTTTGATAGCATGAGTGTCATACATATACGCCACACACACACACACACACACACACACACACACACACACCCTATATCATCCCTGAGTGAATGCTGCTGCCTTTAAACGGTTCTACCATCCCCCGTCCCTGGCAGCACTATTAATTTCTAAGCATGTTCAAATGATAACCTATACTGCTCCTCATAATACAAATCATTCCCCTTGATTATTCAATCCTGTTGTAGCCAATTTGTGTTAAAACTTGGGGCTGGAGAGATGGCTTAGCAGTTAAGGAGCATGCCTGTGAAGCATAAGGACCCAGGTTCAATTCTCCAGGTCCCACATAAGCCAGTTGCACATGGTAGCCCATGCATCTGGAGTTCGTTTGCAGTGGCTAGAGGCCCTGGTGTGCCCATTCTCACTCTCTCTCTCTCCCCTCTCTCTGTCTCTAATAAATAAATAAATAAAAATAAAATCTTAAAAAAAAACACTCGAGTTATAGAAGCAGTGCAGATATTATCCTTTAACCTAAGGCATCATGTTGGGTCCTTAGCACTGACCTCCATTCTTAGGAGGTCAATAACGTGGAGCAGAAATTGAAGCTGGGGGCCGGCAGTAGCTTCTTCCTTCATGGAAACAGAGATGTGCAAATCCTCAGTGGGAGAGAGCTCTAAGATCTAAATGTGTCCAACCTGGAGAGTTGTGTCAGCTAGAGTGCACAAATGTACAGAAATCCTTCCAAGCGTCTAGGGTGTGGCAGAGCAAGGCAAGGGGCTTCCTGCTCAATGCACACAGCCAGGTGGTGGGGGGAGCGGCTTTTTCCTCTTCACAGGATGGTGTGAAGGTTTTATCTAGGGTGGACTTGGGTTTATTGCATCAACCACATCTGTTCTGATCCACGTCAGGAAACATTGAGTCAATGGCGCTGGTGAACACCTGTGGAACACATCTGGAATTCACCCACAACCGTGAAACCCTGAGTCAAAAACAGCCTCGTTGTGCAATGGTTATTATTATTATTTATTCCAGGATGTGAGGCAGCTTCCTTTCTGAATTAGAGGAGTCCAGGGGCAATCAGTCTACCATGTGCCAGCTTAACCAAGCTGGGAGCTGGGCTAATTAACAGACCTCATTGTTAGCAAAACCCCAGGCAAGCCTTCTTTGTGCAGATAAAACTAATAAAGCACTGCTGTGCATGTCTTTTTATTATAGCAGATAAGTCATAATCTAATTTTGTGGTACATACAACTATCTGTACACTCACTCTTATCTACATGACACCATAAAGTATATGAAATGCGTGAGCATTTGAATGTCTGATTAGGTTGGGAGGAAGCTAATCTCATAGTTTAATAGCACCCTCACTAATGAACCCTGCTTAAGAAGCAGGGACAGCCAAGCATAGGAAAATCTCCATGTTACACAATAGTCTCTCCAATACTTGGCAAGAACGCAGGAAAGGTTTGTGGCGTTATTGGTTAATTTGTGTTTAAATAAATAGGTGAGGAGAGCATGAATTAGCCTTGTGGTATCTGAATTTAAACTCTTTGCAGGTAGCAAATGCAAAGTATTCACTTCAAGGAAGTCTAGAGAGAGAGAGAATGGTACATTGTCCAATGTGCCACCCAAGCCCTACCTGAGTGGTGCACATGGGTCACCTGAGTCCATCCTATCGTCTGTGATCACTTCATAACGGGGACACTTCATCTGCACAGATACTTGCATACTGACATATGTTGGACTCCATGTTAGACACTGAGCATTTGAAAGTGAATAAAATAGATAAGTCTCTGTCTCATAAAGATGGGCAGATCAACATGAAAACAGTACTCAAATAAGTAATTAATTGCAAATATTCTATGAGAATAAGTGACAAAAAGAGAACAGAATGAACTATAGGGAGCAGATTTTATCCCCTGTGGTCGTTTGTGACCTGCACCAGCTGTGCTCTTTCCCAGTCGGCTCACATGGATGAGGGAACACTAGAGAAACCCTGTAGAACACTCCAAACAGTAGAGAGCAGTCTCTTAGGTAAAGGGTTTCTGGATCTGGAATCTGATGCAGCTCCCTTTCAGAACTAACCCCGCCCCCCCCAAAAATACTTAGAACAACAAAAGCAAAAAGTCCTATTTTAGAAAGATTTTCGGAAAATGTCTGAGAGAGTCACATGTGAATTGAGACAAGAATGATGATTATGCTGTAACCATGCAAACGTTCGTGGTAATAACATGGGAGGCAGAAGAAGCAGTGGCAGGTGGCCAAGGGGAGGACAGTATGTGATGGGTGGCTGAGCAGTCAGAAGGTGACCACTGGGATTTTTGGAAAACGAGAAAGCAACTGGGTTTGTTTCCAGGCATCATTTTAGAGAGGGTGAAGCAGGTTAGTAATGTACTCACCATCAACTGGAGCACCCTACTGAAAGGAAAAAAAAAAAAAAAACAGCATTTTCTAACTCCCTGGGCATGTGCATAATGTTTAACCTGCTTGTGCTTTTCAGGCAAGTGGCCAATTTCCATTCTCTCTCTCTTTCCCCCAAAACAAAACCATCTCATAATATTTCACATCCCTCCTCCTTTGACTCTTACAGGCTCAACATTATTATTTCATTGTCTCTGAGAAAAGAATAACACGGGCCAGGATGTTGCCTGGCTCCAACCTGAAGATTTTTACAATGGTTAGTTGGTCCCGCTTAGACCCTCCTTCCACTTAGAGGTGCATTGTTTTTCTTCAAACCTGTTTTTCACTTCGTGCCATCCTCTTCAGGGAAAGAAAGAGGCTTTTAAGATGAGAACAAAATTCAATAAATGTGTTTTGAATAATTCCTAGGATCACAATGTTCTAGGGTCAGTAGGAGAAACACAAATTTGCTGGTTTAACAAAGTGCTGAGCCCTGAAATGTCATCTTTCCTACTTAGAAGTATTCAATTTACGATGAGGTACATAGGCACTTGCTAGACTATAGTTTTGAAGCCATCATTAATTAATTCATTATTGAGGGGTCAGGAGACAGGGGAAGACAGGAGGGAATAAGATGACTTACAACAAAGTATAATGACATATATGTATGAAAATGCCATAAATAAAACCCATTACTTTTATGTTAAATTTTAAAACCTAAGTACAAAAATAAAATAATTTCTTACTAAAATCCAAAAGTTACACTGCTGTTCCAATATATGCTACACAAGATTTGTACTTTATTTCATAGAAACTTTGTTAAAATATCACTAGTAGCAATTATAATAAATGATATTTTATAGTCATGTTTTTATTTCCTATCATTTCGCTCTTGATTTTTTTCCAATTCCAAATTCATTTCTGACATTAATTAAAGCTAAAGTACTCAGAAACTTTGAAAATATCTGCAAAATAAAGCACTGTGTCTGTAATTTTAGAGCAGCTTTCTCTGAATGATTTCAAACTCAGAGTGCAGTTGATTTCAGATGAGGCTGTAGCCAACACAACGACCTCCTTTTCTTTTCAAACAGCCATCTAAAACAGTTTATACTCTTTAAGATAAGGCTCATCCTGGGCTGGGGACATAGTTCAGTGGGTTAGGGTCTCACTGTGCAAGCATGAGGAAATAAGCTGAATCTCTAGCACTTGTGCAAAATGCCAGGCATGGCTGCACATGACCGTACCCCAGTGTGCTGGAGAGGTGGAGGCAGCAGGATCCACGGAGCTTTCAGGCCAGCCAGCCGAGCCTAATTGGTGAGCTCTAGGCCAGTGAGAGTCCCTTTCACAAAAAGAGGTAGATTGGGGCTGGAGAGATGACTTAGTGGTTAAGGTTTTTGCCTGCAAAGCCAAAGGATCCTGGTTTGATTCTCCAGGACCCATGGAAGCCAGATGCACAAGGTGGTACATGTGCCTGGAGTTCATTTGCAATGGCTGGACTCCCTGGCTCACCCATTCTCTCTCAATCTCTTTCTCTCTCTGCCTCTTTTTCTCTCTCTCTCTCAAACAAATAAAAATAAAATATATATTTTTTTAAAAAGAGGTAGATTGAATTCCAACCGAAGGTTGTCCTCTGACCTCCTTACACATATGCTTACACATGTACCTGCACACACACACATACACGTACCCACATGTATATGAACACTGCACACAAGCACATACAAAAATAAAAGAGAGACAGAGTCCAACAAGTTTAATAGGCTGAGTATAAAAGCAAAGATAAGAGGGCTGGAGAGATGGCTTAGCGGTTAAGGCACCTGCCTGCTAAGGCTAAGAACCCGGTTCCAGTCTCCAGGTCCCACGTTTAGCCAAATGCAAAGTGATGCAAGGGCGCAATGCCACACTTGCCCACAAGGGGTGCACGCATCTGGATTTCGTTCACAGCAGCTGAGAGACTGCTGGCACACCCATTCTCTATCTGTCTCCCTCTCCCTCTCTCTCTGTCTGTCTCTGTCTGTGTCTCTCTCCAAAAGTAAAAAATTTAAAAAAAAACAAAGATAGGAGCCACCTAAAAACTAGGCTTGCTTGCTAACTCTTTATGGCTCAGAGAACCTGCTATCTATGGACTTGCTGGCCGGTCTTTCTTCAGTTTTCTTCCCCAGAGAAGGAAGCTATGACGGGCACTGTCTGCAACAATGGGCTCCTATAACCCTTCACTTAGCTTAGTGATGTGATGTGTGATAAGGAAATGTCCTATTGGAAAGTGAGCTTCTTAAGTATGGAATGAAGACTTAGTAGAATGGTTCAACAACAAAATGATCAAAACTGAAACTTCCTGTACAGGCACTGGCTCATCCAGTGGTTTCAAATGAAGTCTGTGTGAGTGACACAAGTAGTCAAAAATGTGAACGAGTATCTGCCCTCATTGCAGAATGAAAACGAAGTTAGACAGCCGTGGGTATATGTTTGGATTCAAGTTCAACTTCCTTTGAAGTTTACATCATTAGAACTGATGACAGTGATGACGATGGTAATAGGTCATTAAAACATGATTAGGGCCAGGCGTGGCAGCGCACACCTTTAATCCCAGCACTCGGGAGGCAGAGGTAGGAGGATCTCTGTGAGTTCAAGGCCACCCTGAGACTACATAGTGAATTCCAGGTCAGCCTGAGCCAGAGTAAGACCCTACCTTGGGAAAAAAAAAAACTTGCTTAATTATTTCCAAAGTTTTAAAAAAATTGCTTTATCTACCTCCCACATAATGCTGTTTTCTTTTGACTTGGTTTTTACGATGAGCCTGTGGTGCTTTCACTGTCTTTGGGGATGTGCCTTCTGTCCTGCTGGGCTCTTCCTTGAGAAACCTGCTCTCGTGTCACCTCTTGACTCCATCCTCAGCTGTCTATTGCATTTGTTACCAGGGTCTCCTTGTTTACCCTCTCATTTTCTGCAACACTCTAAACTCACAAAGAGAGACACCATATCTTCAATACCTTTGTTTCCTCTTCCAACATTGTTTTGCGCAAAAGAGGCAACCAAATGTCAATTAAATAAAAAGGTTTGGGTTTTTTTGTTTTTGTTTTTGTTTTTGTTTTGCTATTCCCATCTTAATTCTTTACTTTTTAAACCCCTAGAGACATTTCTTACCTTTTTCTACATAAAATCCACCACCTACAATGTGCATAAATTTCATTTAAAGATATCTCTCTGTGGGATAGAGCGATGGATCAGCAGTTAAGGCGTTTGCCTTCAAAGCCTGTGGGTACAGGTTTGATTCCCAGTATCCACACAAAGCAGACGCATAAGGAGGTGCACGCGTGTGGAGTTCGTTTGCAGAAGCTGGAGGCCCTGATGCGCTCTCTCTCTCTCTCTTTCTCGCTCTCTCTCTCTCCCTCTTTCTCTATCAAGTAAATAAATAAAAATGTTTTTTAAAAAAATTTAATTATACACATACATATATACCTTTCTTGCTTTATACCAAGTACAAACATACATCTCTTTAAAGCTGGCCTATTTTAAATTAACTGGAAGTTACTGTAAAACAAGCAGCTCCCTCTTGTAACATGATCTTAGACAAGATGGGAAATCTTCAACAGACCGCATCCTTCCCTCTCCCACTCTTCAACCAACAACCTGCATACCACATTCCCATTCTCTGAGCACACTCTGGCCCCATAGGGATGGCTGAGTACTTACTCTATCTACACATGCCCGTGACTGATAGCCACAGCCTCCCAGGAAATACATTAAGATGGCACGCAAACAATATGCATGCAGTAGAAACTATGCTCTAAATTTTTTAATGCTGATCTTTCCTCGGGGCATTAATATACAGTGGAATAGCCTCGCAGTGCTGAGCAGCTGAAGCAAAGGGAAGGGAAGGCGGCTTCAGCTCTGTGATCCAGAGTAAACAAATGACTCCACACAAGCGCATGGTGCTCCCAAGCTCTGATGCTCAGTATGTTACATACAATAAAAACATTCGCCTGAATCTTTTCAATTAACCACGGGAAGGAAGAGAACAAACAGCTCCTACTTAACGTCACTGGGCACTTGAGCACAAGAAGTACCAAGAAGACCATTAGTTACTTGGTTTTCATCAGACCCTTGTCTCCATGAGCTCATTTGGATGGGTTAATTGCATCTGTCAGCTTAACTGAGCCACCAAGCATGTAGGTCAGCCTTATTCTGGATGTCTCACTGGGGGTGCTTTAGAATCCATGTTTACATTTGAGTTCAAGGACCTCCCCAATCATCTGAAGACATAAATAACAGAAACCCCGGATGAGAGGGAGTCTCTCTGACTTGAGTCCTGGCATTGGGACATTGGTCTTTCCTGTACAAGGACTAGAATTTAGACCATTGGTCCCTACTGTGTTTCCCTCCCAACTCTGCAGATCTTGGGGCTGCTCGACCTTCATAATCACATGAGCCGACGTCCTATAGTTAGGATCGCGCTCGCTCTTTTCCTGTAGAGCCCTAACTTGGCAATTCACAATTATTTAAGAGCCCCATAACATGCCCTGGTGACTTTTTATTTCTTTATTTATTTGAGAGACACAGAGAGAGAGGCAGATAGAGAGAGAAAAAGAAGTGTGTGCCAGTGCCTCTAGCTGCTGCAAACAAACTCCAGACACTTGTGCCACCTTGCGCATCTGGCTTATGTGGGTAGTGAGGAATCAAACCTGGGTCCTTTGGCTTTGAAGACAAGCACCTTAACTGCTAAGCCATCCTTCCAGCACCTTCTTTCTTAGGCCTTCTTTCTCCATTCCAAACCCCATGCTTTGTGTGTTGTGCATGCTACATAACACAATGTTGTCAACTACATCTTTAGAGAAAAGAAATTCTACCGCTGAAATACCCTACTTGGAGTATGATGCATTGGCAAAAGCTCTATTATCATCATACCCATCAGTGCTCCCAGGGCGCAGGGCATTTCCTGTGGGCAAATAATTGAAGTGTCCCTGGTTAGCATGAAGGTGGGAAAGGAGCGAGCCTTTTCTCTCCGCGGAGGACTACTAAGTAAGCTCTCCTGAGGAGCTTCCTGTGTGTCTGAGATAATTGCAGAGAGGCTGAAATAGCCAGGCAGGACAGGGAGGCATAGAAACCAGAACGCTGCTTGCCAAGTCAGAATCTGAGTGAAAAATTAAATCAGCAGCATAGTACAGAGACTCTGTGGAGTATTCCATTCAAAAGATAAAATTTCTATTTTGTTTCATAAGTACAAGGACAATGAAGGGAGAAGGAGATAAAGAATAATCTCCACAGGCTCCCTCCAGAAGGCTGCTAATGTCCACATGCCTTGATCAAAGGCCAAAAAAACAAAAGAACCAGCCATGTGAATCTTTAAAGGCAGCCTTGCTAAGGCTTGTAACATTCCTCTCTCCATAAATATTCGAAGCTGGGTAACTCAGCCAGAGCCATTTTTCAGTCTAGTCTTCTGAACTGAAGGACAAATGTGTAAATCCCATTGAAAACTATTACGTTTGTCAAGTTAGCCCTACCAAGTAGGCACTGGAGTGGATGCAAAACATCCTGGCCTTGGAACATGCAAGATTGTTTTTCATATAATTGATTCAAAACTTGGGTTCCCAAACAACCTTTAGGGAGAGCTTGACCTGACCTTGTCAGTCCTCAAAAAATTTTCATCCCCATTTTCAAAAGCAATGCTACTGACCTCTGCAAACAATAAGCCAGGGGGTTCCAAGTCTAAAGAGAAACATCCTGATAGAGCTTGGCCTCCTACTTCTTGGGAAATTAACCTGAAACCTAAATATAACCAGGAACTGGCACAGAGTGTGTTTATAGTTGGAACCTTGATTAAATTCATCCAATTCCCACAGGCTCTTATCTACAGAGCAGCGAAATCTACTTTCTGTCACTCTATAAACACATGCGTGCTTTACAGTGGTTATATCGCCCCCTGTGAAAGCATTACATGAGTGAGACCAATGGCCTTTTATTTGGTGCTATGGGATCAAAGCCTACTATATGATTTGGGGCAAATTGAATTACCTGTTTTCCATCACTTTTTTTAAAAAAATTATTTTAGAAAAACATATTCACAACATGTGTTAAAACATGTTTGAACATTGCCAATCTCAAAATAAAAGCACAATTCAAATCCAGAGACATGAAAGGTTTTTGGCTGTTTTGTGTAAAGGTTTAGCTATTTAACATAAGCCAGTGTACTGGACAAAATGACCCCTTATTTGACCCCTCCAAAAAAAATCCAAGAAACAGGATTTCTACATAGATGTGCACAGGGTTGAACTGTATCAACACTGAAATTGTTATTTGCTGGTTAAAAAGAGTGAAACCTACAGTTAGAGTTTGGGGTAGACTTAGGCCACTAGAAGAAGACCTATTTTCAGCATAGAATTCTGTACAATGGGTCCCTGTGATGTCAGGGCACAGTCCCAAGAGCAGTATGATCCTATTTCAGCAAAACTGGACACAAGGGCTGGAGGGATGGCTTAGAGGTTAAGTTGTTTGCCTGCAAAGCCAAAGAACCCAGGTTCGATTCCCCAGGACCCACGTAAGACAGATGCACAAGGTGGCACATGTGTCTGGAGTTCATTTGCACTGGCTGGAAGCCCTGGCATGCCCATTCTCTCTTTCCCTCCCTCCCTCTTTCTCTGTCAAATAAATAAATAAATAAAAATAAAATATTAAGAAGTTGATTTAAAAAAAAAAAGTGGACACAAAACCCTATAGAATATCATCCCAGGGACTTGACAAGCTCATTTTGAAACTGTGTACAGAAAACCAAAGTTCAAGTTCAAGATGAATCTGAGGGTGACAAGAATAAGACATAAATACAAAGGGGAAATACTGGGAAAAATCAAAAAACAGTAAGTTTTCGTTAGCCATCCTTACTGGGTTAAGGTGGAATCTCATAGTCGACGACCCCCACAATGCACGACCCACATTCCCCATTGATGAGGGTCCCTTTGGAAGAGGGAGGGCAGGGAGGAGGATAATGGAACCAATACAGTGAATGTAAAATCAGAATAATATAAATTAAAAAAAAAACAGTAAGTAACCAATTAGGGTAAAGTAGATGAATTCAAAATTGCTATTGTACCTGGGTCTGGAAAATCATTTCCCGCAGCATAATGGTGCACATCTTGGATGGGCCCCTGCTCCACCCAGCCCTTGTCAGCCATCACGGCCATGTCGGCAGTGGGGAGGGCAATGCAGGCAAGCCTTGCCGCCCACAGCAGGAGACCTTGTTCAGTAAGGAGGGGACTTACTCAGGACAAGGGTGGGAAAGCTAGATTCTGCTTTTCCTGTCATCACAAGGGGAATGGAGAAATGTGCTGAGTTGTAGTCGGCTCCTCATTGCTGGAACAAACATCCAACCAGAAAAGGGTTATCTCAGGCTTACAAATTCCAGAGGAACACCATCAATGGCAAAAGAAACTGGCTCACGTCCACAGATCCAAGCAGAGAGACACCCCCAGACAGACAGCCAACACTAAAATGCACAAACAGCCAGAGCTCCAAACTGCAGTCCACATATCTTCTAGATTCAAGATCTGCCCTCCAGTGACATGCCTCCTGTAGCAGGGATCTGCCCGCTAGGGGCTCAAGTCATGAGCTTAATTTTAATAAATCACCTGAATCTATGGGGCCAAACATTCAAACTACCACACAGGGTAACTAGATGGATGGTGAAGAAGAAACGAGATGCCAGGGAACCACAAAGGACTAAAGAGATGATGAGGATGAAGAGGCTCCAGAGCAAACTCCAGTGTTCATCATTCAGCCGTGAACTCATGGATCTGAATCTAATTAACAAACCAAAGACAAAGAATGGAACTGGAAGCCGACCACAGACCACTGCCCAAGTCCTCTCCCTGGCCACTGAGTAGTGAGCGCATACACAGAGCAGATCCCAGTAACTACCGAATCTAAGGGCTAACTCACCCAGCATTAATTCTAAGGGCTAGCTCACCCAGCGTTAATTCTAAGGGCTAGCTCACCCAGCGTTCATTCTAAGGGCTAGCTCACCCAGCGTTCATTCTAAGGGCTAGCTCACCCAGCGTTAATTCTAAGGGCTAACTCACCCAGCGTTAATTCTAAGGGCTAGCTCACCCAGCGTTCATTCTAAGGGCTAACTAACTCACCCAGCGTTCATTCTAAGGGCTAGCTCACCCAGCATTAATTCTAAGGACTAGCTCACCCAGCATTATTTCTAAGGGCTAGCTCACCCAGCATTAATTCTAAGGGCTAACTAACTCACCAAGCGTTCATTCTAAGGGCTAACTCACCCAGCGTTAATTCTAAGGGCTAACTAACTCACCCAGCGTTCATTCTAAGGGCTAACTCACCCAGCGTTAACTCTAAGGGCTAGCTCACCCAGCATTAATTCTAAGAGCTAACTCACCAGCGTTCATTCTAAGAGCTAACTCACCCAGCGTTAATTCTAAGGGCTAACTCACCCAGCGTTAATTCTAAGGGCTAACTCACCCAGCGTTAATTCTAAGGGCTAACTCACCCAGCGTTAATTCTAAGTAAGGGCTAGCTCACCCAGTGTTCATTCTAAGGGCTAGCTCACCCAGCATTAATTCTAAGTAAGGGCTTGCTCACCCAGCGTTCATTCTAAGGGCTAACTAACTCACCCAGCGTTAATTCTAAGGGCTAGCTCACCCAGCGTTCATTCTAAGGGCTAGCTCACCCAGCGTTCATTCTAAGGGCTAACTAACTCACCCAGCGTTCATTCTAAGGGCTAACTCACCCAGCGTTAATTTTAAGGGCTAACTAACTCACCCAGCGTTAATTCTAAGGGCTAACTCACCCAGCGTTAATTCAAAGGGCTAACTAACTCACCCAGCGTTAATTCTAAGGGCTAACTCACCCAGCGTTCATTCTAAGGGCTAACTCACCCAGCGTTAACTCTAAGGGCTAACTCACCCAGCGTTAATTCTAAGGGCTAGCTCACCCAGCGTTAATTCTAAGGGCTAGCTCACCCAGCGTTAATTCTAAGGGCTAACTTTAAAGTCCCTTGTGAAAGACTAGGGCAGGGGAAGGGTCATGCCCAAAGGAAAGGAAATGGGACCCGCAGTCAGCTGGCATCACCCAACCTGACTTACAGGCATTGTAACTCGTGCATTTCTGGCTAGAGCAAGTGTTTAAATGGTTCCAAGGACATTTGTGGATAAGAGGCATCTGGAAGAACAATGGGCCTGGGTTAGTGTGAATGAAACATTTCTGTCTGAAGTCCATTTGGGGTTTGTTATCTGAATATGCCCCATCCCAGGAGAGTTGGGGGGGGCGGGTCTCACCTCTTGCAAGAGCTACAAAAGGAGAAAGCCTGTGGAGCAAGGAGGGGTGGCCAAATCTGTAATTAACATGGATTTCCTGAACTTGGACCATAACTGCCAGAACCACTAGCCAAAGTAACCTCTTCCTCTTTAAAACTTAATTGCTTCCATTATTTCACCATAGAAACATGGAATCCACTAGTATAATCACAAATAAGGCACAGATGTCCTCCCTGTTCACTCCTATCCAACTTCACACTGGAAGGCCCAGTGGCTACTGCAATGAAATAAAAATAAATAAATTTATATTAGATATAAATATAAATGGCACAATTCATAAATAATATGAAAATTTTGTGTGCAGAAAAATCCCATGAATTCACCTCCCACAAAAAGCCCCAGTTACTAATTTTAAAAAAAATCATACCTGTTTCTATGTCCTATCAGTGAAAATTGAAAATAGGAAATTTTGAAATGGAGCTAACTTTTGACAGTTCTATACATAATGTATTTTGGTCATGTTTACCCCAATTGCCAATGGTCCCCCTCCTCCTCTTTCTGAATTTCTATTTCTTCCTTGCCAGCTCTGCTCTACTTTGATGTCTTTTTTGGTGTATATGTGACCTATTGAGTTTAATTAGAGTTTCTTGCATGAGCATGTGTGAGGGATTATTGACCAGAGCATGGGCAAGTTACCAGCGGCTATACTACTAAAGAAATAAAGAATTTAAAAAACAGTACTCCTTCTGAAAATGGCCTCTCTACAAAATGAAATACTTATATATAAATTGAATGACTTGCACAATACCAATATATTAAAAATAATTGTAAAGCATTCATAAAAGAAATTAAAGTCATAAATAGAAGAATGAATTTAAAATGCTATAAAGGGAATGAAAAGGGAGGGAAGGGGACTTAAGAGGATGGTATTATATATATGTAAGTAGAAGAACAGATTAATGGGGATGAAAAGGCCTAAGTAAGGTCAGGAAAAGAAACTGAGTAAAGGAATGGTGGGGGGAGGAAATCAAAATGTAAAAGGGTATGAATAAGTCATATGGAAACCTACGTCTTGGGACAATGACGCACCCAGAAGCCATAGATTGTTACTAGAAAATTTTCAGTGCCAGGGATGGGCTACCTTCCAGTGAGTTGTTGGCCAGGGAGGTTCCTGATGCTCCCAAAACATTACAGGCCATTGCCGAGGCTCTTGGTTTCCCACCAGAAATAGATGGTAAGACCCTATTGCTGAAGACTCCACATACTTGGGCTGCAAGGTCACTGAGAAATCCTGCTGGAGCTGAGCTGAAAGCCTCCTCCATGTAGACCAGCTGACAGAAAGCTGAAAAAGCCTATGCTGCATGCAGTTCCATGGGAGAGAGAAAACACCACTGAAGATACTCAACAGTGGTCACTGGAAGCCTTAAATTATAAATTTGGCCAGCCAGGCCAAATGAGCCAATGGGTGCAATAGTGGCATGTCTGTTATGGGGGAAACCAACTGCCCTCTAATTGGACTGGAGGCCCGCTCCATGGGAGGGAATATATCCCTGATACTGAAAACCTATGACAGGGGAGGTCATGAGCCCTGGGGGTGTAACATCTGCTGGTGTCTGGCTAAATGCATATACTGTGCTCACCAAACTGCCCAGTAAGCACTTCTCTTAATGTTCATACCCACATATTAATGCCACTCTCACTTTTGGTTAGAGAAGCTTCTCTTTCCAGATGGTGATGACCTCTGAGGTGACTCAAAAGGAACCATAGTGCTGAGAAGAAGTGATAAAAGAGTGCTCAGCACTGAAACATCTCTGTCACACCTCCCAAGACTCCATTGCAGAAGAGGTGATAGAAAGAATGTAAGAGCTAAAGGAAGGGTAGGACTGCTTACAATGCACTCATCCAGACACAAAATGGCCTGCATACCCATGACCTCGCAGAGTCTGCACTACCTACAGGAGACCATCCTAATAGGAGGAAAAGATGATGACATCAAAATAAAAGAGGGACTGATTGAGGGGGAGGGGATATGATGGAGAGTGGAGTTGCAAAGGAGAAAGTGGGGGGAGGGAATTTCTATAATTATGGAAACTGTCAATAATAAATAAATAAATAATAAAATGCTTGTGAAATAAAAGATTCAACCAAGTTAAAATGTCATTTCTCCCCCAAAATGATCTAGAGATTGAATGCAATTTTAATAAAAAACCTATGAAGGAAATGTTGTTGATATTAACAAGCTAATCCTAAAGCTTTGTAAAAATGTACAGAAGAAAAAAACTAGAAGATTCACACAATCAACCTTAAGACTTACTGTCAAGCTACAGGAATAAAGACAGCATGCATTCACTGGTAGAGCAATACGTTCACTAACCAATGGAGCAAAGGGTCCAAAAAGAAACCACATAAACATGACCAACTAATATATTAACAGACTAACTGAGATAAAAATCACATAGCATGTAATTTACCCAGCTAAGGTACATAATTCGATGTTTTCTAGAATGTTCACAGATGTCATCACCATTTTGGAATATTTTCATTGCCTCCCAAAGAAATACCACATTAGCAACCACTCCATACTTCTTCCTTATTTCCCCAGCCCTAGGAAGCCACCATTTTACCTCTTGTCTCCACATATTTCCTGCTCTGGAATTCTTGCATAAAGGGAATTAAACATATACACACACACGATGCCAGGTCACACACTAGGATAGATCTAGTAAAAATTATAGACAGAAAATGAGTGTGGGCTAGAGAGATGGCACAGACTTTAAGAGCACTTCCTATGAAACCAAGAGGGCCTGAGGAGCCCTAAAAGACCACTTGAGCTCCATCTCCAGGACCCACATAAGTTGTTGGGCATGGCCACATACATCTGTTCCAATCCCACAGGGATTACATCTGGAGAATCACTGGGGCTCTTGATAAAACAAGGTAAGAATGGGTGGAGGAGCGATGGAGGGGGACCCTTGAAGTTTCCCTCCAGAAATCACAGGCAAGCTCAAGGAGCACCACCTGATGAATGACCCTTCACAGCACTTTGCTAAATGAAACAAAATGGACATGGTGGAATTTTCTAGAATGAAGAAAGCGGTTCTAAAATGAATGGTCATAATGATTGCACACTTCTATGAAATTACTAAAGAATGACTGGATTATTCACTTACAGTATACTAGTTCACAGAATGCAAAGAAAACTCATTAAGGGATAGGAAGCAGAGAATTCTAGATCATTCAAGATTGTCATTAGATTTGTACTGACTGAACAAAGCCATGGGGATGTTATTATATTCCTGCCATAGTAACCTTCTCCCTCTTTTTTTTTTTTTAAATTTTTGGAGAGAGACACAGAGAGAGACAGAGAGAAAGGGAGAGGAAGACAGATAGAGATGGGTGTGCCAGCAGCCTCTCAGCTGCTGTGAACGAAATCCAGATGCGTGCGCCCCCTTGTGGGCAAGTGAGGCATTGCGCCCTTGCGTCATTTTTGCATCTTGCTAAACGTGGGACCTGGAGATTGGAACCAGCGTTCTTAGGCTTAGCAGGCAGCTGCCTTAACCTCTAAGCCATCTCTCCAGCCCTTCTCCCTCTTTTTATCTGTAGTTGCATTGTCCCCATTGACAGTTATGTACTGCCACACTGTCAGAAGGCAGCATCAGCCTCACGCTAGACTGCAGCCCCTAACCCTTCCCCTTACTTCATTCCACCCCTTAGGCCTGGTCTCATTTCCCATCATCACAAGAGTAAAAAAACAAGGAATGAGTAAAAAAGGGAGTAAAATGTAAGATATTTGAGAGAGAGATCACATTCAGTATCAGATGCTTTTTCTAGCTGCTGTGAATAACACCTGGGAAAAAAGAAAGGATGGGAGGAAGGTATATTTCAGCTTACAGTTTAGCTGCTACAGTCATCATGGTGGCGGGGGGAGGGAGTATGGGACCATGAGGCAGCTGGTCACATTGCATCTGCACTCAGGAAGCAGAGGGAGATGAGTGATCATGCTCAGCTTGTTTTCTACACTTTATACGGTCCAGATCCCCAGCCTATGGAATAACTCTGCCCACATTTAAGGTGGGTGCCCACCTCAATTGGCCTAATCTAGAAACTTCCTCACATACATGCCCAAAGGTCATGAGGTTTCTAAATCCCATCAGGTTGACAAGCCAGATTAATCATCACACATTCGTAGAAATTTTATTACAGTAAACTATTATAATGATCCTTTATCATTATTAATGGGTCTTTTACAATGCTGAATTCACTTACATTATTCACAAAATTCATCCTAGTTATGTATTCATAGTGAAAAGAGACAATTTCATGGGATTTGGTACTATCTTCAGGAATAGATTCACCATGGATGAGGGGGACTAAGCCACTATACTTTAGAACTGGAGTTGGGGATACCAGTACCCCAAGTCATCACGCTTCATGCTTTCAAGTGGTCCTTTAGACTGCCAGAGTTGTCATGTAAGCTAATCGGGCTTAAAATGGTTCTATTTTCTAAACATTTGAGGATTGCAAGATAATTTACATAACATGATATTAATGATAGCAGAGCTTCCTAAAGAAGTCTTAAATTTGACTAATGGAGGAATCTTGGCAGGTTCTTCATTTCAAAAGCCTGCCAAACAGGAGCATTTAGTTATTTGAAATTCCCTCACTAGTTGTGGCAAGTGGATTCAGCATTTTAACATCCTCTTCTGTTAACTAGAATCAGCACTCCCCCTACCTCACCCCCCAAAAAAAGTTATTTTTTTTTTAAATTTCTGGGGAATTGACAATCTTTGAAGTTTTTGTATTTCAAACAATCCAAACTTTTCTGGGGAAAAACAAACAAATGAAAATACCACGGGGTTCAGATTCAGCTGTAGGTTAGCTCTACTTCCAAAACTAATGGGCTGTTTGAACTTGACAAAATTACTTGTTTAGTCTTTGATAATGTAGTAAAAAATTAAGCCAACATTGCTAATATATATCTAATAACCTGCACAGTATTTGAAAAAGTGGTTATATTTGTCATCTAAGTCATCTTTAAAATGAGAATGTATCTTACAATACAATGCAGCATGAGTCCCTGGCATGCACATTCTCTCTCTCTCTTTCTTCTCTCTTCTCTCTTTGTCTGTGCCTCTGTCTCTGTGCTGGGCATGGTGGTACACACCTTTAATCCCAGCACTCAGGAGGCCGAGGTGTGAGGATCACTATGAGTTCCAGGCCAGTCGGAGAATACATAGTGAATTCTAGGTCCCACACTGGGCTAGAGAAAGACCCTACCCAAAAAAGAGACACACAGAGAGAGATGGACTCTGGATAAAACGTGAACTCTTGATTCTTAAAGTCAGGTTAGTAAGATTATTAAATATGCTTTTTAATTTTTATCATCTTGATAAATTATTGTTGTATATATTTTGAGAGTAAAAAGTGATGATTTTAATACAAAGGGAAATGATTCAATCGTGATAATTACTATGTTCAGTCTCCTTAAATAGTTAACTTTATTTTTCTAAAGACAAGATCTTGCTATGTAGGCTAGGCTGGCCTTGAATTCAATTCTCCTCCCTCAGTCCCTCAAGATTGCAGGTATGTGATCCATTGGGCCTGGCAAATATTGAACATTTTTTGCATTAAGAGCACTTGAACTTTACTCAGCTCTCCTGAAATTGATGGTGCTCAATTATTAGCTACCTTTGCCACACTGGGCAATAGATTTCAAAGCAAGGGAAGAACAGCAAAGCTGTGTACCCCTCTTACCCTGTAGCCTCTAGGAACCCAGCCCACAGCCCATGATAACTATCACTCGGCATTTCTGTGACTTTTAATTCCTCATATCAGGGACATCCTTGGAGAAGTTATCTTCCTGAATCTCCTTATTTCACCTAGCGTACTGTTTTGCAATTCCATCCATGTTGTTACATATCATAAAATTTCTTCCCAAAGGCTAGGTAGTATTTCATTGCATATGTAATACATGTTATATATTTTATCTGTTGGTAGACACTTAGGCTGAATATATAGCTTTGCTATATTGAACAGAGCTATAATGAATGTGGGACTGTTGTATAGGAATTTCTTGTGAGTGTTGAAATATTACATCCCTTAGGGAGGCTGGTTAGGCAGTTCCAGATCGAAACATAAGAAGACCTGAACCTTGGGGATGGAGGGATGGCTTAGTGGTTAAGGCGTTTGCCTGCAAAGCCAAAGGATCCTGGTTCAGCTCTCCAGGACCCATGTAAGCCAGATGTACAAGATGGTGCATGCATCTGGAGTTCATTTACAGTGGCTGGAGGCCCTGGTGTGCCCATTCTCTCTCTCTCTCTCTCTCTCTCTCTCTATCTCTATCTCTAGCTCTTTCTAATAAATAAATAAATAAATAAATAAATAAATAAATAAATAAATAATATATTTTAAAAAATAAGTCCTGAAGCTTGTTGAGACTCAGGAAGTAGAAACCTCACAAGTCTCAGGAAGTTCCTGAAACATACCAGATTCACAGGAGACCCTCCCTCCTCAAGGACATGTCGGGTGAGAACTGCTTGGGAGACATTCTCTGACCAGCCAACTAGCTTTGCAAGCCAGCCCGTGAGTTGTCACCCAGGCTGGGGTGGGCTCTTGGGTGATACAACTGGCTTTGAGCCATCAATGCTCCTTTAAGTAACTCCAATAAAAGCACTGGTTTGCCAGTTGGTGTAATGGTGACTTTGCTCTGTTGCCAGTATCCTATTTGTGATGAGTAGACATCTGTTCATGCCTCCCTTGTGGGAAAGTTAAATGCAACAGGAACTGAAGGACAGCTCTTCAAAACACTGATTGCAGGTCCTTTGCTCTATATCCACAAGTGTGATTGCTAGATAGTGATGTTTCTCATTGTTCTGATAAAACAGCTTACAAAACTAACTAAAGGAGAAAAGGGAGTTTATTTTGGCTCCCAATTTGAGGCAGCTTGGCAGCAGGATTGGGAAGCAGTATGTAGTCACGAAGCAAGTACCAATGACCAGTGTTGTCCGGCTAACTTTCTCCTCTTCATTCAGTCCAGGGTGACAGCCGTGGGATGACACCAACCACAGTTACGGCCAGTCTTCCCACCTCTGTTACTCTAGTCTGAAACTCCCTCACAGTTGTGCTCAGACATTCGTATCCTAAGGGGATTCTCGATCCAATCAAGTGGACAGCAGAGTTGAACCACCACATAGAGTGATTCACCCTTTAGCTCGCTATGCTTTCCACAGTGGCTGTGATAACTTACATTCCTACTCACAACACACAGAATTCCATCTCCCACACCCTTGCCAACAGGTCTACAGAGAATCTCTCATGCCATCTGACTCACATGCTCACGCCTCAGGGCCGTGATTTCGTGGCACGCTCCATCTGCCGGTACCAGGAGTCTCATGTGTTGGTTTGATTTTTTCTGCTTCCCTGTTGCTTCCTGCCCGGTATATGAGCTCTAGAGTGAAGATGGGGTTTGTTCTGTCTCGTGTCTTTGGTGTCTAGAACAATGAGCAACCTAAAGGCAAATTTCACTAAAATAACCACTGGTTGAGCCAATGAGTAGATGAATTAGTGCAAACTAATCTGAAGTATTATATTAACGTTTGCACTAATTAGTTTCCCAAAGGTCATTTTCTTTGTAAGAATGGATATCTGAAATAAGTGCCCAAAGACAAAAACGATGCCTTCATGAAGTACTTGTGTCTAATGCAGCATTGCCATTATGAATAAAACAATTGCAATGTAATAAACGTCTTCAGAAGACATGATTCTAGTCATCACGTGTATCTTTTCACACCACAAATGTCATGAGGATGGAAATTCCAGACATTCATAAATAATTTTACTCATGAATTTACATATCAGTTGCCTAACCAAGCCACTAAATTTAAATGGGTTAATCGGGTTACAGAATAATTAATAGGAAGAATTCAGAAACCATGGTAAAATAGAAAGTGAGACGAAAATTAAAATATTATTTCTGTTTAAATCTATATCTTCTTTAAAAGCAATCCATAACTTATTTCAAGACTCTAGAATAACATAATTAACTTGAGGAGTTGATAATCTAGGAATCAAGTCCTTACAAATCATATTCCTTGTTATAAGAAAGTTAACTGCTGTTACCATTATTTCATGTATCCCACTCCCCTGTGGATAACCCACGGATAGTTGAATAAATTTAGCAGATGGAGAAAATGATTGTTATGAGGGAACACTACAGACTGAATTTTAAACAAATGCCTGCAAGATATGGATAAGTATAATTGTCTCAGTAGGGCCATCATGTGATTCATGAGGTTTCATGTTTCAAGCTTCTGGTGTCCACGGAGTCTAAAACCATTTTCTGTTTCTTGGTATTCAGTGCACCTCTGGCTTCCAGCACTTTCTCACCATGCCCAGTCTTACTCTTTGCTGAAGATTCTGGACCTCCCACCACCCATACACCAAAGAAACAGCTTCATATTCATATAAATTTGCTCATATAAATTTTCTTTTATTACCTTCCATATGAGTTCACAAAAAAGATTGAAGGACTAATTAAAGATGAAAAATTA
The DNA here is from genome assembly GCA_036365145.1 of Orientallactaga sibirica. NCBI lineage: Eukaryota > Metazoa > Chordata > Mammalia > Rodentia > Dipodidae > Orientallactaga > Orientallactaga sibirica. The sequence goes on along the minus strand of JAEOAD010001894.1, from coordinate 2,969,800 downwards.
AGCTAAGAAATCTGGAATGAAATTAGTTCAATGTATCTGCTCATTTCTTGTTCCTTTCTCCCTCTTTCCCAGTATATGCTTGCTGTCTCCCATTTAAAAGACTAGGTGCAGTACCAAGGGGTCACTCAAGGTTGTATTTTTTAAAATGAGAAAATATAATAGCTCTTCATTAGCATATCACTAAAATATTTTAGCAGCATCCAGGCAGTATGGAGCTAGAATGACAGCAAGGAGCTATTATCCCACTTCAACTAAATGGAACCTTGCACTGGACTTTGCAAGTGTACGTCAGAGGCTGTCGTTCAGTTCTAAATATTAAATTAAAGCCAAAACTTAGACAAGAAGGTTGTTCAGCAGCACGCAGTAGTTACCACGAATCCATCTCAGGAACTCAGAAAGGTACGTTTTGTTCACGGGGCTCCCTGCTCCTCTACCCAGACCTCTCCAGCACATTACCTGTTTGTACGGAATACAGAAGAAAATCCTGAAGACTGCTCTTACACAAGTAAAAGAACCATCTGAATTCTTTCTACTACGTCTTGACAACATCCTTTTTAAAAAAGAGTAGAGGGGCTGGAGAGATGGCTCAGCAGCTAAGGCACTTGCCTGCAAAGTCTAAGGACCCAAGTTCAATCCCCCAGTACTCATGTAAAGCCAAATGGACAAGGTGATGCATATGTCTGAAGTTACTTTGCAGTGGCTAGACACCCTGGCATGCTCATTCATTCTCATTCTCATTATCCTCTCTCTCTCTCTCTCTCTCTCTCTCTCTGTGTGTGTGTGTGTGTATGTGTGTGTGTGTCCCTCCTTCTTTCTTTCTCTCTCTCTCATAAATAAACAAAAAAAATTTTTTTTTTTTTTTTTTGGAGGTAGGGTCTCACTTTGGCCCAGGCAGAAAGAGTGGAAGTCCTACCTCTGGGGGATTGAATCTCCATTTATTTTTACAGAAAGAGTAGAATGTCAAAAATGTCAAAACTTCAAAATACTTCAGTAAAACTTCCACTCATCTGGTTTCAATGTTTGCATTTGGCAACCAATATACTTAATTTAAACCAATAAACAGAAAGAGTGGATTAAGTAATATGCCTCAAAATTCATGTCTACCTCAAACCTGAGAATGTGAGCTTATCTAGAAACAGGGTTCTTGCAGCTGCAATTGGTTGATATGAACTCTCACTGGATGGGGCTGGGCTAAACCTGCCGCTCGACGTCTGTAAGAGACGAGGAGACACACAGAAGCGTTCTCTAGGAGGGTTACACAGGTCGGAGTCTGCTGGCAGCCATCAGAGGCTGGGACAGAGGCAACATGGACAAGGTGTGGCTCTGCCCACCTCTGATTCAGATTTCCAGAAGACTCGCAGTTCCTTCAAAAATGTGAGAGGACACTTTATATTGCTTTATACCACTCCCTGTGTGGTAATTAGCAAGGGTAACCCCAGAGACATTCCCAGGTACCAACAACTATGCACTAGGTCTTTTCTCCCCTGAGAATGGAGTCTGAAAATCAAAAAAAAAAAAATTTAAAAAAAAGATTATAGGCTAAAAACATTAGCATAGGAAAAACATTAGCAACAAAGTAGGGTCTTTGTTCTGTTATCATTGTTCTTTTGAAATAGGGTCTCACATAAACCAGACTAATTTTAAACCTGCTATGCATTCAAGGCTAACCTTGAACTCCTGATCCTTCTACCTAACCTATCACGTGCTAATATTATAGGCATGGATCACCCACATCCAGCAAATAATATCGGTCTTCTCTTTGTTTTTCTAACTTCCTTCCTTCCTTTCTCCCTCTCTCCCTCTCATCTTCCTTCCCTCCTTTCCTTCAGTTTCATGATTGGAGCTCAGGGAAAGGTGTAGGAGAGACGGGGCTGTGACCTTAGGAGCCAGCAGGATCAGGACTCCCAGGCTTTGGGTCCTTAACCAAGTTTACCAAAGAATTAGAAAATAATAAAACACATGGACACTGAGAAGAGTAAGGCATAGAGATTTTATTAAAATAGCAAGAAGATGAAGAAGCAAGAGAGTCTCCAAGCCTTCTGGGAGAGGGGAAGAAAAGATCATGGAAGTCTCGGAGGAATAAACAATGGGTCGCACTCACACACATGGCTCGGTTTTATTCCTATGGATTGGGCATCCAACTGGAATGAGCATCATTACCAGATTCAGGTGTACAGGATGGGCTACTTGGTTGATGGGTGCCCGGGAGGAAAGCTGGCTCAGGAAGGGCAGGCCCATAGGTGCTAACCCAGTAGAAGTCCTAGAAGAACTGGGACCGACCCAGTAGAAGTCCTAGAAGAACTGGGACCGACCCAGTAGAAGTCCTAAAGAACTGGGACCGACCCAGTAGAAGTCCTAGAAGAACTGGGACCGACCCAGTAGAAGTCCTAAAGAACTGGGACCGACCCAGTAGAAGTTCTAAAGAACTGGGACTGACCCAGTAGAAGTCCTAGAAGAACTGGGACTGACCCAGTAGAAGTCCTAGAAGAACTGGGACCGACCCAGTAGAAGTTCAAAAGAACTGGGCCTGACCCAGTAGAAGTCCTAGAAGAACTGGGACCGACTCAGTAGAAGTTCTAGAAGAACTGGGAAGGTGTTTGCAGCTTAGCACCATCATGGATGAGGCTGGATTAGACTGGAATTTTAGTCCAGCAAGGGTGATGTTTCTCTGTGCCTGTCCCTATACCTATACAGGTAGCCCCTGACTACCTATATATTAAAAAAAAAAAAGGCTACCTTGCTCCTAACCCATATCACTTCCTTCCTTCCTTTTCATTTTTTGTGAGACAGGGTGCGATACTCTATGCCGAGGCTAGTCTTGAACTTACAATCCTCCTGCTTCATCACCCAGAATTCTGGGGTGACAGACAACCAAGCATTTCCCTGCAGATGCTCTTCAGCAGTTTCATATGAAGGCTGCACCGATGGAAATGGTCTCTTCCATTCTGCTGGAGGAGCTTTCTTACACACTTGGAACTTGGAGCCACATTTCATTCCTTCTTCCCTTTCTAATCTGATTTTATTTAAAGAAAGTCAGGGTGGCTACCAAGTATCTGTCAAATGGAGACTGGTTTTGGTTCACGGTCTTTGGGGGGTTGTTTTCAGCACTAAGGTGGGTTGTAGGGCTATACCTGCTTGCAAAGGAGCTGGTTGAGTGTTATTGTTGAAATTTGTCAGGGATTACCTCGGCAGTGTTCCAAAGATAAGAATTAGCCAGAGCTAAGGAGATCACAAGTTAAACAACCCCCCCCTCAAAAACAGGGGGATTGGGCTGGAGAGATGGCTTAGTGGTTAAACGCTTGCCTGTGAAGCCTAAGGATCCCGGTTCGAGGCCCAATTCTCCAGGACCCACGTAAGCCAGATGCATAAGGGGACACAAGCATCTGGAGTTCGTTTGCAGTGGCTAGAGGCCCTGGCGCACCCATTCTCTCTCTCTCTCTACCTGCCTATTTCTGTATCTCTCTATCTCTCAAATTTATAAATAAATAAAATTAAATGTTTTTAAAAAACAGGGGGGACTGAAGGGAATATAATTAAGTCAAATGTGTGACTTTGTTGACAAATAAATTGGGAGCATGAAATAGAGCAACACTGGCCAAAGGTGAAGGAATTTGTATATAACTTGTAACTTGCAGTAGGCAGTAAACAAGAAAATGAAAAACATACTACAACCACAAAGGGGGGGGGGAATTCAGCCTCCAATGTCCTCCATGCAAGGGAAGGTCCTTGTTCACTAGCAACCCTGCTCCAGCGTTCTGCACATCTTGTTTCAGCACTCCAAGCACAGCCACAACTTGTTAAAAACCCATTTTAGCCACAGCTTATTCTGATGTCAGCTTCTCACAAAGACAGAAAGGGAAAGAATTATGTTGTTTTTATTTGTGCCCCGTTTTTGTTGTTGTTGTTGTTGTTGTTGTTGTTGTTGTTATTTTTTTGGGGGGGGGGTTCATGCCAAAATACAGAGTGGAGCCTTCAAAGGAAAAGCACAACAAAGAAAAGCAGAATTAATAGTAAAAGCCAACTGATGGCCAACAGTGGTGAACAGTCTGGTGTCCACGGTCGTGTCTTTATGAGGGAGGAGGGGGCTGCAGTGCCTCTCAGAAGAGCTGAGCGAAAAGAATCGGAAAGGAGAGCAGAAGGGCTGACAAGGGGAGCTCATGTCTCCCTCACCTCACTACATGAACTTAACTTCTATTCAAGTTTTCTTGAAATAAAATAAACGTAGTCCTAAAGAACCAGTAATTGAAGACTCTTCCCCAAAAGACAGTGTGATTTACAGTGCCTCATAGAGAAGCTTACTTCTGACCCAGATAAATGAGAATTTATACTAAAACTGAAACTTGAGTAAGAAAACTCAGCAATAATATTTTACACATTTTTCTAACATGAAACAACATAGAAACTATTTTAATTCTAACACTATGCAAAGGAAGAGCACTTTGTTATACTGACAGAATTAGAATCCTGATCATCTTTAAACTTTTAGTAATACTTGGTTGACAAAACACAGCAGTTATTTTACTTACATGTGATTCAGAAAGGAGGTGTTTTGTAGTTAAATCAATCTATTCTAAAACATATGTACCAGTTTTATTAGTGAGGGTGTAAATACTAAAGAAAAATATTTTTGATACTTAGTACAACTATAGAAAACTTAAGTATATGTGGAATAACTCAATGTGTGTGCATGCTTTATTTATTTGAGAAGGACAGAGAAAGAGGCAGAAAGAGAGAGAGAGAGAGAAGGAGTATGCCAGGACCTCCAGCTGCTGCAAATGAACTCCAGCTGCATGCGCCACCTTGTGATTCTGGCTTTTGTGGGTCCTGGTGAATCAAACCTGGGTCCTTTGGTTATGCAGGCAAGTGCCTTAACCACTAAGCAATCTCTCTATGCCTGTGTTTGTTTTTTTCAAATATAAGATTTATTAAATTTAAATACAGATGAAGATAAAATATTTATAAAGAAAATTTAGTGCCTAAATGAAGGTATGTTCTAAATGAAATACACATGTCAGATTTTTGAAACTTTGTGAAAATAGCCAGGTGTGGTGGTACATGCCTTTGATACCAGCACTCAGGAGGCAGAGGAAGGAGGATCACTGTGAGCTCGCGGCCAACCTGAGACTAGTGAATTCCAGGTCAGCCTGAGCTAGAGTGAGACCCTACCTCAGAGGAAAACCGAAAAAAAAAAAAAGAAAGGAAGGAAGGAAGGAAGGAAGGAAGGAAGGAAGGAAGGAAGAAACTTTGTGAAAATAAAGAATATAAAATATTACATTAATAGTTTTATATTGATTACATATTAAAAGGGTAATACTTTGTGCCAGGTATGGTAGCACACGCTTTTAATGCCAGCACTCAGGAGGCAGATGTAGAAGGATCACTGTGAGCTCGAGGCCATCCTGAGATTACATAGTGAATTATAGGTTGGCCTGAGCTAGAGTGAAATCTTACATCAAAGAAACCAAAAACATAAAGAATTAAATAAATAAATGGTAATACTTTGAACGTATCAAGTTAAATAAAATGTGTTTCCAAAACTTCTCTCAATATTTTATTTTTACTTTTTAGTGTGGTTATTAAAACTTTTTCAATGACATCTATGCTCACAATATGTTTCTACTGAAGAACACATTTCTAGGTAGCTACTGAGTTAAAAAAGAAATCTTAAGTTTAGAAAATAGGTAGAACCAGGTAATAATAAAAATACTATGCATCAAATTAATTCTTCACAAGGAAATTCATGAAATTAAATGTCATTAAAAAAAAAGAAATGATAAAGAATGAGTTAAGCTTCAAACCTAAAAGCAACTCAAAAATATTGTGAATTTTAAAACAAACAAATTAGATAACTGTGTCAGCTGATGGAATAGAAAAAAAAAAAAACAAAAGCTTCAGCAAGGTCCATGAAAAAACTAATTAACATACAAACTTGCCAGAATTGACTGTGAAAATATAAAAGTGTGAGAATAGTATTACAACGGAAAAGAATACTCAACTATAGGCAAAGTCAAAAATAAATGAGAAATTTCCCTGTTAAGCTAATACACTTAAAATTTGAGTTGTGTACAGGGATAGAAAAATGAGTCGACCATGCAAACCTGCATGCCTGAGTTCAGTCCCCAGCACTCATGTGAAAAGCTGCATGTGGCTATTCATGCCGATAACCGAAGTCCTGAGAGGTGCGGACACAGGAGGCAGCAGCTGCAGGTTCATAAAGACACTCCATCTTAAGGCAACAAACCAGAAATGATACAGAAGAGCATGTTCTGCTCTGGTGCCTGCATGCACGAACATCTGTATACACACGTGGATACACTATACACAACACACACACACACTTAGGTACAATTTCTGAAGGAAGAGATATATATATTAGTTAAAAACTGACAAAAAACAAATAGAGGGTTTAAATTCTCTTAAATCCTTAGAAAAGTAACATTTGTAAATTCTCCGCTTTCTTAATGTTTTAAAGGTGATTTCCAAGCAAGTTTGAAGGAAAAGATAATGCCAACATTTTTGTAAATTCTCTAAAGAACAGAGAAAAAAAAAAAAGTAAATGCTTCCTAGCTTATGCTATGAGCTAAGATCACCGAAATGAAAATCAGACAAGGACAGTGTGAGTGTCCTCACACCTTAGGAACATACGCACAGCTGTCTACTGTTGCTGCAGCTCTTCACCCTGTCGCCGTCCTTTGTCTCAAGACCAGGAACAGTTAGGCATATAGACGATGACAAGGAAGGCAAAGAAGATTTATTGAGAAAAAGGCAAAAAGTCCCCAGAGTGCCAGGACAAAGACACTCAGGATTTCAGCTGGCAACCAAGAAGAGAAAGAAAATAAAAAGAAGGAGGCCTGGAGCGATGGCTTACTAGTTAAGGTACTTGCCTGCAAAGCTAAAGGACCCAGGTTCAACTTTCCAGGACCCACATAAGCTGGATGCACAAGGTGGCGTATGTACCTGGAGTTCATTTGCAGTGACTAGAGGCCCTGATGCACCCATTCTCATTCATTCTCTCTCTATATATATATCCCTCTTTGTCTCTGTCAAGTAAATAAATAAATAAAACAAAAAGAGAAAAGTTATGTTTTCTGAATTAGAAACCAGCAGTGAAGCTCTACACACAGCTGTACCAGGGGAGGGGCTTGTAGGGTTACAGTACATTCCTCACTAAGGGAGAATCTATTCATCCCATCCCCTCACTATGTCTTTAAGTGAGCGGTGTTCTTTTGACCAGGCGACTGACTGGCAAGCCCAGTTGGATTAACTCTTAAAGGAGGTAATTTATTCTACCCAGACCAGAGGACTTTGTTCTTCTGGCCAGGAAGCAACTCTTCCCTTTCATGGTACGTTAAATCCTATCGAAAGCAATTGTGCTGTTTCACTTTCTAACATTACCAAGGAGACTGGTGGGCAGGATCTATCCTAGAGGACATCCAAGCCCAATGTCTGCTGTTGTATTTGCCTTCTAGCTTCTGTGATAAACATCTCACCAGAAGCAGCTTATGGGAGGAAAAGGTTTATTTCAGGCTGACAGATTCCAGGGGAAGCTCCACTAATGGCAGAGGAAGCTGGCTCACTTCAGCATCCACAGCAGAGAGAAGAAAAACCTACACCATCAAGCCCAGCCAGCTGGAACTCAAACTGGCTCCCCACAAACCTAGTAGGGCTGGAATGAAGCTCTAACCACCAGTGACAGGCACCCTGCAGCAGAGAGCTACATGCCAGGGACTTACGTAGAAAGGTTAAACTTGATCAAAAATGCTTGAGTGTACGAGGCCAAACTTTCAAATCAATACATTCTGCCCCAGCCCCCATTGGCTCATGGGCATTTCACAATGCAAATCCCCATAGTCATCACCAACTGTACCAACGTTCAAAAGTCCCAAGTCTCATCTGAGACTGAAGACTGTCTCTTAACTGTGAGCCTTGTATAGATCAAAAGGCACAGTGGCTGGCACAGAGTAAACATTCCCATTGTAAAAAGGCATAACAAGGAGAAACCAGACCAACGCAAAATCATTATCAAGTAGGTAGACGTGAAACATTTGCAATTTAAGTCCAACATCCATAAGCAATGACAAAAACCTGGACTTTCAGTTCTGTCCCTCCATCCGGGCTGGTCACACCCAGGAGAGATTCTGTCCTAAGCCAGCAGCTCTCTGTGGCAGCCATTCCACAGTCTTTGGGTGTACACTGCAATGCATGGTTCATCTTCATAGCTCCATGCACTGGCCTTACTTGGTCTCCATGCAGGGTCATGTCAACCCTGGTTCACATTGTCATAGCTCAGCAGAGGCTCCTGGAACCAGTTCATTTTCACTCAGTGACCTTATTGGACCTCTATACAGGGATTTCAACGACCCTGTTTCACATTTCCCTGGGGCCATTTTATATATATATATATTTTAATATATATATACATACACACACACATACATACATACATACATACATACATACATACATACACACACACACCTTATGACCCACTTCCCTGCACTTTTCATGCTTTCAAAATCAATACCAGGTGAACAGCATAAACAAATCTGTAAATCCAGTGGGGGAATAAACCTGGATCTTAAGAGCACATATTCCTTCACCAGTGTTCCTTCAAGTCACCTCCTTTCACAAGAATTTGTATTCTTACTAGCTTTAGCCTTCTATGTGTAGTTTTTACTCTCAGGCATCTTTTCCATTGTCACAGTGCAAAGCAGTGGGGTTGGGTACACTTAATGGTCATAACTGGCTTAACAATTGCAGCTTGAGTAACCTAAAGCCAGTGTCTGTACCTGTAACTTCAAACTTGTTTGATTTTTTCCTGTGATAAACCATATATCTTTCATATCTTTCTGTACGAAATGTTGTAGAACAATGAATAATTTACATGGCTTACTATATAGAATATATACAAACTTCTGTCTCCTCCACAGCAGCAACAAAGAAATAGAAAATGCAATTTTTCTTGGACATGGTATGTAATCTTTTTTTAAAGATTTTATTTTATTTTATTTATTAGAGAGAGAGAGAGTGAATGCTGAGTGAGAATGGGCACGCCAGGGCCTCTAGCCACTGCAAACAAACTCCAGATACAGGTGCCACCATGTGCATCTGGCTTACATGGGACCTGAAGAATCAAACCAGGGTCGTTAGGCTTCATAGGTATGCACCTTAACCTCTAAGCCATCTCTGCAGCACCCAGTGTGTAACCTTTATATTTAACAAAAATATTTATTGGGTCCCTACTATAGATATTTCAGAAAACAAAAGAGCTCTTATATTGTAGTTATGTAAGACAGACAATAAATAAAATTATCAAATTAAGATATAGCTGAAGATGACAAATAATATGGAGAAAGTAGAGCAAGACATAGGAAAAGCTGAGACCATGAATCCTTATGTTAATTGGGTATGTAGGGAGAGATTCAGTTGAAAAAAAAATGATATTTAATCAAAAGTTTGAAGGAGGTGAGGGAGGGTCTTAGAGTATCTGTAAGAGCAAAACAAGCAAATGGGAAAGGAAATACAAAACACCCAAGGTCAGAATGTGCCCCGCACGCTCGCTCAATGCAGCAGAGACAGAGTGGGCCAGGGGGTCAGCGGCGGAGTCTGAATCCCAGATTTTACAAACAGCTCAGTCATTTGCTCTTATAAAACTTCAAAGGACTGACTGTAGTCTGAGTGCAATGCAATACCATGAAAGGGTTGTGAGCTGGGGCGATGTGATTTGAATTATCTAATAGGGTTCCTCTGGCTGTTATTAAGGCACTCACTTGAATGGAATAAGCATGGAGTTAGAAGTCCTGCAACAGTTCTGGAGAACTGAAGGGGCCTGAGCTCGGGCAAACCAAGAATTGGGATCATGGCAGGAGGGATGAAGGCAAAAAGAGGGTGTGTGTGTGTGTGTGTGTGTGTGTGTGGTGTTTTAGGAAGGAGGTGTCTGTAGATTTGATGTTTAAGTAAATGAGAGTGCTATAGTTTGAAATGTCCTCCGCAGGGTTGTGTTTGAAGGAATAATGTCTAGCTTATGATACTCTTTTGGGAGGCCCTAGAAACTTAGGAGATGGGTGCTAGTTTAGGAAGTAGGTTACTGGGGTCCTGTTTTAGGGAACTAGATCTTGTCCTGGCCCCTTCCTAAATCTCTCCATTTCCTGACAAAAAGGAGGAGTTCTGTTCCACCTTATTTGTCACTGGTTAGAATTATTGGACTTGGAGATTTGTCACTGATTAGAGTTGCTGGACTTGGAGCTACAGAGTTTGATGTTTGCCCTGTTTAAATCTTGTATTGGTTGAATATTTCTTTGCCATGCCCAATGCCATATTTTGCAGTGTGAGTGTTTATTCCATTCCATTATGGGTTTGGGGGGATGGGGATGATTGTTATTATGTCTCAGTTAAAAGACCTTGGACTATGCGGATGTTTGAACATCATTAGGATTGATAAAAACTATGGGGACTTTTTTTTTTTTTTTCGGTTTTTCAAGGTAGGGTTTCACCCTAGCCCAGGCTGACCTGGAATTCACTATGTAATCTCAGGGTGGCCTTGAACTCATGGCGATCCTCCTACCTTTGCCTCCCAAATGCTGGGATTAAAGGTGTGCACCACCATGTCTGGTAACTATGGGGACTTTTAAAGTTGGATGAATGCATTGCATTTTACATCATGGATAGTTATCAGCTTATGGGAGCCAGGGGTGGAACGTGGTGGTTTGATTCAGGTGTCCCTCAGCTGATGAAGATTTGGGAATTAACACCTCCTGGAGGCAGTGTATTGTTGAGGGCAGGCTTATAGGTGTTATAGACAGTTTCCCCTTGCTAGTGTTTGGCACACTCTCCTGCTGATGTTGTCCATATGATGTTGACAAGGAGGAGATATCCACCCTCTGCTCATGCCATTGTTTTTCCTGCCATCATGGGGCTTCCCCTTGAGTCTATAAACCAAAATAAGCTTTATTCCCACAAGCTGCTCTTGGCCAGGTGTTTTCTGCCAGCAATGCGAACCTGCCTGCAACAGCAAAGTTGCTCATGCTCCTCTCATTTATGCGAATATCAATATTACTACTAATAAAGGCAAGAATAGTGATAAAAGGAAGGCAAATGTTTGGTACCAAAAACCACTGGAAAATAAGAAGAGCTGGGAAAAGGAAGGAAGGAAGGGAGGGAGGGAGGGAGGGAGGGAGGGAAGACCACAGTCAGCCACATGTCTCTGGGTGTGTGTGTGTGTGTGTGTGTGATGGTTGGAGAGGACAGGACACTCTGAGGAAGGGATAAGGGGCTCGTAGTCAAAGCAAAATCAGTTGATGTATCCCACCACCATACCCAGTGATCTGGAGGGGGTGGGGTGGAGAAATTAAAATGGCTCCCACTAAAAGAAAGACACTGCTCTGTGTACAAGGTCATTTTAAGAGAACATAGATAATGAGGTTATACATACATTTTAAAAAGGACATAAGAAACAAATTAATTCCCTAACCAGATGAAGACAAATACAATTATGGATTACTTACCTTGTGAAAGAACATACAGCACTGAAAATCAGTGAGCCGATGCTCATTGTTGACTTGGAAAAACCTTGCAAAAATAATCTGAAGGGATAGAAATGGGTAGCAGAAGGAGCTTCCTGGCATGATATGATTTCTATAATGTTGCAAAAATTTTATGTATTATATATATATAGATGGCTTACATATATTCTATGTGGAAAAACATGAGTATTACAACATTATTTTTTGTATATTATTTGTAATGTTAAATAAATTCAAGATGATTCCACACGCCTTTAATCCCAGCACTTGGAAGGCAGAGGTAAGAGGATTGCCGTGAGTTTGAGGCCACCCTGAGACTACATAGTGAATTCCAGGTCAGCCTGGGCCAGAATGAGACCCTACCTCAAAAAGCCAAAAAGAGAGAGAGAGAGAGAGACTACTGGTACTGGGGAGAGATAGAAAAGGTGGGTAGAATAAACTTCAAATTATTAACAAACTGTTATTTCTAAATTTAGTGGTAGACACAGGAGAGTTCAAAGTACAGTTTTCTACAAGTTTTGCATTTCTGTAATAAGAGTTCATTATAAAAAGTAAGAATTGTATACCTTTAGTGCTGAAATTGTGCTTTTACAAAAATGACCTCATCTGATAAAGGAAACTTGTGAGACATCAATAGTAATAATTATGAATATGTTTATTTCATGATTGTGGAAAACGTGGCTCAAATAAAAATATGATATAGGTATCACATAACACAGAGAGCCAAAAGTAATTTCCTTGAGGTCAAAATCATTACTTATGTTGATACAAGAAAAATTTGGACGGGAAGACCACTCTGACTCAAGTCAAGGGTATAACCACCCCAGTTTACCCTTTTCTGACTTTTGTATTAAATCACATTGTATTAAATCAAATTGAAGCCAAAAAAATATTTATTGAGGTGCTGTTTCTATGTCCAAGGTTATGAAAAGTCTTTTTTCTTCCTCATTTTCTAAAACCTTATTTATTATCAGTTTTTCTCCAGCATCATAAAACAATGTGTCCGGCATCTGTTCTCATTCAGAACCATGGGGGTCATTTTTTTTTTTTTTTTTTGCCCCTAGCAATAAAACTTGAGCTACTGAACTGAAAAGCAGAAGGGGCACCAGTAAATCTGGGCAACTGAAAACCTAAGTGGGTTTCTTCACCACAGCACTAGATTGATGCTGAAGTGTGCATAGGTTGCTCTGTAGATCTATGTCTCATTTTATATAACTGGAACAGAAAGACCATTTTAAAACACCCAAATTAAAGTCCTTCCATGATCACAGAGCATGTCACTGTACTTTGCCAAGCCTAGTAGCAGTGACGGGGTTTGCTGAACATGAGAGAGTATTGCAAGGACTTACTATGTACCCGTCTCTTTCTTGGACAAAACACTCAGACAGAAGAAGCTTATGGAAACAAAAGATTCATTTCACCTTCAAGGTTTCAGAGGACATTTCGTCATGGTGGGGAAAGCACAGCATGATCAGATAGCTGGGGTGTGTCACATCTTGTGATAGCAGCTGGGAGGAAGCAGCAAGAGTCAGCCAGCTCTGAACACTCAAGTGGGCTGGACTGCAAACAAAGGTCTCCCTTCATAAACACACCTCCTCCCGGAAGGCTCCACCTCCCAAAGGCTACAAACTGCCAAACTGACACCAGCTGGGGACCAAGTCGTCCAGACTCATGAGCCTTTGGGGAACATTTCATTCAAACCACCACACTATGTTATCAGATATTTATAAGGATTGGCCGGCCATCACCTGAGATGACACAGAATGGGGAGGAACGACATGGATTGTGTAACGCTTGGCTCCTGACTACAACTACCTGTTTCTTATCCTGGTGACCATCCGATGAGAATGTAAATACAGCTCCAAGCTCAGTGTGGATGCGGCTCAATAAAACTTGGCTCTTTTTGTGACCATGGATTACCCTTACATTTGATCTCTTTCTGGGCTATTGCCTGTCATTGTCAGATTCTGGATTTTGGAAGTAGTAAGGATGCAATTGTTTCCTCTGTGCCACTTTCCTAGAAACTGTCACCCGTCCAAGTCGTCCAAACAATAACAGCAAAGCTCACCATGTCCCTACACTGGGTCTGCATCCCTAACCACATGAACAAGGGCTCTGGCTCATGCTGGTTTAACTGTTTGCTTCTGGAAATGATGAGCAGGAAAGGGGCAGAAAGTGGGAGGAGAAAGAGAACAGGAGACTTAAAGTAAAAATATGAAGGCTGTCTCTCAGTACTTAGATCATAGAAGACTAAGCCCATGGTGGCACCCAAGCTTCCTGCCCTGTGGCCCCGATGCTGAAAAAGGAGGACGAGAACAGTGGGAAGATACAGACAATGGCAGCAGCTTTCAGGCCCATAGCTCCAGCTCCAGGATCTCCCCAAGAAGCAGCTACAGTCCTGTCTTTGGCTACTATGAGACACACAAGAATTATTTTCTTTCATTTAGCCAAAACGTGATCATGAAATTCCCAACCAAGAAAAGGCCTAACTCGTATCAAGTTGTCAGCCTCTTGTTCAGCCTGTAAGGGCAACATGGCCCACCCACACACCTCCTCCACACACACACACACACACACACACACACACACACACACGCCCTCTGACACTTGTCACCACATCAGATCGGCTACCAGCTTCCTACCACTGAAGGACAAAACCCTGCTGTTAGGGATACGGCTGTCAACCTGAGCATCAGTCTTTTCTTTGTCATGCTTAGATGTCAGCCCATGGAGAACCCCTACAGATGACAAACCGGAAACGGCTGAAACTGCAGTCCAGCAAGTTGGAGGAACCTAGCAGAGCCCAAACATCTCTCGGCAGATACACGCTATTCCCCAGAGCAGGCCAGCCTACAAGTAGTCAAGGCTACGAGTGAAGCCTACAAATATTCATCAAGCAGGGCTCATGGTCAGGGCAGGGGACAGAGCAAAGGATAAGTCTGGCAGGTAAGCATTACCAGGGACAAACACAGACCAGAGCAACTTGGAAACCCAAGGGATTTCCCTGAAAGCCTTTGACTTCCTCCTAGCTGCTATGGACATTAGTGAGCCTCAAAATGCCTCAGCTTACAAGTAAAAATAGCACAGGGTGGTGGGCAGGGCAAAGGAGATGTCTCAGTTGGCAAACTGCCTGCCACACAAGTGTAAAGACCTAAGTTTAGATCCCCAGCACCCATGTGAATGCCAGGTGGGTGCTCAGGAGTCAGAGACAGATGACTCCCCCCCCCAGGGAAGGCTAGCTATTAAGCTGGAGAGATGCCTTAGTGGTTAAGGTGCCTGCCTGCAAAGCCTAAGAACTCGTGTTCAAATCTCCAGGCCCCACATACCCAGATGCACAGTGACACAAGCGTGCAATGTTGCACATGCACACAAGGGGGCACACACATCTGGAGTTTGTTAGCAGTGGCTGAAGGCCCTGGCACACACATTCTCTCTTTCTCTTTCTCTCTCTCTCTCTCAAAATAAATAAAAAAAAGAGTACCCAAATCAGTGAGCTCTGAGTTCAACTGAAAGAGCCTGTCTCAATAAAAAGGTACAGGGGTCTGGAGAGATGGCTTAGTGGTTAAGGTGCTTGCCTGCAAAGCCTAAGGACCCATGTTCAACTCTCGAGATCCCATGTAAGCCAGATAGACAAAGATGAGGCAAGCACAAGGTCACACATGCCCACTAGGTGGCAGAAACATCTGGAGTTCGATTACAGTGGCTAAGGCCCTGGCATGCCAAATCTCTCTCTCTCTCTCTCTCTAATAAATAAATAAATGGTAAAGAGTGATTGAGAAAGACAACTGATGTCAATCTCTGGCTTCTACATGCACATATGCACACACACAACACACTTACACACATATGAACCCATATACACATGTGCACACACACAACACACTTACACACATATGAACCCATATACACATGCACACACACACCACATACAGCCCGTACACACTGACAAACAACAAAACAACAACAAAGGAAAACCAGGCTGGGAAGCAACAGGCTGCTGTTCCACTTTCAGGTAAGCTCCTCTGCTGGGTGCCTTGGACCCCTGCAATTACAGGCTCTTCCCAACGGATCACTTTAGACAAAGCTTTATGAACGCCAAACCCCTTGCTGTATAATTACAGCTAATTTGGAAACATATGACAAAACTGCTTGTATAATCTATGCCAAGACAGTAAATAAGAATATGGAGTCAATCCGACGTCCTTTGACGTCTGGCCCACTCTCTGACGGCTTTACCTGGGGCAAAGTGCTGCATTTGTGAGCTTTGCTCTTCTGTATAATGAAGGTTCTCCTGTTGCTACTGCAGCTTTCAGACTATGAGGACTGCGGTGATATACATAAAGTATCTGGAATGTAGTTTGTGCCCAATTAATAGCACTTAATATCAGCACAACTATTATGAAGTCCTTTGAATGCTCTGCAGTAATAAAATCAAACTGGAAATGTATGGGCTGTACTGATGTGGGCCAGCCCCCTGCACACGCACCCTCTCAAGGCCATGGAAAGGTAGAAGAAAGGCAGAGTTCTTATGTATGTCTGGGAACAAATGCCTCTTCATTTGAATCTATTAGCATAGCGGCCTAGCCCGTCCTACAGACATCAGTATTCAGGGCTTACGATGCCAGAAACTCACTACAGATGTTGCTGGTATTCATCAGTGCAAGGTGCCTGAAATTTGAGTTTTAATGCCTAATAGAATTTAGCCTCAGGGAATCAGAAATTGGCTGGACCTGCTTCCTTGTAAAAAGCACTATCGCATTCAAATAGACTCACTGTTCTGCATTGCCCAAGCTCCCAATAACATGACTCTTTTAAATACCTCATTGTATACAGGAGATTAACCACACTCTAAAGTCACCTTCAAGTTAGGGGCACGTCTTAGCTTGCTCATATCATTTCATCACAAGGACCCCCCAGAAACTGTGTGACAGTCACTGAGACCACAACAACCAGGTTGCTATTTTCTGGTTCAAAGTTAATTTAAAGCCAGACATGGTGGCTCACGCCTTTAATCCCAGCACTTCAGAGGCAGAGGTAGGAGGTTTGCTGTGAGTTCGAGGCCACCCTGACACTACATAGTGAATTCCAGGTCAGCCAAGGCTAGAAAGCAAGACCCTACCTCAAAAAAAAAAAAAAAAAAAAAAAAAAAAAATAAAACAAGTTAATTTAAACCAGTTTTTTGTAGAAGAACAAAAAGAACTTCAGGCCAAGAGTTAGAAACAAAGGGTCCAACTACTGCTGGGATATATTAATTTATTCTGTGTCCAAAAGTCTTCAAGAACCTCAACACCCAGCTAAGGAGACACCTCGGTGGTTAAAAACACTTACTGTGCAAGCCTGATGGCAGGAGCTCAGATCCCCAGAACCTTTGAACTGTGCCGTGGTGCATGCCTCTGTGATCGCTGTGGGCCGATGGCGATGGAAGGCAGAGCCACGAGAATCCTGAAGCTTATAGATCAGTCTGGCATTCACAGAGGCAACCGTCATGCAACCCTGTCTAAAAAAAAGGTAGAAGGCAAGATTGAGTCCCATGTTATCCTCTGACCACCACATACCTACTCATATATACATTCGTATCACATACATTCACATATATGCATATGCAAAAAAATAACAGATAGACAAGAAGGAAGCCCAGCTCAGAGCCTCTGTTTCTATTTCTATCAAAGATTACGAGAGATGCCCACGGGGTCTTCTGGTTACTCTAGTAGCTGTCAAGAGGAAAACATGGTGTTTCTAACCTGCAGAAGGTTGGTTTCATTCATTCATTCTTCTTTAATTTTTTTATTGATTTTTTATTTGCCCACTGTAAAAATTTAAATGCAGGGCTGGAGAGATGGCTTAGTGGTCAAGTGCTTGCTTGTGAAGCCCCGGTACCCACGTACCCCAGTTCCCCAGCACCCACATAAGCCAGATGCCAAGGGGGTGCATGCATCTGGAGTTCGTTTGCAGTGGCTGGAGGCCCTGGCGCATCCATTCTCTCCCCACCCCCTCTCTCTCTGCCTCTTTACCTGTTGCTCTCAAATAAGTAAATAAAAATAAACAAAAATTTAAATGCATTCCCCCTGCCCAAAAAAAATGTGTTTTAGATTTGATCCCCCCATAAGTGTGGTGGGAGGTGGGGCCTAATGGAAGGTGTCAGGTCATGAGGGCTGAGCCACCATGAGTACACACTACAAAAGGGACTGGAGTTCCCAAATCAGTCTCTGGACCTATTGCTTTCTGCCATGAGATAAGGCAGCAAAAAGGCCCTCACTAGATGTCAGCCTCAAGAGCGGTGAGAAGGAAATTCTGTGGATTATTCCTTGTTCTACCTGTGATATCCATCACAGTATGAAATGGAAAAGGCCACCCACATTTTCCATTATCTTCTTCAGTTAATATGATTTTACTTTCATAATCAGATATAGACCAAAAATTTTAAGAGGAAGCAAGTTTAGTTTGACTAGCTGTAGTCTATCCTTTACAAACTCTTTCCTCCTGAGAAAGAGAAAGAAAAAAAGAAAGAAAGAAAGAAAGAAAGAAAGAGAGAGAGAGAGAGAGAGAGAAAGAAAGAAAGAAAGAAAGAAAGAAAGAAAGAAAGAAAGAAAGAAAAAGTCTTTTACACACACACACACACAGAGCCACGGTAGACAACAAACTTTACTAGAATGAGTTAGGTAACTGGACGATACAGCTCATCTTGTAAACGACCAAGCAATCATAATCGTACCAGGAGCTGACTTAGGGATGGCTTACACAGGAGATAAGTGACATCAGACTGTTGGGAACCCACTCGTGAGTGAGGATCGGAAGCCAAACAATGCATGTACCTCCCTGAACCTAACCACAAGATGGTTCTCAGTTCTGCAACTTTCAGAAATAAAGATCACTACTTCCTCCGACTAGTCTCATCAAGGGTTAGTTTTCCCATGTGCAGCTCCCAACATTATTCTATGGACAGACTGGAAAAGGTGAAAGTCCCAGGCCTTTGGCTGATCAGGAAACTCTCAGCAAGGAAGAAAGACATTGGTCACCTGACCACTGTGGTGAGAAGGGTCACGTCAGACATGAGATCTCATCTCAGTGTGCTGCTCAACTTCAGAGACACCAAGTATCACATGATTAACATTTATTTTCTATACCTTCTTTTATTCCTAACACTAAATATATATATATATGTTTAAGAGGCAGGAAGAATGGGCACACCAGGGCCTCCAGCCACTGCAAAAGATCTCCAGATGTAGGCGCCACCTTGTGCATCTGGCTTACATGGGTCCTGGGGAATCAAACCTGGGTCCTTTGGCTTTGCAGGCAAGCACCTTAACCACTAAGCCATCTCTCCAGCCCCCTAACACTAACTTTTGAAATCCCCTTTGCAGCATATAATGGACAGTATTCTTCAAAGACAGCATGTTCTCTGGCATGGTTTGAAGGACCTTCATTGTACTAGACCACCCGGTGCACCCTGCTCCAGCAGGAGCAATGCTGCCTTTAAGACTAAGTCAATTTCAGCTTCTTTTCCTGGTCATCGAGCATCCAGAAAAAAAGCAAACACGAAGAGAAGGAGGAGGAGGAGGAAGAAGGGAAGGAAGAAGACCACGTTTCTTCCATACTTTCGTCAGGTAACATGTTCAATATTTCATTTGTGAAATGTGGCTGCAGTATTGGCTTTGGTAGAAATTTGTCCCATTGATCTCTGGAGCTTTCATTGCTGCTAGAGAGTTACAGGAGTAGACTTAAGAGTCTGTAGCAGACAGCTTCAGGTTCGCTGAGATGAACTTTCAGACCAGGCACAATTATGGAGGAAGGGATATTCTTTATTGAAGCTTACAGATCCAGGGGAAGTTCTATAAAAGCAGGAGAAGCAGCCTGCTCTTCACAGGACCAGGCAAGAGAGCAAAAGCCAACCATCCACCACAGCACACAGAGCAAAACTACTGCCAAAAGGTCACACAGCACACTTCAGGAACTCCTGCTAGGCACATTTGCATATCTTTACAATGGAATCTCAAACCCACACCTTAAGACCAGCCCCCAGTGACATTGCCTCTAGCAAGGTGATTGCAGATCCAAACTATAACTAATAAAACACTGAATATATTGGGGGACATATATTCAAGCTACCACAGAGTCCAAAGAGATTTCCATGGAGAAATTTCTACCTACGTGAAGGCAGCTGACCAGAGCACCAATCAATAAGAGACATTAAAACAACACTGGAAATCAACTCACATAGAAACTCCAGCATTTACTGCATGTCCTCTCGGACAGGCTATATAGTTGGGGAATTTCTGGTAAGTCACATGGGTTGGGACCCGAGCCCGCCAGATGGTAGACCCGGAAACCTGAGGAAACAACGTCACTACAGTATCAGACCTTCCCAGTTCACTGCAAGCTGTGGTTTTGCCAAGTGGACTGTGACTGAGGCCGGGACTGACCAGAGGAGGGGCAGCTATCACCACCAGCAAGCTGCTGTTTCTCCTTGCCTCCTGCGTGCCTCGTCTCCCACTACAGAAAGAGCAAATGACTTCTTCTTAAAGCAGACCACTTTCCAGAGGCATGAGATGCCGCCTCTCTATGCACGTACTAGAAGATGTCTCTGAGCCCCAACACTTTAGGCAACAGGAGGAGCCAGGAAATAGTATCCTGGGGAGGGGGTCCTCAAGAACTTATAATGATGTTTCCTAGCTGGGAGTGCAGATTTCCCAGAACTCACAGAAATTAGGACATTCAAGGTCCCATGGGTAACGCAACAGCTTGGCAACTCAGAAACCCTTGCTCTAAAATGTCTTCACTATGCAAAAGAAAATATGTGTGTGCGTGGGTGTGTATACACAAATGATGATAGATGATAGGGATATAATAGATGAATGATAATATAGCAGGCAAAAAGATGTCCTAAAGAACTGACTCTAACATGTCATCTGCAATAGCTAAAGAAATCCTTCCAACAATGAACAGTGATTAAGAAATATGAATTTATTACAACCTATGGTGCCTCCTAGTTCTTTTGTCCACAGCCTTGATAAAGCTGCCTACTATAAAGAGATATCAATCTAATACAAAAATTTAAAAATATATATTCAGCTGGGTGGTTTTTTTTTACTCCCTACCCAATAAAATGATGGAAGCCCAAGGTGTAGTATATAATGAACCTTTCATTCATGTGAGAATTGTTAATTCTATCCCAGGGCTCAGTTATCTCACCAGGGAACAATACATTTCTTATCTCATTAGCTAAGCCTCAAAGAAATAACTTAGCTGATTAAAGCATTAGTTATATCCCATAATGCCACATCCCACCCACCCACCACCCCTTTCCTTTCCTTTTCTTTCCTTTCCTCTCCTTTCCTTTTGCTGCCAGGAAGACCTATGCCAAATTTAATCTTTGATTGCTATAACCATATTAGCCTACATTGTGCCACATTTATTTCTCCTTGCCTGTATAGTTTGCTATCGTCTTCCTTCTGCTTAAAAGTGGTATATAACAGTTGGAGAGATGGCTTAGCGGTTAAGGCACATGCCTGTGAAGCCTAAGGACACAGGTTTGATTATCCAGGTCCCACGTAAGCCAGACGCACCGGTGGCACATGCATCTGGAGTTTGTGTGCAATGGCTAGAAGCCCTGGCGTGCCCATTCTCACTGCCCCCTCCCCTCTCTGTGTCTCTGATGAATAAATAAATAAAAATAAAATCTTTTAAAAAATGGTATTATAAGAAGTGAATCTTTTATTTGTAAGCTTCTGAAATGTTTTACAAATACAAATGAGAAACACATCATAACTTACAGAGTGAATAATTTACCTTTGATATTTCATATATACTCTGCTGAATTTCTCATTTGGACTTTATCATTAGGAATAGGTCAAAATACAAAACTGTTGAATATTCAAAATGTTTTGAATAATATTTATGTATTTCCTTATTTGCAGGCAGAGAGAGCGTGTGAGTATGGAGATGGCAGGGTCTCTTCCTGCTGCAAATGGATTCCAGATGCATGCACCACTTTGCGCCTCTAGCTTTACGTGGGTAGTAGAGAATCGGAGCCATGCCAGCAGGTTTTGCATGCAAGCATCTTTAACCACCAAGACATCTCCTCAGCACTCAAAAAATTTTTAATTCTTTCATTTACTTATTCCATGCTAAATCCATCCATGTTTGATACTAGTAGACAATCTTAGAATGTTCAAATGAGGTGCAGCTTGAAGTCCAGGAAATGAACTTGAAGAAAAATAACTAGTGCTGTATTTACAAAATAAGATGGTGCAATTTGTAGTTATACTATTTCAAAGATATAATTCACAATAAGATCATCAATTATATTCAATAATACCTCAGAATTTCTTTATTAGTCTATCACAACTCTTAACTGTTCTGGAAATTTCTTTCTCAAAATCTACTAAATGAGAGCAATAGAATCATAATACTCTAATAAGGAAAATCAGAGACATTTTTTCTTAGTCATTGAAGACAGTGACAACACAGGATGCACACGATTCCTATAATTCATTCTCTGTCACTTCCAAAGGAAGAAAAGATTGAGTCCTAAGATGCAAGGATGAAGCTTAAAATTCACTTCATGCCCTGACACCAAGGGAAGTCTTAGGTATACAGTAAGTGAATTCCCAAGCCATGTTCTCTGAAACCCTGCTAGCCAGGAACATAGCAATAGAGCTTCCCTGAAAAGGGATTTCCCTTCATTTAATACATTTGGAAAATATGCTATAGTGTGAACTCATTGAGATACAAACTATTAACCGATTAATGGGCACACCATTATTCAAACCAGTGAATTCCAGGTCAGCCTGGACTAGAGTGAAACTCTACCTCCAAAAGAAAAAAAAAAGAAAGAAAAAAAAAAAAAGAAGCGAAAAGAAAAAGTAAGGAAGAGAGTGATCTTGTAGGACACCTGACAATAACATCTGGCCTTCACACATGTGTGGTCACCCCTACATTCACAGGAGTACTCACATAATACAAACGTGCATGCTACACACAATAAATAAATAAACAATAAATACACCTATCCACTCATGAAGGCTCATCCTCAAGACCAAATTTCCTCCCAAAAGCTCTGCATCATAATGCCATCACAATAAGAGTTACGCTCTAACCTTCAGATTAGGGAAAATAAGCATTCAGTTGACAGTACACCAGGAACCTGCTACTATTGTAATTCACAGAAAAGGAAACAGAACTTAAGAAGAGTTAACTGTGCCAGAGAGATGATTGGGCAGTTAAGGCACTTGCCTGCAAAGCCTAACGATCCAGGTTCAATTCCCCAGTCTCCACGTAACACCAGACACACAAAGTGATGCATTCATCTGGAGTTCATTTGCAGTGCTAGAGGCCCTGGTGGTGTGCCCATTCTCTCTCTCTCTCTCTCTCTCTCTCTCTCTCTCTCTCTCTGTCTGCTTGGAAATAAAGAAAGAAAGAAAGAAAGAAAGAAAGAAAGAAAGAAAGAAAGAAAGAAAGAGAGAAGGAAAGAAAGAAAGAAAGGGAAAAGTTGGCTATCTACACACTTAGCACATGGCAGAGCTGGAATGCTATCTATCATGTTTCTTCTGACATGTAACCCAGGCTAGCCTGGAACTCAGCTATACAGCCAAAGATGACCTTGAGCTTCTGATTCTTTTGCCCCTACTTCCTAGTGTTTGGGATTACAGGCCACCATGCCAATATAAGCTGGGGATCTAGCCTACAGCCTCTGCATGCTAAGCAGACACTCTGGCAACTGAGTTATAGTCCAAGCCTATCTCCCTACCTGGTCCTCAATTCCAAGTCTGTCTGGCCTCAGAGACCATCTTTTAGCCCCTGAAGATAAGTGTGCAGGAAGGAGTTTTAGAAAGCCATCTCAAGTAGGATGTATATGCATGCATTCCTATTTTTCTTAATGGTTATAAAGAGCTGCAAGTGCTATGAGTAGCAGGCACTATGTCCATTTAAAGCTGAGGGAAAAAGAGAAATAATGATGGCCAAGGGATTCTCCCTGTGGCTTTGTCAACTGATCTACTCATCATGTAGTGATAGTTCCGATCCCTTTCAAATCTCTGCCTTTCCATCTACAGATTAATCCTTTCTTGAAGCTAGTCCTTCCCTCGCTTGGCTTCCAGAAAAGTCATTCTCCCAAAACAGTTCAAATGTCATCACCTCCTCCGAACCAGACTTCTCTAGTTGCTGTCTTCCATCTTTCATTCCTTCTACCCTTCCTCTGTGATCTCAAAGTCTGTAGTAGTCCTAACTATCATTGAGCTCTTCCTGCAGATTCACTGTTTGTTTGTATGCCTCTCTTCCGCTTTGTCCTAAAGCCACATCATAATGTCTCTTAGTGTGGCAATGAACATGGGGCTTAACACACTAGAAGACACCTTATCAATATTTCTCAAATAGATGCACTGTGTCAGGAATTAAGTAGCTTCAGTTGCTGTGTTACTATGCAATCTGGAAGCATTTTGGAATTTTTTTTTAAAAGCGTACAAAGTAGAATAACTATTGATACCTGTCATGGTTACATTTAGGTGTTCCCCATAAACTGAGGTGTTCTGAGTGCTCGGTTCCCAGCTGATGGAGATTTGGAAATTAATGCCTCCTGGAGGCAGTGTATTATTGGGGGTGGGCTTATGGGTGTTATAGCCAGTGTCCCCTTGCCAGTGTTTGGCACACTCTCCTGTTGCTGTTGTCCACCTGATGTTGGCCAGGAGGCGATGTCCACCCTCTGTTCATGCCATCTTTTTCCCTGCCATCATGGAGCTTTCCCCTCGAGTTTGTAAGCCAAAATAAACCTTTTTTCCCACAACCTACTCTTGGTCAGGTGATTTCTGCCAGCAATGTGAACCTGACTACAACAATATCCTTTTAAACAAATATTAAAACACCTCTAATGATTTGTATATTTGGCACATAGAGAAGCGAAAAGGGAGGCACGATGGCTACAAGTACCAGCATAGATAATCATCAAATGTTAAGAAAGCAAGTTAAGAATCAAATGTAAAGCCGGGTGTGGTAGCGCACACCTTTAATCCCAGCACTTGGAAGGCAGAGGTAGGAGGATCGCTGTGAGTTCAAGGCCACCCTGAGACTACATAGTGAATTCCAGGTCAGCCTGGACCAGAGTGAAACCCTACCTCGCACAAACCAAAAAAAAAAAAAAAAAAAATCAAATGTATAGGATGCCATTTAAATAATTTACATAATTCAGTTTTGTATAGTTATGGTAATTGATTAATGCCATTTGGGGGCATGATGAGTAGTTCAGAGTAACTATTAGTTCTGGGACAAAATGGTCTTGTCAATCAACCTCCACCAATGATAGACAGCCTTTGAGCAGAGCTTTGATTCTACCTGTATGTTTGAATTTCAAAAAAAAAATTCTTGAGCAAGTATGACAGAATAGGTCAGGAGTGATATGGGATTTAGTAATGTGTTTATGCCATAAGGTGAAATATTATATAATATTAGTAGTATTCATATTATATAATAAAGTCCTTGCATGTCACTCTCCTGCCCTCTCATGGAACAACACAACCCTGGCTATTCAGAACGGGAGGAAATGAGATGCCCACATCAAAGGCATTTTGTGATGGGATCTTGAGTGTCAGCATTATCATACTAATTTCCCTGAGGGAAGGTGGGGCAACTGAGGCAGGGAAGATAGCCAAGAAGGACTCAGCCTTAATACTGGGCTTAGGTTGTCTTTAAAAAATAAATGTCAGGGGCTGGAGAGATGGCTTAGAGGTTAAACGCTTGCCTGTGAAGCCTAAGAACCCTGATTTGAGGCTCAATTCTCCAGGACCCATGTAAGCCAGATGCACAAGGGGGTGCACAGTACATATCTGGAGTTCATTTGCAGTGGCTGGAGTCCCTGGCGCGCCCATTCTCTCTCTACCTGCCTATTTCTGTATCTCTCTCTGTCTTTCTCAAATAAATAAATAATAAAATATTTAAAAATAAATAAATAAAATTTTAAAATATATGTCAGGCTGGAGGGATGGCTTAGTGGTTAAGGCATTTGCCTGCAAAGCTAAAGGACCCAGGTTCAATTCCCCAGGACCCACATTAGCCGGATGCACAAGGTGGCACGTGCATCTGGAGTTCGTTTGCAGTGGCTGGAGGTCCTGGCGCACCCATTATCTCTCTCTTTCTCAAATAAGTAAAAATAATTTTTTTTTAATTTAAAAATACATAAATGTCATTGTCTCAGGGACGCTATGCACCCAATTGGAGACTCGGGAAGGACCCAGCTCCGATGTTCAATGCTGTCTCCCTATTTAGTGTCCTTAAACAGGCAGTAAGGAATTCTCACCTGGACAGAATCCCAAATGGACAAGAACTGGGCGAATAAGTTAGGCCTTGTCTAAAGAAATCAGCTTACCCTCTCTGGGTTGCAGGCAGCAGTATGGCAGGATGCCTGACTCACAACAAAGCTAAGGGGCCACAGCCTCAGCCATGGCAGGCCTATCTGTGCCATGACTGGGCTTTATGCATTCCAGAACCCAAGGGTTGTTTGGCCTCCCTCCCCTCTGCAGTGAATGGAGAGGTTACCAAACTCATGTGGTTTGGAGTGTCCATTTTCATGAGGTTGGAGGGTGGGAAAAGAGAGAGAACCTGAGCGGGAGGGAAGGAAGGAAGGAAGGTGTCAGAGTAATAATCTATTGCTCCAGCCACCCTGCCTGTCTTCCGATCCCCACGTCCACTCTTCCCTTCTTCCCAAACCCCAGTAGGAACAACACTCCCCTAATTCAAACCAATTTAACCTGGCTAGTTCTCCAGGAAATAAAAACAGTGTTTACATTTTGCAAACTAACGTGAAATTTTCTCTTGCCCTCAGAATGTTTTTTTTTTTACTAGAAAAAAAAAACTTACAATGATTTGACATTGCTGGATATTAAATTTTAATATCCCTACTAGAATAACAAATCTTATTGTAACCAAGTCTCCCTTACAGTCACCATCCAAACATACATGACTTAATACATTCAACACAAATGCTAATAAATTCATTTTACATGACAAATCAAGACACATGGTGTTTGATAGTCACAAGATGACATTAGCTATTACTCTAAATCACAGACTTGTGTCTACAGCTATGCCAGTTACTGAACGTTTATTTTCTGCCAGCATTTGTGAGTGTTACTTGGAGACAGAGGGATGCATAAAACAATGTCCTTGTCCTTTAAAGAGTCACTATCCATACATTATGCATGACTATTATCCTATAGCTTACAGCTTTTGGATGTATTTGACAAACCACATAAATAGTATCATTTGGACTTACAAATGGAAATTAGCTATTTGCCTTCAGTTGATTGGGCTGAATGGTCTTATAATTGTATCTTTTACATTTTTATTGTGATTACTTTCCTGACCTGTGCTGAAGAGAGCCCACTGTCAGTAGATATGCAATGAATCCAGAATGCTCCGAAGTGATTAAGGAAATGAAATGGCCACTTACAGGAATACAAAAGTCCTTACAGCCACAAATATCTGTAGGAGTGCGGTCACCGATCACTCACCATTATGTAGATTATGAAGGTTACAGACAGGGAAATGTACAAAGCATGCTGGAACGCTTGACCTGCTACGAATTCCCTAAGACAGAGGTGTCCAGGAACTTAACATGAATGCTTTTCCTCACTCAGAATATTACAGTCCCAGGGCACTAGCAGAGTAAGGACGCCCGTAATCCTATAAACTGATCAACGCACACTTATGACACCTACCTTTTCTTTGAAAGAATCATGTGTAGGTCTTTTATATAAAAATAAAAAATCGAGGACTAGGGAGATGGCTCAGCAGGACCCCATGCTCAATCTCCAACAACCCTGTAAAAAGCCAGATGTGGCCGTGCATGCCTGTAACCCATGTAGAAGCAAAAGCAACAGACCAGAAGCCATACTGAGAATAATAGAAGTCAGATTCTTTACTACTCAAAAAAACAAGTTACAAATCAGGAAAGGATTAAATAACAAAAAGATACCTCTGTTGGTATCTGACTACAGTTGGAAATATACTGAGAAATCACGATTATATATATACAGTCATGATATATGTGTGTGTTATGTTACACACCCCAGCTCCATTCACTTAGAGAGCCTACAAGCAATTGCAACTAGACAGCAAATATGCACACTTCAGCTTAGATTTGGTTTCTAAAACCCACTCTCCAATGAAAGCAAACAGTCGCTCCTAGGAGAAATGGCTAATTCCAGAAACAGAAAAAGAAAATTCCAAGATAAAACTGCAACATCTTAGACTAGAAAAAAACAAGAAATACTTAAATAGTTATAACACGTCAAATGGTTCTAGAAGCAAATTTAAAAGGTCCCCAGTGACCAAATCTGAGATAGTTTTAGCATCAGGTCATAACCAATTAAATAACTATTCCTGAATTCCGTCCTCATGAAGTAAATGAACGGGGAACTAAAAGTCTGATCAGGAATGAGATGTTTTCAAGCTGTAATGCATCTTGGTCTTCTCTCTCTCTCTCTCTCTCTCTCTCTCTCTCTCTCTCTCTTTCACACACATACGCATATGTATTAATTACAAAGGAAAAAGTTAGAATGTTGTTGCCTGTTGACATGATGAGCAAAGTCTTTTCTCTGTGGTATTCCTGTTAAAGATGAATGACCAAGTCTATCACAAGGAGACAGCAGGCAAACTTAAACTGGAAGATATTACAATTACACAGAGAGAGAGAGAGAGAGAATTACAGAGAGAGAGAGAGAGAGAGAGAATTACAGAGAGAGAGAGAGAATTAGAGAGAGAGAGCGTCTGTCAAAGTGTCAAGGTCTTCAAGCTTATGGAAAGGCTGTGGGATTATCCCAGGTAGAAAGAGACTAAGGAAACATGAACACAGATGCTAAGTAAACTTTGAAGTATATATTTGAGACAATGAGGAAAATTGAAGGGAATCTGAAGATTCAATGTTTGTTTTGGTTTGAATTAGATGTCCTCCATAGCATCATGTGTTTTGAATACTTAGTTCCCAGCTGGTAGCAATTTAGGAAGTGGAACTTTGCTGGAAGAGGTGTGTAACTGGGGTAGACCTTGAAGTTTTTTAGCCCAGCTTCAAGCCCAGTATACAGACAACTTCCACCCACATATGTGATAGCTTCCTGCTGGTGCCATGCTTTCTCTGCCCTGATGGAGCTTCCCCTCAATACTGTAAAATGAAAGAAACTCTTTTCTCGCACCAGCTACTTCTGGCCAAGAGTTTTGCTCCCAGCAACAAGAAGGAAACAACCATAGTGGTATTAGATCCATTTCACTTTCGTGATTGTTGTGGTTAGATAGTGGTTATAAAGGAGAATGTCCTTGTTTGTCATAATTTTATGTCAAAATATTCAAGTGGCTGGATGTGGTGGTGCATGCCTTTAATCCCAGCATTCGGGAGGCAAAGGTAGGAGGATCGCCATGAGTTCAAGGCCACCCTGAAATTATATAGTGAATTCCAGGTCAGCCTGGGCTAGAGTGAGACCCTACCTTGAAAAACCAAAAAATGAAAAAACCAAAAAAAAAAAAAAATTCAAGTGGAGTATTGTATAAGTAACATAACTCCCAAATAGTTCAAGAAAGGTTGTTTCACCCTTAGAACTTTCCTGTAAATTTGGAATTATTAATTTTTTAAATATTTCTCAGTAAATTTTGAGTGAAACACCTCTCAGTTCTTTTCAGAGACGGTTTTCATGATTTTCCAGATATTCAAGGCTAACTTTAAAAGAAAAGCAAGTCTTTCTACCCCTTTGCTGTTACAATATTAATGCTATAGTCAAAAAGGAGAAGTAAATAAGAAATGACAGGGAATAATGGTCAGATGTCTAGCAGAAGTAATTCACTAAAATCTCAGTGAGCTTTAATAACTCTTTAATAATTAAAGAAATTCCTTAGTATTTAAGAAAATTCAGGCCAGAAGAGATGGCTTAGCAGTTAAGGCTCTTGCCTGTGAAGCCTGAGGAACTTGGTTCGAGGCTCAATTCCCCAGGGCCCACGTAAGCCAGATGCACCAGGTGGTGCATGCATCTGGAGTTCGTTTGCTGAAGGCCCTGGCACACCCATTCTCTCTCTATCTGCAATAAATAAATAAATAAATAGAAATAAAATTCAAATAAAAGCATACTTACTGCATATATAGTACATTTATATACATATACACATATGTAAGTACATATATTTGTAAAGAGGATAAAACTAAAAACAATACTTCCATTCTGAAGAACCAGAAGTGTAAAGCTAAAAATGAATTGTAGTTTTAATATTCATATTCTTTCTATCCAATTACTTCTAGAAATCCATCCAGAAATGAACACACACAGACATGAATTAAATCCTCAGAAACACTATTCACCACAGAATTGCTTATTACATCAGGCGCAGAAAATGAATTAAGCATCTATAATAAAAGATTATATGTTTCTGACTCGTATCCATAAATATAGTATTACAGATCTTAAAAAGTAATATTACAAAGGAATCCAGAATAATTACGAAAATTCCTCAAAGTTAATTTTTAAGTATATTTCCAAACCATATACTCAAATATGTAAAAAAAATTACACTTAAAGCCGGGCGTGGTGGCGCACGCCTTTAATCCCAGCACTCGGGAGGCAGAGGTAGGAGGATTGCCATGAGTTCGAGGCCACCCTGAAACTACAGAGTGAATTCCAGGTCGGCCTGGGCCAAAGTGAACCCCACCTCAAAAAAACCAAAAAAAAATTACATTTATTATAAACACACAAACACACACACATATATATTTTTTAAATGAACATACATATTCATTTTTTAAGGCCTAAAGAATGATCACAGTAGTAGTAATTGAGATCCAAGGAGGTTTGGGGGTATTTTTCTTTCCTCTTTTCCTACATCCTTATAGTCTACATTTTTATAAATGCATGTATAATTTTAATGAACATAATCACAGTAAAAACCATCACTCATTGCAAAGGCAGCTGTGGCCTCTCCTCGGAGCTCCGGCCCCCTCCATTCCGCCTGATAGGACTGTGCCAACACCAAACCCTGAACAGCCTCCCCTGTTTCTCCCTTAGCCTGCTGGGAATGGAAATTGTAAAAGATTAATCAGATATTCTGCTTTTAGCGCAATAAAATTCTGAGAAGCTACCCAGAGAGTTGAATTGTGCCATCACTGGTACATTTTACCATTCTGCGTGTTTTATAATCCAAGCAATAAGGGTACAATTTGTGACTTCCACCTGGCTGTGCAGACTTTACCCATATCTCTGTAGTGAGCTCCTATTTGAGATCTATGAATATTCGTCTGAACATCTTATTTACTTAGGATGCAACTTCGCTGTTCCCCTCCCAACCAGTACCACTTCATTTGCTCAGTCACTGAGCTTAGCTCATTTGTTATTAGGGAATCTCATGCACAAAATGCTGAAAGCAGGGCTGGAGAGATGGCTTAGCGGTTAAGGCATTTGCCTATGAAGCCTAAGGATCCAGGTTCAATTCTCTAGGTCCCACGTAAGCCAGATGCACAAGGTAGCGCATGCATATGGAGTTCGTTTGCAGTGGCTAGAGGCCCTGGCGTGCCCATTCTCTCTCTCTCTCTCTCTCTCTCTCTCTCTTTCTCTCTCTCTTTCCCTCTCTCTCCTCCACTCCTCTCTTTGTCTCTAATAAATAAATAAATAAAATAAATCTTAAAAAATAATAAATGTAGCTTCTTAAAAAAAAAACTCTGAAAGCACAGAGAAACAACAACAGCATTTTCACTGTTTTAGGCCCTTCTTGCCCTATAGGAATATAAAGTCTTGTGGGAAGTCAAAACAACAAACCATGGTCATGACATCCTCCCATGATTGCTTTGATGGAAGCCTGTGTAAACTTCTCTGAGCTCTAAGCTTTTCCTAATGGAGAATCAGAGAGAAATGTCCAAGGAGACAAAAGAAACAGCATGGTCTCAGTGGCTCAGTGGGTAAGAAGCTTGCCTTGCAAAGCCTAAGGACCCGAGTTCCATTCCCTAGTACCCATGTAAGCCAGATGCACAAAGTGGTACATGAATCTGGAGTTTGTTTCCAGTGGCTAAAGGCCCTGGTTTACCCACTCCCCCCCCCCAACTCTCTCTCTCTCTCAATCTCTCTCTCTCTCTCTCGTCTCTCTCTCTCTCTCCCTGCTTGCAAATTATTAAATAAAAAGTTTTTAAAAACAGCATGATTGAAATCAAGCAGTTGCAGATTGTATTAACAATACATATGGAGTGAAGAAGGATGAAGGGGAAGAAACACCAGGAAATAAGATTGGACAGGTTTGAAGAAGCCAGCTCATAACAATACATTTTATACTGTTCCATTGTTGTTTTCTACTGATTAAATCCACCCATCCCCCAGTGTGCTGGGAAACCAGAATAGACCACTTTAAAGCTGGTTCATCCCAACACAAAAGAAAGGAGGCACAACAGTTAAGAACAGACCACTGACAGTCCATTGCCCATGGGCAGGCTGGACATCCCACGCCTGCTTACAGCTCACCTAGCACATAGGAGAGCACAGTGGTCAGTCCCCAACTCTGTCTCCACTTCTCAATGCGCCATCTAAGCAAACAACCGTTGTCCCCAGTTGTTTTCTGTGTCTGGTCCTGAAATGCATTTCTCTTAAGCCTATCTGTTCCATTACCTAGCAACTTCCAAGGCATCGGTTGTTAAACCCTGACTCATTATTACCAGCTTGCCTGGTATTTATCACTAGCTGAACGAATTCAATAGCATCTACACACTCCAATTTCTTCATCTGTAAGCAGAGGTGATAATGATAGGACTCAAAATGGGGGGTTATTTGAAGGAAAGGAAAAAAAGCAGTGATAATGGGTAGAATTGAAGTTCTGAATGAGTCAACTGTAGCTATTATTATAGTTATTATTACTATTAGTATTATTAACAGTGCTCAACACGCTTCCTGAAAACTAACCCCTACTACTTTAAAACACTGAAAGCATGAGGAAATCATGCTGACATTTTTGTTGTTGTTGTTGTTGTTGTTGTTGTTGTTGTTGTTAAAAGCTTGGTAGGGAAGGGCTGGAGAGATGGCTTAGCGGGTAAGGCGCCTGCCTACTAAGCCTAAGAACTCTGGTTCCAATCTCCAGCGGTTCCAATCTCCAGGTCCCACGTTTAGCCAGATGCAAAGTGATGATGCAAGGGCGCAATGCCACACTTGACCACAAGGGGCGCACACATCTGAATTTCGTTCACAGCAGCTGAGAGACTGCTGGCGTGTCCATTCTCTATCTGTCTCCCTCTCCCTCTCTCTCTGTTTGTCTCTCTCTGTGTCTCTCTCCAAAAATAAATAAAATAAAATAAACTTTAAAAAAAAAAAAGATTGGGCCTACAATCCATGAGTCATTTTCCTAACATCAAAGTGTGTTTCACACATCGGAGAAGTGGGTTACTTGGTGAGCTGCCCTTCTATTTTACCCACGTGTCTTATGTCGGTAAGATTTTATACCTTAAAATCTCTGCGCCATTTCAAGATTTAACTTTAAATTTTCTAGAACCAGCAGTTCTGACAAATACATGGTTGCGTGCGATGTGTCTTTCAGATTTTGGACGTTAATCTGTACTTTCGCAGCAAGTGCATACAATCAGAGGTTGTGAATTACAGTTCAAAGAACTAAACCAAATTAAGCTAGACACCAGAAATGGTGAAGATGGCTTTCCCTACATCAAATACCTGTTTATAGCATAGAAAGCAAATAGAGTTAGTGAAATGGATCTGACCTGGCCACTTAGTACCGCTGCTTTTCAGTCTATAAGAATGATTCAACAACCTCTTGGGAAAATTGAAAATCATGTTAAATTGTCCCTTAAATTTAAATTGTGCCAAGACTCTATCCATAGAGGTGATATTTTCAGGCAATTTAAATGGTCTCATGTTCAGAGCTCCTCTCTAAATTTGATAAGCCATCCACAATTGCTTATTTCCCAGATCAGCAGGAGGTGGTGGAGACCCACACCAGTATAGAAAGTGGGGTCTTGATACCTCTGTGGCTGGATTGCAGCCAGTGAAGCACACCTCCATTATGCTCAACAGACAGATGTCAAAAGGAAACATCTGGCCCGGCTTGCCCTTAACAAGCAGATTAGGGACTTAGTTATTGAACCAAAATGATTTTAACACAAATAGCTATTCTAAATTTACACAATTATTCTCCTCAGTGCTCAGCCATTGGCGCAGATAAAGGATAAATTAAATATCTTCGGAAGAATATTGTCTTCATCAATTATTCAACCCAATTCAATGTGTACGGCATGGTTGAATGACTTACCAGAGGAAATATAAATTAAGCAATTTGTAAATAAGTCCCTTTCCATTTAGCCACTCACTGTAACTAAGGTATGGGTGGAGGGTGACCATCATAGATTTATTTATAAGCAAAAATAAGGAATGAGTACTTTAGCTGCTGAGACTTTCACAACCTGGAAATCATGTGGCTAGAGTGTAAAACATCTGGCTTTGAGGGTCTCTGAGTCCCCTTGTGACATGCTATATGTGAGGAAGTCTTTATGAAAATGCCGCCATGCAATTATACTTGGAAGAATTCATTAATAATGATTTTGTTATTATTAAAGATGTATAGGGCTGGAGAGATAGCTCAGCAGTTAAGGCGCTTACCTGCAAAGCCTAACGACCTGGGTTTGATTCCCCAGTACACACGTAGAGCCAGATACAGAGCGGCACACGCATCTGGAGTTCATTTGCAACAGCTGGAGACCCTGGTTCACTAATTCTCTCTCTCTTCTCTCTCTCTCTCTCTTTCCCTCTCTCTGTTTGCAAACAAATAAATAAAAATATTGTTTTTACAAAAGGATGTACAGATCTATAAAACATAAAAAATTAAAACTTTTATTATACTGAGGTATGAACTGGAAGAAATAACCCCAGTGAGAAGTGGCATGGATGGGCCTGATGTATGAATGACTTTTCAGCTGTGTGCTTCTTCTAATGAGATTCTCCATTCAAATTGAGGGGCCACCTCCACCACACTGACGCCTTGCCTATGTGCTGGAAACTAGTCCTGCTCTGCGTCTGTGACTGGTCCTCACTCAATGCCCAGGCATGGAGCTGATTCTACTTTCAACACTCGATCCTGCCTTGCATTGGACCAACATTCCAGGGCAAGTAGGTGCTTCCTTGTAAGACGTTAAGAGCCTTATTTATCATTCAGTTTCATTCCCTGTCTTGCCGAGTCCATCTTGCTCAGACTAGTTAGTAGCAGCCAGAATTTCAGGTTTCCAAATAAAAGAACCAAGCTGTAGGAAGCAGGTTTTGAAATTCAGTGTATTTCAATGACAACACATGCTAAAAGCTATTTATCTCATGGTGGGGAAAGAACAGTATGGCTTGATAAACAGTCAGCCTTTATATTTAAGTCAGTTAGACCTTTACAAAATACTGCTACACTGGGATAGGATTTATGCTCGGAATTCAATTTAGTAAATGGAGTGAGGCAAGTATTTACAATGTTTCACTGAAAATCTTGTTCACTCTCCCTACCTAACTGTCAGGTCTGTGGAAATTATTAAAGGTGGATGAGGAAACCCGATCTATCCACTGATGGCCAGCTGGAAGCTCCTGTGCTATAACTTGAGCTTGAGCATGGAACAGTGATCATCCATTTGTTCAATCATTGCTTATCCACTCAGTTAATACTGATGAAATTCCTGTTGATTATGATAGTCCTCTCAGACAAATATTTAGGAGAAACATTAAAATAATCCTTGAAATGCTTTTGGACCATAAAACCCAGTTCAATGAATCCCCTGCCAAATTTTTTGTACTTACTGTTCCATTAACTCAGCCAAAACAGTGGAAAAACATCATATTATCACATAAACCACTTCAGCATTTTTGGCTATGGTTACACAAAATAATTTCATTAAGAATTAAGAGGGTTTCTGCCTTAAAAGAAAAGGCCAATGCCTTGAAAACCATCCCACTGATATATCTGAATATGTTCATGTTCAAGCTTGTATGATCTTATAAAAGGTGGAATAATTCATGGATCTAAATATGAAGATAAAGAGACCAAAGAGGGTTTTTCTTTCAAAAGTATGGTGGTTATGAACACAGCTCTGCATCCCAAACAGCTAAAAACAAGATAAATTATTAAAAGATTTGTGTGAGGCATATAAAATGGGTAACCAAAATTATATCTATTCAGAGCCTCGAAATGAAGTGGAAACAGAAATTCAGAGAAACGAGCAACTCACTAAAACCAGATTTTGTCTAAAGACACAAAACTGGTGATCTTGGATGTCATGAAACAGAGTCTGCTGGTGTGTTCATGACATGTTCATGACAAGAGATGAAGCTGGGAAACTTCACAGGTAGAAACTCATAGAAGATTCCATTATACAAAGCTGGCTACCCAGCAGCTACGGGAAAAGGTAAACTTCTTAAAAAATAAAAGAAATGCAAGAAAAAAAAAAAAACAAGATTTTATAAACAACAAAGCAAAATGTGTACCTGTTTTAAAATAATAACAAATGCACAATAAATGATATGATTAAATCAAAACTGATTAGAAACAAGATTCTCATAGGAATTAATGAGTCTTAAACTACTGGATTAAAGTTTGATATATAGGACATTTATATAGCCTAAACGTTTCTCCCAATGATTACTTACTAAATATAAAGGAAGATATAACAACATTGTAGTACAAAAGCTGACACCATCAGGCAACCAAAACTCAACCGGAATAAGGAGACAAACTGACGTGTTGATATCAGCTGATGGGAAGAAAGCAGTACAACTTGTATTATAATGTTATATAAATTGCAACTGGATCCATATTAAGAAACATTGCAAAAACAGAAAAACAAAATGTTCCCAGTCCTCTTCAAAAATGTCATTATCCCAGCTGTGGATATAGTTCCATGATAAAGGCACTTACTAGCAATGCGAAGCCTGCCAGCCTGGGTTCAATTCCCTAGTCATCCACATAAAACAGAATGCAAAAAGTGGTGCAATTAATTAGCATTCATCTGCAGTGGTGCACCCATACGAACGAACACACAAACACAAACATAAACACACACATGCAAGTAACCTAATTAAACTCAATGGGTCACCCCCCAAAACAGACATTCAAGTAGAAGGGGGACCAGTTGGGAAAAAGAAGAGGTTCAATGGGAGGGGTGCAGGAGAGGGACAAGAAAGGTGTTAAAGGGAAGTGCATGTAATTAACTGATTAAAAAAAAGAACTACTTTCTTCAAAAGTCAGCCCAGGAAGCAAACAAGCCCTGCTTACGTGTGTATGGTCCACATTTTCTGAAGGAGACCTTTGACACAACTTAAATTTGCTGTGGAGTGCTCTGTCGTTCAAGTTTTGTTGATCTGAATATGAGCACCAATGGAGGCCACAAGAAGAAAAGAGGGGGATGGTGGTGGAATTGTTACCAGAAACTGAGAAAACTATGCGGAATTTTGAAATTGGATTGAATGTGCTTTGTATTATGAAGCCTTGGGGTCAAGAGGTAGAAGGCAATGGCTTAAAAGCAATATATTTGAGAGGCAAGCTGAAAAGAGGTAGCGTTTTGGTGGTTAACCTTGTCAACTTGATGGGATTTAGAATCACAATGGGAACAAACCTCTGGTTATGTCTGTGAAAGTGTTTCTACGTTAGGTTACCGACATGGGAAGACCCATGTGAAATGTGGGTAGCACCGTTCCATGGACTGGGGTCTTGAACCATGTAAGTAAAAGCGAGCTAAGCCCCAGCCTTCCTTGTTCACTGCTTCCTGATGTTGGATGAAATGTGACCAGCTGTGCTTCGTGCTTCTGCCACAGTGCCTTCCCTACCATGACGGACTTTATCCTCGGAAACTGTCGGCCGAAATAGACAGTTTGCTATTGACAAAATAGAAAACCAGCAATGTACAAAATATAAAGCCCAAGATGTCCTCCGACATATGTAATGTAGGTAAAAGAGAAAGGGGACTTTTTTAATCAGTGTGGAAGGATGCTTTTTCATGCAATGGTGTCCTAATAATTTGATATCCAAATGGGAGAGTGGGGAATGAACTCTCACATCATGAAAACTCAGTTCCAGAGGGATTAACTTGAAATAAGACAAACGATAAACCTGTGCAAAGAGAAGAAAAGATAGTCTACATGACCACTGACATAGGGACTGGTGATATAAACAAACTTTTCAAATGATTAGTGAAAGGATGAATAAATTTAAGAATGTTAGTTGTAACCTCCTGTTCATCAAGAAACAAGCAAATTGTAACAGAGCAAAGATTAATTCAGTATGTAAATAAATGCTGTAAGCAAAGAAATAAAACACAAACATCCAATAGAAAATAGTTCTACATGCCGGGCATGGTGGCGCATGCCTTTAATCCCAGCACTCGGGAGGCAGAGGTAGGAGGATCGCCGAGAGTTTAAGGCCATCCTGAGACTACATAGTGAATTCCAGGTCAGCCTGGGCTAGAGTGAAACCTTACCTTGAAAAACCAAAAAGAAGAAAGAAAGAAAGAAAGAAAGAAAGAAAGAAAGAAAGAAAGAAAGGGAGAAAGAAAGAAAGAAAGAAGAGGAAGGAGAAGAAAGA
Source organism: Orientallactaga sibirica (assembly GCA_036365145.1). Taxonomy (NCBI): domain Eukaryota; kingdom Metazoa; phylum Chordata; class Mammalia; order Rodentia; family Dipodidae; genus Orientallactaga; species Orientallactaga sibirica. Next base: position 2,931,728 of record JAEOAD010001894.1, on the reverse strand, counting down.
AAGAAAGAAAGAAAGAAAGAAAGAAAGAAAGAAAGAAAGAAAGAAAGAAAGAGGAAGGAAGGAAGGAAGAAAGGAAGGAAGGAAAGGAAGAAAGGAAGGAAGAAAGAAAGGGAGAAAGAGGGAAAAGGGGAGGAGGAAGGGAGGAAGGAAGGAAGGGAAGGAAGGGAAGGAAGGGAAGGGGAGGGAGGAGGAAGGGAAGGGGGAGGGAAAGGAAAGAGGGGGGAGGAAAGAAACGGAAAGGGAAGGGAAGGGAACAGAAGAGAAAGGAAAGAAGAAAGAAAGAAAGAAAGAAAGAAAGAAAGAAAGAAAGAAAGAAAGAAAGAAAGAAAGAAAGAAAGAAAGAAAGGAAGGAAGGAAAAGAAAGAAGGAGGAAGAGGGAGGGAGGAATAAAGAAAGAAAGGAATACTACAACTTTAACAGACAAATTTCCAAAGAGGAAACTTGAAGGGCTGATAAGTAAAAGGATGCTGTGGTTGATAAATGATCAAAGAATGTAAAAAAAAAAAAAAAAAAAAAAGGCATGATTACAAACCCCACTGAACTTCACAGACTGCTTTATGTCTAAATATCAAGGATTAAAAAGATGGACAGCAACAGGGTACCCACCACTCTGAAGCTATTGTTAAAATCACTTCAGAAAAAGAGTTTGGTATTAATCTGGTGAAGTTCACCTGAATGGCTCTCAAATCCACTCAATATGAAAAGTAAAGTCAGGAAATTCACTAGCACTAACTGGGGAAAAAAAAATAAGTAAGAATAGATGAAATGTCCGTCCACTGTTGAAGGGATCATATATTGTAGTATGTTCTTGCAATGGAATGTTATACAAAGGAACATGATCAGACTAGAGCCATGTCCAATAACAAGGTTAAATATCAAGAATATAGTATTAAGAAAAGGAAAATAGCCGGGCGTGGTGGCACATGCCTTTAATCCCAGCACTCAGGAGGCAGAGGTAGGAGGATCACCATGAGTTCAAGGCCACCCTGAGACTACAGAGTGAATTCCAGGTCAGCCTGAACTAGAGTGAGACCCTACCTCGAAAAATCAAAAAAAGAAAGAAAGAAAGAAAGAAAGAAAGAAAGAAAGAAAGAGAGAGAAAGAAAGAAAGAAAGAAAGAAAGAAAGAAAGAAAGAAAGAAAGAAAGAAAAAGAAAGAAAGGGAAAATACATAGAAGAACAACAAAAGCTCTGTTTTATTCCTTTTATATAAACATTAAAATGTAGACGAGGATTATGTAAGTAAGAGGAAGCGTGACCATGTAGAAAAGAAGAAAACAAACAGCCTTCAAGTTTATTATTTTCAAACTGTCAACCTAGGAGGTAGTTACATTGCTTTTGCTATATTTTATGCTAGTTGCACAGTTTTTACACTTATTTTTAAAACTCTCCTATCCACTTAATGAAAGAGGAAAGACCTGTGCCTCTAATGGGCAATTCAAGTCAGAGAACGTGTATTTCCCATATTGAGATTCTTGACCAGAATACCTATATTATTTAAACGTGACACAGGTATGCATTCTTCTTAATGTTCTCTAGCATTCCCACAAGAAAGTTAAATGAAAGCTGTAAAATACATATTTTTTAGAAGATCAGGTCAGAGCTTTATTTAAATGATAAAGGGATCCAGATAGCAAATTGCATGGCCCGTTCAATATGCCATCTGTCTGGAAGCTCTGAACAAACTGGGCTGTTGTGTTGTTCATATTACAAAGATGCACATTGCATCTTTGGAGATATACTATTTTTCATGTGAGTGTCTTGGCATCCCAGTGAGAACCCCAACTGAGTCTGAATTGTGAAGAGACATTCTCTTCTCTCTTCTGGAATGCTTGTGTTCTTTCTCACTTTGCACTTTAGCAGGCTGTTTTCCCCTGGAGAGAACTCTGCCTAGACATTAGGTCACTCACAACCATCCCCATGGAAAATTTCTGAACACAAGAAGCATAAAGTCACGCACTTTTTTTTTCAGTCCTTTCCAAAGCTTTCGAGATCTCAGCTGTTTCGACTTCCCATTTGACTCTCCTCTAACAAATATGTCACAGTTCACTAATAGCTCCTGACAAAGTACTTAAAGCATTTGTTTGAATACAAAGATTTTCATCCCACAAAAAAAATATCATAAATGGGCCAGAGAGAGCTCAGCAGTTAAAGCGCTTGCCTGCAAAACCTAACAACCCCAGTTTGATTCCCAAGTACCCACATTAAGCCAGATGCCCAAAGTGGCACATGTGTCTGGAGTTTGTTTGCAGTGGCTGGAGGCCCTGGCATGCCCATAGTCTTACTCTATCTATCTTCTATCTATCTATCTATCTATCTATCTATCTATCTATCTATCTATCTCTTACTGTCTATAGCTTTCTGCTTGCAAATAAATAAATAAAATATTAAATATATATCATGAATGTTTTTAATGTAATGAAATGGTATAATTCATAGTTTCACTTCAGCTCTTGAATTCATGGCGATTTACTCAAGCCTTGACAGACTGCATAAAAACAAACTTGAGCAAAGTGAATTCAAAGGTCATTGCTGCTGCTTAACCAGAGCGACACCTTAACATTCCATGTTCCACCTAAAGATGAGGACCACCCTAAGGGTAATAATTAACCACATATGTTTATCATAACTAAAAATTCCAGATAATCAACAGGTCCATAGACTGTCAGTATGAATGAGTGACCAACTACAGAACTTGTTAGACACATTTGGTTTTTCCTTGCCCAGCTCTCATTTCTCCTTCCGCTGCTAGTAACACTCTGTGATCATGGGGAAAACATTCCTTGCATACTTCAGAGCATATGGTTTGCACTTGAACTATCTTGTTTTCCCATCCATATCCCAATATGTACTGCGAGATAGCCTGGTGGCTCAGCTCTGCGTCATCCGTTTAGCCATGTTAAGTGATTCATGCCAATGGGACATGGGAAGGAGGAGAAAGAAGTCCTCTGTTCCCAAATAATCCAAACGCTAAGGAAACTAACAATCTGGAATGACGAGAGGCTGGTGCAGGAAGAGAACCTGCTGAGAATGGAGCCAGTTACTAAAACAATTCAAACTACGGAAGGAGGGCGCCATGGCCACAATCCATATCATTTCTTGGTCATAAATTTAGCATTGACTGCTAATGATCTTCAGTATTATAAATGAATATATTCTTTTAGGCTAGTTTCTGTATAATGAAAACTTGTCATTGGAATCTTAAAGTTGTTTGTTTGTTTTTTTTTAAGGCAAGTCCAGCAGACCAGCCTTTTTTTTAATATGAAAAAGCAAGAGAGAGAGAGAATGAGAATTGGCGCACCAGAGACTCTACTGTAATTGAACTCCAGACACATGCACCACCTTGTGCACATGTGTGACCTTGTGCGCTTGCATCACCTTTGTGTGTCTGGCTTTCTGGGGATCTGGAGAGTCAAAATGGCTCCTTAGGCTTCCCAGGCAACTGCCCTAACCCCTAAGCCAACTCTCCAGCCAGGAGTTTTAAAATTTTAACCAAACTTAGTCTTCAAAAAGCGAAAACATCAGCTGGGCATGGTGGTGCATGCCTTTAATCCCAGCACTTGGGAGGCAGAGGTAGGAGGATTGCCGAGAGTTCAAGGCCACCCTGAGACTACATAGTTAATTCCAGGTCAGCCTGGGCTAGAGTGAGACCCTACCTTGAAAAACAAAAAAAGAAAAAAGAAAGAAAGAAAAGAAAAGAAAAGAAAAGAAAAGAAAAGAAAAGAAAAGAAAAGAAAAGAAAAGAAAAGAAAAGAAAAGAAAAGAAAAGAAAAAGCGAAAGCATCAATAAAGTCAGCTCATACAGATTTTCTCAAGCCTCTGGCCAAGCATCCCATAATGGCCCCTGATGAGTGGCAGTGTGGCCAAATAGTCTCTGTTCACTGAACCTTTATCTGGGGATCCAAGCTAAAAATGAGAGGTCTGGTTTGGGGACTGAGGACAACAATGTCCTTATATAGGGAGACATGCCTAGAAATTGTGCCTGGAGGAAAATAAACAGCACAGGTGTCCATGGAACAGGTTTTATGCAAGATAAGGACTGTAGTCTGAAGCAGGACAATGAGAAACAAGAAACGTTTGTGATAGGATTCAGCTTAAAGGTGGGATGATGCACTGATATGAGGTATGCCTGGTCAGACCCTTCCCCACACTTACCTCCCACCATTACACCTCTCCTACTCCAAGCCTCTTCCAACCATGAGTTCTGCTCTCTCTAGGCCTGTGGGCTCTCTCCTCAGTGGGTTCTCTACCCTCTGCTAGCAGCTCCTTCCTTCCTCCACTCAGCCTATACCATCCTGCTATCTCCCTTTGAGAAGCCATGAGGGACCTCACTCTGTCCTGGGATCTGTCTCTATGGGAACGCCTGCACTTGACCTCTGAAAAGAGCATCTTTCTTGTTGGCATATTTTTACTTGCCTATAAGACAAACTCCTTCAGCCAAGAGACCTTGTCTAATTCACTTTTAAATATGCAGTGCTCACCCTATTTCAAAAATATAACTTGATAAAATTTAATCTCATAAGGATTAAAGATGATTAAAGTATTAATGTAAGTTCTAAGGCAAAGCAGCATCTTCCTAAAAGACCCAACAAGAATAGAAGCATTTACTATGAACACAGTACTCAGAAAGAAATTTTGTCTACATTGTCATCAACCCACTACCAAATGCAAACACGAGGCATACCCTCCTCCAAATCCCCAATACCTCTACACCTCAGAGTCACCTTTCTACAAGGACAAAGCCTTCTCGGTGAGCCTAATGGACCTTATAAACTCACTGGTGCTCAGCTGTCGGAATGTTTGCCTTTTGCTGATCCCCATTATTGCCCTTCTCTGTGACAAACAACCACGGAATAATGACTAAATATCTGCATGTATCGTTTTGTTGTAACTTACTGAAGGGAGCTGACTTTCTATTGACGATTTTTAGCGATTATGATTTGACATGACACAATGTCATTTACTCCAGGTTATTGGTTTTTCCTGCATTAAAAATCAAATAATTGGCCAGGCATGGTGGCGCACACCCAGCACTCAGGGAGGCAGAGGTAGGAGGATTGCTATGAGTTCGAGGCCACCCTGAGACTACATAGTGAATTCCAGGTCAGCCTGGACCAGAGTGAGACCCTACCTTGCAAAACCAAAAAAAAAAAAAAAAAAAAATCAAATAATTGGCCAGGCATGGTGGCGCACACCCAGCACTCGGGAGGCAGAGGTAGGAGGATTGCTATGAGTTCAAGGCCACCCTGAGACTACATAGTGAATTCCAGGTCAACCTGAGCTACAGTGAGACCCTGCCTCGAAAAACCAAAATAAATAAATAAATAATCAAATAATTGTCTTTTAGGCCAAACACTGCTTAGCACAGATTAAAAAAAAAACACACACACTCATCTTAGAGAGAAGCTAAGGAACATTTCCAAAGATCTAAAGTATGACCAAGAAGTAGAAGACAAACTTAGCATCATTTCAGAGCATAAAGCCACAACACATAGGTGGAAGTTAACAAACAGAAGGCACATGTTAGCTTAGGATGAGGAATAACAGTCTTATCATAAAAGGGAATATCCTCATCAATTGTATGCAAGCCTTACAGGTCCTCGGTTACTAATGTCCAAGGCATGTTGAAATATGTGACAAAGACGTAAGCCTCTCTGTCACAGATGAAGAAATCTGCGTGCTTAAATGATGTCTGATATCCAGTTTCTTACACAGCATCCCTTTTTGTCTTAGGAAATAATAAGCTTCCAAAAAAAAAAATGGAGGGGAAGTTAGTGATCGTTATTTGATATTCACATGTCTATATCTTAACGTTTGCCTTCCTGGAAGCAATAAGGATTTATAGTTCTGAAAAGTCTTACTCATGGCCCTCTGATTAGTTTTAGCCAATTTTGCATTTAAAAAATAGATGCTAATGATTAGCTTGCAAATGGCTAGATCATCTGTATCTAGTGCCAAAATCATTAAATGTCAATATGTTATTATAAATACAATGGCAGTTGGAAAAACAAATGTCAAATTTTCATGTTGCTTAAGACTTTCAGTAGAAACTACCAAAGTTAGTCACATTCAGCTTTTTGATAAGAAACATTCGCATTAGGCCACGAAGCAAAATGAGGTAACTTGCCTCTTTTCCTTGAATATGTTAAGGCACTTCCTTGGCCGAATCGTATTTTCAAGTTAAAGTAGCATTAGAATCCTATGAGGAGGTGGTGGGCGTGGGAGGTCTTCAAAGGGAAAAACAGGGGACAGCAAGTATGATCAATTTAAAAATCAAATTGCAAAAACAACAAATAAACAATAAACACGACATTTCTCTTAATAATGAGAGCAACAAGATGACAGAAAGTATTATAAAATGTAATCATGTTTTACATATGAAACTGAAAATCTTTGAAAACCCTGAGCTTTGGGGATGACCTGGAGAAACTAATGCTGTTTGATGAGATGCCTCCCATGATCCATGACGCCCGCTTCCCGTAGTCCTGCCTCTGCCCTGTGATCCTTCCCCTCCCTCAGTTGTGACCAAGACCTAGTAACTCACTACTGCTGACAAAGAGAACATGTGAAACAAATGCCATCTCCAAGGTGACTTACAAAAAGATTGGGACTTGAAGCCAGGTGTGGTGGCGCAGGCCTTGAATCCCAGCACTTGGGAGGCAGAGGTAGGAGGATCACTGTTAGTTCAAGGCCATCCTGAGATGACATAGTAAATTCCAGGTCAGCCTGGGCTAGAGTGACACCCTACCTTGAAAAACCAAATTAAAAAAAAAAAAAAGATTGTGCCTTGAATAATATTCTCTCTCAGTCTCCTCTGCTTCCTAGGAGAAAAGCTCATAGCCTTACTGTGAGCTGCCACGTTGAGAGACCAGTGTGGCCAGGAGGACCAAAGGGCTCCCAACCACGGCCTGAGTACAGGCCTAGAAACAAATGCTCCTTCCGTGAGCTTCCAGGTGCCTGCAGACTGGCCAGCACCCTCAATGCAGCCTGAGAGACACCCCAGCAACATGGAACTCCCCTGAGCCATGCCCAGATGTCTGACCCACAGGAGCTAGGAGATTACTAGTGTTTTGCTTTTTAGATTTTTGTTGTTGTTGTTGTTATTTTGGTTTGGTCTGGTTTTTCAAGGTATAGTCTCTGGTCCAGGCTGACCTGGAGTTCACCATGTAGTCTCAGGGTGGCTTCGAACTCACGGTGATCCTCCTACCTCTGCCTCCCGAGTGCTGGGATTAAAGGCACCACACCCGGCCTTTTTTTTTTTTTTTTTAACCTGCTAAATTTGGGGGAATTCACACAGAAATAGACAATAAATATATATTCTCACGCCCTAGATTCTGGAAAGTTAGTGTGACAATATGCATTGAGGGCCTTCAGCAGGGTTCATTCATTTGTACCTACTATTTCCACATTTAGGATTCTTTTCTGAAGAAATAAATTGAACACTGCTTTTAGTAAATCTTAAGATAATTATTTATAATGATCAAAACATGGAAATAAGGCAAATATCCTAAAATATATGCTAGCATAAAATATCGAGAGGTATTTTGGGGTTTTTTTGTTGTTTTTATTTGTTTGTTTGTTTTTTTAAGAGACCAGACCTGGTTGGGCAGACCTTGGATCTCATTGACTCAGGAGCTAAGACTGGAGGATCAGAAACTCAAGACGAGTCTGGGTAACTTAGTGACACCTTGCTTCAAAATAAAAAGTAAATAAAGGGCTAAAGATGTGCCTTAGTGGTGGAGTGTTTGCTCTACCGTGGGCAAAGTCTCAAATTTTTAATTTTTTTTAATATTTTATTATTTATTTATTTAGAGAGAGATACAGAAATAGGTAGAGAGAGAGAATGGGCACGCCAGGGCCTCCATTCACTGCAAAGGAACTCCAGATGCGTGTGCTTCCTTGTCCATTTGGATTACGTGGGTCCTGGAGAATCAAGCCTCGAACTAGGGTCCTTAGGCTTCACAGACAGGCATTTAACCACTAAGCCATCTCTCCAGCCCTTAAATTTTTTTAAACTTTATTAATTTATTTAAGAGAGAGTGTCAGATATATAGAGAGACAATAGGAATACCAGGGCCTCTAGCCACTGCAAACAAACTCCAAATGCATGCATCCTCTTGTACATACGGTTTATATTGGTCCTAGGGAATCAAACTGGGGTCCTTAGGCTTCGCAGAAAAACACCTAAACCACTAAGCCATCTCTCCAGCCCTCAAGAAAAAAAATTTTTTAAGGTGATCATTCAGGAATAGGAAAGTAGTAAGGAAATACTAGTGCTCCCAGGATTAAGACATATTTTAAAATTATAGTAATTAATATAACAAGATATTGGAAAAGATCAGGTGACAGACATAAATATGGGGAATCGTGGTGTGTTTAAACAAGAAGCAAGCTGGACATGGTGGCACACACCTTTAATCCTAGCACTGGGGAGGCAGAGATAGGAGGATGGCAGTGAGTTCAGGCCAGCCTGAGACTACATAGTGAATTCCAGGTCAGCCTACCTCAAAACAAACAAAAAACTCATCAAAGTACTGACAGCAAATGACTAAAGTGCTTGGCACTAAAGGAGACATGTCTATGATGTCCTCCGAGGCTGAAGGAACATTGCAGAAGACAGGGTAGAAGGCTGTAGCAGACAGCTTCGGGTTCGCTGAGATGAACTTCCAGACCAGGCACAGTTATGGAGGAAGGGATATTATTTATTGAAACTTACAGATCCAGGGGAAGTTCCATAAAGGCAGGAAAAGCAGCCTGCTCTTCACAGAGCCAAGCAGAGAGAGCAAAGCCAACCAGCCACCACAGCACACAGAGCAAAAAACTACAGCCAAAAGGTCACACAGCACACTTCAGGAATTCCTGCTAGGCACATTTGCATGTCTTTACAATGGACTCTCAAACCATCACCACACCTTAAGACCGGGGCCCCCAGTGACCTTGCCTCTAGCAAGGTGATTGCAGATGCAAACTATAAGTAATAAACCACTGAATATATTGGGGGACATATATTCAAACTACCACATTCCGCCCCTGGCCCCCAATATATTTAGCTCCTGGCCCCCAATAGATTTATAACTATCACACATTGTAAATTGTACTCAGTCCAATTTCAAAGGTTCTCACAGTCTTGATCAACTTAAGATAGTGAGTCCTATAAAATCAAACAAGTTAAATACTTTCAACATGTAAAGGCACAGAGTAAACATTTTTAACTGGTATAAGGCATAGCAAGGAGAGGAGAGACTAAAACAATGCAAACTCAATCACCATCAGCCATCATCAAACTTCTGCAGTTCAAGTTCAATATAACCATAGACTGAGTCTCCAGGTTTTCCAATTCCGCCCCTCCAGCTGGGCAAAGTCGCCAAGGAAAACTTTCATCCCATGCCAACACTGCACTCCATGGTAGCCCTTTTGCACAGTCCTGGTATATCCAAAACATCTTCAGGTCTCCATGCAAACCACGGTCCATCTTCCAAAAGGCTCTTCCAGCCTATTCCTCAGGGACTTCATGCCCTGCCTTCATGCTGCATCTCAGCAGCAGCTCCTGGAACCGTGTGCAATTCATGACCACTCCATGCATTTTTCATGCTTCCAAAACTAATAACAGGTGTGCAGGACACAGCCATATTCTTAATCCAGGAACGAAATAAATCATAACCTTGAAAAGCAGGTTCCTTCTCCAGTCACCTCTTTCCAAGAGTTTGCATTTTTAACAGTCTTTCCTCAGGCATCCTCTCCATTGTTTTAATGTAAATCAAGTCTGGCCATCTTCCTTCCACCTTCCTTAAGATTGCTAATGCATTGACAATAGAAGCTCAACCAGTCTCAATGCCTCTACTTTTAACTTGCTTTAGGTTTTTCAACTTAAAATCTTAAAATCTCAGTCCGATATCTTTAGCCAAGCACATCAGTCCATTACAAATTTAAGTTTGATCAAACACTCTGGGCCTGGATATCTGAACGTAGCCATCCCTTATGCCAGTAGCCCAGTTCCAACAAAGTCCTCTGCAGTCTTTCCTTCCCCTTAGAAAGCTCATAAGCCAAGCCTTGAAGTTCAATACTGTCTGCACTTAGCATTCTCAAACTCTCATCAGAATAGTCCATAAAACTTGGCTTACCACTCCAGAAGGCATCTTCAGTTGCAAGCACCAAGTCCATGCCCATTCCTCCAAAACAAAGGTTCCAAAAGACGAATATCCACACGGTCAGGTTCATCTCACCCCACACTCCTCGGTACCACTTTACTGTAGCACACAGCTTCGGGTTCGCTGAGATGAACTTCCAGACCAGGCACAGTTATGGAGGAAGGGATATTATTTATTGAAACTTACAGATCCAGGGGAAGTTCCATAAAGGCAGGAAAAGCAGCCTGCTCTTCACAGGGCCAAGCAGAGAGAGCAAAGCCAACCAGCCACCACAGCACACAGAGCAAAAAACTACAGCCAAAAGGTCACACAGCACACTTCAGGAACTCCTGCTAGGCACATTTGCATATCTTTACAATGGACTCTCAAACCATCACCACACCTTAAGACCGGGGCCCCCAGTGACCTTGCCTCTAGCAAGGTGATTGCAGATGCAAACTATAAGTAATAAACCACTGAATATATTGGGGGACATATATTCAAACTACCACAAAGGCTTTTGAAAATAGATTTAAATAAATACAACCTTTCCAAGCACAGTGGAATGAAATGGCAATTTTCCTCACCTGTAAAGGGCTCCGAAAACTCATAAAAGATAATAGAAACTATAGAGAAATGTTTGATTGTATGCTGAATAGTGAGAAAAAGGAATAAAAATAATTTTCAAGCACAGCCAAATGATGCGCAAATTCTTCCATAATGAGAAATGCAAATTAAATTAGAGAAGGAGCCATCAGAATAACAGGTCAGAAGTGTTTAGTCATCCAAGTGTGTGACGAAGCAGACACTGTCCAACAATGCAGATGGAAGGATCCACTGCTAGGGTCTGTCTGGAGAGTAATTTGGCAATATCCATCAAGCGTACAAATATATCTCCTTTGACTGCACTTTCTGCTCCTAAAACTTCACCACACAGACACACTCACGTTTGGATAAAAGTGCACAGGTTCAGGAGTATTCAGCACCACCGTTTTAAATTGAAGAACACGTGTATTCTCTCACACACATAACCTAGGTTTAAAATTATGTGTGGTGGGCATGTATATATAAAACCAGAAATGAGATCAGGGGAGGGGAGGAAGTGCTCTGAAGGAGGGTAAGAAACAGAGAGCTTAATAGAATCAATGTAACTTTAAAAAGAAGAGGAGGAGGAGGAGGAAGCAGCAACTGAGATCTAGGGAAGAAAAAGGAGTAGCTGGAAGGGGCAGAGAGCAAGGGGCACAACCACACGGGAGGGGACTAGATGAGAACAAGGAACAATGACACGTAGGCATGATGGCACCATCATGAAACCCGGCGCTTTGCAGGCTGATCTAACAATTAGACAAGGAAAAACAGTTTTGAAAAGTGTGAGACTGATACAATGGGGGAAAAGAAATAAATCAAAACATTTGAGACAAGCAGGCATCCTCTGAGGACTTGTTCACTGCATTAAAGGGTGATAATGGATGGGGATGGTGTGCAGGTTCCCAAAACTACAAAGTAATTCTACCTGCACTAACACACAGTGCAATGACACAATGGCCTGTACCAATAAAAGACGACTTTATTAATGTAAACAAAAAAGAGACTATGGGGGCTGGAGAGATGGCTTAGCGGTTAAGGTGCTTACTTGCAAAGCAGAAGGACCCAGGTTCAATTCCCCAGGTCCCACATAAGCCAGATGCACAAGGGGGGACATGCATCTGGAGTTCGTTTACAGTGGTGGAAGCCCTGGTGCACCCATTCTCTCTGTGTGTCTCTGTCTGTCCCAAATAAAAGTAAATCTCTTGTAAAAAAAAGACTATATATTCTATGTATCTGTCAGTATATACATATATTAATAATTATTAATACATATTAATAATGGTCACCTCTCTGGTGAGGTTACAAGTAATTTTTATTTTCTTCATGATTTTTTTCAATTTCTACATTTTCAAAAATAACCATATGTAACATTCAGATTAACAGAAAAAAAAAGGCCTGCCTGTGCAATTAGAACACATCACTGGTAGGCCTTACATTCCACCGTGATGGGGAAGGGAAACCACTGGATTTTTGTTGTTGTTGCTCCTCACAGCTGAACATTTTCTTCATGCAGTCATGAAAAATGAACAATCTATTGACTTTCACAAATGTCACACGAAATTGATAAGGACGGAGAAGTGGAGGGAAAGGCGTAATCAATCTTCAGGAGCCACAGTTTGCTTTTCCGTTGTGTCTTTCCCAAAAGCAATTACCAGTGATGGAGAAAAGCCCGCGCTGGAAGAAGAACAAGTCGGCATTGGACTGCCTACACGTTCATAAGTTAAAAGTTAGACTGGCCTGATAACTGCGGCTCTTCCTTTTGAAAAAAAAGAAGAATACAGTGTGGGAGCAAGGAACTTTGTAGTTTACAGGAAGTCTACGCCAAAACTCAAAAAAAGGAAAAAAGAAGAAAACCCTTCCCTCATTTATTCCACTCCAAGGACAATGTAAACAACCTTTAGCCAAACTCTAGAATGAAATAGTGTGCTATTCTACACATGTGTAGAGCTGTTGAAATCTATAAATGTGAGTGATATTATAGCAAGCCTTGTGGAGTCGGCACCATGCAACAGTGAACTTTCCCTTCGGAATCCTGAAGGCTTACTGGTGAGGAGAGGTTCAGAAAGGACGGCATGAACGGATGACAGGGAGACGTTTCTGGAGATTTGCTTGTACTGGCAAGATTGGTCATTGTCACTGATGCTCAGACAGAAGAGAGAAGACAATAGGAAAAGCAGAGAGAGATACATAAGGTGTTTGGTAGCTTAATGGCGAGATGCCAGAGTAGCTCAAAGGAACTGATGGGAAGTTAGCAGGAGGAGGGACTGGCCCGGATCGTGTTCACTACTCTAAAAGGTTTGCTTCCCAGGATCACTGTAGCCCATGGGCATGCCCACTGACCCTGACTGCTATGAGGAATGCTCAGCCTTGGACAGGCCATAGAAGGCCTGAGCCTTGCTTCCCGTCAGGAAGAAAAAGATTCCAAATTCATACTCCAGACTGTAAACCTAGAGTCTAGCACCCTAAATTTTTTAAGGCACCCTGGCTGATGCTGAGTCAAAAGGACTGTCGTCCATTGGAAAATGACATCTTTTTTTTTTTTTTTTTTTGAGACAAGGTAGCCTAGGATGGGCTCAAACCCACTCACAGCTCAGGATGACCTTGAACTCCTGATCCTCCTGCTGGGATTATGGGATGAATGACCTTCTAGATTACATCTTACTCTGAATTACTTCAACCCCAGAATCATCTGGAGTGGTCACTGGCCAACATTATATAAATAGTTACTAAACTATGAAATCACTATGTTCAGTTGACAAATTTGAGTAATAGATCACTGAATAAACCCAAACCAAAGGCAAAGCATGTCAATAATTAATTTATATATGCTCCTTTTTCAACAAGTACTTTTTTTTTCTTTTTCAAGGTAGGGTCTCACTCTAGCCCAGGCTGACCTGGAATTCACTATGTAGTCTCAGGGTGGCCTCAAACTCATGGTGATCCTCCTACCTCTGCCTCCTGAGTGTTGTGATTAAAGGCATGCGCCACTATGTCCAGAAAAAAAATACAATTTTTAAGTGCTAAAGGAATCAGATCCTCCTCATGGATGGACAGGACAACCAAATTCATGAAGGTTAGCATCCAAATCTTTCTAACAGACAATACCATTGACAGATGGCATTGTAGCCCAGGACATCCAGCAAACAAGAATTTATTAGTTTATGTAGAAAGATGGAAACATAAACCTGCAAATGAAAGGCATTAGTGTGAAAATTCATCCAGAAAATTACAAAACTGGAGATGTGCTCTTTTTTTTTCAGGTGTTAATTTGACACACGATTTTTGGGTTTGCTCACACGGGGGCCAGCACCAGAGCAGAGATTATCCAGGCAGGATCTCCTCAAAAACCAGGGCTGGAGAGATGGCTTAGCGGTTAAGGCACTTTCCTGCAAAGCTAAGGACCGAGGTTCGATTCCCCAGGTCCCATGTGAGCCAGATGCACAAGGTGGCACATGCGTCTGGAGTTCATTTGCAATGGCTGGAGGACCTGGCACGCCCATTCTGTCTATCTGCCTCTTCCTCATTCTCTCAAATAAATAAATAAATAATTTTTTTAAAATCATGTCCCAGACTCCTACAGACTCCAAACATAATCACTGAAAAAGTCAGATATGACCAGTGAAGTTCCAGCTCTAAAGCTGGGAGCACAAAGAGGACACATTCCTGTTACTCTTCAGGTGGTTTGACAAAGAGCCTGGACGAGGGGAGTGTCTGCACCAGCCACAACAATGTAACAGATCTGCTAAGTCTGATGTTCACAACATAGAAGGTGGCTGTGGTCCTCCTTGAGGGTCCCCGGGTCAGGCCAGCATAAAACAGGGGACCATGCAGTCCTGCATCGTTGTCCCTGTCCATGGGACATCATCACCCTCCGTAGTGAATCCGTATTGTTTCCTAAATTTCATGAGGGCAAGCAGGCCATCTAAGGGACATCCTGTCCTCTGTAGACCTTTGCATTTACACAATGCTTATACAACCTAGGCAAAGGGCAGCACGCAAAACCAAGTTTTCATGTGCAAATCTTAGTTGCTTATAGTAAGTAAACTGTTTCTGTGTGACCTTATTCAGGTCTCACCTAAGCAAATCTGGTGTTGGGCATATTTTTTCCCCCTTTAGCTCTAGTTTTTTTAATGGGAAGCAATGGTTTTCCCAAAACATGAAACTTTTAGTGTTTAGTTAGTAAAAACATGTAATTGCTTCATATTAATAACAATAGGATTCAAAGTCAGCTTTTCCTTCAGTTATTCCTCATTGTTTTTTTTTTTTTTTTTTTACTCTCCTATCAAGCTCTGCTCACTACCTCTTAACACTGTCTCAAGCTTCCACATCTCCATTCCTTTTCTCAGGCGCCTTCACCCACCTGGAATCCCTCCACCTCCCTAGACACACTTTCTACACATGCCTAGTGAAGTCTGAACCTTGAAACGGAAGAGCTCTCCGTCCAGGACATCCATCTGTCCTTTATGCTGAGCTGCCAGCTAGAGCGGCAGGTCCTCACAAGTGCCTCTGACTTCTTGAGTTAAGGATCTAGGGCTACCAAATAGAACATAGGATGCCTAGCTAAGTTTGAATTTCAGATAAGCAACAATTTTGAGCATGCCATGAACTATTTATTTTTGTAAAAATTTATTTATTTATTTGAGAGAGAGAGGAAGAGACAGAGAGAAAGAGAATGGACATGCCAGGGCTTCCAGCCACTGCAAATGAAATCCAGATGCATGTGCCCCCTTGTATATCTGGCTTATGTGGGTCCTGGGGAATTGAACCACAGTCCTTAGACTTCGCAGACAAATGCCTTAACCACTAAGCCATTTCCCCAGCCCACCATGAACTATTTTAAGTCCATTCAGGATAGAGATCACCAACTGGAACTCTGCCTCCTACTATCTACACCATTTCTGTGCAATCTAAGCAACGTCTCCACATAATACCTGGATCACAATTGAAAACATGATGGTTTATCTGAAGTTCAAATTAACTGAAGGGCCTTGATGGTTAAATTCAATAGCTCCATTGGAAGCAGCCGTCTAACTCCAACGGCCCTGTATGAGACTTGAAGAAGCCACATATGCTTATTAGCTGAGCTGCGTGGCTTATGGAGATGAAAGACAGCCATTTTGGAACGCAGCACCTTGGCACTTGGCCTTCATTCCTCCTTCTTCCAGTGACCCGCCCTCAATCCATCGGGCCTCCATTCGGAGTTAACAAGATCACTACAGTTTGCACTGGGGTTGGATTGGCTCCGAGTCATTGGAGTTGGAGCAGGAAAGTTGGAAGCTTTAAGCCAATGCTGAGACCCAAGGAACTTGTTTCCTTTCCAGGCTACAGACAAGGTGTCACCCAAGAGCCGAAGTACGGATCCGCAGGGAAAGGTCTTGGGCATGACGAGAAGAGCGAGTTCAGGGGATGCTGCGCGAACGGTCCTGATTCCATGGTGGGGTGCTGAGAGAGTAGCTAGAATCACAAGGACGGCAGAGTGCATTTGGACCAAAGCCCTCCTCAAGTCCACTGAAGCAGTCGTTCATGCACATGTTCTGGCTTTCTTTAGGCCTGTCTATGTTTTGTTTATAGAGTCTCATTATGTAACCTTGTCTGGCCTGAAACTCACTATGCAAACCAGGCTGGCCTTGAACTTAGAGTGATCTGTCTGCCTCTGCCTCTGCCTC
Organism: Orientallactaga sibirica; assembly: GCA_036365145.1. Classification (NCBI taxonomy): domain Eukaryota; kingdom Metazoa; phylum Chordata; class Mammalia; order Rodentia; family Dipodidae; genus Orientallactaga; species Orientallactaga sibirica. The sequence goes on along the minus strand of JAEOAD010001894.1, from coordinate 2,915,348 downwards.
CCAAGTGTTAGGATTACAACCATGCCCAGCAAGACTGTTCTATGTTCACTTTTTCCTAAGAAAGTGAACTCCATACCTTGCCAGAGACAGTAGTGGGCAAAGAGATCCATGATCTTTAACACCATACCTCAGGCTAGTGCTGCTCTAAACACACTAAAGATTTTCTGCAGCAGACTCTGAAAGCCTGGCATAGAGAGACAGTCTGTGATAACCTATAGGCAAGCTATCACAAAAAGAGGTCAAAAATAGGATTTGGGGGCTGGAAATATGGCTTAGCAGTTAAGGCACCTGCCTGCAAAGCCTAAGAACACCCATTAGAGCCTCCAAGTCCCACATTTAGCCAGACATGAAAGTGACACAAGCACGCAATGTTGCACATGCGCACAAGGGGTACATGCATCTGGAGTTTGTTCATAGCAGCTGAGAGGCCCTGGTGCACACATTCTCCCTCTCTCTCTCTCTCTCTCTCTCTCTCTCTCTCTCTTTCTCTCTCAAAAAATGGGTTTATTTTTACACCAGCATGTTGGACTTTCCCCATGAGAATCCTCAAACCCTTCCTGCATTATTCCATGGTAGCTTCATCCTCGGTGCTCAGCGATGCCTTGCCTACCTGTGTCACTGGATGCTTTCACACAGCATCTACCAGCTACCCCAAAAGAGCCAACAAGACATGAACAGGATTTCTGCCTGGGTGACTGAGTAACGCTTCAGGATCTGGAGGTCCAGTGGGTATTCCGTGGACCTGCATTCACATCCCAGCTGAGCTACTCCTCCACCATGTACCAAAATTAAGGTTACTTAATCTCCTTGCACCCCAGCTCCAAAACCTACAAAATAGGGATTACAAAACCCCCTTCTGTGAAAGTTAACATATTAAAGTGTAATAAGAACTCAATGAATGTTGTTCCAGGCCCCTCCGTGATAACTGAGAGCTGAGGAAGGAAGACTATAAAAACAGAGCACTGATAAACAGTGATAACCTTACAAAACAGAAAAGTGAAGGAAGAGGAAGAAGATCTAAAGAGCGTGTATAAAGTAGTAGATACAGATGACACCAGGGGTGAAGCATCAATAGAACTGACAGACGCACCTACGGGGTTCTTTCTCTTTTGACTTGAAGATTTGTGTGAAAATAAAAAATGACTAGAGAGGTGCTGAAGGATTCGGTGTTAAATCTTTATGTCTTAATAAAGATCTGGAAGAAAAAGTGATCAGAAAGCTAATAAGCTAATGAGATTTTCCTGACATTGTTCGTATGCTACAAATACCAGGAAGCAAAGATTTAAAAAAATAAAAACCCACAGGATAAATAATGCTGTACAAAAGTCAGTGTAGAAAAAGTGCTAACTCATTCAATTGAAACACTCACTATGCCCAAGGGATTGGAAGAAGTAGGGAACTAATAATGATAAAAGGCACCAAGGGGCAGGCAAGAATAGCAAATTAGAAAGAAGTTTCTATTATAAGCTTGTCCAGGGAGAAGCACAAACACCACTGTTTGGGTACATGTCCAAAATTCCATTCTTCCACTCAGCAAGGAAACATCACGAGTCTACTGAGATTGCTCTGAGAATGATGTACCACGTTTGGGGCTTCACAGGATCACAAGGTTAAGTCTAAAGTGAAGGAGATGTGCGACAAAGAGTCAAAATGCTACAATAATAGAGATGGCAATTCCCAGAGACAGAAACAAGAGCAACAGAGCAGTTCATAAGAAACAGGAAACAGTGTGAATTTAGTTTACAATCATGGGCAAATGATGTACAATGAGGGGTGGTAGTTTGTCCAAACAGAAATTAAGAAAAAAAGAGTTTTAAGAAGAAGAAATGAAGCCTAAGAACTGGATAGACCCATGAAGCGTAAAGCTATGAACCAGAAGCTGCCCAGGGAGCAACCGTGTATCCCTCTAGACCAAAATTTTATCCCAGCTGGATTGAAATGCTGGCCAGGACCTATCCCTTTACAGTGTGGCCCTAGGGGTTCCCTGGACCAAATGATGTCCAGTGTCCTTTGGGTCAGGAAGGAAGGGTTTGTGAAGAAACATCCCAGCTTTCAGAGGGAATGTCTCGCAAGTAAGTTAAGGATGAAGCGAAATTCCTGGCTCCCTACAGTTATTTTCCCTCAAACCCTCTTCATCTGTGACCCAAATTCCAAAGTAAACACAACATAAATGTGGTGCTTTCAGGCTAGAGTGATGGCTTAGCAGTTAAGGTGCTTGCTTGTGAAGCCTAAGGACCCATGTTCGACTCTCCAGATCCCATATTAGCCAGATGCACAAAGATGAGGCAAGTGCAAGGTTGCACATGCCCACTAGGTGGCGAAAACATCTAGAGTTCGATTGCAGTGGCTGAGGCCCTGAAGTGTCCATTCTGAGTGTGCGTGTGTGTGTGTGTGTGTGTGTGTGTGTTACTCTCTCTAAAAACATACACACATTCATACATACATGACACTTCTAGTGACAAAGAAGACATGTGGCTTTACCATGTTTTTTCCACTTAAAAAGCTTCTGAAGTGCTGGAGAGATGGCTTAGCGGTTAAGGCGCCTGCCTGCTAAGCCTAAGAACCCAGTTCCAATCTCCAGGTCCCACGTTTAGCCAGATGCAAAGTGACACAAGGGCACAATGCTGCACTTGCCCACAAGGGGGCACACACATCTGGATTTCGTTCACAGCAGCTGAGAGACTGCTGGAGCGCCCACTCTCTATTTGCCTCTCCCTCCCTCTCTGTCTCTCTCTGTGTCTCTCTCCAAAAATAAAAAATAAAAATAAATAAAAGCTTCTGAAAAGACCAAGGAGTGCAGTGGAGCTAGTGATGTGCTCCAGGACCCCTGGATGAGAAAATTACCATAATAAAAAAAAGTCAACTAAGTAGTTGCTGTTATGATATCACAAGTGCCAGCATTATGAAGGTCATGCCCGAGAGTTTTGGTTATGGGGAGAAAATAGCCTATGATTGCATTGAGTTTTAGAAGTGAGGGGTGAGGTCTTTCTGTGGCCATACAGAATAGACACAAATAAAACACAAATATGTGAAGGAAAATAGGCAAGGAAGAAAGGAGGGAGGGGAGAAAACAAGAAACACTAGGATTCTCTCTATGATACTTACTGGGAATCTGCAAATGATGTAGTGAAGAGACCCCAGAGCCTCAACAGAGTTCTGACACAGAAGACCCAGTGGTGCTTAAATTGTCAGGAGAGGAATAAGGAATTGTAGGGGCTTTATTACTGTCTCCATTGGGAAAAGTGACTCAAAGATTTTATAGCAAATCACATACTCTGCTAAATAACCATTATGTCTCAAGAAAGAGCTCTTGATTTGCTGTTGAGCCCCAGTAAGACTGAACCTCTTATGGGAAATAAGGACATAGAGGAACTAGATGTTATTTCATTCCAGAAACCCATAAATACAGACCTTCCCGGAACCACTCCAATATCAAGTGGATACGTACGGAGTCCTGGAGGGATGGCAGGTGGTTCACATTTCTGCTGTGTTCACTCCTGGGGCATCTTTCTAAAGGCTGTATTAACAACCTCTCCACTAACAGACTTCCAGGTTTAAAGAGACGTTCCCTGGGACTAGCTGACCAAGAGGTGTTTTAACCCTGACTTGAAAACACTTTTCTCCAGCTCACTGACTCCAAAGTGGGACTGCTGCAGTGGGTGGACTTTTCAACAGCTCTTCCTGTGAGCCACTTTGCCTAGAAATGACTTAAAATAAAATCTGTATTGATTCATGAGCAGAGATTAATGATTCAGTCAGATATATGGGAACTCAAAGGACCCATGTTCTTTGGAGTTTGGGGAAGAGGAAACATGTGACCAAGCTCCATAAACAAAGCTATCAGGGTGGACCTGAAGTGCAAGGTGAGTTTTGCTCCACATAAATGCTAGAAGGTCCCCACTGGGGAGAAGGCTTTCTGTCAGCTGTTTGTCTGTCTCTTTCTCCTTCGACGTCTGATTGCAAGGAACCCATGGGGAAGGAATGGAAGTTATGCAATGATATGGACATCCTTTCCCCAAGACTTCTACTTGCTCGTTTCTTTTTGTAAAATATATTTTATTTATGTATTTATTTATTTGAGAGAAAGAGGCAGAGAGAGAGAGAGAGAATGAGAATGGGCGTGCCAGGGCCTCTAGCCACTGCAAACGAACTTCAGATGCATGCACCCCCTTGTGCATCTGGCTTACGTGAGTCCTGGAGAATTGAACCGGGAACCTTTGGCTTTGCAGGCAAGTGCCTTAACCGCTAAGCCATCTCTCCAGACCCCCTTTTTTTTTAAATATATTTTATTTCTACTTGCTAGTTTCTGAGACCAACACTAAATACTCTTGTAGCATCATACCCCAGGGAGACCAGAAACCTTGTAAGAGCTTTGATTTAATGGTGTCCTATCTACCCTGAAAGGGAAGGTATTTATCATCGCCTTGTTCCCACTTGCTCTGGGCATTGGTCATCAGATCTCTGGAGGCTTCTTCAGCCTTGAGTCTACTAAGTGCAAGATTCGCCACCATAGTATAACACAAACTGTTGCTTTGGGTCAAGGAATTCCCTTTGCAGTGAAATACATAGTGAATTCCAGGTCAGCCTGGACTAGAGGGAAACCCTACCTCAAAAAAAACCAAGAAAAAAAAAGATGTAGTTTCCTTCTGTGGGCCTCAGGAAGATTTGTGTCATTTCCATAATTCCCTGTTCTCTAAGATGTTCTTCAAGACATATGCCACCTCTTTGTTTGAAATAGCAAATCTTTTTTATAATTATTTTTTAAAATTTAATTTAATTTATTTGAGGGAGAGAGGCAGATAGACAAAGAGAATGGGCGTGCCAGGGTATGCAGCCACTGCAAATGAACTCCAGAAGCATACGCCACCTTGTGCATCTGGCTTACGTGGGTCCTGGGGAATTGAATCTGGGTCCTTTGGCTTTGCAGGCGAGGGCCTTATCTGCTAAGCCATCTCTCCAGCCAGAAGTAGCAAATCCTTTTAAAGAAAAAAATCAGGGGTTGGGGATTTAGCTCAGTGGATGAGCGCTTGCCTAGCAAGCGCAAGGCCCTGGGTTTGGTCCTCAGCACCGGGGGAAAAAAAAGAAAAAAAAAAAAGAAAAAAAGCATACCAATTTTATTATGTATGACAGCACCCAGAAGGGGCTGGCCTCGTGAAGCAGTGGAATGGCTGACTAAAGAGTCAGTTTAGACATCTCTGTGAGAGACTGAAGTGCTTGCCATTGAGGTGTGCCCCATAGTGTGGGGACCAAAGCCTAGCATGTCAAAAGCATGTGAATCTCCAAACAATGAGTGGGAGATCGAAGCCTCTCACCCTGCTCTTGGCAATTCATCTTCCTGTCTCCTCCACTCAGGTTGTGATGGAAGAAGGTGGCATCCACTGGAGAGCAAAATATTGGCACCACTATACTGGAAGCTGAAAGGCCAATGAAAATCCCATTTGGACTCCTCAGGCACAAAGAAGAGAAAGACACTATAGCACTGATTAAGATGAGTGGCCCTGGGCTGGAGAGATGGCTTAGTGGTGAAGGCGCTTGCCTGAGAAGCCGAAGAATGTCCATTCGATTCTCTAGGTCCCACGTTTAGTCAGACACAAGAGTGATGCAAGCATGCAATGTCACACATGTGCACAAGGGGACGCACACGTCTGGAGTTCATTCACAGTGGCTGAGAGGCTGCTTCTCTATCTCTCTCTCTCTCTCTCTCAAATTAAAAAAAAAGATGAGTGGTCCTGATTACCAAGGTCAATCAAGGTTGTTTTAACAAAGTTAGAGGTATTTTCTCTGAGGAACCTCATCTTGTGCCCATCTCCAGCAGTAACAGTATCAACCCTGTACAGGTGGAGTTGAGATCCATCTGAAAATGAGCGATAGAATGCTGATAAATAATTCGGGATATCCAAGGGGGCTGGAGACAAAAGAATTGCGTAGTGGAAGTGAAGAAAGCAAAAGTACCAACTATAGGAGCTGGAGAGAGGGCTCAGTACATAAAGTGCTGGCTGCACATGCATAAGACCTGAGTTCAAATCCCCCAGCACCCACTTAAAGCCGCATGTGGTAGTCTATGCCCCTGTGATCACAGTACATCTGGGGTGGAAAAGGGGGACAGAGACCAGAGAATCCCCCAGAAATTCACTGGCCAGCAAACATGGCGAAGGCAGTTGTGAATAATGAGAGACCTTGCCTCAAACAAGGTCGAAGGCAAAGACCAATAAACAAGGTTATCTTTGACTTCTACACATGTGTGGTATGCATGTACCTACACACGAGCACACACACACACACACACACACACACACACACACAGAGTACCAACTGTGGACTTAGGGTTGGTTATAGAAACAAGGGACATAGCTATGTGGCTTTTCATTCTCATATATTTAATTATATTGTTTTCCCCTTCTTTCCTCTGGCTTTCCCCAACCATGGTACTGTAGTAGCCGTGTCCTTTAGAATTTTGTCTGGGATATTTAGGTAGGACCACATGGAACCAGACGGGCTGGGCTTAGAGCTAGATGTAGTAATGGCCTTGACCACACATTGGACTGTCATGGGTAAGCCAACATTGTCAGACATGTACATGAATGGTGTGATAGAAGATGTGTTGATATTGACCACACCAGGGTGCGACAATAAACAACCATTCGTTGTTTCTCCACATTTGTCTCCTTGACTGTGCTGGTATTTCTCGAGCTTTATATGACTGACCCCAGCCCACCCCCACACCCCCCACACACAAGCACACTAATAAAACTACAAAACCAAATGCACACTTTCCCAAAGTCTATTTCAGGCTCTGTCTGGAAAAGGAAACTGGAGGTTCGAAGAAGCAGAAACTGCATGGAAGTCCTGCTGGTCAGGGCAGTGACAGGAATGGCCGCTGCCAGTAATTTCCAGAGGTGGCCAGTGACAAGCCAGTGATGTGAGTGAGGACAATGGTGAGATCCACAATGACCCTTTACTGACACCCAGGTGTGGGCATGGTTCTGGCAGCCGGCTCAAGTGACTGATTTTCCAACCTCATCAGAGATTCTGTGAGTTTCCACTTGCTTTCATCTAACCCTTTTATGTAACTCTTAACTAGAAGAATTTGTAATCCTTGTATCTCACAAGGACCATATTCCTACCATTTTTAACTAAACCAGTCTTTTTCTTCTATTCTCTCCATTAACTCATTGGTTCTGCTTATTCATTCACTCACTCATTTCGTTGTTTCCTTTTTTTTTTTTTTTTTTTTTTTTTTTTTCGAGGTAGGGTTTTACTCTAGACCAGGCTGACCTGGAATTCACTATGGAGTCTCAGGGTGGCCTCAAACTCACGGCGATCTTCCTACCTCTGCCTCCCGAGTGCTAGGATTAAAGGCATGTGCCACCACACACGGCCTCATTGTATTTTTTATTCACTCACTCTGCAACCACTTGCTGAACTCCTACCCTGCCCATTCGTAAAACTGCATTCCCTCCTCTCCTGGGCATGCAATTTGGTAGGCTATTACGACACAAATAAAGTTAGCAGTATAACTGGGGTAACTGCTGAGGAAAGGGACACATTGCAAGGGAATTATTATCATCAGAGCTGAGGAAGAAGGCCTTAAGCAACAGGTGACGAGCTCTTGATCTGAAAGAGGAAAAATGAATGTTGTGACAGAACAGGCGAGGAAGATGTCACAGGTAAAGAAAACGGTGCTATGACGACCATGTGGCCAGTAGAGCTCAGCGTCTTTGAGACCCTGAAGGCTGTTCACTGAAGCTAAGGAGAAGTAAGCTTAATAAATCTGTGTTTGGGGAGTTAATGGCGAGCAGACTGTTGCAGGCTTGCGGCACACATAAAGGATGTAAATATGAAAATGTTAAAAATATGTAAAAGAAGAAATGTTTTTTTAAAAAGTCAGATAGTGAGCTGGAGAGATGGCTTAGCATTTAAGGCCCTTGCCTGCAAAGCCAAAGGACCCAGGTTTAATTCTCCAGGACCCATGTAAGCCAGATGCACAAGGAGATGCATGTGTCTGGAGTTTGTTTGCAATGGCTGAAGGCCCTGGTGTGCCCATTCTTTCTCCCTCTCTCTACCTGCCCCCCCCAAATAAATAAATAAAAATTAAATATCTTTTTTTAACCCAGATAGTATTTTAAGGGGTAGCTAGGGAGCAGAGGATGGGTAAAGATTATTTTCCTGAAAGGTGTTCGGAACAGAGCAAGGCCAGTGAAGAGAATTCATTAGCTCAGATGAAACAAGCCTTGATGGGAAGAGGTTGTGGCAGCTGGAGTGGCTCATCTATGGCCGTGGCACTTGTGGTGTGGTTTATTTACATCTTGGTGGGGCAGGAGGCAGTGGAAGGATCAGGAGTGGCCCACGTCTGCCAGCTAGGGACCATGTCCCAAAGGTTTCAAAACCTCCTAAAACAGCACAGCCAACTGTGCAGATGCACCAAAGGCTCAAAACAAGTCTGTGGAGGAAACTTTACATTGAAACCATGAAAGACACCTGTCACTGGATTTAGGTTCTCCCAGAACCAGAATGATCTTATCTTGAAATGCTGAATTAATTATTTCTGCAAAGTCTCCATTTCTAAATGAGGTCACACTCACGAGTACATGGGCTTTGAACGTGAACATATCCTTTGGGGGCAACTCTTCAATTCACTATGGGCGCCGAGTGTTATCAGATTCCTTTACTTAAGTGCACATAAATGAGTTTCAGCTGAAACAGAACCCCCAGAGGGTTGTCAGACGATGCTGAAAAATCAGTTATAATTGGAAAATACATTTGGGAAACACTAAATGCTACATGCCCTTGTTATGACTGCCAATTCACATACACCCCTGAATGTTTCTGAACAGGCTTAGTGATGAAATCGTCTCAGGTTCATTCAACCAGGAATTTTCCAAATACATTTGACATGTAACCTTGTCCTTTTAGTTATAGAAAACTCACGGACAGCTGAAGCCCTGTGCTCCTGAGGACGTACAAACAGACAGGCCAAGTTAGAATACGAGCAATGAACGACCAGGAGGGAGAGACTGCTTGGCATCCCGGAGTTTCCTCAACAGTGATGGAAGAAATAGAAATGGAGGAAGGTATTGAACATTGAGGGCAGCAGGCAGCATGGCTACGGGATTCAGCAGAGGACAGAGTTTTGCGGAAGAATGTGGGCTGAATGTACAAAAGCAAGACCAACTGACAGCTCAAAAGAAATTGTGCTCAAAGAATTCTTCTCTGGCCTCAAACTGTAAGGAGACAGCACACACTGAAAAGCAGGGTTTTGCTTGATATCATGGATCTATTAATTATTGTTTCTTTTCCAGTCTAGTAAAAGCGTGTGTGCGCAACTTTGTGATTTATAATCGTTTTGCTTTGTATTTTCTCAAACATAGTGATGTCCTTTTAAAGGCCATGGTTCCCAGGGGCTTTGTTAATCAAAGTGCTGCTGTAACTGCACTTGGGTCATGCTTATTCCTCCCTGTAGTTGCTGGTAAAAAGCAGTCATCTTTTCTTCACTCCACCCACCTTTCACCAAAATAAATATAACAGAGCAATGTCCTGATCAACAAGAATCCTAATTTTTTTTTTTTTTAGAAAGAGAGTCAGAGAGAGACAGGTAGAGAATGGGTGCACCAGCGACCTCTCAGACAGTGAATGAACTCCAAACGCATGCGCCCTCTTGTGGACAAGTGAAGCATTATACCCTTGCGTCAGTTTTCATCTGGCTAATGTGGGACCTGGAGAATCAAACAGGCGTTCTTAGGCTTTGCAGGCAGGTGCCTTCACCAGTAAGCCATCTCTCCAGCCCAAGAATCCTAATTCTTCATAAACTGTAACCTCCACACATATGAGCTGGAAACATCCCCACCTCTTGGCCAATGGGAGCAATAGGCCTCGGTTATCTGGAAATCTAATCACGCCCTCTCCCCTCAGCAGTCTGAGATTAGGCTGGAGCTGTGATTGCAGAGACAATACCAGCCTCACCGTTCACAAGTCTCTCCTTGGCCCTTCAGACCCTTGCATCTTGTGCCTCCCTGTGGCTTCTGCCCTGAGCCACTCATCACCTGAGCACACATGACAGATCGCTCAGGCCCTGCTGTTATTTCAATTTTTGTTGGGCCAAAAATGTCTGGACTTGCATGACCTCTTTCTAGAACCTGACTGTGCTTTTCCATTTGCACTCGCTGTGGACCTCTTACTTCTCCTCGTTGGACCAGGGCACTGAGCCAGAGTCCATAGCCAGAGGCGCAGGAGGCCCCTCCGCTATGGTCTACCTAGTTCTGGATTTTGCCCAAGGCTGCTGTCACCAAGATCCTGGTATAAACACCCCTCAGCTTCCAGTCTTGTGATCTCTTTCAGAACCTTTCAGATGAGACACACAGTACAGGGCAGGAGGCAGGCAGAGTTCACGAGTACACTTTCTAGGGGTCAGAGCAGACAATGGCCAAAAAGACCACTACCCCAACGCACATTTTAAGGAGACTTTAGTCTTCTTTTACAATCTCTAAAATAAGCAGCTTTTCCTTGGGGACTTTGTCCTATCCAAATGATTGCCAGGCAGCGGGGCCAATGGTATCGTGTTCTTTATCTGAAAGCCTCCTGCCAGGGGCAGAGACATTTTCTTCAGTGGTGGAGTAAATTGCTCAAGCTCTGGTAAATAACTCCCCACTCGTGGTCATGCAAGCAAGCAATCCTAATTAGGCTCAGTGGGTCACAAAAATTAATATCAAGGTAAAAGGGGAGTTAGACAAAAGAAGGTAATGGGGGGTAAATATGATATGTATTATGTAGGATGTATTTATGTGTGTGTTTATGTATATATGATGTATATATGTATGTATAAAAGTTACCAATAAATAAATATTTAAATAAAAATAAATTAATTAAATAAAAGGCTTCCTGTGGGATAGTAATCTTACAAGGTTTAAAGCTCCTGCAGCCAGATATAGACAGTTACCCACTCCCAACCTCCCTGGCAGGTGAGAATGAGCTGTGACTCAGGTCCCATTCTTCTTCAGCTCAGTAAAAAGTCCTGCTGGTCCAATCCTTCCTGTTACAGGTTGCTGATCATGAGAGAAGTGTTTCAGCCCCAGGGACCTCCAAACCTCCTAATATGGAACTAGCTACCTGACACTGCATGCATTAAGACCTGTACTACAGCATATGTAAAAACACTGTGCCAGGGTGTCTCAATGTGGAGGACCTATACTTTACAAGAGATATAAGATAATTTTATTTGATACAGGAATAAACATGATGTTTTGACCTTTGGCAATGAAAAACCAACTGGCACACAAAGTCGGTGAATCCATGAAATACTGAAAGTGGACCTAATTTTTAAAGTAAATTTAATGTTTAATGAAAATGTGGATAGTAGTGCATAAATAATAGTCAAAGGTGGTGTATATTTGTGGTAGTTTTGCCCAAGATTCAGGAAGAACCTTGACACTATACACAGGGTGGGGCTGACATAGAATCTTAGAGTGACAGGGACCTTAGCAGCAGCCACAGGGCACAGGACTCCCTTCTCCAGGCTTGATTTGACTAATGGATTCCACTTGGAGTTCACTGTCTACGTCGAAGAAATGCGAGGGGAAAGACTTTTTCCATCAACAACAGGTTCTTTTTGCTTTTCTTTAAGATAAAAAAAATGCACTAAAGCAAGAGCCAGAGTTGACCAATATCAGGTGCTAAAGGAAAACATTGAAAGATTTCATTTGAGAAGTAACTTTAGAGAGTAACAATATCAATGTAAGAATTCAAACTCATAATATTTGCTTCTGAGCACTTCTGAGCAACAGAATATTCACAGTGCCCAAAAGTTGATGAGTAGAACAGACTACATTTTCTTCTGACTGTGCTTTCTCCTTCAGTCCTCCCCTGCTCCCTGCTTTACAACTATGTCTTTCCTGCTGTTGCTTATTCAGGGCCTCCAAGGAGAGCAAGTCCCAGTGGCTCCTTCCTGGACTCTCCCCAGCATGTTCATGGACAAGCAGGCTGTCTCCAACTTTACGCCTTTCCACCTGGTGACGACATGAGCACCTTTCTCTTTAGAGAAAAAAATTACTCATGTAACCCCCTGGAAGTCTTGATGGACTTTTGTTTCCCTTAGCCCCAAATGACTCATTTCTTCACTATATATAATTTTTTTAATTTTTTTTTTGAGAGAGACAGAGACAAAGAAAGAGAGAGTCAGAAGCAGAGAGAGAGAGTAGGTGCATCGGGGCCATTTCAGCCGCTGTGAACAAACTCCAGGTGCATGTGCCCCCTCATGAGCATGTATGACATTGTGTGCTTGCATCACTTTTGCGTCTGGCTAAACGTGGGACCTTGAGGTTCAAATGGGTGTTCTTAGCCTTCACAGGCAGGCACCTTAACTGCTAAGCCATCTCTGTAGCCCTTCACTATATATTTTTAAGTATATAACATTTGCCAGATGCTGTTAAGCAGCATCCAGCATATTGAGAAATACTTGATACAGGGTCAGCATAAGTGTGGAAAAAAACAATATGGTGGGGGCTCCAGCAGTTAAGATGATCACTTCCTGTGCAAGCATGAAGACCCATGGACCCATGTCAATAACTGGGCATGGCCACACATGGGTGAAGCCCCAGTCCTATGGGGAACAGACACCAGAGAATCTCAGAGAGCTTGGGAATCAGCAAGAGACTCCGGCTCAAGTAAGAATGGATGGAAAAGCAACGCAGGGGGACATCCATGGTTCCCTACCAGCCACCAGATGTAAACTCCACCACAGGAGAACACATGCATGAGGGCTGTCTGGACACATTCACACATGTGCATATCACACACACACACACACACACACACACACAAGATGTTTACACTCTTGGGCTAGAGAGCTGGCTCTAGTGATTAAAGTGCTTGCCTGTGAAGCCTAAGGAGTCATGTTTGACTCTCCAGGTCCCACATAAGCCAGCTGCACAGTGACACAAGCATGCAAGTTGCACATGTGCACAAGGGGGCTCATGCATCTGGAGTTTGATTGCAGTGGCTGGTGGCCCTGGCATGCCCATTCTCTCTTTCTCTCCCTCTTGCTCAAATAAAAAAAAAAAGGCAATCTATTGGGCTTGCTTCAAGAAATAAAAACTAAAAAGATGTTTATGCTCTTAGCTTCCTACCAAATTCCTATGCAATCTAAGGAACAAAGTGTGTGTGTGTGTGTGTGTGTGTGTGCATGTGTGTGTGCATGTGACACCTTTCTGACCTCAAAGCAACATGTGCTTGTAAGTCTGTCTTCCCCAGAAATATGGGAGCTCCTCAAGGATCAGGACTCTGCAGTGTCATCTACGTATCCCTAGTACTTAGGACATCGCAGGCTTGAATTCATTTTCTGTATGTACATGCCCAAGACAGGACTGTACGATGCCATCCAGTACTCAAGGAGCAATTCAGTGACGGAGCGTTAAGATGGGTTACTCTCTTCTGCTCTATGATGACATTGTGCTTCTAAAATAAAACATGCAGGGCTGGAGAGACAGCTTAACTGTTAAAGCACTTGCCTGTGAAGCCTAAGAACTCATGTTCGAATCTCCAGGTCCCATATAGCCACAGTGAAGCAAGCACACAATGTCGCACATGCAAACAAGGGGGCTCACAGGTCTGGAGTTATTTGCAGCAGCTGAAGGCCCTGGCACACCCATTCTCTCTCTCTCTCTCTCTCTCTCTCTCTCTCTCTCTCTCAAAATAAATAATAAAATATATATATAAAGAAATATTTTACGTATTCCTAACTAAGACAGAAAAAGAAGCTTTGGGATTAAGCTCATGATAGATTCAAAGAATGGGATCAAAGGAAAAATTTTTAAAGTGGGTGGCTAGAGAAATAGCTTAGTGCTTACATGCTTGCCTGCAAAGCCAAAGGACACAAATTCAATTCCCCAGGACCCACGGAAGCCAGATACACAAGGTGGCCCTCCACACCCATTCTTGCTCTCTCTCCTCACTCTCACTCTGCTTCTTTCCCACTCTCAAATAAATGAATAACCATAAAATAATTTATTTTAAAAAATCATCCCTAAGGTTACTTCAGTCATTCAGATATTCACTAGGACATTAAATGATACTTTATTAAATGTTCATAAGTGTGCTTGTCTCAATATTGTGTTCAGTGGAATATTAGGAATTTATAAACACCTTCCATAGTTGTTAAGCAAACTACTTGCAACAAAGCTTCCAGCATCCTAAAGGTTCCACAACCTTCCCAAGTAGTGCCACTGCCTCTGGCGGGGGTGAGGGAGGGGGCAGCATTTCACATTCAAACCACAGTCAGCATCTAAAGCTACAGAGAAGGGTTAAGGTGGAGAAAGAAAGGAAAGAGAAGGGAAATAAGCAATGGCATTAAACATTATGCAGAGAAAAGGCAAAGAGAAGAGAACAGTAGTTGTTCTACATGGATAATCAAAGGGTGTCTCTTAGGTTGGAATAAAAGGAAGCCAGCCAGATGCCCCAGGATGAGAGCACACCAGATAAAGGAAATGCCCAGACTGTAATTCCTAAAATTAAATTTTAAAGTACAATTTAAAAACAAAAAATAACCTTCATTTCTGGTGACTAGGTTTTCAGAATTTATTTGAAATTCTAAAATAAGACTCTCATCGTGAGTGCTGTAAAATTTTTAATTAAAAACAATCCAGAAATGAGAGTTTTGAAAGGGAAGATAAAGAATCTTTCAGAAGCCAGGCATGGCGGCACACGACTTTAATCCCAGCACTTGGGAGACAGAGATAGGAGGATCACTGTGAGTTCAAGGCCACCAGAGACTACATAGTGAATTCCAGGACAGCCTGAGCTAGAGTGAGACCCTAGCTCGAAAAAAAAAAAAAAAAAAAAAAGTTTCAGGGGGCTGGGAAGATAACTCAGTGATTAAAGGTGTTTGCTTGGAAAGCCTGCCAACACTGGGTTCAATTTCCAAGCCACCCACATAAGCCAGGCTCAAGAAGTGGTGCAAGAGTCTGGTGTGCTTCTGTAGTTGCAAGAGGCCCTGGTACACACATGCACACGTGGATAAACATACACACACACACACGCACAAATCATTAAAATTTAAATATTTCTAAACTCTTAAAATCATATGTATAATGTATATATTAGTCATTCAAAAGAAATGATATCATTTGCAGAAAAAGGGAAGGAACTGAAATCACCATATAAAAGAAAATGATATAACTCAGATGCAGACAAGCAAGTGTCACATATTCTCTTACAAAGAATCTGAAAAAAAAAAAGCAGAATTGGGGTTTCTAGGTGTGGTTATTTGAATGTACAACCCCCATTGAGTCAGGTATTAAAATTAAACTTGTAAATTGGATCTCCAGCCACCTGGAAGTAAGTGGCTTCTTCCACCATGGATGGAATTTCCCCCCGGATCAGTACGATGAAACAAGCCCTATCCCCCATGAGATGGTGTTTGGTTGAATGCCCAGCCCAGCATTATGACGCTGTCTACTACACCAGGAATAGAAAAGAAAAAGGACTCATAGGTAGGGAAGGAGGAATGCGTGGATGGATACTGGAGGGTGGTACTTTGTAGAAGCTAAATACATGGATGAAAGAGTCATATGAAGCCCATTAATTTGTTTAAACTAATGTACACTTATAAAAGAGATCATCTTTCAGGTTACTTAAATACCACAGTCTGGCTAAAATATATTGCCTAAGAAAGAAATAATAACTTAGGGCCTGGAGAATATGGCTTAGCAGTTAAGGCATTTGCCTGCAAAGCCAAAGGATCCCAGTTCGATTCTCCAGCACTCATGTAAGCCAGATGCACAGGAGGCACATGCGTCTGGAGTTCGTTTGCACTGTCTGGAGGCCCTGGCACATCCATTTTTTCTCTCTCTCTCTATCCCTCTCTCTTTCTCTCTCTCTCTGCCTCTTTCTCTCTCTCTCTCTCAAATAAATAAAATATTTTTAAAAGAAATAATAACATACTTTTACATTGTTCATTTCTCTAGTATTCTCTCAATGTTCACATCTCAAGAAAGGGTTTAAACTTTCTTTTGGCCTGAATGTCAACCAGGTGCAGAAATCTTGATCCCAGACTAAAGTGGAACAATGAGAAGTCCACCGAAGCCTAAAGAACCTCAGGCTCTCTTCTGGGCCGAGGACGGCAGCTGAGCTCACCGGGTCTCATCAATCAATGTGGCATCTGTGAGGCGGCACACTTCACGACACATCAACTTCCCAATTCCATAAACCTTCAATCAGAGGCATGGAGCGGCCAAGTAAAGTGGGTGATTTACAATCACTGGTTTTGAAACTGACAAACCCTAGAAGAAAGCCCCGCCATCCAGCCACAAAGCCCTGGGCTTCAGGCAGCATGCTTCACTCGCCTCGGCCAGCGTGCCTCACTCCTCGGCCTGCGTGCCTCACACCTCGGCCAGCGTGCCTCACTCGCCTCAGCCAGCGTGCCTCACACGACGGCCTGCGTGCCACACACCTCGGCCTGTGTGCCTCACGCCTCGGCCTGCGTGCCTCATTCGCCTCGGCCTGCGTGCCTCACACCTCGGCCAGCGTGCCTCACTCGCCTCGGCCTGCGTGCCTCACACCACGGCCTGTGTGCCTCACACCTCGGCCTGTGTGCCTCACACCTCGGCCTGCGTGCCTCACACCTCGGCCTGCGTGCCTCACTCGCCTCAGCCAGCGTGCCTCACACCACGGCCTGCGTGCCTCACACCCCTCGGCCTGCGTGCCTCACACCTCGGCCTGCGTGCCTCACACCTCGGCCTGCATGCCTCACTCGCCTCAGCCAGCGTGCCTCACACCACGCCCTCACACCTCGGCCTGCATGCCTCACTCAGCCAGCGTGCCTCACACCACAGCCTGCGTGCCTCACTCCCCTCAGCCAGCGTGCCCTCACCCACGGCCTGCATGCCTCACTCGCCTCAGCCAGCGTGCCTCACACCACGGCCTGCGTGCCTCACTCGCCTCAGCCAGCGTGCCTCACACCACGGCCTGCGTGCCTCACACCTCGGCCTGCGTGCCTCACACCATGGCCTGCGTGCCTCACACCTCGGCCTGAGTGCCTCACACCACGGCCTGCGTGCCTCACTCGCCTCAGCCAGCGTCTTCACACCACGGCCTGTGCCTCACACCCTCCTGCCTGCCTCACACCTGCCTCACGTCGCCTCGGCCTCGTGCCACTCGCCTCGGCCTGCGTGCCTCACACCTCAGCCAGCGTGCCTCACACCTCGGCCAGCGTGTGTCACTCGCCTCGGCCTGCGTGCCTCACTCGCCTCGGCCTGCGTGCGTCACCTCGGCCAGCGTGCTTCACTCGCCTCGGCCTGTGTGCGCCACCGCCAGCGTGCACCTCGCCAGCGTGCCTCACACCGGCCTCGTGCCAGCGTGCCTCACTCGCCTCGCCAGCGTGCCTCACACCTCAGCCAGCGTGCCACACTTGCCTCGGCCTGCGTCGCCCAGCGTGCCTCACACCCAGCGTGCCAGCCAGCGTGCCTCACTTGCCTCGGCCAGCGTGCGTCACCTCAGCCTGCGTGCCTCACTTCAGCCAGCGTGCCTCACTCGCCTCGGCCTGCGTGCGTCACCTCAGCCAGCGTGCCTCACTCGCCTCGGCCAGCGTGCCTCACACCTCGGCCTGCGTGCCTCACCCCTCAGCCAGCGTGCCTCACTCGCCTCGGCCAGCGTGCCTCACACCTCAGCCAGCGTGCCTCACTCGCCTCGGCCAGCGTGCCTCACACCTCAGCCTGCGTGCCTCACTTCAGCCAGTGTTCATCACTTCAGCCTGCATACTTCACTTCACCCGGCTTACCTTACTTCAGCCACCTACCTCACTTTTGTTGTAAACACAAAGACTGCAGGAAGGAAGCTCAATATAGCAGGCTTCATGTGGTTTTTATTTTTTATTTATTTATTTATTTTGGTTTTGCGAGGTAGGGTCTCACTCTGGTCCAGTCTGACCTGGAATTCACTATGTAGTCTCAGGGTGGCCTTGAACTCTCAGCGATCCTCCTACCTCTGCCTCCCGAGTGCTGGGATTAAAGGCGTGTGCCACCACGCCCGGCTAGGCTTCATGTTTTTTAACAAGACTCCACACAGTGTGCTGGGAGTACAGAGAACTACATCTGTTGTTCTTTCACTCTCTGCACATCTTAGTACAATTTGACCAAAACACCACAGAGTTGCTACATCTCAGTTTCATCTGATTGTCATTAACTCCCAGCATAGAAGTCATAATCCTGAAACTTCTAGATACTAGGACTGAGTTGATAATAAAAAAAGTTAGGGCTGAAGATATGGCTCAGTGGTTAAGGCATTTGCCTGCAAAACCAAAGGACTCAGGTTCGATTCCCCAAGACCTACATTAGCCAGATGTACAAGGTGGCGCATGCTTCTGGAGTTCGTTTTCAGTGGCTGGAGGCCCTGGCGCACCCATTCTCTCTCACTCTTTCTCGCCCCCCTTTTTTCTATCTAATTAATTAATTAATTTTTAAGAAAGAAATTTAAGGGAGGGGAGGGAAATATCATGGTTTATTGTCCCTAAGAATAGAAGTTGTCAATAAAAAATAAAAATTGGAAAAAAAGAATATTTAAAGTAACAAACATCACTTGGCCTTCTTTACAAACAAGCTCTAGACCAGACCATGATGGAGATGGGAACAAAGAGCAAGAACCTAGAGGTGAGAGAGTGAGGATTAAGGAAGGTAACATCTTGTTAATTAGCTAGCAGAAGCTTGGGGGAAAATACTGGTCTACAGTCATGTGTCCACAGAAACAGGTCCCAAAAGTCAAAGTAAAAACAGGAATCAAGGGCTGGAGAGATGGCTTAGCGGTTAAGGCACTTGGCTGCAAATCCTAAGGAGCTGGGTTCCATTCTCCAGCACACACACAAAGCCAGATGCACTAAGTGGAGCATGTGTCTGGAGTTTGTTTGCAGTAGCAAGAGGTCCTGACACATCCCTTCTCTTTCTCTCTCCCTCTTTCTCCTTCTCTCTCTCAAATAAATAAATAAAATATTAAAAAAAAAAAACAGGAATCAGGGCTGGAGAGACAGCTTAGCAGTTAAGGTGCTTGCCTATGTAGCCTAAGGACCCATGTTCGATATCTCTCCAGATCCCACATAAGCCAGATGCACAAATGTGAGGCAAGCGCAAGGCTGCACATGCTCACTAAGTGGTGAAAGTGTCTGGAGTTTGATTTCAGTGGCTGAGCCCCTGGTGCACTAATTCTTTCTCTCTCATAAAAATAAATTAATTAATTTAAAAAAAACAACCAGATGTAAGGCCTGCAGAGATGGCTTAGCTTGCCTGCAAAGCCAAAGGACCCAGGTTAGATTCCCTAGGACCCACATAAAGCCAGATACAGAAGGTGGCATGTGTCTGGAGTTTGTTTGCAGTATCTAGAAGCCCTGGTATGCCCATTCACTGTCTCTGTCTCTTTCTTTCTCTTTCAGAAAGAAAGAAAGAAAGAAAGAAAGAAAGAAAGAAAGAAAGGGAAGAAAGGAAGGGAGGGAGGAAGGAAGGAAGGAAGGAAGGAAGGAAGGAAGGAAGGAAGGAAGGAAGGAAGGAAGGAAGGAAGGAAGGAGAGAGAGAAAGAAAGGAGGGAGGGAGAAGAGGAGGGAGGAGGGAAGGGGAGGGGAGG
Source organism: Orientallactaga sibirica (assembly GCA_036365145.1). Taxonomy (NCBI): domain Eukaryota; kingdom Metazoa; phylum Chordata; class Mammalia; order Rodentia; family Dipodidae; genus Orientallactaga; species Orientallactaga sibirica. The sequence goes on along the minus strand of JAEOAD010001894.1, from coordinate 2,895,755 downwards.
GGAGGAGAGGAGAGGAGAGGAGAGGAGAGGAGAGGAGAGGAGAGGAGAGGAGAGGAAAAGAAAAGAAGAAAGAGAAAAGGAAGGAAAAGAAAAACCAAGTTAAGTCTTATAGTGCTCCATCCAAAACTCTACTATTATGAAAATGGGGGTGGGGGATGTTGGAGTTTTGGGTAATTAATATGTAAAAATACAACTATAAATTCAACAAATAATTTGTTAATTTCTACATGCTAGAGAGGTAGGGCTGGAGGGGAGGTTATTTAATGCTTATTTTTTCTATCCAACAACCTAGTTAAGAAAAAATACAAAGATAATGTGGGACAATAGGTAGAAGCCAAAAAGTCTGCTCAGCTAAGTTAAAAGAACCTTAACAAAAGACGTTAACCACCCTAGGCCCTCCCTGGGCCTACTGTGAGAACAAATGGCTTTCTGGTAGGTAACTGGACAGGAGCGCCATCCCCAACAGAAAACCCATCGTTCAGAACAGCAAAGGGGGGGAGGGAGACAATGCTTATGGAATAAGACCCCTCTTTATGCCCCTCTCTGCCCTCAGAGATGACTAAACAGTTTAGCTCCTCCTCAGAGTCCAGGGGCATAAAGTTCCCAGATACCTTGAAAGAAGAAGACAGTAGAGGAGAAAGAATCCGGTAACCACTTCCTAAGTAAATATCGAGTCAGAGGCAACCGCCTCGACCTGGAGAATGTGACGGTGGAATTTCGCCCATGGCCCCTTTGCAGAGTTCACGGCAAAGCAAATGGGTATCAGTGGAAAAGAGACAGATGATGATGCCAGGAAGTGATTTTCTGAGCTCCAAGAAGACAAGTGTCCAGGTTGAAGCTCTTGCACCACAAAAGCAAAAACTACCACAGAGCTATTGAAATGAAGCTAGTGACCATCGAAGAGGAATGGTCTACAACTGGGCAAGAGTAAGTACTAAAGGAGACCAGGCTAAGCTCAAACTTCTCAGCAATATCAAACACAAAGAGGCGGGGAACTTGTTATGAACCTTGCTGATTACGTGACTAGCCTTTGAGATCTATCCATAAGCTTTCATTAGAAAGGCTTTGTGGTCTTCCCAACAACTTTCATTATAAATGTCCTTTTATGCTCTCGGAAGAGAAGGGTCTCACTGAAGGTAATTGCTAACCATGTTTTCGTTATGTATTATAGAAAAAAAGGAAATGAGAACACTGTGATAACATTGGAAGTCCAGACCAGAAATAAAAATTGGAAACCCAAATAATTGAAAAGATTCATCACTGATTCTTCTATATAATTCTTGGTTCTAAAAGGGAATCAAAAGTGGAGAGCTGGACTGGAGAGATGGCTCAGCAGTTAAAGTGTTTGCCTGCAAAGCCAAAGGATCCCAGTTCAATTCCCTAGGATCCATGTAAGCCAGATGCACAAGGGGGGCACATGCATTTGGAGTTCGTTTGCAGTGGCTGGAGGCCCTGGCGTGCCCATTCTCTCCCTCTCTCTTTCTCTCTCTCAGCCCCTTCCTCTCTCTCTCTCAAATAAATAAACATATTTTTTTTTTAAAGTTGAGAGCTAAGGAATCAGGCAACAAGCATGAACACTCACCAAAGCCTACTGGGAAATTACCACTGCATCCAGGCAGCCAAGGCCTGAATGAAACATATTAACCAGCAAAGTCTGACATGCCCACATTCTAATATCCACTTTCTGAAGTTCAACAATACTCCATTCAAACCTACAGCAAGGGTTACCTCCTGGGGTAGAGTGCTAGCCTCAGCAAAGAGGCACCAAAGAATTTTCTTGGAGTGGTGACAAGTTCTGCAGCATGACCTGGTCCTGTTCTATGGGCACACAAAGGTAAAAATCCATCTAGCTGCATACTTAAGGAGTTTGCATGTTACACTGGCTAATAACACTGCTAATGAAATGAAAATTTAACTGAAAGTTTAATTAAAATAGTAATGAAAGAAAGCAAAAAAAAAAAAAGTAGGGTTAATGGATGAATTTAGAGCTGTGGAGGGAGGTTAAGTAAATACATTATATAACACACTACATGACCAAAGATCTGTATGAGGCTGATGCACAGTTCACTGCACCCAAAAGATCACCTAAAAATTTGTAAAAAGGGAAAAGATACAAATACACAAACTTAACACTGAGAAAGGGAAATGTTAACCAACATTTTTAAAAAATGGGCTGGAGAGATGGATTAGTGGTTAAGCGCTTGCCTATGAAGCCTAAGGACCCCGGTTCAAGGTTCAATTCCCCAGGACCCACATAAGCCAGATGCACAAGGTGGTACATGCATCTGGAGTTCATTTGCAGTAGCTGGAAGCCCTGGCACACCCATATTTATTCTCTCTCTCTCCCTCTTTCTCTCTCTCTGTCTATTGCTAATAAACATATAATAATAAACAAAAAAATTTTTAACTAATCTAGGGTTGTAGATATAGCCTAGTGGTTAAGACACTTGCCTGTGAACCCAGGATCAATTCCCCAGGACCCACATAAGCCAGATGCATAAGGTGGGCACATGCACCTAGAGTTCATTTGCAGTGGCTGGAGGCCAGAGCACCTATTCTTTCTTTCTTTCTTTCTTTCTTTCTTTCTTTCTTTCTTTTTTTTTTTTTTCTTTCTTTCTTTCTTTCACTCTCTCTCTCTCTCTCTCTCTCTCTCTGCTTCTCTCTCAAGTAAATAATTAAATAAACAAAATATTTTTTTAAAAAATAAATAATGTTAAATAATAGTATGCCTATTTCATTTCTAAAATTGTTAAAAACTGGGCTGGAGAGATGGCTTGGCAGTTAAAGGTGCTTTCTTGCAAAGCCTGCCAGCCCAGTTTTGAGTCCCCAGTACTCTCGTAATGCACAGAGAGGTCACGGTCTGGAGCTGGTGTGCAGTGGCAAGAGATACTGGTGTGCTTATTCTTTCCCCCTCTTCTCCTCTCCTCTCCTCTCCTTCTTCTCCTAGTCTCTTCTCTTCTCTCTCCCCTTGCAAATAAATACACAAATACTTAAATAAAACTGTTTGAAAATCTTTATAAAATAGAAATCCCAAGCAAAGCAAACATGTGCAACAAATTCCAAAATTTTCATAGCAATAAACCTCACAAAAGTCACTGGTATTAGGGAATTTCATAGATGAAATATTGTACACTTTCAAACCAATCTGAATTGTACCTAAGATTCCCATATTTAGCAGGTAAACTAGGGTACCCAGTTGCGTTTGCAAATATTTTCAAAAAGTATTCTGGGTTGGAGAGATGACTTAGCACTTAAGGCATTTGCCTGCAAAGCCTAAGGACTCAGATTCAATTCTCCAGGTCCCATGTTAGCCAGATGCACAACATGGTGCATGCATCTGGAGTTCGTTTGCAGTGGCTAAGGCCGTGGTGCACCCATTCTCTCTCAGTCTCTCTCTCCCTCCATCCCTCTGTCTCTAATAAATAAATTATTTTTTAAGTATTCCATGTTTATCTGACATTCAGATTAGCTGGGAACCATGTTATGTGTCTACCCTATTGGGACCAGGTGCAGAAAGACAGCCTCATTGTTTCTCTTTTATGACTAGATAGACTGGTGATAGCTTTGGGGGAAAAGATAGGTAAGTGAAATGAGATAATTTCAGGATTCCCCTGTCTCTCTGAGAATACGTGCTATCATTAAAAATAATAAAATGCCGGGTGTGGTGGTGCATGCCTTTAATCCCAGCACTCAAGAGGCAGAGGTAGGAGGATTGCCGTGAGTTTGAGGCCACCCTGAGACTACAGAGTGAATTCCAGGTCAGCCTGGAACAGAGTGAGACCCTACCTCAAAAAACCAAAAAATAACAATAATAATAATAATATAATAATAATAATAATAAAATGAAATAAAATTTTAAAACAGGCCAGCCTTCAACTTACCAATAGAAGGATTCACTGACAAAGATGATTCTAACAATGTATGCCAAGTTCTGAGGGAATGTGAAAATCAAGAAATAACCCAGGGGACTGATGGCTTAGTGGTTAAGGCATTTGCCTGCAAAGCCAAAGGATCCTGGTTCGATTCTCCAAGACCCACGTAAGCCAGATACACAAAGGGGGAGCATGAGTCTATTTGTAGTAGCTGGAGGCCTTGGAACACTCATTCGCTCTCTTGCTCTCTCTCTCTCTCTCTCTCTCTCTCTCTCTCTCTGCCTCTTTCATCACTCTCTCTCTCAAGTAAATAAATTTTTTTAAAAAAATTTTAAAGTGCTTGAAAAAAAAAAAAGAAAGAGCCTAGGAAAGCACCGGTTAACTACAATGTCTCCAGCTGAACAGCTAGTCTATAGAAATAAAGCAAAGACAGACTTTCTTGCAAATTCTGCCAACAGTAGAAGCAAAGCAGGAGATGAACAAAGGGGACTGGTGAGTGCTAGAAATATTAAATTCTGATAATACTGAGAGAGAAAAAACCTGGAACTCACAGTAAGAAACAGAAAGAAAGCAAAATCACTGACAACTTAAAATAGCACAAAACTGAAGTAAAAAGAGAATTTAAATCCTATCCCAAGGTAAATTTTTAATGTTCCCAATGAGTTCTGGGTAAGAAGTAAGTAAAAAAAAAATAAACCCAGCACACAAAACCACTGCCAGCAGAGAGCCCAGTCTACTTTGCCAAGCAAGGCACTGCCCGCTCTAGCTACATCCCATTAGCCTCTGCCCTCCTCCCCTCCTGGGTCCCCTTCTTGTCCCTTCTCAGGCACACACACCTCTGCACTCTTCTGTACCTCATCAGCAATTGTAGCAGACAGCTGCGGATCCTGAGATGAACTTCCAAACCAGTACCTTTGTGGAGGAAGGGACTTTTTTATTGAAGCTTACAGATCCAGGGGAAGTTCCATAATGGCAGAAGAAACTGGCCTGCTTTCACACGTCTAACAAGAGAGAGAGAGAGAGAGAGAGAGAGAGAGAGGAGAGCCCACAAACCAAAAAGCCCAAAAGCCACCCCGCAGACACAGCACACTTCAGGAACTCCAGAACTCGGGCACTTTGCATATCTTTAGACTGGACTTCCAAATCCACCAGCACACCTTAGGTCTGGACCCTGGGATTCACCCTGACATCTCCAGCCAGCTAGCCAGAAATATAAGAAAACACTCCAGAATCTACTGGGGAAGGCTTATTCAAACTACCACAGGAATGTTACCTTACATTTCATGGCTTTCATGTCACCATCTCATTGCCAGGGTCACAATCTCATCTAATTTGCCCCATTTCACACCCCAACACTTCCTCCTAACCCCTTCCCCCACCCCCACTTTCCTTCACGGTTCTTCTCACGTTCAACATGCACATTTCCTGCGTCTGCCTTTCTCTCTGCTTCTCCCAGCAGCCCACAAGCTCCACGCCAGAGAGCAAAGACTCCTGTCTCCCCCATGGCTTCCCCACAACAGCGAAACAGTGCTTAGATGTACTTGGTTGTCAACAAACATGCTTCTTTATTTATTTATTTGACAGAGAAAGTGGGAGAGAGAGAGAATGGGTGCACCAGGGCCTGCAACCAGCCACTGCAAACGCACTCCACATGCATGCGCCCCTTTGTGCAGCTGGCTAATGTGGGTCCTGGGGAATCCAACCTGGGTCCTTTGGCTTTACATGCAAACGCCTTAACTGCTAAGCCATCTCTCCAGCCCTCAACAAATATTTTTTGAGTGTCTGGGGGAAGAGCGTTAGGCAAGAGAGAGAGACAAAAGGAAGGAGTACAGGGATCTGGGAAGGTTTTGCAGAAGAGACTGAAGATGACTTCACTCCAGAGTGATAAGACATCCTTCTAAGGAAACATTCCCTGGTAGGAAGAAGTTTTGCATCTTTATCAATTATTTTAAGCTGTGACAGTTTTGTTCATGTATATATATATCTTGATCTTACCTCCCTGTCTCCCCCTCTTATCCACATCCTCCTCCCCTTAACACCCTCTTCTTCCCCATTAATCCCCATCTTGCTTTCATAATTTAGGAATTTTTTTTCTTTTCTTTTCCCATTCAGTTAAATTAGTGATTGCTTGTGTACTACAGCTATTCCATAAGTGCTTATACACGAAAGATTCTCCAACACAAAGGAGAAACAGCTTCACTCTCCTTCAGCATAAGAATAGATAGCCCAAGGGCTTAGGAGCCAGTGGAATATTATGTACCAACAAAAATGAAATAATGGAGAAGTTAAAATGCCATTTTCCTCATCTCACTCTCTTCTCCACCTCTCATTCCTTTGCTCTAGGCAATAATTTGTCGTTCTGCAACTGGGGCCATTAGTGGAGAGTCATTATACCTTACAGCCACAGTAGTTAGGGCCTGCACTGGGGGAAGCAGGTATTCTGCATACAGCACATGGTCCCCTTCTAAGCCTATTGACCCCCCACTGTATTAGTCAGGATTCTCCAGAAGAATAGAACCAAACCAATAGAATAAATTGTATTAAAAGAGGAATTTATTGGATTAGCTTGAGGCAGTCCAACAATAGCAGTCTGCAGACCCAAGAGTCAAGGAAGCCCATAGCTGCTCAGTCCACGAGGCTGGATGCCTAAGCAGTCCCCATCCAGCACTGAAGGCCTGGAGGCATCCTGGAGAGACACTGCTCTTCAGTCCAGGCTGGAAGGCAGCAAGCAGCTCTGGCAGCCAGGTAGGATGACAGGATTCTTTCCTCCCAGATCTTCCTTAAATAAAGACACCCCCCCCCCCAACTGTGAGAGGGGCCACCTACTCTGGGGGAAGAAATTCCTCCTTCAGTTAATCCTTCCTGGAAATCAGAGACCCACCCAAGAGGAATGTCTGTGGATTCCCAAACAGATCAAGTTGAGAGCAGAACTCCACCACCATGCCCACTCACCCCAGAAATGAGGAGTCTCTAGAAACATAGAGGTTGTGGCTACAGGGCTGGGGAGATGACTCAGCCAGTAAAGGTGCCTGAGTAAAGCCAGACATGATGTCACACACACCTCTGAGCAGGACACAGAGCCACGGAGCCAGGAGAACACGGATGCTGGCAAACAGCTGGGACAAGCGAGACCCAGTCTCAAAAGAAGGTGGAACGAGAACAGAAGAGCCCCAGGATTGCTCACATGGGTTCCATGGTTCATACACACACGCACACACACACACACACACACACACACACGCACAAATACATACTAAAAATGAATGCAATTTAAAGAGAAGTTGTGACTACAACTTATAAATAAGCAGAAAATCCAACCTTCTAACTAAAGGGTCATGCCAATTGCTGCAACTAAACTCATAAGTGACCAGAGGTCTCCTTAAGCTGTCTGGAAGCTTGCTGGCTTGGAATCAACAAAGTCCAAAACTAAAAGTAGAATGAGCCCAGAACCATAGATGCTTCTGTTAGGCAAGGCATTGGAAAACAACTTCCTTCTGAATATGTAATCACCTTCCTTTGAGCTGCAGATTTTCTTGAGGCAGTTCACTTTAGCTCAGGTCATGGGGGTACATTAAGTTTCCTCTTTTCAGGAGGCTGCGGTAGGAGGATTGCTTGAGCTCAGGCCTTCAAAACCAGCCTCAGGAATGAAATGAGACCCTCAGACTCTTGCGCAGAAGACAAACAAGACAAGTCGTGTGTGTGCAAGTGTCACTGACAATTCCTCTGGAACCCCTAAAATAGAACTTGTTGCTTTTCAAAGGAAAAATGGGGAAAAGGGCTGGATGATGGCTTAGCAGTTAAGGCACTTGCCTGCAAAGCCAAAGGACCCTGGTTCGATTCCCCAGGACCCACATTAGCCAGATGCACAAGGTGGCACACGCATCTGGAGTTCATTTGCAGTGGTTGGAGGCCCTGGCATGCCCATTCCCTCCCCCTCTCTCTCTCTCTCCCTCTCTCTCTCTCTCTCTCTCTCTCTCTCTCTCTCCCCCTCTTTTTCTGTCAAATAAACAAGTAAAAAATGCTAAAATAAAAAATTGGATAAACAAGCTGGGCGTGGTGGTGCACTCCTTTAATCCCAGCACTCAGGAAGCAGAGGTAGGAGGATCACCGTGAATTCCAGGCCACCCTGAGACTACATAGTTGTTAATTAGTTAATTCTGTGTCAACCTGAGCCACAGTGAGACCCTATCTCAAAAAACCAAAAAAAAAAAAAAAAATTAATAAACGAAAACAATGATCAGCAGTGACCCCTCTGTTTTGATCTGACTTCTGGGAAATTTTAGAAGCAAGAGAACCAAAAGGCTCTGTGGCTATTTCCTTGGGGAATCTCAGGCAGGGGAAAGGACAACAAAGAGCAGGCGAGGCCCAGGATCCCACCATGCTAGCAGGCAGGATGCCATAGCAGAACAGCACACATCACCACTACAGGCATTTGGGTGGTGGCAGGAAGTACAAAGAGCTCTAAAGGCCCACAGGATTCTGGATTGGTAGCAAAAAAGGACCCAAAGAGCTAATTTGCAAGAAGCTCTTATCTGAGAACTCAAAAGAAAACTGTAAAATGTGGAAAGCTTGAAAAATGTGCTAAGGCACACCTGGAAGAGAGAAGCAATGTACCCACAACACCCAGAAACTAAAGTTGTGGTATAGCTTACTAGGAAAGCTTCATATCACTCAGTTTTCTCTGATTCTTTGAGGACAGACAGGAAAGGGAACTTGATTCCATAGCTGAACTTGGGCTGGAGAGATGGCTTAGTGGTTAAGGCATTTGCCTGAGAAGCTTAAGGACCCCTGTTCAACTCCCCAGAAACCACATAAGCCAGATACACAAGGTGATGCATGTGCAAGGTCATGCGTGCACAAAAGGTGGCCCATGCACAAAAGGTAGCACACATGTCTGGAGTTCGATTGCAGTGGCTAGAGGCCCTGGTGTGCTAATTCTCTCCTTCTGTCTCTTACTATCTATCTCATTAAAAAGCAGAGTTGAGAGCTGGGCGTGGTGGCGCACGCCTTTAATCCCAGCACTCAGGAGGCAGAGGTAGGAGGATCGCCGTGAGTTCAAGGCCAGCCTGAGACTACATAGTGAATTCTAGGCCAGCCTGGGCTAGAGTGAAACCCTACATCAAAAAAAAAAAAAAAAAAAGAGTTGAACTTATGTCCATGTGGCTTTGAAAACAGGACCCTGCAGCCAACAATACAGTAGTGTCCAGTTCTCCCCCATAGACCCACATTTTGAACCACAACTGACCCCTTTGCCAGCTACCATATATTGATTTTCTGATGCATGAAAGAAGAACACACAGATAATCCTCCACCTCATTATCTTTCCCTCGGCCACACCCCCTAGGGATATGCTCCTTTAAAGGCATGCTATGTCATAAAACAGCTCAAGAGCAGAAGCAGTGGGCACTGCTGGGTATCATAGGAGCTTCACATCTTTGTCTCCCTCTGAGGCCCTTACACACACACACACACACACACACACACACACACACACACACACTGGCATACATGTTTAGTAAAGGAGTTTAGTAAAGTTTAGTAAAGGAGTTGGGGAGGTAGCTCAGCGGAGCTAGTGATTGCCTAGCATGCACCAGGCCGTGGGTTTGAATATCAGCACAGCATCAACTGGCCTATACTCCCAGTACTCAGGAGATGGAGGCAGGAAGATGATAAGTTCAAAATTATTCTTGAAAAAAATTCAAAAGAGGGAGAGGGGAAAAAATCTTAGTCAAAATAAGTTATGTCTAGAGAAACAAAGATTAGAAAGAAAAGGTATTTAAAAGTAATACATCTTAGCTGGGCGTGGTGGCGCACGCCTTTAATCCCAGCACTCGGGAGGCAGAGGTAGGAGGATCGCTGAGAGTTCGAGGCTACCCTGAGACTACATAGTTAATTCCAGGTCAGCCTGGACCAGAGTGAGACCCTACCTCGCAAAACCAAAAAAAAAAAAAAAAAGTAATACATCTTGAAAACAAGGGAATAAGAGAAAAGCAAGAGGGTCATACACATATACACATGTGTACATTTAGTGCCTAGATCATGGATGTGTTGGCCAGTAGATTAAGAAATGATAGAATAGGGCTGGAGAGATGACTTAGCAGTTAAGGCACTTGCCTGCGAAGGCTAAGGACCCATGTTCGACTCTCCAGATCCCACGAAAGCCAGACATACAAAGGTGAGGCAAGCACAAGGTCGCACACACCCACTAGGTGGTACAAGCATCTGGAGTTCAATTGCAGTGGCTGAGGCCCTGGCATGCCAATTCTCTCCAACCCCCAACCCCTTTCTCTCTTTCCCTAAAATAAAATTGAAAAAAAGAAAAGAAAGAAATGATGGAATAATCATCAATATCCAGTCTTTCTTTCTCTCTCGTGATCTTTGCATGTGCAAGCTACACTCCCAGCCCCCTGGAGCCCTTTAGAGGCATGGAGTCATTCAACCTCTGCCTTCTTACTGCCTGCAAGCTTCCTCACAACTGCATTCCGGGGCAATACAGCCAGAAGTGGACTTCTCTCCACAACTTTGTGTTAGTACTGGCTCAGTTTGAGAACAGAGGATAGACAAAATGTCCATGCTGTAGGTTACAGATAATTCCAAACGGGTCATTGGCAAATCAAGGACCCATTGCTTCCTGCTTTTGCCATGAACATGTGGGCAGACCACTGAGGGAACAGGCTCGAGCTGGTTATTGTATAGTGAGTCAATAACAAAGACTTGTTAGATGCAAGAGCCTCTCAGAGCTTCTGAGCACCGTTTAGCACCAGCTCCACTGTTACTAAGACAGTCATTGAACTAAAAATATGCTTCTATTTCATCCTGACTTTACTTCATTAGGAATATTTTGCTCAGACAATGACCCTAGACTCCACTTCAACTTTATATTTGGGTTTTACAAAAATTTATGCAAGCTTAGCTTCTATTGTTAGGGGCAACTAAATATTTGCTATAAGCATATCTCTACAGATTAGCTTTAAAGAGAGCTGCCTTCCAATAGGAATACTACAGAGGTTCTGTTCTCAAGCCTTATTGATACAACCCTACTGAACCATTAAGAGACCCAGGAAAGCCAAGTTCAAAGATGAAAACTGGGGGCTGGAGAGATGGCTTAGTTGAAAGTACTTTCTATGCATGAGCACTGTAGTTCCAAAGCTCAGCACTGCATGGCAGAGCAACCCCATAATTACAAAGCTCAGCACTGCAGGGTAGGCATGGCAGAGCACTCCCATAATTACAAAGCTCAGCATTGCAGGGTCAGCGTGGCAGTGCACTCCCATAATTGCAAAGCTCAGCACTGCAGGGTAGGCATGGCAGTGCACTCCCATAATTACAAAGCTCAGCACTGTGGGGTAGGCATGGCAGTGCACTCCCATAATTACAAAGCTCAGCACTGTGGGGTAGGCATGGCAGTGCACTGCTATAATTACAAAGCTCAGCACTGTGGGGTAGGCATGGCAGTGCACTCCCATAATTACAAAGCTCAGCACTGTGGGGTGTGGTGCACTGGCTCAGCACTGCACTCCCTATAATTACAAAGCTCAGCACTGTGCAAAGCTCAGCACTGTGCAGGTGTGGCAGTGCACTGCTATAATTACAAAGCTCACCACTGTGGGGTTGGCATGGCAGTGCACTCCCATAATTACAAAGCTCACCACTGTGGGGTTGGCATGGCAGTGCACTCCCATAATTACAAAGCTCACCACTGTGGGACTGGCATGGCAGGGCACTGCTATAATTACAAAGCTCACCACTGTGGGGTTGGCATGGCAGGGCACTGCTATAATTACAAAGCTCAGCACTGCAGGGTCAGCGTGGTAGTGCACTGCTATAATTACATAGCTCAGCACTGTGGGGTAGGCATGGCAGTGCACTGCTATAATTACAGAGCTCAGGAAGTGGAGAGAGGAGCATCCAGGAGCAGGTTAGCTGGCTAGGCTAACCAAGTTGACAAGTTCTGGGTTCAAATGAGAAAACATGTCTCAATGAATAAGATGAAGAGAGGTCAAGGAAAGACACCCAACACTAACCTCTGCCTCCACACACATGAGAATAAATACTCACATACACATGGATGCCCAGGAACATGCGAACACACATATTCACATGTACACACATACACATGCAAAATATGATGAACATAGAATGTAAATTACAAAAATCCTAATGTTTTCCTCATCAGAGTTTAAAAAGACAATAAACACAGTTGTAAGTTCTGGGAGAAAACAATGAAATACATTCTACACACAGTTTTGTTTGGTTTGTTTTGTTTTGTTTTTTGTTTTTCGAGGTAATGTTTCAATCTAGCCCAGGCTGGCCTAGAATTCACTATGTAGTCTCAGGGTGGCCTTGAACTCACGGTGATCCTCCTACCTCTGCCTCCTGAGTGCTGGGATTAAAGGTGTGCGCCACCACGCCCGGCCTACTCTACACACATCTTTATATCATTTTGTATCTTTCTTACTGCTATAGCTGTGAGTACTAAGTAACTTCGGATAATATCTTCAGGAAAAGTGCACTTAGCCCATGACAGCACTAATAGTATATGTATTTTTAAAAGCAACATTTCATAAGAAACGGGCAGTTCCATGAGCCATTGCACATTCTTTGAATCCTTTCTGTTTTCCTACAGGATCTTTAGAATGCCTTTATGATTGTGGGGTAGTGATTGCCAGCAGTTTCACAAAATAAAGGCTTCACTGTCTCATAATTATTACTCAGAGATTTGATAGACCCACATGGAATTTGTTGTATTCTAACGCACACATAAGAATCTCACTTTAAATCGCCCATAAGCATAAATACAAAATTTTGTATTGTGCAATACAAAAATACCTTCTTACAAAAGGATACAAAAGAGACAAGAGTTGCTAGGCAACCACCTGGCACAGGTCTTAGCATCCTAGGTTTTAAAAAAAAAAGAGAGAGAGTTCTGTGGTGCTGCCACCACCTGAAGGGTTTTGCTTACTGCCACAAAAGAACAGGAAGAGGGGAGCTGGAATGCGACAGAGAACCACTGCCATTCTCCCCATTCTCCTCACATTGTGCGGCAACATATTTTATCAATCTTAATATGTTTACTTACAAACCAAGTGAAATGAGCCTTATTTGGAGGTTTTCCAACCCTCAGCTTTCTCCTAGCATTCATTTGCTACACCACTCTGCCCAGTCTCCTGTGTGGCTGGTAAAGTGATCATTACACACGGGCTTTCCTGCACACACTCAACAGTAGAAGCCATCACCAAGATGAACCAGCCTTCGGCGGCCTTCAGATTTAGCTCCTCAGTGTGCCCCCAACTCCCACGTACCTAATACTAGAGGTGATTTCATGGCGTTTGACTGTTTCAGCAACCAACTTCAATGTGGATGAATTCAAGAAGCTGATGTCCTATGTTTCGGCTCTAAAAAAGGAACAGCATGGGGGCTGGAGAGATGGCTTAGCTGTTAACACGCCTGCCTGCCAAGCCTAAGAATGCCCGATTGGTTCTCCAGGTACCACATTTAGCAAAAAGGTGACGCAAGGGCACAATGCTGCGCTTGCCCACAAGGAGGCGCACACATCTGGAGTTTGTTCACAGGGGCTGAGATGCCACTAGCACATCCATTCTCTCTCTCTCAAAAAAAAGGAACAGCACAGAGGAAAGCCTGGATTGGGAATGCAGAGGATTGACCCTAGGCCAGATGCCATCTAAAGCCCAGCATTGTAGATGTAAGAATTACAGAGCTTTAGATCTATGGCACAGAGCTTTATGCACGGTCCAGAGTCAAGATAGCTGATGGAAGTGCTTGTTCCACCACCTACTCATGATCTTTGGCAAGATGCTCAATGCCTCAAACAGCATGTTTCCTCACAGAGAGTTTTTTTTAATGTATTTAAAATTTTTATTTTATTTATTAATTTGAGAGAAAGAGGCAGAGAGAGAGAGTGAGAATGGGCGCACCAGGGCCTCCAGCCACTGCAAACGAACTCCAGATGCGTGCGCCCCTTGTGCATCTGGCTTACGTGGGTCCTGGAGAATTGAACCAGGGTCTTTTGGCTTTGCAGGCAAACACCTTAACCACTAAGCCATGTCTCCAGCCCTCAAAGAGAGTTTCTAAAAGCCAATCTTATATGAATACCTGGGAAGCCCTTGTCTTAGTCTCTGACATGTACTGCAAATGTTACAAATATTTATATCATTAGTATCATGTTGAAGGTCGATACTAAATAAAGTATTCGACTTGATGTCATTAACTAAAATGACTGGGTGCTTGTGTTGGATGACTTTGATCCCACGTGCAGGGTGAAGAGGTGTGCTCTTTCAGAATGAGTTTCATGGGTGAGACGGTGCAGGTGGAGCTTCAGCACACATGAGAGAGCGCCTTGGTCAGAGAGACCTAGCTATGCCCTATATCCTGCATGACCTGAGGGCATGTGATCACAGCAATGATCTTGGCCCCAAGTAGGATGATCTGTGTAGTCTGGTCCCGTGTGATTGTTCCTGCATGCACATAGACGGAACAACATAGGATTGTACATGCGCAGATCGCCGTCAAACTTAGATCTCTGGGCTCCTATCTTAAGAAGGAACATATATGGAACCAAAGGAAACTCGTATGCAAAAGCAATAACCAGCCTGAAACCTGAGATGCCTCTACAGGCGCAGCCTTAGGTGGGTTTTCATACAATTTAACTCTACCTAGCGACATGAGGGCACTTGATGACACTTTTTAAAAAATACTTTATTTATGGGCTGGAGGAACGGCTTAGCGGTTAAGGCGTCTGCCTGCAAAGCCAAAGGACCCGGTTCTATTCCCCAGGACCCACGTTAGCCAGATGCACAAGGGGGCACACACGTCTGGATTTTGTTTGCAGTGGCTGGAGGCTTTGGCGTGCCCATTCTCTCTCTCTCTCTGTCTCCCTCTTTCTCTGTCAAATAAATTAATAAAAATGAAATATTTTTTTTAAATACTTTACTTATTTGAGCGAGAGAGAGAGGGAGAGAATGGGGGTGTCAGGGCCTCTAGCCACTGCAAAGGAACTCCAAACGAGTGTGCCACCTCGTGCATCTGGCTTATGGGAGCGCTGGGGAACCAAACTTGTGTCCCTGGGCTTCGCAGGCAAGCGCCTTAACTGCTAAGCTGTCTCTCCACCTCTTGATGACACGCTGTACCTGTTTCAAGTTGCTTACTTATGTACTCGTGGATTCTGTGTAACGATATTAACACCATGGGCCTCTTTATGGCACACGGCCTTTTCTCCCCATGGCTTTCGTTACACAGCCTCATTGAAATCCCAAACCGGAGATTTGAAGTATAACTAAAAGCTGCATTCTACAACGGGCTACCGTAGCTACTGGGAATACTGAGCTGCCAGCCCCCCCATCCCCCAACAGAAGTTGTCCATCTGAAGAAAGCTCATTTCTCCTTCTGGGGCATCTGGAACTATTAACACAAGAGCCATATTTTCTCGTCCCAACTTGGAACATCTGCCAGTCATCCTGGTTCTGGAACTCCTCCCTGGGACAGACAGGGGCAGAGCTTGACACAGAGGTCACATCGCATTCAACACTTCCTTCCTGCCCTCCAGGGACTCTGATCTGCGCTTCCCGCTCGCTGCTCTCCACCTCCCAGACTGCTTCGTGGGAAGCCCATCCACGAGGCGCTTGGCCAGCAGGTAGCACAGTCGACCTTAACCCAAGCTACACAGGTGACCATCAGTCAGATGCTGGCTGTCCTCACATGCCTACTCCTGATCGAATGAGCTAAGGCCAGAAAGATGACATCACGTGGGAGAGAACCTCATTTCCAGGTGAGCCAAGTGTGTGGCCTCAGAGGATGGTATAAGTGACAGGCCTGGCACCTTCTCTTGTCAGACTCTGACAAGGTCCTTGGGTTTATTTCCATAACTGGCTGCATTCAGCTTGCAACCATTTCTTCTTCAGCGGTACCACCATGTCCTCTGCTTCACAGAGATCCTTCCTTGCCTACGCAAGAACACAGAGGAGAAACATCTCCTCGATTTGATTGCACTCTAAAAATACACACTCTGAGCTTGAGAACCTTACTGCTAATGTTGACAGGCAAACAGGGAAGAGGCATGTAAAATAGCAAACATAATTAATACATTAAGAACAGTTGTTAGAGCGATGTTTAGAAACCAAGCTTGTTATGGCATTAATTAATGACACTCACTCCATATTACTTTTTACAAAAAAAATGTTTGAAAGCTCCCTCCCCCGCCCCACAGTAGCATGACACTTATGAACCAAGACCTCAGCCAGATCTCTAACACCAGCTACTGAGAAGAAGAGGCAGGGAGTTGGAGGCCAGCAGGGACAGCTAGTATTTCTGTCTCAAAATAAGAAATAAAGGGCTGGAGAGATGGCTTAGTGGTTAAGCACTTGCCTGTGAAGCCTAAGGACCCTGGTTAGAGGCTCAATTCCCCAGGACCCATGTTAGCCAGATGCACAAGGGGGCGCATGCATCTGGAGTTCATTTGCAGTGGCTGGAGGCCCTGGCGTGCCCATTCTCACTCCTCCCTCTTTCTCTGTCTGTCTGTTGCTCTCAAAGAAAATAAATAAAAACTAAAAAAAAAAAAAAAAAAAAAAAAAGAGGGCTGGAAGATGGCTCAGCGGTTAAAGATGCTTGCTTCCAAAGTCAGCTGACATGGCTTTGGTTCCCTAGTACCCACATAAAGCCAGATGCACTATGCTGTGCAATAGTCTGCAGTTTGTTTGCAGTGGCAAGAGGCCCTGGCATGCCCATACTTTGTCTCTCGCTCTCTCTCACTTCACAAATCAATGGATAAAAATGTAGAAAAAAGTGATAAAAAGAGTACCAGGGGTAGATGTGAACTCAGTGATGCAGGGTTTGCCCAGCAGCATGAGGTCCGAGATTTAATCACCACACCACCACCACCATCAACAACCAAAAGCCAGGCATGGCTGCTTGCTCAGGATGGTGGGGTAGAATTTCTGGCCAGCCTGGGCTACAGAGTGAATGGGAGGTCAGCCTGGGCTCGAGTGAGACTCTGCCGCAATAAATACATACATACATACATACATACATACATACATACATACATACATACATACATGGCAAAAAAATGACTTCACCATTTTGTTAAAAATTATGTATGCTCAACAGCTAGGAAATGGCCACCAGCTGATGAGTGGATAATAATGTAGTACATAAACACAATGGGATTCTGCTCTGGGGTAAGAAAAAAAAATAAAATAATGAACCGGGCGTGGTGGCACACACCTTTAATCCCAGCACTCGGGAGGCAGCGGTAGGAGGATCACTGTGAGTTCGAGGCCACCCTGAGACTACATAGTGAATTCCAGGTCAGCCTGGGCCAGAGTGAGACCCTACCTCGAAAAACCAAAATAAAATAATAAAATAAAATAAAATAATGAAATTTGCAGGAAAATGGATGGGCTTGGGAAAACAAATCATACGCAGTGAGGTTACATAAGCTCTGAAAGACAAATGCCACATGTGTGGCTCCTAACATGGAGCAGCTTGATTTGTTTATGAGTTACAGTAGTGCCAGCAAGACATTCCACTGAGGCTAGGAAAGAGCAGAAGCAGGGATGGCTGAGGAAGGGATACTTGACAGGCAAGTTGAGGGGCAGAATATATGAGATGGAAGGGTTGTGGCAGGGTATTTGGGTAAGGGAGGGTGGGAGGTGGGAATCAGTACCATAGAAACCTTCCTCTGTTTAGCTAATTAAAAGATGGGCTGAAGAGACGGTTTAGCACTTAAAGCACTTGCCTACAAAGCCTAAGGACCCATGTTCCATCTCTCTCCAGATCCCACATAAGCCAGCTGCACAAAGGTGAGGCAAGCGCAAGGTCGCACATGCCCACTAGGTCGCACAAGCATCTGGGGTTCAATTGCTGTGGCTGAGGCCCTGGCACACCAATTCTCTCTCACTCTCTAAAAAATAAAAAATAGGGCTGGAGAGATGGCTTAGCAGTTAAGACACATGCCTGCAAAGCCTAAGGACCCCAGTTTGATTCTCCATGTCCCACATAAGCCAGATGCACGAGGGGGTGCATGCATCTGCAGTTCGTTTGCAGTGGCTGGAAGCCCTGAGGTGCCCATTCTCACTCTCCTTCTCTCTCTTTGCCTCTCTCTCTATCTTAAATAAATAAATAAATAAATAAATATTTTTAAAGATATAACTTAATAATAGAAGGGGGAGAAAAGTCTGGCAGAAGCACCCTGTAAGGGATGATGAAAACTTAACCCTAAAACCATAGGCTCTGGCTGGTAAATCCCAGCACCAGAACTGGTTTATCCCCCACAGCGAGCTCTTGGCCAGAGAGACCCATGAGGTGCCTAAAACAATGCAGACCATTGCCAAAGCACTTGGTTACGCACCAGATCTTAATGCCAGTGCTGAAGGCATGGATACTGAGAGGTCATGCTGGCACTGAGAAGGAAGCGAGCTCCTGCATGGCTAGCCCTTCCCATGCTGGAAAGTGCTATGCAAGTTGCTGAGGAATGAGGGTCGCCAACCACGTGACCACACAGGGAATCCTGCAAAGTACAAAATCAATGAGCCAGGCAAGATTTATACACACCTGTGTCATAGTGACACACGGGCTCTGAGGGTGAGCAACTGCTCTCTGATTGGCTATGAGGCCTGCTCAGTGGGAGTGAATTCATTCTGGGTACTGAGAACCAAGTCCAAAGCCCAGAGCTTGGAAAGTCATAGACCGCAGCAGGAAGCACCCACTGTTCTTTGGCTAAGAAGAGAGGATCTACCCACCCTCTTAAAAGGATGGTGTTCATCCACTTTGATCCTTGCTACACTCACTCTTGGTCGGAGAGTCTGCCTCTGACAGGTGGCAGCAAATCCTGGGGAGAACCAAGCATCTTCAGTGTGACAAGGAAGGAAAGCTGCCTGGCATGAGATGACTCCTCTCTACCATGTCTGCCAGGACCCCAAAGACATTACAAAGGAAGGGGTGGATTAAATGTGAGTTCTGGGGCTGGAGAGGTGGCTTGGCAGTTAAGGCGCCTGCCTGCCAAACCTAAGAATACCCATTTGATTCTCCAGGTCCCACATTTAGCCAGATGCAAAGTGACACAAGGGCGCAATGCCGCACTTGCCCAAAAGGGGGCACATGCATCTGGAGTTCGTTCACAGTGGCTGAGAGTCTGCTGGCACACCCATCCTCTCTCTCTCTCTCTCTCTCTCTCTCTCTCTCTCTCTCTCTGACTCTCTCAAAAAAAAATTGAGTTGTGCTTTCAGGGTTAGCCTGGCAGCCTCTACCAGTGGTGATGGGAGGTGAGGAGACTCAGAACTCATCGAAGCAAAAAAATCAGAGGCAGCTGAGAGCTCCACACCAAAAAGAGACTTATAACACGCCTTCCAAGGCTCAGGAAATCTGGTGGAAGAGGGGGCAGGGTGACTGTAAGAACCACAGGGTGAGAAGGAATATCATTGGGCCTTGTGCTTGCCATGGAGACTGACTGGTACATTCATGACCCCACAGTTAACACTGATAACCCCACTGAGGGACCCTCAAGGGGATGGGGGTGGGGGAGGAACACAAGAGTATAAACCAATCAGAATATGGCTGTACTAGTCAGGGCTCTCTAGAAGGACAGAACCAATAGAATGAACTGTCTTAAAAAGGGAATTTATTGGGCTGGAGGGATGACTTAGCAGTTAAGGCTTTGCCTGCAAAGCCAAAGGATCCTGGTTCGACTCTCCAGGACCCACGTAAGCCAGATGCACAAGGCGGAGCATGTTGTCTGGAGTTCCTTTGCAGTGGCTACAGGCCTTGGTGCACCCATGCTCTCCCTCTCTTTCTCTCTCCCCCTCTCCCTCTTTCTCACTCTCAAAATAAATAAATAAATAAAACATTTAAATTTTTTTAATTAAAAAAAAAGGGAATTTATTGGTTTAGGTTATAGCAGTTCCAACAATAGTAGTTCACAGGCCTGAGAGTCAAGGAACCCGGTAGCTGCTCAGTCCACGAGGCTGGATGGCTCAGCAGTCCCAATCCAGCACTGAAGGCCTGGAGGCGTCCTGGACAGACGCTGCTCTTCAATCCACATGGGTGTTCAGTCGGCGCAGGAGGAAGAGCTTCCTTAGATAAAGCCCCCTCCGAGAAGGGCCTCCTACTCTGGAAGAAGGGCTTCCCCCTTCAGTCACTCCTTCCTTGAAGTAACTTCGGAGAAACCACTCAAGAGAAATGTCTGTGGAGTCCCAAACAAATCAAGAAGGCAACAGAACTTCCCCATCACAATGGCCAGTATGCAAAATGTTAATGCAGCTCACAATTAATTTTAAAAAGTACAAGCAAAATTGTAAAAATAAATTATGTGTGCTCTTTATATAACTTAAAGTGATGCAGAAACATTTAACAGAAAACAATTGTCTAGACTGTACTGTCAGGAAGCAGACACCTTAATGAACATCATATTATTTCAGTTATCTACTCACAGAGACAGAAAGATGACTCACTCACTAAAAAGTGGAATCATTGTGTACTTCCTATTTTAACTCTGGAAACTTCATTTAGCTAAAAAAGGAAGAGACTCAAATAAGTTGAAGCCATTCCTGCATTCAAGTGACTGTGTTTCTCCACCACATGAATGAACTGTTGCCTAGAAAGTAACTCTTAGGTCACAAGGCAGTCATGAAAAGCCCAAGGTGGCCTCATTTTAGCTGCATGTTTCAACTTCAGATGTTGTCAGTAGACTGACCTGCTGTAAAAATGTGTTGCTTTCCCTCTGTTAACCGAGTTTACCTCATTGTTGACATTATCATGTGTGCCAGAATCGCTTCTTCCCTGTTCTGTTTCCCCACTACACTTTCCTGGTGTGTATGTGTGTGTGTGTGTGTGTGTGTGTGTGTGTTTTTTATGGTTTGTGTCTGAAGTTTTCCCCAGAGATTCTTCTTCTACTGAAAGTTTGGTCCACCCACAGTAATATTCAGAGATGGCAGCCTCTGGGAAGATAATTGTGTCATAAGATATCTAACTTCACTGGTGAATTTATCTGCTAGCAGATCATTATCTGTTGGGACATGGGGAGCTGGTGGAGACATAGATGAGTCCTTGGGATGTGCCTTTTGGCCATGATACTCTGTCTCAGCCCTAACCCAGAGCCAAAATAAAATTAAACCTTTCCTTCTTCAAGTTGATTTTCTTAGGCATTTTATCACAGTAGCATAATCAACACAGCATCTGACTAAATTCTGATAAATATATATATATTGCAGAGAAGGAAGGAAATAACTTCTAGATCATAGCTTCTTACACGATCGTCCAGGGTCCCTAGAGGGTCATGGAATTGAATGTGTAGTTCATAGAAATCTGGCAACAGTAAAAGGTTTCTGAATGAGCAATGACTAAACATTGATTCACAATCAAACGTGCAACGAACCTGAGGTGTTTCTGGCAGTAGTCACCCACGTTGCGTCACACAAGCTCACTGCAGCCTTGGTCTTTGACACGACACGTGCCCTTTACACGGCACGTGCCCAGCACCATCCCAGTGCCTCCCAACACCAGCAAGTGCTGCCTGAAACAACTCAGCCCAGACTGGAAACAAGTGTGTGTTGTGAATTACAGTGATTTATGGTACTTACAAAGTTTTATTGTACAAATCTAACGGCTGAACTAAGGAAAATGAAGACCTTCACTATTTCCCTACTTTCACTCAGCATACAAGTACCAAATTAGTGTGTTTTGGATTGTATTATGTTATAATGGTTGATGTTAAAAATTGTTTGAGGGCTGGAGGGATGGCTGAGTGGTTAAGGCATTTTCTTGCAAAGCCAAAGGACCTAGGTTCAATTCCCCAGGACTCACGTTAACCAGATGCACAAGGAGTGCAAGCATCTGGAGTTTGTTTGCAGTGGCTGGAAGCCTTGGTGCGCCCATTCTGTCTCTCTCTCTATGTCTCTCTCCCCCCTCTGTCAAATAAATAAATAAATAAAAATAACATATTAAAAATTGTTTGAGTTTCTAATTTAAGTTTTATCAAAAATTGTTAAAGGAATTTTGGTTTGGGATAAGGACAGAATTTCCAACAAGTTTGAAATGATCCTGACCATCCTTCTGCCATTCTGTACTGTATGATTGTACCAAGTGGCATTGTCAGCATTGGTGGTTATAAAATCAAAATGTTGAGCAACTCTGACAAATGTGGATGATGGTTTGTGGTGTGAAGTATCAATTTAATTTTTTATGTAAAATGATTTTACATGATTTGATTCTTTCTGTAAAAATAAGCAAGCATATCTATCGCATTGGTATTCAAATTTGCTTTTGTCTTTAATAAATGATAAAACTATCTGCATACCTATGAATTTTTTTTATTTTTTTTGTTTATTTTTATTTATTTATTTGAGAGTGACAGACAAAGAAAGAGGTAGAAAAAGAGAGAGAGAATAGGCACACCAGGGTCTCCAGCCACTGCAAACAAGCTCCAGATGCATGTGCCACCGTGTGCATCTGGCTTATGTGGGTCCTGGGGAATCGAGCCTTGAATCAGGGTCCTTAGGCTTCACAAACAAGCACTTAACTGCTAAGCCATCTCTCCAACTCCCTATGAATTGTTTTTAAATCAATTTCTTTATAACTTCTTCTCAGTGTTTGGTTTGTACTTTCTCCCCGGAGCTCCACTGGTACAATCAGTGAGCACGTGGTACTTGCATGATCTGTGCTGTCTCATTGCTGGGACAAAATGCCCAACCAGAAGCAGCTTAAGAAAGGAAAGCGTTTCTTCCATCTTACAGTTCGGGAAGGTTGCCAGAGTGGGAGGACAGAGCGCTGGGAGGGACAGAAAAGGTTTGGCAGGTGGGAGCTGACAGTTGAGAGAAAGAAGTTGC
Source organism: Orientallactaga sibirica (assembly GCA_036365145.1). Taxonomy (NCBI): domain Eukaryota; kingdom Metazoa; phylum Chordata; class Mammalia; order Rodentia; family Dipodidae; genus Orientallactaga; species Orientallactaga sibirica. The sequence goes on along the minus strand of JAEOAD010001894.1, from coordinate 2,873,047 downwards.
AGTATGAAAACGAGGATGACATCAGGTTACAATGACACCGTAAAGCAACAACAAATGCCGTGAGGAGACAAATAGGGTTTCAATGACTTGAACGTTACACTGTGTGCAGATACTGAAGTCTTCCATGGTTTATAAAGATACACAAACTTACTTGTTATGTTATAAAATAATCCAGTGGATATCAACACGAAGATATCAGGAAATATTAAAAATGTCTGATAAACCATAACCTGCACAGACCCACGCAATCCTGACCCAAGGCTCCCATCTCTTCCTGAGCAGTTATAGGCAGTTAGTGCTTCCTGGAGGAGAAGACATTTTATGTACAGGTTTAGCCACCGGTAGGAAATAATTCTCCACCCGCGTCCACACAGGAAACTTTTGTTAATCTTGGTGGTTGGACCCACACGTAATAAAAATCAAAGAGACATTTAAAGTAGAGGGACTAGTTGGGAAAATGGAGTCAACGGACTGGAATGGGGTCAATAAAAGGTAAAAGAAAGGGATTATGATAAAAATAGATTATATACCTGTTTAAAGAATATCAATTAAAGAATAAAGGAACTTTTGACACTTGCTTGGTGCAGATAAGAGAAAGGAGCTCTCAGGGTGGTGAATGGAATGTCTGTGAGGAGCTGGAAGGACTGGGACACATGTGGCTCAGGGCTTGTAGTCAGCACCCCTACGGGCATCAGTCCTGGACCATCGAGCAGACTCCCATGGGTCAAGTCAGGAAACAGGCCAGTCAAGGACAGGGCAAGTGACTGGAAGCCCACCGAGCTGGAGGGTGTGGGCGCCCACATGGCTGCTCCACAGACATGCGAAAAACCACCGTCACCTTGTTACACTTATCAAAGTGCTAAGATTCATGATAAAAGTTCACACTGTACAAAATAAAAGAAATGTCTGACAATGATTTAAGGGAGCTATTTTTTAAACACTTCAAAAGCAATTACAAGGCACTTGGAAAAATAAAAAAAAAAAAAACATAGTTTTTGCAAAGAAATGCAAAGTCTAGCACAAGAAGATGTAAAAACAAAGCATTTGAAAACACGTAAATGAAAAAATATGTGAACAAAAAGAAAAAAAAACAATGACTATGCTTAACAGAAGAAGCCAGAAGATAGACAAAAGAATTAACAAAACTACCCAATCTGAACAGAGAAAATATAGCTTGAAACAAAATAAAGAAATAGAAGTTTAGAAAACTCTGAGACGCATGTAAGTATGAAGGATAGTTTTTTTTTTTTTTTTTTTTTTTTAGTGGAGTGTGAACCCAGGGCCTCACACATGCTAGGCAAGTGCCCTACCACTGAGCTACATACATCACCAACCCTTTTCGTTTTGAGACAGGATCTCACTAAGTTGCCCAGACTTGACTTGAACTTGCTATGTTGCCCAAGCTAGCATCGAACTTGTGCCCCTCTTATCTCAGACTCCCAAGGAGCTGGGGTTACACGTACACAATCCCTAGCCTGGCTAAAACTGCTTTGTTTGTATATATACATATATAGTTTATGTCAGAGGAGAAAGAGAATGAGGCCAAAAAGTGTTCAAAGAAACAAGTGAAGCTTCTAAAATTAGACAAGGGATCTGTTGCCATTAGATTGCATTGCTTGTAGAAAACAGCTGAGCAAGAGCAGCTTGTGGGAAGAAAGGGTTTGTTCTGGCTTACAGACTCAAGGGGAAGCTCCATGATGGCAGGGGAAAATGATGGCATGAGCAGAGGGTGGACACCACCCCCTGACCAACATGAGGTGGACAACAGCAACAGGAGAGTGTGCCAAACACTGGCAAGGGGAAGCTGGCTATAACACCTATAACCCACCCCCAATAATACCTCATCTTCAGAAAGCTCCAATTCCCAAATTGCCACTACCTGGAGACCTAGCATTCAGAACACATAGGTTTGGGGGAACACCAGAACCAAACCATGACAGGATATAAACCTACATATTAAGAAACTCATTCAATTGTAAACAGAATAAAGGCACATAAATACATCAAAACACATGATAAAGCTTCTGGAAATTAAAAACAAAGTAGGGCTGGAGAGATGGCTTAGTGGTTAAGGCGCTTGCCTGCAAAGCCTAAGGACCCATGTTCAACTCTCCAGATCCACTAAAGCCAGAAACCCACTGTGACACACACTCAAGGTCACACATGCACACCAGGTGGCTCAAGTATCTGAAGTTTGATTGCAGTGGCTGGAAGCCCTGGCACACCAATACTCTCTTTCTCTCTCTCTCTCAAAAGAGTAGCTCTGATTGTGTGCTTACTTTTTCCTCCCTTTCACTCCTGAGAGGAGGGATGTGTGTGTGGGGGTGTGGTGTTGGACAGAAGTGAGGCGTCAGTAATTTTCAAGGTGTTTTGTGCAGTTGTTTTTTATCATCTATCTTTTCTCTCAAGGTTCATTATTTCCACTTCATTCAAAAGGTTTTTTTGTTGTTTTGTTTGTTTGTTGTTGTTTTGTTTTGGGGGGGCAGGGTCTCACTCTAGCTCAGGCTGACCTGGAATTCACTATGTATTCTCAGGGTGGCCTCGAACTCACAGCAATCCTCCTACCTCTGCCTCCCGTGTGCTGGGATTAAATGTGTGCGCCACCACGCCCGGCTTCACTTTGCTCAATAGTACAGAGCGTTAGCGCATGTGTTTCTTTGTATAGGAATTGTAAGATAATGAGAATATTCACAGTTCTCCTGAGAGAAATGTGCGGACCCCCATATCCAGCTCTCCCCATGGTTCTTCCTGAGATACAATACCAAGCTGTGTAAAATGATCCCTTGAGATTAGGGCGGGAACACAGCTCGGTTCTGGCTCTGGGCTCTTCAGTTCCCCACTGTAGACCATGAGCCAAGGATGGATGGCATCGGCAATCTTTCTGCTTGGTCAGGGACCATGCCATTCAGTCTCCAACACATAACAGTCTTTGGGACCTTTATGGAAGTGGGGGGGTGACATGGAAATATGTAGGCATATTGTTTCTGGCCACGATTATATTGCATTCCACCCGGTTAGCTCCAGGAGCCTCTATCTTACAGTGGAAAAAAAAAAAAAAAACCCAGAACTAAAATAGCTACTTTTTTTTTTCTTTATCTAAATTGTATCTGTCTGCCTCCACTTCCTACCTCATAATGGAATCAGTAGCTTTCTTCTAATGGGATCAGTAGCAAGCATTCCTATTTTCTCCTCTAATGGGATTGACTAGCTACAAAACTTTCCACCCCATCACCCCATCCCTCCCTGCTAAGGGACATAGAAGTACCCCAGTCTGTGAGCAGAAAGACCAAACTCTGGGTCCTCTGTCCACTTGGCAAGTGTTGACCCAAATAAACCCTGTGCTCCTGTTGGACGACTCCCCACTGCTTTTCCTCGCTTCTCTGTGCCACTTCATACTTTATACACCAAGAAGGACTTTAGCAATTTCAGTTTCCTGGAAGCCATAGGGAAAGCAGTTTTGTTTGTTTGTTTGTTTGTTTGTTTGTTTGTTTGTTTGTTTTTTCCTGCATTTCACAAGATAGAACTGAGAAACTGGGAAGTTCAGCTGTAATCATTTAACTCCCTGGGGGGGAGAGCAGAGTCCCCTACCCCAGAGCCATGATGGAACCGCGTGGAAGCATCCCCAGCCTGCTGAGCAGCCACGGCCACTGGAGCCTCCAGATCCCTCACCAGGAGCCAGAGAGAGTCTTTTTAAAATTTACTTTTGAAAGATTTAAATTTTTTTATTGGAAAAAAAAGAGAGAGAGAGAAATAGAAAAGCAACACACAGCAGCATCAAAATTGTAGACTGGGGGCTGGAGAGATGGCTTGGCGGTTAAGGCACTTGCCTGCAAGGCCAAAGGATCCCAGTTCGACTCTCCAGGACCCAGATGCACAAGAGGGTGCATGCATTTGGAGTTCGTTTGCAGTGGCTGGAGGCCCTGGTGTGCCCATTCTCTCTCTCTCTCTCTTTTTCCCTTCCCTCTTTCTCTCTCTCAAGTCAATCAATAAATATATTTTTTAAAATTGTAGTCTGTTTTTAATGAAAAAGAGAAGTTGATGTTTTACCTTTTCTTGCTCCTGTTTGAGAGGGTGCCCCCTAGAGGGAAATGAGCCTGCCAGCTGGCTGGCACAGTGCCCTCTGTTTTAAGTGACTCCACTCACAGGGCTCTTTCGTGCTTTCCCAAGCAAAGTCTAGGATAGCGGAAGCTGATATTGGAAGGCTGGGTGCTCACAGGCTCATGCTTAAGTATTGGCTACGGGAGCTGGGAGAAGGCAAGTGTTGTGTTTGCTGTGCCTTTCCCTGCTTGCTGTGGTGCGAACTCTAATGAGATACTTCCCAGAATGCTCTTCGGTTTATCTGCTGCTCTCTGAGCTGCCCGTGGCTTCCCTGAGTTGTGGCCCTTGGTGCTGTTCAGTAGTGTAAAACGAGAACTCAACACAGGCAATAAAACAGTGGGCCTCAAACCATTTCTCTCTGCTTTATGGGTTTTTTTTTTTTTTCTTATTTTTTTGTGCTGATTTTCTGCTCTTTGGAAATACAAAAAGAGTTAGAGACTGTTAAACCTTGGGAAACTTCAGAAGTCATAAAAAATTCTCTAGAAAACTTCCTGTTTTGTTTTGTTTTGTTTAACCCAAACGCTGAGAATAGAGAATTTGGAATTGAAACAACAAACAGGGGAAGCTCTCACCATCGCCTACTTTGACCTATAATGTGAATGTAACTGGGGATGTAGCTAATGGTAGAACATTTATTTTGCATGTGCCAGGCCTGACTACCATAACAGCACCACAAGGAAAAAATAAAGAAAATGAAAATCTTATATTTATAATTGTAGAGGCATAAGAAGTTTATCTGGAGCTGGAGAGATGGCTTAGCAGTTACGGCACTTGCCTGCAAAGCCAAAGGACCCAGGTTCGATTCTCCAGGACCCACATAAGCCTCATGCATCTGGAGTTCATTTGCATCGGCTGGAGGCCCTGGCATGGCCATTTTCTATCTGCTTCCCTTTCTCTCTCTCTCTCTCTCTCTCTCTCTCTCTCTCTCTCTGCTTCTTTCTCTCTCTCAAATAAATAAATAAAGATACAAAAAGACTGATCAATTCCTCTGAATATTTTAAAAAAAGGAGTCTATCTGGAGTTCTGCACTCAAAACAAGCTCATGATTCAGTTTGGTATGTGACCTTCTTTTAATATTTTATTTTTATTTATCTGAGAAAGAGATACAGAAATAGGCATGGGGGTGAGAGAGAGAGAGAGGGAAAGAATGGATGCACCAGGGCCTCCAGCACTGCAAACAAACTCCAGATGCATGCACCACCTTGTGCATCTGGCTTACATGGGTCCTGGGGAATTGAGCCTCGAACTGGAGTCCTTAGGCTTCACAGGCAAGCGCTTAACAGCTAAGCCATCTCTCCAGCCCAGTGCTCTTCTTATAGAAAGTATGCTACTGGGAGGTTTCTCAGACGTTCAGCAGATGTTTCGACATGGTGGACCTCCGAAAGAGGTGAGAACATGAATTTTATGCAGAGCAAGTGGTTGTCTTACGTCAGGCATGGATTACTCAGTTCATAAATTATTCCGTGTTTTCCTCGTGAAAGCAACACTGATAGGCTGGGTACATAAGCTGCTGACCTTGGTGCCAAATTAATAAGCAGAGGGCTGGAGAGATGGCTTAGTGGTAAAGGCGCCCACCTGCAAAGCCAAACAACATCAGTTCCAACCTCCAGGTGCCACGTTTAGCCAGACACAGTGACGCAAGGGCGCAAAGCCGCACGTGCCCACAAGGGGGACACGCGCCTGGGGTTCGGTTCGTTTACAGCGGCTGAAATGGCCCTGGCGCACCCATTCTCCCTCTCTGCCTCTTCCTCTCTCTCTCTGCTTCTCTCTGTCCCTCTCTCTCAAAAAAGCATTAACATGCAGAGCGCCATGTTCCAATTTCATTCAGAATTTCAAGATAGCAAGAGCAGAGAGTTCCATCAGGAGCGGGGGCTCTTCTGCTCCAGGCCTCAGGCCCATGGAACCGCTCTGAGGACGCACGTCAGTCACACAGGCAAAGGGAGGCAACGCTTTGGGACGGCAGTTGTTAGTATTCCCTTATCCAAGCCCAGTGTGCAAGTTTGAGCTTTTTTAAAATACTTTATTTTTATTTATTTATTTGACAGAGAGAAAGAGGAAGAGTGAGAGAGAGAGAAAAGGAATGGGTGTGCCAGGGCCTCCAGCCGCTGCAAATGAAACCCCAGACTCACGTGCCACCTTGTGAAGCTGGCTTACGTGGGTCCTGGGGAATCGAACTTGGGTCCTTTGGCTTTGCAGGCAAGTGCCTTGACCACTAAGCCATCCCTCCAGCTCCGTTTGATCTTTTGACTCTTCATTTTTTTGACTGTGTGTGTGTGTGTGTGTGTGTGTGCGCGCATGCTTTGGGGACACAATTGTTACTATTCCTTTATCCAAGCCAAGTGTGCAAGTTACCTGATATGTTGCTCTTTTGATTCTTCAGTTTTTTTGTATGTGTATATGTGGGTGTGTGTGCGTGCATGTAGTATATGGTAAGGTGTGTGTGTGTTGTGTGGGTATATGTAGTACACCCATATGCATGTGCAGATGTGCACATAGGCAGAAGCCAAAGGAGAACATCAAGTGTCTTCTTCTATCACTCATCTTTGAGTTCCCTTGAGACAGAGTCTCTCTGTGAACCTGGAGCTGCAGAGTTTGGGTCAGCCTGGATGACCAGCCAGCCCCAGCAATTCTCTGGCCTCTGCTCCCCACAGGACAGAGTTTCCAGGTAGGTGTGACCATGTCCAGCTGTTTATGTGGGTGCTGGGGTTGTAACCAGGTCTTCCTTCATGCTAGCATGGCAAGTATTCTAACCCACTAAGACACCTCCCCAGCCACTGATACATTATTTTCTTGATCTCATGATTATTTTCACATAATCCTCTGAACCCTAAAAAAAGGGGGAGGATAAAATGGATTGCTGCCTTACTCTGTTTTCTGTTGCTACAAAGGATACAACACTTTTGGGAAATTTAAAGAAAAGAAGTTTGTTTAAATCAGACATGGTGACCCAAGCCTATAACCCCAACACACAGGAGGCAGAGGTAGGAGAAACCAAATTTGAGGCCAGCCTGAACTATATCAAGAGACCCTGTCCGAAACATAAAGGCAGAAGAGGAATAGAAGGACGAGAAGTTTGTTGCACTGAGCAGTGTGGGAAGTGCAAGTGCCTAGCATGTACAACTAATGTAGACCTTGACTACATCAGCAGCAGGCGGAAGGTGGAGAAGCAGGAGAGTGCATGTGGGGGAGACAGCGGGAGCGGGAGGCTCGCTCTCACAACCCAGGCCTGCAACAATGATGGCAGTCAGTCTGAGCGCCCCACCTTCCTGAGCCAGTTGGCTCCACCTCAGTGGAGATCAAACATTCCAACATGTCAATTTGGGTAGCTCATCCCAACCACAACAAGCACGTCTGAGATAGGGACTGCTCTGCTGCAAGGAAAGGGTGAGAGGACAATGTTCACTGCCTGTCCTTTTGTCCCCTTTGAACAACAGGATGTGGACATATACTCTAGTTAATGACTCAAGCACGCAATGTTGCACAAGCCCACAAGGGGGCGCACCTGCCTGGAGTTTGTTCACAGCCGCTGAAGACCCTGGCATGCCTGTTTTCTCTCTATATTTCTCTTGCTCTCTCTTTCTCTCTCTCTCAAAAATAATTTTAAAAAAATTTTACAAAACAAAGTAAATAAAGTTAAAAATAGGTTTAGAGGGCTGGAGAGATGGCTTAACGGTTAAGGCACCCACTTGCCAAGCCTAAGAACTCCGCTTCCAATCTCCAGGTCCCACGTTTAGCCAGATGCAAAGTGACACAAGGGTGCAATGCCGCACTTTCCCACAAGGGGGTGCATGCGTCTGGAGTTCATTCACAGTGGCTGAGAGGCTGCTGGCGTGCCCACCTCTGTCTTTCTCTCCCTCTCTCTCTGTCTCTCTCTGTGTCTCTCTCCAAAATAAAACAAAAAATAGGTTTAGAATCTCCAAATGTTAAGCCACATTAACCTAGAGAAGTAAGCCACATGGTTGTGTGCTTTGAAATAGATGTTCCCTGTACACTCATGTGTTCTGAATGCATGGTCCCCAGCTGAAGGCAGTTTGGGAGGTGGAGTCTTGCTGGAAGAGGTGAGCTGCCGGGGAGGGGCTTTGGGGTGTTACAACCTGCTCCCTGTGGTCAGAGCTCAGCTCACGCTCCTGCTGCTGTTTCCCACCTGCTGGGGCAGAAGTGACGTCCAGCCTTTGCTCGTGCCATGCTTCTGCTGCCATCATGGAGCTTCCCTCTGACACTGAAAGCCAGAATAGAAACTTTCCTCCTCCTCTCAGCTGCTTTTTTTGTTCTTCAGGTGCTTTGAACCAGCAACGAGAGAATGACTACTACACGCACACATTTTGAATGTTTGTAGGAGCTACCATGTGGATCGTTCTCATTTTTTTCATGCAGAATGCCTCCATGGAAAGAAAATTTTAAGAGCTGTCATGAGATATTCCAGGAGGGACTTAATAACATCCACAGGTTGACTGGAAGGGATGAAACCTTTCCTGCACGGAGCGCTTCGCCCCACCCACGTGCGGTGCTTTCGGTTTGATGTCACTGTGGACTGCGAGGCAGAGCTCAGTGTCACTTTGATTTGGCAGTTCAAGGCCAAGCTCCAGCTCAGCATTAGCTCAGCTGGGGCCCTTTGGGACACATCTCTACATTCTGAAGTTTTCCCTTAGGTTTAAACTCTTACATAAGTCAGGGTTTATTTTTCATGATTCCATTTTTATATACTTTTATATCTTATTCTTTTGTCTTACTTGCCTTTAAGTCCTAAGAACATGAAAAGAGGGAGAGTGTTCTCATCACTTACCCCAGACTGTAAGAACCAGTGTAGAACTGAATTAAAAATGTCTGAGGTTCTTTTGTAGTCCTGGTTGATCTTATTTGAGTTTTGAAGAATAGCTTATTAGACAAAGAAGTAGAACACTGAATGAGGAACATGACAATATTCATTGAAAAGCTAATTATGGTGCAAGTACAGAAACAAGCTCCAAGCCAAGCTATGTATTAGAGCAGATAAAAGTTAATAGCAACGCTTAAACTTCCAGCCTTCTACTAACATGACTGTCACACTTGGCCGTGAACCATATTAGGATTCTTCAACTAAGAGTATTGTCACCATCCCTGGAACTCACACTTCCACATATTATCTATCCACACCATTGGCTGGCAAGTGTGAAAAACCAGGAACAATCCAAATGTGCAACCACACAGGAAAGATAAAGGAGTCATTTATACAAAAAATAGAGTGCCACACAGCCATAAAAATAATTCTTTCAAAAGTATAATGGGGGCTGGAGAGATTGCTCAGTGGTTAAGGTGCTTGCTGGCAGAGCCTAACAACCCAAGTTCGATTCCCCAGTGCCCATGTAAAGCCAGATGCACAAAGAGGTGCATACATCTGAAGTCCACTTGCAGTGGCTGGAAGCCCTGGTGTGCCCATTCTCTCTGTCTCTCTTCTATCTCTCTCTGCTTGCAAATAAATAAATAAATAATTTTAAGTAGAATGGTTGGGCTGGAGAGATGGCTTGCTTCCAAAGCCAAAGGACCCAGGTTCGATTGACATCTGCACAAGATAGCACATGCATCTGGAGTTCGTTTGCAGTGGCTGGAGGCCCTGGTGCACCCATTCTCTCACTCGCTATCTGCCTCTCTCTCTCTCAAAATAAATAAATAAATAAATAAATAAATAAATAATAAAATATTTTTAAGCAAAGTATAATAGCATAATAAAGTTCTCAGATATACTGTTGAGTAAATAACTAACATATAATTTTGTTAAAATGACCCAGGGAAGAAGAACAAAGGCGGGCACTATGATGTGACTGCACCCCCCCCCAAAAGTTCACATGTTGGAAACTTGATCCTTGATGCAAAAGTGCACCAGTATCAAGAGCTGAAACTTCTAAAATGTAACCAGGGCAGGAGAGATGGCTTAGAGGTTAAGGCACTTGCTTGCGAAACCTAACAACTCATGCTCAAATCTCCAGGTCCCACATAAGCACAATGTTGCACATGCACACAAGGGAGCACATACATCTGAAGTTCACTTGCAGCAGGCTGAAGGTCCTGGCACACCCATATTCTCTCTCTCTCTCTCTCTCTCTGTCTCAAAATTTAAAAAAAAAGTAATCAGACTGTGAGGGTTCTGTCCTCATGAATGAATTAATCATTATTGGAAGAGAAGTTAGTTTCCTTAGAAAAGGATAGATTTGGCTCCCTTCCTCCCTCTTCTCTCTCTTCTCCACAAATAAAAAAGTCTAACTCTAGTCCCTTAATCTTGAGCTTCTCAGCCTCCAGAACTGTAAAACAACAAATTTATGTTCATTATACATTATCCAGCATTTTGTCACAGCACCACAAAACAGAATGAATGGGTCACAGGGCAATCCTTCTGTGTGCTGATGCACCTGGTCAGATAAACAAAGTTTTATTTTCTTTACTAGAGTTTCTTCTGGAATAAACTCCCATAATAAACATGCATTGTTTCCATAAAGAACAGGAGATGGCTTTTTTTTAGTCTAGATTTTTCCACAACTGAACGGAGTAAGTCTGCAGGTTCATTCAAGTCCCCCAAAGGAGAGGTGGCAGCCATGGCCCTAATCCCCTACAGTGTGTCACAGGAACAGAGGTATGCCTCAGAGAGCTACGGAGACACCACACCTGAGCCAATCAGGGCTTCATATAGGATTATAGGCAGCTCCGTGTTGCTGGGATGAACGTCCAGCCAGACACAGTTTATGCGAAGAAGGGGGTTTATTTCCGGCTTACAGAGTCCAGGGGAAACACCACCAATAGTTGAAGAAGCTGGCTCCCATTCATAGATACAATCAGAGAGAAACAACCGCAGCAAGCAAACACCAACGGGCAGCAAGCAGGAACTGCCAGAGCTCAAATTGCTCTGAACACACCTAATAGGGATGGACTCACATCCACCCCCAGTGACACGCCCCCTCTAGGCAGAATCTGCCTGTTCTGGGCTGAAGTAAGAAGCTTAATCAAAAATGACTGAGTCGGGCTGGAGAGATGGCTTAGTGGTTAAGGCACATTCCTACGAAGCCTAAGGACCCTGGTTTGATCCTCCAGGTCCCACTTAAAGCCAGTTGCACAGGGTAGCACATGTGTCTGGAGTTCGTTCGCGCTGAAGCACCCATTCTCACTCTCTCTCTCTCTCTCTCTCTCATTCCCTCTCTCTGTCTCTAATAAATAAAAATAAAATTTTTTTTTTTAAAAAAACTGAGTCAGGGCTGGAGAGCTGGCTTAGTGGTTAAGGCGCTTGCCTGTGAAGCCTAAGAACTCATGTTCAAATCTCCAGGTCCCATGTAGCCAGAAGCGCAGTGATGCAAGCATGCAATGTCACACACACGCCACAAGGCAGCACACACATCTGGAGTTCACCGTGACTGAAGGCCCTGGTGTGCCATTCTTTCTCTCTCTCTCCCTCTTTCTGTCTTGCTCTCTCAAAAAAAAAAATTTTTTTAATTTCGAAATGACTGAGTCTATGGGGCCAAACATTCAAACTACCACATATATAGAAGCAATTTTCAAAATCAGCAATGCAAGAAATAATCAAGGATATAAAAAAATAGGCAAACAGAGCAAATGTCAGCAATTCAGGCTTTTTTGCAGGTCTTTGAAGGAACAGTGAATGAGGGCCTATTGCAAACCAAAGGCTGCACATCAAGGCCCGAGAGAGTCTCCACATGGACAGGACAGAAAAACCATCTTCAGAACGTTGCTCTATCATGTCACCTCCTGTGGCACTAAGTATGTGTCCCCAGGGGAAGTCTCACCTAAGCTCGCTGTCCCTGTCCAGCAAGAACCTCAATGACACCAAGGCAGCAAGCACAAGTTTTCAAGCTTTCCTGGTGCTTTTTCTTCTGTAGAAATCCCTTGTTTGCAAGGGAAGGGCTATGTCTGTGTATCCTCAGGCTGCACTCAAACTCATAATCCTCCTGCCTCAACCTCTCAGGTGCCAAGCAAGTAGGTTTGTACCACCATGCCCAGCTTTGAAATCAGTTTTTGCTCGGGACTTCAAACCCAGTAACTCAACTGCAACCCTCACCACTTGTAAACGTGTCACATCTCCAGTGAGTAAATCAATTATGTGGAGGACTGCCGTGTGTTCAACAGTATGATCACCGAAGCCCACAGTGGAATGCAAATAGACAGCAGAGTGCCTGCTGCCTGCTGTGCAGAAGGCTGGCCTCTGGAGTCTGGGCCCTGCTGGCCCCTCTAACACCCAAGAAAGGTGATTTCTCTTGCATACGTGCCTTTGAGTATAAGGGAGTGGCTTCCAGAGCCTCTTAGAAGCAGCATGCCATTTTCTCTGTGGTCTTCGCCCACTTGTTTCAGACACAAGCTCTCCCCTCAAAACAAAAGACAAGGAGGCAGGGATGTATATTTGCTGGAACTGCAGTGATTTCTACCTTCGTAAAGAAATAGTTCCGTGTATTTCATTCCCAAGTATTGTCTGAGCATTGCACTGAGCAAGGAAATAAATGTATAAAATTATGAATGAATGTGTCGATACATGAGAAGCTTACAGAAGGAGGATTCCAGAAATCTTTGGTCACTGGGGATTTGCCCGGGGAGCAGATAGCTTGAGAAAGAGCTGCACAGAGTAGATGCAAAGCAAGCTGAACGGGAGCACTTGGTCGGGTTTCTACACCGTCGGCTTCCCCACAACCTGCAGCCCCTGGAGACCAGGCTGAGAATGTAGAAGCCAAGGAATGACAAGGAATAAATCTATGACTGGGGATCTGCCTGGAGCCAACACTGGTCAGAGATCAATAATAACAACAGTAATAGCAGTCGTTGGGCTAATAATAGGTAACATTTTTTTAATGATTCCAACACAGCAAGCCTTTTTTGTGTGAATTGTCTCAGCGAAGTGGCAGTGTAATCCAATTAAGCAGCACTGTTATTAGTTCCGTGTTGCAGATCAGAACTTTGGCATAGGGAAGATAATTAACTTGCCTAAGATGCACAGCTTGTATCATACTGTACCCACTGCAGTTAACCAGAGGGTGCCTAAATCATGCTTTGCATTCTGTAAAGATTTGCATTCATTCAATGTGGTCAATGTTTTTCAGCCCAGCTGCTCATTAGCACCACCTAGCACCCTTCACATCTGGGGTCCTACTCAAAGGTTTTCTATATGTCAAATTAAAGGGCTTCTTGGATTGAATAGATTTCAGATAACTTTGGGTCCTGATCTTAGTGCTGAGATAGAAAGCTCCCTTGAGGGAGTCCGCTAGACCCACAGGTCACACACACACTGTCAAGTGACTATTAGGTGTTCAGTGCCACCGATTTCCTTGCTTCAGACTGACTGCCAGACCCACTGACCCCAAATCACCTCTCCAGCTATGTATCGTGAAAAATTGCAAAAATAGTGATGTTTGTTTTTTGCAAATGACCATTTGAACTCTCACTTAGCCAAGGGAAATTCCACCAACAATTTCAATATAACAGTTGCAATAATACCAGAAATTTCCCTCCAAATAAAATGGAGGGAAACAATTCACAAACTATGGGAGCTGGGCAAGTGTTTATGCCTCATCCAGTCCATGCCCTCAATCTCTGCTGCGTGGTGAGGTCACTAAGAGAAGCTGTTGAAAAACACCAGGGCCAGATCTTCCCACAGTGTCCCGTTTTGTCGATTTGCACTGGAATCTGGGGACTGGAATTTCGAAGCTCCAGAACCTCTAAGGGAAAGCAGGGCTTTCACCCAGCCCCTCACTGCCTATGAAATAGCTTGCCAGAGGTCTCAGCCTGTCGTGGAGAACACCATGATCTCTCTCTCTAATCTCCTTTGCATCTGCTTTGAGCCTAGACTGTGGCTTCTTTTCAAAAGTACCCAGGCAATTCCTTTAGAATAAAAGTGCTATGTATAAGAGTGAAAGAAACATGGATGGTTACAAATAGATACATTAAAACTTTAAACATGGCCTGGAGAGATGGCTTAGCAATTAAGGCGCTTGCCTGAGAAGCCTAAGGACCCATGTTCCACTCTCCAGATCCCATGTTAGCCAGACACACAAGGTGACCCATGCGCAAGGTCGTACATGCCCACTAGGTGGCGCAAGCATCTGGAAGTGGATTGCAGTGGCTGAGGCCCTGGCATGCCAATTCTCTCTCAGTTTCTCTATCACTCTAAAATAAATAAATAAAACTTTAAACATAGTGGAGATAAGAATGAGCAAAGTATGGAAATGCCACAAGAAAATCCATAATTTGTATTAGAATATTTTTATTAGACATTAATTTTTATCTCAAAATTAATTTTTAATTAATTAAAAATGTTAAAAGAGAAGGCCATGGAGATAGCTCAGTTGGTAAAATGCTTGCCTTGCAAGCAGGAGGACTTGAGTATGATCCACAGTAGTTACATAAAAATGTCAAGAGCAGTGTATGCCTGCAATCCCAGCCCTAGGGAGGCAGAGGAGAGAGGGTCCCTGGGGCTTGCTGGCTGGCCATTCTAGGCCAATTGCTCAACTCTGGGTCAGTGAGAGAAAAGGTTGACAGTGTTTCAGTGTTTCTGAACATGCACACACACACACACACACACACACATGCATTTTTTAAAATGTTTTACAAAGACAATGCAAGCGTATCATAAAAGTGATCTTCCAGGGGCTGGAGGGATGGCTTAGCGGTTAAGGCTCTTGCCTGCAAAGCCAAAGGACCCAGGTTCGATTCCCCTGAACCCACGTAAGCCAGATGCATCTGGAATTCATTTGCAGTGGCTGGAGGCCCTGGCACTCCCATTCTCTCTCCCTCTCTCTTTTTCCCTCACTCTGTTTCATTCCCTCTCTCAAAATAAATTTTTAAAAAATAAAATTTTTTTTCAAAAGTTATCTTCCAGCAAGTCTGTATATTAATTGCAATTGTTCACTAATGATGTTCTGTTTTCCTTGGTTCAGTTGCAGAGTGTGAAATTTTTCAAAGGAAACACACGGAGTGGTGCCTGTCCAAAGGCAGGCTATCAGGCAATGCCTTTGACCACGTGGGGTCACATGCTCAGTGTGATTCATTAAAAACTCTGGCAGTTAATGAGCTGATTCTAATTGTGCTCATTTCCCTGCAACTTCAATAGTCTTGTATCCTGGGAGACAGCCTGTGTTTCTGGTCACTTATTTTAATTCCCCAAATAAACGGAAATAACAGATCCATTTGGCAAACCTGTGTTTAAGGAAGCATGAGTTTTTGCCAGTAAACACCAGGAAGGACCAAAGGGAGATGAAGGGACTTATCATATTTTGCCTGTAAACAGTGCTCACAAACCCCATCTCTGGCTGGAAATGTATGTTTCTAACATAAATAAATAAATAAACAAATAATCATCCTTAACAAGCTTAAAAAAAAAACTGTCAATAGCTAGTTCCTATATTAGCTTAGTAATCCTTAGCAAGACGTATGGAAATGGGTCAGTTTATGATGAAAATGTTTCAAGCAAATTAAGAGTGTTAAAAACAGCAAAGCTAAAGACCCATGTTGCTGAGAACCCTCGCACTCCCAGGAGAGGACACAGGTTCATTTGCTAAGTCTGAGGATGACAGCTCCAATCCCTCTCCTCCTTCCTCAAAGGGCAGGGTGATGTCATCGGAATGGTGACAAGGGGAGAGAGAGAAATCGTTCCACTGGTTAACCGAGAACTTTAAGCACAAGGTCTGCAGAAGCTAGACAGAAGTCCTTGGAGGGATCGAGCCCATAGAGTGCACAGTGGAACATGGCACCCCAAGGTCCCGTCACGACATGGTAGAACAACACGGCACCCCAAGCTGCTGTCATGAGACGGTAGAACAACACGGCACCCCAAGCTCCTGTTATGAGATGGTAGAACAACACGGCACCCCAAGCTGCTGTCATGAGACGGTAGAACACAGCACCCCAAGCTCTTGTTATGAGACGGTAGAACACAGCACCCCAAGCTCCTGTCATGAGACGGTAGAACACAGCACCCCAAGCTCCTGTCATGAGACGGTAGAACAACACAGCACCCCAAGCTCCTGTCATGAGACGGTAGAACACGGCACCCCAAGCTCCTGTCATGAGACGGTAGAACACGGCACCCCAAGCTCCTGTTATGAGACGGTAGAACACGGCACCCCAAGCTCCTGTCATGAGACGGTAGAACACGGCACCCCAAGCTCCTGTCATGAGACGGTAGAACACGGCACCCCAAGCTCCTGTCATGAGATGGTAGAACACGGCACCCCAGGCTCCTGTTATGAGACGGTAGAACACAGCACCCCAAGCTCCTGTCATGAGACGGTAGAACACAGCACCCCAAGCTCCTGTCATGAGACAGTAGAACAACACAGCACCCCAAGCTCCTGTCATGAGACGGTAGAACACGGCACCCCAAGCTCCTGTCATGAGACGGTAGAACACGGCACCCCAAGCTCCTGTTATGAGACGGTAGAACACGGCACCCCAAGCTCCTGTCATGAGACGGTAGAACACGGCACCCCAAGCTCCTGTCATGAGACGGTAGAACACGGCACCCCAAGCTCCTGTCATGAGACGGTAGAACACGGCACCCCAAGCTCCTGTCATGAGACGGTAGAACACGGCACCCCAAGCTCCTGTCATGAGACGGTAGAACAACACAGCACCCCAAGCTCCTGTCATGAGATGGTAGGACAACACGGCACCCCAAGCTCCTGTTATGAGACGGTAGAACATGGCACCCCAAGCTCCTGTTATGAGACGGTAGAACATGGCACCCCAAGCTCCTGTTACGAGACGGTAGAACATGGCACCCCAAGCTCCTGTCATGAGACGGTAGAACACAGCACCCCAAGCTCCTGTTATGAGACGGTAGAACAACACAGCACCCCAAGCTCCTGTTATGAGACGGTAGAACATGGCACCCCAAGCTCCTGTTACGAGACGGTAGAACATGGCACCCCAAGCTCCTGTCATGAGACGGTAGAACACGGCACCCCAAGCTCCTGTCATGAGACGGTAGGACAACACAGCACCCCAAGCTCCTGTCATGAGACGGTAGGACAACACGGCACCCCAAGCTCCTGTCATGAGACGGTAGGACAACACGGCACCCCAAGCTCCTGTCATGAGACGGTAGGACAACACGGCACCCCAAGCTCCTGTCATGAGACGGTAGGACAACACGGCACCCCAAGGGCCTGTCATGAGACGGTAGGACAACACGGCACCCCGAGGTGCTGTCATGAGGGATTCCCAGTGAACCTGGACAGAGACCTGGATCTAGGGACATGGGATGGCAGTACTGGGGCCACAAGTAATTCCAGCTCTGATCCGGGCACTGTGTGTCGCTAAGCATTAATAATCACAGTGCAGTGGTGGCCAGGGACCCTGGGTCTCCCCGCCCAAGAGTGGAGAGGCTGCGTGGCTGCTAGTCAAGATGACATGATTGCACAGCATGACTTTATGGAACAAGGTTGAATGCTTCTAAAAATGATTAATATTGATTGCACTTCTCATTGATTTGAACATATGGAAGCTATTATTACTCCAGAAAAAAAAATCCATCTCAAAACTAATAAAATTATTCCCTGAATGTCACAAAAGAATGGTAACTGAAAAATCCCTTTCAAAACTGGTAAGTTTATTCCTGGCATGTCACAGAAGAATAGTAATCGATCGCATTTGTGTAAGGAACTTTATTAACGAATAATTTGTGTCACTAAATTCACTTGACTGTAATGCAATTGTTATTTTCAGCCATAATCTAATTGAGAGTCTATGACAGCGCAAGGACATTCCCTGTTTTATAAGTGTCTGTGTGGATATCATTAAGGACGCCTCTCCATATAAATCCCTACTTCTCATTGAATTAGAAAAGGGTTTTCTAAGATCCTGCCAGAAACATCTAAAAGGTATTTAATTTAAATGGGAACACTTTCACCCATACACAATTTCATGCATTGATTTTTTTTTCAAGAGATACATGTACCAAACTCTCCTTAGATTCCGTGTTGTGCAAATGCTATAGATATGGTAGAGAAAGGGAGGACAGAGTTTCTGTCTTCATAGAGGTCTTGAGTCAATGGAAAGCAAAGAAAACTGGTCAAAAACAGATGACATTTTGACAGCTGTATAGTGAGCGTGCACATTGCCGTGTGCTTATTCCAGAGTGTGATCTGGAGGAAGAGGAAGGACAGGAAAGGAGGACTGAGTAATCACTGAATATAGTCCTTTGTCGTCTTTCTTCAAGTTTTAAAGAGACACTATTAGATTGAGAGGAGGAAGTATAGAGAGCTCCCACCATGAGGGAGGGGAAAGGGGGTAAAACCCACATAAATCCTCTCTGTGTTTAATCAGTAAAATGGGCGCACAGTGTTAATTCAATATAAAATCCTTTAAAACAAGATATACACACAAATCTATGCTGTTTGGACCTCGAGAATTGCCTCAGAGGATAAACATGAACATCAAGAGAAGCTTCCTGGGCTGGGGAAATGGCTTAGCCGTTAAGTCATTTGCCTGTGAAGCCTAAGGAACGGGGTTCGATTCCCCAGGACCCACATAAGCCAGATGCACAAGGGGGCACACACATCTGGAGTTCATTTGCAGTGGCTAGAGGCCCTGGTGTGCCCATTACCTCTTTCTCTCTTCCTCTTCCTCTCTATCTCTCTCTCTCAGATAAATAAATAAATAAAATATTTTTTAAAAAAGAGAGAGAGAGAGCTGCTTCCTATGAGTGTGGGTCCCATCCCCCTGACCATTATAAGCCTTCACTTCTATGATTATCTCCAGTCTCTCACGTCAACAATACACCCCTCTCCACTCTATCCTTGGCTGGCTAGGTGAGTCAGCTTTCTATCACCACAACAAATGTCTCAGACAAACTAACTTATCAAGAAGAAAAGTTTAGGGTCTGGCATGATTTTGTGTGCCTCCACTCCCAGCACTCAGCAAGCAAAAGCAATAGGATCGCTAAAGTTCAAAGCCAGCCTCATCTACAACTTGAGCTGCAGGCCAGCCAGAGCTGCATAGGAAAATAACCGGAAAGGGATAACTGAAGGAATAGAAGGGGAGGAAAAGAAGACGCCAGATACCCACAGAGGAATTGGTTTGATGCACAACCGAGCTGCTTCCATGGTGAGCCTGACAGTCAGCGCCAGGGTGAAGGAGACAGAAGCTGAAGATACTCAACACCTACCAAAGCAGAGATCCAGAGGCTCCTAAGAGCTCATCACTGAAGTCGACTTAAAACGCACCCACCACGGCTCAGGGAATTTTGCGGAAGAGGGGGCAAAAAGATTTAAGAGTCTCAGGTTGGGATGGCATACCCAGATGCATTGCCCCCCTCCTCAATGACTGAGTGCTGCTCTCACAACGCATCACCCACAACCCAATGGGGAATACCAGCAATCCCACTGAGGAGGACCCTTAGCAGATTGGGAGGAGGGAAATGATGGAACCAACACATGATGTGCCCATACAAAGTATAGTCATAATTTAAAAAATAAAAGAGAGAGCGAGAAAGAGGCCATTTCCCATCATAATCTCCCTCCAGGACACACTCCCAGTGCCCTAAACCCAAAGACTTCCCACTAGATCCTACCTCCCACTACCACAGGGAATTGGGGGAATATTTAGGGCCCAAACTATAGCAGTGGCACATATATCTGTACATCATACCTACTTTTTACAAAGGAGAGAAGAGGGGTGAGGAAAGTGGTTCAGCACAGAAGAGCACTTGCCACAGGTAAGCATGGGGGCCTGAGAGGGCCTGCGGTCACGGGAGTCCAATCCCTGGCACCAACGTGAAGAGCAGGGCATGGCCACACACACCTATAACTCCAGTCCTGTGCCAAGCAGAGCCCAGAGAATTGCCAGAGTTCCCCAACCAGCCAGTGTGACATACAACATCAGCTCCAGGGTCAGTGAGAGACTTCATTTCAAGGAAGTATAAAGCAGAGTACAGTCTCATCTGGCCTCTGCATGCATATACACACATGTACATGCATTACACATATACATGCCACCCCCACCCCCCACACACACATGCGAATGCCAAAAGAAAGAAGGCGGAAGAAAAGTGGGTCTGGGACCATAGCTTGGGTGGTACGGGAAAAGCCTGGGTTTCAAGCCACAGCACTGAAATAAAAAGAAAAAAAGAAAAAGAAAGAAAAGAGGGAAGCTGGAGAAATGGCTTAGCAGTTAAGACACTTGCCTGCAAAGCCTAAGGATCTAGGTTCAATTCTCCAGGTCCCACGTAAATCAGATGCACAATGGGGTGCATGCATCTGGGGTTCATTTGCAGTGGCTGGAGGCCCTGGTGTACCCATTCTCTCTCTCTCTCTCTCTTCCTCTTTCTCTCTCACTTTCTCAAGTAAATAAATTAATTAATTAATTTTTAAAAAAAGATAACGCATGTCTATGTATCAAGGTAGGTATGGGAACACAGGCCTGTAATCCCAGCACTCAGGAAGCTGAGGCAGGAGGGTTATGAGTTCAAGACTAGCTTGGGTGGCTATACAGTAAGACCCTTCAAAAAAAAAAACCACTTAGGACTAGAGAGATAGCTTAGTGGTTAAGGTGCTTGCCTGCAAAGCCTAAGGACCTAGGTTCAATTCCCCAGGACCCATGTAAGCCATATGCACAAGGTGGTGCATACGTCTGGAGATTATTTGCATTGGCTAGAGGCCATGGCGGACCCATTCTCTCTCCCCCCGCCCTCTCTCTTTCTCTTCCTCTTACTCTCTCTAAAAATAAATAAATAGACATAAAAGTATTTTTTAAAAAATACTTTATCATATTGACTCCATCTGTCACTCACATTGAGTAACCATTTAACCAGACATTTCTATTAGCCATGCTTCCAAGTTCTCTATTTCCCATTTTACTTAATAAACATTAACATTGCATTTATGCTGTGTAGATACATTCTAATCACCTTAAAAATACTAATTCGGGGGCCTGAGGAAATGGCTCAGCAGTTAAAAGCATCTGCTAGCAAAGCCTGCCGCCCAGGTTCAATTCCCCAGCCATCCACGTCAAGCTGGAAGGGCATTCATTTGCAGTAAGCAGGTAAGGACCCTGGCCCTCCCCTCCCCTTGCCCCCAACACACACAATTGCAAATAAATGTTTTAATATGAATTTATCTAATCTTTATGCTAGTCTATAGGGAAGACACCCTTTTTTTAGAATAAAATGATGGTTTTATGGATTATGAACTTTCCCCCCATGTTTATGTAACCTGTGTTGTGTCTGCATATTAATACTGTGTTTTCAATGTTCTAAGATACAAAAATGAGAACAGTGTCTTGTGCCTCCTTCATAGTTTCATCCCTCAGGGTGCAGAGTTTTCTTGGCATCGAATCTTCCTCCTGATGGCGGGCATTAGTGTGACAAGCACCATTTTCTATCTCGTATTTGCTAAAGCAGAAATTAAGCCTCCACTCTGTGGATACTTAAACTGAACCCCAGAGAGAGTATGTAATTTGCCCGGCCTCAGGACACTGGACTAAACTCTGAACCCACACACTGCTGAGTGTTGCCACTGATCTGCTTTCCTGAGAACTCATCCAACCTATGTTCAACCTGGGAAGAGCATCTCCTCCTGACTCACCAGAGCCACATCCTCTTAATTCAAAGAGCATCCCCTCACAAGAGTTTGCTGCAGCCCGCTGAGGGGAAGGAACGCTTCTTGCTGCCATGGTCTCTGCCCTCCCCCTTCTCTCATGACACGTGCTGCACAGCACACGTGCATGAAAGCTCTGAGGTGAGATGCCACCCACAGGGCACTGAGCCAGTCCTTACCAAGACCAGTCCAGCCAAGACAAGCCAGGTGGAGAGAGAGCCACCACCGACAAGGGGCCTGCCTGCACAACGCAGCACAGAGGCCCGCTGCTCTCTCTCACCTGAGATCAGAGGACCTTCCCTTCACGGGAAGACTCAAAACCTCTCAGAGTACTGAAAACATGTGAATACTGAGCGCTCAGCACTAAATGAGGCGTCTCTACCACACCCTCCAAGGCTCAAGGGATATTGCCTAAGAGGAGCTGAAAAGGATGTAAGAGACAGGTGCTTTGGAATGCTCCTTCCAGACATCAAAGCCTTGCATTCATCACCTCACAGCCTTTCTCATTACCTGCACAAGAGCTGCATGAGGCTGGGTGCTTCACCATTCCATCATACCTGCTGGAGGAGGGCAATAGAAAAAGATTTTTAGGATGTCAAAATAGAAGAGGGGCTAATTGGAAGGAAGGTTTCCATAGAAGGGGCCTGGGAGGCAAGAGTAGATAATGGGAGGGGTTATCATCAAAACATGCTGTGTCTATGTATGGAAATTATCAACAAATATTGTTTAAAAAAATGTTGAGTTAAGGATACCCTATTCAAAATGCTTGAAATTGTTTGTTTGTTTGTTTGGTTTTTTTCCCCAGTTTGGAATAATGAGATATCTCGAGGAAAATGTTCAAGTCAAGGTAGGAAATGCATTTGTTTCATATTCACCACATATGCCTAGCTTCAAAGTGATTTTATGTAATATTGTTTATAATTTTATGGATGTACATGGAACCATCAGACTTGCAGCATTGTGTCAGGACTCAAGAAGCTGCACCGTTTAGAGGATTTTGCATTTCAAATGAGGGATATTCGAGCTATGTTTCATTGCATATTTATGTATTTGTTGCCTGTCTTCACACCTTGTCTGAGCATTTGAGTAATGGTTCCTTAAGGACAAAGACAGCCTTCTTCATCACTTTATTTCTAGGTCCTAAAGCCCAGCTCTTTCATACAGATCTGCTGAGTGAATAGACACTCAGTCTCTGATGGATATATATATTCACACATACCTAAGAGTCACTCAACCACCAGAAAGCGTAGATCACAACTCACAGGTCTCCCCAACACCTCTGAGTGAGTCCAGCATCTTTGCCATGGTTTGATTCAGGGGTACCCCATAAACTCGTGTTCTGACTGCTTAATCCCCAGCTGATGGCCACTGGAAATTGGAACCTCGTTGGAGGTGTGGGGTTGGGGGCGGACTTATGGGTGTTATAGCCAGCTTTCCCTTGCCAGTGTTTGGCACACTCTTCTGATGCTGTTGTCCACCTGATGTTGGCCAGGAGGTGATGTCCAGCCTCTGCTCATGCCATGTTTCCCCTGCCATCGTGGAGCTTCCCCTTGAGTCTGTAAACCAAAATAAACCCTTTCCTCCCACAAACTACTTTAGATCCAGCAACAAGAAGGTAATGGCAACAATCATCTTTTACACACACTCCTGCGCACACTTACATGCTTTTGTACATTCTTACACACTCTTGTGTACTTGCACACCCTCACACACTCCAGTAACATTTTCACACACATTTATACACTCCCACACACATTTGCATGCTCATACACACTTGCACTCAAACACACTAAAACTCAAAACACTTACACACTTGCACACTAACACCCCTGAACACTTAAGCACATATTGCAATAAACACATACTTTTGTACACGTTTACACATGCATCCATTCTTTCACACATCTTCACACTCACAATCCTGAACACTTATACACTTGAATATGCACGTGCACACTATTGAACACATTTGCATGCTCTTGCAATGCTTACAAGCTTGCACTTCAAAACACAGTGAGGTGAACTTGCACATTGTTGCACGCATGTACATGCTCTTGTGCATTGCATCCCTTGCACACTTTTGCACAGGTTTACACACTAACACTTAAACACCCATGAAAACAAACACACAATGTGGTAGTTGGAATAAGTGGCCCCAAATATATTCAGTGTTTTATTAGTTTATACTTTGCTTCCTGGCTGCAGGCAAGGTCACTGGGTGGTTCTTAAGGTGTGGCGGTGGGTTTGAGATTCCATTGTAAAGATATGTAAAGTGTTCCAGAGCTATGCTGTACTCTGTGGCTTTTGGCTTGGGACTTTTATCTCTGTGTGTTTGGTCCTGTGAAAGCAGGCCAGCTTCTTCTGCCATTACAGAACTTCCCCTGGATCTATAAGCTTCAATAATTCTCTTCCTCCATAACTGTGCCTGGTCTGGAAGTTCATCTCAGCAAACCTGTCTGCTACACATACTCTTATACACATCTACACACTCTTACACACTTTTTTCCATTAACACTCCTGAACATAAAGAGTAAAGTGAACTTACACATTCTTGTGCACATTTGCACACTTTTGTGCATCTGTACACACTCTTGCACATTTTTTCACATTCTTACACACACTCTTGCACACATGTTCATGTTCTTAAACACTTGCATAAGTCACACATCTATACACACTAACAATCCTGAACACTTTAACACACGACAATGAACTTACATGTTTTTGTACACATTTACACACTCTTGCAATGCTCACACAATCTTGCACACATCTCCTGCACAGTATACACACAGCACAGTAAGATCCCAAAATAATAAACAATAATAAACCTATAATTAATTTATGTAGAATGTTGTGCATTCATCCATTCCCTCTAAGAACTTGAATCACTCTAGACGTTTCCCTTCTTGAGAAAACCTGAGTACTTCCACATGTGTCCAATGACAAGGTTGAAGCAGTCAGGGGAAGGTTACGAGAGGGGGGAGGGAGTGGCTCTACACCCCACGCCTCGCCATCCTCCAGCCCTACAGAAGGTAGCAGTTGTCATGAGGCGAACCTCTGAATCTGTGTCTAAGAGCTCAAGTTCCAATTAGAGCTAAGCAGTGCAGCCAACGTGTTTCCAGAAGGATTTGAATTTTCAAGCTGTGCTAAGTGTCTTTTTGCTTCTGTACATGAAAATTGCTACATTTTTCAGTTTCTGTTTGAAAGAAAATAGTTTCAGTGATTATCGATTCCATACAAATTCCACTCATGATTTTTATGTTAAAAATTCCAAAAGTCTCTTCAGTAGATAATTTATATTCCTCTGAGATGATTTTTTTTGAAAACTAGAATAAAAAGAGCCCTCAAACTTCCCAGAGGCAGATATATACATACATCTCCTGCATTTGAGATTTTAAAGCTAAAAGCTCTTGCCAGAGGCCCATCCATCTTACATGATCAAGAGACAGGCTCCGGCCGCTCTCTGTGGGCAACTGGCCACACTGCAGAAGGGATGAGATGCGAGCTCTTTTTCTGGATTTGCTTCTCACCAATGTCAAAAGCAAAAAGTACTTTAGGGTTCCTTATTTGAAATTAAAAAAAATCTAACTCTCCTAGTACTTTTCCTCTTACATTATTTTTTTTTTTTTTGGTTTTTCGAGGTAGGGTCTCACTCTAGCCCAGGCAGACCTGGAATTCACTATGTTGTCTCAGGGTGGCCTCGAACCTACCTCTGCCTCCCAAGTTCTGGGAATAAAGGCGTGTGCCACCACGCCTGGCTTACATTAAATTTTTATACATTCATTCATCAGATATTAACTGGACGTCTCCTTGCACTCACACTCAGGGAAGGCAGCAGGGAATGAGGTAGACACTCTTCCTGGGGGTGGAGGGACAGGCCACGGGGTTTGTGCTCACCCTCTTTTGCTCTAAAGACGCCCTGTGCTATGCAGTGAGGACTTGGGGTGTATGATGATTACAGAGGCTGAGAGAAAGTCCTCTTGGTGCAGACATTAGGGGTGAAAAGCCAAGGGTCACTTAATTACTCAGCCAAGAGCTGTGAACATAACCAAACAAAGCAGACAGAATGCTGCTCGAACTTGCCCGCTGTCTTTTCTCCTAGGCTAGAAGGATGAATCCATAAATACTCACAACAAGGTGTTTGCACAGCAAGAACTGCAAGTCCATTTGCTGCATTTAACAAAGACTATGGAGATGTAGCAGCCAAGGAGGGGGTCATTGATCCCTGAGCCTTGTGGAGACTGGGCATGGCAAGTTATATTTACAATGCAAACATAACCCTTAAAGTCTCTAACTTTAAACTCTGTCCTTCTCTTCCAGGGCTCAGGGAAGGGGTAACATATTATAACGTATTATATTATGATATATCTGATTTCTTTTTCCTAAATAAAACGTTTGAAGAATGTCAGCTAGATAATAAAAAAGTAAACTAACTCACTGGCAGGTTAGTAACTTTATGTATCTTTATATCCCAGAAAATACCTAAGCAGATTACAACCTTTCTACATGTCTCAAAACACATTTTGGACTGACAACTTGTGTGCAATAGCAATGGAATTTCAAAGGGTTAGAATAGTGCATCTGTCTAATCCACATATCATAAAAAGCCAATACCACCGAAAATATTGTCTCTCCACACAATAGTAAAAGACAACCTCTTCAATCTATTCTTTTTAATTTTATTTAAATAAAATAAGAGGGAGAGAGAGAGAGAGAAAGAGAGAGAGAGAGAGATGATTGTATTTTTAGCATTATGAATCTGACCAAGAACAGGCAACACAATTTTAAAATGTTTATTTATTTATTTATGCACGCCACCACATGCATCTGGCTTACATGGGACCTAGAGAATCGAACTGGAGTCCTTAAGGCTTTGCAGGCATATGCCTTAACCGCTAAGCCTTCTCTCCAGCCCTCTTCAATCTCTTTTTAAAAATGATGTTGCCTGGGCTGGAGAGATGGCTTAGCGGTTAAGGCGCTTGACTATGAAGCCAAAGGACCCAGGTTCAATTCCCTAGGACCCACATAAACCAGATATACAAGGGCGCATGCATCTGGAGTTCCCTTTGCAGTGGCTTGAGGCCCAGACACACCCATTCTCTCTCTGTATGTCTTTCTTCTCTCTATATATCTCTCTCTCTCTGCTTGCAAATAAATACATAAATAAGATAAATTAATTTTTTTAAAACTGTGTTGCCTGTTCTTGGTCAGATTCATAATGCTAAAAATACAATGCTTGAACTGGTAAGAAAATGACCTATTAGCATCCAAATCTTTTGAAATTCAAAAATGAGAAGTCCTCCACAGCACACTCCAAACTCAAGCAAATCTTTATTTTTAAAAAAATGAAAAACTACTAATCAGCCTTTGGTGTAGCCCTGCTTGATGCAAATTATACTACTTGTCAAGACTTTTGTTTAGTCACAAATAAAAGACTTAGTGGATAAAGGTTTGGCCTTTTGTTACAGGTTTTCTGCCAAAGTGTGACCTAAAATGAATGAATTGGGATTGAGTGGGGCCTCCTGACTCTGTAATTTAATGCTGGCAGTAATTAGCTAAGAAGGGGGTGTTATAATGAAAGCTCAGGGCCTGATGTTTATACGATTTTCCACAGCTGTAGGGGATGGCACGGCCTTCTTCTGTCTTTCCCATTTACTACCTTGATAAAGAAAAGCCCAACTCACAAATGCTTCTGGCTGCTTGACTCTGGTAACTCTCTGGACAGTGAAGGCCTTGGCTTACAATACACCCTCAGGCTGCAGCCCCCACCCTCTCCAGTTCTTGATTACAGTCTTCTCTTGTAAACAGACCTCAGCACAGAATGACACAGGGATCCCATGTTCCAAAGGTTAAGCACTACATCTGCAGAATATTCAAGACAGGCCACTCTTCCACAGTTTTGCTCTTTTCTTTCTGAATTTCAGACTTTGTTGCAATAGATGAGAAAGAGGAGGCCAGATAGCAGAACAAAGATCTATTGTTAGAAACTTCCTGTGTAAAGAAAGGGTTATACTTCAACATCCGACTGCTTCATAGGACAAAGGAAATCCTCTGAATGATTTCAAACTGATGTCCTTCCTTCTTGGCCTTAAAAAAAAATTAAAAATGGGGCTGGAGGGATGGCTTAGTGGTTAAGGCATTTGCCTGAAAAGCCAAAGGATCCAGGTTTGATTCCCCAGGACCCACATTAGCCAGATGCACAAGCACAAGGTGGCACATGTGTCTGGAGTCTGTTTGCAGTGGCTGGAGGCTCTGGCACACCCATTCTCTCTCTCTCTCTCTCTCTCTCTCTCTCTCTCTCTCTCTCTCTCCCTCTCAAATATATAATATAAAAAATAAAAATGAAAAATGTATGTGAACAAAGGCAGTCCACACCTAGGTGACCTGCTCTGGGACTGTTGCTTGGGAGAATTTGCTGGATGGAAAGGCGCTTTGGTGTCAAGTCACCTCATGTCAGAGGCCAGCCAGTCATCTAGCTGTAACCCAGTGTTGCAGCAAACACTGAAAACACATTAGCAAGCCTGTCCTTCCAGCACTGCAGCAAAAGGATCATGCGGAGGAAGGCAGCCAGAACTATACAATGAGACCCTGCATCAGCAATAATAATTATTATTATAACAAACTACAACAACCTGTCCTGCTCCTGCTGCCTCCCATATTTATGTTACTTGGTTATGGAGAGATGGGATGCAAGGAGACAGCTCTGCAGAGTACTCAGACACCCCAAGCTTCAGCCCAGGGAGGGTTGCTGGTAGGAGACTTTCTTGCCTCAGTCACTGCCAATGAATCAGAAGCAAAACTTCCTTGCAAGTGTTTATTGACGTGGCCATTCACTCTGCTTTGGAAAGTGTTGACGTAAATGATAAGTCTTTGCTGACTCTATTTCACATAGGCATAG
The DNA here is from genome assembly GCA_036365145.1 of Orientallactaga sibirica. Taxonomy (NCBI): domain Eukaryota; kingdom Metazoa; phylum Chordata; class Mammalia; order Rodentia; family Dipodidae; genus Orientallactaga; species Orientallactaga sibirica. The sequence goes on along the minus strand of JAEOAD010001894.1, from coordinate 2,844,490 downwards.
GGGGAAAAAAAAAAAAACCTCTCTGATAAAACCAAGTATGTAATTGCTCCACTATCCTGGGTATTAAGCAATTCTACCTAAGATTAGTAAGTTACATTGGCCAGTTTCCAGTAATAAAATGGGAAGAAAACAAAACAAAAAAAAAAGTGCAGGAAATTGGTTAGGAAATCCATTTAATTCTACTTGGATTTCCAGAGCCTATGGACAAACTATGTTTGCAGAATTTAATTTGGATTTCCGTAACATCAATTTTCTTCATGTTCACATGAACTAGACCAATACACACATTCCCCAAATTGAGGGTTATCTGGCCCTTCGGCATGGTTCACCTCCAGTTACTGCATGCTCTTACTCCAGCTCATCCTCCAGCTCATGTACAAAACTACTGCAATGAAGAGCTTCTAGCGCTGGAGAGATGGCTTAGCAGTTAAGGCCCTTGCCTGTGAAGCCAAAGGACCCAGGTTCAATTCCCCAATATGCACATAAAGCCAGATGCACAAGGTGATGCATGGGTCTGGAGCTCATTTGCAATGGCTAAAGGCCATGGCATGCCTCTTCTTTCTCTATCCCTGTCTCTCTCAAATAAAATATTTTTTTAAAGCTTCTAAAGTGAGATAATGAGTGGAATCAAATGAGCGGTCAATATTGTTGACACACAACACAGTTCTCACCTCAAAGGGAATAAGAGATCGTTCAAGATCAATCAACATAAGGAGTTGGTCATGTTCTGTAAACACAGAGTCAAGTTGCCCAGGCAACACGTTCCAATGTGGAGCTAGTTCACGAAGTTTTTTTGTTTGTTTTTCGAGGTAGGGTCTCATTCCAGCTCAGGCTGACCTGGAACCTACTATCTAGTCTCAGGGTGGCCTCGAACTCATGGTGATCCTCCTACCTCTGCCTCCCAAGTACTGGGATTAAAGGTGTGCTCCTCCATGCCCGGCAGCTGAAGTTTTTATAGTTACAAAACAAAAGAAAGTCATACATCAAAGTGTTTTTTAATACTGGAGAAATTTAGTGAAAATCCACAATTGACCAAAATGATGTTCCCTTATGAGTGAATAAACAAAATGTATTGCATTGATGGGACCCTTGGCCCATATTTTATTTGTTATTTGTAATTATATTTTGAATTGGACAAGATACATTTTATATTTTGTGTCAAATACATGATCCAGTATCAAATAGATGATGCACAAATATTTTTCTTATTCTGGAGGCTGTTTTCAATTTCATTTTCTGTTGTCATTTTATTGCTTGTTTAACTAGCTAGCTGAAAACTTTAGGGCTCAAAAGATGCTCCTATCTTGGGCTTCTGAGCACCTGGGACTATAGATTTGTCACCACATCCTGATTAGTCTCGATCTTTGATAGAATGATTTAAAACACAAAAGTCTTTCATTTTGATAAAGCTGTATTTGTCCGTTTTTTCTTTTGCCACTCAGTCTTTCTGGTCATATCTAAAACCATTCCTTAATATATGGACATGAAGATCTGCTCCTCTTATTTCTTATAGGAATTGACAGTTTTGACTCATACGTGTAGGTCTTTGATTCATTTTGAGTTAATTTTTATATAAAGTATGATATGGGACTCCAACTTTAGTCTTTTGTATGTGGACTTCCTATTGTCTGAGCTAGCATCATATTTTGCAATTTATTCCTTCTACCAATGAGTTATGTTGACAGAAATTACTAAAAATTTGTCAAAAATTAACTATAGAACATTGGGTGTGGTGGCTCATGCCTGTGATCCCAGATCTTGGAGGTAGAGGGAGGAGGACGGCCACAAGTCTGAGGTCAGACTGGGCTACAGAACAAGTTGCAGGCCAGCATGGACTACATAGCAAGACTTTCTTTCAATAAGAGGGGACAGATGGTGCTGAGGAGGAGAGACAGTGGACTGTTCAGCACTACAGGAGGCATTTATTTTACATCCTCCAAGGCCCAGGGTCCACTGTGGAAGAGGTGGCAGGAAGAATATAAGAGTCAAAGGAAGGGAGGACTGCTTAATGCACTCTTCCAGACACAAAACAGCCTGGATATCCATGACCTCACAGTGCCTGGCACTACCTATGCAAGACCCTCATAATAGGAGGAAAAGGATGACATCAAAATAGAAGAGAAGCTATTTGGAAAGAAGAAGGGATTCAGTGGAGAATGGACTTGGTAGGGGGAAATGGGAGTGGTGGGAAGGAATTGTCATGGTTTATTGTCTATACTGATGGAAGTTGTCAATAAAAAGGTTTTTTTTTTTTTTAAAGAGTGGTAGGAGCCTGTTTCTGGAACTGACTGCATTGATCTATGTGCATATTCTTATGCCAGTCAGTGCCAGACCATCGGGAATTAGTAAAGTTTTATAGTAAATATTAAATCAAGTATTATGAGTCTTCATTTTCAGGTTTCACTTTTCAGGTCTCCTTTAGTTATTCTGGGTACCCTACATTTCCATATAAATCAGAGGATCATCTTAGCAATTTCTGCCAATGAGGCCACAGGGTTTTGTGAGGGATTTCACTGACACTGCGACAGTTCAAGGATGACAAGCATTTCAACAAGTATTATCTTCTCATCTGTGATGACAGGGTGTCTGCTTTTATTTAACTCTTCCTTAGCTCCTTTAAACAAGATTTTTGTAATCTTTTGGGGTGTTTTGTTTTTATTTGTGTTTTTCAAGAAAGGGTCTCCCTCTAGCTCAGGCCGACCTGGAAATCACTCTGTAGTCCCAGGCTGGCCTCAAACTCGCAGTGATCCTCCTACCTCTGCCTCCAGAGTGCTGGGATTAAAGGCATGTATGACCTCACCCAGCTATTTTTGTAATTTTCAGTTTCCTAAGCTTGTACTTCTTTTGTCACCTCTGTTTCCTAGTATTGAATTTCATCATAGTACTAAGATGGAATGGTGTCTTCTTAACTTCACTTTGATATTGATCATTGCTGAATTATAGCAATACAATTGTTTTCTGTATATTAATATGGTATCTTGAAACCTTACTAAATTATTATACTACTATTTTGTGGATTCTTGGGGTTTTCTCTATATAAAATTATTATTATTTTGTTTTGTTTTGTTTTGTTTTTCGAGGTAGGGTCTCACTCTAGCCCAGGATGACCTGGAATTTACTATGAACTCTCAGGTGGCCTTGAACTCATGACGATCCTCCTACCTCTGCCTCCCCAGTGCTGGGATTAAAGGCGTGCACCACCACGCCCAGCTAAGATTATATTATTGATGAACAAATCGTTTTGCTTCTTCCTCTCCATTTTCCATCCACATGCCTTCTATTTCTTTGTCTTGACAATTATCCTGTGCAAAAATTCCAGTCCAATATTGAGTTAGAGAGGTAAGCATGCTTGCCTTCTTAAAGAACAAGAATGCCTCATTTTACCATTAAAATAGTATTGCAGTGGGCAGGTGCAAAAGATCCAGCTACAATCCCAGTACTCTGGAGACCAAAGCAGAAGGATTTCAAGTTCAAGGACAGTCTACCAAGATCCTGTCTCTATCCCCTTATCTGTCCCACACAAAAAGTAATAGTTGTGACTTCTCCAATTATTTTTTTTTATAAAGATGAGAGAGCTCTGGTCTAAATGTAGTTAGCTTCTGAGTGTCTTTATCATAAAAAGGTGTTGAAGCCCAGTGTGGTGGTGCACGCCTTTAATCCCAGCACTTGGGCTGTAGAGGTAGGAGGATCGCTATGAGTCTGAGGCCACCCTGAGACTACCTAGTGAATTCCAGGTCAGCCTGGGCCAGAGAGAGACCCTACCTCAAAAAAAAAAAAAAAAAGTTGAATTTTGTCATTGTCTTTGTATGTATTTAGATTGTTGTGTGGCTTTTCATCTTTATTTTGCTAGCATGGTATAACAATTTACTTTCAGATGTCAAAAACATTATTTTGTCCCCTTTCTGTTGCCTTCCCTTGCATTGAGCTTTTGTTGTTGTTGTTGTTGTTGTTGTTTGTTTGTTTGTTTGTTTGTTTGTTTGTTTGTTTTTCGAGGTAGGGTCTCACTCTAGCTCAGGCTGATCTGGAATTCACTATGTAATCTCAGGGTGGCTTTGAACTCAAGGTGATCCTCCTACCTCTGCCTCCCAAGTGCCGGGATTAAAGGCGTGCGCCACCACTCCCGGCTGAGCATTTCTTAATATTGGTCATCTTGGGTTCCTGGAATAAACCTTAGTGGTAAAAGTGATTTTTTTTTTCCAGTTTTGGTTTTAGTACTTGAGTCTTACTTTTTTTTCCCTTGATCAGTCTATTTCACAGTGTGTTTACTTGATTTTTTTCCTTTAAAAAAATTGGGGATTTTATTAATTCTTTTTTGTTTCTCTATTCTGTATTTTATTCCTCCTGTCAATCTAAGTACCAGAGGTTCTTCCAAAATAATAAATTTATTAATAAATTAACACTATAATAGAAATATATGTAAGCATATTAAAGGGACCAAAGCCAAGAAAAGATTAAATTTAAAACTAAAGGTGAAAAAAAAAGAATTGGACAAATGGAATATGAGGACCAATAATGTCTGGTGTGTCAGTCCACAGTGGATAGGCAGATGCTGAACCATGTCCCCACACAAGTATTTTTTGAATAAGGGCCTAGTGACCTTTGTTCAAGGTTGTACATCTTGATGCCTTTTGTGCTAGTCCCAGCTATTAGGTATATTGTCAAGAAATCTCTTCATAACCTCTTGCCTACTTTGTTTTTCTCTTAGGTTTTGACGTAAATGACTCCATTTTGATCCTGAAAATGTTCACACTACTCTAATCTTTATCTTCACAAGTGCTTTCATTCTTTGTGTGGACTGAAGTTAACTTTTCAGTGTCCTTTCTTTTGAATTAAAGAACTTCCTTTCATTTATTTCCTTTCGTAAGGCAGATCTGGTAGAATCAAATTATCTTTTTGTGGTTCAGTCTTAGAGTGCTTAAACGTCTTCATCTTTGAAGGATTTTTTTTGCAGTGTTTTAACTTACCCTCTTCTTGCATAGCATAGTATTTCTGTTTTGCATTTAGCACTCTGGGTGCACTGTACCTCGTTCCTAGCCTCACAGATTCTGCTGAGAAGTTAGCTGTTAGTTGTATTGAGCCCCCTTTGCCCACAAAGACTTGGTTCTCTCTCCGCATGCTGTGTTCTGTCTTGCCCGTTGGCTTTGAGCAGTGAAATTAGGTGGTGTCTATATGGGTATCTCTTTGAGTTTTCTTTTTAATGTAGAGTTCCCCCTGCCCAATCCTGCTCCTTTTTTCTTCTTCCTTATTGCATACATTGATGACTTTCAAATCATCTGGGAATTTTAAATACCATTTCCTCCAGCATTCTTTTGGTTCCTGTTGCTTTCTCCTCCCTTTCTGAGACCCATTATGCATCTGCCAGTCCCCTTCACAGTGTTGGTCTTAATGTGTCTGAGGCTTGATGTTGTTCTGTCAGGTGAGGAAAATCTCAATTGACCTATCTCCAGATAAGAAGAGACTGAGAATCAGGCGAGTTAAAACACTTCAAATCTCATGGCCTTACCAAGAGTTAGTCTTTTTTTTTTTCATGAATAAATGTTCTTCAAATTATTACAAGTCTGGAAGAGTTTCCAGATTTTTGAAAATGTTGATTTTGAAAACTGTGCATGCTTATTGCTTTTATAAAGGCATGATTGTCTTAGCTTCGTTATTCTTCTGGAAAGGCTATCATGGATCCTATTATATTAAAAATATCTGAGCGGGCGTGGTGGTGCACACCTTTGATCCCAGCACTGGGGAGGCAGAGGTTGAAGGATCGCTGTGAGTTCAAGGCCAGCCTGAGACGACATAGTGAATTCCAGGTCTGCCTGGCCTAGAGTGAGACCCTACCTCAAAAAAAAAAAAAAATATATATAACAATAATAACCTGTCTCCTTCCTCTCTATTACATCACTAAGTTCTCTCCTGCTATCTTTGGTTTAGAAGGTGCCATAACCTGTCACCCCTTTATGATCCCTGATATACTGTTTTATTAATTAATATTTGTCTTATCAATTAAGAGTAGAAAAAATAGGTCAAAAGATCCCTTCCTTTTTAATCTTTCCAATTTCTGAACAAGGACAACATAAGCACAGCAATTAAAGAAAACAGGAAAAGCTAGATTCAGACACTCTGTTGTAGTCTTAGAACTAATTTCTTTAATGAATCTGCATCCAAAACATGAATTTATTTTCATCACTGATTTTCTCTCATCAGCCTTAAAGCACAATGAATCAAATTTTCTTTAATTATATACAATATGCATAACATTATGTGATGCATAAGTACACTTGTTATTAAATAACAAGCAGGGTTAAGTTTGAACACAACTAAAAGTATAATAAAAATAGAGGGGAAAATCACAGAGTGATAGACTCCAGAGATAGAAGAACTTGTTACTTTACATTTTTCATCAGTTAAAACATGTTATAACATTTAATCCCAGCACTTGGGAGGCAGAGGTAGGAGGATCGCCGAGAGTTCAAGGCCACCCTGAGACTACATGGTGAATTCCAGGTAAGCCTGAGCCAGAGTGAGACCCTACCTCGAAAAAAAAAAAAATGTATATATATATATATATATATATATATATATGTTATAACATTAAGCCCAACAAGTTGATGTACACACACACACATACACACACACACACATTCATGATAGGACTGTTTAATTTACTGCATGCTTGTATAACCTTATTGTGTAAGGCTGTTTTCATCTACTTAGCCTTGTAAGATATAAAACACAATGTTCCTCTGTGTGTCAGCACCACCAAGAGCTGGGAAGGGCACCTGCCTGGACAGACTCTTCACTAACACTAATATGGCAGATGATATGAACAAACAAAGGCAGGCTGGGTTCATCCCACATCACCTTTCCAGGCAGAACAAAGAGCTCGTTTTATGTTCCACAGTGGAGGGAAGATGATGTGATTCTCACTGGGGAATATGAATGAAGCAAAATTATGCTCTTAGAATTATGAAATGATACCTGGATGAATACATGAATATAGTTGTCTAGGGGAAACAGTCCTGTAGTCAAATCAAACTATGTCTTAAAAACAAACATATCTTAGCTAAACAGCATAATCATTGCTAATGGTTGCTTGCAATACTCATTCAAACAACTTTAAAACACCCACGGAGGGGCTGGGATGTGACCTGGTGATTCAGGGCCAGGGCTTGGTCATTAGCACTGCAAAGGCCTAAGAGTCTGTACAAAGTGTTATAAGCTTAACTTTTGATATGTGGCTAAATAGATAGCTACCTTGTCATATCAGATCTTTTCCTTACTTGTCATTCTTTCTACCTATAGCTAACTTTTTCCTCTTTCCAGTTTTACATCACAAGTTTACATTGAAAACTATTAAGTATGCAATACTTTGCTAGATGCTCCACAGAGAAAAATATTAAATAGTTTCTTTCAGCAAGAAACACTGATGCTGTAGGGATTGAAAGATTATTCAGTCTTAACACACAAGTATCTTAAGATAGTGGTCTAGGCCATCTGTTAAAAAAAAAAAAAAAAAAAGAAAGAAAGAAAAAAAAAAACCTGCCCCCAAAAGCTGGCATCTTCTTTATCTTTTTAAAAAATGTTCTAGCCAGGCAAAGTGGCACTCGCCTTTAATCCCAGCACTAGGAAGGCAGAGGTAGGAGGGCTGTTGTGAGTTCGAGGCCACCCTGGGACTACATAGTTAATTCTAGGTCAGCCTGGGACAGAGTGAGACTCTACCTCAAAAAAAAAAAAGTTCCTTGACTTATTTGTGTATGGGTATATGTGAAGATTTCTTGTTTCTGCAAATAAACATGAGGCTTTCCATGGGTGGCTGGTGAATTGTACCTGGGCCAACAGGCTTGGAAAGCAAGCACCTTTAATTGCTGAGCCATCTCTCCAACTCCTTCTTCCAATCATTTAAAAAAAATTATTTATTTATTTATTTATTTGAGAAAGAGTGATACAGAAATAGACAGGTAGACAGCCAGGCATGTGGCACATGTCTTTAATCCCAGCACTTGGGAGGTAAAGAGAGGAGGATCACCATGAGTTCGAGGCCAGCCTGAGACTTATAGTGAATTCCAGGTCAGACTGGGCTAGAGTGAGACCCTACCTCAAAAAACAAAAACAAACAAAAAAATAGGCAGGTAGACAGAGAGAGAGAATGGGCCCCCTAGGGCCTCCAGCCACTGCAAATGAACTCCAGATGTGTGCTCCTCCTTGTGCATCTCACTTATGTGGGTCCTGGGGAGTGGAACCAGGATCCTTTGGCTTGCAGGCAAACACCTTAACTGCTAAGCCGTCTCTCCAGTCCGCCTTCTTCCAGTCTTGAAGAGTGGTATTACCTGATTCTAAGCAGTATTCATGACTACTAGGCAAAGTACAACTTCAGAGAGCCAAGGCATTCCAAATGTGGCAAAGTAACTGAATACCGTTTCCACAGACTCTGTGCTCCAAATGCAGTGCAAGAGGATTGGGAACAGGCCCCGCCTAGCCTACATTTAAATGTCCTACATTTAATCGCCAGCAGTGTAAAGGACAGAAAGGAAGGTAAAACAAAGACTTTCCTAGACAGAAAGGCTGTGGCAATTTATTACCATCCTATCTGCATCCTAAATGGAGTTCTTCAGGTTTAAATGCAATGCTCAAGGGCAAGCTCAAGGCTGGCTCATACATTTAGTGCTCCTATGTTTCTGAATGCATTGCCTAAAGGATTGGCTCCTGTCTTACCCATCTTGGAGCCTTAAGGACACCAACACTGTCTTCCTACCTGTAGACCAGAGTTAGTGGATTGGGTTAGTAGACACCATAAATTCCACCCCATTAATCCACAGAGCAAATAAGATGAAATAAAAAATTATTTCAGGGCTAGAGAAAGTACCCAGTGGTTAAAGCACTTGCCTACAAAGCCTAACTACCTATTCTACTCTGCAGTATCCACGTAAAGCCAGTTATACAAAATGGTGCATGCATCTGGGATTTGTTTGCAGCTGCTAGAGGCCCTGGCACACCCATTCATTCTCTTTCCCTGCTGGGCGTGGTGGCACACACCTTTAATCCCAACACTCACTCGGGAGGCAGAGGTAGGAGGATTGCTGTGAATGTGAGGCCAGCCTGAGACTACATAGTGAATTCCAAGTCAGCCTGGGCTAGAGTGAGACCCTACCTTGAAAAACCAAAATAATAATAATAATTCTTTCAGCACTGAGCAAAAAGTTTTAAAACCTCAGCTCTAAGCTTCCCTCTGGGGAGTGAAAGAGTTATTCTATATGTCCAGTGCCCCAACAGTTCTGAAACTGTCCATGGAACCAGCCTCTATCTCCGAAAGCTTGGAGCTCTGGTGGATCTGATGAAGTCTAGCCACAGGGGTGGGAGGATGGATATGTAGTTTGGATTGTAAACCTCATAAATCCTCTTGTCTGCTTTTATTACATAGCAAGCAGAAAAAAATAACAGCTGTTTATTTCTCCCTGTGGAGGAAGAGAATTGATAGAAATCTCTCAAAACCTTGCACTAGGCTAATTGGCGAGGGTTTTCTTCCACACAAAGCTAACTTATGAAAACTACAGGAGCTCTGTAAAAGGTGTCACAGTTGTCAAATGTACAAATACCAACACAGAAAATCAAGGAAAATGAAGAATTAGACAAAGATGTTCCTAACAAATAAACAACATAAATCTCCAGAAACTGACCTGAATGAAATGGAATTATATGACTTCCCTGACAAAGAACTAAAAGTAACTGTCAACATTCAATAAAATAACACATGAGCAATGTAGAATTTTCAACTAAGAAATTTTTTAAAGAAATTTTAAAAAAGTAAATATTAGAAATCATGGCAAAAAAGAATATAATACCATAACTGAACGCTTCCCTAGAGAGGTCCAACTTTCAATTAGATCCATCAAGAAGAAATGCTAAGAAGACTCAGACAGGTCCTGGGAATACTTTACAGAAATTCAAAGGAAGAGTGAAAAGGTCCAAAAGCCTTAAATAGTCCAGTGCCATGCAGACCAATATATGCTTTATGGGATTTCAATATAGAGAGAACAAATTCGAAAATTTAGTCAAAGAAATACAGATGGAGTGCTTCTAAAATCTAGGGGAACAAATGGACACCCCGAAGTAAGAAGCTCAAAGGAAACCAAAGAAATCCACACCGGGATAGATTATAATCAAAATTTCAAAGACAGGGAGATTTTCAAATCTGCAAGACAAAAAGAAAGAAAGAAAGAAAGAAAGAAAGAAAGAAAGAAAGAAAGAAAGAAAGAAAGGCAGACAGACAGCAGGTTTCTCACCAGGAGATAGTGACATAATATATTCAAACTGCTGAAAGAAAAATCCTGCCTGCTAAAAATACTATATCCAACAGAACTGTTCTTCAAAAGTAAAAGTGGAGCTGGGATGTGTAACTCAGTGGTAGATCAACCAATGTCCTACATTTAATCGCCAGCAGTGTAAAGGACAGAAAGGAAGGTAAAACAAAGACTTTCCTAGACAGAAAGGCTGCAGCAATTTATTACCATCCTATCTGCATCCTAAATGGAGTTCTTCAGGTTTAAATGCAACGCTCAAGGGCAACTCCATAGCATCAGGACATGTGCAACTCATTGATAAAACTAATTATATATACAGTTACAAACCCTGCATGACTGCGTGGTGGTGGATAGACCACATTTCGTTCTAAATAAAAGTCAACTTAAAATGTTTTGAAGTGCAATAAAATAGGGAGCTGAAGAGATGAATCATCTATTAAGAGTACTTCCTGGGCTGGAGATATGGCTTAGCAGTTAAGGTGCTTGCTGGCAAAGCCAAAGGACCCAGGTTTGATTCCCCAGGACCCACGTAAGCCAGATGTACATGATGGTTCATGTGTCTGGAGTTTGTTTGCAATGGTTGGAGGCCCTGACATGCCCATTCTCTCTCTCTCTCTCTCTCTCTCTCTCTCTCTCATAAATAAATATAAAAGCAAAAATAGCCAGGCATGGTGGCTCATGCCTTTAATCTCAGCACTCAGGAGGCAGAGGTAGGAGGATGGCCATGAGTTTGAGGCACCCTGAGACTACATAGTTAATTCCAGGTCAGCCTTAGCTAGAGTGAGACCCTACCTCGAAAAAAAAAAAAAAAAAAAAAGCAAAAATAGATGAATAGAATCTTTAAAAGGAGTCTAAAATATGTAAATATGTTAAAACATAATCAATATAAGTAGATCTATATTGTGACACCAATAACATAAAGGGAAGGAGGGAGAGAGAAGTTAAAATGTAGAACTTTTGTATACAACTGAACTTGCCACTTGTTATCAGCTTAAAATGGACTAGTTTATTTTACATAAGCCCCACAGTAACCCCATGGATACTACAGAAGTTACAAAAAGAAAAGGAAACGAGTCAAAGCACTTCAATACCAAATAGCAACAAAAACACAAAGACTGAATGACAATGAAAAGTGGTGACACAAGATTTTGGGGTTTGGGAGTGTAGAGACAGCTTTAGGTTCTCTTAGATGAACTTCCAGACCAGGCACAGTTATGGAGGAAGTGATATTATTTATTGAAGCTTACAGATCCAGGGGAAGTTCCATAATGGCAGAAGAAGCTGGCCTGCTGTCCCAGGACCAAACACAGAGAGAAAAGCCACAAGCCAAAAGCCACTCAGCACACTTCAGGAACTCAAACTAGGCCCTCTTTGCATATCTTTACAATGGAATCTCAAACCCACCACCACACCTTAAGATCCACCCAGTGACACTGCCTCCAGCCAGGTGGATGCAGATGCAAACAACAAACTAATAAAACACTGAATATATTGGGGGCCATCTATTCAAACTACCACAGGGAGGGATTCCCCCAAATTTAAGAACCCAAATGTTGGGCCCTGTTCTACCTCTAACAAAGAATTAATAAAGATGAAATCAAGAAGGATCATTTATGAATCATTAAGTAGATTTAGGGAGAAATCACAAATTGTGGGGTTTACTTAAGGGAAACTGGGATCCAGGAAGAAGTCCAGAGCAGAGGCACCAGCACGTTGGGAAGTGGGAAACACAGACTCACGTGGAAGACACAGCAGGGTCCATCAGATTCATTCGAGAGACATGGCTGGGGCAGAACCATAAACACATGGAAGATAGAACGTAGGTGCTTATGTAGGGAGATTTAGAAGGAACAACCACAGCATCCACTTTGAGTTTCCCCAGGGAAGAACATTAAGAGGGCAAATAAGTGGCAGTGGCTTAGGGAAGAATAGCAGAGAGAAAATATTATCAAAGCAAGACCAAGTGATTGAGAGGAGGAGTAGAGAAGAAAGTCACACCAATGGTTAGCCCAAGTCAAGAGAATTTACACGGGTAGGAGGCCTAGAGTTAGAGGGAGCGCTCACCATGGTGGATCTGGAGTGTAAGGGAAATACACAAGTGGTAGATTCAGGGACCAGAGGGAAATCATACATGTAATTACAGTGAGAAGTGACCCCAAATGGTAAACCAAAGGCAAGCAGAAAACCATCCAGATGAAGAAACAGTGCTCTGCTCCCTTCCCCCCAGAGAAGAGGGGAGCCACGCATGAGTACCCAGGCAGAGACAGTAAAAGGAGAGAGAAGAAAAGGGTGAGCTGGAATAGCCTTTAGAGTTGACTGAAACGTGTTCGTTCCTCAGATTCAGGTATGCAAGGGGAAGACCCGATTGCAGAAAAACAAAATTAGACCCACATCTCTCATCCTGCACAAAATCAATTCAAACTGGTCGACGACCTTTATGGAAGGCAGAAATGCTAGGCAGTGGAAGTTGCAGGTATAACTGTAGGTGTGTTGGACAGACACATGTCCCATCTCCATCCTGCCTTAGGTAGGTTCTGGGGATTTGAACTCCACTCATCAAGCTTGCATAGCAAATGTTTTTAGTCACCTAGCAAGCTCACACACAAATCGTGTATTTTATTGAGTTTTTGATTGGCATGCTGCCTGTATATATTTACGAGATATGATACACTATCTTCATTCATGTGCACAATAGGTCACGAGCAACTTAGAGTAAGTAGCAAATTCATCACCATCATTACTTTGTTTGTCACATTCATCATATTGTGGTGTAGAGTGTAAAATGTATCCCCTTGTATCAAGCAATAACTCTTTTCCCATGAACTAACCTTCCCCACCGCACCCCACCCCCAGCCTCTGGTCACCACTCTTCTACTGCCAACTTCTTTGAGACCATTTTCATACCTTCCACTTGTGGATGTGATCCCAAGATGCTCTACTTTCTGTGCTGGGATTTTTCATTGAGTATAATCATCTCTGGCTTCATCCATGTTGAAATGAGGGAATGGGAATGTGTCATGCCGGTGACATTTTGTACACATACATACCACGGTTCCTTTATCCATAAATCTGTTTTGGAAATTTATGTTGATCGCATATTCTGGCCACTGTGGACATGGTGGTAAAATTGCCTTTTCTTTTCTTTTTTCTTGTGAAGCAGGATCTTACTACATAGCCAGTTAGCCTTATTATCCTCCTGCCTCAGACTTCAGAGCACCGAGAAAGCAGTCACATGCCATCATGCCTGGTTCTGTGCTATATTTGCAACATACTGATTTCATTTCACTTCCTCTGGACATATACTTAGTAGTGGGACAGCTGTGTGAACCCATTTTAGTAGAGAAATCCTCACACTGTTTTCCATAATGTCTGCACTAATTTACATTCCGACAAACAATAGTAGACCCCTCCTTTTAAGAGGGAGGACACAGGAGAGCCTTCCATACAGAAACCATTAGTTAACACTGAGAATATACCTGATTCCCCAAATCAAAGTGGAATGTCATTGCATTAAAATATAGTGACTCTGATCTCCAATGTTTTACAAATGACCCCATCCCTTTCTCAAATCCCCCTCCAAAAGATAAAATCAACCATGACCAGTACACATTTATCCATTTATTCTTGTCACCAATATGTACTGAGCACCCCTCTGTGCCATGCACATGCTGTACCTTCTAGGAGGACACACACACACACACACACACAACACACACACACAAAGTCATTGGTTTGGAGACGATGCTTAGACGCTTGTGAGGGGAGCAGATTATAAGCAACTACAACTACACACCATCTTCCCAGATGGCAGAAATAAAAGCTATGGCACAAGGGTGGGCAATGCTATTTCTGTAGGGGAAAAAAAATCTCTGGGGTTTTGTTGTTGTTGTTGTTGTTGTTGTTGTTGTTGTTGTTGTTGCTGTTTTGTCATGAATCTAACCTAATCCTTTTTGTAAAAATACCAAAGACACTCAATGCAACTCTTTCCCAATTCTCTTCAACTAAATTTATAACAGGGGTTGTTGAATCTCCCAGTATCTCCGGCTGGGTAGAAACCAGTGAAGCCTGGAGTGTTTAGCTGTAGCATTCAGAGCCAGCCCTGTTTTGTAACTTGTTCAATCCCTCTCTCAAAGCCACGTTGGAGAAGCAAACAGAAAGATCAGATTAGCAATTACAACCTTGGAGATTCGCCAACCACCGTGCAGCATCCTCATAACCCCAATTTGACCCAGACTTTTTATTTCTCCAGTTCTCTCAAAAGACTAAGGGAGCTTTAATACAGATACAGAAGAGAGGCAAGTCAACAGCTTTGAAGTCTTTGTTTCTATTGCATTGTCTTATATGCTTACAATAGACTGCTGATTTATTGACTTACTTATATTTGTACAAACATCCCATGACACACTTCACTTCACACTTTCCTAATATGAGAATTTAATATGTGGAAACATGACTCAACAGCGTTTTCCCCCGAGACGTCATAGGAAAAATATTTCATCCTGAGAGTTCTATTGCTTCTATCTCTACTTGTAAACTGCATTTTCCCCTTATTCTTTCCTTTCTATCTCTTAAACGGATAGAAATCTGCCATATCACATCTTCAACCAACAAACAAACCATCCCAGAGGACAGAAAGCCTTTGGTTTTATTTGCATATGTCTAGTTTGACTTAGGTAGAATTATGTCGCCTCCCACCATAACATTTTAATGCGTGCCTACATATTACCACTCCCCTAAGACTCAAAACTGATAAAATCCTGTCTTGGAACTAATTATACTTGAAGACAATCCTACTCTCTGCGGACACAATGAGATGAAAACTACAAATCCTGATGTCTAGGTGAGTTCAGAGCGCCCCCTTGTGGCATCGATGTGTAAATGCTGCTGTTTGCCAAACTGACCAAAAAGAAAACGAAAAAGGAAAAGAAAAAGAAAAAGAAAGAAAAGAGAGGAGAAGAGAAAGAAGAAAGAAAAAGCCCATTATCCCTTTTATGAAAAGGTCCTCAGATTTGAGAAACAAAATATCTGTTTGGTGTACAAGTTGTATTGGCTAAGAAAATATTCATTAATGTAGGTTGTTTTTCAGCGTTGCTATGCCTGAATAATAATATTTTTATGCTTTTTTGGTTCTTTGGGTTTTTTGGGGGGGTAAGTTTTTGTTTTTTGGGGTCTTTTTTTTTGATGTAGAGTCTCACTCTAGCCCAGGCTGACCTGGAATTCACTCTGTAGTCTCAGGGTGGCCTTGAACTCATGGTGATCCTCCTACCTCTGCCTCCCAAGTTCTGGGCTTAAAGGCATACGCCACCATGCCTGGTGTTTTGTTTCTTGTTTTTTTGATACAGGGATCTCACATTGAAGCCAGGTTAGCCTGGAGCTCACTGTGTATCTCAAGCTTTCCTTGAACTGGAAACACTTCTGCCGAAACTTCCTGCATGGTAGAATTATATGCATGAGCCACCACAACTGGTTTATTTCAAAGGATTTGGGCTGGAGATATGGCTTAGAGATTAAGGCTCTCTCTCTCTCTCTCTCTCTCTCTCTCTCTATTTCTCTATCTCTCTCTCTCTAAATAAATAAATAAAACATTTTAAAGGATTTACTATTTCAATCTGAAGCACTATTCACATACGCATGACCCAGAGACTGCACTGGGCTGGCCTCACAAGAATGGGCATCTGTGCCACAAACACGAATTACATTTCTGTCTCAGGTGGTTGGGGTTTGTCTTCTTCCTACAATTCTTAATAATTTCATATTTTTACACATGTATTTGTGCCTGGCATATGTGGTGTGCATACATGTATGTGTGCATGTTTCTGTGGGGGGTGCACAGGAGTGTGACAGTACATATGAGAATGTGTGCACATGCATATAGGGGCTAGAAGTTGACATCATGTGTCTTCCTCAGCTGTTCTACCTTGTTTTTGTAAGTGTTCATCTTTATTTTTATTTAGTTATTTGAGAGAGAGAGAGAAACAGGAAGGTAGAGAGAGAGAGAAAAAATAGGCATGTCAAGGCTTCCAGCTGCTGCAAATGAACTCCAGGCGCATGTGCCACCTTGTGCATCTGGCTTACCTGGGTCCTGGGGGATAGAACCTGGGTCCTTTGGCTTTGCAGGCAAGTCCCTTAATAGCAAAGCAATCTCTCCAGTCCTCTACCTTATTTTGTGAGACAGGGACTCTAATTGAGCCAGGAGTTTGCCCAGTTCAGCTAGACTAGCTAGCCAGAGAGTCTAGGGAGTCCCCCTGCCTCTACCTCCTTGGTGCCAAGACGGCTGGCATGTGCCCCTGTGCCTGGCTTTTACGTGGGTGCTGAGGAGTTGAACTTAGGTCGACATGCTTGTGTGGCAACTGTATCAAGTGAGCCACCTCCCCTTCCCAAATAATGTGATCTTTGAATTTCTGTTTTGTAAATAAAGCCCCCTGGTGCAGTGGAACATGCCTGGGGGGGGGGGCATGAAGCCTTGGTTCTGAAGTAGTCCTGCCTCTGAAAACCTCCAGGAGACATATGCTCTACTACTCAGCTTCTAATTCCTGGATCAGTGCTCTACCACTCAGCTTCTAATTCCTGGACCAGTGTTCTACCACTCAGCTTCTAATTCCTGGACCAGTGCTCTACCACTCAGCTTCTAATTCCTGCACCAGTGTTCTACCACTCAGCTTCTAATTCCTGGACCAGTGCTCTACCACTCAGCTTCTAATTCCTGCACCAGTGTTCTACCACTCAGCTTCTAATTCCTGCACCAGTGTTCTACCACTCAGCTTCTAATTCCTGGACCAGTGTTCTACCACTCAGCTTCTAATTCCTGGACCAGTGTTCTACCACTCAGCTTCTAATTCCTGGACCAGTGTTCTACCACTCAGCTTCTAATTCCTGGACCAGTGTTCTACCACTCAGCTTCTAATTCCTGGACCAGTGCTCTACCACTCAGCTTCTAATTCCTGGACCAGTGCTCCACTCACCACTCAGCTTCTAATTCCTGGACCAGTGTTCTACCACTCAGCTTCTAATTCCTGGACCAGTGTTCTACCACTCAGCTTCTAATTCCTGGACCAGTGCTCTACCACTCAGCTTCTAATTCCTGGACCAGTGTTCTACCACTCAGCTTCTAATTCCTGGATCAGTGTTCTACCACTCAGCTTCTAATTCCTGGACCAGTGCTCTACCACTCAGCTTCTAATTCCTGCACCAGTGTTCTACCACTCAGCTTCTAATTCCTGGACCAGTGTTCTACCACTCAGCTTCTAATTCCTGGACCAGTGTTCTACCACTCAGCTTCTAATTCCTGGACCAGTGCTCTACCACTCAGCTTCTAATTCCTGGACCAGTGTTCTACCACTCAGCTTCTAATTCCTGGACCAGTGTTCTACCACTCAGCTTCTAATTCCTGGACCAGTGTTCTACCACTCAGCTTCTAATTCCTGCACCAGTGTTCTACCACTCAGCTTCTAATTCCTGGACCAGTGCTCTTCTACCACTCAGCTTCTAATTCCTGCCCAGTGTTCACCACTCAGTGTTTCCTGCACCAGTGTTCTACCACTCAGCTTCTAATTCCTGGACCAGTGTTCTACCACTCAGCTTCTAATTCCTGGACCAGTGTTCTCCACTCAGCTTCTAATTCCTGCACCAGTGCTCTACCACTCAGCTTCTAATTCCTGGACCAGTGCTCTACCACTCAGCTTCTAATTCCTGGACCAGTGTTCTACCACTCAGCTTCTAATTCCTGCACCAGTGCTCTACCACTCAGCTTCTAATTCCTGCACCAGTGTTCTACCACTCAGCTTCTAATTCCTGGACCAGTGTTCTACCACTCAGCTTCTAATTCCTGCACCAGTGTTCTACCACTCAGCTTCTAATTCCTGGACCAGTGCTCTACCACTCAGCTTCTAATTCCTGCACCAGTGCTCTACCACTCAGCTTCTAATTCCTGCACCAGTGTTCTACCACTCAGCTTCTAATTCCTGCACCAGTGCTCTACCACTCAGCTTCTAATTCCTGCACCAGTGCTCTACCACTCAGCTTCTAATTCCTGGACCAGTGCTCTACCACTCAGCTTCTAATTCCTGCACCAGTGCTCTACCACTCAGCTTCTAATTCCTGCACCAGTGTTCTACCACTCAGCTTCTAATTCCTGGACCAGTGATCTACCACTCAGCTTCTAATTCCTGGACCAGTGTTCTACCACTCAGCTTCTAATTCCTGGACCAGTGTTCTACCACTCAGCTTCTAATTCCTGCACCAGTGTTCTACCACTCAGCTTCTAATTCCTGGACCAGTGTTCTACCACTCAGCTTCTAATTCCTGCACCAGTGTTCTACCACTCAGCTTCTAATTCCTGCACCAGTGCTCTACCACTCCGCTTCTAATTCCTGGGTTCTCTGCATCTTGTCCTCTGATCATCCTATCTCCACCCCCACCACTGAGAGACAGAGCAGGACAGAAAGAACTTTCAGAATCAAAAGTGCAAGTTGGGGCTGGAGAGATTGCTCAGTGGTTAAGGGGCTTGCCTCCAAACGTAAGGACCCTATTGAATTCCCCAGTACCCACGCGAAGCCAGGTGCACAGGTGGCACATGCATCTGGAGTTTGTTTGCAGTGTGGCTAGAGGCCCTGGTGCTCTCTCTCTCTCTCATAAAGAAATAAATATTTTTTAATAAAATAAACATATATATATATATTTTTTTTTAAATGCAAGTGGCTCTCTCTCAGAGATGTGGGGTGTCAGTGGCCATTCTCTTCATGGCTACTACTTCCCCAGCATAATTAGCAGGAAAATGGCAGGCAGTGGCTCTTACCCACCATCCATCCATGGATCTAGAACATCCCCAGGTGGAGGCTGTAGTCCCCCCCCCACCCTGATGTGGAAGTTGCAATCACTCAGTTCACCCATCCTTTGCCTAAGGCAGCCATCCCTCCCACAGGAAAGGAAGAGCCATTCTTCTTGGCGGTTTAGTGCTGGTAGGAGGGGCAGCCCATCAGGGGATGTTACAGAACAGGAGCAGAAAGAATTTAAGAGCCATGGACTGGAGAGATGGCTTAGCTGTTATGCTGTTAAGGCACTTGCCTGTGAAGCCTAAGGACCTAGGTTCAATTCTCCAGGGCCCATGTAAGCCAGATGCACAAGGTGGTGCATGCATCTGGAGTTTGTTTGTAGTGGCTGGAGGCCCTGGTGTGCCCATTCTCTCCCTCTCCCTGTCTCTCTTTCTCTGCCTCTTCCTCGCTCTTCCTGTCTAAAATAAGTAAATAAATATTTTTTAAAAAGAATCTAAGAGTCAAAGAATGGGGAGGAGTGCTTTGGATCACAGTCTTCCTGACACAAAATGACGGTCGCCCTCATGACCTCACAGTGGCCCATCGACATGCATTCATGGACGGCAGAATCGGGAGAAATGAAAAGTCATCAAAATAGGACTATTTGGAAAGAAGAAAGGGTTGTTCAGGATTGGGAGGTGGGCATCCAAAAAAGTTATTACAGAGGATTATAATCAAAATACACTATGTATGTGTATGTAAGTTGTCAATAATCTTTTTTTCAGTAAAAGAAGCTTGGTAGCCACCAGTGCACATGTACAGTGGTCACAGAACAGGACCCAGCTTTCCACTCAAGGAAGCACCGCATTAAGTAGAAGTACAGGGCACTGTGACAGGGGAAGAGAACTAAGGGGAAAGAAGGGAAAGGTTATGTTTGGAGTACATTGGATGGCAGTGCATTTTGTTGTTGCTGCTACTGTTTGAACCAGAGCCTTTCACTTCCATTTATGTTGTAGCAAATGTTTCAAGCTTTTTCCAAAATTTGGCTTTTTTTCCCCCTTCTGTTGAATTATAAAAACATTTGCCTAACTGGACATAGAAAAGCTGTTATAGATTTAGAATTATGAAAGGATTGAGTCATTATTGGTCAATCTAGAAGATGTAGCCTGTGATGGAGCCCAAATTATGACTTCAGCTCCTGAAATTATGTTTGCAGGGTTGTTGTTTTTTTGTTTGTTTGTTTGTTTGTTTGTTTGTTTGTTTTGGTTTTCTGAGATAGGGTCTCACTCTAGCTCAGGCTGACCTGGAATTTACTCTGTAGTCTCAGGGTAGCCTTGAACTCTCAGTGATCCTCCTACCTCTGCCTCCCAAGTGCTGGGATTAAAGGCGTGTGCCACCATGCCTGACACATTTGCAGATTTATGGGGTAGAATCAGTTGCACCGACAGATGACAGCATGCAAAAACAAATGGTGGTTTAATTCTTTGTTGACATGTTGTTGTGATTGTGAAATGAGTGCAACAGAAATCTCCGTGCTGACAGGAAGCACGCTCATCAGACGAAGCATTTTCTTCTACATAATTGAGACAGGCTTTAGGAAAGGCATGGATTATAAGGTTATGTTTTCAGCATGTTATATAAAAGAACTCCTAAGGATCTTTGACAAATGGGTCACTGGAAGAATTGGGACAGATTTCCAGAAGGTAGAGAGATGAAGAAAGTGTATCTTGGATATAAGGGGCAAAATATTGACACCACACTAATGGTTTTCCTGTCGCTGGCTTTAGCATTGACAAGGAAGAGGGAACAGGAAGCCCCTGAAGGGTTTAAGGGATTAAAATGACAATCAAGGTGTCTGGCATTGCATTTAGTATTCAATTAGAAGAAAAGAGATTGATGAAAAGAAAATGAAGCATGATGACATGTCAGCGTGATGAGATTGAAAAGTACAAGTCACAATGAAACTGCCCTTTCCTTGGCTTGTAGTCACATTGTATATGTCATGCTAAGTTACAGAAAGCCAATGACAGGAAAACCAGCAGGGCAATATAGAGCAGGAGATAAAATTCCCTCTGGTCAACAACATAATGCAGGAATGGTAAGAGTGGCGGCAAAGGCTCGGAGGGGGTGGTTCCGTGGATAAATCTCTTGCCTTGGAAGTGTGAGAATGGGAGGTTGCATCCCCAGTTCTCACAGAAAATCTTTGTGGGTATGGCAGCTGTCAGAATTCTGGAGCTAAAGAGGCACAGACAGGGGATAGCTGAGGTCAGCTGACTAACCAGAACTAGCTGAATGGTGAGTGCTGGGTTCAAGGGAAAGATGCTGCCTACCTTGGTAAATAACATGGAGTGCTGGTAAGGAAGGCACCCAGCATCAACCCCTGGCCTGTACACACACACGTGCACCCAAACCTAAATACACTTGTACAAACACATATACACATGCAAAAGTTTTTTTGTTGTTGTTGTTTTTTGTTTTTCAAGGGAGGGTCTCACTCTAGTCCAGGCTGATCTGGAATTCACTATGTAGTCTCAGGGTGGCCTTGAACTCATGGTGATCCTCCTACCTCTGCCTCCCAAGTGCTGGGATTAAAGGCATGTGCCACCATGCCCGGCTAAAAGTTTTTAAATAGAGTGGAATAAATATGTTACCAGCAATGATAACATCTACAGAACAGCAGTGCCTTGGAGACCTAAGGGAGACAAACAAAATGCTTACAGAGTCAGAAATGTGCCCAGAACGTAAGCCAGAGAGTTCGGAGTGCTAGCAATAAATCTGGTGATTTTCTACACGTCAACCAAGAGTGCATATGGGAAGTGCCTGTCCTAAGCCTCATGTCCAGATTTCTCCAGTGCCGAGTCCTTCTGCATGGAGAATGTGTCCTTCACAGGCATATTCCTGACCTTCCCTGGAGAGCGTGCAGAATGGGAGCACCAGTGCCTCTCAGGACGCACACTCACTCGCTCACTCACACTTACCAACGGATAAGATCAAGAAAAACCACCGTGGTACTTTCTACGGAGTAGGCAAATCATATATCTCTCCCAGCTGCCCTGAGTTCTTAATGATGCCTTTAAGTACATTATTTAAACTGTCATTTTTAGCAAGAAATGAAGAGAACCAGAACACACTGGACATATTAGTCATGTGAGCCTTTGCCAAGGTTCATGGTTAAGTTGGAAAGAGATGTAGACAACGCTCAATGGAACTTATATTTCGGCTATTAGTCACCGATAACCATTATAATGTCCATCAGGCATGTGTCTATGGATACCGTATCTACAGATGGGTCTGCAATATTCAAGAACCTTGGGGCTGGAGAGATGGCTTAGCAGTTAAGGTGCATGCCTGTGAAGCCTAAGGACCCTGGTTCAATTCTCCAGGTCCCACGTAAGCCAGATGCACAAGGTGGCGCATGCATGCATCTAGAGTTCATTTGCAGTGGCTAGAAGCCCTGGCATGTCCATTCCCCCCTCCATTTCTCTAATAAATAAATAAATAAAAATTAAATCTTTTTTAAAAATTCAAGCACCTTGAAATTACTAGCATAGTAGATGATAGCTTGCTTTTCTTCTCATTTTCCTGTTATATTTTTACAATATTATATTTTCCTGAACAAACTTTTGAGTCTCTCTCTGATGGAGTTGAGAAGCAACATCTATGTTCCTTAAATCTTTCTTCTCAAAGTTAAGTAGACTTGTGAATTAATTGAGGAATTAACAGCAATCCAGCAAGTCAATCCATGAATTGCTTGGTAGGCTGGCATATAATAAAAGGCCCCTGCTTATTTAGCTCAATTATCAATCCCACTTGCTCCAATTGAAAGTCTAATGTTTTACATTTTAAGAGCTCTATAATTTAATAAATTTAGGTTAACTAAACATAATTGTGTTTGAAATTCACCTTTTAAACTCAGTCCTGTAGGTAAATGAACAGTTAATCATAGCTACTGTGTGAGACGGTTGCCCACCTTGTAGGTCATTCGTGCCCTTAGATAATACTTTCCAATAGTTGGTATGTTTGTTAACACAGAGAATGCTTAGTTTAGCCAGAATGTCCTATCACAAAACATGACTTACCACTGTGTTTCTAAAGGTATTTATAGCAGGGTGTGGTGACGTGCACCTTTAATCACAGCACACGAGAGGCAGAGGTAGGAGGATCACTGTGAGTTCGAGGCTACCCTGAGACTACATAGTGAATTCCAGATCAGTCTGAGCTAGAGTGACACCCTACCTCAAAAAGAAAGAAAGAAAGAAAGAAAGAAAGAAAGAAAGAAAGAAAGAAAGAAAGAAAGAAAAGAAAAGAATATTTATACCATGAGTATCTTTAATGGTCTGGTGTGAAATTTAAGCTTTGTCAGAATCATATTTCTAAACATATAGAGCAAAATGTATAGGACTTTAAAGAATGTGATTATACTAAAATGTGCAATCAACTATCTCTAAAGTATTATACAATAATACATGGATTTTCTCATTAGCATGTTAATAAAAAATTCAGCACACTCTAATAACCACCATGACTTTAAAGAATGAAGGAATAAGAAAGATACTTCCAGGATGCTACAATAAGTGTGACAATACAACATTAAAATATCTGAGATGGGCTGGAGAGATGGCTCAGCAATTGGGATGCTTGCCTGCAAAGCCCGAAGACCAGGGTTTGATTCCCCAGTGCCCAAGTAAAGCCAAATGCACCAAGTAGGACAGGCATCTGGAGTTCATTTGCAGTGGCCAAAGGCCTTTGGGTGCCTATTCTCATTCATTCTCTCTCTCTCTATTTCTCTATTTCCCAATAAATTTTTAAAAAACTAAAATACCAAAGATTTCTGATGATGTCAGAAGCACAAATAGTAATTGAGTAGTTTGGGTATACATTTATAGATGTGATTTTTCCACCCGTTGTTCTTAGACCCCACTGTTCTATCCGTGAACAGCCAAGAAACCTATGGAAAAGGTTAATAATTTCTTGAGTTAGAGGCATTTAAAAGCTTAAAGGAAAAAAATGAAATATTATCTTACACTAATATTATGTCACTTACAATACATTTCCCACCACTTAAATAATAGGGCTGATAAACATAATTGCTGCCTTTATTATGAGTTTGGAATTATTCTTTCTATTCATGCCTTTGAATTCCCTATATGTTCAGTACTTGGCAATTTTGCAGTTCAGATATAATAGAACTACAAAATGAATTCTATGTGAAGCAGGTTCATTAAACTACTTCCAAGCATACTTAGATGTCAAAAGTCTTGCTTTCAGGGAATAGGAAGATAGCCCAGCAGTTAAAGGTGTTTGCTGCAAGGAGCTGGGTGTTGAGATGCAGAGCGTTGTGGCTCACAACTTTCCATGCACACAAGCAGTGAAGACAGCACACTGGTCACCTCACTCATTGATTTTGCAGACTTCACTTCCTCACTCTGAATCAAGTTACAATGTCAGTCAAGTGGGCAGAGCCGCAGTTGAGCCGCAATGAGAAATTGTCAGTGTGCGGTTCCAAGTACCATAGCTTATGTAATAGCCCCACCTAGTGGAGTCTCAGCTGTTAACACAGGAAAACATCAAACACTCACCCTGGAGGAACATATGTTTCTTGTAGTAAAAACTTTTCAGGATATTTAGGGCACTTCTTACACTCTCAGGAAAAAAAAAATTATCCCGGAAGACATTCTTCAGAAAAGATATGTGCAAAGAACTGACTTGGTGCTCAGCTCACCACCTCAGGAAGTTCTATGTCATCTGACATGGTCACTCTGCTAGGAAAATGCCACCATATCATTGTTAAATCTTTTTTGTTGTGTGGCTGGGTGCTTGTTTTGTTTTGTTTGTTTTGTTTTCTTTCTTGGAACGGGCTTTCTCTATGTAGCCCTGGCTGTCCTGGAACTCACTATCTAGGCCAGGCTGGCCTCGAACTTGCTGTGATCTTCCTGCTTCTGCCTCGCAAATGAAGGTTTACAGGAGTCCATTATTGTCTTGAGAAATTCCTACTGTCCAAACTATGCCCTTGAGTATTGCAATGTGATAAAAGGGAAGATTATGGGACCCTGTAAAGAATGTGCAAACAGAAGAAGAGAAGATATAGGGAGAGGGGAAGAGAAGTGGGGGGGGCAGGAATCAACAAAAACAAACAGTATTTGAAAATGGCAGGATAAATAATACCTAAATCTCTGTATGCCAACCAAAAAATAAAATAAAATAAAAACTTTAACACAGAGCTGTGAGAGCTGAGAAGATGGCTCAGAGGGTAAAAATGACCTGGGTTTGGATCCCCAGCACCCACATTAAAGCCGTGTATTGCGGCACGCGCCTGTAGTCTCAGTGCTGGGGAAGCAGAGCTGGGAGGAGCCCTCGGGTTTGCTGACAGGCTAATCTAGCCAAATCAGTGCGTTCTGGGTTCAGTTCTAGACCTTGTATCAAAAGTAAGGTCAGGGATATGGAGAAGGCTCAGTGGATAGAGCACTTGCCTGCCCTGCAAGCCTAAGTACCTGGTTCAAATCCCCAGAGCCCACATAAAAGCTGGACTGTGTGTCAGATATCTGTAATCCTAGTGTGTCTACAGCAAGAAGGGAGGCAGAAACAGTTAATTTCTGGAACATTCACTTTGGCTGATGGTTTCAGAGGTTCCAGGCTGTGGTTCAGTTGACTCCAGTTTCCCTGGCACACCCATTTTCTCTCTCTCCCTCCCTATTTCTCTTTCTCATTTTTAGATTCATTTATTTTATTTATTTATTACAGACAGAGAAAGGGAGAAGGAGAGAGAGATAGAGAGAGAACGAGCACTCCAGGGCCTCTAGCCACTGCAAACGAAGTCCAGATGCATGCGCCACCATGTGCATCTGGTTTCTGTGGGAGCTGGAGAATCAAACCCGGTTCCTTGGGCTTCGCAGGCATGCTCCTTAATCACTAAGCCATCTCTCCAGCCCATATTTCTCTCTCTCTCTCTTTCTCTCTCTCTCTTAAATAAATAAATGATTTTTTAAAATAATGCCATCTATAAGAAGAGCAAGCTAGATATAATGAGGTTTGAACTCGTATATGTCTCAGCCTATCCAGTGGTTTCAAAAATAAGTTGAGATTTAAAGAGGTTATCCAGCAGCTTACTGGAATGAACTGTAACCCAAGCCTCATGGAAATCGGTCTCTGACCATAAGAACAGTATGGCCATCCCCTTGAGCGTGACCTCTGGTCTCCAGTGGTTTCTGGGACCATCGTGACTTCTGGAAGACACTGTAGCACTGACAGCCCACGGAGGTGTCAAAGACATTAGCATTTTCACCAGTCACCTAGTGGTTCTGTAGGGGTGGTGGAGTTCCTCTACGCAGATCTGCCTGGGTTTGTTCCTTTACCTCTACAGAGATCTGTTTATAGTGACTGGTCCCCACCCCAGTCCTTCATCACTGCTTTACTGACGGCTCATGGCTGGGAAAAGGGAGGCTGGGGAATCTCAGGTCTACTTGTCCCACTACAACTCTTCTAACTGGGACACTTCCCACATCACAATTGAGAAAAGATTTACACAGACTTTAGACAACTCCAGTCGTACATTCAAGGAAGAGCAATAATAACACAATGGGCATGATGATCACCATGACTGTTAGTTCTCAGAATCAGTAAGTATCAGCTAATTCAATTAGAACGGAGAGGAAAATAAAGAATGTAAAATCTGAATGGGGGAGCTAAAATGATCACTCCTTATAGATTATATTATTGTATACCTAGAGAATGAAAATGATTAAAAAAATGATTAAGGGTGGAGAGACGGCTTAGTGGTTAAGGCATTTGCCTGCAAAGCCAAAGGACCCTGGTTCGATTCCCCATGACCCATGTAAGCCAGATGCACAAGGGGGCACATGCATCTGGAGTTCATTTGCAGTGGCTGGAGACCCTGGCACACCCATTCTCTCTCTCTCTCTCTCTCTCTAAAATAAATAAATAATATTTTTTTAAAAAAATCATTAAAAACAATGTGATAATTCTAGGCTGGAGAGATGGCTTAGTGGTTAAGACGTTGGTTTGCAAAGCCAAAGGATCCCAATTCAACTCTCCAGGACCCACGTAAGCCAGATACACAAGTGGGCGCATGCGTCTGGAGTTTGTTTGCAGTGAACAAAGGCCCTGGCATGCCCATTCTCTCTCTCTCTCTCTCTCTCTCTCTCCTCTCTCTTGCTCTCAAATAAATAAATAAATAAATAAATAAAATATAATTTAAAAATATATTTTAAAAAAGAGTGCCACACTGTACACCACAAATACAAACAATTACTATTGTCAGCTAACAAGGAAATTTAAAAAAAAAAAAAAACATAACAGCTCCAATAATGTCTACAAATTGAACAAGCACACTTAACAATCTGCATTTATTGTCTCTCCACCTCCTGAGACCCTCATAAGACAGATGATGCTTGCCAGCAGGAAGCAGAGGTGGTGGGAAGTCGGGCGCCCTGCAGGAGTGTCACGTAGACCATGGGACCAAGACAGTCGGTCTGGTCAGGGCAGGAAACCTGCAGACCTTGTTCAAAGCATCATAGAGTGCAAGCAGCATCCATGTGTAAGACGCTTTCGGATGGGACTCTCAAGAAATTCAAGTTAGATAAAATACAGAAAAAAATATTAAAGAATGATGCTAGAGGCAGCACATTGGGATGGGATCCTTTACGGTTTTCAGGCTCTTCTGTGACCGATCACTATGAGTCACCGTCTAGACTGTGGGCTTATTGGATATGATATAGATTATAATTCATTTTGGACACCTTGGCTAATAATCCACACGTTTCTTCCACTCAAAGGTGCATCACATTAGACAGAAGAAAGTGACTGTGACAGAGGTACAACATTGACTCCATCCTAATTTATCACTCATTTTAAAGCAAATCACTTGCAAGCTTCAATAATTTAATAGTGGAAATCAATTTCTTGTGACATACTTTACAGCTAATTGTGATGGATATTTCTGTCGACAGTGAAGTTGGGAACCATTCATGTGGCATGTAGCAGATACTCACATTTTAATTTGGTTTGAGGAAAGTTATGCTTTCACTAAGTTAATGTGGATATTTAATTTTTTATATTTATTTATTTATTAGAGTCAGAGAGAGAACGGGTGTGCCAGGGCCTCTAGCCACTGCGAACAAACTCCAGACGCATGCGCCACCATGTGCATCTGACTTACGTGGGACCTGGTGACTCAAACCAGGGTCCTTAGGCTTCACAGGCAAATGCCTTAACTGCTAAGCCATCTCTCCAGCCCCCAGATACTTAATTTTTTCACTAGGAATATTTACTGATTTTTTTTGTGTGTGTGTGTGTATAGGGTATTTTGATTCTATCTCTTCCTTTTACTATCTCTTGTCCCTTCTCCCCATCCCCTTTCCACTGAACCCCTTCTCCTTCCCAAATAGTCCCTCTTACACTTTGATGTCTTTTTTTTGTATGACCCACTGATTTTAATTAATATTTCCTCCATGAGATTGGGTAATGGGTCCAACACCCAATTTACGTTTTACATTTACAATTTACATTGTAAAAAATGTTTCTACCTGGGCGGTGTAGTGCACGCCTTTAATCCCAGCACTTGGGAGGCAGAGGTAGGAGGATCACTGTGAGTTCAAGGCCGCCCTGAGACTACATAGTGAATTCCAGGTCAGCCTGGGCTAAAGTGAAACCCTACCTCATAAAACCAAAAAAGAAAGAAAGGAAGGAAGGAAGGAAGGAAGGAAGGAAGGAAGGAGGGAGGGAGGGAGGGAGGGAGGGAGGAGGGAGGGAGGAGGGGAGGGAGGGAGGGAGGGGGGAGGGAAGGAAGGAAGGAGGGAGGGAGGGAAGGAAAAAAAAAAAAGAAAAGAAAAGAAAAGAAAAAGAAAAGAAAGGAAAAGAAAAAAGTTTCTCCTTTCCCCAACAACCATTAACTGTCAGGAATGCCCTCAAGGAGCACTCGGGGCCTTGTACTATGCCCTTCTCCATCACGTCAGAATACTGATGGCCTGGTATTGTGTCGGTTTTGTGTACGTATGGGTGCTCAAGTTGAGTGTGAGAATGACAGTTTCCTTGACCAAGCTTAAACCAGGCTCTCCTGAAATCACGATTTACTAGGTTTAGATTTGGGTGGCCAAAGATCTTTCCTGGTGTGTGTGTGTGTGTGTGCCCTATCTTCAGAAATAAACATTTTCTTTCCCTCTAAAAATTCTTCCCTTACAGTTGCTGAGTCTTTGTTCTATTCAGTCCTTACAATCCCATTCTTTTCACAGAAATACTTCATAAGACACAAAAGACTTTACAGTCTAAACAGAATAACATTCCAACGCTTTCTCGAAGGTCTCTTCTCTTCGCCACACTGCTGTTCTGCCACCTGCTACCCAGAAGACCCCCTTTACCAAAATTCGCTTTCTCCCTCCATCATATTTATTCCCTCATATATCACCACTATTATTACCTTACTGACTTAAAAAATCAATACACTCTGCTCAAGCAGCCCCAAGAACCAAATCCATACATTTACCTGTCAAATCAACATGCACCCAGGCATCCCAGTCTCCACAAGCCTAACAGCTCCAGACCTCTCTTCCTCCCCCACAACCTGCTCTCTCCCAGACTATTTCATTAGAAGAAAAAAAAAAACCACTTATCTTCAGTGGTCTAACTTATGAAGTAGGCATCCTTTCAGCCATCGTACCTTCCCCATCAGACCTCACACTAGCCAGTAACACACACGTGGAAAAGCCTCAATTTACTTCCTAAATGTTGCTTCTTTTCAGATATGCGGAAAGAATGACACTTCACACCCTTTTGATTTGAATTCTGTTAGCTGGGATGGCATTTCAGAACTCGGATTTAACAGCTGTTCATGACATTATATTTTACTCTGTGTAGAGTCACAACCAGTAGAAACCAGTATCCATACACAACCACATCTACCTCCAGTTGAACCGCAGAGAGGGGAGTGGGGCACAGCCCCTCCTTAAATCTGCCCAGTGAACTGTTTGTATGGGCCTAACCTTGTGCAGAAAACAGTATTGCAGAAAAGCAGTCCACAGCTGCCTCATTCCTAAATCACCTGACCTTGTCTCCCCATTCCCATGCTTTTTCTATATTTGCTAAAAGAAAATTGTTGTCAAAGCTTTTCTGAGTGTGTATAAAATAAACTGG
Source organism: Orientallactaga sibirica (assembly GCA_036365145.1). Lineage (NCBI taxonomy): Eukaryota > Metazoa > Chordata > Mammalia > Rodentia > Dipodidae > Orientallactaga > Orientallactaga sibirica. Next base: position 2,814,306 of record JAEOAD010001894.1, on the reverse strand, counting down.
TGTTAGTGAAACATCGCTGCAGTGTCTCCATCAGAGCCTGCACACCATTCGATCCCAGCTTTCACTCTATTCTTTGTGTCTGTCTTTCTTTCTAACCCTCAAGTCACCCCAACAGGTCAAAGCTCTGCTGGTTGTGGCAACTATGAAATTCAATATGATAATCAGCTAAAAATATGTGTGTTTTATACACATGTCCTTTTTAATTATAAAACAATATCGGGTCACTTAAATGGTTTTTTTGGTTTTTCAAGGCAGGGTCTCACTCACTCTGTACTCCCAGGCTGGTCTCAAACTCACAGCAATCCTCCTACCTCTGCCTCCCAAGTGCTGGGATTAAAGGCGTGCACCACCATGCCGGGCTTAAATGTAATTTTAAGATAAAATTGGATGCTTTCCTGACTCTGATACAAAGACTACTACCTTTTATAGTAAATATTTCTGGGAGAAACCTATTTTTTTAAAAGGTGTATTTAGTATGCATTTATTAAGATATAATAAGAGTGAAATCCAACATAGGCCAGCCTCTGATTTAATTTCCATATAGAGAAGTATGACTTATCAGCCAAAAATTATAAAAATATAAAATTGGTACTCTCAAGGAAATGATAGGAAATTCATGCATACTTCAAAGTAAAACTTCTATAATTTTTTAAAATTTTTCTGATGGTCTCCAATTCATTCACTCTTCCTGTTCAAATAAAAATGGTCTCTTGGGCTGGAGAGATGGCTTAGTGGTTAAGGTGCCTGCCTGCTAAGCATAAGAACCCAGTTCCAATCTCCAGGTCCCACGTTTAGCCAGATGCAAAGTGATGCAAGGGTGCAATGCTGCACTTGCCCACAAGGGGGCGCACACATCTGGATTTCGTTCACAGCAGCTGAGACTGCTGGCACGCCCATTCTCTGTCTCCTTCTCCCTTTCTGCCTGTCTCTCTCTGTGTCTCTCTCCAAAAATAAATAAAATAATTTTTTTTAATTTTTTTAAAAATGGTCTTTTTCCACCTATCTAAGTAGATACTACCCCACCCCCACCCCAACACACACTCATATAAACTCTTGTCTCTTTTTTGTAAATGTTTTATTGACAACTTCTATAAGTATAGTCAATATACCATGATCACAATCCCTCATTTTCCACCACCCTCTTTTCCTCCTCCTCCTCCGAATCCCTTCTTCTTTCCAACTAATTTCTCTTCTATTTCGGTGTTAGTTAGGGTTTTATTTGCCTCTTATTATGCATGTCTTGTGTAGGTAGCATCAACCACCATGAGGTCATGAATATCAAGGCCACTTTGTGTCTGGAAGACACCATTGTACACAGTCCTCCCCCTCCTTCTGTCTCTCCCAAGCTATCTTTTCCATTTCCTCTAAGCTATCTGGCTACACAGCCTCTACTAGTGAATAAGCTGCTTTCTCGTCACTGTGACAAAATACCTGACAAAAACAGCATAAGGACGGAAGGGTTCATTTTGGCTCTTAGTTTCACAAAGTACGATCCATCTTGGTGAGGGAGGGAGCCTTGGCAGCAGGAGCATGTGGCATCTTTGTTTACATTGTGAACAGCAGAAAGAAAGGGGTCCACCGCAGGGCAGGGCTAGAATCTTCAAGGGCCTACCTCCACCACTTCCACCAGCCAGGCTCCACACCTCCTACCAGCTGGGGACCATGTGTTCTAAGACATTAGCTAGTTCTCCCAACCTTTCTACATATTAACTACATTTCCCAGTGCAAGGTAATTTTAAATGACTGATACCTGGCTTGTAAAGACAGAATTCTTCAGTACTGAAGGAGGGGAGAACCCATGTGAGCAAATGCACAATTATCTTTAATTAGTAAAATAATGGGAACCTATCAACATATGGGTTTACCACCAGTGACACCTCCACCAGCCAGGCGGTTGGAGACCCAAGTTATAAGTTTAATTTTAACACCTGGGCCATACATTCACACTACCACAGCACCCTTTGGGCTAATGGTGCCTGTATGGAATCTTACCTGCTGCTTCCAGATTCATGGACTCAGGAGTATTCTCCAACTCTCATTCCCCCCTTCACCTTATCTAATGTAATAATTTAACCTGCAATTATAATGCCAAATTCTCTCTCTCTCTCTCTCTCTCTCTCTCTTCTCGCTCTCTCTCTAACCAACTCACTCATACTCACTAAGATATGCTTTCTGACAGCAGCTCATCTATTTTCTGGAAGGAAGTTGTGTGATTCCTAATTCTGGATCCATATGGCAAGAATGTGGTCAGGGTGAGAAAACACCTTGAGCTGCATCCCCACCAGAGGCAGCACTGTTTAACGCGTCACCTCATTATCTTCTATGCTCCATGCTCTGCAAGGCCAAAAATTAATTATTGACCAGATTTGGAGTGAAAGAGAAAAAGAATTTCCTTTCCTGTACCAGTCAAAGTCCAGGAATCCCTCTCAGCTGTAAGGACAGAAGGGATGAAGAAGCTGGGAAGTGCCTAGCAGACAAGTCTCCCAGTCAAAGGGAAGCTTATTTATCATGTGCAAACAAGATGTGACCCGGGAGCATCAAGATGCAAAGGTCTCTTTTGACCAGAGTGATGATGGCTGATCTTGGAATGTTCCACTGAAACGACACTTAGACCAATAGTAGTAATACCCTGGAACTGACCGATGCTGTACTCCTGGCAACATTGCAGTCATGCCCAAGGAGTGGGGAAGAAAATGGATTTAAAAAATATTTGCAGCCGGGCGTAGTGGCACACGCCTTTAATCCCAGCACTTGGGAGGCAGAGGTAGGAGGATTGCCATGAGTTCGAGGCCACCCTGAGACTACATAGTTAATTCCAGGTCAGCCTGGACCAGAGTGAGACCCTACCTCGAAAAACCAAAGAAAAAATATATTATTTGCAAGTTCTGTACAAGAGAAGCAAAAATTGATAATCACTAAAAATTTCTAATTTAATAAGATGAAAACATGTTTATAGCAGCTGTCTTCCAAAGAGAATGAACTACCACACTCTTAAACAGTCCTTTCCGGGGAGTGCGAGGCATGTAATAAAGGACAGAGCAGCTTGTCTCCACCAGGAAATAAAATGATCATCTGTTTATCCATCATTTACTTCACCCAGAGAGATCACACCAATTAAACCAAGGTTTTATAGAGCTATGAAGGAAGACAAAGCCCATAAAATGTGCCTTACAGTTTTATAGTATAAAATAGGTATCTCAGAAAGGTGAACCAAATATTTACCAGCAAGCCTCTCTTGTCTTTCCAGACTATTTTGTTCCATGGTATATAAATTGCCCAAGTCTGGAGTTCAGATACCAGTTTGAGGATCTGGACAGAATCCTGTGATAGGAATCTCCTTATTAGAAGGCAAATGTTCTGAGCACTACTATATAATGGTCCTTGGATCAAACAATGATAGATTTGGAAGATACATTATTTCCATGATTCCTTTTTATAATTTTTTTTATTTATTTGAGACAGAGACCAGACAGACAAGCAGACAGAGATAGTGAGTATGGATTCACAAGGTACTTGTGCCACTGCAAACGAACTCCAGACACATGCGCCACTTTGTGCAACTGGTTTTATGTGAGTCCTGAGGAATGGAACCTAGGTGTCAGGCTTTGCAAGCAAGGGCCTTCAACAACGAAGCCATCTCTCCAGCCCCACTATGATTTCTTTATTTACTACAGCGAAATAATTTCTTAAGAAGTCACAATGTGGACTGGCAGACAACTCAGTAGGTAAATGCTTGCTTACACAAGCAGGAGAATCTGAGTTCAAATCCTTACTGCCCACATACCAGTCAGGCATGGTGCCTTGTCTTATAGTCACAGTACTGGTGAGGCAGAAACCAAAAGCTCCCTAAAGCTGGCTGGCTAGTTAGTCGAGGTGAATCTGTGAGCTCTGTGCTCCACAAGAGATCTTGTCTTCAAGAATAAGGCTTTCAGCTCAACCTCAACCTCCTGCCTCCACACATCCACCTCTCCACACACACATGCACCCATACAGGTAAGGATACACATACAGGGCTGGGGAAATGGCTTAGTGGTTAGGGCATTTGCCTGCAAAGCCTGAGGACCCAGGTTTGATTCCCCAGGACCCACATAAAGCCAGATGCACAAGGAGGCACATGCACCTGGAGTTCATTTGCAAAGGCTGGAGGCCCTGGTGCTCCCATTCTCTTGTGCTCTCTCTCTCTCTCTCTCTCTCAAATAAATAAATAAATAAATAAATAAATAAATAAATTAAAAGAATACACATATACGCACCACACACATAGAAACACAAACATAAAATAAATTGTGAATTTACTTAAAAATAAAATTTATTAAGTGTGGGCATGTAAGGTTATTAATGTCATTTCAGAAATAAAATCCCCATAAAAATGAGTGTCTCAGAACACAGCTTATATCTACCAAATTGCTTTAACTAAAATGTTTTTATGTGGCATAAGCTACCTAGCAGATAGATGTCTTCTTGTCTGAAAGTGAATAAAAACTTAGATATGGGCTGGAGAGATGGCTTAGCGGTTAAGGCGCCTGCCTCCTAAGCCTAAGAACGCTGGTTCCAGTCTCCAGCGGTTCCAATCTCCAAGTCCCACATTTAGCCAGATGCAAAAGGGGTGCAATGCCACACTTGACCACAAGAGGGCCCACCCATCTGGATTTCGTTCACAGCAGCTGTGAGAGGTTGCTGGCGTGCCCATCTCTATCTGTCTTCCTCTCCCTCTCTGTCTGTGTGTCTCTCCCCCCAAAAAAAAAACTTAGAGGCACTAAGTGTCACCTCGGGTTCTACTGAAGAACCGAACAAATTCCGCCTGCCCTTCCAAGCAACAGCAAATCTTCCTCTTTTGATAGAAGTAAACCTGGATAAGGAGAATGGAATGTGCCATCCCATAACTGTAAACTAATTTTCCCCTGAATTTATGAACACAGCTGATGAGAGCCTCTCTCTGTCAATGCCATGGTGCAGAAAACATTTCTCCTTAGAGAGAGAAACTGATTAAAATGCAGTCCATGAGAAGTGTCTGCCATAGATCACACAGTGCTGAGAAAAGCTCTAGCTTTAATGCCCTGCAAACTGTGGGAGCAGATGCTGTTATTGGCTCAAGAGAGTCCTAGAGGAAATATAAATATAAAGTAGCAGTTATCCATGACCGTTTAGGGATCCTGCGGGAGCAGGGGGAAAATGGGTCTTCACAGCACTGTACTGAGACAAGGCACCAGAGAGACGTCTGGATTTATGATGGCCATCAGCTGCAGAAGGAACCGGAGCCCTCAATATCACTTACAACTCCATGTAGATCTCTCCCATGCGGGAATTATTTATTGGAAAACTTGCAGTCATATTCCTTATCCTTCCAATTAAGATTCCATGAGAAACCTCACCTGCCAACATTGACATTCTATGGGGGCTGGCCTCCCTCAGAATGATCACTGAAACTAAGAAAAGGCAATACCCCTTTCTGGGACAGTTTAGAATTAAATTGCCTCTGCCATTAGCAGGCAAACTTCATCAGCCAAAGAAAGAAGACACGACTTCAGAGCCATTGCCAAGTTCCTGCCACTGTAAGAATGGAAAACCGTGCATCGGTTCCTGTTCCCCTGACTGTGACCAAATAACTGACAGGGGCAAGTTAAAGGAGGAGAGGTTTATTATTTGAGCTCATAGCCTTAGGAGATTTCAGTCCATTATGGCAGGGAAGGCAGGGAGAAAGAAATTCACAGTGGCAGGACCATGATATCTTGGCGGATTGGGAAGGAGAGAGCTTGATCTACAGCCGAAGGCGATCATAATCCTCTGGGCCCATGTCCAGCAACCCACTCCTAGCTAAGCCACAGTTCCCAAGTATTCCACAACCCCTTAAAACTGTGACATCAGCTGGGGACCAAGCCTTTAAGCATATGAGTCTATGTAGAACGTTTTAAATTCAAATCCTTACAAACTGAAAGAAAGAAAGAAAGAAAGAAAGAAAGAAAGAAAGAAAGAAAGAAAGAAAGAAAGAAAGAAAGAAAAAAAAAAGGGAAGGGGAAAGGAGGGAATGGGAGAGGAGGAGTGGGGAGTTGATGGAAGGGGAGGGAGAGGTGATAGCTTACATTGTCAAGCTGACAAGACCTAGATGCGACTTTGAGCATTAGGTAAATTATCTTAGCCTCTGTGCAGGTCTGGGAAGGATTATCTTGATTATATTAATTAAAGGTAGAAGGTTTTTGTTTTTTTCTAACACAAGGTCTCACTCTAGCTCAGGCTGATCTGGAACTCACTCTATACTCCCAGGCTGACCTTGAACTCATGGTAATCCTCCTACCTCTGGCTCCTGAAGGACAGGATTAAAGGCATGCACCATGACACCCTGTGAAAGTCTCATCTTAACTGTGGGTGGCAATATTCAATGGACTGAGGCCCTGGAATATATAAAAACGAGAGTGCTGGCATATATAAAAACGAGAGTGCTGGCTGAGCAGCACTTTTCATCACTCTCTGATTCTTCTCAGTGATGGACGTGACCAGCTGCCTTGAGTTCCTGCTGCTCCTGCCATGATAGACTGTAACATGGAACTGTAGACGGAAAATCCCCCTCCTCCCTTAAACTCATTTGTGTCAGGTATTTTGTCCCATGAGATGGTTTGAATGTGAATGAATGCCCCCCCACCATAGCTTGAAGAATTTTAATTAAACCTGCAACTTAAGTCTCTGGTGGCCCTGCTGGAGGAGGTGTCATAGGGTGGATCTTTGGTCCAGTCCTCAGGTGAGTTCAGAGCCAATTTGAGCTCTGCCTGTTCAAGTTTGCTGGCTTTTGGTCTTTTTTGTTTGTTTTCCCCTCTGTTGCCAATCCATGGAAATGAGCCACCTTCTTCTGCCACAATGGAACTTCCTCTGGATTCTGCAAGCCTGAATAAACCTTTTCTCCCATAAGCTATTTCTGGTCAGATGTTTGTCCCAGCAATAAGAAAGTAACCACAGGGCTGAGAGGTGGCTTACCAGTTAAGGCGCATGCCTGCAAAACCTAAGGACCCAGGTTCGATTCTCCAGGTCCCACGTAAACCAGATGCACTAGGTGGCGCATGTGTCTGAAGTTCATTTGTGGTGGCTAGAAGCCCTGGTGCACCCATTCTTTCTCTATCTATCTGTCTGTCTATCTATCTATCTATCTATCTGTCTTTATCTCTTTCTCTCCCCCTATGTCTGTCTAATAAATAAATAAAAAATAAATATTTTATTAAAAAAATTTTAATGCAAACTCTCCAGGCCTGGTAATGCATGCCTTCAGTCCCAGTTCTCAGTAGGCTGAAGCAAGAGGACTGGTGTGAGTTCAAGGCCAGCCTGGCACTACCAGAGTAACTTCTAAGTCAGCCTAGACTACTGTACCTCAACAACAACAACAAAAAGGAAACAAAAGAAAGAAAGAAAGAAAGAAAGAAAGAAAGAAAGAAAGAAAGAAAGAAAGAAAGAAAGAAAGAGAGAGAGCAATATCCTAACAATGAGAGGTTAACTAATACACAAAATTCTTACCTAAGAGTGGAGCTATTGCTGTAACAAAACTGGCCATGTGGCTCTTAATCTTTTGGAACTGGTTTGGGGGCATGGATCTGGAAGGATTTGAACACTGGACCAGAGAAGGCTTACACTGCTGTAAGCAGAGTTTAATGGGCGATTCTGGTGGAGTTTGAAAGACCAGAAGGCTAAGGGAAATGTGGACTGTGGACACGTGACTTGAGAGGGTCCAGAGGGGGAAAAGGACTTTATTAGGGACTGGGCTAGAGGCAGGCAGTTCATGTAATTAAAGTAAGGCCTCACTATAGCCCAAGCTGACCTGGAATTTACTCTGTACTCTCAGGGTGGCCTAAAACTCACGGCAGCAATCCTCCTACCTCTGCCTCCTGAGTGCTGGGATTAAAGGCATGCATCACAAAAACTTGAGTGAAGTTCAATTCAAAAGTGTTGGACTAAGATGTTGGGTAGAAGAAATTTTAAGGCCAAAAAGTGTTGAGTGTATGGTATGATTTTTTTCTTTGCTGCCCTAATGCAGATCTATAGTGAAGAAAGGAAAATACACAGCAGAATGCTATAAAAATATATACAAAGTCTGGCTTTGGAAAAAATGTAAGAAAATTTTAAAGCCCTGACCCAAGGCCTGCAGCAACTTTGTCTGTAATTGTTAAAGAGATCAGCACTGCTATCTAAAGGAAACCTATTCCTCTGCACTTGGACAACAGGAAAAATGCTCTGAGGGCAAGACCCAACCCAACTCAACACAGGGGGAATATGAAGTGTTTTGAATGGAAAAGAACTAAAGGAAGAATGAAGAAGGTTTTCTCTGCTCTCCAAGGTCAGCATACAAGGCTGCTACAACTAGGATCCCTGGGTGCCAGACTTCATCCCAATCTGACAGCAGAACCTGGCAGAATCGCCAGTATGGTACTGATTTTAGAAAAATGAAAAATGGGGCCTGGAGAGATGGCTTAGCAGTTAAGGCATTTGCCTGCAAAGCCAAAGGATCCCAGTTCAACTCTCCAGGACCCACGTAAGCCAGATGCACATGGTAGCACATGCATCTGGAGTTTGTTTGCAGTGGCTGGAGGCCTTGGTGCACCCATTCTCTCCCTCTCTCTCTCTCTCTCTCTCTCTGCCTCTTTCTTTGTCTGTCTGACATTCTCAAATAAATAAAAATAAAATAAACAAAAGAAAAAGAAAAAAGAAAAGCGCTACTGTTTTGAGGAAAAAAAAAACACATCACAGCAAGGTTTCTATTTCTAGGAATATAGAGATATCTGTTTCAACAAACATGATTATCAGGATAAGAACTATAAGAAAATCACCAGAATGATATGTTCCCATTTAAAGGTCATTTCACAGCACCATTTTCTAATGGTTTTGAAATCTTACAAGTTCTCTTTGTTTAACTTTGGCTTCCGAGGCCAGAGTGATATTAGGAAGAAATAAGTGAGGTACAGTAACAAAGACTCACATGAGCTTCTTTATTGCACAAAACAGGGTGCTTGGAAGTCATGCATGTTTCCAGTGCTTTCTCAGACTGGGTTACATGGGCATATTCAGGGACAAAGGAAGCTTGTCTCTTCCTCATCTAGTTATTGTCTAGTTGATCTTCAAAACACTGGATTTCATGATGACATTTTCCTATGTGTATGTCACTGTAGTTTGCCCATACTCCTTCCCATTACCCTTGTAGCAGACAGCTTCAGGTTTGCTGACATGAACTTCCAGACCAGGCACAGTTATGGAGGAAGGGATATTATTTATTGAAGCTTACAGATCCAGGGGAAGTTCCATAATGGCAAGAGAAGCGGCCTGCTCTCCACAGGGCCAAGCAAGAGAGAGAGAGAGAAAACCAACCAGCCACCACAGCACACAGAGCAAAACTACAGCCAAAAGGTCATACAGCACACTTCAGGAACTCCTGCTAGGCACATTTGCATATCTTTACAATGGACTCTCAAACCCACACCTTAAGACCCAGCCCCAGTGACCTTGCCCACCCTGAGACAAGGTGATTGCAGGTATGCAAACTATAAAAAAAAAAAAACACTGAATATATTGGGGGACATATATTCAAACTACCACAACCCTCTCTTGTCTTCCCTCCCACTGTTTGCCTTCCTCCCCACACAGTCTTCTGCTTTTATGTCACACAAACATACATATAAATATATCTACCTTGGGATTCCACATATGACAGGAAACGTGATGTTTGTCTTTTTCCCTCCCTCATTACCCTTGTTCCTCCACTCCTTCAGAACCCTATTCCCCCACAACACACACACACACAGATAACCTTCTACCTTTATGTCCTATCTATACTACTTTTTCAGTCTGCATGAGTCTCTCTCCTCTTCAGAACCTCAACCGTATAACTGAAAAACTCTTAAGTCACTAGAATGATGAACAGAAAGAAGAGACAGCTTTTCTTGGTAGAAAGGGGATGAAAAATGTACGTTGTTTCACTTCCTAACAAAAATACAGTCTAGGTAAGAAAACAACTTTTTCTTCACCACCTCTAGTAACAGGGGGGAGGGGGGCTGGAAATTAAACTGACAAAACACATAAAAGTGGGAGAAAACGCACATGGGTTCTATGGACTTGGGTATTTTTATATGCACAGGGCTTCACAGAAAAGAAGCATTTGGACTTGGGAGTTTATATATCGTTTTAACAGAGGACAATAAACTATGCAGAAGTTCCTAAGCAAAGGAAAGGAGGGCGGGACTTTTGTGGCTGATACATCGTGGGACATTGCCTAAGAAGGACCTGGAAGATGCGGCTCATTTCAGTAAGCTTCCAGTGATGTCTCCACCCTCACCCGGGTTCAGCAGAGGAGGCAGCTTTATGCCCTGCTGCTGGGCATGAAGAGCTCCTTCCGTTACCTGTCTTCTCCCTTGTCTTCAGCTTAATCAATACACAGGTGGTGTATGTTGGAGTGCTGTACTACGCTACCCTTCGGTGGGAATTTGGATACGGAATGCCCCAGGAAGAGAGAACAAGCTCAGTGAACTCCTAAGACTAATGTCTTCAGAGCAGTGTTAAGTTCACAACAAATGCAGGGGAAAGATAAAGATTTCCCACGTGCTCCTTGCTCCTGCATATTCAGAAGAGCCTCCACCATTTGATCAACATTCCCCACAAACATGGCACATTTATTACAATCCATACACCTGCTCAGGGAACTCTATTAGCAAATTTCCCTAGAAACAAGTTAGTCGAGCGACTCCTTGACACTATTCAAAGGGAGTAACTCTTATTGTAAGTTCCTGTACTGGGAAAGCTCTGTGATACCGTATGTAAATAGTTTCTCTCTGATCTCTAGTTTGTTATCTATAGAAGGACTTGTTTTTCTTTTTCTTTCCTTCCTCTTTCCTCTCTCCTTCTCTTCCTTCCTTACTCTCTTCCTTCCCTAATTTATTCTCAATCTCTCTCTCTTTCTCTGTCTCTCTCTCTCTTTCTCTTTCTCTCTCTCTCTCTCTTTGTGTTTGAAGACAGGATCTCTCTATATAGGCCAGACTAACCTCTAACTCCTGTTTCAGTCTCTTTATGTGTCTTTTTATTTAAGTGCATAGTTTACAGAAAAAGAACTGCAACAGTTAGTGGGTCACTGCCTTAGGGGTGTAAAGCCTGCTCTTGTCTGACTAAATGTATATATTATTCCCACCAAGCTGCCCTGAAAGCACTACACTTAATGTTCATGTTCACATATTAACGCTACTCTCACTTCTGGTTAGAGAAGCTTCTCTTTTTAGATGGTGATGACCACTGGGATCACCCAAAAGGCAACATAGTGCTGAGAAGAAGGGATGGAGGAGTGCCCAGCATTGAAACATCTCTGTCACACCCTCCAAGGCTCAGGGCCCACTGCGGAAGAGGGGGGGCGGATAGAATAGAAGAGCCAAAGGAAGGGTATGACTCCTTACAATGCAACTGTCCAGACAGAAATTGGCCTTGATATCCATGACCTTGCAGTGCCTAGCAATACCTTCACAAGACCCTCAAAATAGAAGAAAAAGATGATGACATCAAATTAAAAGAGAGACTAATGGAGAGAGGGAGGGGATATGATGGAGATTGGAGTTTTAAAGTACAATGGGGGGACAGGAGGGAACTATTATGCGTTTTTGTATGTAAGTATAGAAGTTGTCAATTAAAAAAAAAAAGTAGCCACTAAATATCCACTGTTCCCCAAGCCCACCACCCTTTCCTAAATCCAATATGCACCCTGTGTCACACGGTGACAGGCAATAATTGCATGTATGTGTTTGGGTGTGTGTGTGTGTGTGTGTGTGTGTGTGTGCAATTAACAGTCCCTGTAAAGATTCAGTTTCAGTTGAGGCTATGGCTTCTATGCCTCAGGATGGTTTGAGATTTCAAAGTGGAAAATACTGCTAAAATTACCCTTCCTTAAGTCAAAATTTGATCCGAGTGAATGTTGAGTTCCTTAGTCTAAAAAAATGACTACATGGTTAAGTGTAAAAAGCCAGCCGAGACCTCTCCAGCTTGACCAGATCTTTTCAGAAATTATTCCTAACTAGCCTGGAAAATGACGCACTTGTGATGGTTAAGTTTGTGTCAACTTGATTTGTTTAGGAATCCAGACATTCCTCATAAGTGTGTCTCTGAGGTTGTCTCTAGGAAGGATTAACTAAAGGAAGACTCCTTCCTCCAGGGTGAGCCCTTCCCCCTCTCGGAAGAGGGGGGCTGGTTTATAAAAAAAAAGCTCTGGGGCCAGGCGTGGTGGCGCACACCTTTAATCCCAGCACTTGGGAGGCAGAGGTAGGAGGATCGCCGAGAGTTCAAGGCCACGCTGAGACTACATAGTTAATTCCAGGTCAGCCTAGACCAGAGTGAAACCCTACCTTGCAAAACCAAAAAAAAAAAAAAGCTCTGGGGAGAAAAGGCATCCTCTCCTCCCACCTGGCTGCCGGTGCTGCCGGCTGTTCTCTGCTTGCTGCTTTCCAGTGTGGACTGAAGAGCAGGGTCTCTCCAGGATGCCTCCAAGGCCTTCTGTGCTGGATTGGGACTGCTGAGGCCTCCAGCCTCGTGGACTCAGCAACTACTGGGTTCCTTGAATCTCGGGCCTGCAACCTGCTATTGCTGGACTGTTGTAAACTAATCCCAATAAATTCCCTTTTAATACAATTCATTCTAACCATTCTGTTCCTCTAGAGAACCCTGAATAATACACCAACCGAGACCTCTCCACCTTGGCCAGATCTTTTGCAGAAATTCTTCCTAACTAGCCTGGAACATGCGCCTTCCAGCGCTCTTGCCTACCTTACTGTCAGGTTCATGTTTCAAACTGTGTCTGCAGGGCCTGCACCTCAGGGGTCAGCTGCTGGGCAGCCCTAGCGGCCTCGATGATAACCTTGTGGTACAGGCCCCTTCTCCTCTTATGAAAGCGGGACTGGAAGTTTTCTTAAAAAGGGGCAAGTTGTGAAAGGGCGAGGAAAGATGTTGGAGACCCAAACCATGAAATAGGGGCCTCCTGTGGGGCTAAAAGGCCATTATCTTTCCCACTCACAGTTATGCTAAGAATACAGGCTGGCCACCAAGGGAAGCCATAAATCTTGACCCAAACAATGTCCCCTACACATAGGGTCCTGCCATGTGATGTGACACACTTAGAAACGTTTTTTGGAAAAGATTTTCATTTTCAGGGAATTACATCGCCTTTTCTCTTCCTTGCAGAAGGCGGCGGAAGGTACATGCATCCTGCCTGGAGGAAAGCCAATGATTTCCGAGGAGCTACACTCAGAGTTGGACGACTTCAGGTCATCGGCGCTATCCACGCTACACGGTCCCCCAAAAGGACAGTTTGCTTCTGATTGAGGGTCAGGTAAACAGATAGCTGGCTTCTGCCCCCCTTCTGCCCAACGTCTGCGGGTCCTCCTGCTGACCAGGCACCTGCATCTGGCGGGCAGCCTGCCCCTCACTGCCACTGCCCCTCACAGCCACCGCCCCTCACGGCCATCGCCCCTCAAAGCCACTGCCCCTCACAGCCACTGCCCCTCACAACCACTGCCCTCACATCTACTGCCCCTCACTGACACTGCCCCTCAAAGCCACTGCCCCTCACAGCCACAGCCCCTCACAGCCACCGCCCCTCACGGCCATCGCCCCTCACTGCCACTGCCCCTCACTGCCACTGCCCTTCACGACCACTGACCCTCACTGCCACTGACCCTCACAACCTCTGCCCCTCACAGCCACTGCCCCTCACAGCCTCTGCCCCTCACGACCACTGACCCTCACTGCCACTGACCCTCACAACCTCTGCCCCTCACAACCACTGCCCCTCACTGACACTGCCCCTCACAGCCACTGCCCCTCACAGCCACTGCCCCTCACAGCCACTGCCCCTCACAGCCACTGCCCCTCACTGACACTGCCCCTCACAGCCACTGCCCCTCACAGCCACTGCTCCTCACAGCCACTGCCCTCACAACCTCTGCCCTCACAGCCACTGCCCCTCACAACCTCTGCCCCTCACAGCCACTGCCCCTCACAGCCACTGCCCCTCACAACCTCTGCCCCTCACAACCATTGCTCCTCACAGCCACTGCCCCTCACAACCTCTGCCCCTCACAGCCACTGCCCCTCACAACCACTGCCCCTCACAACCTCTGCCCCTCACAACCACTGCCCCTCACAACCACTGCCCCTCACAGCCACTGCCCCTCACTGACACTGCCCCTCACAGCCACTGCCCCTCACAGCCACTGCCCCTCACAGCCAGTGCTCCTCACAGACACCGCCCCTCACAACCACTGCCCCTCACAACCACTGCCCCTCACAACCACTGCCCCTCACAACCACTGCCCCTCACTGACACTGCCCCTCACTGACACTGCCCCTCACAACCACTGACCCTCACAACCTCTGCCCCTCACAACCACTGCCCCTCACAACCACTGCCCCTCACAGCCACTGCCCCTCACAACCACTGCCCCTCACAACCACTGCCCCTCACTGACACTGCCCCTCACTGACACTGCCCCTCACAGCCACTGCCCCTCACAGCCACTGCCCCTCACAACCACTGCCCCTCACAACCACTGCCCCTCACAGCCACTGCCCCTCAGCCACTGCCCCTCACAGCCACTGCCCCTCACAGCCACTGCCCCTCACAACCTCTGCCCCTCACAGCCTCTGCCCCTCACTGCCACTGCCCCTCACTGCCACTGCCCCTCACAACCTCTGCCCCTCACAACCTCTGCCCCTCACAACCACTGCTCCTCACAACCTCTGCCCCTCACAGTCACTGCCCCTCACAGCCACTGCCCCTCACAACCTCTGCCCCTCACAGCCACTGCCCTCACAGCCACTGCCCCTCACAACCTCTGCCCCTCACAACCTCTGCCACTCACAACCTCTGCCCCTCACAGCCACTGCCCCTCACAACCTCTGCCCCTCACAGCCACTGCCCCTCACAACCACTGCCCCTCACAACCTCTGCCCCTCACAACCACTGCCCCTCACAACCTCTGCCCCTCACTGACACTGCCCCTCACTGTCACTGCCCCTCACTGCCACTGCCCCTCACAGCCTCTGCCCCTCACTGTCACTGCCCCTCACTGCCACTGCCCCTCACAGCCTCTGCCCCTCACTGTCACTGCCCCTCACTGCCACTGCCCCTCACAGCCTCTGCCCCTCACAACCTCTGCCCCTCACAACCTCTGCCCCTCACAACCACTGCCCCTCACAGCCACTGCTCCTCACAGTCACTGCCCCTCACAACCTCTGCCCCTCACAGCCACTGCCCCTCACAGCCACTGCCCCTCACAGCCACTGCCCCTCACAACCTCTGCCCCTCACAACCTCTGCCCCTCACAGCCTCTGCCCCTCACAGCCTCTGCCCCTCACAACCTCTGCCCCTCACAGCCACTGCCCCTCACAGCCACTGCCCCTCACAACCTCTGCCCCTCACAGCCACTGCCCCTCACAGCCACTGCCCCTCACAACCTCTGCCCTCACAGCCACTGCCCCTCACAGCCACTGCTCCTCACAGCCTCTGCCCCTCACAGCCACTGTCCCTCACAGCCACTGCCCCTCACTGCCACTGCCCCTCACAGCCACTGCCCCTCACAGCCACTGCCCCTCACAGCCACTGCCCCTCACTGCCACTGCCCCTCACAGCCACTGCCCCTCACAGCCACTGCCCCTCACAACCACTGCCCCTCACAGCCACTGCCCCTCACAACCACTGCCCCTCACAGCCACTGCCCTCACAGCCACTGCCCCTCACAACCACTGCTCCTCACAGCCACTGCCCCTCACAGCCACTGCCCTCACAACCTCTGCCCCTCACAACCTCTGCCACTCACAACCTCTGCCCCTCACAGCCACTGCCCCTCACAACCTCTGCCCCTCACAGCCACTGCCCCTCACAACCACTGCCCCTCACAACCTCTGCCCCTCACAACCACTGCCCCTCACAACCTCTGCCCCTCACTGACACTGCCCCTCACTGTCACTGCCCCTCACTGCCACTGCCCCTCACAGCCTCTGCCCCTCACTGTCACTGCCCCTCACTGCCACTGCCCCTCACAGCCTCTGCCCCTCACTGCCACTGCCCCTCACTGCCACTGCCCCTCACAGCCTCTGCCCCTCACAACCTCTGCCCCTCACAACCTCTGCCCCTCACAACCACTGCCCCTCACAGCCACTGCTCCTCACAGTCACTGCCCCTCACAACCTCTGCCCCTCACAGCCACTGCCCCTCACAGCCACTGCCCCTCACAGCCACTGCCCCTCACAACCTCTGCCCCTCACAACCTCTGCCCCTCACAGCCTCTGCCCCTCACAACCTCTGCCCCTCACAACCTCTGCCCCTCACAGCCTCTGCCCCTCACAGCCACTGCTCCTCACAACCTCTGCCCCTCACAGCCTCTGCCCCTCACAGCCACTGCCCCTCACAGCCTCTGCCCCTCACAGCCACTGCCCCTCACAGCCACTGCTCCTCACAGCCTCTGCCCCTCACAGCCACTGTCCCTCACAGCCACTGCCCCTCACAGCCACTGCCCCTCACAGCCACTGCCCCTCACAGCCACTGCCCCTCACTGCCACTGCCCTCACAGCCACTGCCCCTCACAGCCACTGCCCCTCACAACCACTGCCCCTCACAGCCACTGCCCCTCACAGCCACTGCCCCTCACAGCCACTGCCCCTCACAGCCACTGCCCCTCACAGCCACTGCCCCTCACAGCCACTGCCCTCACAGCCACTGCCCTCACAACCACTGCCCCTCACAGCCACTGCCCCTCACAGCCACTGCCCCTCACAGACACCGCCCCTCACAGCCACTGCCCCTCACAGCCACTGCCCCTCACAGCCACTGCCCCTCACAGCCACTGCTCCTCACAGCCTCTGCCCCTCACAGTCACTGCTCCTCACAGCCACTGCCCCTCACAGCCACTGCCCCTCACAGCCACTGCCCCTCACAGCCACTGCCCCTCACAGCCACTGCCACTGCCCCTCACAGCCACTGCCCCTCACAGACACCGCCCCTCACAGCCACTGCCCCTCACAGCCACTGCCCCTCACAGCCACTGCCCCTCACAGCCACTGCCCCTCACAGCCAGTGCTCCTCACAGACACCGCCCCTCACAGCCTCTGCCCCTCACAGCCACTGCTCCTCACAGCCACTGCCCTCACAGCCTCTGCCCCTCACAGCCACTGCTCCTCACAGCCACTGCCCTCACAGCCTCTGCCCCTCACAGCCTCTGCCCCTCACGGCCACTGCCCCTCACAGCCTCTGCCCCTCACAACCTCTGCCCCTCACGGCCACTGCCCCTCACAGCCTCTGCCCCTCACAGCCACTGCTCCTCACAGCCCCTCACAGACACCGCCCCTCACGGCCTCTGTCACGCCACCGCGGGCCTCCTGGGGACCTGCCGCTGCACAGGGACGCGGGTTTCCGACGGGGTCTCACCTGCTGAGCGGTGGAGCTGCCGCGGGCCGCGGCCTGGACGCCACAGTGCCGTCGTCAGAGAAGAGCCGGTCCTCGTGCTGAGCCGCCCGCGGTCACAGAAGAGCCGGTCCTCGTGCTGAGCCGCCCACGGTCAGAGAAGATCCCGGTCCTCGTGCTGAGCCGCTGCGCTCTTGGTCCGACGTGGGCGGCCCCGGGCTGGGACTGTGCAGCGAGCACGTGCGAGGTGGACGCGGAGGCGCTCTTGGGAGGACGCCGCGGTCTCTGTGCTTCGGCGCCTTTTCTCCGGCGTGCGCGGCTCCGTGCTCGCGCGGGAGGACGCCCTGCTCCCCGCCCGCCGAGCCCCCGAGCGGCCCGAGCTGCGCCGCGAGCGCCCGGCCTCGCCCGGCCCACGCTGGACGCCGAAGCCCGGCGCTGCGCTCCCGGCGCTCGCGTCGGCTGCTCCGTCCACCCACGGTCAGTCCTCCGTGGTGCTCACAGCGGCCGCGCTGCCATGTCGCCGCTTTTCATCTTCGTGCTCAGAAGAGTCCGTCCAGCAACGAGACTTGGACACTTGTCGCCCAGGACGCGCCTGGCTCTTGGATGGACAGCATCACGACGGAAGCGGCTCTTCCCGCGCATCATTCGCTTGCGTGGCTGATGCTCCGAGCAGGTGGCGGAGGTACGACTGTGTCTGTGGCCCTGAGACACAGGGGAAGGTAAGGAGCCCCTTCATGCAAGACAGGACGTGGCTTGCGAGTCCACAGGTTCTCAGCCGCGCTCAGATCTGCACCCGGGAGCTGAGAAGGGTTTCCAGGAACAGCACCGTTCACCTCACGCTTGATTTCTCTCCCTTCCTGGAATGCATTACTTTGGACTGGCATGGGTTCCGGTTTATCCTTATATTCCCTCTTGGGAAATACTGTCACAGAGAACCCATGGGGCCCAAACCTGGGGCAGGGACCGCTCTCTGCCTGCCGCCTCGGAGCATGCATCCCACGCCCATGCAGCAGCAGCAGCAGCAGCGGAGGGCCTATGGCTAGGTTGTTTAAGCTAATCTGCATTTTCCCTATCATGATTAAAAGTTCCAGATGACAGTATATGTCTTTTTAAGAGATAGGGTTCGGGCTGAAGAGATGGCTTAGTGGTTAAGATGTATGCTTGTGAAGTGTAAGGACCCAGGTTCGATTCTCCAGGTCCCACATAAACCAGATGCACATGGTAGTACATGAATCTGGAGCTCATTTGCAGTGGCTAGAGGCCCTGGCGTGCCCATTCTCATTCTCTCCCTCTCTCTCTCCCAAATAAATTAAATTAAATTAAAGAGAAAGGGTTGATATTGCTTGCAAAGTTAGGTTCGATTTCCCAGTACCCACATATAGCCCCTTGCACAAAATAGTGCAGGCATCTGGAGTGCATTTGCATGACCTGTAGGGACACTTGTGCCCATTCTCACTTTCTCTCTCTCTCTCAAATCAACAAGTAAATAAATAAATAAATAAAACTTAAAGATGAAGGAGTGTGCAAGAGATACTAGGGTGCCCAAACATGCACAGATGAAATAAAAAAGAAAATGGGGGGGGCAGAAAGGAGGAGGCTGGAGAAAGAGCACCCATTCATGCACGTGTAAATAAAAAAGAAAAAGAAAAAAAAAAAAAGACAAAGGCTGGAGAAATGGCTCTGAGGTCAAAGGTGCTTGCCTGCAAGGCCAGCTTCGATTCCCCAGGATACACATACAGCTATGTGCACAAAAAGGCACATACATCTGGCATGCATTTGCAGGGCCTGGCAGCACACTTGTGCCCATTCTCTCTCCTCTCAGTATCACTCTCCCTCTCTCTCTCTCTCTGTGTCTCACAAATAAAAAAAGGAAAGAAACAGGAGGAAGGCTGGATGGAGATATGGCTCTGTAGTCAAAGGTGCTTGCTTTTGCAAAGCCTGTAGGCCCAAGTTCTATTCCCCAGCAGGACCCACACATGTAAAGCTAGAAATGGGTATACCAGGAGCTCTGCAAGCTCTAGAATCAGTTATAAGTAAGACTGTGGCTCAAAGCCAGACTAGGTGAAAGAAAGATGGATGGATCAGAACTCTTAACATGTTTTATTCCACCCTGTCCAGTGCAGGCCAGCAAAAACACCACCCTCCATGGGTGACCTTTTGGATTTTGAGTCAGCCTGTCTTGTTCTAAAGAGAACTTATTTTAAAGTGTAGAAGTGACCTGACCTGAAGGTAATGGCCTCATTGAGCCAGGTCGGTCAGGGTCATTTGTCTTAAGGTTAGTGCCTTAACCACTAAGCCATCTCTGTGCAGACCCTGATCACATGCCCCTTAATACCAGCACTGCCAAGGCAGATTGCAATGGTGAAGCACAAGTTCAAAGGCAGCCTGAAATGGCATAGTGATATCCAGGTCAGCCTGGGCTAGAGTAAGATCCTGCCTCATAAAAAAAAAAAAAAAAAAAAAAAAAAAAAAAAAAGGAATCACTGTGTGAAATGAGAATTTCAATCTCAGCATAAAGCAAAACTATGCTTGCTCTTTTTCTTCAATGTCAGATTGGGATTTTGAATTCGTTTGTGGATCAAGTAATGCAACAACAAAGTCTGACTGTGTTAATGGTGGCCCTGGTATTATGTACACTCATATCCAATGCGTTAATGTCCTCTGTAAGGTCAGGAGGTCCCAGCCAGATGTACCAGATGATTCAGATGTTTGTCAGGTGCCCCATTTGTGTATTTGTCACACAGAGATTTTCTGCATCATCCTGGCTTTTGCTTTCCCTGGGAAGTTCCAGATTCATGTTAGAGAATCTGCTCTTTGCAGAGAAATTGTCAGATTGAGCGACTGAAAAACAGCTGCTGAGTGAGTGACCATGTGCTAGACGGAATCATTGCTAGACGGAGCAATATATTAGATTTCATCCCATCACTCAGACATTTCAAGCCTACTAGAATGGGTATATGTGAAATATGAGTGAACAGGACAGGAGGGGTGTGTTTTCCTTGGAATAAAACATCACAAGTGAGGAGACCTTACAAGGCTGATGCAGGAATGATCTCCTGGAGTTCAAAGCCGCCTGGTAGAGAGTGAGACCCTGCCTCGAATAATAAAGTATGGAGATTTAAAAATCTTATAGAGGAGTTTGAGTTCAGTTACTTATTGTTGTTGATGACGATGAGAATGTGGTGACTTATCTCAAGTGCGCAAGTATGTGGGTGCAGGATTCATGAAAGAGAGGCAGGACTCCACGATGCTCCAGGAGCAGTGTTTCTTTCCACCTGCTGACACATGCCAGTAGGTCTCTGAATCATAGGTTGCACCTCAATCACATTGGGGTTTTCAATTTCTTATTCATTGATTACTTTGTTCATTTTTAATTTTGTTTATTTTATATCAGATGAAACTTGTAAGTACACATCATATGTAGGTACCATCATGCTCTGCATCGCTTGTGCGCAGGGCCGGTCATTGTGGGATTGTGGGCATTGACGGTGCCGTTTTAGTTTCTAAATTTGGGGGGCCAGTGGAGGGAGCCAGTGCTTCTGTATATGACGTCACACTCCCTGGCTCCTCTACCGCACAATTCCATGAACATCGGTGACTGTGTTTTATTTTTACTCTAATATTGAGTTCTCAGCAGCTTCTAGAAATCTGCTTCACTGCATTTTCTGTATCTCCCCATCACACTGGAGCAGGGTTTCTAGCTCTAACTTAAGCAGCACTGTTGCTCATCTCATCAGTTGCTCTGTGCTCTCTCTTGGGGCCTGCATCATGTGGGCACCTTGACTAATCTTGTGATAGGTGTTCAATTACCTTTTCTTGAATTGTTGGTAGAATTGTTGTCCTTGGATCTCGTTGCCTCTGTGCAAAAAAAAAAAAAAAAATAGGCATTCATCTGCAGTCTGCATTGGCAACCCTGTGTGTATGTCACAGAAATCAATGGGATTTTACATTTCGAGCCACTGTCATAGTTTCTGTACATTTCAGCCCCCTTTTTTTCTTCACCTACCTGGCAGCATACTATAGGGTTGCTCCATCAAAATTCAAAATTTCCAGGCCCAATCCTGGCAAAGGTTACGACATACATAGTTGTCAGTCTTTGGTTCTCTCACGTTCTTATTCACATTGTTTTTTCAGGAAGAATAGACACACCTTCTGAGAAGTATCAATCTCAGTATTAATCCCTTCTTTGTCATAATATAGGAAGTAACCCTTTTTTTTTTTTTTTCATTTTCCCTTTTCTGATTTTTTGAAGTAGGGTCTCACTGTAGCCCAGGGTGATGTAGGCTAGACTCAGGGTGGCCTAGAGTTCAAGGCCATTCTTCTACCTCTGCCTCTCAAGTGTTAGGATTAAAGGCATGTGTCACCACACCTGGTTCAGAGCATCCTTTTTATGTAAATTGAACGGAGTCAGTGATATGATGTCGACTTTTCAATTGATGAAATGACTTGGTTTGATTCTTCTATTTGATTTTCAAATCTCAAAAAGCTCTTATGGCAAGGCTTTTTTTCTTATTTAGTTAATTTAATTTACAGCTTTTTGTTTTTGTTTTTGTTTGAC
Organism: Orientallactaga sibirica; assembly: GCA_036365145.1. NCBI lineage: Eukaryota > Metazoa > Chordata > Mammalia > Rodentia > Dipodidae > Orientallactaga > Orientallactaga sibirica. Next base: position 2,792,350 of record JAEOAD010001894.1, on the reverse strand, counting down.
ATTTCACAATTACACAATTTACATTTTCTCTTTCTGACCTGCAAACAGATACCTTAAATGGAAATCTTTTAAATTATCAAATTAGGTACATACAAAATGCAACAATTACACATGACATATCATTTACAAAGTGTAATTTATGAGGACATATCCTAAGAATTTAAGGATAGCCAATCAGGAGATATCTGACCAAATTTAGCAGTCAACTGGTGCCCAAAATAAAACCTATGTAAACTCCCAAACCAAAACTTTGAAAGTTTGTTATAGCCCCATCAGACAAGTGATCTACTCAAACATCTCTGGTCATGACAGTTTTAATCCCCACTACTTGGCTACTGCCCCAATCTAGAAGAAAAGAGCAAGCACCTCAGTTCATCAGAGTAAACACCCAGTTACCAGACTTGTATTCTATTATGTGCAATATCCACTGTTCCCCAAGCCCACCACCCTTTCCTAAATCCAATATGCACCCTGTGTCACATGGTGACAGACAATAATTGTGTGTGTGTGTGTGTGTGTGTGTGTGTGTGTGAGTGTGTGTGTACAGTAATAGGAACAAATGGCAATTAACAGACCCTGTAAAGATTCAGTTTCAGTTGAGGCTATGGCTTCTATGCCTTAGGATGGCTTGAGATTTCAAAAGTGGAAAATACTGCTAAAATTACCCTTCCTTAAGACAAAATTTGATCTGAGTGAATGTTGAGTTCCTTAGTCTAAAAAAAAAATGCCTACATGGTTAAGTATAAAAAGCCAACCGAGACCTCTCCAGCTTGGCCAGATCTTTTGCAGAAATTCTTCCTAACTAGCCTGGAACATGGCGCCTTCCAGCGCTCTTGCCTACCTTACTGTCAGGTTCATGTTTCAAACTGTGTCTGCAGGGCCTGCACCTCAGGGGTCAGCTGCTGGGCAGCCCTAGCAGCCTCTGTGATAGCCTTGCGGTACAGGCCCCTTCTCCTCTTATGAAAGCGGGACTGGAAGTTTTCTAAGAAAGGGGCAAGTTGTGAAAGGGCGAGGAAAGATGTTGTTGGAGACCCAAACCATGAAATTTGGGCCTCCTGTCAGACTAAAAGGCCATTATCTTTCCAACTCACAGTTATGGTGTGGTAGTTTGAATAGATGGCCCCCAATATATTCAGTGTGTTTTTTTTTTTTTTTTTTTTTTTTTGGTTTTGCAAGGTAGGGTCTCACTCTGGTCCAGGCTGACCTGGAATTAACTATGTAGTCTCAGGGTGGCCTCGAACTCTTGGCGATCCTCCTACCTCTGCCTCCCGAGTACTGGGATTAAAGGTGTGCGCCACCACGCCCAGCTTCAGTGTTTTATTTTATAATTTATTTATTTATTTATTTTGGAGAGAGACACACAGAGAGACAGACAGAGAGAGAGGAGAGGGAGACAGATAGAGAATGGGCATGCCAGCAGTCTCTCAGCTGCTATGAACAAATTCCAGATGTGTGTGCCCCCTTGTGGGCAAGTGTGGCATTGCACCCTTGCGTCACTTTGCATCTGGCTAAACGTGGGACCTGGAGATTGGAACCGGGTTCTTGGGCTTAGCAGGCAAGGCGCCTTAACCACTAAGCCATCTCTCCAGCCCTATTCCATGTTTTATTATTTTGTAGTTTGCATCTACAGCCACCTGATTGGAGGCAGAGTGGATCATAGGGTCCAGCCCTAAGGTGTGGTGGTGGTTGTGGCAGTTTGAATAGATGGCCCCCAATATATTCGGTGTTTTATTAGTTTGTAGTTTGCAACTGCAGCGACCTTGCTGGAGGCAGTGTCACTGGGAGGATCTTAAGGTGTGGTGGTGTGTTTAGGATTTCAATCTAAAGATATGCAAAGTGTGCCTAGCTGGAGTTCCTGACTTGTGCTGTGCTGTGTGGTCTTTTGTTTTTGGCTTGTGGCTTTGCTCTCTGTGTTTGGACCTGTGAAAGCAGGCCAGTTTCTTCTGCCATTATGGAACTTCCCCTGTAAGCTCCAATAAATATCCCTTCCTCCATAACTGTGCCTGGTCTGGAAGTTCATCTCAGCAAACCTAAAGCTGTCTGCTACAAAAGTGGTACCGAGGAGTGTGGGGTGAGATGAACCAAATCATGTAGATGTTCCAATTTTGGAACCTTTGTTTTGGAGGAACAGGCATGGACTTGGTGCTTGCAACTGAAGATGCCTTCTGGAGTGGTAAGCCAAGTTTTATGGACTGTTCTGATGAGAGTTTGAGAATGCTAAGCGCAGACAGTATTGAACTTCGAGGCTTAGCTCATGAGCTTTCTAAGGGGAAGAAAAGACTGCAGAGGACTTTATTGGAACTGGGCTACTGGCATAAGGGATGGCTGTGTACTGCTGCCCAGGGCCAGAGAATTTGATCAAGGTTAAATTTGTAATGGACTGATGTGCTTGGCTAAAGATATTGGACTGAGAGATTTAAGATTTTAAGTTGGAAAACCTCACAAGTTAAAATTAGAGGCACTGAGGCTGGTTTTCGGTTACTGGAGCTGCTATTGTCAAGCATATTAGCAATCTTAAGGAAGGTGGCCCAAGGCTTTAGATTAAAATAATGGAGAAGATGCCTGAGGAAAGACTGTTAGAAATGCAAACTCTTTTGGAAAGAGTTGACTGGAGAAGGAACCTGCTTTTCAAGGCTATGAGGTCTGAAAATCACTGAAGGGAGACTCAGACTCATAGCATGTAAAAACATAGAGCGTTTATTGTGCAGAGAAGTCCAGCATGCGGGGGTCCACCATGTGCACTACATGGCGATCCCGGGAAGAGCTTCGTTGTTCTTTTTTAAAGACCGCTAAACAAAGACCTCTAAACATAAAGTTTCCTATGTGGCCAGGTAAGCGGCTAGTAAGCCTATCTAACATTCTTTTACCTCTGATTGGCCAGGGACAAGAAACGGGGAATGGACTTATGACATCTCTGAAACCCTCCAGGATATAGTTCAGGCTTCTTGAGAAATTGAAACTTAGGACCAGCTAGGAAATATCTTACTGAAGCCTGTCATGGTGTCAGTTTGACTCTTTCATTCCCGCCTTGAGAGCCCCTTCATCTCAAATCCTTGAGATGTCCCTAGAGGTCGGTATTGTTGTTTTAGGACCATTAGTTGGACAGTAGCTAATCGTTCTTTAACAAATTTGACCAGAGCATTAATTATACAAGGTCCACAAGTGAGGGCAAGTAGCAGAAGGACAAGGGGACCTGTTAGAGCAGAAATTAAAGTTGTTAGTCAGGGGGACCAGTCAAACACAGATTTGTACCAGCTTTGAGATTGTTTCTTATAACATCAGAATGGTCAACTAGAAACAACATTTTTTTTCTTTAAAGCAACACAGAGACCACTTTGTTGTAGGAATAGTAGGTCTAAATCTTGTCTGTTTAAGATCCAGTGGGGCAGGATGTGGGGTATGCATTTACATAAGGGGTACACTTGGCTCTTAACATTGCAAAGGGAAGGAGTTCCATCCGCCTTTTGCTGGACTCTAAGGTTAATTTAAAGTCTCATTTGTTTTTTTAATTTGAACTGAACTTTGGGGATGATAGATGCAATGTATTTTTTAATTGATCCCCAATGTTTTGGTCAATTCTCTAGTGATTTTTTTTTTTTTTTGGAGAGATACAGAGAGAGACAGAGAAAGAGGGAGAGGAAGACAGAGATGGGCGTGCCAGCAGCCTTCTCAGCTGCTGTGAATGAAATCCAGATGCACGCGCCCCCTTGTGGTCAAGTTCGGCATTGTGTCCTTGCGTCATTTTGTATCTGGCTAAACGTGGGACCTGGAGATTGGAACTGCTGGAGATTGGAACCAGCATTCTTAGGCTTAGGAAGCAGGCGGCTTAACCGCTAAGCCATCTCTCCAGCCTCCCGAATAACCATTTTGATTCCTATATTCATAGGCTCCTCACTAGCCCTCTGGCAACTTGATTCCTCTAGGCCACCCCCGCATGCCACGTGGACTTTCTTACTCCCCTGATATAAGAATACAGATGTGGGCTGGAGAGATGGCTCAGCAGTAAAGATGCTTGCTTGCAAAGGCTGATGGCCTGAGTTCAGTTCCCCAGCACTTATGTAAAATCAGATGCACAAAGTGGTCCATGAGTCTGGAGTTTGTTTGCATCAGCTGGTGGTGCCCATTTCCTCTCTCCTCCTTTCTCTCTCCTCACAAGTAACTAAATAAAAATATATTTTTATTTGAGAGAAAAAGAAAGAGGCAGAGAGAGGGGGGGGAGGGAGGGAGAGAATGGGTGTGCCAGAGCCTTCAGCCACTGTGAATGAACTCCAGATGCGCACGCTCCCTTGTGGCACAAGTGCAACATCGCCTGCTTGCGTCACTGTGTCTGGCTTACGTGAGACATGGAGATTCCAACATGAGTTCTTAGGCTTGGTAGGCAAGTGTCTTAACCACTAAGCCATCTCTCCAGCCCCAAAATATTTTTATTTGTTTGTTTGTTTGTTTGTTTGTTTGTTTGTTTGTTTGTTTGTTTGCAAGCAGAGAGAGAGAGAGAGAAGAGAGGCAGAGAGAGAATGGGCATGCCAGGGCCTCTAGCCACTGCAAACGAACTCCAGATGCATGTGCCCCTTGTACATCTGGCTTATGTGGGTCCTGGAGAATCGAACTGGGATCCTTTGGCTTTGCAGGCAAACGCCTGAACCACTAAGCCATTTCTCCAGCCCCCCCCCCAAATATTTTTTTAAAGGAATCTGTATTCCTTTAAAAATGTGATGTGAGCCCTGACATCCGACAAGAGGGAAGCCTCCAGCACAAGTCCACCCAATTTTCAGCTGGAAGAAGTAAAGATATGACCACTACACTCCTAACCCTATGAGACTTCCCCTCACCCTCTTCCGGAAAACTGTCTCTTTGTTCTTTCTATGTAAGCAAAGATGCGGAAATATTGGTCTCAGAGCTGCCCTACCCACCCGCTCTCTCCTCTCCCATCTGACCAAAACTCAACAGATCTAGCCAATCTGGATCCTTCCTCCAGCACCAGCCCACACTTCCACAAGGCCCTCCCCTCCCTGAACAGTGACCCCTCTCCTAAGGGAATGCATAAAAATCCCTCAATGCTCCTCAGCCTTACTTTCTAACCCTCTGCCTTGTCTCTCTGTTCTCTATCTCTGTCTCTTCTCTGTCTCTCCACATGCACCCTTTCTCTCTCTCCCTCACCCCCTTTCCTCCCCTCCTCCACTGTTCCTTCCCAAGCCACTCCTAGGTTCTGCCCACCATGCCAGCCACCACGGGCAGAGGCAGTAGTTGCGCTCAGCACTCTCCCCCAGACCATCCATTTCCCCTTTCCCAAACCACAAATGAGCTTTACGCCCTTAAATAGTTGGGTCTCAGAACCTCTTCTCAAATCCTAACGCAGATGGGCTGTTTAAAGACCGGCTTTCAAAAAGACTTTCAGGCTTCATTGATGCAAGACTGAAGATCGTTTGCATGGTGTCCTCAATTACCACTTCCCTGGGAGCTGAGATCATCATCGCAGACTCTTGGGCATGTGGAGTGAGGGACTGATCCTAATGAGGCCTTTGGTCCTAGAGCCTCCCATAGTTCTTTGCGGACTTGCCAGGGTGGGTGGAGGCACCTTAAATTAGAAAGTCCTGGGGAAACTCAAGATGTTTTCAAAGGGGCTGTCCTGGGAGAAGAGACTGCTTCTTCCTCGCAGGCCAGACACATTGCTGCTCTGTGAAATGCCTTCACCCTACCCGGCTGGGGGTAATTCCCCTCTATGTCCTTCCTAGTCATCCACACAAGAAACAGCCTCTGGACCCAACCCCCTGCAAATTATGGATGCCAAGCTGCACTTGCTTGCTTCTGCTTTTCCTGCCTCCTAAGGAAGGGAGTGGCGTGTAGTCCTGGCTACTGGGTTTTTATTACAAAAGCTATCCTCCAAGACCAGTTAACTTCTTAAAAAAATTGTGGCGATTCCACAAGGATAAATGGAGGCAGACTTCTTTAGGGCAAGGGGAAGAGAGGTAGGGAACAGGCAAAGTGAATATTGTAAAAGTAAATTTAAGGGCAGTTAAGGCCCTTGCCTGCAAAGCCAAGGACCCAAGTTCGATTCCCCAGGACCCATGTAAGCCAGATGCACAAGGTGGTGAATGCATCTGGAGTTTGTTTGCAGTGGCTGGAGGCCCTGGGGCACCCATTCTGTCTGTTTCTCTCTGTGACTCTCTCAAATAAATAAATAAAACTTTTTTTAAAAAAAAGTAAATTTGGGCTGAAGAGATAGCTTAGCAGTTAAGGCGCTCACCTGCAAAGCCTAAGGACCCAGGCTCGATTGTCCAGGTCCCATGTAAGCCAGATGCACATGGTGGTGCATGCGACTGGAGTTCATTTGCAGTGGCTAGAGGCCCTGGTGTGCCCATTCTCTCTTTATCTCCCTCCCTCCCTCTCTCTCTCTAAATAAATTAAAGATTTAAAAAATTTAAAATGTAAATTTAAAAGGTTTTATTTTTCATAAAGAAATAAAAAACCAGGAAAGGGCTAGAGAGACTGCTTAGCACTTGCCTGCAAAGCCTAAGGACGCAGGTTCAATTCCCCAGAACCCACATAAGCCAGATGCATAAGGTGATACATGTGCACAAAGTGGCACACATGTCTGAGGTTAGTGGCTAGAGGCTCTGGCAGCCAATTCTCTCTGTGTGTCTCATAAAAATAAAAATCAATAAATAAAAAGAAATCAAGAAAGTAAAAGAATCTCCTACCCAACCCTACAGTGCTTACTGTTCCTTCGCCACACCCTGCACCTACCTTGCCCTCTCTCCCTGGGGCTTTACATTTGTTGACCGTCAGCAATGACCTCCTTGGCTGAGGAGCCTTGTTCCTGGGTGACTGGGGCAGCGAGTAGCATGACACCTAATACATGCTGCTGGTTTTTTTTCTGCCCAGGCCTACTCTCTAATCAAGTTTAATTTGTAAATTAGCTATTAAGATAGTAATAGCTCATAATAAAATAGAACACCCACAACAATATACTGCAAGAAAAGTTATTTCTCAGGCTGGAGAGATGGCTTAGTGGTTAAGTGCTTGCCTGTGAAGCCTAAGGACCCCAGTTCGAGCCTTGATTCTCCAGGACCCATATAAGCCAGATACACAAGGGGGCACATACATCTGGAGTTCATTTGCAGTGGCTGGAGGCCCTGGTGCGCCCATTCTCTCCCTCTCTCTCTATCTGCTTCTTTCTCTTTCTGTCTCTCTCTCTCTCTCTCTCTCTCTAAATAAATAAATAAATAAATAAATAAAAATATTTTTTTAAAAGTTATTTCTAGTATCTTCCATTTAGTCTTCAAGCCCCCATTGACCATAGATAACACAACACAAAGAAAGCAAAACTAAAGGAGTGGAAAGGGAGTCTACTGTATTAGCTCAGGGGCAAGAGAATTATCTTTATGCTACCACTGAGGGAACTGAGAGTCAGAGAGGTACGTGACTTGCCCTAAGTCACTGAGCAATAGAGCATGGGACTGGGGACTTAAGTTCAACCCGTGCAATCCTGTGTTTCCTTATAAAGCCTCAAGCCACTTCCGATGGGCTACCAGCAGCTGCCTGACCCTTTGCCCCATTTACAAAGGTTGGGTTGGACCCCAGTGAAGCATGTCACCCCATTTGAATCTTATCTCAGAATCTGTATAGTTAAGCAGCAATTTGTTTGGGAAGTTTGTCTGGTGGAACGTGGTGCAGGGGGTCAGAAGGGAAGGGAAAGGAAGGGAGGAGTCAGCTGGGAATTTCAAAAGCTCAGGGAGGCTGAGGAGACAAATCCATACTTCTGGTGTTGTCCACATTAGCCAGTTCCCTGTTCTGCTGTTGTTCTGTCCCCCTGGGTGGTAACCACGTGGGGGGGGGTGCGGAAAGTAGGTTGAGGAAGTGTCTGTGATGAGGGCGGTAGAGAGACAAGGGCTGTGAGGACTGAGTGTAAAATGCACCTACACCCAGTTCGCCCTTGGGGATCACAGTGACTGGCTCAGAGCAGGAAGTGAGCTAAAAGGGGTTTTGGTCTCTGGGATCTCCCTGAAAGTTAGGCATGGTGAGGCACACCTCTGATCCAGCACCTGAGACATGGAGGCAGGAGGATCAGGAGCTCAAGGCCAGCCTGGGCTACCTGAGACCCTATTTCAATAAACCCAACCAGGGCTGGAGAGATGGCTCCGCAGTTAAAGGTGCTTGCTTGCAAAGCCTGTCAAACTGGGTTCGGTTTCCCAGTACCTATGTGTTGAAGTCAAGTTCGCATTGCTGGCAAAAACCACCCAACCAAGAGCAGCTTGTGGTAGGAAAGGGCTTATTTTGGCTTACAGACTCAAGGGGAAGTTCCATGATGGTGGGGGGCAAACGATGGCACAAGCAGAGGGTGGACATCACTTCCTGGCCGATATCAAGTGGACAATAGCAACAGGAGAGTATGCCAAACACTGGCAAGGGGAAGCTGGCTATAACACCCATAAGCCTGCCCCAACAATACACGCCTCCAGGAGACTCCAATTCCCAAATTGCCACCAGCTGGGGACCGGATTGGCAGCAAAGCCCGGGGCTCTTGGAATGATCTTTCTGTGTCCCTTCATGCTTGCAGTATAAATGGGTGTAAGACTCCAGGTCTCTGGAAAGATTAAGATTTGATGTAAAAATACAAAGTCACCCAAAAGGGTGCAATGTTTGAGTAAGCTGAATAACACAGAGGTCAGAACACATAAAGTTTATGGGGGACACCTGAATCAAACCTCCACAGTATGTAAAGCCAGCTACGCAAAGTGGTGCTTGCATCTGATATTTGTTTGCAGGGCAGGAGAGGAGGCCCAGGCGTACTCATTCTCATCTCTCTCTCTCTCTCTCTCTCTTGTGTGTGTGTGTCTATCTCTCTGCTTGCAAATAAATAAAATATGCTTTAAAGTGCATAAAAGCCACAAAATAGCACCAGTATTGTTTTTTCTAGTATGTGCAAAAATACTCACGCAGACCAATGTTTTGGGACTAAGAATCACACTAGCATTTGTCTCTCACCCAGCTTCCTTCGGTGAGAAAGATCCCAGCTTCCTTCGGTCCCCCTCACCCAACTCCTGTCTGTGACACATTAAGATTGCAGCTTTTCAGCATCTCCCACCAAATTCCTTGTCCCTCATTGTGAGCAGAAAGTCAATCTTGTGCACATAGCCTGCTTCTCCATTTCAGTCCCTCTGGTGGTTAAAGCCATTAAAAAAAAAAAAAGAAAGAGAAGAAAAAAAAAAAAAAATCCTGCGAGCCCATCCACGAGAAGCTACAAATAACAGACAGGAGGTGGCGCTAGAGCCCCGCGTTATTCAGCCTTTGCAAACGCCGTCCTCTTTTGGTGACTGTTTTTACATCAAGGTCCTAATCTTCCAGAGACTTGGAGTCTTATGTCAATTTATACAATTTACACAAGCATGAAGGGACCCCAAAGGATCAGTTCAAGAGCCCCTGGCTTTGCTGCCAATCCGGACCCTGTCCAGATGCGGCACTGCGCACCTGTGGAAGCCAGAGGACAATTTGCAAGTCAGTCCTCACCGGCCACTTCGTTTCGAGGCCGGATTTCTTCACCACTCCATTTGTGAGCGTCAGGGAAAGTCCCCAGTCTCTGCCTCCCTTCTTCGCCACGGGTACCCAGGGATTACAGAAGTTGGCTTCAGTTTCCAGCTTTTACGTGAGGTCTGGAAATTTGGACTTAGGTACTGGAAGCAAGTGCTTGATCCACTGAGCCATCTCTAAGCCTGAAAAGAACAACTGGTAATGCTGAGAAAGAAAGCAAAGGGGAGAGGGCGTCAGTATAGTCTACTCTCTAGACATCTGTATTTGCATCTGTAAACAGTGAGGCTGGAGAGATGGCTCAGCAGTTAAAGGCACTTGCGTGAATTTATAAACAAGAATGCACCCATTCACTTTACATGTAGTCTTTTTTTTCACACAGAAGTTCACTGAAACATTCAACAGCTAATATGCTTGATTCTTTTTTTTCAGATTTATTTTATTTATTTATGTTATTTATTTGAGAGAGGGGGAGAGAAAGAGGCAGATAGAGCAAGAGAGAGAATAGGTACACCAGGGCCTCCAGCCACTGCAAACGAACTCCAGACGCATGCACCATCTGACATATGTGGGTCCTGGAGAATCGAACCTGGGTCCTTTGGCTTCACAGGCAAGCGCCTTAACCGCTAAGCTATCTCTCCTTTACCCTATGCTACAGAGTGCTCTGTACTTGATCTCCTACAATCTTGTAAATTCAGGAGTCACATATGAGCATCCCTTGTATTCAAGAGGATCTGGAGCCCAGCTGCTTGTCTATGTAGCACATAGCGGGCTGAGACCCACCACATCCATCCGCCTGACTGTGAAGTGCTTGCTCTCTCCTGAGGGTGCTGAGCATGGCAGTGGGGCCCAGCTGGGGTGAGCGTTGCTGGCTTCGTGTAAGTGGGACCCAGTCGTGGTAGAAAACAGGAGGGGAAAGCTAAGGAACCAAACAGACTGAGGAGCATCTACAAAGCCGTTAAAGAGAAAGATGTCCTCAGAGAAAATTTTATCCTAATAAAGTTGACTGGCGCTAAAAAGACGGGTGGGGGGGGGGGTCTGCTGAGCTGGATGGCCTGTAAGCATTTCATTTGATTCTCATTTCTCACTGCAGCTCTGTCAAGAGGACTTTAATTATTGCCAGCTGGATTTGTGGGGCTCTAGGAGACTGTGAGAGGTCGCTGAGTCTGTCCACTGCCTGGCGACCAGAGTAAATGTTCTCCGTATGTGAAAAAGCCAGTCATGGAGGGACTTACATTACTAGATCAAAGCAGCTCCCCCTCCCCATCTTTAAGTCAGCAAAGGAGTTGGAACCATGGACAGGAGTCTAGGGCACCAAAACTGTCACATGAGTCAGCATGTGGAAAATTACATTCATGCTGCAGCCTGCAGAGGAAACAACGGCCCATCCCTCCTCTCCAGCTGTTAAACATCTGGTGCTGGGCACAGCTAGAGAAATGCCAAGAGTCACTGCCTTGCTTATCCCTTCTCTCTCACTGGCCCCCAGAGAAGGGAAGAGGTTCAGTGAGCAGGATTGGGATATGCCCAGCCCCCTCGGTACAGGAGCAGGGAACACAGAGAGAATTACATCTGTGCTGACCCTCCAGTCAAAGGCTGGATCGAGGAGGCGGCTGGCAATTCTCTTTATAGCTTTATAGGCGGGAAAGCAGAACCTCACTGAAGCTGGGCCCTGGGGAATGAAGGTTTTGACTCACGCAAGCACAAAGAAGCAAATTCTCCTCTGTGTAGGCCCTGAGGTGACAGGTCATACTTGGGGAAGGTTTGAATGAAGATTCAAGTCTGACAGCAGCCATCCAGGAAGCGATTCATACAGCAGAGGGCAGCTCTGGCCTACTGTGGTAAATCAGTGCACTAGTCATCCCAATAGTCGAGGTAAATAATATCTTAGAGTCATATTATTTAAAACCAGGGCTGGTGAGATGGCTTAGTGGTTAAGGCACCTGCCTCCTAAGCCTAAGAATGCTGGTTCCAATCTCCAGCGGTTCCAATCTCCAGGTCTCACTTTTAGCCAGATGCAAAGTGACGCAAGGGCGCAATGCTGCACTTGACCACAAGGGGGCGCACACATCTGGATTTCGTTCTCAGCAGCTGAGACACTGCTGGCGTGCCCATCTCTGTCTTCCTTTCTCTCTCTTTCTCTCTCTCTCTCTCTCTCTCTCTCTGTCTCTCTCTGTGTCTCTCTCCAAAAAAAAATAAAAAATAAAATATCAAATATTTTTTTAAAAATAAAAAAATAAAATATTTTTTAAAAAATCAAAATCACTGAGAAATCCCCATGATGACCAAAATATCAGAATGTGAGATAAAGATCACTGCTGTGCAGAGCCACACTAAAACCTAAAGCAAAGGGGGAAATATGAACCTCGGGCTAGAAGTGGAGGCAAATTCACTGTATTTTCCAAATTTACTCTGCAGCTCTCTGCCTCCATAGACAAAATTGTCGTTTGTTGTTGTTTGTTTGTTTTTGGCTTTTCAAGGTAGGGTCTCGCTGTAGCCCAGGCTGACCTGGAATTCACTATGTAGTGTCAGGGTGACCTTGAACTCACGGCAATCCTCCTGCCTCTGCCTCCCAAGTGCTGGGGTTAAAGGTGTGTGCCACCGCGCCCAACTAGAATTACCATGTTTGATCATTTCTCCAGACATATGGTACCCTTCAGTAATATTTAACCAACTCTGCTAGGAGTGGTGGCTTATATCTTCAGTGCCAGCACTGAGGCCAAGGTAGAAGAATTGCCATGAATTTAAAGGGCTAGAGTGAGAACTTGCCTCAAAACAAAATCAAAATAATAATTTAAAATTAATTTTTAAGTATTTTTATTTACTTTAATGTTCTATTTAAAAAAAATGACCATTAAAGGGCTGGAGAGATGGCTTAGCAGTTAAGGCATTTGCCTGTGAAGCCTAAAGACCCAGGTTCAATTCCTCAGTATCCACATACGCAAGATGCCCTAGGAGGCACATGCACCTGGAGTTCATTTGCAGTGGCTGTAGGCCTTGGGGCACCAATTCTCTCTCTCTCTCTCTGACTCTCCCCCTCCCCAATAAATAAAAAATGATCATTTAAAAAAATGAGTGTTTTTACCAAATCATAGCTCACACATACGTAGTGTGTGAGCTGCATTGGATGGTCTCCAGTTGCAAGGGACTGGGCCTGTGTTGGGAACAAGCTGTGGCCTGCAATAAGTCACTCCAAACTGTGTCCAACAGTGACTGTTCAGAACGTGCCCTGCTCTGAGAATCTCCATTTTACAAGCAGAATCTGATTCCATTTTGAGGAGGGAGGATGATTCTGCACTTTGGTAGAGAGGTGAGCACCACCCACGAGCACAGCTGATAACTTTTATAAAGTAGAAAGGGTGCTATACACCCTGGAAACTTTTCAAAGATTATAAACACATCAGGAAAACCAGACCAAAGAGCATATTGGACATGCCTGACTAAGAAAAGAGTGTAAGGGCTGGAGCAGTTAAGGCATTTGCTTGCAAAGCCAAAGGATCCCAGTTCGACTCTCCAGGACCCATGTAAGCCAGATGCACAAGGGGGCACATGTATCTGGAGTTTGTTTGCATTGGCTGGAGGCCCTGGCGCACCCATTCTCTCCCTCTTTCTTTCTCTCTCTCAAATAAAAAAATCAGATATATTTTTAAAAAAACTTTCTGAGATACGGGTTAAAAAATATTATTAAAGCCGGGTGTGGTGGCTCACATCTGTAGACCCAGCACTTGAGAGGCCGATGCAGGTGGATCATCATGAGTTCAAGGCCAGCCTGGTCTACACAGTGAATTCAGGACTGTCTGGGCTAAAGAGTTATCTCATTTCATATATATGTAAACATTGAGACAGTTTTCTTTCATCCCCCAACAAGTAAGTAAGAATACTCAGTAATTGATTGGCAATGAGATTTCTTTTGACAGTCTCGCTATGGAGCCCTGGCTGGCCTCACTTGAGCAATCCTCCTGCCTCTGCCTGCTGGCGGACAATAGAACTCCTTAGTAATATTAAAATAGGTATTGGGAGCAGGAGAGGTGGCTTAGCAGTTAAGGCACTTGCCTGCAAAGCCTAATGATCCAGGTTAGATTCTCCAGGTGCCATATAAGCCAGATGTACATGGTGGCACATACATCTGGAGTTCGTTTGCTGTGGCTAAGTGCACCCATTCTTTCCTTCTCTCTCTCCCTCCTTCCCCCCTCCCTCCCTCTCTCTCTCACTCTCTCTGTGTCTCTCCCTCTCTCTGTCTCTAATAAATAAATAAAAATTAAACACACACACACAAAGTATTGGGAGGTAACTGGAATCCATCCAACCATTTGTAAAAGAGACTGCTGGGCAGAGCTGTCACATTTTCGTGTGTAGTTGATGCTGGCAACCTGGAGCTGGGGCTGTGCTCAGGTGACCCCGGGGTCCACAGCAGTGACAGTCAGGCATCCCCATGCAGGCTGGCAGCCTCTAGTCTCAGTGCTCCTAACAGGAGCCCCACCTGCGAGGATGGATGTAAGAGCGTGAGCCTGGCTAAGCTCCCCCTTGCCCTCGGTGACATCTCTGGCCTAATAATAACTCTTGGGAATAGGGGATCAGAGCTTCCTAGAAACACATGGCCGACTTTGTAATCCGTCCCACGTTCAACCACAGTAGAACTTCTGTGGACTCAAGATTACACGCATGCTTGCAACTGGGATGACACTGTAAACCACAAGTCTTTTGTGGTTTGTGTGTGTGTGTGTGTGTGTGTGGTCACCATGTCCCTTCAAGATATCTGTTGATTTCCTTTGCTCCCTGGATTCTGGTTAAAGAGACGGGTGGACAGAACTCCTGTAAGGGAGGGCACAGGCTTGGGGCTTAGAGCTGGAGTGGAGGCAGGAGCTGGCTGGAGAGCTAGCACGACACATTGAGTGGGAAGGCTGACTGAACCACCATGTGGCTTAGACAACTCGTTCTCACCCCTCTCTTGGCCACATCCCTGCCCCTCGTTCTTCTTGAACGTTGTTTCCCAGTGAGTCACCCTCCAGAGCTCTCTGCTGCACTCTCAATGCCCGGCCTCCACCCAGGGCCCCTCCCAAACAGTCCCACTACCTTCCATGGGGCCCTGAAACGTAAAACTTCAAACCTACGTGTTCTGGAGACCCCCTGAGCGATGTGGCCTAGGGGAGCAGAACGCTTGCCCACAGGCCTCTCTGGGCCGCTCATCTTTGAATCTGGGAGGGCGTGGGGGGGGTGGCAATGAAGCAAAGAGAAATAGAGCTTGAGGGTGGGGGGGGTCCATGCCAGACAGCAGACCCCTGCTGACCCAATCTAGAGTGCACACAGTTTTGTGTTCACTTCAACTGGAATTAATGAATGTCTTCAGGAAAGTGGAGATTGCTGGGGAGGCCAAGGGAGAAAATTAGGAAGGCAGTCCTCAGGATATCACCAATGTTCAGAAACAGAAAGACTAGAAAACTCTAGAAAGAGAGCCTGTGAAATGGCAAGGATCAAATGTGTAAATGTCAAAAAATCCACATGGAAGGGAGTGGTTACTACACAAAGCAACACCCCAAGCACTTTCCTTGCCCCCTCAGATCCAAGACAAACTCACCCCCCTCCATTTAACAGTGATGCTTGCCCCTGTTTCACATATGGGCATGCAGTTTTCTCTTCCTTCCTTCCTTCCTCCTTCCTTCTTTCCCTCCCTCCTTTCTTTCCTTCCTTCTTTCTTTCCTTCCTTCCTTCCTTTTTTCCTTCCTTCCTTCCTTCTTTCTTTCCTTCTTGCCTTCTTTCTTTCTTTTCCTTCCTTCTTTCCTTCCTCCCTCCCTCCCTCCCTCCCTCTCCCTCTCTCTCTCTCTCTCTCTCTCTCTCTCTTTCTTTCTTTCTTTCTCTTTTTGGCAAGCCCAATGAACTGGCCTCTTTTGATGCAAGCAAGGGGGGGGGAGGAAGAGAATTGGTGTACCAGGGCATCCAGTCACTGCAATCAAACTCCAGACGTGTGTGCCACCTTGTGCGCATGTGCAACCTTGCTGCATTTGTGTCAGCTTGTGCGTCCAGCTTACGTGGTACCTGGAGACTCAAACCTGAATCTTTCAGCTTCGCAGGCAAGCGCCTTAACTGCTAAGCCATCTCTCCAGCCCTAAAGTTTTCTGTTTCCTTGGATACATCTTTCTTAAATTTTAAGGAGAAATATAAAGCTAGAAAAACGCAAATAACTTTTTCCATGGAAGACTTATTTTACCATAGCCGTTCAACTCCAGAAATAAAATGTGCTAACTATGTCGGATGAAGGTTTTATCCAACAAATTTTCCTAAATGATCGTCTCTTGCAGTCTGTCCCCGAGTGATGACGGGTCACTGCTTCATCACTTAGCTACAGAACACAGGAGCAGCTAGCTCTGAAGTCTGTCGTCTTTGCTGGTTCTGTCCAGAACACCAGTGGCACTGACGTGGTGATTTTGAGGCCACGTTGACAGACCGTGCCTTTGTGCTCTTGCAGCTGTCTGGTAATCCTTGCTTTCATCTTATGCATTAGAGAGAGTTCTGCTTTCTGTTTTAATAAAGGTGACCTAGATCGCAGCAAACAGCCCATACTTCATTTATAACCATTTGTGATATGATACAGTACCTCTAAATATGCCTTTTGAAATTCTGATTAGCTTAGGGCAGGGAGTTTGAATTGCTTACTTTCTTTTAAAAAAAAGTTTATTGACTTTATGAGACAGAGAATTAGTGCACCAGGGCCTCCAGCCACTGCAACTGAACTCCAGACACATTCCTCACCTTGTGTATCTGGTTTATGTGGGTCCTGGGGAATTGAACCTGGGTCCTTTGGCTTTGCAGGCAAGCGCCTTAACCACTAAGCCATCTCTGCAACCCTCAAAGTTCTTTTTATTTGAGGCCATTTACTACTCTCTAGTCCATCCTCATCCGGGTTGTCCCTGCAGATTCTGAACTCCTAACCTCAAAGCCTTCCATTGGGGGGACTCTTAAGAAAATGCCAAGGGGACATGCTTGGATGTCCCAGCTAGTGGTTCACAAGTTGCCGCACATTGGGAATACCCCAAGGAGCGGGTATTTAGACATACGAATGACTGGACTGTCCTCAAAGATTCTGATTCAGTCTATGGCCTTACCATCCTGAAGGTGCCCCATCTGCTCTGATTTCAGAAGCTAAGCAGAGTTGGGCCTGGTGAGTACATGGATGGGAGAGATTTTAATTTATTTAGACTGGAGTGTGGCCTGCTAGTTTTCAAAGCTTTCCAGGTGATTCTCACACATAGAGTTGTGTAGGTACAGAGACCTACTTGGGCCATACTGGCACCATACGCACCAGGTTTTTCCTCAGTGCAGCTGGTGTGCGGTGGTGTGATTTCACTCCTGAGAGCCCTGGGCTTGCATCTGTCATACTGTACTATCCCATAATATTCAGGTAGGCCTATTCTCTCAAAACTGTGAGTTTGCATCTGTGCCATCATCAATCTGTTTCTCCAGCGCATCATGGGAGCTCAGTAAGTGACAGCTCAGTGAATGGATGAATTCCCGAGCAAGATGAATCCCCCCGCGGCACCCCCTGGGCGCCTGAGTTTACCTTCAGCTGCATCCCAGAGTGTGCATTGCATCACAGCTTATTCCAAACTTGTATCTTTGATGTTCCCACACAGGTCACCTCATTTGGAACTGCTCCCCCCACACTTCCATTGTTCTGCCCCCTCCAACAGGGTGCAGAAAACTCACTACAGTTGGCTGGGGCTGTCACCCACACCATTTCATTCAGTCATGCTAAGCCTGCTCTCTCACTGGCCCAGGAATGCAGAGCCCTGCAAACCAGAGGTCTGGAACGCATGGGTGGATCCAAGAAAGCTCCCCGGGGCCTTAGCAGCAAGTGTCTTATGTCTCAGAAGGGATGGTTTCTCTTTAGGATGTGTCACTGGTTTGACATCCGTCACCGGTCACTCTCCGAGTCTCAGGATGATGTCATCATCCAGCTGAGACTCGGGGTGTGGTGGCAGGTGGCACCCACATTGTTTGTACCTTCGTGCAGCTCTAGAGCCTGGGACTGGACCCTTCAGAACAGGGTGTCTTTTTAGCATGGAGTTGATAGATGGCACTTGGGATGGGCCCCCTGAGATTGCATGCACAGTATTGCATCAATATCCTCTACGAAAAAGTCTAAAGAGGGCTGGAGAGACGGCTTAGCAGTTAAGGTGCTGCCTGCAAAGTCAAAGGACCCTGATTCAATTCCCCAGAACCCACATAAGCCAGATGCACAAGGGAGTGCATGCTTCTGGACTTCATTTGCAGTGACTGGAGGCCCGGCACACCCATTCTGTCTCTCTCCTTCGGTCTCTCTCTCTCAAATAAATAAATTAATTATTTTTTTAAAGTCCAAAGAATACATGCTCCTTAATGTCATCAGTTTCAGAGAAGGTTTGGATCATCTGCCTCTGGCTGTCTCTTCCCGACTTTGAACTCCCTGCTGTTTCTAGAAAGCCACGAGAGGGCTTATCATCCTTCTGGCCTGATGCTCAGGAGGGAGCTTGTCTAGTTTAGAACAGCCTATGGGTGTAGCAAGAGCCCAGTGGTTGGTTGATGTTCTAAAAACTTCAAAGGTAAAGAAAGGGACTTGTGGTCCTTTGTATTCTCATCTGGGACACTGTTACAGCGTGCGTGCGTGCGTGCGTGCGTGCGTGCGTGCGTGCGTGCGTGCGTGCGTGGGGCTGTCGATGCCATTTGTAGTTTCCTCCCTGAGCAGTGTGCGCCATCTGATAGGCAACTGTGTCACATTTCCCCTGGGCCATCCCTGTGCTTTCCCGTCGGCTTCTAGAATGCCTGGAGTGACCTGCCAACAATCCCCTCCAGTCCCCCTTGAACTACTCACCCCAACCCCAACATCCTTTCTCTGGGGCGGGGGAACTGCTTCTTTTTGTGTATATACTTCTGAGATTGCATCTTCTTGCCCAGGCCCCAAGCATCCTGAGGGCACCCTCTGCTGTGGGGCCTCACCTGGGCTCAGTAGCTGCCCTTAAGGAAAAGCTGGGGTTCCCCACCCAGGAAAGGCAGTGGCTCCTGTAACTCTGAAGCCCAGTGCACACTCAACCTCACTCTCCCTGGTGGTGGCAAGAGTGGCAAACCAATGCTTTCAGCTTGGGAGCCCAATCCAGGGACTGGGGAGGTGAGGGTGGCCACACCCAGGACTGACTCATGTCCAAGCGCTGGCTGGAAATGCAAAGTCAGCCCTGGGCTCTGACCAGCTACAGCTGGCTTGCTGCCCGCCCTGGTCGAGTGCCGTCCATTGTTCCCTCTGCCTTCTCCCCCACAGTCTTAGATTTCCTCCCAGTAGGACCTCTTGTGGTGTCCCACAGGCCTAAGATGCTCTAGAGTGAGCAGCATGCGTAGCATACGATGCATAGCTCTGGCTTGGCAGTCTTCTCTCTTCACCCAGATCTTCATGTTCACACCCTCATATCTATGGGGCGATAGATAAGCACTAGAGCTGGCAGCTACTCGCAGAGAATTGCTGCGTGGCCCGGAGACCTAGTCTGAGCACAGATCAGTGGCAATCATTTCAAAAACAGTCACTGGCATGCGTGGAGCGTAGCTATGCCAGTGTCTTCCTAAGTATTTCTCATGAAATAGGCCTGAGGCAGGTGCTGATACCATGAAAGACAGAGAGAGAGAGAGGAGAGATGTGTGTGGTATATGCCTGTGTATGCCCCCACGCAGCGCCCCATGTGCTTGCCTGTTACGAGGTGCACTTGCCTGCAGTGGCTAGAAGAGAACTTTGGGGGTTCCCCCTTCCTCACTCTTCCACCTGCTCTTGCTTGAATGGGGTTTCTCACTGATCCTGGAGCCATTTTTTTTCACAAGCCCTGGCAATTCTCTGGTCTCTGCTTCCCATAAGACTCAAGGTACACACCTGTGTGCCCGTGACCAGTGTTCATGTAGGAGCTAGGAATCCGAACTTGAGCAGTCTCTCAAGCCTCCTCAGCCCCTTGTGCTTGCATGGGAAGTGCTTGACCACTGAACCATCTCTCCAGCCCTGCTATCATGATTTTTATTTATTTTTTGTTTATTTTTAATCATTATTATTTATTTGAGAGTGACAGTGAGAGAGAGAGAGAGAGAGAGAGAATGGGCGCACCAGGGCCTCCAGCCACTGCAAACGAACTCCAGATGCATGCACCACCTTGTGTATCTGGTTTATGTGGACACTGGGGAATCAAGCCTCGAATCAGGATCCTTAGGCTTCACAGGCAAGCGCTTAACCGCTAAGCCATCTCTCCAGTGATTTTTATTTATTTTTTAAAAAATATTTTCATTTAGACCAGGCGTGGTGGCACGTGCCTTTAATCCCAGCACTTGGGAGGCAGAAGTAGGAGGATCACAATACACACACACACACACACACACACATTTTCATTTAAGGCTGGAGGAATGGCTTAGCTATTAAGGTTCTTGCCTATAAAGCCAAAGGGCTCAAGTTTGATTCCCAGAACCCATGTAAGCCAGATACACAAGATGGCACATGCATCTGCAGTTTGTTTGCAGTGGCTGGAGGCCCTGGCATGCCCATTCTCTCTCTCTCCCCCTCCCTCTCTGTCTCTCTATATCTGTCTCTTGCTTTCTCAAATAAATGAAAAATAAAATATGTTTTCTTTTTTAAATTTTTTTGTTTATTTTTATTTATTTATTTGAGAGCAACAGGCAGAGAGAGAGAGAGAGAATGGGCGCACCAGGGCCTCCAGCCACTGCAAACGAACTCCAGATGCATGTGCCACCTTGTGTATCTGGCTTACGTGGGTCCTGGGGAATCAAGCCTCAAACCAGGGTCCTTAGGCTTCACAGGCAAGCGCTTAACCACTAAGCCATCTCTCCAGTCCAATTTTTTTTTTGAAAAAAAAGGAAGTAACTGATGATTGACAGTGGGGCAAAAGCTCAGCCCCTGCTATGGTTTGGATGTGCACTATTCTCCACAGGCTCACGTGTTCGAACACTTGGGCCTCAGCTAGAGGCACCTGTTTGGGAAGGTTGTAGAACCTAGGAGGTGGAGCTTTGCTGGAAGAAGTGGGTCACAGGGGTTGGGCTTTGAGGTTTCATGCCTGGCCCCACTTCCTGCTCGCTCTCTGCTTCCTGACCGTGGATGCAATGCGACCAGCCAGCTTCCAGCCACTGCTGCCGTTCTTTCCCCACCATGATGGAATATATTTCCTTGAAGCGATAAGCCAGAATAAACCCTTTCTTTCTTAAGTTGTTTCTGTTCTGATATGTCCCAACGCAGGCAGGGCCACCTCTAAGGTGTCATTCCTGTTCCAGGTTCCTTGGGGGATGTTCGGCGCTGGGCTTCCCCAGATGGAGAATCATTGCTAATCCCCAAGCTTGCCGCTTTGTAACAGTGTGGCTGAGAAGCTCCACTCCAGCAGCTCTGGGAACTAGATGTCACACAAACCTGAGACTCTGGGGCCATTTCTTGGGTTAAAACCCCTGCCAGAAAGAATGGGGGGAACTCCAGGGAGCAAGTGGAAGCATACCACCCAGGAGCCGGCTATTGTGCACAGAGTTGGTGGCGGTCACTCAGGAAACACTCTGCCATCAGCAAGTGCTCGTCGCACTCCACGTCGGCAGTGGACTTCACTGAGGAAAGAAGAGGCTGAGCTGGTTTCTACAGGACAGGCTACAGAGGGAGGGGGACACTCAGGATGGGGGAAGTCACCAAAGAGGGAGGTCCCTTAGGGCCTTCTCTCCCTCATTGGAGCAAAGCTGGCCCCATAGCCTTATGGCCTGCACTGAGGTCCGCTGCCTCACCTCACCTCTGGGGCTGCAGCTGAATAGGAGCCCTTTGTTTTCCCTGTTTGAAGTGGGGAGACTAAGGAGACAGTAGGATTCCTGGGGTGACCCCGGAAGAGCCCTGTGGAGGAGGAGACTCTGTGCGTGGATTCCACATCAGCACTTACCTGTGCACGCGGCTATGCACCCTCACCCTCCAGTGTGTTGACTTCAGCCAGCATCTACGGGAGCCAGGCAGCTGGAAAGCCAGTCTCTGAGGCTCCTGAGCTTTCAGCTTGAGTAAGTCCTGGCTAACAGCCTGACAAACAGAACAGCCAGCCCAGGTCCCAGGGAAAGAGGAAAGTGAAGTGCCCAAGGGCCTGTAGACCTGCCTGACAGCCAAGGGCCACACCTTTGCTCATGGAGACTCCCCAGAAAGTGTGACCTGGGCTTGGGGAATGAAGATGTGACCACCACCCCTACCCCCACCCAACAGCAGCTCCACCTCTAGAGAGAGGGAGTTCCTCCCCGGGGCCCCATAGGGATGGCTCCACTCCCCTTTAAAGCTGTGGCAATTCTCCGTGCAGTGTGGTGCCAGGTGTGGTCCTCTCAGGGATTCAGGCTCCACTCATGGATGGAATCAGGAATGGGCTTCCTCCTGTCTGAATCTGAAGGTCTCCAGGCGGTGCACAGCTCTTCCTCCCTGTCAGAACCACTGATATTTCTTCTCCCTTGGCCAAGCTCAAAGCAAGACAGGAAAAAATAAAGGTTGAGGGGCTGGAGAGATGGCTTAGCGGTTAAGGCATTTGCCTGCAAAGCCAAAGGATCCCGGTTCAACTCTCCAGGACCCATGTAAGCCAGATGCACAAGAGGGCACAGGCGTCTGGAGTTCGTTTGCAGTGGCTGGAGGCCCTGGTGTGCCCATTCTCTCTCTCTCTCTTTCTCTCTCTCTCTCTGTCTGTCTTTCTCTCTGCCTCTCTCTCTCAAATAAATAAATGAATAAATAAAATATATTTTAAAAAAACAACTAAAGGGTGAGTTCTTACAATATTTTTTTTCTCCACTCAAAAAACACTGGGGGCTGGAGAGATTGCTTAGCGGTTAAGGTGCTTGCCTGTGAAGCCTAAGGACCCATGTTCGGCTCTACAGATCCCACATTAGCCAGATGCACAAAAGTGAGGCAAGTGCAAGGTTGCACATGCCCACTAGATGGCGCAAGCATCTGCAGTTCAATTGCAGTGGCTAAGGCCCTGGCAACCAATTCTCTCTCTATAAAATAAGTACCATCCATGGAAGACCCTATTGCTGAAGACCTCTCTTGACTGAGCAGCAAGGTTATTGAGAAAGCAAGCTGGTGCTGAGCAGAAAACCTTCTCCCCCGTAGACCAGCCAACTGAAATCTGGAAAAAGCTGCACTGCATGCAGCTGTATGGGAGACAGAAATCATCAGTGGTGAAAACAGTGGACACTGGAAACCTCAAGTTTGGCCAGACAGGCCCAGTAACCAAACAGGTGCAATAGTGGCATGTCTGCTCTTGGGAAAACCAACTGCTCCATAATTGGACTGAAGGCCCTCTCTATGGGAGGGAATACATGCCTGGTACTGAAAAAACAAATCAAAAGTCTATGGCAGGGGAGGTCATGAACTTTAGGGTATAAAGCCTGCTCTTGTCTGGCTAAATGTATATATTATTCCCACCAAACTGCCTGAAAGCACTACACTTAATATTCATATTCACATATTAATGCTACTCTCAGTTTTGGTTAGAGAAGCTTCTCTTTTCAGATGGAGATGACCACTGGGATGACCCAAAAGGCAACATAGTGCTGAGAAGAAGGGATGGAGGAGTGTCCAGCACTAAAACATCTCTATCACACCCTCCAAAGCTCAGGGTCCATTGCAGAAGAGGGGGCAGAAAGAATGTAAGAGCCAAAGGAAGGATACGACTCCTTACAATGCAACTGCCCAGACAGAAATTGGCCTCGATATCCATGACCTTGCAGTGCCTAGCAATACCTTCACAAGACCCTCACAATAGGAGAAAAAGATGATGACATCAAATTAAAAGAGAGACTAATGGAGAGAGGGAGGGGATATGATGGAGAGTGGAGTTCTAAAGGGGAATGGGGGAGGGGACAGAAATATCGTGGTTTATTGTCTGTAATTATAGAAGTTGTAAATAAAAAAAAAAGAAAAAAATAAGTACCATGGGATACTGTCTATAATTAAGGAAGTTGTCAATGAAAAATAACTAAAATATAAAAATAAAATATAAATAAATAAAAGCATACACCATCAAAAAAAATTCTTTTTAAAAAAAGAACAAATTTAGATTCTCCCAGTGATAATTTGATCAAACCTTGTGGACAGCTTTTTTCCACTGCACAAATTTGGCCTTCAGAAGGCATGAGTAGAAGGCAAAATTTGTCAAGGGTTTTACTTAGAAACCAAGCTGTGTTCTGTGGTGAGAAACTGCCCAACAGCACCCTCCCTCACCCGCTGGGTATCCAGAAGGGCACAGCTCCCAAATGCACACAAGGCCTTCAGGTTGCCTTGCCCTAGAACCCTCCATCTCTCACTAACTTCTGCTCTTGCCTTCTCTTTTCTTTTCTTTTTAAAATAAGATTATTTTCCTTGTTAATTTGAGAGCTTTCACCATTTTGTATATTTTATTTTTATTTATTTATTTGACAGAAAGAGGGAGAGAGAGAGAGAATGGGTGTGCCAGGGCCTCCAGCCTCTGCAAACGAACTCCAGACGCATGCGCCCTCTTGTGCATCTGGCTTACCTGGGTCCTGGGGAATCGAACCTGAGTCCTTTGGCTTTGCAGGCAAACACCTTAACCGCTAAGCCATCCCTCCAGCCCTCTTGCCTTTTCTTACAAGGCCACATTGTTCCCTTTTACCTTCTTCCTTCTCAGTGAGGACAACCTGACCTACCATGGAGAAGCTCTCGTCCACAGACAGCAGCCTCGCTCACTCTGCGCCAAGCTTACAGCGCAGGACTGCCTGTGCACTCAGAGTGGCCTTTCCTCTTCTCCCTGCCTCCTTCCTCGTCCTCACACAGTGTCCAACAAGGCTATCGGTCATGGCACTCTCTGGGGACAGGGACAGTGGTACAGAAGGCCATTCTTGGCAAGATGCCCTGTGCCCCACTTTGCTTTAGGAAACTGCAGGTGGAGCTCCTGGGCAGCACTGCTCCCCAGTTCTTCAGCTTTTTTCCAGGGAAATCTTGAGTCTCTCTGCTTGCAGTATTGCATCTGCCTCTGCTCTGCTGTGGGCTAGACGTTTTAGCATTCCAGCAAGGGCTGTGCCTAGCACAGAGCTAGAACTGGCCTTATCCCAGCCTGCTGGACAGAAGCTGCGAAGCTATGGTGGGTCACAGATAGACTCGTCTAGCAACAATTAACTGCCAATAACTGCTTAGGGAAGAATGAGGGTCCAATACCTTCCTCTACCACCCGTGATGGTATGTTGATGGGCCCAATATTGTGGCGGTCTTGTGCAGTAAGAACACCAACTCTGAGGTCATGCGTGGATGCAATGGTTACGTCATATCCAAAAGACAAGTGTCCCATGGCACTCTTCCCCATTCTTTCTGTCCCCTCTTCACAGTGTCCCCTGAGCCTTTGAAGGAATAATATAGATGTCTTCTTTAGCACTGACCATTCAACAACACTTTGACAAATTTTGAGTTGCCCCAGTAGTCACTGTCGACTTAAAAAAAAACAAAACAACAACAACAAAAAAAGCTTTTCTGACCAGAGGTGAGAGAGAGCAGCATTAATCTGTGGGCATCAGTATATATATATTTGATGGGCACAACATATCAACTTAGCCAAACAACGGCAGTAAGGACCCTCCAAGGGTCTATGACAGCCCTGGCCATAGGCTTTTGACTAAGTTTTCCGTAGCAGGCATGAATTCCCTCCCGCGGAGTACGCCTCAACTCCAGGAAGCAAGCAGTGAGTTACCTCCATAACAGTCCTGCCATTTTTCCCCCCTTGGAACACATCGTGCCTGGCTGATTGGTTGTGTAGGACCCACCACTGGGTTAGCATGTTGACGGCTTTCTCCCTCATCAGTGTGCATAGCACCTTCTAGCACTGTGAAAGCGAGCGAGCGAGCGGGGTAAGCTTCCAGCTCAGTTCCCACTTGAACTCTCTGCGTCCTGCAACAGAAGGAAGCACGTGGTATCATCAGCAATAAAGTCTTATCATCTAGTTCGGGTGGACATCAAAAAGCAGGGGCAATAGTTTGTATTGTATGCAGAGAGCCTTGGAGGCCTCCCTGACCAAGAATTCACTGGAAGGTATTGGATCACTTTTTGGGGGGTGAGGTCTATAGATACTCATAGATATTTAAACGGGCATGTATGGCCAAAGATGCTTCAAACCTAATTAAACAATATAACAGGATTACCTTTAATGCCAACCATTACTTCTTCATTCAAGCTTTTTTTTTAATTTGAGAGAGAGAGCTACAGAGATAGAGAGACAGAGAGAGAATGGGCACGCCAGCAGCCTCTCAGCTGCTGTGAACAAACTCAAGACGCATGCACCCCCTTGTGTGCAAGTACAGCATTGTGCCCTTCTGTCACTTTTGCATCTGGCTAAACATGGGACCTGGAGAATCAAGCAGGCATTCTTGGGCTTGGCAGGTGGGTACCTTAACTGCTAAGCCATTTCTCCAGCCCTGGTTTTTCTTTTCTTTTTCTTTTTTTTTTTTTTTTTTTTTTTTTTTTTGAGTTAGAGTCTCACTGTAGCCTAGGCTGACCTGGAAGTCACTGTAGTCTCAGGCTGGCCTTGAACTCATGGTGATCCTCCTACATCTGCCTCCTGAGTGATGGGATTAAAGGCGTGTGCCACCACGCCCAGCTTCATTCAAGTTTCTTTAATTTTGGAGGCAAAATTCATAAATGTACAAATGTAAACGCTGATGTGTTTGCACAGCAGCGTGACCACTGCTTTGAGCACAATGGATTCCCTCCATCAGCCTGGATGTTCTCTGGATGTTCCCACTTCAGTTCCCCACTTTTCTCACTGGCTTCTGCCACTGTGCATTGGCGCTGCAGCTTTTAGAGCTTCGTGTAATGGAATTTAAATAATTTACTCTTTCATATTCCACATCTTGCACAGAACATGCTTTTAGGTCCATTTGTGTGGGGCTGAGTTTATTCTCTTTCTGCTCCACCGTATGTATGTGGCCCATTGAGTTGTTTTCCTGTCAGTGGCTTGATTGTTGCCATTATCTCTGATTTTAAATGGCCCTAAAGGGCTGGAGAGATGGCTTAGTGGTTAAGGTGTTTGCCTGCAAAGCCAAAGGACCCAGGTTCAATTCCCCTGGACCCACGTAAAGCCAGATGCACAAGGTAATGCGTGCATCTGGAGTTTGTTTGCAGTAGCTGAAGGCCCTGGTGTCCCTATTCTCTCTCTCACTTTCTCTTTCTCTCTCTCTCTCAAATAAATAAACAAATAAATAAAATTTAAATGGTCCTAAAGTGCTTTGGAGCCATTGTGAGGGGGAAGGATCCCTCCCCCAGACCTGCTTCTATTTGTTTTCCTTAACAGCTTGAGGTCTCTGTGAAACAGGCCTCACTGTTGAGGTCCAGCCACTCCACTAGGCCTTGCTTGGAAACACTGGCTCTTTAAGGAGCTGGGATTCACCCTGAGGAGCAGCGCCCATGGTAAAGGAGAGGCGGCCAAGGTTAAGTCGGGAGCCAGAAAACAAAGCGGCCACAGCTGTCCAATGACTGGCTGCCAGAATCAACCTGTCCCGATATGCCACTCTGGCTGGCTCTCATTAGTCGACTCTGTTCCTAGAACAATGGCTTTCTGTAATGAACAGAGATCAAAATAAAATTAAAAAAATAAAAATGAACAGATTCTGACTGGCTGCCACGTTCCCAACCAACAAACCAGCTACAGGCTAAGTGGGGAACTTTGGCTGGGGTCTGGGTCAGACATACACAGAGGATCCACATAGAGTGAAGCAGCCAGTGTGTCTCCAGCTAACCATGTACGCATTTCACCAAGAGGAAATGTAAAACTGAGTGGACGGGCACGGCTCTCCGAAGAGACCCAGAGCAGCCACCTCCACCCTCTGCCAGCCACAGCCCACCTTCCTCCCTGAGTCCTCATTGCACGAGAAGTTGTGTGTCATCTGCTGTTGGCCACCTGTAAACTCAGGGATATATTTGCACACTTGGGTGTGCAAAACCTTCCAGTCTGGATATTCCATCATCACTGGCCCGTTTCCTCACCCAATTATATTCTGTCTTTATATTTCACGAATGCACTCTAAGCCACATCTAATCCTTTGTGGAATGAGGTGGGGTATGAACAAATAAATAAATCATTCAATTGACCTTAGGGGGAGACCTCAAACAACCCACGTGTCTTCTGCACCCACACCCAGCAGGGGCAGCTCATACAATGGTCTCTTCTTCCCAAAGAAAAGCTGACAGACGGGACTGCCCCTGAGATGGGTCATCCAACCTTCATATGAGTAATTTGAATTTCCATTCATTCATTCATTCACAAATATATACTGAGCACAAACTCTCCACTGGCTGCTGGCAGTCTATGTTCTCTCTGAATGCATTTGGTAGTGGGGGGAGACAGAGAAGCAAAACATAAATAAATCATGTTAGTTCAGACAAGTACTAGCATGAAAATAGGAGCTTGGCATGGGGAATGGGCCTTCCCTTGTGGAAACTACTAACTGCCTGTATATCCCGGGGAGAGGTGGGGCCTCATGAACCCTCCCTTCCCTCTCAAGGGAGTGTTACTGGGCTCAGTTCTGTGAGGGTCTTGTCTGGGAAATCACAGGCAGTGATCTATAATGCCCAACCAGAGACCTTGTCAGCCACAGCATGCTGCAGAAAGCCAAGTGGATGACCAGGAGGGTCTTATGTCACACTGCATCCCTGTCTTATCTACAGACCTGTCCTGCCAAGGTTTGCTCAAAAAAAAAAAAAAAAAAAAAAAAAAAAGCAAAGCCCAAGAGGACTTTAAAAGCCTGGCGTGGTGGCTCACGCCTTTAATCCCAGCAGTCAGGAGGCAGAGGTAGGAGGATCGCCAAGAGTTCGAGGCCACCCTGAGACTACATAGTTAATTCCAGGTCAGCCTGGACCAGAGTGAGACCCTACCTTGCAAAACAAAAAAAAAAAAAAAGGACTTTAAAGGAAGTCTCTCATTTGAGAAATGAATTAGAGGAGCCAGAGGATCAGTTCAGATGATGAAATGAGAAAGGAAAGGAAGTCACTCCAAGGGGACTTGACGGTGCTGGTTGCCAAGGTGGGAGTTTGAAGGTCACCTTAGACTTGTCTGCAACACAGAGAGGGAGCTATGTTTGTTCTGTCACATATCCCACTGGCCAGCAGGTGCCCCAAAGCTGCTCAATCTTTTTTGCCCCCAGGTGTGTGCCCACTCACAGGAAGGCGGCATGGCCTCTCTCTGGCTTGCTCTGGAAGAGAAGAGAAGGAGATTCTGGGGTGGAGAGCAGAACATGCAGAGGGCACTGAGGGAAGGGAAGGGGCTGGCACACCCCTGGTTGAAGCAGAGGCCAGAGCAAAACGTGGGCCAAAGGACATGAGTCAGCAGGTGACAGATCTCTTCCAGAGTACCCGTGAGCCCTGCTACAAATCGGAGCTGGCATTTGAGGAGTATGTACAAGGGCCTGAGATGCACAGGATATGGAGTGTGGCATAAAAGGTGATAGAAAGTCAATGAGGGCTGGAAAGATGGCTTAGTGGTTAAGTGCTTGCCTGTGAAGCCTAAGGATCCTGGTTGGAAGCTTGATTCTCCAGAACCCATGTAAGCCAGATGCACAAGGGGGTGCATGCATCTGGAGTTTGTTTGCAGTGGCTGGAGGCCCTATTGTGCCCATTCTCTCTCTCTCTGCCTCTTATAACTGCCTTTCGGGTGGCAGAACACTTTTCAGAGCAGATTCACTTAGTGCTATATGGCGGGACTGGAATGCTTCATTCCCATCGTGTCTCCTCCTACTTTGGATCCGGATAATTTTTTCTACTGGAATGGAAACTCTCTCTGAGGTTGGCACAATCCCAGGTCCCACTGAGCTCTGTCTGTGACTCGGGTGGAGTTCATTTCATGTCACTTCTGGGCTGGGGGCCTTCATGATCTATGTCACCTGACGGTGGGTGGCTTCTTCCTTGACTTGGAAGTGACTTAAAATTGTCATTGATCAAAGTCGTGTTTCCCAAGAAGTGACACTGTCAGCCTTAGGTTGGCTCCATTCTAGGACCTACTGTAGCCAAGGTGGCGCTCAGCATGTGTGGTAGTTTGAATCTATGTCCCCCAATATATTCAGTGTTTTATTAGTTATAGTTTGCATCTGCAATCACCTTGCTAGAGGCAATGTCACTGGGGGCCAGTCTTAAGGTATTGGTGGTGGGTTTGAGATTCCATTGTAAAGATATGCAAATGTGCCTAGCAGGAGTTCCTGAAGTGTGCTGTGTGACCTTTTGGCTGTAGTTTTGCTCTGTGTGCTGTGGTGGCTGGTTTGGCTTTTCTCTCTCTCTGCTTGACCCTGTGGAGAGCAGGCTGCTTCTTCTGCCATTATGGAACTTCCCCTGGATCTGTAAGCTTCAATAAATAATATCCCTTCCTCCATAACTGTGCCTGGTCTGGAAGTTCATCTCAGCGAACCTGAAGCTATCTGCTACAGCATGGCAGGGTGACTATGGTCGCCCCGGGCTGACCCAAATGATCTAACTCAATGAAGTGCCAGGGCCTACATCAGGGACATGGGATATCTCAGTGTGCTCTGATCTGATCTTTATGTAGTGTGGGGGTGTGATTCAGGTGTCCCCCATGAACTCAGCTGTTCTGAATGCTAGGTTCCCAGCTGATAGCCTTTGGGAATTAACACCTTGTGGAGGCAGTGTATTGTTGGGGGCGGGCTTATGGGTGTTATAACCAGCTTCCCCTTGCCAGCATTTGGCTCACTATCCTCAGTGAATGTCTTTAAGTACCAGTTTTGTGCTAGACATTCTTATCACTACCCCATGTAGAACTCATAACCATGCCGATGGAGAGAGGGCCGTCGTTATGACCACCACTCCCCAGTTTATAGATAACCAACCGAAGCATGCAACACATGAGTCAGTTGCTTAAGATCAACTATTGAAAGCTGATAGAGGCAAGATGCACACATACCCAAGCGTTCTGACTTGGACTCCACATGCTTAACATCCAGCAATGTCTGTGGCCACAATGACGATGCAGTGTTAAAGGGAGGACCATAGCCCGTTTCCTTCTTCTCTCTTTCTGCTGTTGCTGTTTTGTTTGGAGACAGGGTCTGATGATGAGCTATGGAGCTGAAGATGACCCTGAACGTCTGATCCCCTTGCCTCCTGCAGGTTAGGCAGGCACTGGGCAACATTCCCACCCACCCCTTTTCTCCTGGGGTGGTACAGATAGAGCAGCAAAGTCATCTTAGCCAAGCAGACAAAGGCAATGTCCCCAATTTAGCAAACAAAGAAACTCGAGTCTCCCAAATGATGGAACCCTAATATCAGTCCCGGACTGCTCAGAGGAGAATAGAATCAACATATGCTTGATTGGAGCCTCAGTTTTGGGCAAGAGGGGGTGTTGCCTAACTGAATAACAACTGAATCTGGTGTCTGTAATGATACAGTGGGCCAAGTCCATTTGGAAAGCAAAGTTTTTCCAGCCTGTCTCCATCTTAGACTCTGTCTCCAGTTTTGATGTGCCAGGGAGCCAATTCTGACTCTGTGCGGGGTTAATGTTTCCAGAAAATGACTGGACTAAGCTGCCCAAACCAGACACACAGGCTGGAGGTGGGGAGGGGCCTATCTCCAAGACAACAAGGTGGTGATGTTTTCATTCACGGAGAATAATAAATGCCAGTCCTTTTATGAACATAAAAGTGGAAATTATCAAACCAGAGCAAGTTTTGCTAAGTGAAGAGCTGACACTCCGAAACGTCACCTCATCTCGCAGAACAGGGTGTGTACACGTTTGGAGAATGGAAGAGCTTCAGAGAAACTAAGCAGACAATTTCATCTGATCCAAAGGCTGAGAGAGACAAGAGTGAGGTGAAGGAGCCTAAAACTGAGTCCAAAGGGTTAATCATGAAAATTGCTCATCCAAAATATTTTCAAATGTTTTAACTAAAATAAAATCAATTTGAGCCAGGCATGGTGTCACACGCCTTTGATCCTAGCACTAGGGAGGCAGAGGTAGGAGGATCATCGTGAGCTCAAGGCTAGCAGGGGACTATAGAGTGAATTCCAGTTCAGCGTGGCCTACAGTGAGATCCTACCTCAAAATAAATAAATAAATTAATTAATTAATTAATTTAGTACCGAAGGCTTTTTTAAGCCTCTGTGCTTTCACTAACCCATAACAGAACTTTGGGGATTTTTTGTTTTGAGTTTTTGTCATTGCTGGTGTTCTTTGTACCAAAGAGGAAGGAACCAACTGTCATCCACTCGCTAGGCAAGTTCTCTACCATTGACCTACAGTCCCTGCCAGAACTTAGTTCCCAAATCATATGTATGATATAGATGGGATATATATATATATATTATATATATATATATATATACACACACACACACATCACATCTAATCTTTGCACCCATAGTTATCAAGCTTATCTACAAATTTACTGACATTTTAAATTTTCATTGTATGTCTCTATTCCTGTTTATCTTTTGCAATTATTAAAAAAGTCATTGAATCTCACCTCATCTGTAAAATGGGGATGATAATACTTAAAAATTATACTTTAAAAGATTGTTGTGGGGCTGGAGAGATGGCTTTGTGGTTTAAAGCATTTGCCTGCAAAGCCAAAGGATCCTGGTTCGATTCTCCAGGACCCACGTAAGCCAGATGCATGAGGGGGCACCTGCATCTGGACTTCATTTGCAGTGGCTGGAAGCCCTGGCATGTCCATTCTCTCCTCCTCTCTCTCTCTCTCTCTCTGCCTCTCTCTCTTCTCTCTAATAAATAAAAATAAAATAAAACATTTTAAAAAAAGATTGTTGTGAAGTTCTAGCCAGTTGTGGTGGCTCACGCCTTTAATCCCAGCACTCAGGAGGCAGAGGTAGGAGGATGGCTGTGAGTTCGAGGTCACACTGAGACTGCATGGTGAATTCCAGGTCAGTCTGGGCTAGAGGGAGGCCCTACCTTAAAAACAAAAAACAAACAAACAAGATTGTTGTAAGGATCAAGTGAACTAAAGATGGTGAACTTCTTAGCCGTGTGCCTGCCACATAGTCAAGGTGACCAGCACCCTTCCTTCCTCTTTAATAGATGAACAGCTCCCCCAGAACTCCAAGGTTCATGAAATTAAAACATCTCCTATAACTCTGAAATTTCTCAAATGTCTGTGTCTTCATTCATATGAGGTGCTTTCTGTCTACCTGAATCAGGAAAGGGTTAACTTATAATGAATTACAGTTGAATCTTCTGATGGAATATCAGATAGCAATGAAAAATAAAAAGAAAAGAACAAACTCTTACTACACACAGCATCAAGACTGTTCACAGTTATAATGTTTGGTAAAAGATATTAAAATGCAGGCCCAGAGAGATGGCTTAGCGGTTAAGCACTTGCCTGTGAAGCCTAAGGACTCCAGTTCGAGGCTCGATTCCCCAGGACCCATGCAAGCCATATGCACAAGGGGGTGCATGTGTCTGGAGTTCATTTGCAGGGGCTGGAGGGCCTGGTATGCCCATTCTCTATCTGTCTCTTTCTCTCTCTGTCTGTTCTCTCAAAAAAATAATTAATAAACAAAAAAAGATATTAGAACCCCACAGGAAACATACTCCACTATCTCTTTATATAAAGTTCCAAGGCAGGGCTGGAGGGATGGGCAAGTGCAGCACTGCGCCCTGCGTCACTTTGCATCTGGCTAAACATGGGACCTGGAGATTGGAACCGCTGGAGATTGGAACCAGCATTCTTAGGCTTAGCAGGCAGGCGCCTTAACTGCTAAGCCATCTCTCCAGCCCCTTAGGAGGCTGCTACTCCAGAGCCGGGAGGGGGTTCATTCTCTGGAACTTGTGTCTTTTGTGTGCACGGTCACAGCCTGGCTTGTGTTCACACAGTGTTGAGGCCCAGGGAAACACTGCTGGGTTTTCAGAAGCATATGTTGTACACATGCCCACGTTTTGTGGGAAGAAGCAACTGTATCTCTAAATCCAACAGAGAAGGAAGGGGGACCTTTTATTCACTCTCAGCAGGCTCATGCGGCAATGGCTTTTTTTTTTTTTTTTTTTTTTCAGATCAAGGGAGGCCTTTACCTGAAAATCTGTTGTTTCCATCCGGGAGTTCACTAGTCGTGCTAGACAGGGCTGCCGGATGCAACGACCAGATCACAGTGTGCATGGGCATGGGTACCTATGTGCAGCATGGCTGTTTGGTTTCTGCCTTGTAGAGTGGAAACCTAAGCTAAGCTGGTCCCTGGCCCATAGCACTAACGCAATGGTGGGCTTGTAACCCTGATGAGTAAAATTCAGAGCTAATCCTAAAATGTTTGCTGGAATAACCAGGAAAGGACCCTCCTCTGCGTACAACGTGAAACAAGGAGACTGTGAGTGTATAGCTACAGGGACCACCAGGCAAAGGGAGCCTGCTTGCAGAAAGGCAACAGATGGCCTGGGGAGTTGGCTCAGTGGTTAAAGGTGCTTGCTTACAAAGCCTGCTAGCCTGGGTTCAATTCCCCAGTACCCATATGAAGCTGGAGGTACAAATTGTTTGCAGCAGCAAGAAGTTTTGGCATGCTTGTTCTCATTCATTCTCTCTCTCTCTCCTTCTCTCAAATAAATAAATAAAATCCTTTTTTTTAAAAGAAAGGCAATAGACAACACAGACAGACCCAAGGCTGTGAATGATGCCAAACGGGCCACTGATCCAGTTCTGTTTAAAAACCTTCCAAAGTGCTCTTGGGGTTTCCAGGTGGTGTGGTATGAAAGCACGTTGGGCTGAAGCAAACCTTTTTTTTTTTTCTGTCAAGTTGACCCCAAAAGATCTCAAATTAATGTGCGGTGAGAACTTGGCGAAATAGTCAAGCCACGCCGTCTAGCTGAAGAGCGGGGGATGACAACAGCTCTTAGGCTCCTCAGAACCAACTTCCTGGAGCTTTGATGGGTGACGATGGGCACGTTTGGGGCTTTTTTTTTTGCTTTGTGCTTGTTTGATCCTCCTGTGCCTGCTTCCCAAGCACTGGATCACACGTATGCACCACCATGCCTAACTTCTATGACCGTCTCACGGGTTGCCAAGGCAACTCCTTAAAAGTGAATTTAAGCTTTTATTTCTGGCAGGTATTTATAATCTGGCTTGAGACAAATCTATGTTAGCTGATAGAAGACACTGGAGGTGTTACACCCTGTCCCATGAGTTCCTGGCCCGTTATAGATTCAGACAAACCTTCTTCTGCCTCTTTTGAGGTCATTAGGATTAGACCAGAGTTAAGATCCCATCGAAGGGCTGGAGAGATGGTTTAGTGGTTAAGACGCTTGCCTGCAAAGCCAAAAGACCTCGGTTCAATTCCCCAGGACCCACATAAGCCAGATGCGTATGGTGGTGCATGCATCTGGAGTTTGTTTGCAGTGGCTAGAGGCCCCGGTGCACCCATTCTCTCTATCTGCCCCCTCCTCTCAAATAAATAAATAGATAATTTTTTTTAAAAAGATCCTGGGCTGGAGAGATAGCTTAGTGGTTAAGGGACTTGCCTGCAAAGCCAAAGGACCCAGGTTTGATTCCCCAGGGCCCATGTAAGCCAGACGCACGAGCATCTGAAATTCTCTTGCAGTGGCTGGAGGCCATTTTCTCCCTCTTTCTCCCTCTTTCTCAAGTAAATAAATAGAATAATTTTTTTTAAGAAAAAGATCCTGTAAAAGCCAACATTTTTTGATCATCTGTGTTCTATGTCTAGCATATTTCTAAAATGATTCATAGGTTAAATGATTCACTAATTCATTGAACCCTCACAGCAGCTTTATAAGGCACTATTATTTCGCCTGCCGAGGGAACTGAAGCACAGAAAGATTAAGTCACTCAATCAAAGTCCCATACTGGAAGAATAAAACCCTGCTTCCCACCAATCTCACAACACTTCCTAAGCCCGTCCCCTGTCACCAGCAAGATGGGTTCGTTCTCCCGAATGAACTGGGCTAGGGGTAGACAGGCAAGGTTGGAGAGGCGGGGGTGGGGGGCGCTTTGTAGGATTGGTGGGAAATGCAAAAGATGGCTGAAGTCTTAGAGAACACTCCTGAGGAACGTGGGGCCCGGGCTTGGCTCACTGACCTCTTTCTTTTTCCCTTTCTCATGTTGTACACTGCCTCATGCTTTCAAGGCCCTGTCTCCCTCCTCTCAGCCAATGGCCTCGTTACTAACGCCACCCAGAAAACAGGGGACAACCTAACTCAGCAGGTAAAGCATGTGCCTGTCATCTGACACAAACAAGGAAAAGGCATCATTAATTTTTAAACTAGTAGCTATTTGAATTCATACCTTTAGGAAAATGAGGCAGATTTCTTAGAAAACTGTGTTTCTGGTTAAGAAATTCCATTTTCCTTTTAAAATTATTTATATTTTGTGTTGTCCCCTCTACTTGCCTGTAAATTTGACACTCCCTGCCCCAGCATATGGTTTAGAAGAAAAATAATGAACTCATAATTTTAAAAAGATAATAGTCAAGTTAACATATTTTTTTTCCTTTTCCTCTTCTTATTGCTCCCTTTCTTCCCTGATTCAGTTTATCCTTGTGGTGATTTGATTCAAACTTAGGTATTCTGGATGTTAGGTTCCCAGCTGATGGAAACTGGAAATTAAAGCCTCCTTGAGGCAGTATATTGTTGGGGGCAGGCTTATGGGTATTTTTTGTTGTTTATTTTGCAGATCGATACAGAACTAGGCAGGGAGAGAGGGAGAGAGAGAGAATGGATGTGCCAGGGCCTCCAGCCACTGCAAATGAACTCCAGATGTGTGTACCCCCTTGTGCATCTGGCTTACGTGGGTCCTTTGGCTTTGCAAGCAAGTGCCTTAATCACTAAGCCATCTCTCCAGCCCAAAAGCTTATGGTATTATAGCCAGTTTCCCCTTGCCAGTGTTTGGCATACTCCCCTGTTGTTATTGTCCACCTTAAGTTGGCTGGGGATGATGTCCACCCTCTGCTCATGCCATCGTTTTCCCCTGCCATAAGCTGCTCTTGGTTGGGTGATTTCTACCAGCAATGCAAACCTGACTGCTGCTGCAATCCTAAAGCCAAAAGGGCAGTGGGGAAGGATACGTATCCACAGTGAGGACTCTCAGTGTGTTCAGGACCCAGTACCCCTGCACACACATGCACTCATGTTCCTATGAACACACACACACTTATGCATGCACATCATACGCACCAGATACATACATACATACATATATATATATTTATTTAATTTTTTTATTGATACCTTCCTTAATTGTAGACAATATGCTGTGGTACTTCCCTCCCTCCCCCCTCTTTCCCCTTTGCACCTACACTCTCCATCATGTCCCCTCCCCCTCTCAATGAGTCTCTCTTTTCATTTTGATGTCATGATCTTTTCCTCCTATTAGGATGGTCTTGTGTAGGTAGTGTCAGGCACTGCGAGGTCATGGATGTCCAGGCCATTTTGTGTCTGGAGGAGCACGTTGTAAGGAGTCCTACTCTTCCTTTGGCTCTTACATTCTTTCCGTCCCCTCTTCCGCAATGGACCCTGAGCCTTGGAAGGTGTGTTAGAGATGTTTCAGTGCTGAGCACTCCTCTGTCCCTTCTTCTCAGCACCATGGTGCCTTCTGAGTCATTCCAAGGTCACTGCCATCTGAAAAGAGAAGCTTCTCTAACCAAAAGTGAGAGTAGCATATGTATATATATATATATGGATTATTTTGATTTTTTCTTTGTTTATTGTACGTTGTTACTTTTTGTTTCCAAGGAATTTGTTCATGGCACTTAAGTGGGTCTTACTCCTGCCAGGTCAGGCCGGGCGGCATCCTTGGACCTTTGTCTGTAAATGTCTTTCTTCTTTTTCTCCTTCAGTGGGGGCTAGAGGAGAAAAAAGGTAAATTCCTGCAAGAGTCAATGATGGCAGGCTGATCGAAAGGGGCGGTATTTGCACTGGGTCTTGCAAGATGGGTGAGGTTGGAGAATAAGGAGATAGATGGACAGCAGACAGAAAGACAAAAATATGACAATTGAACCCACCTTTCTTTAAAAAGAAGGGGTGAGTTATGATTTTCTTTAATTGGGCCAAGACCTCAAAAATGGAAAAATGAGTGCAAGCTGGGCGTGGTGGCGCATGCCTTTAATCCCAGCACTTGGGAGGCAGAGGTAGGAGGACTGCTGAGAGTTCAAGGCCACCCTGAGACTACATAGTGAATTCCAGGTCAGCCTGAGCTAGAGTGAGACCCTACCTCGAAAAACCAAAAAAAAAAAAAAAAAAAAAAAAAGAGTGCAAACCCTTGACCCTAATCCTCCACTAAGGTGTTTTTATTCATTCACTTGTTTTGCTTGGTTATTGTTTTGTGAGGCAGGGTCTTACTCTAGCCCAGGCTGACCTGGAACTTACCCTATCGTTCACATGGCACGCTCAGAGATCCTCCTCCTAAAGTGCTGGGGTTGAAGGGATAAGCCACCCTGCTTGGCTCACTGAGACGTTTTGAACTCTGGACCTGGCCACCTCCTTGTTCCCCAAACTGAAGCAGAACCATTGAATGTCGGCAGTGTGAAGGGCCGGTTTTCATAACCGGAAGAACATTTCTCTTCTCTTTGGAGCCCTTGCCATTCTAAGGTGTTTCGTTGTGGTTTTTCCCTCTGTCCAGTGAGCAGTATGCTGAGCAATCTGCTTTCCTGGTCACAAGATTTCCTTTGTGGGAAGTTCAGAATTCCCAGCAACCTTACCTTACCGTACCGGATAAAAGCCTCACTTAACTCTATGGTCCTGTAACTTCGTGTCTGAAAACAGCTTCTGATCAGGAGAGCCCTCTCATTAAGTGATGCAAGCCAGCTCAAACCCAGCCCAGGATTCCTCGGCCACAGCTCAGATCTGCAAGCATCTTTAGGAATTCACAGTCACCATCCGAGAGCTCCAGAGCAGGAGCTTCCTATGCCCTGAGGCCATGGTTGTCTGTGGAAACTCGTTAAGTGAATGAGCTGGGTCAAGCTGAACACCCCCTGTTCCCTGGGCTCTGGCACCTGACCGTCCTCATAGAGGGAAAACTGCCGCCCTTGTTTTTGGTAGTCTTTGAGTTCCCAGCCTGGAAGCGTTGGTTGGAATGTTTGCTCAGCCCCACTCTGCTTTGATCACACCTACATGCCCACCTAAGCTTAGTAGTCCTGCCAGCCCTTCCAGATGCCATGGCTTGCTTTCCCACACATGCCTTGGGAGGAAAGGGGTGAAAGGCTGACCTAGAATAAATGGAAGCCCTTTGGTAGCTGAGTTTCGAAAGATCAAGAAGCCACACCGAGTAAGATGGGTCTATCAAGTCCGCTGGTTCCAGATAGAATCATTTATTGTCATTTCTGGCTAGAAAAGGGTAATCCAAAGTCAGGTTTAGAGTGGGTCTTCTTTGGGTCTCAAGAATTCAGAGAGAGGGGACTGGAGAAATGGCTTAGTGGTTAAGGCGTTTGCCTGCGAAGCCAAAGGATCCCGGTTCAATTCTCCAGGACCCACGTAAGCCAGATGCACAATGGGCACATGCATCTGGAGTTCGTTTGCAGTGGCTAGAGGCCCTCGCATGCCCATTCTCTCTCTGTCTGCCTCTCTTCTACATCTCTCTCCCTCTGTTTACAAATAAATAAATAATTAATTTAAAAAAAAAGAATTCAGAGAGAGGGCTAGAGAGATGGCTTAGTGGTTAAGGCACTTGCCTGCAAAGCCAAAGGGCACAGGTTCAATTCCCTGGGACCCACATAAAGGCCAAATATACAAGGTGGCACATGTGTCTGGAGTTCATTTGTTATGGCTGGAGGCCCTGGCATGCCCATTCTCTCTCTCTCTCTGCCTCCTTCTATCTCTGTATCCTCTCTCAAATAAACAAATAAAAATACAAAAATATTCTTTAAAATGAAAAAATAATTCAGAGATCAACTAGATGTCTCTTTTGGCCTTGTTGAAATCAGTGTCCTTTGGCACTGGATGACTACAGGCCATATTGGGGAAGCCTGTTCGTGTGTGACACATTTCATTCTTTTAATTTTATTTTAGAGATTTTGTTCTATTTTATTTATAAAATAATTTAATTTTATTTCCACTGTGATGGAACTCCAGACGCTTGCGCCACCTAGTGGGCCTTGCGCTTGCCTCGCCTTTGTGCGTCTGACTCACATGGGATCTGGAGAGAGCTCGAACATGGGTCCTTAGGCTTTGCAGGCAAGTGCTTTAACCACTAAGCCATCTCCACAGCCCGTGTGACACACTCCTGTCATGTGTTTACAATGAAGCCTGCCCCAAGGACGCCATCTCCAGGAAGTGGTCCCCATGACTTCTGCAACTCTGAACCTCCATGCGTCCTCCCTCCAGGAGGGAAGGGAGGAGGAACTTTCTCCCAGGATGTTCCTCTTCAGGGGTGGCCTGGTGATTCCAAGTGAGGCTGGGGTGTAGCTCAGCCATAGAGTGCTGGCT
This sequence comes from Orientallactaga sibirica, assembly GCA_036365145.1. Classification (NCBI taxonomy): domain Eukaryota; kingdom Metazoa; phylum Chordata; class Mammalia; order Rodentia; family Dipodidae; genus Orientallactaga; species Orientallactaga sibirica. Next base: position 2,752,451 of record JAEOAD010001894.1, on the reverse strand, counting down.
GAGAATTCCCCGAGGGGGGTCTGGGTTCAATCTTAGTGCCACGGGACAGGGTGAAGAGTGTGGGCTTATCACGGGAGAATGGTGGGATCTTACGATGGCACCCAGTTCCTAGCACTAGACAGGGTCTCGGCATCTGTTAAGTGAAGAGGAAAGAAAATAGGGGAAGTCTCTGGGCTTGGGACCCTGTGAAGCCATGTAGCCTGCTTGAGTCTTAAGAGTTGCTAGTGACAGAACCGGGCGTGGTGGTGCACGCCTTTAATCCCAGCACTCGGGAGGTAGAGGTAGGAAGATCACCATGAGTTCGAGGCCACCCTGAGACTATGTAGTGAGTTCCAGGTCAGCCTGAACTAGAGTGAGAGCCTACCTTGAAAAACAAAACAACAACAACAAAAAAAGAGTTTAGTGACAAATAATTCCAACTCAAGCCCATGCTTTTTTCCCAAGAACATTGTTGTACCTTGCCTGTCCATATCAACTTGTCAGTAACTTTTCTGTGTCCGCTCTGATTTCCCATCTCCTTGTAGGGAGGACCCATACTTAAGGAGTGCAAGGTTAGGGGACACTTGGGCTGAGAGTGGGAGCTAGAAAGGTTAAAATAATTACAACTAAGTAAGCAGGCTTTGGGGTGTGTCCATGGAGAGAGAGGAAAAGGAACGACGGGGCAATCCTGTTTCGGCCAGACTCCTGCAATGCCTCCTACAGCTTTGGAGAGTACATTTACACGCCAAGCCCAACGCTACACAGAGACATGTTCCAAATGTCACACGCTTGCTTGAGACATTTCCAGCATCTTTCTCAAAATGTACCCAGAACAACAACTACGACATCAACCTCACTGAACCAGGAGTGCCCCGAAGTGCTCCACCCTCCACTTTAGAGTCTAACCCTCACGCATGACATCCATTCCTGACGCTAGGGCTCCTTCCGTGGGTATATGATGCTTGGGCTCCCACATAATTGCTATGTATTTAAGTGCCCACATGTGATTATATAACCTCAATTCAATTAATTAACAGGTCTTTCTTGATTCAAGCCTTGCCCAGGAATGAGCTAACTAGACATCTAGATAATAATTAGAACAAGACAAACCAGCTTCGCCAGTCTCCTGTTGGGGACAGAAGGACAGAGGCAATGCTCTAGAGACCCAGCTCCTGACCCAGACTGCGTTCCTTTGTCTTGGAGGCTCCGTGCACGGGTCTGTGGTTTCTCCTGGGTGAGCATTCAGGGATCTGATCACTGTTCTCTGTCTCCAGCTTAGCAGGTGGAGCGGAGTCTGGAACAGGCTAGTATTGCTTACCTAAGACTTTGCTTCAGCACAAAAAGGTAGTGGGCTGTAAAGCTCATACATTCCAAACTCCCACCCAGATTAGGAACCCCTGACCAATGCCAAACCTCAACTTGACCTGGACTGGACAGGAAGCCCACTTCCTCTACCAGCAATGGACAGCTTCAGTGAAAATGCTTCCTCCCCCCACCCCCACTGTCTCTATTCCAAATCCACTCAAAGACCCTGTTAGCCTGAGGTCCCCAGTGTCATTTCTTCACTTCCTCAACTCTACTCACTGAGAAGAATTTCTGAACCCCAAGAACGCATACTTCGCTAAGGGCTATTAATACACAATCATGGCCTTTGCCCTAACTTCTTTTATTTTATATTTTTAATTTACTTATTTGAGAGAGAGAGAGAGAGAGAGAGAGAGAGATACAGAAATAGGCAGGTAGAAAGAGTGAATGGGTGCGCCAGGGCCTCCAGCCACTGCAAATGAACTCCAGATGCATGTGCCCCCTTGTGCATCTGGCTTATGTGGGTCCTAGGGAGTCAAACCTGTGTCCTTCGGCTTTGCAGACAAGTGCCTTAACCACTAAGCCATCTCTCCAGCCCCCTTTGCCCTAACTTCTGAACATCATCACAACTACAGATCTTGCAAGGGTTAGAGGACGTAGAGAACTCTGGGCCTTGATGCATACAATCGTTTGGATACTAGAAAAAAAATTAGAAAGGAAATGGAAGTAAGCGTTTTAATCAGAGCCCTCGCATATATAGATGGGAGAATCTGGATTTTTTTTCTGAATATTGTATCAAATGGACAGTGCTGCGTATAATTAGTTCATCATGACATGGTGCAGCTTTTATTATATTACACATGGAATCTAGACAGGGTCAGTTTAGTGAGGGGAAGCCAAATGTCCACTGTTCTGACAAGATCGTGTCTAGAGATGATCACTAATCACAGAGCTATGAAGCTCCCCTGGGGTCAGCTGTGCCTCTGCCAAGGCAAGAAACCCGTCCCTTCCAGCGCTATGCCCTTCACTCCCTGGCTGGCTTACCAATTAGTGGTCTTTCCGCTCTCCCTCACTTAGCACACCTGCATTTAGAAGTGGACGCACCCCGGACAGCAGCTCCCCCAGCATAGCTCAGAAGGTGATTTATACAGAGCCATCATAAACAATGAACCCCCCACTCCAACAACGTGAGTTAGATCCAGGTTACAAAACTTGTCAGCCTCTGAGCGCATGCTTAAGCTCTTGGAGACACACCAGGTGTGCGGCGAACGACAGGTCTGAGTCAGCCTGCCCCGCTCAGGAATCAACCTTGACAACATTTTGATCTTTTACCCACTTCTGCTGGCAAACGTTATCACATCAAAGGGTGGGGGGCAAGAAAGAAGGATTTGTGCCAGTTCAAGGTAAGCTGCTTTTCCCATCCCTGAGCTCCAAGCAGGCAGTCTGGTGAGTGCAGGGGGAAGTGCAGGCCCCTGACCTTGGAACATAAAAACACCGATAATACAAATCCTGGTGGCACCTAGAGGTAAAAGAAGGAGCCCGCGTTCCAATGCTGCTGTTTAATCACAACTGCCACCCTTTAGAGACATTTTTCCAATCACAGAGTGGAAACCTGAAGAGATTAATCTCTCCCAGCATTCCACAGAGTAGAGGAGGGGCCTTCAATTCAGGCTGCCTGGTAGAAAAGAAGGCAGAGCTTCCTGGGGCCATGTCAGACCAAGGGGATCTGACAAAAGGAAACCGCTGCTGTCTTCAGGCCTTGACTTCTCACTGCACATCCACTGTCAACCCAGAATGCAGTGGCCTCGTGCCATCCACTTGTAAATGATGTAGAAAAACACGTGTGAGGATCCCGTTCTACTAGCAGGACAAAGGGAGAGGCAGAAGAGTGCCCGGGAGGACTTGTGGAAGATGACACCTGCTACCACCTTCCTCCCCCCTTCCCTGTCTCCCTCTGCCTCCTAGGGGAAGACACAAACCACAATGGCCCTGGCACCTCCAGACTGCGACTCCGTCCTTGCAGATGTCCAACAGAGATCCCAGCTTCATCACACCCAGTTCAGGTGTGCCTTATTCTGTGAGCCAAAAAGAAGCGTGAGCTCTCAGAAGTCCTTCATGTCCCGCAGTCTATATCGGAATGTCACTACGGGAAAACAGCTATCTTCAAGCGAACTCTCTTCTGGCCTTTCCTATAAAAGGCCTGTTATGGGCTGGAAAGTTGGCTTAGTGGTTAAGGCACTTGCCTGCAAAGCCAAAGGACCTCGGTTTGATTCCCCAGGACTCACGTAAGCCAGATGCACAAGGGGGCGCATGCGCCTGGAGTTTGTTTGCAGTGGGTGGAGGCCCTGGCATGCCCATTCTCTCTCTCTCTCTCTCTCTCTCTCTCTCTCTGCCTCTTTCTCTCGAATAAATAAATATAAATGAAAACTATTAGAAAAAGCCCATTATGTGCCATCGGGGGTGACTCCAGTGTGGTGATAGTGATCCTTCCCCCTTAGAAATAAATAGAGCTGGAATGAAATGGGTTAATTAGACTCTTGTTATTTTTTCCAGACCACCCCATCTCCCCTTCATGTCTCTTCCCCAACCTCCCTGCTTCATCCCTACTGTACCTGCCCTGCACCCTCAACTCTTGAACCCTACACTCTTAAACACTAAGCAGAGTTTATTTTTCCTCTGACCTGAAGGAAGTCTCCTTAATTCTTTTTTTTTTTAATTAACAGATATTTTTATTTAGCTTTTTTCTTGTTTATAGCTTAGTAATTTGTTTTCAGATTTTATGAAGAATGCTCTAAATTTTTTGTTTGTTTGTTTTGGTTTTTCGAAGTAGGGCCTCACTCTAGCTCAGGCTGACCTGAAATTCACTGTGTAGTCTCAGGGTGGCCTTGAACTCATGGCAATCCTCCTACCTCTCCCTCCTGAGTGCTGGGATTAAAGGCGTGCACCACCACGCCCGGCTCCTTAATTCTTTCCTAGCTATCTCTACCCAGCTCAGTCGTCATCTTATTGTCCTTTGCAACAACACTGAAGACAAAACCTGAATGTCCACAGCATTTGTAAAGACATTTCATCCCATGGAGGTCTGTGTGACCATTTCACTGGCTAGCTGGTGCACCCTTTGGAGACAAGGAATGATTTTTTAGTTCTAGAAAAAAAAATCTTCAGGGCCTAAAATACAGAGGGGGCTCTACAAATGTTGCTGGGCAGAGGGAGATACTCTTTGTGCTCCAAAAGCATCCTGGACAGCTCCTTGTGTCCAGAACAGGGGACAGACTCCTGCATGACAAGACTCTTGCCAGTCTCCAGTGGGGCTCAGCTCAGGCCCACCTACACTAGTGTGGGGCTCTGCGTTTCTTTTAAAGGACCTCAAGGTTACTGTACAAACCTACGGGGAGATTGGGCTGCCATTCATGATTTGGGTAGTATATTGCATAATTCTCTCTGAGATGCAATACCTTTATAAAAATGAAAAAAAAAATACATAGCCAATGTTGTAAAGTTCGATAACTACTAATTACTGAAATCGCTGAAGAGCTAAGGGCTCTACAAATATCACCCCATGGGCAAGTGGCATAGTCAGAGCTTAAATCTGCATAGCATGTGAGAAGGACACTGAAGACTGCAAGAGACTGCATACGCTGTAGCTTCCAGCTAACACTGGAAGTGTATCGGGATTTCAAAGACTTTAACCTCTTGGGAACTGAAACTCGAAAAAGATTTGTGTGTGTGTGTTTTCTGGACTGCTCGTATGTAGCTGTGATAAGAAGGGCATCACACGAATAGTAGTAGGGACAGATAGCTTGACATTAATCAATAAACCGTGCCTCACCCTCCATATGCTGAGAAGTCACTGCCCAGCAGGTAGGAATTGCATTTCCTGGTTCCTGTTGCATGTAGGTGGGGTTATGCAAGAGGATGTGATGGAAACAACAGTGCCACTTGAAGGTCAAGAGGGTTAAGAAGTGGGTGTGTTGAGCGGAAAGGAAGAAGTGACCCGAGTGTTATCAGTCAGTGAATGAATACAGAGATGATGGGTACATAACTATGGAGGAAGTTTGAATACCTACTACAATGTGGATTGAACATAGGATGTTAAGTGATATACGCTACTCACAAAAGGACAAATATTGTGTGATTGACATGAGGGCGCTAGGATGCTCAAATTCATGGCACAGAAAGTGGAGGCACCAGGTTACCGGGGACCATGGAAAGGAGGTGTGGGGAGTCACTATTGGACGAGTACAATTTCAATTAGAAAGATTAAGGCGGGGCTGGAGAGATGCCTTAGCGGATCCTGGTTCGACTCTCCAGGTCTCACATAAGCCAGATGCACAAGGAGGCACATGCATCTGGAGTTCGTTTTCAGTGGCTGGAGGCCCTGGAGCCCATTCTCACTCTCCCTCTCTCTCTTTCCCTCTGTCTCTAATAAATAAATAAGTTTAAAAAAATTTTTTAAAAAGAAAGATTAAAGCACCCTAGGGTTGGATGGTGGTGACAGTTATATAACAATGTCGATATGCCTAAACTATACAGTTAAAATGGTCAATTTTATGTTTGGGGGCTGGAGGGATGGCTTATCAGTTAAGGCGTTTGTCTGCAAAGCCAAAGGATCCAGATTCGATTCCTCAGGACACACGTAAATCAGATACACAAAGGGGCACACGTGTCTGGAGTTCGTTTTCAGTGGCTGGAGGCCAGGGTGTGCCCATTCTCTCTCTCTCTCTAATAAATAAATAAAAATAAATCAGAAAAAAAGATGCCAGGACAAGCTCAAATAGAGCCTGGGCACAAATGGATCCACAACGTCGCAAATGATCTGCAACTATGCATGGAAGACTTTGTCTAGCTGTGAGACTCTGAGCCCCCTGACGATGGCAGCCATCCAGGAACCCCAGAGGTGGTAGGGGCCATGCAGTCCACAGCCACCAAGTACATGTCTGAGATGGTCCCTGCGGCTCAAGAGACCTGTACTGACGCTTGAGTTTTTACATAAGCATCCTAGGAACCTGGAATTCTTGCTCTCATCATAGGGAAGACAAAGCCATTCTAAGTAGAGAAATGGTTAGAGCCAAGATAATGGAATGGGGAAGAGATGTGGCGTCCACTTCTTTCTTCACTTTTGCAAAATAAATAAATAAATATGGTGGCACCCACCTTTAATGTCAGCACTCAGGAGGCCAGGCCAAGGCAGGAGGATTGTTGTGGGTTCAAGGCCAGCTTGAGACTACATAGTGAATTCCAGGTCAGCCTGGGCTAGAGTGAGACCCTACCTAAAAATATATTAAAAAATTAAAAATTAAAAACTGGGCTGGAGAGATTGCTCAGTGGTTAAGGCACTTGTCTGTAGAGCCTAACAATCCAGGTTAGATTCCCCAGCACCCATGTAAAGCCAGATGTACAAAAGGGCACATGCAACTACAGCTCATTTGCAGCTGCTATAGGTCATGGCATGCCCATTCTCTCCCTTTCTCTGCCTCTCTGCTTGCAAATTGATAAAAATAAAAATCAGGAATATATATGCACCCACACTTTTCTCACTGAATTAAATCAATGCATAAATAAATAAACTGACAATGTCCATAAGGGAGAGCCATGCAGCAAAAGGTCATGAGAGTCACATTAAAATAAAGGTGAGGGGCTGGAGAGATGGCTTAGTGGTTAAGGTATTTGCCTGCAAAGCCAAAGGACCCCGGTTCAATTCCCCAAGACCCGTGTAAGCCAGATGCACAAGGTGGCGCATGCATCTGGAGTTCATCTGCAGTGGCTTGGAGGCCCTGACGTGCCCACTCTCTCTCCTCTCTCTCTCTGAGTCTTTGTCTCTCTCTCTCTCAAATAAATAAATAAAAATTAATTTTTAAAAAAACCTAAAGAACTTCATGAGCTTAAAAAAATAAAAATAAAATAAAGGCGAAATTATTTTTTTTTGTAGATTTTTATTGGGAGTTTAATGCTGTTACATGGGTGAATACCTCCTTGTCCCTCGTTGTAGCATAAAGTCTCCAGAATTCTCCCACAGTGGCTGTCAGTGCTGCTGGCAATAGCCCCTGACACCATATGATGTGTCAACAGCTGCCAAAGGCCTTCGAAGATTACAAAGACTATTTTAAAGAGAGAGCGAGGGAGAGGGAGAGAGAGAAGAGAAACACCAACTCTCTGCACCTGTAGTCTCTTGGAGTCAAAACTCCATCTTCTGGGCTGGAGAGATGGCTTAGTGGTTAAGGCACTTGCCTGCAAAGCCAGAGGACTCAGGTTCAATTCCCCAGGACCCACATAAGCCAGATGCACAAGATGGTGCATGTGTCTGCAGTTTGCAGCATCTGGAGGCCTTGGGCGCACCCATTTTCTCTCTGTCTCTCTCAAGTAAATAAATAAATAAGAAAACTCCATCTTCCTGCAAGTGGTATCTCTCCCACTCTGGGCTAATGTTAATCTTCTTTCACTAAGGTCTAGTATCTGATCCCTATTAAAGAAAGATGTGACTGGCCGGGCGTGGTGGCTCACTCCTTTAATCCCAGCACTCGGGGGAGGCAGAGGTAGGAGGATCGCGGAGTTCGAGGCCACCCTGAGACTACAGAGTGAATTCCAGGTCAGCCTGACCTAGAGTGAGACCCTACCTCAAATAACAAACAAACAAAAGATGTTTTGTCTTCCCTGGCATGTTTCATTATTCTCCTATACAACCTTTTACAAAAACCAGCTAATATGTATCTAATGCCAGTCTTGGAAATGATGCCAAAGCTGCCTGGATCCCACTGCCACTTCCAGGGACCTTTTCCTAGGGCCAATGCTGAGCAACTGCCCCACCCGCCTGATCTGGGCAAATCCCAGCCGAGGATGGAAGCCTTAGGAAAGGGAGGCCGAGCCCAACTGGAGGCTGACTCGGGACTGCCAAGCCACAACCCCAGCCTCCCTCCACCCCCCTGCCGCACCCCAAGTGACTCACGCTCTTCCCTCCATTCACTTGCCAGGATGACACACCTGGCTTGCTGGCGTGCTTACCGTCGTGGGGAACGCTCAGTGGGCCATGGAAACATTTTCTCACTGCCTTCAGAACTTGAATAGGTTGGTAGCTGTGGCGAGAAGGTATTGTTGTAGGCCTGTGTCCCCTGCCCTTCTTGTTCTCTTGCTGTGGCTGGGAAATGCCAAGCTGCTCCTGAAACCACACAGGGCTGCGGGTGGAATACATATACACGGGTGGAACTCAGTGTGCATGACAAAACAGAGCTGAAGGACCCTAACCTCAGGTCCTCTAGCCTCCAAGGTCCAGGACTCATGGTGTCTGCCTATTCCCAGGAGAAGGTCCAATGGCTTAAGTGCTTAGTAGGTATCACGGATGGCTCCTACAGTCAGATTCCACTAGATTCCTTCAGCTTGAGTCATCTGCTCTCCTGAGTCCTGTCCCAGGTTTGCATCTAGATGTTGAACTTGGCTTGATTTCCACCAAAACCAATCAAGGTTTTTGTGTAGGCAGCACCCTCTGCCAGGGTCACTTGGGCCAAGAGAACTTACACAGCAGTGATTCCAACTTCAAATATAGGTTCTGATCGTTTTTTTAAAACTTCATTTATTTATTTATTTATTTATTTATTTATTTATTTATTTATTTATTTGAGAAAGTGAGAGAGAAAGAGGGAGAGAGAGAGAGAATGGTTGCGCCAGGGCCTCCAGCCACTGCAAACCAACTCCAGATACATGCGTCCCCTTGTGCATCTGGCTTATATGGGTCCTGGGGAATCGAACCAGGGATCCTTTGGCTTTGTAGGCAAACACCTTCACTGCTAAGCCATCTCTCCAGCTCCATAGGTTCTGATCTTTAACAGGCCTCTTGGAGGCCATAGGCACCTCTGGAGATATCCCAGTAGCCAGATTACCCCATGTGGCTAATAAGTCCATGTTTCTTTACAGTATTTCATAATCTTCCTGCACCAAAATCAACATTGTTAGGGGTAGGGAGTCTGTTGAGAGAGAGAGAGAGAGAATGTTGTGTTCATGAGCATTTAAGAGAGGTGGAAGTGTGTTTTTGTTTCATTCAGCTAGACTTCATTTGTTAGGGTACTTGATGACAAGTGGCCCTTTGCATTTGGGAACATGTGTTCTGCTAGGTACTGCAGCTGCTCACTAAACTCTGAAACCATTTCCATCAAAATCCAAAGAGTTGAAAGAAGTAATAACTTTCATCCATTTCAAGGGTCTTCAGTCTCTTGACTTGCATAGAAGAATTTGGAACCCCTCAGTGTGGTGCTGGCATTAAGTTCGTCTTGAATTTAAATAATTGCCAAAGATAAAGTTTCAAGGCTCTGGGGAAGGAGCTCAGAGCATTTGTCTCATGTGCACAAGGTCCTAGGTTCAGTCTCTAGAACTGCCAGAAAAATGAGCTAAACAGTTTTAAATAACTATGTATCACTCGTTCAAATATAGCCAAGTAAAATTTAAATGCCATAGCAACTGGATATCTTCCTTCATCTTTAAAAACATTCTCTTTTTAATGAGAGACAGAGAGAGAACTGGCACACCAGGGCCTCTAGCCACTGCAGTTGAACTCCAGATGTGTGCACCACCGTGTGCACATCTGTGACCTTCTGCACATGTTGTCACCTTGTACGTCTGGTTTACGTGGATGCTGGGCAGTTGAAACTGGGTCCTTAGGATTGGCAGGCAAGTGCTTTACCCACTAAGCCATCTCCTTGGCCCTTAAAAAAATTCTTAGGATTCTCTAACAAGAAGACATTTTGCATTATTCCTTTTTTTCCTCCTTCTCTATACAACTTGATCCTAATATAATATACATTTATACATCCCTCACCTGGAATAGAGGTGTGGGTTTTTTTCTCAAAAAAGAAATTCTCAGGTTATGTTCTGAGGATCTCCAAGGGTCCCTTGAAATCTCTCAGGAGGATGGATGAAGTTCAAACTATAATATCCAAGCTGTGATGGTTTGAATTAGGTGTCCCCGGAAACTCAACGTGCTCTGAAGTCTAGGTCCCCATTGGCGGCAATCTGGTGGGCTTATTAGTGTTATCACAAGCTCCCCCTTGCCAGTGTTTGGCACTCTCTCCTGCTGCTGTCGACCACCTGATGTTGGCCAGGAGGTGAGGTCCAGCCTCTGCTCATGCCATGGTTTCTCCGGCCATCATGGAGCAGATTCTCTGTGAGTCTGTAAGCCAAAATAAACAACGTTTCTTCCATCAGCGGCTTTTGGTCGACTTTTGGTGCTTTTCGCGGTGACGGCAACACATGTGCTATTTGTCCTTTTTCACTCTCACTGCCTCACAGAGTTCTTTGGCAGCTGCATAGTAGAATGAGCATGGCTGACTAATCCAAAGGAGGAACAAGAATCAGGCTGGCTTCTACAGAACCAAGATGGCAAGACTGGCAAACAACACCACTCTTCTCAGTAAGATCTGTTTGTTGTTTGCTTTGGGAAATGTTTTTTCTATGAACATTCATGTTAGTATGTAAGAAATTTATTATTGTGATGTTACTTATCTTTTTATATTTATCTATTTAGTTGAAAGTAGAGAGGAAGCAAGAAAAAGGAGGAGGGAAATGGGCGCACCCGGACCTCTTGCCAACTGCAAATGAGCTCCAGATGCGTGTACCACTTTGTGCATCTAGATTTACGTAGGTCTTGGGGACTCAAACCCAGGCTCTCAGGCTTTGCAAGCAAGTACCTTTAACCTCTGAGCCATCTCTCCAGCTCTGAATTAAATTTTTTTTTTTTTTTTTTTTTTTGGTTTTTCGAGGTAGGGTCTCACTCCGGCCCAGGCTGACCTGGAATTAACTCTGTAGTCTCAGGATGGCCTCAAACTCATGGCGATCCTCCTACCTCTGCCTCCCGAGTGCTGGGATTAAAGGCGTGTGCTACCACGCCCGGCTTGAATTAATTTTTAATCCTTAATTTTAACCTTTAGTGTGGTAAATAGTGATCAGTGCAACTTGCATAAACAAAAGTGATTTGGGTGTTTTTTTAAAGTTTTTATTTTTATTTATTTATTTATTAGAGACAGAGAAGGGGAGAGAGAGAGAATGGGCATGCTAGGGCCTCTAGCCACTGCAAACGAACTCCAGGAGCATGCACCACCATGTGCATTTGGCTTACGTGGGTCCTGGAGAAATCGAGCCTCGAACCGGGGTCCTTAGGCTTCACAGGCGAGTGCTTAACCACTAAGCCATCTCTCCAGCCCCCAGTTTGGGGTTTTTAATAATATTTAAAAGTGTATAGAAGTCCTGAGACCAAAAGGTATTAAGATTAAGGACTTTTGCCCTATGCTAGGTCATAGGTTTTGCACATAGCAGCAAGCTTTCCTAACCGACTACACACATTCCCCTCCTGTCACAGTTGCTATAGCAGCAAAAATGATTCACCCTTCTCAAAGCCTTCTGAAGGGGGGTGCTCTTGTCAATCTTTCCTTGAGCCGGTCTCCTCTCTATGATAGGGTTTCCAGGTGGGTTCCTGAAGCGTTGAGTTGCATCGTCTTCTTCCTCACATAAAGAGTTCGTTGGTGGTTCTGGGGACCAAAGGGTGGGAGGTTCTAAATCAGAGTTGTGAAATGAAAGGAATTCTTTAGGGGTGCCAGAGGGCTGGGATCCTGAAAAGAAAATGATGACCGGCTGTTGATTTGCCTGGCTTCATTTAGGTGACACTAGTTTTAGACCTTTTGTGGTAAACATACTCAGTGACTTCCCCCCTCCTCCCTCACATGCCCGTAGTCTTCCCTGAAGCCCTTGCTCCTGAGTTCACTTCCCCACTATCAGTCTGGGAAGACTGTCTAGACCTTACAGCCTAAAAAGCTGATGGGCTTGCAGGAAGCTACCCACGGGAATCCAGAGAGCTCCCACCCTCTCCTGAAGGGAGCTGGGGAGCCCTGTTTCCGCCCGAGAAGCGTGAAGAGGTGGAACTGATTTTCTATCCCATTATTCCAAAGAATTCTCGGGTGGAACTATGAATAGCTTATAGTATTCCTGTTCTGAAAACAAATGCATGCACCCGGGAGTAACTGAGTTCACAGGAAGCAGGCTGGCTGTGTCCACAACAGCCTGAATAATAAATACGCTCTGGGATTCCAGAAACATGCTAACTTCAGAGCAGAGGTCTCACCGGAAGCATGGCTGGGATGTGTTTGCCCCCTCTAATGCCCTCCTTCCTCTTCCCTCCCCACAGACCCCCTTTTTCCTGCTCAAGTTGGCTGGAACTTACTGTTCTTTGCCTGGGAGAACTGCCAGTGCCCTCCCATTTTCCTGAGAGCTTTTCTTCTAATTCTAAACAGAGTTCTTTTAAAAAATCAGATGCACAGAACACGTGGGCAACCCCCCACCCCGAAGGGCAGCCCCCTCCCTGACACTGGTGTAGACTTACTGCAGACCCAAGCCAAACTCCAGTGGGGAGGGCACAGGCCCAAGGCCAGAGGGCCATGCCAGAGAAACTTCACTAGGGCAACAAGGATCCCATAGACCTCTCAGCGCCGTCCCCTGCAGTCCCTCACATTTCTCCGTCCCCCACCCGGTGGTCCTGCAGAATTAGAGCACAGAGCCATCACAGAGAGGCTGAAAAACACACAAAAGATTGTAATGCTTTTCATTCATTCTATTCTTAAATAGGTAGTTAGCTCTTCATTCATTCACATGTTTATTCATCCACTCACCAAACTGTCTCCTCTCCACCAGCCATTGTAGGTTCTGGGGATATAGCAGTAAAATACAGCAGGCAACAATGCCTAGCCTGCTGTACCAGTCAGGTTTGCATTGCTGGTAGAAATCACCCAACCAAGAGCAGCTTGTGGGAAAAAAAAAAGAGATTTATTTTGGCTTATGGGCTTGAAGGGAAGCTCATGATGGCAGGGGAAATGATGGCATGAGCAGAGGGTGGACATCACCCCTTGGCCAACATCAGGTGAGCAACAGGAGAATGTGCCAAACACTAGCAAGGGGAAACTGGCTATAACACCCATAAGCCCGCCCCCCAACAATACACTGCCTCCAGAAGGCTTTAATTTTCAATTGCAATCAGCTGGGGAACCTAGCATACAGAACAGCTAAGTTTATGGAGGGACACCTGAATCAAACCACCACACCTGTGGACCTGGTGTACTGATGGACGTCAGAAATTTCCCATCGGAAATGTGAAGCGAGAGAGCTGCTTAGTTCAGTAGAGGGACGTTATCCTTTGACCTGTCACAATTTGAAGGGTCATCCCGGCTTTCCAGGTCTGAAGCCCAGAGCTAGCAATCAGAAACAAAGCAAGACAGCCGAAAGTGAAATGGTTAAGAAGAATGGGAGGCAGTACTCTGAACTCCATAGAGACAACTCCAGGGCAAGTGAGACCTGGATAGGCACTGGGCCACTCTGTGCATGGCTGGGGAAAAACAACTAAACATGGGCAGAGCAGATCCTAAGATGCCAAGAGGCAACATCGTGCCATCCTGTGTTCTGTGTGCAAACCTGGGGGAAGAGCACAAGAGAGGCACCCAGATGCTTCCGTCAACTTCTCAAGAGTTCTCTGAGAGGTGGGGGACCTTGTCTGCTAAAGACAAAGGGAAATGTAAAGGCAGACAAGGTTCACGATGAGAGAAATGAAGCCCTATATCCCTTCTAAAGGGGAAGCAAAGAACTTCAAGGATCCCAGCACGTCCAAGAGGCTTCCTTCAGCCTTCTTCTTTTTGTTCTGTGTATCAGCCTGACATCAAAGGAGAACCTCCCAGCCCATCCAGTGTGATGTTGCAAAGCAACTGGGAGATATGCAGAACAGCACTACTGTGCATGACAAATAGCCTTGGGAAAAGAAAGCTGTTGAGCTGAAGGAAAAGAAAAGTGTGGAAGAATATTGCTGCCCTCAGAGCTAAAGGAAAACCTAATGCATTTTTAAAAAAGAAACAAAAAAAGGCCAGGAGTGGTGGTGCATGCCTTTAATCCCAGCACACGTTTCATTTTTTTTCTTTGTGTATGGGGGTGGAGGTAAATGCTTATTGACAAGAAAAAAACTGCACTAGAACTAACTTATTCATCATCCTCATCTTCATCTTCCCCCCTTTTCTTGCTTGTTTAAACCTCAACAACTCCTCTTTTCTTTCTTTCTTTCTTTTAAATATTTTATTTATTTATTTGAGAGAGAGAGAGAGAGAGAGAGTCAGATAGAGAGAATGGGCACACCAGGGCCTCTCGCCACTGCAAACAAACCCCAGATGCATGTGCCACCTTGTGGATCTGGCTTTTACCTGGGACCTGGAGAATTGAACCCTTGGCCAAGCCATCTCTCTCTCTCTCTCTCTCTCTCTCTCTCTCTCTCTCTCTCTCTCTGTTTTGTTTTGTTTTTTGAGGTAGGGTCTTATTCTAGCTCAGGCTGACCTGGAATTCACTATGATTTACTATTTAGTCTCAGGGTGGTCTTGAACTCTCTGCAATCCTCCTACCTCTGCCTCCCAAGTGCTGGGGTTAAAGGCGTGCGCCACCACACCTGGCTACAGTGTCTTTTTTTTTAGTTAACACATTATCAAATGTGTCTTTAGACAGCCCTGTCCTGGTATTATTTTCAACAGCCACCAATCTTGCCTAGTACAGTATGGGGGTCGGAAACTGGCATGGAAATTTAAAGCAAATTCTTGATGGTGCACAGCACAAATTAGTTACATACGGGGATGGTAGTTTTATTATTTGTCTTCAGTTGTCTCCTGAGGCAGCTCATATGCAATAATTGTTGTTCTGCTAACTGAATGCTACTCTGCCATTGCAAAAACAAATAAAATAAAATTGCAGCTGTTCTGTTGACATTCTGGATGTTTCTAAGTAAATTCAATTTATTTTATTTTTTGTTTTATTTTTATTTATTAGCGGCAGAGAGAAAGAGAGAAAACAGGCTCTCCAGGGCCTCCAGCCACTGCAAATGAACTCCAGATGCATGCGCCACCTTGTGTATCTGGCTTACGTGGGTCCTGGGGAACTGAGCCTTGAATCGGGGTCTTAGGCTTCATAGGCAAGCGCTTAAATGCTAAGCCATCTCTCCAGCACCTGGATTTTTTTTAAAAGAAGAATGGGAAGTCAGAAGCATGGCTTTGGATTTCCCACTGCAGTAGATGAGGGGAGGGGAGGGAGGGGGCACCACCTGCTTCTGCTCAGCTCCGGAGGTTTCCCAGGGTTGGGGGAGGGTCCTCCATTTCAGGTGCAGCTACTCTGGTTGCTGAAGGATCTGAAATCTCTTTCTTTTTTTTAAAAATAAATTTTTAAAAAGTTATTTATTTATTTGAGAGAGTCAGAGAGATAGAGACAGAGAGAATGGGCGCACCAGGACCTCTAGCCACTGCAAACAAACTCCAAACGCATGGGACCCCTTGTGCATCTGGCTTACATGGGTTGTGGGGAATGGAACCTGGGTCCTTTGGCTTTGCAGGCACACGCCTTAACTGCTAAGCCATCCCTCGAGCCCCCCTGAACTCTCATTCTAACCACATGGCACTCATGAATCTGAGCACCGTGGGGAGGACTCAGAAAACAATCTCTGCACTCCTCGACAGAGGAGCGGAGGTGATGGCCATATTTTCGCAAAGCCAATCCCAGCTCCCTCCACGAGTGCATCCTGTGTCCTGGTTGGCTTCGTCACTAGCCTGGTGACTGGGCAGCGCCTCTGGCCTTTTCCTTCACTTTCCCTACCTGCCGCTTCTCCTCCGAACCAGGCATAGAATCTATAGGCATACATTCCCTACTATGAGTGGCCACTGTGTGTCAGATCCTATGTTGGGTCCTGCCCATTTCAGTATGCTGCCGTGAAGGGTGCAATGGGAGAGGTAGGAAGCACCTTGCACAGCACACTCTTGAAAGGATGGTCCCCTTCAGAAAGGGACCATGGAGCCAGCAGCTCTGGGGCTGGCCTGGTCGTGTGTACATCAGAGGGCGGTCCTCAGCAGATTCCCTCAGCGGTGGTTTCACTGTGCTGCCACCTCTGGGAGTTTAGCTCCACAGGGACAGTGACTGAGTTGAATATGAACTCTGCAAGGCAGGCAGCTGAAAGAGGGGAGTGATGGAGTTTTGTAGGCAAAGAGAGAGGGGTGGGGAAGATTAAGTTCATGCTTGCTGGCAGCCCCAGTGTGGGGGTAAGAGGTGGCTGATTGATGGCCTGACAGTGGAGGAGCAGAGGCTATGGGACTTGGAGACTATGCCAAGGAAAGTTTGGACTTTATTCTAGAGGAAGCAAGCAGGAACTAGGAAAGGAATTGAAAGCTGGACATGGAATAAATCTGATCTGGGAGGCATGCATGAGCACCCACATATATCTGTAAAACAAATTCAAAACTCTAAATTGTCGAATTATGTACACACTTTATTTTTTAAGTGTTTTTCTTTATTTATTTATTTATTTAAGACAAAGAAAGTGAGAGAAACAGAGAGAGAGAGAGGTTAGGAGAATGGGTGTGCCAGGGCCTCTAGCCACTTGCAAATGAACTCCAGGCGCATGAGCTACCTTGTGCATCTGGCTTATGTGGGACCTGGAGAATCGAACCTGGGCCCTTAGACTCCACAGGCAAGCGCCTTAACCACTAAGCCATCTCACCAGCCCAAACGTGGAAAGGGCTTGTCCAGGATTTGAATCCGGGACCTCTTGGACACTAAGCAAGAATCATATCCCTAGACCAATAAGCCTATACATTTTAAATACATGTATGTAATACGTGTGTCACCCATACATGAAGAGTTAGATCCATTATCGTACTTTTCTTTCTATTCCCCTTCCGTGTCAGTTGTGGGCTACACATTGTCCAGAACCACTAAGATTCTCCCAGCAGAAACAAAGAGAAAAACAGAGATCACACTGATGTTGGCCTGAAATTTTTTCATATTGGAAATATGAAAAATGCCCGCCAGAGCCCTAGAGCTCAGTCCTGCTTTCGTGAAGCGGACCTGAGTGTCATGCGCTCAGGGACTCTGGAAGGCTTCTAGTGATGTCGTCTCAGGCTGGCTTCAGACTCGTAGCATTCCTCCTACCACAGACTCCCCAGTGCTGGGATTAAAAGCGTGTGCCACCGCACCCGGCTGAACTACAATTCTTAAAATGCACACGACACTGCCGATAATGAGATTAGCTGCAATTAAACTGGATGACCAGGATGCCCCAGCGATCCTCCTATATCTGTCTCTCTCAGTACTGGGGTTGCAGGTTGCACAGCCACACCCAGCTTTTTCCATGGGTGATAAGTGCTCTTAACCACTGAGCCATCTCCCCAGCTTGAAATGCATGCTTTTAGGAACCTCTGCCAGTGGAGCTGAGGCAGATTGTGGATGGGACAAACCCACTTCCTCCGATTTTTTTTTTTTTTTGTCTCCTCCTGGATTCCGAAATGCTTACTGGTCTTCCATATGAAATGTATAATCTGGATCGTGTCACATCCCATTTTATTAATGACCATGAGGACAACCACAAAGGGCAGAGCAGGGGAAGCTGGTGTGACTAATTTTGACTCAGGGCTTTAACACCCTCTTGATACTAAATAATGGTGATGTGAGCTGTTGGCCCCAGATGTCTGGAGCCTTGTGAGATTTGGAAACCAGAATGTGCACACACATTCTTAATATCCAAACACCACCCATATTAGCTTAAGTCAAGAGCGGAGGGCTTCGTCAATCACCAGGTACACTGGGATAATGTATGTGAAACTGCAAATCCCTGGGAGCTGTGTAAGCCTGATGTTTCCACTTATTGCTTTGATAAGGCCCAGAGCTGGACATTCTCAAAAGGTTTTCTTAAGCCAAATATCATTAGATGGAGCCAGGCTTGGTGGCACACACATTTAATCCCAGCACTTGGGAGGCACAGGTAGGAGGATCGCCATGAGTTCGAGGCCAGCCTGAGACTACATTGTGAATTCCAGGTCAGCCTGAGCTAGAGCGAGACCCGACCTCAACAACCCCCCAAAAAAAACCCGATCATCAGACTGTATGTGATTTGAATCAGATATCTCCCTTAAACTCCTGACACTATAAATGAACCCCAGACTCATATCCCACCTTGTGCCTCTGGCTTTACATAGGTACTGACAAACTTGAACTCAGGCTGTGCAAGTCAGGTTTTGCAAGCAAGCACCTTTAACCACTGAGTCATATCTCCAGCCCCCAAAATCTTTTTCATTGTTTTTTTTTTCAAGGCAGGGTCTTACTGCAAACCAGACTGACTTGGAACTCACTGTATAGCACCAGGCTGGCCTCAAACTCACAGTGATCCTCCTACCTCAGCCTCCCAAGTGCTGGAATTAAAGGCATGTACCACCATACCTGGCTGAGACTCTCTCTCTTTACCATTCTTCTTCCTTCATTCAAAATTTCATTCAAAAGAGGTGTTAAGCAGGTGAGCTGGCACACACCTATAATCACAGCAATATGGGGAGCTGAGGCAGGAGAATCAGGAGTTTGAGGCTAGCCTGGGCCTTTCAAGGCCTTATCAAGATCTTTCCAAAAACAATGGAACTAAAGACTGTTCATTTCCGTAAATAAACAAACTTGTGCTTAGTGTTCCAAGAAGAAATTCTATCCCTGCCTCTCACAGACAAAAACGGCAGGCCCTGTCCTACCATGTGGTTTAGAAAATTAAATAGTAGTTTAGAAAATTTTTTTTTCCATTCTCAAGATAAAAATAAAGATTACTCATATGAATCTGTGATTCTGTGTTGGCAGAGAATTCCGGAGAATGAGAATCCATTGGGTTAGCAGTCACAGGCTTAATTTCAGAATCTCAGATGACAGCAACATTCTCGCTGCCTGCCAGTGGGGAACCAAATGCTTTTCTCCCTTTGTTGACATTTTAAAATATATTTTGTTTATTTATTTGTTTGAGAGAGAGAAAGAGGCAGAGAGAGAGGAAGAGAGAGAGAGAGAACAGGTGCACCAAGGCCTCTAGCCGCTGCAAACAAACTCCAGATGCATGCACCACCTTGTGCATTGGGTTTACGTGGGTCCTGGAGAATCAAACCTGGGTCCTTTGGCTTTGTAGGCAAACGCCTTAATTGATAAGCCATCCCTCCAGCCCTCCTTTTGACATTTGAAACAAACACCACTGAAACAATCATGAAGACAGTGCTTGATTGTCTTTGGATCAAAGTGCATTTTCTGTCTGCCTCAACAAGCTAAAGCTGAAGTTCTGCCACGGAGAAAATATGTCATCAGTCGCCATTAAACATTCAGTGGTATGAAAAACAAATTATGCTGAATACTGCCACAAAACTAAAGTAGGACGCAATCTCCACTGGGAAGACCTTACAATCCAGTCAGGAAGACAGGACATGAAAACTGATAAATATAAATAGAAGGGCTGGGGAGATGGCTTAGCATTAAGGCGCTTGCCTGCAAAGCCAAAGGACCTCAGTTCCATTCCCCAGGACCCACATAAGCCAGACGCACAAGGTGATGCGTGTGCCTGGAGTTTGTTTGCAGGGTTGGGGGCCCTGGCACGCCCATTCTCTCTCTCTCAAATAAATAAATTCAATTTTTAAAAAGAAACTTAAAAATATAAATAGAATATGAGGAGCGCCACAAAAGAGGGTGGTATGAAAACAAAGCTATAGGATTTCAGTTGTGAGAAAAGATACCTGCCTGAGGAAGTCCTTGAGAATGACACAGGAGTGACATCTGAGCCCCGTCTCTCAGCTTGTAGAGTCTGCTACTGACCTGCCCTATATCTCTCCAGTTACCCACCCCTACTAGTGGGACTCACGATATGACTTTGTTAGTTTTCTTTTGTTATGTAACACATTACCACAAACTTGGTGGCTGCAGACCTTCACGTGTATTGTCCAGCTGTTTCTGAGGGTTAGGAACCTATACACTAAATAGCTGGGTTCTCACTTGGGGGTCTCACAACACTGAAATCAAGAAGCATGGGCTGGAGAGATGGCTTAGCAGTTAAGGCATTTGCCTGCAAAGCCAAAGGACCCAGGTTTGATTCCCCAGGACCCACATAAGCCAGATGCACAAGGTGGCACATGTGTCTGGAGTTCGTTAGCAACAGCTGGAGGCCCTGGAGTGCCCATTCTCTCTCTCCCTCTCTCTCTCTCTCTCTCAAATAAATAAATAAATAAATAAATAAATAAATAAATAAATAAATAAATAATTTAAAGATATCTGCTGGTATGTATGCTTTCAACTGGGATTCTTCCAGGTCCAGTCAGGTTGTTGGCAGAATTTTTTCTTTGCAGGCCCCTATTTTCTTGCTGACTGTTGGCTAGGGGTTTCTGTCAGCAGCTAAAAAGCCACCCTATGTTATCAGCGGGGCCTTCTTTCTCAAGGGCTTTCCTGACTCCATCAGGCCTATCTGACATAATCAAGATTATCTCTTTCCAGAGTAACCAAATCCTTTCACTCTCCTAGTTCATGTACTCTAATCACCCCAATAAAATCCCATTGTGCTCCCAGGTCCCCACACTGAAAGGGGACTATAAGGGGACTATAAGGATGTGCACTCCATAGGCAGTAATGAGGGGAGGGCACCTTGGGGCAAAAGCGCAAGTTTTTTGTGACTGTGTGAGGACACAGTCGGCACTAAAAATTCCATCTCTGTGTATCAACTTAAGCTAACAGACCTATCAGAGCTAAGAAAGGGATGGCAGATATGGAGAGAAATACAGCATATTGTATCTTTAACCATGGCTACCACAATATAGTGTTATTCACTGCACTCTATTTGTATACACTGCAATTAATATTACTGCAATAACGTGCCTCAAACACTATACACCACATATACACAATCCAAGCTATTCTTGTAATGTGACCTTGAACTCTCTTCCCACTCAGTGATGGGGCCTGTATCATCTACTCCAAAAGACTTGGTGCCTTACCGATAAATAGAGGACAGAATTAAAGAGACTAAGTCATAAAAATGTCATGCACGGGGGTTGGAGAGATGGCTCCATGGTTAAGAGCACTTCCTGCACAAGCATCAGGACCAGAGGGGGCCAGAGACCCCCGAGCTTGATTCTCATAATCCACTTCAGTAGCTGCGCATGTCCACATAAGTCTGTAACCCCGGTCCTGTGGGAACCAGAGGCCAGAGAATTTCTGAGGCTCCCCAAAGCACCGAAGCTCAGCATCCGTGAAAACACTCTGACTCAAGAAAACAAGCAAGTGAGCAACGGGGGGCGGGGGGGTGACACCCCACTCTCTTTTTCTCTGGCCTCTGCACACGCATGGAGCACAGTACCTGCACACATCGTGCAGACACCATACACACACAGGCCAGATCATACCTTCGACACCCACGCACGCACACACACGAAAACAATGCCATGCACTTCGACTGGATCTCTTGAGACGTCCACCCTTGGAACCCCATGTCCTTGTCGTGTGAGAAGCACATGGAGGTGCAACAGTTCATCTGGCGAAGGTCCCAGCCAAAATAGCAAGTATCAAATGCAGGCACGTGAGCAAACCATCTTCCATGATGTGAGCCCCCAGCTTTTGAGCCACTCCATCCCTTCGAGCCAGCCCAGTGCCATGCGGTGGCAGAGATGAGCCAGCATCTTTTGAGCCTACTCAAACTACGGATTTGCGAACAAAGTAAATGATTATCACGAGCCACTTGGTTTGAAGTGGTTTGTTGAGCAGCTACATATGACTGGGACAGATGTGAAGTGCCAGCTGGACTCCAGGGGAAGTCAAGGGCATGCTCAGCCCCTCCCCAACCAGGAAGATGGCAGCAATCAGCAGAATCAGGGGTTGGCATACCCACCATTGACAATCACACAGACTTCTAATCCCTCTGCTTTAATCTGGGGCCTCCCCCGCCCTCCAGGCAGGGATTAAGAACCGTGACCTACTGCCCAGAAGGAGCTAGCTTCCTATGTAAGCAGACAAGAGAGCAAGGGGGCTGGGCAGACAACAGAACAGAGGAAAGGATCCAGGGAAAGAGATTGACCAAACTTGGAGCCTGTGGCAGATAGCTTCAGGTTCACTGAGATGAACTTCCAGACCAGGCACAGTTATGGAGGAAGGGATTTATTGAAGCATGCAGTTCAAGGGGAAGTTCCATAATGGAAGAAGATGCTGACCTGTTTTGCAGGTCCAAGCAGAAAGCGAGAAGAGCTGCAAGCCAAAAAAAAAAAAAAAAAAAAAAACCACACCACACACACTCCAGGCAGAACTCAGGCACTTTCACTATCTTTAGACTGGAATTCCAAATCCACCACACTTTAGGGCTGGACCCTAAAATCTGCCCAGGGACATCTCCTCCAGCCAGGTGGCTGCAAATCCAAGACGTTTTAATAAATTCCTGAATCTACTGGGGAGCGTTTAATTCAAAATACCCCAGAGCCTAAAGTACAAATGGACATGTGAACAGAGGACTGAGGACTGACAGAGAAGACAAAGATTTTAGGGAGAGTTGTTTTAGACACACACACACACACACACACACACACACACACGCCTCAGCTACTGGGAGGACGCAGCCTGGCTCAACCCTCTCTTCCCTCTCAGGTTCTGAAATAGGAATCTGGCTTCCAAACACAAAGTGACGGCCCTGTGCCATGCCACATCCCTCAAGTTGTCTGCGAAGCCTGCAGTCCCAGCTGTGCAGCTGCAGCTCAAGAGGCGCTGGAGTAAAAGGCTTTGCATATGTGGTCTTGCTTATTTGGCTGTGGGTGGAGAGAGGATTTCTGAAGGATCTGGAAATCTAACACAGATGTGGTAATAATGTAAAAGGAACAAATAGTACATAGTATACCACATAAAGACATACTACAGGGCTGGAGGGGTGGCTTAGTGGTTAAGGCATTTGCCTGCAAAGCCAAAGGATCCTGGTTCAACTCTCCAGGACCCACATAAGCCAGATGTACAAGGGGGCGCATGTATCTGGAGTTTGTTTGCAATGGCTGGAGGCCCTGGTGTGCCCATTCTCCCTCTCTTCTCTCCCTCTCTCTGCCTCTTTCTCTCTCTCAAATAAAGAAATAAATAAAATATTTAAAAAGACATACTACAACACACACACACAATATACACACAACACACACATAATACACAATACACACATGCAATACACAATACAGCCACCAGATAATGTTCAAGAAGGGAATCAAGCTACACTAGGAAGAAAGAAGCTATGCTTGACTAAAGCACTTGTGAGACTCTAGGGAAAAGCACAAATCCTAGAATTATAATGTTTTCAACCTCTCCATTTTATAGACAAAGAATATGGCCAGAGTGTGTGTTCTTGCTGAGGAGACAAGGGGGAGAAGGAAGGAGGGTGGAGGCAGGCAGGGACGGAGGGAGAGAGGGAGGGAGATGGGGGTTTATTTCTTTTTTCTCATTACCCAAGTGCTTCCTTTCACTCTAAAATGTATGAGTTCATCATTCATGTTTTTAAAAAGATTTTATTTTTATTTATTTGAAAGAGGCAGAGAGAGAGAGAGAGAAGAGAGAGAAAGAGAGAATGGACATGACAGTGCTTCTAGTCTCTGGAAACAAACTCCAGATGCATGCACCCCCTTGTACATCTGGTTTATGTGGGTCCTGGGGAATTGAACCTGGGTCCTTTGGCTTTGTAGGCAAATGCCTTAACCGCTAAGCCATCCCTCCAGCCCTTCATCATTTATGTTTTAATTTGAATACCAAACCCAGGCCCGAAAACTGTAAGGATGACGGTTCTGTGTGTGGTGAGGATCAGATGAGGTGATGAAACGTGGAACTCAAGAAAGCCCCAGCACACGGACGACCCTCGCTTCCCCACATACAGAGGTCTCCCTTCTCCTTGTTGCCCACAAACTATGGCCTGAGCCCCTGACCCTCGCTCCCCAGCCTTTGCCTGACCTTCAGGATTCTTCAGGAACGCAAACCCACGGGTTTTGTTGGGCTTGGCTACTTCTGGGGAATGTGCTAGTCCCTGGCCATCTCTTGACTGGCCTCTCCAGATCATTCACCAGGCCTCTCTGAACACCATTAGAAAAGAAATCGCTCTGTCCAGTGAAGAGAGCTTTGGAATTCTGGGCTCAGGGAGAGGAAGAAACCTGCTCCCCCCTTGCCCTCATCTCCTGGGGACTAGCACAGCTTGGAGTTCTGTTAGGCGCCTTCTGCACCTGGAACCAAGATGCTCTCTGTGGTCAAGCTCTTGCTCCGTGCCTCCATTGGATCGTCCCTTCCACACCATCCTCGCACCTCCCGAGACTCAGGGCCCTCCACGACAGAGTGTCAGAGCAGTCTGTTCAGGGGTGGCATGGAGAGAACTCCTCAAAATGGGTATAGGAAGCCGGCCGTGGTGGCGCACACCTTTAATCCCAGCACTTGGGAGGCAGAGGTAGGAGGATCACAGAGTTCGAGGCCACCCTGAGACTACATAGTTAATTCCAGGTCAACCTAGGCCAGAGTGAGACCCTACCTCGAAAAAAAAAAATGTGGCATAGGAGGCCTGTGGCTGATGGGAGAAGATCGACCACAGGGCTCTTCTGCCTGGCATGCAAGTGATGTCCTCACCCAGCTGGGGTCCCCAGCACTGTCCTCTCCAGTGTGGCAGATCCTTCAGTTGTCACCCTGGAGTGTAAGGGACATGTAAGGTGGCCCTCCTGTCATCCTGCATCTACTTTGACACAAACTCTAAGCTCAGGGCCCCCTTAGCCTTATCTTTGAATTCACCAGCGTGGCTTTAGAAGTTTTTTTGTTTTTTTTTTTTTTTTTTTTTTTTTTTTTTTTTTTTTTTTTTTGTTTTTGTGAGGTAGGGTCTCACTCTGGTCCAGGCTGACCTGGAATTAACTATGTAGTCTCAGGGTGGCCTCGAACTCTCAGCGATCCTCCTACCTCTGCCTCCCGAGTGCTGGGATTAAAGGCGTGCGCCACCACGCCCGGCCTGGCTTTAGAAGTTTTAAAATACTTCACCATTTATATTTCCACCTCTGTTTTCCATTTCCCCTCACTTTCTGTAACCTTACTTTAAGAAGCCCACCGGGACTCAGAAATCGGGAGAAACAAGCTGCGACGGGTCATAGTTCAATACCTCTTTTCTTTGCACAAACTCGCTATGTAGTCCAGTCTGGACTCAAATTTATTACAAGCCTCCTACCTCAGCCTCCTGAGTATTGGGATTATAGGTGTGAGCCATCATGCTCAGTTTATAACAGGAGTTTAAAGACTGGGGAGATGGGTCAGCAGTGAAGGCACTTGCTTGCAAAGCCTGCTGGCCTGGGTTCAGTTTCCTACTATTCACATGAAGCCATGTGGGTCTCGTGCTGTGGAGTCTCGTTCTGTTCCCGTTCCCCGGGGTCATTGGCCACCGACGTCCCAGGCAAGGGAGAGAGCAGCAGAGTCATTTCTAGCTGGGCGGGTGAGTGCAACGCATGAGGACACACGAACACATGACTGGGCAATGAGCACCTGGGAGACCATCTGATGGACAGCACTCATTTATTCAAAGGGGGGGGGTTATAAACACTTGGGGAAGGTTGAGATGGCACGTACAGACTATATGGCAATCAGATGAATAGTTTATGGGCTGTTATCTAGGTAGAGGAAGGACTAGTAACTTCAAAGCTATGGGGGAAGGATAAGGGAAGGTAGGGGGAAGGGCGGAAGAGGAGATTAATAAAAGGCTGTGACTTCAAAAAAAAAAAAAAAAAAAAAAAAAAAAAACTTTGCTGGGCGTGGTGGCGCACGCCTTTAATCCCAGCACTCGGGAGGCAGAGGTAGGAGGATCGCCGAGAGTTCGAGGCCACCCTGAGACTACATAGTTAATTCCAGGTCAGCCTGGACCAGAGTGAGACCCTACCTTACAAAAAAAAAAAAAAAAAAAAAAAAAAGGCTGTGACTTCAAAACTGTAGGGGGTGAGAAGGCTATGTGACTTTAGCCACATGAGGGTCTCTTGGGCAGCTAGCCACAGGTCAGGAACTGTGGGGGTCAAAGTCTGACTTATGGAATGGTCAGAGCCTTTGGGGTCTGGGGGGAGCGCCTCGCCAGTTCTGCCCACTCTGGGCAATGACAGCTCACTACACCCTACAACATAGGGAAGGCAATCACCGTCGCCAGGGGCTCCTGACAGAGGGCCAGCTGCGACCCCGCAGCCCAGGGTCCCTGGCCATGTCCAATAGTTCAGGCCAGCCTCCTCACAGGTCCAGCCTGTTACTAGCAAAACCCAACAAAGCCACATGCAAAAAAAGTGGCAAATGTGTGTGGAGTCAGCAACAGGTCCTGGTGCACACATGTACATATGTACTTAAATAAATAAAAATATTAAACTTTTAAAAACCCTGGACTTTTTCTTGTGGGGTGTGTGTGTGTGTGTGTGTGTGTGTGTGTGTGAGCACACAGGTGCCACGGTGCACGTTCACAGGTCAGAGGACAGCTTCAGGTATCCGTTCTTGTCTTCCAGCCTGCTTTGAGGCAGGGTCTCATATTGTTCACTGCCACAGACTCCGCAGGAGAGCATCCGGCACCCCAAACGTGAAGCAGCTTGGATCAGTGTTGCAGTGGCATGAAACAGTGCTTCACCAGAGTGCTTCAAACAAGCGGCTGATCTCCCTGAGTAAGAAGTCTGACAGATGGCTCAGCAATTACAAAGCCTGATGGTCCAGGTTTGATTCCTCAGTGCCACGTAAAGCCAGATAGACAAAGTGGTGCATATGTATGGAGTTAGTGTTTACAGTGTACAAATATATATGGCTGTGGTAGTTTGAATATATGGTCCCCAACATATTCAGTGTTTTATTAATTTATAGTTTGCATCTGCAGCCACCTGGCTGGAGGCAATGCCACTGGGCAGATCTTAAAGTGTGGTGGTGGGTTTGAGATTTCAACCTAATGATATGCAAAGTGCGCTTAGCTGGAGTTCCTGAAGTGTGCTGTGCTATGTGGCTTTTGGCTTGTGTTTTTTTTTTGTTTGTTTGTTTTTTGTTTTTTCCTCTCTCTGTCTGTGTTTGGTACTGTGAATACTGTGAAAGCAGGCCAGCTTCTTCTGCCATTATGGAACTTCCCCTGAACCTGTAAGCTCCAATAAATATCCCTTCCTCCATAACTGTGCCTGGTCTGGAAGTTCATCTCAGCAAACCTGAAGCTATCTGCTACAATGGCTTTAATATTTATATATGCATATATATTAAAAAGAGACTAGGGGCTGGAGAGATGGCTTAGTGTTTAAGGCATTTGCCTGCAAAACCAAAGGACCCCAGTTCAATTCCCCAGAACTCATGTTAGCCAGATGCACAAGGTGGTGCATGCGTCTGGAGTTTGTTTGCAGCTGCTGGAGGTCCTAGCAGGCCCATTCTCTCTCTCTCTCTCTCCCTCTCTCTCTCAAATAAATAAATAAAATAAAAAATTAAAATATATTTAGAAAAGAAAGAAAGAGAAAGAAAGACTGAGAGCTGAGGTGTGGTTCAGTGAAAGAGAGCTTTCATAGACTCAGTGTGCAAACTAGACTCAATCCCCAGCAATTAAAAATATGTAGAAGTCTGGAGGTGGGCTCCAGGACTGACCATCCATAGATCTTTGATGCTACTTGAGCCACGCCTGGCTCACCTGGCTGTATTACAATGTACGCATGTGCCTAGCACATCTTTGGACATTTCCTCTCCGTATAGCATTATCGCAAATTGATTGCACAGGGTGTTACTCCGCATTCCTGGGATTGTCTAATTATTAAGTATTTAAAGCCAAGCCTCAGCACATATAAAAAGCCCAATATGTTCTAAAAATGGTAGTTGTCATAAAAGTTTAAATGACTGATTGGGGAAAACTACTTTTGCCCAGCAACAAAAAAAGATTGGTAGACATATGAATGATGAGCTTTGTCTATAATTTAGTGAGTTCCTTGTTCGTGCACTGAGACACAGCCTGGAAGGGTGGAGGATTACCTCTGTCCACTCACTGTTGATGAAGCTACCAGAGGTTTTTTTTTGTTTGTTTTTGTTTTTTTGATTTTTCATGTTTTATTTTATTTTATTTTTTTTTTTTTGAGGCAAGCCCAACAGACATTTACTTGAGAGAGAGGCAGGAAGAAGGAGAGAGAGAGAGAGAGAATGGACTCACCAGCCACTGCAAACGAACTCCAGGCACATACACCACCTTGTGCATCTGCCTTACGTGGGTTCTGGGAAACTGAACCTGGGTCCTTTGGCTTTGCAGGCAAGCACCTTAACTGCTAAGCCATCTCTCAGACTGGACTTTTTTTATGAGAGAGAGAGAGAGAGAATTGGTACAACAGGGCCTCCATCCACTGTAATCAAACTCCAGACGCATGTGCCACCTTGTGCATATACGCGACCTTGCTCATGTGTCACCTTGTGTGTCTGGCTTATGTGGGATCTGGGGAGTTGAACCTGGGTCCTTGGGCTTCTCAGGCAAGCGCCTTAACCGCTAAGCCATCTATCTCTCCAGGCCTGTTGTTTTGTTTTGCTGCCAGAGTCTAGTATTTGTTGTGTACTAAATGACTTCAACTGAAGAACCTGGGAAAGCTTCCTAAGAGGCATTCAAGAGAAATGTTAACAGCAAAAAGTGGGGCCAGTGAAAAAGAAAATTTCATCCCTTCTGCAAAGGTCCAAGACAAGTAATCATTAGAGCCATCATCCTTTGTTTATTTTCCACATAGCTTTACTATAGTCTCTGCAAAGCTTGCAGGAACCTTCCACTGAGATGGGGTGACAGTAAAGCTGAGAGAATTGAGCACTGGGCTGGCATCCCGTCATCCCTGAGACTCAGGCCAGGTAGCTCTTTCCAATAGCACTTGTTAATCTTGTTAAACCTTACGTACCTCTTGGTTTGATGGGCACACTCCCTTCTCCTTTCAGCCCCCTTTGACCTTGCTGTCTCTGTGTGGCTTGAATGTCATCTCATGAAGGAACTGCGCACTTAATTCTAGAACAATTCCAGGCTGAGGAGTATGTGTGTGGCCTGCCACCAGGGGAGAGATAGAGGATGATGTTTCCCCCTCAAATGCATTTATGAACTACTAGGGACCAAATGGCTTTCACAGGCTGCAATTTGGTGACCTGGCTACTACATTTTTGCCGGAGTTTTAGAAAGGGAAAATGAATTGCCCTAAGGTTGTGTTAGCTCAGTGGAGATGCACTACACATGGGAATAGAAAATATATTTAGTTAGCCTAGCCATGCTAGATAGAAACTAGCTCTGTCTATAAAATTATTAGGTGTACACACCTCTTAATCCAACAATTTCACCTCTAAGTGATCAATTCCTTTTTCACAATACTATGCCTCTTCCTCTTCCTTTTGTGAGTAAAGCTTTCTACAGAACAGTTGCCTTTTTAAAACCTTTTTATTGGGCTGGAGAAATGGCTTGGGATTAAGACACTTGCCTGTGAAGCCAAAGGACCCTGGTTCGATGCCCCAGAACCCAGGTAAGCCAGATGCACATGGCGGCACATGCATCTGGAGTTTGTTTGCAGTGGCTAGAAGCCCTGGCATGCCAATTCTCTCCCTCTCTCTCCCCCCTCCTTCTCTTTCTTTCTCACTCTCTTACTCTCAAATAAATAAATAGATATATTTTTTAAAACCTTTTTATAGCTGGGTGTGGTGGTGCATGCCTTTAATCCCAGCACTTGGGAGGCAGAGATAGGAGGATCACCATGAGTTCAAGGCCAGCCTGAGACTACATAGTGAATTCCAGTCCAGCCTGAGCTAGAGTGAGACTCTACATCAAAAAAACAAACAAACAAAAACAAACAAAATTTTACTGACAACTTCCATAAATACAAACAATATATTCTGATCATAACCCCTTCTACCACCTTCCCTTTTTCTTCTCTCAAGTCCCCCCTACTGAATTCCTTCTTTCCAACTAGTCTCTCTTCTATTTTTAAAGCATTTTTAAAAATTAATTATTTAATTTTTTATTTGAGAGAGAGAAAGAGGCAGAGACGGGGAGAGAGAGAATGGGCACACCAGGGCCTCCAGCCACTGCAAACGAACTCCATATGCATGCGCCCCACTGAACCAGGGTCCTTTGGCTTTGCAGGCAAATGCCTTAACCACTAAGCCATCTCTCCAGCCCCTCTCTCTTCTTTTTTGATGTCATCATTTTTGTTTCCTCTTATGCAGGTCTTGTGTAGTTAGCATCAGCAACCGTGAGTTCTTGACTATCCATGCCTCTTTGTATCTGGAAGGTTGCATTGTAAACCCTCCTCTTCCTTTGGCTTTTACATTCTTTCTGTCACTTCTACTGCAATGGTTACTGAGCCTTGGAGGGTGGGATAGAGATGCCTCAGTGCTGAATACTCCATTGTAACTTCTTCTCAGCACTTCAGTGAATTTTGAGTCACTCCAATGGTTACCATCATCTGAAAAGAGAAGCTTCTCTAACCAAAAGTGAGACTAGCATTAATACAAGGGTATACACATAAATATTGAGAGGATTGTTTGGGGAAGCATAATATATCCCAGTTCACTTCTTGATAATGATTCTGGCCAGCT
Source organism: Orientallactaga sibirica (assembly GCA_036365145.1). Classification (NCBI taxonomy): domain Eukaryota; kingdom Metazoa; phylum Chordata; class Mammalia; order Rodentia; family Dipodidae; genus Orientallactaga; species Orientallactaga sibirica. Next base: position 2,721,794 of record JAEOAD010001894.1, on the reverse strand, counting down.
CTTGGAAGCCATGTGCTCTAGAATCAGGAGCAGCTTCTGAATGCAGTGTCCAAAGGTTACATGTAAACTCCTGAAAGTCCAGACATAGCCACCAGTTTCATATTTCCTAGAACTTGGCTTCTTTTCACTGGGTCCCCAAAGCAGACCCAGATGGATCATGGTGGTAGAAAGATGACTCAAACTATCAAAGTCGGGCTGGAGAGATGGCTTAGCAGTTAAGGTGCTTCCCTGTGAAGCCTAAGAACCCATGTTTGACTCTCTAGATCCCACATAAGCCAGATGCACAAAAGTGAGGCAAGCACAAGGTCGCACATGGCCACTAGATGATGCAAGCATCTGGAATTTGATTGCAGTAGCTGAGGCCCTGGTGTGCCAATTCTCTCTCTCTCTCTCTCTGTAAAATAAAAAATAATAATAATAAAACCATAAAAATTAAAAAAAAATCATCAAAGTCAACAGAGAGCACAAAGGACCACAAACCTCCCCTCCACACCAGTGCTGTGGTCACTACAGCCATATGGCACTTAATCCTGCCTCTGCCTTCAGATGGTCTGTTGGGTTGGGAAAACATTCTTCAGTGAAATGCTCCAGTTCAGGAAGAAGCTATTGTCTCTGTCCCAAACCCAAACGCTGTGCTCTAAGAAACAGCTATGTGTCTCTGAACCCACGATGGTTTTCGATCCCATGGCACTAGAAATATACTCCCAAGACACCATATCCCTTCATGTTCTGCTTCTGGTTTTGTGTAATAACAGAACTTGAGTCTTTGCTCCAAGTAAGACCTACGTTTGGTATCACGAGTTCTCCTGCAGCTGCTGCACATTATTTTTTTAAACATCTCCATACGTAATTTACTCTGTGAATTATTTAGAGTGTTATGTTGTGAGCTACAGGGCAAGTTTCTAAAATGGCAATGTATAGTGAAAGTGGGCAAATGAATAAATTATATTAGAATATACGTAAAAGGTTGCAAAGATGGCTCTGTGGGTAAAGTGCTTTACCATGTAACCTCATCAGCACCCATGTCAAAAAGCCTGTGGACAGCAGAACAGGTTGGTAATCCAAGCACCAGGGAGGCAGAGGCCAGCGGGCTTGCTGATTAGATAGTCTAGCAGGCTCTGTGAGTGCTGAGAAAGACAACATTGGGTTGAAGGGATGGCTTAGCGGTTAAGGCGTTTGCTTGCAAAGCCAAAGGACCCAGGTTCAATTCCCCAGGACCCACGTTAGCCAGATGCACAAGGTGGTACATGCGTCTGGAGTTTGTTTGCAATGGCTGGAGGCCCTGGTGCGCCCATTCTCTCTCTCTCTCTCTGTCAAATAAATGAATAAAAATAAAATATTAATAAAAAGAGACTACATTGACCTCCACCCTCCACATGCTCATGGATCTCACGAGCACATACGTACACAAAAACATACATGTACACTTGCATGCACAGCACACACATACACACATGTAAAAATGGAACATCCATATGAGAATGTGGAAGGCTAAGTCATATACATACACACACAAACATACATGTACACTTGCATGCACAGCACACACATACACACATGTAAAAATGGAACATCCATACGAGAATGTGGAAGGCTAACTATGTTCTAAGGGAAGGAACTTATTAATCTAAGGGTCAATCAGGGGCCATAATCAGATCAGTAGCAAGAACAACCTTCATTCAGATCCAGAGTTGAATCCTTTAATCGCCCCGGCTCAGAGAACACAGTCAACCTGTTTACATGTCATGTTGCAAAACCGCTAACTATTCTTGCCAAAAGTACTTACTCCCAAGATTGTGTTCTAGCCTTTTGGACTATGTTTTATATACAAAAAGAACATATTATTTAAAAAGCAAGAGATTAAAGCAGAATCTCTCCACTAGACTCAGAGAAGGAATTTCATTAAACTCCAGAAAAAGAATGTGAGACTAAAATCCACTGGAGTTAGAAAGGCTTACGGACAACGACTTCTATTGCGTGAACTCTGCTAGACAAAAACAGTCAAAGCGTATTATTCTGCATGATCTGAGTAAAACTGCCGTCCTTGGATTTCTTCCTCATCTAAGCCTGGCGTTTAGAATAAGAAGTCTAATTCCACAATATAAGGCATGATCTTTAAATGTCTTTAAAAGATTATGTTGATTTATCATTCACATAACACCAATGAAAACATGTTCTATTGCCAGGGGATTTTCCCCTTTCTTCCTCTTCAGTCTAAGTCCACACAGCTCCGCTCTGAGGACCAGGCCAGACACCATTGTTCTCTTCCCTCTTTGCAGCCCTCTCGTCCTTCCCAGGGTCTTAGTGTCTTCAGCTCCTCCTCCTCTTCCTTTTGAGATGGCCTCACTGTGTAACCCAGGCCTTGAATTAACAGTTCTCCTGCCTCAGCCTCCAAGTACTTGGATTACAAGCTGGTACCGCCAGGCCTGGCCCTTTAGCCTATTGTAAAGAGTGCCCAGAGTGCTCCTTCACTGGCACCTGCTCCACCCTCTTCCTTCTTGGCCCTCTGCTTTGGGGAGCTGCCTACTTCTCCCTCAGACTCCTTTTTCTACTAATACTTTGGGGCTGGACAGATGGCTCAGCAGTTAAGGAGCTCACCTGCAAAGCCAAAGGACCTGTGTTCGATACCCCAGGACCCACATAAAGCCAGATATACAAAGTGGCGCATGCACCTAGAGTTCATTTGCAATGGCTAGAGACCCTGGTGTGCCCATTCTCTCTCTCTCTCTCTCTCTCTCTCTCTCTCTCTCTCTGTCTCTCTTTGCAAATAAATAAATGAAATAATTTTCAAAGTAAATAAATACTTCCTTTCAGTGATTGGCAGAGCACAAACATGGTCCGTTTTGCCCTGAATTTTATTTGATTTTTAAATATATTTTATTTATTTATTTATTTATTTACAAGCAGAGAGAGAGATAGAGAGAAGAAAGACAGAGAGAGAGAGAGAGAATGGGCATGCCAGGGCTTCTAGCCACTGCAAACGAACTCCAGATGCATGCACCCCCTTGTGCATCTGGCTTACGTGGATCCTGGGGAATTGAACCTGGGTCCTTTGGCTTTGCAGGCAAATGCCTTAACCACTAAGCCATCCCTCCAGCCCTATTTTTTATTTTTATTTTTTTATGAGAGAGAGAGAGAGAGAGAGAGCACCAAAGAGAAAGAATTGGCACACCAGGGCCTTAGCCGCTGCAAATGAACTCCAGACGCATGGACCACCTTGTGCGCCTGTGGCCCCTGTGTGCATGCATCACTTTGTGCATCTGGCTTATGTGTGTTCTGGGGAGGCAAACCTGGGTGCTCTGGCTTTGCAGGCAAAGCGCCTTAACTACTAAGCCATTTCTCCAGGCCCCACCTTTTAAATTTTTTTATAGGCAGGACTTGGTGTCTGAATTCAGTAGACAACCCCAAAATGATCACCTTTTGATGCTGTTCCTGGAAAATGAACAAGACCAAGCAAACACACACACCCACACCCACACCCCACCTTACAAAGGGCAAAAAAATAAAAACCTAAAGCATCATCAGTGCGCTTCCCAATGTGGAAGCGCAGTGCCAATGGTGTCTGGATTCTCATTAGGGGAGGCTCAGTTTTCTGCATGAGATTCTCAGGCAGTAGAGCTGAAGCTGCCACATGGCCTGGGTCAAATCCCCTTACCCAACAAAGTTGGCCAAGTTACCCAATTTCTCTATTTCTCAGTTTTCTTGTTTGTAAAATAGAATATGAGGCACTACCTACCTCATGCAATTGTTCCAAAGATCAATGAGACTTTTGTTGTTTGTTTGTTTTTCTGTTTTTTCTGTTTTTTGAGGTAGGGTCTTGCTGTAGCCCAGGCTGACTTGGAATTCACTATGTAGTCTCAGGGTGACCTTGAACTCATGATGATCCTCCTACCTCTGTCTCCCTCCCAAGTGCTGGGATTAAAGGCGTGTGCCACCACACCCAGCTCAAAGAGCTATTTTTTTTAAACTTTTATTTTTTATTTATTTATTTTTTTAGAGACAGACAGACAGAGAGAGGGGGAGAAGGAGACAGACAAGAGATGGGCGCGCCAGCAGCCTCTCAGCTGCTGCGAACGAAATCCAGATGCGTGCGCCCCCTTGTGGTCAAGTGTGGCATTGCGCCCTTGTGTCACTTTGCATCTGGCTAAACATGGGACCTGGAGATTGGAACCGCTGGACATTGGAACCAGTGTTCTTAAGCTTAGGAGGCAGGCGCCTTAACCCCTAAGCCATCTCTCCAGCCCGACAATTTTTTTTTTATTGACAGCTTCCATAATTGTAGACAATATCCTATGATACTTCCCCCCTTCCCCCACTTTCCCCTTTGAAACTCTACTCCCCATCATATCCCCTCCCCCTTTCAGTCTGTCTTTCAGTTTGATGTCATGATCTTTTCCTCCTATTATCATAGTCTTGTGTAGGTAGTGTCAGGCACCACAAGGAGATTGGAACCAGCATTCTTCGGCTTAGGAAGCAGGTGCCTTAACCGCTAAGCCATCTCTCCAGCCCTCAAATAGCTATTTTTTGAGCAGCGATGCATTGCCCCAGCCTGCATAAGGAAAGACTTGTTGCTCAGCTGTAGGGAGGACAGCTCACAAACCCTCCGCTTCTCTGGACCCCTAAGTGGTCCCAGTTGCAGTAAGGGGCCTTGTAAGTTGGAGAGATGGCTTAGTGGTTAAGACACTTGCCTGCAAAGCCTAAGGACTCATGTTCAACTCTCCATATCCCACATAAGCCAGACACACAGGTTTATGAAAGGCATCATGCATGGGTACAAGATGGCACATGCATCTGGAATTTGATTGCAGTGGCTGGAGGCCCTGGCACCAATTCTCACTCTCTCTCTCTCTCTCTCTAAAAAAAAAAAAGAGCCGGGCATAGGAGGATCACCGTGAGTTTAAGGCCAGCCTGAGACTGCATAGTGAATTCCAGGTCAACCTGGGTGCGGGGGTTGGGGGGGGTGTAACAGTAGCTGGGTGTGGTGGCGCATGCCTTTAGTCCCAGCACTCAGGAAGCAGAGGTAGGTGAATCACTGAGTTCAAGGCCACCCTGAGATGACATAGTGAATTCCAGGGCAGCCTGAGCTAGAGTGAGACCCTATCTCAATAAATAAATAAATAATAAAAATTCAAAAAGAAAAAAGGAAAAGAAGTGGCCCTGGGAGTGAGGTGTGGGGATGGGGGTATAAAAGCTGGGCCATTTAGACTCTGCAGGACCCTGACAGGCAAAAGTTGCCCTAAGCTCCTGACTTGGTTGGCTGGGGCCCACAAAGCCTGCGTGGCACATCCAGTTCCACTTTCTCTAGGCGGTCCCCTCAAAGGTGTTAAGCCCTAACAAGCGCCTCACACCCAAATTCTGTCTCACCTACTGTTTCCAGAGAAGCCAGCCTGTGGCAGTATCTGTTGAGTACTTAAGTGTCACCTGGCACCCAGTGCACGCTGTACAAGTGCCTGTTAAACACAATTAAAGAAACCCTCTGACGAGGTAGCACCTTCATTGTTCATCCTCTTAGAGAAGATGCTTATGTCAGATTAGCATAAAGAGTTCCAGCCAATCAGGACGAGGCACGCTAACCCTGATACAGCTGCTGCTCTACTGCTATAATTGGGATTTAGCATCTTATTTTTTTTCTTCTTCCACTGTCATTTTTCCTATGCTTGATCTTACACACTCAGTGTTTCCTTTGTCTTAGGGGTACTTTCTGTCATTTTAAATTTCGTTTCAACGAATTCGGCTGATGTTTTGAATGAGCCTTCTCGGGATGGGTAGGTCTTATCAGTGTAGAGTCCACTCAGGGAAAGCTGTTCTCTGTCCGTGAACCAAGAGTGTGAGTGAGCAGGCTGAAGCATAGGGACTACAGTCTTCACCGCAGCATAGTCAGATTTCCTCTGCACATCTGTGGCCATTTTCATCCATCAATGCATTTGTTCATTCATTCATTCAAACAACACATCTTCACGCCCACATCCCTCAGCCATCCTGCTTTGTCAGGAACAAAGAAGTGAAGAGACACTGGGAAGGCAGAGGTAGGAGATCCGCTGAGTTCGAGGCCAGCCTGAGACTACACAGTGAATTCCAGGTCAGACTGGGCTAGATGGAGACCCTACCTCGAAAAACCAAAAATTAAAATTAAAAAAAAAAATGTGCAGAGGGAGACAAACACAGTGTGGGGATGAGGTGCACGCCTGGGGCTTTTCATTAGGGAAGCGCTCTCAGGAAAGATGACATTGGAGCTAAGAACTCAAGGTTGAAAGTCCAGGAAAGTGCCCAGGCAGCACATTCAGACAGGAAGTGCCAAGCCCCTGAGTGATGGGTGCCCGGAGTAGCAGGGAGGCCACTCTGGCTAGAGAAAGGTTAGCAGGGCAGAGCGTAGTTGGAGAGGGAAGGCTAAACCTGGAAAGGAATTTGGATTTAATTCTAAAGACCAAGAGAACCCCAAGTAATTTCACGAGGCTGGCAATATTTTTGTTTTTGTTTATGTTTTGAAAAGAGCATGCTGATTAAATACATGCTCTATACTGATGAAGGGCAATGAATGATAATTTACTAAAAGATTCAGACACGTTCCAACTCCCAGGTGACGCTCTACTTTAGCATTGCATCATAGTTGCTATGGGTTTTGGGGTGAGCCTGTGACTGCTTTATGAGCTTCTATTAAAATACTAAGAAGGAACAACATTGTAGATTAAAATCAGTGCTGGACCCCCACCCTGAAATGGGCATCCTGCCTACGCTTGGAAATTCTGTCCACCTAGGAGATTACGATCAGAATTCATTTTGTATATGAGTGCAGGTTGCCAATAAAAAATTTTTCAGAAAGCACCTCTGCCCATCCTATTTCCTCACCAAGCTCATTCCTTCTCATTTCCATTCACAGGGTGTCATTTATAGCATTAGACAATCTATGTAAATCATCCAGTGACCGCCCTTAGTTCTAGCCTCCCTCAAATAATGATTAGCTATAGGATGGCTTTCTGTGGGTGCCTCTATGGCTTCTATGCCTGCAAACTAGAACAGACTATATAGTGGCCTCCTAAAGCCCAGAACTTACCCACTCCTGCCTCCCAAGGAAGGACTACATGTAAATGTTTGACTTTTATTCTCCCAGGCTGGGTGGGAATATGCCCATCAACTCCAGCCCACTAAAGACAAGATGTGGAGGGAAACTGTGCTCAGGAGAGCGCACCCAGATCTCAGGGAAAGAGAAGAAAGCAATCTGGAAGGGCTGGAATGAAGCTGGCCAGCCAATGTGTCCAAGGAAGAAGCTGAGATCTGGGGGAAACATACCACTTTGTATAATTGGGTGACTGGTGCATAGGGTGGGCAGAGGGGACTAGGAAGAACTGTGTGTGGGCAGAATCCAGATTTCTCTCAGGGAGAATACTGCAGAGCAGAGAAAGCATTAAAGGCTCTAAGCGTACCTTATATCACAACCTCGGGCACCTAAAAACCATACGAGGTGTATCTTTCTTTTCCCTGATGTTAAATTGCCGGGATCATTCCAGAAGTGATGGGGCATACCTTTAATCCTTCCATTTGGGAGACTGAGGCAGGATTGAGGATTGGAGGCCAGCCTAGGCTACTGACTGAGCACCTGCTTCAAAACAATGTGTGCACACACACATGCACATGCATGTACACACACACACACATATACTCACAGATAGCAACTTTACTTTTTCTCCCTGAGTTACTGTTATTTATTGCTGATAACAAAAATGAGAGTCAGGGGCTGGAGAGATGGCTTAGCGGTTAAGGCACCTGCCTCCTAAGCCTAAAGATGCTGGTTCCAATCTCCAGCGGTTCCAATCTCCAGGTCCCATGTTTAGCCAGATGCAAAGTGATGCAAGGGTGCAATGCCGCACTTGACCACAAGGGGGCGCACACATCTGGATTTCATTCATAGCAGCTGAGAGGCTGCTGGTGCACCATCTCTATCTGTCTTCCTCTCCCTCTCTCTCTGTCTCTCTCCAAAATAAAAAAAAAAAGTCAGCTTTTAAGAAACGTTGAAAAATCTCCCTCTCCTCACTCCATCCCATCTATACCTACCTACACACACACACACACACACACACACACACACCAGGCAATCTTGGAAAGCGATGCCCAGCCCAAAGCCTGCGAGTTTATAGCATTTCAACTAATTCTCAGGTTTAGAAGCAACACTGAGCCAACATTGTGAATGAATGGCATGCAATGAGCTCAGTTAACGCAGACTGCCAATTAGAAATCCCATCTTAATTTAAAATGTCTTCAGGCCAGGGATATAATTCACTAGTATGATTGTGTGTTGAGTAGGTGCAAGGCTCTGGGTTTCATCCCAGCACCACAAAGAAAGAATAAAAATGCTTTCTTTAGCAATAAGCAGATGGCTCGGTGGTTAAAAGCACTTGCTGCTTAAGTGTGAGGGACTGTCGGTGCTGGAGACCACCAAGTTCAACTCCCCCAGGGAAGAAAAAGCTGGACATGGCCTTTAGAGGAAACCGTATCACTGGAGCTTGCTGATGGACAAGTTCCATCAAGTCCAGGTTGGAGGAGAAACACTATCTCAGGCATTACACACACGAGTGATAAAAGAAGGACACCCCATGTTCTCTGGCCTCTGTACCCAATCGCATGGGGTTTTCACATCTGTACACACTCATACATAAGGAACACATCACACACACACACACACTACACACCCCATACCTCATATATACTCGACGCTTACATGCACACACATGCTCAAAAAATGGGTTTCTTTAAATCTTTGGTTAATGTATGAAATACGTTAATCCCACTTGAACAATTCAGGATTGAAATCATCATGTACCAGATAAAAATGATTCAAATAAGAAACGCCTTACCCAACAGGGAATGGGCTGGAACTAGTCCCCTGGAATCAGCACGTTGTCTTTTCACTTTTCTAGGCGATGGGTTGGCAGAGATGCTTTCAGACTCCTTCCGAATATTGCCACACGAAAGAGGCAGGATGTGGAGGAAGACTATGAATGAACCCATGAGAAGGGAAGATGGCTCCCCCTTCACCCTCACAGCTGCTTTGGCTGAGCTATGAAATAAACAGACGGAAGGCTGACTAAGCAGAGAAAACAATATTTAATTACATACTCATGAGAGTCAGGGCTGGAGAGATGGCTCAGTGGGTAAGGCACTCACAGGCAAAGCCAAAGGACCCAGGTTCAATTCCCCAGGACCCATGTAAAGCCAGGTGTACAAGAGGGCGCGTGTGTCTGGAGTTCATTTACAGTGGTTGGAGGCCCTGGCACACCCATTCTCTCTCTACCTGCCCCCCTCAAATAAATACAATATTTTTTAAATAAATTATGAGTGTCAAAGAAGTGGCAGATTAATGAAGTGCAGATAGGGGCTTAGGGAGCTGGGGTGGTGAGACCAGTTAGGAAAGGTGAGGCAGAAAATACATGACAAATCAAAGTTGTACAGTTATGCAGATGTTTTCCCAGTGAAATAAATTATTGAGAGCATTGCCCTTCCTGATATAACTTACTGAGGTGAATTTCCTAAACACATGGACATGTTCTTCTACAAAAGGATCACTTTTCACAGACGCTGTGATCTGTAGTTTTTCAGAACAACCGGCTCAAAATAAAGTGCATTTTGGAGGTAGCATATTCGGTTCTCCTACAACCGTATCTTGGCATGGTGGGTCCAATGAGGACAGCATGATTAGACCTGGGGCATGATCTCTCAGGGCTCTTAAGTTTCTTGTAGGTAAAAGACTGGTCAATCCACAGATCGGCCTCTTAGAATTTACCTGCAGGCAAGGCTGGAGACAAAGGCCAGAAGCATGGCACTGACTCAGTAAACGCACAGAGCTGGCTTCCAAGTCTCAAAGTATCTCATTCCTGCTTCTGATACTGAGGGCTGGAAGCAGGGATCTGTGTCCCAGAGCAGAGCACAAACTTCCGCCAGGCCTCCGTTGTCTTTCACAGAGCAGAGATCTCTCCGAAGGGAACAAGCTCCAGAGAGACGCTCAGGCCGCTGAAGGGACCACGGCCATATACCCCAGGGTACGAAGCTGCACGCCTTTGAAGCCCTGAGCTCTCACGGGGGAAATGGGTTGCGGCTATTTTCTTAAGCTGGAGGCCTTCTGAAACCAGTCCTCCCTGTGCTCTGTAATTAAAACACATAGAGGAAGAGGAGGATTCTACTTTCCCCATAAATAAACAGAAAATAATGAAGAAATGTTGGGAACTGGCATGGACTGCAAAGTTTCATGGCTGTCCTCTTATTATTTTAGCACAACATAAATTTGTGTCTAAAAGAATTATTTGATAACCATAACCACAGTTCCTAAAATAATTAAGACCTATGATCATATTTTGAAAAAATAGCTTGATAAATGCGCCCTCCTATGTAACTAGGTAAACCAAAGAATGCTCAAGTTGGGTGTGTGGCTGTCTTATGTGAATACTGACAGCAACACCTGGGGACAACCAAAAGCCTAAAGGGACCTTTATCATTGTACAGGGCCCTATTCTTCAACGTGGGCTATGGCCACCGTTCCTAGCCTAGGGTCAGAAGGAAGCAGCGCCACCAGGCAACAGACACAGCGTTTGGGATGTTTCCATTTTAATTAGTATGCAGGTATGACAAGTACATTAGGTTTACGGCAGAATTCACGTGGCACTAATGCAGAACAGAATGCCAAATGCACAGACATCTCACTATCACAAGGACATTGTGAGGTGGTAGCTCCACCCACAGGGGTGCTGACTGGCCATCCTCCCTCTAAGGCGTTTGGTGGAACCATGTACAGACTCCTCATTTGGCCCACAGGGCCCCGTCACAGCACCGCTGATGAGGATGAGGTGGCTACAGAACTGCTGTCTGGTCTTCCCTCTCCTCCCAATATTAGAAATTCTGGGCCATCCATCTTCAACGTCCTGCTTACATTTTTTTTTCAAGACCAATCATACGTGACTACCTTCTTTAGACTTTTTTTTTAAGTTTCTAGTAGAAATGCAGTTTATCTTGAATTTCAGTTGTCTTTCAGAAATGGGTTACACAGTGTTGGTTAATGTTTTTAGATACAAATGCCTATAGTCAAAGCAGAGTGCAAAATTTGCCCATCTCTCACTGTACAAGTAAAAGGAAGAAAAAGCAAGCTCTTTGTTCATTAACTTGCTAGTGGCTTTTCTCTCTAAGAGGTTATTCAGCCTTGCTTCACTTTTAGTTACAGCAAATATATATATATATTAGACTTTTTCTCTGTACCCCATATGCAAAACCAACCACTTAGATGGACTGAGCAGGAATCAATCATTTTTTGAGGGTGTGGTGTGGGGGGTGCCAATTTTCCATGTTTTTCTGTGTAAGGCTCAACACCTCTTTCTTCTTCATATTCCCCAAATTTAAGAAACTCATCTTGGGCTGGAGAGATAGCTTAGCAGTTAAAGCACTTGCTTGCGAAGCCTAAGAACTCATGTTCAAATCTCCAGGTCCCACGTAAGCCAGCTGCACGGTGAAGCAAGCATTCAGGGTTGCACATGCACACAAGGGGGTGCACCTCTGGAGTTCGTTTGCAGTTGTTGAAAGCCCTGATGTGCCCATTTTCTCTCTCTGAAAGAAAGAAAGAAAGAAAGAAAGAAAGAAAGAGAGAGAGAGAGAGAGAGAAAGAAAGAAAGAAAGAAGAAAAGAAACAAAACTCATCTTGAGTAATCCAAGTATCTTAAACTCCACTCACAAAACAAATCATAGGGTTATTCTTTTCCCTATACAAACTTTTATCACAAGACTCAAGGTCACATGCAGTTATCACTCAGTAGCACCTCCTCTCAAACCCCCTGTGCTCTGGTTGCTAAGCACTTAGCTTTTCAGGAACAAAGTCGCTAAGAGCTAAGAAGGAATGATGAATGAGCCCAGCCTCTTAATTTTGCAAGTGAGGAAACAGACCCGGAAGGGATGTGAACTGTCAGAGCTTCATGGTACTAATTATCAGGACTTGTCATGGACCTTCACCACATACCAGTGGCCCAGTGGGAGCATGCTCGCCTAGCATATTCAAGACACTGGCTTTGCACCCCCAGGATCACACACACACACACACACACACACACACACACACACACAAAGCTGTCACTGCCTTGCTCAGCCACTCCCAATCTCTTCCCATCCTCCCAGAGTCAAAGCCCACCCTCAGCAAAGACCATCCACGCCTGAAGCTTCGCCTCCAAGGTCACCACTGCACCCTCTCCCTCCGGGGACTTTATCCTTACAGTTCTCCTTGCCAGCAAGCTCTTCTTCCAGAGGTCCAAGCAACACCCTCCCTTTCTCTCTCCTCTCCTTCAGAGAAGTCAAATGTCACTACCAGAGGTGGCTTCCCTGAAGGCTCCACTTAAACAGAACCATCCTACTCCCCCACAACCCCCCCCCGCACCACTTTCCTCTGGCACCTTCATCAGCCAGCAGATGGCATATTTGCTTATTGTCTGACTTTCCTCAGTGGACTGTAACCTCAACAGCAACGTCCCTGCTGGATTCCCCAGTTCCTGGTAGGTGGCGGGCACTCAGGACACCCGGAGAATCAGTTCGTTTTATGTGGCAGTGTCAGGAAGATGCAGGATCCCACTTCCTTCATCTTCGCAATAACCCGGGGAAGAAGCAGTATTACAGTTTTCACCATCATCATCACTTCTGGTGAAGAAACTGAGGCACTTCTGAGAAGTTAAGTAACTTTCCCGAGATTATCCAGCTCTCAATACTAGGAACCCAGGACTGGAAACCAGGGCACCGTCTCTTGAATCGTCAGGAGAGTTTATTGTACCACTCTTAGCTGTAACAAATAATTACTTCCGTATTTTTCCACTGTACCAGCATTTTAGAAATCGAAATAATCAAAGTAGGAATTCAAAATGTTAAGCTTCCCGTGTGTGTGTGTGTGTGTGTGTGTGTGTGTGTGTGTGTTTGTGCTCAGACTGGTAAACAAGGGCAGAAATGTGAGCCACCAATTACGCTGTACTTCAGCCTCTAATTGAGGGAACCACTTCCACAAAGGCTGTGCCTGTGAATTACAGACGTGTGCTGCACCACTGGGATTATCGTGATTAGCACTGGTCCAAAAAGGGAAAGAGAAAAAAAAAAAAAAAAAAAAGGCACAAAAGCTGCAGCCCCGATTGGGACCACAGGGCCACGCAGAAGGCCCCTCTGGGATGACAGTAGTTCACCCATGTCCCCTGCTTATTAGTGTAGAACACCCTGGTGATTCACACAAGGGAACGTGTAAGCCTTGGAATTATCACCTACCAGAGGGTAGGCTGATACAGCTTTATCTGAGGTTACGCAATCATTCCAGTGTGGAAATACCATAAAGGAATTTATCCCATAGCAATGAAAGCGGGGTGTATTCCCTGGGAAGTAGTCCCGGAAGACTGTCAGGAAATTTTCACTGTCAGACCTCATAGTCCAGACCAGGCAAACGAGTTTGGGAAGAAAAAAAAAAAAAAAAAAAAAAAGAAAAAGCCAAGGATGAGGCCAGCGACTGTGTCCAGTTTAATTTGTGACTTAAACAGAACCCCTGGCCCGGACCTGGCAGGGGCTTGCATGGGGACGTGTAAGCATAGACAGCAGGGTATGCAGCCTGTGGGACAGCAAATTCCCTACCTTACTATTGTCCTGACCTATTTTCTTTCTTTTTTCTTTTTTTTTTTGGTTTTTCCAGGTAGGGTCTCACTCCAGGCTGACCTGGAATTCACTCTGTAGTCTCAGGGTGGCCAGGGTGGCCAAGCACCACCCCCCACCCTTTTTTTTAAACAGGTTCTCATATGGCCCAGGTTTGTCTTCAGACTCACTGTGTAGCTGAGAAGGAATGACATGGAATTCCTGGTCCCCCTGCTGCCACTACAGGATTATTAGTATGAGCCACCACACCTGACTCAGTAAAAGCTTTTTTGTTTTGTTTTTTTTTCCAAGGTAGGGTTTCACTCTAGCTCAGGCTGACCTAGAATGCACTCTGTAGTCTCAGGGTGGCCTCGAACTCACAACGATCCTCCCACCTCTGTCTCCCCAAGTGCTGGGATTAAAGCGTACGCCCGGCAGGTTTACTATTTTCTTCAGCGAGCCTCGAACCCTTGCATTCTATTTTTTTAAATTTTTATTTGTAAGCAGGGACAGAGGAGAGACAGACAGAATGGGCGCGCCAGGGCCTCCAGCCACTGCAGACGAACTCCAGACACTCCACCTTGTGCAGCTGGCTTACGTGGGTCCTGGGGAATCGAACCTGGGTCTTTTGGCTTTGCAAGCAAACACCTTAACCTTGCATTCTCTATCTGCTCTAATCTCCCCACCCCCCACGTGTGCCCTGCACCTGCCCACCTGCTGCACCCCCATCCCCACCACCATCAGAACAGTGAGGAAGAGGAGGAAAAAGGCCCGGGAAGGGCAAAGGGGTGTCCCCAAGCACCTGTCACCTGGCAGGCCCTACCCCACCCACCTTGCCCTTCCACCTGAGGCCCGTCCCTCGTCCCGGAGGCCGAGGGGCAGGGCCAGCATGGGCAAGCCGGGGACTGCCCAGCGCGGGTCCCCGCCCCGAGCCCGAGGCTTGAGCCGGGCCCGGGGAGCCTTTAAATGCCGCCCAGCCCCTCGCCACCTCTCTCTCTCTCTCTCCTTCGCTCTGTCTCTCTAGGACCCGCTCTGCCTCCTCCTCCTCCCCCAGCGCATCCACCTCCCTCCGGTCCGCGCCGGCCGCGGGAGCGCGTGTGCGTGCGCGTGTCCGTGCCTGTGTGTGCGCGCGCGTGCGCGTGCGCGGCGGCCCGCCTCGGACCCGCGCAGGGGCCGCCCCGGGGATCCCGCGCTCGTCCCGCGCCGGTCCACTGCCGCCGCCACCGCCGGGGCCCCTTCGCCTCGCAGCCCGCGGCCCGCGGCCGCCCGGTACGGACCATGGCGGGGTCGATGGCCGACGGTGACGCCGTCGTGGTGAGTGTGGCGGGCGCCCGCCTCCGCCGGCGGGGAGAGCGGGGGGAGCCAGCTGCAGGCCCAGCCCGGGCACACCACCACCCCGACCTCGCCCGGCAGGGGAACGGCACCGGGGTTCCTGAGAGCCGGTGCACGGGGTGTACCAGGGAAGGGGGGCACGGGAGGGGCTGGGGTGCACCAGGGGAGGGAGGAGCCGGAGGAGCCGGGGTGCTGGGGTGCACCAGGGGAGACACCGGAGGAGCTCCAGGGTGTTGGGGTGCACCAGGGGAGGGAGGCACCGGAGGAGCGAGGGTGTTGGGGTGCACCAGGGGAGGGAGACACCGGAGGAGCCGGGGTGTTGGGGTGCACCAGGGGAGAGAGGCACCGGAGGAGCCGGGGTGCTGGGGTGTACCGGGGGAGACACCGGAGGAGCTCCAGGCCCCAGGGTGTTGGGGTGCACCAGGGGAGGGAGACACCGGAGGAGCCGGGGTGCTGGGGTGTACCGGGGGACACCGGAGGACACCAGGGTGTTGGGGTGCACCAGGGAGGGAGGCACCGGGAGGAGGTGTTGGGGTGCACTAGGGGAGGGAGACACCGGAGGAGCCGGGGTGTTGGGGTGCACCAGGGGAGAGAGGCACCGGAGGAGCCGGGGTGCTGGGGTGTACCGGGGGAGACACCGGAGGAGCTCCAGGCCCCAGGGTGTTGGGGTGCACCAGGGGAGGGAGACACCGGAGGAGCCGGGGTGCTGGGGTGTACCGGGGGAGACACCGGAGGAGCTCCAGGCCCCAGGGTGTTGGGGTGCACCAGGGGAGGGAAGCGCCGGAGAAGCCGGGGTGCTGGGGTACACCAGGGAAGGACGACTTGACCACCGGGGCGAGATGCTCCTCCCTCCCTCCCCCCCTTGCAAGCACCAGCCGGGTGTGTGCACGGTGCACGTGTGAGTGCACGTGGGTGAGTGTGTCCCCGGACCCCCACCCCACACCCCGATGTCCTGGGGACTTCCTCCTTGGAAAAGGGTGCAGTGCAAGGGGGGATGGGTGGGTGTATGGGGGGGTTCCGGGAGAGAAGCGGACAGTAAAGCCACGTTCCCCTCCCCCCTCCCAGGACAGGCCCCAGGCTTTTGTGGTTGGAGAAGGGACCACCCACACAGGCTTGGGCTCCCCCTTCCCTCCCCTTTGAATCTGATCTGGTTCTGAAGAGGCCGGGGGAAATCTTTGAGGTTTGAGCTAAGCTAGTGCAAAGGCGCCCCCTCCCCGCCCTCCTCCCGGGTTTGGTTACACGGTTATTTAAAGGGGCCCTGAAGGGGCGAGGTGTGTGGACAAGGTGTGTGTCTGTCTGTCTGTGCTGCTGTCTGGGCTCTGCCAGATTTGTGTGGGTTCTTCCCTTCAACCCCTAAGCAAAAAAAAAAAAAAAGAAGAAGAAGAAGAAGAAAGAAAGAAAAAAAAAGCCTGTGGAAAGCCAATCTGTGTGCTTCTATTTTTAGAAACTTGATGATGGGCACTTAAACAACTCCCTGGGTTCTCCAGTTCAAGCCGACGTGTACTTCCCACGACTGGTAAACGATTGTGTTTCAGTGTTGTCTTCCTTTCGGCTGCATTTCTCTTTTTGCGTTTTCAGACCCTGGGCATTCCGAGGGCATGGCTGGTCTCCAGCGGCCTGTAAACTTCCTGTGTCTCCTCCCTCCTGTTGCAGATAGTTCCATTTTGTGGACACATTAAAGGTGGCATGAGACCAGGCAAGAAGGTGCTGGTGATGGGCATCGTAGACCTCAACCCCGAGAGGTAAGAACATTGCCGTAGATAATCAGGCAGTGGCAGGGCCCTGCCCACTCCCGCTGTAGCTCAGTCTCCTACTGTCTGTTGCTGGTGGAGAGTGCCAAGAAAGTACCATGTTCCCATGAAAAGAATGTTTATGAATCCCAGCCATCATTTCTCCAGATAGCTATTTATATCAGAGATGATAAAAATAGAACCATATTTTCTCTTTGACCCTTAGGGGAGGCCCAAGGAGTTTTTCTTTCTTTCTTTCTTTTATGGTTTGGAAACATGATGCTTGAAGCAAAAACTATCAGTATGAATAAGAACTAAACTTTATCAAATATGATTTCGTCTAATTTCCTGGACTTTTTTTTTTTTTTTTTTTAGAATTCTGAGGTAGAGTAACACAAGATGGATGGGGGCTTGGGGCTTTTGAAATCTTTAGTTTCAATCATTTCCAGTTGCACAGAAGGTGACAAAAATCTGTTGGTTGGAGTGTAATCCCACTTCTCTAAACCCAGGTGTTAAAAAGTAGTCCATTAAAAGGACGCAAACCCGTAGGAGGAGGGCATGGGTATCAATCCAGCTTTGGATACGTGACATGATTTTCTTTGCAGCTTTGCCATCAGCTTAACCTGCGGTGACTCGGAAGATCCCCCTGCCGATGTGGCCATCGAACTCAAAGCAGTGTTCACAGACCGACAACTCCTCAGAAACTCTTGTATATCAGGGGAAAGAGGCGAAGAGCAGTCAGCAATCCCTTACTTTCCGTTCATTCCAGACCAGCCGTTCAGGGTAGGTACTTTGGGGCTTTGGCTGCAGCCACTGGCAGGGCCGCGATGTTCTTATCCAGCGTGTGCCAAAAGCTCTTGAAGAACTTCTGCGTGCCCAGGAAATTTGTCACTCAGTCATGAAAACAATAAAAAAAGAGGTCAACTTGCTGATAGAAAGTAATACTTGATACAGTAGCTCTTGGTTCTGTTTAGCTCATATATTTAATATCTGCTTGTATATGTTTCCCAATGACATCGAAGAAATGCTTAATTGTATTTCTGCTTAGCTAATATGGCAAATATTAATTAATTCATATATGGGGGGCACAAGTAGGGGTGGAATTCAGGGCCTTGTGCACACTAGGCAAAGAGCTCTACCACTGAACCACATCCCCTACCCTGTTTTTACTTTGTATTTTGAGACAGGGTCTCATTGAGTTTCCCAGGCTGGCCTTCAATTCACGCTAATCCAGATAGTTCTTGGATTTATGATCCTCTTGCCTCAGCCTCCCAGGTAACTTGAATTATAGGCCTGTACCAATAGGCCCAGCTGCAAGCATTAATTTAGTAAATATTTTCTATGTTAAATATAATGAGTATTAGACATCTAGTGATTACCTAGATCACAACCAAGAGTCTGGTTATTAAATATTAATATCCAGAATTTTCTTCTTTTTTTTTTCTTCTCTCAGCCTTTAGCTCAAAAACTTATTAGTTATGACTTTAAAAATAAATTAGCCAGTATCATTTCCTTTTCGCCTGTCCTCTCTGCTAGTGAGGCCATATCTATATATTTGTTTCCCCCCCGGGTTAATTTAGCCTCATCCAGTTTCATGGTCACGGGCTCTGTAGCTGACAGATTTCTTCCCTGGGGCCTGGATGAATATGAATTTCCTCCCCACTATCTTTGCAGGCAGGAAACACAATCCAAACTTGCCATCTCATTCAAGCAGCATTACCAGTGCCTTCCTCTCTGCAGGACCATGCCATATTAAGAGTCACGCAAGTCAGTTAGGACTCGCTGCTGTATCAGACCTGGTGGATGAGGTTCCCGTAGCAGCACATCCTGTTATCTGGTATCTCAATAATGGCAACTTATGAAAGCTCCGTGTTGCCCATGAGCCTGATCGAAACAGAACTACCCTTCATATGTTGCTGCTCGTGTGGCCTTGGCCTTGCGATTATTTCTTTTCTTTACTGGCTGGGGGCAAAAATAAAACTCCATGACTTTTACATCTGTTCTCCTTATAATCGCAGTCTTGGGAAGGTCCCTTCCTCCTTTATCCCACCCGATCCCCTTCTTGAGAATAGTAACGTCCTGCCAGATGTGGTGGCAAGTGCCTTTAACCCCAGCACTTAGGAGGCTGAAGTAAGAGAATTACCATGAGTTCAAAGCCAGCCTGGACTAGAGTGAGTTCCAGATCTGCCTGGGCTAGAATGAGACACTGCCTCCAAAAAATATAGATAGCTAGAATTGCCTTGTCCTTATGAGCGCCTCAAATCTGAATGCCCAATTCATGGTTGTAGGCAGCCAGAGCTTCTGTAATGTAATGTTGCCCAACAACAAAATGGAGCGAAATAGGCCTTTCTTGGTGGTATCATTTAAACAGCAATATGAATTAAGTATGGCGAATATGGAGTCTCTCCGTGCATGGTGACTACCGATGCTTTTAATAAATTCATCATAGCACTAAGCCAATAATTAAACTCTGTCATGAATTACCTAAAGAAAAAAAAAACTTTACCATGTGGAATCAGTATTTGTCTGGCTTAACAAAGCTTTGTTAATTATACATTCTTGGCCCCGTGGTAATTACTATGTGACCCTCCCTCTCTCTGCCCTACTGTGTGTGTCTAGACTATTAGATACTGCTAACAGATAGAGGCAGGACGGTTTCTCTGAAAGTGGGATGGAATATTTTTAAGGCTGGGGGTATGTGACAAGGAAGGCATTCAATGCCCTATAAAGAAATCTATGCTACTTTATATCACTTTGGGAATTCAGGCCGAAGCCCAAGCAGTTTTACAATCTTTAGAAGTGGAGAACAGTGGATTCTCAAGGTGTGTCCTGTTCCAGCCGCCCACCCTTGACCTTGGAACTTGGTGAAAGTGCAGACTCTTAGCCCTTCCCCTGGATCTCCTGAATTGAGAACTTGGGCATTGGACCCCAGCAGTCTGTTCTCACTCGGCCCTCTGCATAGTTCCAGAGCCTCCTGATGTTTGAGATGCACTAAGAATGCCCCCTTCCTTTCTCTAAAGTGAACTTCGGTTTGTGTCCCTCAGCATGGTTCACCTAGATCGCACAGTAAGGTTCCCATTTTGTTCCTCCCAGGTGGAAATTCTTTGTGAGCACCCACGTTTCAGAGTGTTTGTGGATGGACACCAACTGTTTGATTTCTACCATCGCATTCAAACGTTATCTGCAATTGATACCATAAAGATCAACGGGGACCTCCAGATCACCAAGCTTGGCTGACGGGACGGGACGTGACGTGAAGCACTCCTGTCAGGTCCCACAGCTACGTAACTGTCAGTCTGGAAGAAGTATCTAGCAACATCTGGAGACTTGAAAACACAAGGCAAGCCTCACTGTCTCGTCTTTCTGTGCACTTTAAAATCCAGAATGACAGCCTGGTCAGTGGTTTACCCAGAGGAAGACAGCTTTTGGACAAAGATACCACCGAGCCATTACTCCAATCAAAGTAATACATGGAGGTTGGACCTTTTTTCTTTTTTTCAGATTAAACTGAAATGGATTTATGATGATTTGTGATTTGGTAGCAAATTATTCATCACTTCAATGCAAGATGATGTTTAGAAATAAAAGTGCTAAAGGACATTAAGAACAACAACGGTACATCAAAATCAATGCAATTCAGCACTGAAGTGGAATTGTGTAGCACAACCAACATTTTAGTCAGGGTATTTACATAGAATGTAGGTTGTTCGAAGTTTGGTTTTGTTTTCTTGCGGGTTTTTTTCTTTTTGCACAGCATATTGTTAACTCAACTTTTCAAAACTCCTATTTATTTATATTCGATGTGTGTATTAATGTATCAGAGAATGAGCAGTATCTGCAAATTATGAGCTTAGGTCTAAGGGGGATTATAAATTGTAATCATAAAACAGGTAAGTCTATACCTTAAATACCTTATGATATTCTTCATATCCCTAAACTTAGACTTTCTTAATATAAATTGCTATCATTGCTTTTGGGGAAAATTTGCAGTATTTCTATAAAACTGCTTTTCAGATTTTTGTCGATTATGTGAAATTCTATTTGTATTCCTTTTTCTCCTTACTGTGAGTTAACACAGTATTGGCTTCCTTAAGATTAACTACTTCATAGGTTTACATAATAGCTCATTAAGTTGTTATTAAATTAATTGAAAGCATATAAGAGGTGATTGCATAGACAATTTTTAAAGTAACAATTATGTAAACTTCGAAATAGTATAATATGTTATAGTAAAAAGGATTCTGGCTGGACATGGTCGCGCACGCCTTTAATCCCAGCATTTGGGAAGTCAAGGTAGGAGGATCGCTGTGAGTTCAAGGCCAGCCTGAGATTATATAGTGAATTCCAGGTCAGCCTAGGCTAGAGAGAGACCCTATCTTGAAAAAAAAAAAAAAAAAAAACAAAAAAACCATGATTCTGGAATGCAGTGTAAAGCAGAAGCAGATTGCCCAAATCACTCACTTTGAAATAATTTATATCAACTTGAGCTGTGAGTTCATTGTTTAACTTTTCTTATGAAGCCCTCCCCAGTGTCCCTAAGTGATGTCTTTGGATCTTCAGTGGAAAATGCTTCTTCTGTGTCAGCTTGGGAGAGGTAGAATAAGGTGGGATCCAGATTTTATGAAAAGATCCACTTAGTTTATCTAAAAGGTTAACTCTCGGGACTCCAAGTCTTTGTAAATGTAAATGCTCCCAATGAAACTATGTTGCCCACACTTGTGGAACTGATCAATTATTTTAGACTCCAGCAAGAGGCTGCACACTTACAATAGTCACTGCAAGGCTAGGAGAGGTTGGAGCCCTAGGCATTGCATGCAAAATCAAAACAAAACAAAACAAAAAACACAAAGCAGCATTGGCCCTGAAGGGAAAGACAGCCCATTAGCATTGCTTTATCCAGGTAGTGGGGGAAGAGGTGCTGGGTGGAGGAACATTTATATATAATTTAGGTTTTGTTTGTAAGTGAACTGCGTCTTGTCAGGACAAGTCCTTGTCCTGCTTTGCTTTTGAACTTTTTTTTTTTTAACACGACACGCAGAGGCACTGAAGTGGTCACCTCATTTTCATGTGTTGAAAATGTAGACAGCGTTTTCAGTACCAAAGTCTAAGATAAATAAACTAAAATAGTGAAATTTTTTTATAGATGATATATTTGGATTCTTCTCAACTTTGAAACTGTTTAGCACAGTTCCATGGTGTTATATACAAAGATACTTTACCCACCACAGCTGGCTGCACAATGACAAGCTTTATGGACCAGCCGGCTTGTTCAGCCACAGTCTGCCAGGAGGGCCGTTGTGTGGCTCCGGCTCCGGGTATTTTCAAGCCTGTGATTATGTTGTCATGGCTTATAAAGCCACCTTTGAGGAGTGTTCATCAAGAGACTTAGAAAGCATCCTGGAATATATTTGTAAGGGCTTTGATATAACTCAGGGGGTAAGACCCTAGGGGAGGGCTCTTGTGAGTGGCCAAGCATGCATAATGTAGTGGAGTCTAGAACAGTGATTGGAAGTGACATTGTGTCCTCCCTACCTGTCAGCTAACTCATTAGCACCCGAGCCCCTAGGTGGCTTCCTGTGGCAATGCAGTGTTAACCCTTTGTTTCCTCAGAACTCAGTGGATTCGTCAGTGGTGACTAGGTTTCGGGATGGCTAAGTGAATGCATGCTACTGTCCTATTGGCTGGCTAGAAACCGGGGCATGATCATGCTGTGTCCTCAGCCGATGAGGTCTAAGGTGGAATTGCAGGATAGGAAGTGCAATTCAAAGCTTCGCAGGAAAGAAAGTATTTGCGTATGTAAGGAGTTATTTTTGACCAGAGTCCCAGTTTTACAATATCCAAAAACCAAGGGATAACAATCAGACTCTGGGGAAATAAGCGGCAGGCTTTTGACAATCTTTGCAGTAAATTGGAGTGAATGTGTACATCTACAAAGATAATAGAAACTAGTACTTTTTGAGCTATCCCAGAATTGTCTTAAAGTTACGATTATTATTTTTTTTTTATTTTGAAGCCCCATTTCAAACCTTACCAACTTCCGTTCAAAACCCCCTAAGAGATCCCTTTTACAATTGATGGTGTATTGAGTGGCGATCCATTTGTATTTAAAAGCAAGTATCTAAAAGAGGGAGGGGCCTTGTTGCCTTGAGAGAAGCCACCTTGGCATTTCCAGCATTACTGGAGAAGTAAGGTTCCTATGGTGAGATATTTTTCAAAGAAACACTTTCTTATTTACTGTGCGATGTAAAATGTTAAATGTGTTGTTACTTACGTCACTGCTGAAAGTCATTTGCACTATAATAAAGGAATTTTCTACAAGATGGCGTCCAGGTTACTACAAGCCAGGTATACTGTGTTTGTCATAGACCGTGTGGTACAGCAGTCGGTCCCTCAATCTCACACATTGGTTCTCATGTGCCTCCCACATGGAAGGAAAATGTCTCAGAGACTTCCAGAGACCTAATAAGCTTACGTTGTGGAGGCATGGGTTCTTTGTGAATAGTAAGTAAAATATAATAATGAAGTAATTTTGCATGCAGTAAGTTTACGCTTTGGTGTACAGTTTGATGAATTTGAACTCACTGTGTAGATTTAGAAGGTGACTGCTGTTTTTGTCATGGTGTGGAACCATTCATCGCCCAGCCATTCCCATTCCCATTCCCCTTCCCCGCGCTTTCTCTTTACACTTAAATTTGTTCACAATTGCTAACTTTGATCAGGCAGCCACAAATCTCCCTCCTTAGAGCTTTGCATTTTCCAGAATATTATAAAAGACAGAATCACACAACATTCACCCCATAATATTTTAGGGTTGTCTTCATGCCGCTCAGTGGTTTTTCTCTTTATATTACTGAGCAGTGTGCCACTGTTTCTTTATCCAGGCTCCTGTTGTAGGATACAGTGGGTTTCTTCCTCCCTTCTCTCTCTTTCTGTGTGTGTGCATGCGTGCGCGCCTGCCTTAGGCATTCCAAGTGCTGGAACGGTGGTTTTTTTTAATAAATCATTAACATCGTTTAGTACAGTATATACACAACAGCAAGACTATTCCCCTTGCATTCTCTTTCCTGCGGTTTTGAATGATTAGGGAGAGAATTTTGTTCTATGGCTGTACAGCCTACACATAAAACAAAACCTCCATACTATTGAGCTCACCAACGTTTTCACATAGATGATTAAGGAAGGCCAAGAAGTAAGTCAGCAAAATAGAGGGATGAGTGAGATAAGAGTGCAGTGGAAGGGAGAAGAGTAGACTAAAGAAGGTGATGGGAGGGGAGTGTGATCAAATTACATTATGCAAAATGTCAATTAAATGAATAAGATGTTAAAGACTGCATGATTTGCCAGGGCGTGGTGGCGCACGTCTTTAATCTCACACTCAGGAGGCAGAGGTAGAAGGATCATCGTGAGTTCGAGGCCACCCTGAGACTACATAGTGAATTCCAGGTCAGCCTGGGAAAGAGTGAGACCCTACCTTGGAGAAAGAAAGAAAGAAAGAAAGAAAGAAAGAAAGAAAGAAAGAAAGAAAGAAAGAAAGAAAGAAAGAAAGAAAGAAAGAAAGAAAGAAAGAAAGAAAGAAAGAAGAAAGAGAGAAAGGAAGGAAGAGAAGAAAGAAAGAGTCCTTTTAAAGGACTTGTAAAAATCTTGTTTGGGGGCTGGAGGGATGGCTTAGCAGTTAAGGCGCTTGCCTGCGAAGCCTAAGGATCCAGGTTCGATCCTCTAGATCCCACGTAAGCCAGATGCACGTGATGGTGCATGCATGTGTAGTTCATTTGCCGTGGCCAGAGGCCCTGGCGTGCCCATTCTCTGTCTCTCTTTTCTCTAATAAATAAAAATTTTTAAAAATCTCGTTTGAGCTGGGTGTGGTGGTGCACACTTTTAATCCCAGCACTCGGGAGGCAGAGGTAGGAGAATCGCCGTGAGTTCCAGGCCACCCTGAGACTACATAGTTAATTCCAGGTCAGCCTGGGGCCAGAGTGAGACACTACCTTGAAAAACCAAAAAAAAAAAAAAAAACTCATTTGGGCTAAGTAATGTCCCAGGAGGCAAACAACATGGTGCCTTACAACTTGTAAAGAAGCTAAGGGAAAGTGGTGGTGACCCGAGTGAACTCCCTGGAAGTTTGAAAATGAATTTCCAGACTTTGCGGCAGAAAATGCAAATTTTCTGAGTGCGCACAGGGCCGGCACCATTGCCTCCAGTCGCTCGCCTCCTAATCTCCTTGTTATTTCTCAGTGATTGATTTTTTTTTTCCCCTGAAAAAGGCAAAGAACTGCCTTGTGAAACACATACTTTGTAATTAATTAAAATGGGTGTGCCTAAGGTGCTGTAACACCACCTGCTGAAGAGCACAGGAGGAGAAAAACTACTGACTTGGCCTCTTACTCTGATATACCCTTCCATTGCCCGGGAGGAGATGGTGGCCAGGTGAGCAATTTGCAGGAAAGAGGCACCAGTGTTTGATAGCACAGCACACACAGTCCCAGTCTCTGAACAAGAGGCCCTGGCAAGCAGCAAGCCATCTGCAGGCCTTAGGCATGATGGGGAGTTGTGAGACCTTCCAAGCCTTCATGAGTTAGAACCATTTACTAACAGCCTCTCTTTCTGTCAGTGTTCTGTCATTCACCCTCACCTGACACACACACATACACACACACACACACACACACAAAACATGAGGCTTCACCATGTTGTTCAAGCTGGTCTTGAATTCCTGGGCTCAAGCGATCTCTCGCCTCAACCCTCCAAGCACCTGGAACAACAGGCAGGCATGTGCTACAGTGCCCAGCTGAAGGACAAGTGGCTGGAATCGGGGCACCCATGTCCCTAAATCAGCCACCTTCTCATTGCGGATACCAAATCTCTGACCAGATTCAACTTAGGGGAAAGAAAGAAATTTTGGCTTACAGTTCCCGAGGGTAGAGTCCACCACAGTGGGCAAAGTAGGCACGGCAGGAGCAAGAAGCTGATGTTGGGCTGGAGAAATGGCTTAGTAGTTAAGGCGTTTGCCTGCGAAGCCTAAGGATCCCGGTTCGATTCTCCAGGTCCCACATAAGCCAGCCTCACAAGGGGACGCACGCGTCTGGAGTTTGTTTGCGGTGGCACAGCCATTTTCACTCTCCCTCTCTCTCTTTCCCTCTCTCTGTCTCTAATAAATAAATAAAAATAAAATCTTAAAAAAAGAAAAAAGAAGCTGGTGTCACATTGTCACATCATCAGGGAAGAAATAAAGCAGCAAGCAGGGCCAGGGTGTAGCACCTAGAGGCCTTCTATCCCAGTGACACACTTCCTGTCGGAAGGCTCGACTTCCTAAAGGTTTCACAACCTTCCCAAACAGCAAGACCAAGTGCTCACTTGCACACAGGGGACATTTTGACATTCAAACCACTGTCGCCCTGCAGATGTGAGAAGTGTGTTCAGGTGGATTCCTTAAACCAACAGCCTTCTCTTTCCTCCTTTGGTCACGAGGATTGCAGTGGGCACTTGTGATGACATGTTTGAAGAGCCAAAGGTGACAACAGGTTGTACAGGACTAAAACATTCTTTGCAGCTGATGAAGCCAAAGTTTAAAATAATAATGACACCCTTTCTGTGACAACTCATTTAAAGCTTCATAAACTACCAGTGTAAAAATTGCAAAACCTCACAAGTGTTCTAATGCATCAGAATAGGTTTCTCACATAATTTCATTAGAGTTTTATTTTATTTAAAAATTTCAGAAAAAAAAAGAGAGAGAGAGAAAGAGCCTGGCATGGTGGTGCACGTCTTTAATCCCAGCACTTGGGAGGCAGAGGTAGAAGGATCACCGTGAGTTCAAAGCCAGCCTGAGACTACATAGTGAATTCCAGGTCAGCCTGGGCTAGAGTGAGACCCTACCTCGAAGCAAAAAAAAAAAAAAAAAAAAATTAACCAAGGGTAGTCCTAGTAGCACACACTATACTCCTAGCACGTGGGAGGTGGATTAATAGGAATTCACAGGAGCCATGTCTCAAGAAAACTTACAAAAACAAAAAAACAAAAAAAAACACATGCATCTAACCAAAGTTAGCAGCATACTGGGCAGCATTTAGGATGGTGTTTGAAATATGTAGTTAGGGTTTTTTTAATTCTGAATTACTATAACTATGGCAACATTAAAAAGCGGAAATTTCAGAGGTGGGAGGAGTAGTAATAAGTAAGGTGTGGGGGAATATGCTCCGAGTACATGATATGCATTCATGAAAATGGACTACTGTAACCTATAAAATAAACAAATTTGTACGGTTTGGAGAAAAAAAAGAAACAGTTTTCAAAAAAGAAACAGACATGACAGTAAAAGTAATCTTTGAGATCGAGGCCACCCTGAGACTACATAGTGAATTCCAGGTCAGCCTGGGCTAGAGTGAGACCTACCTCAAAAAAAATAAATAAATAAATAAATAACCTTTAGCAAAATATTAAATGACATATAATGTTATAAGTAAAAAATTAAGAAAATCACAAAACTAGTAAGCGACCATTGAAAACAATTTTTTAATGGTATCTTCATGGACTAGTATGATCTGTTAAGATTCCAGTTCACCATTCATTTATTCTAGATTTTTTTTAAGTCCTCAAATTAAATAAGAAACCACATGGAGCATAAGAATATAGTCTTTTGGGCTGGGGAGATGGCTTAGCGATTAAGGTGTTTGCCTATAAAGCCAAAGGACCCAGGTTTGATCCCCCAGGACCCACATAGGCCAGATGCACAAGGCCGAACATGTGTCTGGAGTTCGTTCACAGAGGCTGGAGGCCCTGGCGTGCCCATTTTCTCTCTATATATATCTGCCTCTTTCTCACTCTCTCTCTCAAAATAAATAAGTAAAATTTTAAAAAGCCCTTTGCCATGTGGTTTAAGATACCTAACGTTCTCTTTATCTTGTAAGTGATATAAGCTCCTGTCTGGATAGTCCCCTTATCAGTGTCCAAATTAAAAATAATTTTTAAAAATTCAGCCTCCTAAGTTGAAAAGGCAAATGCTGATTTTTTTTATTATGATTTTTTATTTTTTGGTTTTTCGAGGTAGGGTTTCACTCTAGCCCAGGCTGACCTGGAATTCACTATATAGTTCAGGGTGGCCTCGAACTTGTGGCAATCCTCCTACCTCTGCCTCCCAAGTGCTGTGATTAAAGGCATGCGCCACCACACCCGGTTGCAAATGCTAATCTTTTATAAAAAAATGTTTTTATTCATTGATTTAAGAGAGAAAGGCAGACAGACACAGAGAGAGTGCAGATGGGTGCACCAGGGCCTCTAGTTACTGCAAACGAACTCTGGTTCATGCTCCACTTTTTTTTTAAAATTTTATTGACAACTTCCATAAATGTCGACAATAACCCATGGTAATTCCCTCCTTCCCCCCACTTTCCCCTTGCAACTCCACTCTCCATCATGTTTTCCCCTCTCAATCAGTCTCTATTTTATTTTGATAACATCTTTTCCTCCTATTATGATGGTCTTGTGTAGGTTAGTGTTTCAGTGCTGGGCACTCCTCCGTCCCTTCTTCTCAGCACTATGTTGCCTTTTGGGTTCTCCCAGTGGTCATCACCATCTGAAAAGAGAAGCTTCTCTAATCAGAAGTGAGAGTAGCATTAATATGTGAATATGAACATTAAGTGTAGTGCTTTCAGGGCAGCTTGGTGGGAATAATATATACATTTAGCCAGACAAGAGCAGGCTTTATACTCCTAAGGCTCATGATCTCCCCTGCCATAAACTTTTGATTAGTTTTTTCAGTACCAGACATGTATTCCCTCCCATAGAGAGGGCCTTCAGTCCAATTAGGGAACAATTGGTTTCCCACGAGCAGACATGCCACTTTTAAGTTGCAAGACACTTAGGTCTGGCAGGATAGATGACTAAGCCCATAATGCATTGAACATACTCAAACTTTAGCTCCACAAATTTGGCATCAAAACACAAAGAAGTTGGAGTTCATTCACAGAGGTGTGCACATTCTCTATCTCTCTCTGTCTCTCTCAAATTAAAAAATATATATATTTGCAAGGAGAGAGAGAATGAGAATGGGTGTCCAGGGCCTCTTGCCCCTGCAAACAAAATCTAGAAGCATGCACCACTTTGTGCATCTGGTTTGTGTGGGTTCTGGGGGAACCAAACCCAGGCCATCAGGTTTTGCCAGCAAGTGTCTGTAACTGCTAAGCAATCTCCTCAGCCCCCAAATTCTCCAATTTTGATTAACCTGTCCTCCCAACCTCTTCCCTCCAGCCCCCTCTCTGGCTCTACTTTGACCTTTCTACCCTCAGGATTCTGCCCTTCTGCGCATATATCTACTATAACATCCCCTTAAGCCCTCTCCTCTCCTCCCTCCCTCCTGGCCTCTATTATTAACTTTTACTCCAACTCACATGCAAATCAAATATTTGAAAGTAGGATCCACATACGAGAGAGAACATAGAGTGTTTGACTTTCTGAACCTGTGTTAGTATAATCTTCCCGGTCCATCCACTTCCCTGCAAATTTCATAATTTCATTTTTCAGCTGATAAAACGCTATTTATTTAATCCGTCAGTTCCTGTGCAGTGTTTCCTGGGCCCTGGAAGATAGGATCAAGATGAGTCATGTCATGCTAGGCAATCCGCTTGCTTTTCTTGTCATTCTGATGAGTTTTGGGCCCCTGGCACTTGTCGCTGTCTGTGACAAGCAGGTTCTCTAACCAAAAAAGCGTCGATCAGAGATGATAAACATTGACATTGAGAAGACTTTTAATGGGTATAACCTGTCCTTGACGCTTCCTTCTAAGGCCTATGATGTTCCAAGCCATAGACTTCTGACCTGGTTCTTGGTGTCAGGCATGAATTCCCTCCCACTGAGCAGGCCCCACGTCCAATCAGAGAACAGATGGTTGCTCTGTAACCTGTACACCACTATTGCACCAGTGCGTGCATCTTGCTTGGCTGGTTGCTTTGTTCACGCTGTTAGTGACCCTTATCCCCTAGCAGCTCATAGAGCACTTTCCAGCTTGATGAGAGCTGGCCAGGAAGGGAGCTCGCTTCCATCTTAGTTTCAGTAAGATCTTTCCATGCCCTGCAACCCCAGCCTGCCGTGTCTTCAGCAATAGGGTCTTACCATTTTGTTCTGGAGGGTAACCAAGTGCTTTGGCAGTAGCCTGCATGGTTATGGGGGTGTCACGAACCACCCCTGACCAATAACTCACAGGTTAGGTTTTCTCCACCCCTACACGGTACTTCGCCCAAACTACATGTATGTATGTATGTATGTATGTATGTATGTATGTATGTATGTATCATCAATCCATCTATGTCTTTCTCTTTTTAAGACAGCTATACCTTAATTAGCCAGCCAAGAGGTGTGTTCTATGGTATTGATTGATGCAACTACTTTTTTTTTTTCAAGGCAGGGTCTCCTTCTAGCCCAGGCTGACCTAGAATTCACTACGTAGTCTGAGAGAGGCCTCGAACTCATGACGATCCTTTTAATCCTTTTAATCTTTCAGCAAATGTTTGTTGACTAGCTGCCACATAGCATATGTTATGCTGCGTAAGTCCTGAGGGGTGGGATGGTCACGCAGTCTTCAGTCTGTTGTGCTGCGTGAGTCCTGAGGGGTGGGATGGTCACGCAGTCTTCAGTCTGTCCTGTGCTGGTGGGTGAGTCCTGAGGGGTGGGATGGTCACGCAGTCTTCAGTCTGTTATGCTGCGTGAGTCCTGAGGGGTGGGATGGTCACGCAGTCTTCAGTCTGTTATGCAGTCCTGAGGGGTGGGATGGTCACGCAGTCTTCAGTCTGTTGTGCTGCGTGAGTCCTGAGGGGTGGGATGGTCACGCAGTCTTCAGTCTGTTATGCTGCGTGAGTCCTGAGGGTGGGATGTGAGTCCTGAGGGGTGGGATGGTCAGTCTTCAGTCTGTTGTGCTGCGTGAGTCCTGAGGGGGTGGGATTCAGTCTGTTGTGCTGCGTGAGTCCTGAGGGGGATGGGATGGTCACGCAGTCTTCAGTCTGTTGTGCTGCGTGAGTCCTGAGGGGTGGGATGGGTCTTCAGTCTGTTGTGCACGTGAGTCCTGAGGGGTGGGATGGTCTGTGAGTCCTGTGCTCAGTCTGTTGTGCGTGAGTCCTGAGGGGTGGGATGGTCACGCAGCAGTCTTCAGTCTGTTGTGCTGCTTGAGTCCTGAGGGGGGGGGATGGTCACGCAGTCTTCAGTCCTGTTGGTCACGTCTTCAGTCTGTTGTGCTGCGTGAGTCCTGAGGGGTGGGATGGTCACGCAGTCTTCAGTCTGTTACGCTGAGTGAGTCCTGAGGGGTGGGATGGTCACGCAGTCTTCAGTCTGTTGTGCTGCGTGAGTCCTGAGGGGTGGGATGGTCACGCAGTCTTCAGTCTGTTGTGCTGCGTGAGTCCTGAGGGGTGGGATGGTCACGCAGTCTTCAGTCTGTTGTGCTGCGTGAGTCCTGAGGGGTGGGATGGTCACGCAGTCTTCAGTCTGTTATGCTGCGTGAGTCCGCAGAGTCTGTTGGGGGAGGGGTGGGATGTCACGTCTTCAGTCTGTTGTCTGCGTGAGTCCTGAGTGTGGGATGGTCACGCTGTCTTCAGTCTGTTGTGTGAGTCCTGAGGGGTTATGCTGGGATGGTCACGCAGTCTTCAGTCTTCAGTCTGTTATGCTGAGTGAGTCCTGAGGGGTGGGTGGGATGGTCATGCAGTCTTCAGTCTGTTGTGCTGAGTGAGTCCTGAGGGGTGGGATGGTCACGCAGTCTTCAGTCTGTTGTGCTGCGTGAGTCCTGAGGGGTGGGATGGTCACGCAGTCTTCAGTCTGTTGTGCTGCGTGAGTCCTGAGGGGTGGGATGGTCACGCAGTCTTCAGTCTGTTGTGCTGCGTGAGTCCTGAGGGGTGGGATGGTCACGCAGTCTTCAGTCTGTTGTGCTGCGTGAGTCCTGAGGGGTGGGATGGTCACGCAGTCTTCAGTCTGTTATGCTGCGTGAGTCCTGAGGGGTGGGATGGTCACGCAGTCTTCAGTCTGTTGTGCTGCGTGAGTCCTGAGGGGTGGGATGGTCACGCAGTCTTCAGTCTGTTATGCTGCGTCCTGAGGGGTGGGATGGTCAGTCCTGAGGGGTGGGATGGTGCTGCGTGAGTCCTGAGGGTCCTGAGGGTGGGATGGTCACGCAGTCTTCAGTCTGTTGTGCTGCGTGAGTCCTGAGGGGTGGGATGGTCACGCAGTCTTCAGTCTGTTG
The DNA here is from genome assembly GCA_036365145.1 of Orientallactaga sibirica. NCBI lineage: Eukaryota > Metazoa > Chordata > Mammalia > Rodentia > Dipodidae > Orientallactaga > Orientallactaga sibirica. The sequence continues at coordinate 2,689,901 of JAEOAD010001894.1, read as the reverse complement.
TGCTGCGTGGGAGTCCTGAGGGGGGATGGTGGGATGGTCACGCAGTCTTCAGTCTGTTGTGAGTCCTGAGGGGTGGGATGGTCACGCAGTCTTCAGTCTGCTGTCTGTTATGCTGCGTGAGTCCTGAGGGGTGGGATGGTCAGTCTTCAGTCTGTTAGGGGTGGGATGGTCACGCTTCAGTCTTCAGTCTGTTACCTGAGGGGTGGGATGGTCACGCAGTCTTCAGTCTGTTGTGCTGAGTCCTGAGGGTGGGATGGTCACGCAGTCTTCAGTCTGTTGTGCTGCGTGAGTCCTGAGGGGTGGGATGGTCACGCAGTCTTCAGTCTGTTACGCTGCGTGAGTCCTGAGGGGTGGGATGGGATGGTCGCAGTCTTCAGTCTGTTGTGCTGCGTGAGTCCTGAGGGGTGGGATGGTCACAGTCTTCAGTCTGTTATGCTGCGTGAGTCCTGAGGGGTGGGATGGTCACGCAGTCTTCTGTTAGTCTGTTGTGAGGGGTGGGATGGTCACGCAGAGTCCTGAGGGAGGGGTGGGATGGTCACGCAGTCTTCAGTCTGTTGTGCTGCGTGAGTCCTGAGGGGTGGGATGGTCACGCAGTCTTCAGTCTGTTGTGCTGCGTGAGTCCTGAGGGGTGGGATGGTCACGCAGTCTTCAGTCTGTTACGCTGAGTGAGTCCTGAGGGGTGGGATGGTCACGCGTGAGTTGTGCTGAGTCCTGAGGGGATGGGATGGTCACGCAGTCTTCAGTCTGTTGTGCTGAGTGAGTCCTGAGGGGTGGGATGGTCACGCAGTCTTCAGTCTGTTGTGCTGCGTGAGTCCTGAGGGGTGGGATGGTCACGCAGTGTTCAGTCCTGAGTCCTGGGGGTGGGATGGTCACGCAGTCTGTCTGTTAGTGAGTCCTGAGGGGTGGGATGGTCTGTTATGCACGTTGTCTTCAGTCTCTTCAGTCTGTTGTGCTGCTGGGATGGTCACGCAGTCTTCAGTCTGTTATGCTGAGGGGGGTGGGATGGTCACGCAGTCTTCAGTCTGTTGTGCTGCGTGAGTCCTGAGGGGTGGGATGGTCACGCAGTCTTCAGTCTGTTACGCTGCGTGAGTCCTGAGGGGTGGGATGGTCACGCAGTCTTCAGTCTGTTATGCTGAGTGAGTCCTGAGGGGTGGGATGGTCACGCAGTCTTCAGTCTGTTGTGCTGAGTGAGTCCTGAGGGGTGGGATGGTCACGCAGTCTTCAGTCTGTTACGCTGCGTGAGTCCTGAGGGGTGGGATGGTCACGCAGTCTTCAGTCTGTTGTTCCAGGTACAGACATTTGCGATTTTCTATAGCATTTACCTGCCTGGCTCAGCACTTACCTTTTTGTTGCTGGGACCAAACACCCTACCAAAAACTCATGGAAGGAAAGGCCTTATTCTTTCCGTCTCTCTCTCCCCCTCTTTCTTTCTTGCTCTCTCAAATAAATAAAATATTTTTTAAAAAAGGTGTAAGCCTGAAATAACATTTGCTGAAAATCAAAATGAATCCATATCTCCTGCAGAAGAATTAGGAAGCACCGTGGTGGCACACGCCTCTCATCCCAGCACTGGGAAAGCAGAGGTAGGTGGTATCGCTGTGTGTTCGAGGCCACCCTGAGACTACTTAGTAGATTCCAGGTTAGCTTGAGGCTAGAGTGAGACCCTACCTCATAAAACCAAAAAATAAAAAGAAAAATAAATAAATAAAAAAAGAAAGACAAGATTTGCAAATAATCCTACCACTCCTCTTAAAATATAGTAATCATACAGTTTTACAAAAAGATTTTGGGCTTAGGGGTGTGGTTCAGTGGTGGAACACTTGCCTAAAATGATTTTATTGTACATACTATTTTCTTTCCTTCCTTCCTTCCTTTCTTCCTTCCTTCCCTTCCTCTCCCTCTTCACCCTTTCTTCTTTCCTCCCTTTCCTTTTTTAAAATATATTTTATTTGTTTATTTATTTGAGAGACAGAAAGAGGCAGAGAGAAAGAAAGAAAGAGAACAGGCATGCCAGAGCCTCCAGCCACGGCAAATGAACTCCAGATGCATACCTCCCTTGTGCATCCGGCTTATGTGGGTCCTGGAGAGTCAAACCGGGATCCTTTGGCTTTGCAGGCAAATGCCTTAACCACTAGGCTATGTCTCCAGCACCCCCTCCCTCCTTTTTCATTTTGTCCTTTTTGTCTGTTTCATTTTGTCTTATGGTTGTACCTATTTCTGAAGCCGTTCTAGTCTCAGGTTGTTTTCTATTTATTTCCCTTATTCTAAACAAAGTGAGCGATCCCCGGCATCTCACTTTTTGAGCATATCTTGGTCCATTTCCAAAGGGCGCGTTCCTAGAAATGGAAGTCCTGGCTCAGATGGTGCATGCTCTCTCAACGCTTCAGGTGTCAAGTGGCCTTCCAGGAAGGCTGCACCAAGGCATGCTTCTACTTGCACTGCTGGAGAGTCCCCATTGTCAAAGGTGTGACTTTTAAAAACTGTTTTCTTCTGTTGCATCAGATGCTTTTTAGGAAGCTTGCTAATTCTTCATGTGGCAGGCAGCTGAAACCCCTGCCTGCCATCTTAGTGCTTGCTTCAGGAGGAAGGTGGCATGCTGGCAGGTACATGAAAAGCTGTTGGGAAGAAAATCTGCGGAGTGGACAGTGGGGACACTTGGCAAAGTTGCACATGGCTTCTGTTTTAAGATAGCCATGTTAAGCCGGGCATGGTGGTGCATGCCTTTAATCCCAGCACTCAGGAGGCAGAGTTAGAAGGATCACCATGAGTTCGGGGCCACCCTGAGACTACATAGTGAATTCCAGGTCAGCCTGGACCACAGTGAAACCCTATCTCAAAAAAAAAAAAAAAAAAAAAAAACAAGATAGCCATGTCAGTGTAAGGTACCACAAATGACACGAACATCACTGTTGTCTGCCAGGCCTTCTGCTGGAAGCTTCTCTACAGATCCAAACCACCTCTGATTCTTCCAGAAGATGTCTTAAAGCTCCCAAGCTTCATGCCAGTTCTCTTCAGTAGGTGTCCCATCTCTCTCTATGTATTTCTTTTCCTTAGCCTTTGTGGTTATTTTTCTCATTGCTTTGCCCCAAATACAAGAAGAAACTTAAGGAAGGAAGGATTTATTTGGGCTCATGGTTTGAGGAGATATAATCCCCTATGATGGGGAAGGCTTGGTGGCAGGTGGCTCCGTAGCAGAGGGAGCCTATGACAGCCACTTGATCACGTATCAGTGGAACAGGAATCAGAGAACAGGGACTGCCAACACTCAGCTGGCTTTTCCTTTTTGTCTTTTTATTCTGTTTTTTTAAAAAATATATTTATTAGCCGGGCATGGTGGCGCATGCCTTTAATCCCAGCGCTCAGGAGACATAGGTAGGAGGATCACCGTGAGTTCAAGGCCACCCTGAGTCTACATAGTTAATTCCAGGTCAGCCTGAGCTAGAGTGAGACCCTACCTCAAAAAACCAAATATATATATATTTGAGTAGAGAGAGAATGGGCATGCCAGGGCCTCCAGCCACTGTGCCAGACGCATGTGCCACCTTGTGCATCTGGCTTACATGGGTACTGGGGAATCGAACCTGGGTCTTTTGGCTTTGCAAGCAAGCATCTTAACTGCTAAGCCATCCATCCCTTCAGCCCCTCTTTCCTTTTTTTTTTTTTTTTTTTTTTTTTTCGAGGTAGGGTCTCACTCTAGCCCAGGCTGACCTGGAATTCACTCTGTTCTCAGGGTGGCCTCGAATGCATAGCGATCCTCCTACCTCTGCCTCCTAAGTGCTAGGATTAAAGGCACGTGCCACCACGCCTGGCTCAGCCCCCTTTTCATTTCTCTTTTTAAAATTTTTTTGTTTATTTTTATTTATTTATTTGAGAGCAACAGAGAAAGAAAGAGGAAGAGAGAGAGAGAGAGAGAATGGGCATGCCAGAGCCTCCAGCCTCTGCAAACAAACTCCAGATGCATGGGTCACCTTGTGCATCTGGCTTACGTGGGTCCTGGGGAATCTAGCCTTGAACCAGGGTCCTTAGGCTTCACAGGCAAGTGCTTAACCACTAAGCCATTTCTCCAGCCCCTCTTTTCATTTCTTAGGTCAGATTTACACAAGGAGAAATGTACAAACATTCCTGAACATGATTTGATGAATTTTGCAACTAGCATCCCATCCAAGCCTTGCAGCTTTCCACCCGTACAGGGAAAGAAAAAGAACTCTCATCAAGTTAGCTTGCAATCCTACCTCATTTTCTCCATTCTACTCTAGAGTTATTTTACCCTATTATGAGGATTTATGTCCACTGCTGCTCTTGCGTATAAGTTCCCTGAGGTTGGGGATGCTACAACCTGTCACAGCCTTTCTAGAACCAGGCCAGTAAGTAATATTGCAGTCAGCACACCTGGACTGCCTAAAGGTAAACGCCTACATTCAAAGATGCACTGAAAGCCTGTGACCTATTTCTGGGCACAGCTAAACACAGGCACATGGAAAGAAGGTCCTGGATGGAGGAGAAGCTTTCAGGCTTCAGAGAATGACCCAGACAATGGGATACACAGTTGTCAGTTTTGCCTCAGATCAAATCTGCTATTTTTTTTTTAATTTGAGAGAGACAGAGGGAGAATGGGAGCGTCAGTGGCCTCTCAGCGACTGTGAATAAACTCCAGATGCCTGCACCCCCGAATGTGCAACATTGCGTGCTTACGGCACTTGCGACTGGCTAAATATGGGACCAGGAGAATCCAGCGGGCATTCTTAGGCTTCACAGGCAGGCGCCTTAACTGCTAAGTCATCTCTCCAGCCCCAAATCTGCTATTCTTACATGAAGTAGAAATACCTTCTCATTCATCCAGTGAGTAATTAAAATGCTTCATCTCCACATCAATGCCCACACCCCACCTTTATGAATCAGCACAGTGCATTGCACTTTTGGATGCTCAACATATGACTTCTGGATAGCATTTACAAGACATCAATCTTTTTTTTTTTTTTTTTTTTTTTTAGGTTTTCCAAGGTAGGGTCTCCCTCTAGTCCAGGCTGACCTGGAATTCACTATGTAGTCTCAGGCTGGCCTTGACCTCATGGTGATCTTCCTACCTCTGCCTCCTGAGTGCTGGGATTAAAGGCGTGCACCACCACGCCTGGCTTTGGGCTTCAATCTTATCTCACAACATAGCATTGACAGTGACTCAAAGGGAATGGGCTAAATTGTGGAGCCAAACAGCCTCATGGGTAAGAATACAAGCTGGTATTGGGGAGGCTGAATCAAGATCATGCTACTGAGGTCAGTCTGGGCTGCATAGTGAGGATCCATCTCAAAACTAAAGAAATGGGACTGGAGAGATGGCTTAGTGGTTAAGGCGCATGCCTGCAAAGCCTAAGGACCCAAGTTTGATTCCACAGGTCCCACGTAAGCCAGATGCACATGGTGGCACATGCCTCTGGAGTTCGTCTGCAGTGGCTAGAGGCCCTGGTACGCCCATTCTCACTCTCTCTTTCTCTCCCCCACCCGTCTCTCTGTCTCTAATAAATAAATAAAACTAAATGTTTAAAAAAAAAGAAAGAAAGAAAGAAAGAAAGAAAGAAAGAAAGAAAGAAAGAAAGAAAAAAGAAAGAAAGAAAGAAAGAAAAAGAAAGGAAGGAAGAAGGTTTAGCCAAGCATGGTGGTTCATGCCTTCAGTCCTGGCACTCAGGAGGCAGAGGTAAGAGGATTGCCATGAGTTCGAAGCCATCCTGCGACCACATAGTGAATTCCAGGTCAGCCTGGGCTAGAGTGAGACTATACCTCGGGGAAGAAAAAAAAAAGAGGGGCCGCTGGAAAGATGGCTCAGCAATTAAAGGTGCTTGCTGGTAAAGTCTGACTGCATGGGTTGGATTCCCCAGTACCCACCCTATAAAGCCAGATGCACAAAGTGGTGCATGCATCTGGAGTTCATTCGCAGCAATAAGAAGACCTTGCTCATTCTCATTTTTTTTCTCTCTCTCCCTCTCTTTTTCCCTCTCTCAAATACATACATAATTTTTTTAAAATAGATGATTTCACAAATAAGAAAGCAGAAATCCTGCCTTCAAACTTCATATATCTCACCAAGGAATCTGAAAGATATGGTCAAGTTAAATAGCCCTGCAAAATGTGACTGCAAGCTCTATAAGTTGGACTTGTACTGAAACACAACTGCAGGGTCGTCAGGACCGGAGAATGGGGTGTAGACATTGAGCTGGCCTGGAGGAGAGCTGTTCAAGGGGTTCAAAACTGGTTCAAGGTTTCCTTTTGTTTTGTTTCCTTTTCAAGCTGCTTTCCCAACATCATGGTTACTCATTAGCCATTTATGAGGTCTCTATCAAAAGGACCCCTTCCAGGAAAAAAAAAAAAGCAATTGATCTGTAAAAAGAGTCTTTAAAGGTTTAGAGCTATGACTGCACCCTTTGGCCATTCAGCTTTGAGCCACGTCTCCTCTGAAACTAGGCCTCTACCTTATGTAGCGTTTCTCATGAATTCTCTTACTCCGGGGATAACTCTTTGTCTGTCTGTATCACTGTCTCGCCCAAGTGTTTTGATGAAGGGATCAGAGCTACATCTACACACAGAGCCTTTCCACTCGATGATGCAGGAGAAAACAATGCTAAGCCTTCTCGCGTCTCCGGCTGGGGGCCTAAGACACTGTCTCTGATAGGCCTCCTCCCCTGGGAAAGGTCACTTTGCTGTCACAGGCTCTCGTAGAAGCCAGGGCACAGCACCCTCCCTGGCATACTCAGCCTTTGGATAGAACAGATGCAGTGAAACTTGGAGAGAGAAGAAGGGCTTTCTTCTCAAGGGACTTGTTCAGCTGATAGCAGGTCTGGTTAGAAACTCTCCGTTGGCACAGAAAGAAAGGAAGAGCAATTCTGTAAAAGCTACACAACAAAAAAGGGCAGCCCGTTCGTTCGGAGCGAAGGACTGGCGTTGCAGTTAACATGGTAAGCTGCCATCGTGGCCCATCAGAGGATAAAAACAATTAGCTGCCTGGCCAGGAGACACACGTGGCAGCAGAATCAATTCGGTTTTCTGTGTCCCATCGCTGCTGCTCCCTGGATAGGTAATCCTGGGCCAGACATGTCAGCTCTCGGACTTCACTTTTACTGTGTGTACAAAAGGACTAATGAGGGCTGGACAGATGGTTTGGCGGTGAAGCACTTGCCTGTGAAGCCTAAGGACCCCAGTTCGAGGCTCAATTCCCCAGGACCCACGTAAGCGAGATGCACAAAGTGGCGCATGCATCTGGAGTTCATTTGCAGTGGCTGGAGGCCCTGGTGTGCCCATTCTCTCTCTCTCTCTCTCTGCCTCCTTCTCTCTTTGTCTGTCTGTCGCTCTCAAATAAATAAATAAAAATAAACAAACAAAAAAATTTTTTTTAAGAAAAGGACTAACCAAACTAGACCTATTAGGTTTAGAGGAATGATTAAATGAGATTAAACATGGATCCTGACTTGAAAAGTACTAGGCACATAGTAATTCCTCACTATTCTTCCTGGTTCTTGGAATCTTTCTCTCTCTTACTGTCTCAAGAAAGCTTGAGGAATGAGAAGTTACAGGCAGGAAATAAAACAGCGTGATTTGTGCAGGAAAGAACACAGGGCTTGAAGAAAAGCTTCGAGAAGGAGTGATTGCAATATTCAGAAATCAGAACAGAGACGTCATTTTGTGACCTATAGGTTCTTTTTTCTACCTTTCTCTTTGTATTAGTTTTCTATTGTTTTGTAACAAATTTACCCTAGAATGTGGCAACTCAGAGCAATGCACACTTACTCTCATAGCTTGCACAGGTCCGTCAGGAATTTGAGTGAGGCTTAGCCGAATCATCCACCTCAGGGGCTCACGCAGGCTACAACTGACATGTCAGCCAGAGTTACCTTCGTCGGATGGGGAAGAATCCACTTCCAAATACCATCAGTGGTCACTAGCAGGACTGAGGTATTTGCGGGATATTGGATTAAGGGTCTCAGGTTTTTGCTGGCTATGGTCTACAGGCCAGTCCTAGTTCCTGGTTAAGTGGGCCTTTCCATAGGGCAGCTGGCCACACAGGAACTGGCTTCATCAGAAGGATCAAGCCAAAGGAGTTGGGAGGGTAAAGATCACAAGCTTTTATAAAACAATCTTGGCAGTGATACGCTATCATGTTTCCTATATTCTATTTATTAGAAGTGAATCACTAGATCCAGCCTACGTTCAAAAGAAAAAGATTACATAAAGTTCTGGGCCCCAGGAGACTGGGAACAATCTTCAAAGGCTAACCTTTTCTCTGGTAAGGACAATGTTCCTTTCTCTGTAGAGCCATGTACGATTCCAGTGGGACTCCCCTCATGATACCGAGCAACCCCACCCCATTCTCACTCTGGGATGGTATGAGACCCAGACCTGGTGAAAGAGAATAACACATCCTCTTGGTACCAGAGCTGACTCCAAGCCTGGCCAATCAGAGCCTTTCCTTGGGATTTACATATATTGAAATGAGGATAGAACAACTTTCCTCTTTCATCTGAAATCATTAACATGGGATGATTGCAAACCTGTGATTTTCTGTGGCTGTATCTTCTTACAGCCATGGGAAAAAAAAAAAAATTCCAGCTATCCCAGAAACAATTCAAGCCATCTGAAGCAGAGACAAAAAAAAATAAATAAAATAAAAGTTGAGATAAAAGAGACAATACAAATAGCAACTAGCAGTATTTTTTTTCTAATTCGGTAGGGTAGTTTCACCCCCCAAAGTTCATATAACCTCCTTTACACTTGTGATAGTTTAAATTGGGTTCTGTCACTTGTAGCAAAAAAAAAAAAAAAAAAAAAAAAAAAAGAAAAAGAAAAACCTTAACTCTGCCATAGTTTTTGCATCTGTAAAATCAGAGCTAAACTAACTGACTTAAAAATACCTGATTCTGTCGGGCATGGTGGTGCACGCCTTTAATCCCAGCACTCGGGAGGTAGAGGTAGGAGGATCACCATGAGTTCAAGGCCACCCTGAGACTACATAGTGAATTCCAGGTCAGCCTGGACCAGAGTGAAACCCTACCTCAAAAAAAAAAAAAAAAAACCTGATTCTTGTTTAAATTAATTATTTATTTATTTACTAGAGAAAGAGAATGAGAGAATGAGAAGGAGCACGCCAGGGCCTCCAGCCACTGCTTATGTAGGTTCTGAGGAATTGAACTTGGATCCATAGGCTTTGCAGGCAAGCGCCTTAACCGCTAAGCCATGATTCTTTCCTAAGAAGAAGGCTTTCCAAAAGTGAGGAAAGAATAGGAGGAGGAGCCTGGAGGAAGAGGAATGGAGATAAGGGAGACCGGATCACTCCTGTGCCCATTGAAGAACAAACTTGGATCTCTTTCATAATTTAGACAAAGCTCCCACTTTTTTTTTTCCAAGGTAGGGTCTCACTCTAGCCCAGCCTGTCCTGGAATTCACCATGTAGTCTCATAGTGGCCTCAAACTCACGGCGATCCTCCTACCTCTGCCTCCTGAGTGCTGGAATTAAAGGTGTGTACCACCACGCCTGGCAAGGCTTCCACTTTTAAGTCAGGACTGTAAGCCTGTAGTGACCCAATGGAAAGCCCGAATATGTACTTCTTTCCCAGCTGTTAGAGCCACACCAACACAATAGTCAAGGGTACAGGTTTTGGAAGACAGCAGACCTGGAATCGATGGTTATCATTATATTAAAACTTAAGGACTGGAGAGATGGCTCAGCAGTTAAGGCGTTTGCCTGCAAAGCCAAAGGATCTTGGTTCGATTCTCCAGGACCCACATAAGCCAGATGCATAAGGGGGCACATGCATCTGGAGTTTGTTTGCAGTGGTTGGAAGCCCTGACATGCCCATTCTCTCTCTCTCTACCTGTCTATCTCTCTCTCTCTCTCTCAAATAAGTAGGTAAATATATATTTTTTAAAACTTAATGTTTATTGAGTGTGTTTATTCTGACCCTGACAATATCTCAAGACCCTACATCCTCACTGACTAGCTCTATTTCCTTACAGAAGTGATTTAGCCTCCATAAGCCTTTGCTCTCTCCCTTACATAATGAGGGTAAAAATGGCCCCCCTGTGGTAAGGATTGAATAGGTCAGTGCAGCTAAATCACCAAGCAGTGAACTTGGCACATGTTGTTCTTAAAAAAAAAAATCGTGGGCTGGAGAGATGGCTTAGCAGTTAAGGCACCTGCCTCCTAAGCCTAAGAACGCTGGTTCCAATCTCCAGCAGTTCCAATCTCCAGGTCCCACGTTTAGCCAGATGCAAAGTGATACAAGGGCGCAATGCCACACTTGACCACAAGGGGCGCACACATCTGGATTTCGTTCGCAGCAGCTGAGATGCTGCTGGTGCACCCATCTCTATCTGTCTTCCTCTCCCTCTCTCTCTGTCTCTCTCTGTGTCTCTCTCCAAAAAAAAAAAAAAATTTTATACCCAGCTCAAATATCAGCTATTCCACAAACCTTCCCCAACCGCCTTTGACCTTCTCTATAACCACAGCATCCATTCCTGTGTCTGCTTTCAAACCCATAACTCTGCGTTCCATTTACCTGCTTACAGAGCCATCACTTCTGACTCACCATACCTTGTCTAAAGGAATTGAGGGAAAAAAAAAAAAAAAAAAGAAGAGCTGCCAACACAGTCCCATCAAAACACACCACACCTTTCCGTTTCGCCACCTTAGTGAGTGCTGGGAATTTTTTTTTTTTTTTTTTTTTGGTCAGGTGAGACTTTGATTGTAAAGCTGCTCTTCCGATGAAACCAGCAATTGCTCAAGCTAAAAGTAACCATTCCCCACACTGGCAGACCAAGCCATCAGCAAGCAGCCACTGGAGCCTGTGTTAATGGGTGCGGTGCTGCTGGCTTGGAAGCTGACCAGAGACGGGAAATATCATGGTTGCCTCGGTGCATAAACACAAACTCAGCTCCTCCCCGCCTCATCCCTGACACACTGGAGTTACAGCATCAGGGGACACCACAAGTGGCTACTTGTCAGATGCTGTCAGGTACAGTGGCAAGAGCTTGCCACCCAACCCCATTCCTACCAAACACATGTATTAGGAACCCCCCCCCTCCAAAAAAAATCACAGTAAGTAAAGTTTTCATAAGATGCTTAATAAGGGTCCCAGGGATATAGCTCAACAGTAACATGCTTGCCTGGCATTCATGAGGCCCAACTACACACACACACACACACACACACACACACACACACACACAAGAAAATTAAACAATAGAGTACACATATTCAGAAAAAAAGATACCTGTCCAACATTAGTAACAAGGACCTGTGTTAAAAAAGAAAGAGCTGGGCATTGTGGAGCACACCTTTAATCCCAGCACTCGGGAGGCAGAGGTAGGAAGATTGCCGTAAGTTCAAGGCCACCCTGAGACTACATAGTGAATTCCAGGTCAGCCTGGACCACAGTGAGACCCTACCTTGAAAAACAAAAGAAAAGAAAAGAAAAGAAAAGAAAAGAAAAGAAAAGAAAAGAAAAGAAAAGAAAAGAAAAGGAAAGGAAAGGAAAGGAAAGGAAAGGAAAGGAAAGGAAAGGAAAGGAAAGGAAAGGAAAGGAAAGGAAAGAAAGAAAGAAAGAAAGAAAGAAGAAAGAAAGAAAGAAAGAAAAAAGAAAGAAAAAAAAGAAAGAAAGAAAAGAAAGAAAGGAAGGAAGGAAGGAAGGAAAGAAGGAAGGAAGGAAAGAGGGAAGGAAGGAAAGAGGGAAGGAAGGAAGTGAAAGATTTCATTACTTCCAGGACAACATTCCTGTCACCAGCTAAAGACAGTAAGTAAGACTAGAAGAAAAGATCTGTTGGTTGGCAGGAGAGATGGCTTAATGATTAAGGCATTTGCCTGCAAAGCCTCAGGATCCAGGTTTGGTTCCCCAGGACCTATGTAAGCCAGATGCACAGGGTGGTGCATGCATCTGGAGTTTGTTTGTAGTGGCTAAAGGCCCTGGAGAACCCATTCTGTCTCCCTCTCTCTCTCTCTCTCTCATTCTCTAACAAATAAAATAAGGTTAAAAAAAAGAGATTTGTTGGAAGGGCCCATCCAGCTGATGACAAAAAACCCTACCTCGACATAAAAAAAAAAAAAAAAAAAAAAGAAGGCCTGCTGATGACAAAAGGACATATGGAAGGCCTGCTAAGCCATAGAGGGCTGACCATGTGACACCTCATTTCTTATTAATGAAAATGTCAGTCATGAAAACAATGAAAAAATGCTTTTGGAATCTATAGGGAATATGGAGAAGAAAACAAGATACATACCTGGCTAAGGTAGCATGATGTTTTCAAAGTAACTTTTTTTTTTTTTTTTTTTTTGTTTTTTCAAGGTAGGGTTTCACTCTGGTCCAGGCTGACCTGGAATTAACTATGTAGTCTCAGGGTGGCCTCGAACTCTCAGCAATCCTCCTACCTCTGCCTCCCGAGTGCTGGGTCAAAGTAACTTTTAAATGATTTAAATTTATATTTATAAATTTTAAATTTGAAGCCGGGTGTGGTGGCACACACCTTTAGTCCCAGCACTCAGGAGGCAGAGGTAGGAGGATCACCGTGAGTTCAAGGCCACCCTGAGACTACATAGTGAATTCCAGGTCAGCCTGAGCTACAGTAAGACCCTACCTCAAAAACCAAAAAAAAAAAAAAAGTTTTAAATTTATATTCTTGTGTTGATTGGAATTCAACTTCAGAGCATGGTTGTACTTAAAGGATCACAACGCGTGGGCTCCCAAATGGCTAGTTTTTTGTTTGTTTGTTTGTTTTTTTGTTTTGTTTTTTCGAGGCAGGGTCTCGCTCTAGCCCAGGCTGACCTGGAATTCACTATGTAGTCTCAGGGAGGCCTTGAACTCATGGTGATCCTCCTACCTCTGCCTCCCGAGTGCTGGGATTAAAGGCGTGCGCCACCACGCCCAGCAATGGCTAGATTTTTACAAGCACAACACGCCTCCTCCCTTGGTCCTTCTTCCCTGTGTTCTTGTTTCTTTTTTGTTGTCATCGGTTGGTTTGCTAGTTGGTTGGCCCAGGCTGGCCATGAACTTGAGATCATCCTGCCTCAGCCTCCTGAGTGCTGGGATTCTATAGGTTGTGAGCCATCACCATGCGTGGCTTCCAACAGCTTTTAAGCAGGGGAATTCTGTGATGAGATAGGATTTTTAGACTACGGAGAACAAACGCTGAGGACAAAATCAGAGAAGACCAAGGCTGCTAGCCATCTCAGTGAGTCCAGTGGAGGGAGAAAGCACTAAGCAAGGATTTCTTTGCTGGCTGAACGCTGGTGATTTGGATGGGGTAGGAAACGTTCTCGTGTCTGTGCAAATGATACCAGTAGAGCCAACTGATCGCACAGGGAGAGGACTAGTTTGGAAGAAGCGTGAAAAGCGTGAATGTAACCAATGCTCAGATTTCACGTCTATCTGCTTACTGTGATAGGTGGCGAGACGTGACGCAAACGTGTCATGTAAAATGGTCTGCCCTCCACGCATATCTTGTCTTACATCCCGTCAGTGTTACACAGTCACTGGAAGAATTTTGAAAGAGTAAGGAAACAAGCAGTTCAAGTCCAGGGTCACCTTTAAAAACTCCCCCCCCCCGGAAGTGAGGGGCTGAGTTGACGTTTCTCGGGGAGAATGGGGCCCGTGAGGTTCTTTCACAACTCCTAAATAGTTAGGGTTGAAGGCAAGGCCTTTGGTGGTAGGACATTTGGGATCTAAGGATAGCTGATGTTAGAGATGTCTTCAATCCATACCTGACTTCATGGCTGAGAGGGCAAGGGAAGAGATCTTCCTCTCCAATCAACCCAGTCTTTTCTCTTTCTCCCCAAAACAACTTTGGCCTCGCTCCGAGCCACATTCCTCTTCCATACTTGGCAGCTTCTAGACTGGGGAAATGTCATCTGCTGGAGCTGTCTTCTCTGGACGTGGAGTTTGATACCTTCACACATTAAAAAAAAAAAAAAAGGCTTTGGTTTAGCTTTGGAATATGTTTTTAAGGTCTTGCTATGTAGCTCTGGTAGGCCTTCACGGGTACACACCATGTACACCAGGCTGGCCTGGACTTTACAGTGATGCTCCAGCCTCTTCCTGAGTGCTGAAACAGCAGGTGTGCAGTGCCACACCAGCCTGGGATTTTTTTTGTGCATTGTTTATTCATTCTCATCTTTACTTGAAAAAAAATGAGGTATCTTGGTGTAGAACCACATTCATGTATAATTCATTTATTCATTTTTTAAAATTTATTTATTTATTTATATTTATTTGAGAGAGAGAGAATGGGTGTGCCAAGGGCTTCAGCTGCTGGAAACGAACTCCAGATGGATGCACCACCTTGTGCATCTGGCTTATGTGGGTCCTGAGAAATCAAACCTGAGTCCTTTGGCATTTTAGGCAAGTGCTTTAACCACTAAGACTTCTCTCCAGCTCTATTCATTATTTTATTATTTTTTAAATTAGTTCTTCATTTATTTTTGGATGATGGTGATGATTATTATTAAATTAACATATTTTGTATGGATACATCATATATTGGTACCCTCTTCTCCCTCGTCCCTGTCCCCATTCTGCTGGGGACCCTCCTCAGTGGGGCTTTAGGGATTCCCTGTGGGATTATATGAATACATCCTTTTTTAATAACCGATGACTTCCTGAAGTGCAAAGATGGAGGCTCCCCCTGCTGGTTTGACGTTATTCCTGCAGTCTCTGCCTGTCCCAAAGCCTTATTTAGCTCTCACTGGGGAGGAAGTGGAGTCCACTTAGCTTCACAAGACCCTGGGGTTAGCAGAACCAATAGTTAATGTGTTTGTTAGGGTGACCGTGCTTAGAAGCTATTCCATCACTTCGTGCCTTTCTCTTTCACTCGCTCTTGCACACATATTCAATCCCCCACCTTGTCCACTGGTAGAAAACTGACTGGTCCTCCTAAGCCAGAAACAAATATCGGGGACATCACAGCAGATGAGACACATTTGTTGAGGCCACCATAAGAGGCAATGTCCTCTTTTAGGTAGTAAAGTCCTCACCAGACCATGCTGGGGACACAGGCAGAAGGAACCCCCACTAAGGGCTCCAAACCCTCCAGTGAGGAAATCAGAGTATTTTAGACATTAACTGCACAGTGACATTGGCCCTTCCTTTGAAGAAGCAGGCTAACCTCTGCAGGGAGAGGGAAAGCCAAGGTGCCAGAAGACTACCACCATAACTGCTCTGCCCAGGTGAGCCACACTCAGAGGACCTTCTCCCACTGGGCAGGGGACATCATCAACGTGGAGTTCGGAACGTGCAAACCATAGCCTGAGGCGACAGCATCACCTTAGAACTTCATCAGAGCACCTTTTCAGAGTTGAAAGGCATCTCTGGAGTAGTATGCTTCTCCAAGCCTTCCAGAAGTGTCTGAGACGCCCTCACATTGAGACCCATAGTTCAGAAAGACCAGCGTGGCCGCCCTGGAAGCCCCAGTCAGCAGCTGGGCCTCCATCACCTTCCAGCCATATCTCTATGGCCTCCTCCTTCCTGTGACAAAGGATAGCACTGATGTCTACCCAAGGCAATCTGCTCAGCAAATTTGCTCCCCAATCTTCTCAAACTATTTCGCAGGGGAAAAGAAAGCCAGGCAGAGACCCTCCTGTGGCCTCAGAGCTGCTCACACTGGTTTTCACCACTGGGCATGCAGGCTGTTCAGTCTCCGGGTCTTCCTCCCAAGCCTGCTAATGGGTTGCTACGGTGTTCTGGACCCACAGCTCCAGGTCTGTCTGTCCATGCCTGTCTTTCTCTCCCCGTGGGCAGTGTTACATGCAGCTTTCTTTCTTTTTTAAAATGTTTTATTATCTGGCTGGAGAGATGGCTTAGTGGTTAAGGCATTTGCCTGCAAACCAAAGGACCTCAGTTCAATTCCCCAGGACCCATGTAAGCCTGATGCACAAGGGGGCACATGCATCTGGAGTTCGTTTGCAGTGGCTGGAGGCCCTGGCATATCTATTCTCAGCCTCTCTCTCTCTCTCTCTCTCTGTGTGTGTGTCCCTAGGATCCATGTAAGCCTGATGCACAAGGGGGCACATGCATCTGGAGTTCGTTTGCACTGGCTGGAGGCCCTGGCATATCTATTCTCAGCCTCTCTCTCTCTCTCTGTGTGTGTGTGTGTGTGTGTGTGTGTGTGTGTGTGTCTGTCTGTCTGTCTGTCTGTCTACCCCTCTCTCTCAAATAAATAAAAAAATATTTAAAAATGTTTTATTATTTATTCATTTATATATTTGAGAGAAAGAGGAGGGAGAGAGAGAGAGAATGGGCACACCAGGGTCTCCAGCTACTGCAAATGAACTCCAGATGCATGTGCCTCCTTGTGTATCAGGCTTACATGGGTACTGGGGAATTGAACCTGGGTCCTTAGGCTTGACAGGCAAATGCCTTAACTACTAAGCCATCTTTCCAGCTCACATTCAGCTTTCTTTTCTTGGCTGACAATCGCCGTAGCTGTCACTCAGAGGTGAAAAGATCACAACGGCGTGTGTTTTTTCGATTAATCTCCAGTGTCTAAAAATACTTGTCACTCACAGAGAGCTAGGAAGTCACTAGAAAGACAGGAAGTGTGTCCAAGCATGGAAAACATGTCCCCCTTGTCACATGGCACAGATGTGGTTTCAGATAAGCTCCACCGTCTACTCTAATGGCTTTAATGAAAAGAATGGGCTTATTTACCAACCCCCCCCCCACCCCACAGTACTTTCAAGTGTTGACTTTCTAGGAGGAAGATGGAGGGAGGAGAAGAAATAGCATTGTGATTGATGGTGTACCTTGATTGTCAGCTTGACAAGACCAGTGAGGAATTATGTGGATTAAGTTAGTCTTGGAAGGATTATCTTGATTAGGTCAAGTAAAGTGGGAAGACCAATCTTTAACCTTGGGCTGGGGTCCCGGACCCCATAAAAAGAAGAAAGCTGGACAAGCTGCAGCAGTCACTGCTCTCTCTACCTCCACTGTGTATGTGACCAGCTCCTGCCGCCAAGACCTCCCCTCCATGATGGAGCTATGGACTGAAACAAGCCCTTCTTCCCTCAAACTGATTTTTTTTTTTTTTTTCAGAGGACAGAGGGAGAGAGAGAGAGAGAATGGGGTGTACTAGGGCCTCCAGCCACTGCAAACAAACTCCAGCCGCATGTGCCACCTTGTATATCTGGCTTATGTGGGTCCTGGGGAATCAAACCTGGGTCCTTTGGTTTTCCAAGCAAGTACCTAAAGCCCAAATAATACTTAATGGGGAGAGACTTGAGGAATTCCCATTGAGATCAGGAACAAGACAGGGGTGCCCAAACTCACCACTGCTCTTCAACATAATAGCAACAAAGTAGCAGGATACAAAAGCAATGAACAAAAATCAGTACTCTTTCTATATGCAAAAAATAAAGATACAGAGAAAGAAATGAGCGACATTGTCCTTTTCAATAGTAACAAAAAATACAAGACCTTGGAATAACACTAACCAAGGATATGAAAGACTTATATAATGAAAACATAAAAACATTCAAGAAAGACATTGAGGAGGACTTGAGAACATGGGTAGGCAGAAATTAACATTGTGAAAATGGCAATCTTACCAAAAACTATATACAGATTTAATGCAATACCAATAAAAATCCCAGCATTTTTCTTCACAGGAGATAGAAAAAAATGATCTCAAAGTTCATTTGGAATGCAGCAGGCCTCGGATATCCAAGCATATCCTCAGCAAAAGAAACACCTCTGGAGGCATCACCATACCTGATCTAAAGGTATATTACAAAGCCATAGTAACAAAACCAGCATGGTACTGGCATTAAAAACAGGATTATAGACCAATCGAACGGAATAGAGGATCCAGGCTTTAGGTGAAGTAACTACAGCTATGTGACCTTCAACAAAGGCCCTAAAAGTGTAGACTGGAAAAAAGAGAGCATCTTCAACAAATGGTGCTGTACAAACTGGACAACCATATGCAGGAAAATGAAGCTAGACCCACACATCTCTCCGTGCACAAAAATCAAGTCCAGATGGATCAAAGACCTCAATATAAGACCAGAAATTCTACTACTACTGGAAGAAAAAATAGGAGGAACTTTCCACGATAGGAGTGGGAAAAGACTTCCTGAACAAAACCCCAGTAGCTCAGGAAATTAAACAATCACTCAACCATTGGGATCTTAGGACGCTGAAAAGTTTTTTCACAGACAAACATACAATAAGCAGAGCCAATAAACTATCCACGGAAAGGGAGAAAATTTTTGTTGGTTATACAACTTACAGAGGCCTAATTTCTAGAATCTGTAAAGAACTCAAAAACCTAAACAATAAAAAGTCAAACAACCCACTTGCAAAGTGGGGCAGAGAACTGAATAGGGAGTTCTCTGAGGAAGAATTACAAATGGCAAACACACACTTAAGAAAATGTTCAACATCCCTAACCATCAGGGAAATGCAAATTGAAACAACTATGAGGTTCCACCTTACCCCAGTAAGGATGGCTAACATTAAAAAATCAGATGAAAGCTGGGCGTAGTGACTCACGCCTTTAATCCCACCACTCGGGAGGCAGAGGTTAGGAAGATCACCACGAGTTTGAGGCCAGCCTGAGACTACATAGTGAATTCCAGATCAGCCTGGGCTAGAGTGAGACCCTACCTCAAAAAAAAAAAAAAAAAAATCAAATGAAAACAAATGTTGCCAAGGTTGTGGAGAAATAGGAACCCTCATTCACTATTGGTGGGGATGTAAGATGTTACAACCACTATGGAAAGCAACATGGAGACTCCAGACCCAGCTATTCCCTTGCTGGGCATTACCCTAAAATGTCCATGCCTTGGAGCTGGAGAGATGGCTTAGTGGTTAAGGCGTTTGCCTGCAAAACCAAAGGATCCCAGTTCAATTCTGCAGGACCCACGTAAGCCAGATGCACAAGGGGGCACATTCATCTGGAGTTCGTTTGCAGTGGCTGGAGGCCCTGGTGTGCTTGTTCTCTCTCAAATAAATAAATAAATAAATAAATAAATATATTTTTTAAAAAAACCTCCACGCCTCAGTTTAGAGAGAATTGCTCAACCATGTTTATAGCTGCCCAATTCATAATAGCTAAGAACTGGAATCAACCTAGCTGCCCATCATTGGACAAATGGATAACCAAGATGTGATATAGTTCCATGATGGAATTCTACTCAGCATTTAGAAAAAATAAATTTTGTAGAAAAATGGTCAACCTTGGAACAGATCATTCTCAGCAAACTCACCCAATCACAGAAAAAAAATAAAAAAAGAATTATAAAAAAATTAGAGCAATGTGTCTTGGAAAGTTCTAGTCAAATGTGGCAAGATGCTTGAGGGGACCCAAGAACAGAGTGGAGGCTGAAAGAAGTTTGAAATACGGAGCCATGCTTTGACCCCCAAGCAAACAGCCTCTGAAGGGGTAGTACAAAGACTGTGGAGTCAGGTGAGTAGGGTGGGGTAGTCCCAGAAAATAAAGGCAATTAGGTTGAAGCACAGACATGTTACATGTGATGTTCTTTTCCGAGTTTGGCTTTCCTGTAATTGTGCTGTGTATCTTCTAAGAACGCTTGAGTAGCCGAAAAGCAAACTTTTGAGCTAAAGCCTGAAGTTGGAATCAAGTACATCCACTCACAGCCTCCCTATTGCTACAGACCCCTTGGGATAGAGCTCACACTGGCATTAATTGGTCTTGGGCAGCCTTCCCAACAGTTACAGCATTGTCTCATCACCTCAGCTGCCCGCTCTGCTTCCTCCTCGGTCACTCCCAGCCCATCTCCAGGAGCCCAGTAGGGCTTGGCTCTGTAACCATGTGAATTATCACAAGCAACACCAGGCTTGCCCCTCCTGTGACATGCTCAGACCTGCTACCCTTCTTTCCTCCATTTTCTGCTCCACTCCTCAGACGAATTGTGTCAAGAAAATGCCATATCATGGTCAGAGCAACACACCCTACAGATATCTTACAGTTGGTCAGCATGGAAATGGCTTTTTTTTTTTTTTGAAAAATTAAAGCCATCCATATTAGAAGCAAAGGAAGAGGAGAAGGAAGGGGAAACATTGCATATGGATGGGAGGAAATAATAACAATGTATTTTTAGTTTAAAAAAAATAGATGATGAGCCCGGTGTGGTGGTGCACGCCTTTAATCCCAGCACTCGGGAGGCAGAGGTAGGAGGAGCGCCAAGAGTTCGAGGCCACCTTAGACTTCAGAGAGAATTCCAGGTCAGCCTGGGCTAGAGCGAGACCCTGCCTCGAAGAAAAAAAAAAAGGAGAGGAAAGAAAATTAGAAATGAAAGGGCTGGACAGATGGTTTAGTGGTTAGGGCACTTGCCTGCAAAAGCCTAAGGACCCAGGTTTGACTCCCCAGAACCCACGTAAGCCAGATGCCCAAAGTGACACATGTGCCAGGTTGCACATATGCACAAGGTGGCCCACGTGTCTGTAGTTCTATTACAGTGGCTGGAGGCCCTGGGCACCAGTTCTTTCTCTCTCTCTCTTTCTCTCTCTCTCTCTCTTTCATTAAAAAAAAAAAAAAAAAAAAAGCCCAGTCTAGTGCCCGCCTTTAATCCCAGCACTCTGGAGGCAGAGGTAGGAAGATCGCTATGAATTCAAAGCCACCCTGAGGTTTATAGTGACTTCCAGGTCAACCTGAGTGTTGTGGATAGGCAGACATTAGGCTTAGAGGTCATTGTAGGAAGAAGGACCCACCTCCTGTTTCCCTGGTAACATTAGAAAGGGAAGAGATACTTCCTTGGGAACAAAGCCTTCTGGTCCTCTGGTCCTGGGAGCCTGTCAATCAGTTGCCTGGTCAAGAGACCACTCCTCATCTACAGACATGCTAACGAGGTGGGAGAAGAAGTCATCCCCTTAATAAGATCACATACTTACCCTGCAGAAGCCCATCCCCTGTGTGGTTTCTCTCAGACTCACTGCTTGAGCCTGCTCGCTTTTCTCAAAACAGATCATACTGGGCTGGAGAGATGGCTTAGCGGTTAAGGCGCATGCCTGCAAAGCCTAAGGACCCTGATTCGATTCTCTAGGTCCCACATAAGCCAGATGTACAAGGGAACGTATGCATCTGGAGTTCGTTTGCAGTGACTAGAGGCCTTGGCGTGCCCATTCTCACTCACTCTCTATCTCTCTTCCCCCTCTCTGTGTCTTAAATAAATAAATAAATAAATAAATAAATAAATAAATAAATAGATAAAATATTTTTAAAAAACAGATCATACCAAGCGAATTCACACAAGCACAGAAAAGCAAGCACTGCATGGTCTCCCTCATCTGTGGTTCCTGAACTGGAGCAGCTTGAATTGCTGTCACACTGGACAAGCAACTCGAGGGCCAGATAAGAGGGGTGGAAGAGTTTGGAGGGAAGGGAACCGGTGGACGGGGTGGGGGGAAGGTATACACATACAAAATCTAGAATGAACGGGCACCCCAGACACCTTCCTCTTGGGTAAAAGATGTGACCCTCAATAGGAGCTTGGAGGGATCGACTGGTAAGATGGGCCCTGGAGAGGGTGGGATGAAGCCTAACCCTAAAACGTTTGGCCCTGGCTGATAAATCCCTGTACCAGAAATGGGTTACAACCCCTGTTGATTGGACAGACCCCAAAACCAGGTCCCCAAAACAAGACAGACTTCTGTCAAAGCACTTGATGACCCACCTGAGGTAAAAGGTAAGGCCCTATGGTTGAAAACGCCACCTGCTGCGGACACAGAACATTGGGAGGTCTGGCTGAATCTGAATCAGCTCCCCAGCGGTTATCCTGCATCATGCTGAAACGTGGACCTGAGATGCAGGGCAGAAATGGCCAACAACACTGTGAGCAGGCAGGGGACCCTGCTACATGCAAGGAAGATGTACACCCCTCTGCAATAGTGGCATCCTCTCTAGGTTGGCAACCAGTGGGTTTTTTTTTTTTTTTTTTTTTTTTTTAGAGAGACAGAGAAAAAGAGAGAGAGAGGCAGAGAGACAGGGTGTGTCTGTGAACAAATTCCAGACGTGTGTGCCCCCCTTGTGGGCAAGCACAGAATTGCGCCCTTGCGTCATTCTACGGCTAAACGTGGGACCTGGAGAATCGAACAGGTGTTCTTAGGCTTTGCAGGCAGGCGCCTTAACCACTAAGCCATCTCTCCAGCCCACCAATGGCTTTTTGATTGGCTAAGAGATCCACTCAGTATAAAGGAACCCGTAGCTGAACTAGGAACCAAGTCAGAATACTATGGAGACCAAGATTATGGACGCTAATGAGAAGCTTCCACAAGTCTTTGGCCAAAAGTGAGGCTACATCCATCAAAATCTCTCTAACTTAACAATGCTTATCCCTTTTAACCTATCCTGATCTCACTGTTTGTTTTTCTTTATTAGAATGCAGTGAAAACCAAGGACAATCAAAATCTATCAACAGGACAAGCACAGCTGGCTCCATGTCAGCAGGTGAATTCCCCCAGCACAGCAGCCAGGGCCCAGGTGAAAACACAGGGGCATTGGCAAGATGAGCAAGGGTGCTGCTTCCATAGTGAGCCTGACACCCCGAGCCAGGGTGATGGAGACAGACACTGAGGACACTCAAAATGCACCAAAGCAGAAATCCAGGAGCTGCTGAAAACTCAACACTAAAGTAGACTTAAAGCATACCCACCAAGACTCAGGGGATTTTATGGAAGAGAGCGCAGAAAGAATGTAAGATGACAGGGTGGGGGAATAGCCAGATGCTTTACTGCCCACCCCCCATGACTGACTGCTGATCTCACAACTCATAACCCACTACTCCATGGAGAATACCAGCAATTGCACTAAGGGGGGCGGCCCTCAGTGGAGTGGGGGAAGGGAAGAGGGGAATGATGGTACCAACACTTGATGTATCCATACAAAGTTTCAATTTTAAAAAAAAGCTTTAGGGCTGGAGAGATGGCTTACGGGGTTAAAGGCGCCTGCCTCCTAACCCTGAGAACACTGGTTCCAATGTCCAGCGGTTCCAATCTTCAGGTCCCACGTTTAGCCAGATGCAAAGTGACGCAAGGACGCAATGCTGCACTTGGCCACAAGGGGGCGCACATCTGGATTTCGTTCGCAGCAGCTGAGACACTGCTCGCGCGCCCATCTCTGTCTTCCTCCCTCCCTCCCTCCCTCCCTCCCTCCCTCCCTCCCTCCCTCCCTCTCTCTCTCTCCAAAAAAATAAGATAAAATAAAAAGTTAAAAAAAAAAAAGCTTTAGCCTGGCGTGGTGGCACAGGCCTTTTAATCCCAGCACTCGGGAGGCAGAGGTAGGTGGATTGCTATGAGTTCAAGGCCACTCTGAGACAACATAGAGAATTCCAGGTCAGTCTGGGCTAGAAAGAGAGACCTTACTTGGAGAAAAAACAACAACAAAATAAAAGATTTTTTAAAATAATAACTTCCTTTTCACTTTTTAAAAATATTTTATATTTTATTTATTTATTTATTTCAGAGAGAGAAAGACACAGAAAGAGAGAGAGAGAATGGGCACACCAGGGCCTCCAGCCACTGCAAATGAACTCCAGATGCATGCGCCCCCTTGTGCATCTGGCTTACATGGGTCCTGGAGAGTTGAACCAGGATCCTTTGGCTTTGCAGGCAAACGCCATAACCGCTAAGCCATCTCTCCAGCCCCCTTTTCACTTTCTTTTTTTTTTTTTTTTGATTCTGACAGAGCCAAGCTCCTGATCCACCCCCCCCACCCTTTTGAAAAAGGCTCTCCTGGGAGTCTTTTTGTATATTTTCTTTAATGAAGTCTACTTTTGCCCTCCTCGCCCCCTTTTCCACATTCTTTAATTCTTCTTTGGCCAGTGACACTAACTCCAGAGGGCCCACTGTTCTCAAAACCTAGTAATGGGCTGGAAGGATGGCTCCGTGGTTAATGTGTTTGCCTGTGAAGCCCAAGGACCTAGGTTCAAGTCCACAGGACCCACGTAAGCCAAATGCACAAGGTGGCACATGTGTCTGGGTTTCATTTGCAGTGGCTGGAGGCCCTGACATGCCTGACACACACACATACACACACACACACACACAAAGACCTAGTAACAATTGGTTTGCTTGAGGAACAATAAGTGGTCTGACTTGCCTAAGGCCCAATCCCTGGCCTTTTTGGAAGGAGTGAGTGTACACACTAGCTGTGGCAGTGGAGGAAGAGAGGAACCACAGTGACGGGCAGGGAAGAGGCCAGCTGACAAAAAAAAAAAAAAAAAATCAGGCAGCAGATGCCACAGGAACATGAATTCATGGGGGACATGTTTGGGGTAAGTCACTGTAAGTTGTGGTATGATCTGCACTTTCAAGAGCCAGTTTCTCTGCTCGGAATTTTGATTTTTAGGGATTGATAAAAGCAACAAAATACCTCCTTGAATTTTAGGTCTATCGTCTGTAAGGGAACTTTTATTTATTTTTAATTGCCCAAGGAAGATAACAGAGCTCGTGTTCGCTGCCTCAAAGCTGAGATCACACCGTGTGGTTTTAAAGAAGGCTGAGTGAAAGGTGGGGCAGGCGGAAAGACAATTTGGATTTAGTGTGTGCCTGTCTTCATGAAACAGATGATAGGTAATGTGTGACCAGCAACATTAACTGCATTCGTTTCTTTGCCTTCCATGACTGTCTAAGACTTTGCCACCAGCCTTTATGTCGCACATGGATTTACATTTCACATGGGTAAGACACTATAGAAAAGCCATTTGATCACAGTGGCACCCTTATCACT
Organism: Orientallactaga sibirica; assembly: GCA_036365145.1. NCBI lineage: Eukaryota > Metazoa > Chordata > Mammalia > Rodentia > Dipodidae > Orientallactaga > Orientallactaga sibirica. The sequence continues at coordinate 2,665,190 of JAEOAD010001894.1, read as the reverse complement.
TTATAAATTAATGACAGCAGAGAACTCGGTAACCTTAGTGGATATTAGCTTACAGACGTATTCTAACATGAGACGTTCCATCTCAACGGTGAACGAGGGCTTTTGTTTAGTGCCTTGTCTCACTTCCCTTTCCTATTTAGCAAAGAGCAGGACACGAACAACATCATTTGGAGCGATAGTCTATAAGCTGACTGGACTCAGCTGGACAGTTCTACCCCACATACTATCTGCTACGTGTCAGATTGCTGAAAAGCCATCTACCTGGGATGTTCGAGGTGGCTTACTCACATGGCTGACCACTGGCTGGGAGCTAAAAGCAAGGAGCAAGAGGCCTCTGCATGTACAATATTAGACTACCACACCATAGTGCTGAGAGGGGAGTTGTTTATTTTTACACAGTGTCTCTCTTGTAAGAGGGGGCCTTATAAGCAATAAAGTCAAAGGCGGAAGAGATGGCTTAGCTGTCAAGGCGCCTGCCTGCAAAGCCTAAGAACACTTGTTCAAATCTCCAGGTCCCACATTTAGCCATATGCAAAAGTGACGCAAGCGTGCAATGTCACACATGTGCACAAGGGGGTGCACTCATCTGGAGTTCGTTCACAGCGGCTGAGAGGCCCTGGTGTGTCCATTCTCTGTCTCTTCCTCTCTCTCTGTGTCTCTCTCTAAAAAAAATAAAAATTAAAAATTTAATAAAGTCAAAATTTCATAATTCTTACTGCTCTGCCTGTGAAGTAATATAGCACCACTTCACACAGTCAAAGCAAGCCACAGGCTAGCACACACATATAGATCAGGGACACAGACCACCTCTTACAGTGCAGAGTGTCAGAAGACATTAAAGGGTTTTTTTTGTTTTGTTTTGTTTTTAGTTTTTTGAGGTAGGGTCTCACTCTAGCCCAGGCTGACCTGGAATTCACTATGTAGTCTCAGGGTGGCCTCGAACGCATGGTGATCCTCCTACCTCTGCCTCCCAAGTGCTGGGATTAAAGGTGTGCACCATCACCCCCGGCTAAAAGTATTTTTAATTCCCCAAATGGACATTTTTTTTTTAGCATTTGTAATTGGACAAATGTTTTACTTATTAACTAGTCTCATAAGTTCTAAGATTTTTGCACATATCAGAAAGGTTCAGATGCTGAGTTATCAAAGAAAAATATGTGTCAATCCTGAGAAACCAGAAGATGACAATATTCCAACCAGAGAGAACAGAATTGGAAATTCAGAGAGAGTCTCACTGGGCACTGCCTCTCAGGTGGTGTGCTAGTCCTCAGTCCTGTTCAGGGCACCAGAGCTGCTCCATTATCCATGACAAGTTCTGCTGTTCACTGCATTAGAACCGTTCCTTGCTGAACAGAGTTGTAAATTCACTGTATTTTTGCCCAATTAGAAGGTCTGAACTAATTACAATTGATTCTGAAGTTGCAGTCTTTGCTTTTTTTTTATTTTCCACACCTTTAAAACACTTTTCACGATTGCTGTTTTTCAAGAGCTGCCCAGGGTGCAAAAGAAAGATTCAACAATAATTGTCCAGGGAATGCAGTAATTTGCCAATTAATATATCTTCCCCTCACCTTTATATTCAGGTATACAATAGTGGACAATTCTGCATGCATCTGCAGCACACAAAAATGCACATACACTAACACATACCACACACACACACACACACACACACACAAAAAAAATTTTAAAATTAAATCTTAGAAGATAAATTTTATGATTGACACAAGTTGTTTTAATTTCTAGAGAATTGTTCACTATCCCTGGCTCTCTTATAATGAGAATTCCTATATACTACTACTACCAATATTAATACATTTCCTATCATCTAGGAAACACTGTAATCTAATGTAGTATTTACTGTTACGTATGTTTACTATTTAAACAGCCCTGTTTATCTCTTGCACTCAATTTGCAAAAGTGTGCTAGGCCATTTTGGAGAATAAATATGAAACAAAAGTTGAGGTGCTTCTCATGCCTGGACCCCAGTGTTTGAGAACCCAGTTCTGGTCAAGTGCTGTGACTGATGGTTAGTTCTTTTGAGCAACCTTGGAAGGACACTGGGACTGGGGAGGGGAGTCATTATCACCATATGGAAGGATGGCTCCGTGGTTAATGTGTTTGCCTGTGAAGCCCAAGGACCTAGGTTCAAGTCCACAGGACCCACGTAAGCCAAATGCACAAGGTGGCACATGTGTCTGGGTTTCATTTGCAGTGGCTGGAGGCCCTGACATGCCCATTCTCTCTCTCTTAAATAAATAAGATACACACACACACACACATACACACACACACACAAAGACCTAGTAACAATTGGTTTGCTTGAGGAACAATAAGTGGTCTGACTTGCCTAAGGCCCAATCCCTGGCCTTTTTGGAAGGAGTGAGTGTACACACTAGCTGTGGCAGTGGAGGAAGAGAGGAACCACAGTGACGGGCAGGGAAGAGGCCAGCTGACAAAAAAAAAAAAAAAAAAACAGGCAGCAGATGCCACAGGAACATGAATTCATGGGGGACATGTTTGGGGTAAGTCACTGTAAGTTGTGGTATGATCTGCACTTTCAAGAGCCAGTTTCTCTGCTCGGAATTTTGATTTTTAGGGATTGATAAAAGCAACAAAATACCTCCTTGAATTTTAGGTCTATCGTCTGTAAGAGAACTTTTATTTATTTTTAATTGCCCAAGGAAGATAACAGAGCTCGTGTTCGCTGCCTCAAAGCTGAGATCACACCGTGTGGTTTTAAAGAAGGCTGAGTGAAAGGTGGGGCAGGCGGAAAGACAATTTGGATTTAGTGTGTGCCTGTCTTCATGAAACAGATGATAGGTAATGTGTGACCAGCAACATTAACTGCATTCGTTTCTTTGCCTTCCATGACTGTCTAAGACTTTGCCACCAGCCTTTATGTCGTACATGGATTTACATTTCACATGGGTAAGACACTATAGAAAAGCCATTTGATCACAGTGGCGCCCTTATCACTTTATAAATTAATGACAGCAGAGAACTCGGTAACCTTAGTGGATATTAGCTTACAGACGTATTCTAACATGAGACGTTCCATCTCAACGGTGAACGAGGGCTTTTGTTTAGTGCCTTGTCTCACTTCCCTTTCCTTTTTAGCAAAGAGCAGGACACGAACAACATCATTTGGAGCGATAGTCTATAAGCTGACTGGACTCAGCTGGACAGTTCTACCCACATACTATCTGCTACGTGTCAGATTGCTGAAAAGCCATCTACCTGGGATGTTCGAGGTGGCTTACTCACATGGCTGACCACTGGCTGGGAGCTAAAAGCAAGGAGCAAGAGGCCTCTGCATGTACAATATTAGACTACCACACCATAGTGCTGAGAGGGGAGTTGTCTATTTTTACACAGTGTCTCTCTTGTAAGAGGGGGCCTTATAAGCAATAAAGTCAAAGGCGGAAGAGATGGCTTAGCTGTCAAGGCGCCTGCCTGCAAAGCCTAAGAACACTTGTTCAAATCTCCAGGTCCCACATTTAGCCATATGCAAAAGTGACGCAAGCGTGCAATGTCACACATGTGCACAAGGGGGTGCACTCATCTGGAGTTCGTTCACAGCGGCTGAGAGGCCCTGGTGTGTCCATTCTCTGTCTCTTCCTCTCTCTCTGTGTCTCTCTCTAAAAAAAATAAAAATTAAAAATTTAATAAAGTCAAAATTTCATAATTCTTACTGCTCTGCCTGTGAAGTAATATAGCACCACTTCACACAGTCAAAGCAAGCCACAGGCTAGCACACACATATAGATCAGGGACACAGACCACCTCTTACAGTGCAGAGTGTCAGAAGACATTAAAGGGTTTTTTTTGTTCTGTTTTGTTTTTAGTTTTTTGAGGTAGGGTCTCACTCTAGCCCAGGCTGACCTGGAATTCACTATGTAGTCTCAGGGTGGCCTCGAACTCATGGTGATCCTCCTACCTCTGCCTCCCAAGTGCTGGGATTAAAGGTGTGCACCATCACCCCCGGCTAAAAGTATTTTTAATTCCCCAAATGGACATTTTTTTTTAGCATTTGTAATTGGACAAATGTTTTACTTATTAACTAGTCTCATAAGTTCTAAGATTTTTGCACATATCAGAAAGGTTCAGATGCTGAGTTATCAAAGAAAAATATGTGTCAATCCTGAGAAACCAGAAGGTGACAATATTCCAACCAGAGAGAACAGAATTGGAAATTCAGAGAGAGCCTCACTGGGCACTGCCTCTCAGGTGGTGTGCTAGTCCTCAGTCCTGTTCAGGGCACCAGAGCTGCTCCATTATCCATGACGAGTTCTGCTGTTCACTGCATTAGAACCGTTCCTTGCTGAACAGAGTTGTAAATTCACTGTATTTTTGCCCAATTAGAAGGTCTGAACTAATTACAATTGATTCTGAAGTTGCAGTCTTTGCTTTTTTTTTATTTTCCACACCTTTAAAACACTTTTCACAATTGCTGTTTTTCAAGAGCTGCCCAGGGTGCAAAAGAAAGATTCGACAATAATTGTCCAGGGAATGCAGTAATTTGCCAATTAATATATCTTCCCCTCACCTTTATATTCAGGTATACAATAGTGGACAATTCTGCATGCATCTGCAGCACACAAAAATGCACATACACTAACACATACCACACACACACACACACACACACCACATAAAAATTTTAAAATTAAATCTTAGAAGATAAATTTTATGATTGACACAAGTTGTTTTAATTTCTAGAGAATTGTTCACTATCCCTGGCTCTCTTATAATGAGATTTCCTATATACTACTACTACCAATATTAATACATTTCCTATCATCTAGGAAACACTGTAATCTAATGTAGTATTTACTGTTATGTATGTTTACTATTTAAACAGCCCTGTTTATCTCTTGCACTCAATTTGCAAAAGTGTGCTAGGCCATTTTGGAGAATAAATATGAAACAAAAGTTGAGGTGCTTCTCATGCCTGGACCCCAGTGTTTGAGAACCCAGTTCTGGTCAAGTGCTGTGACTGATGGTTAGTTCTTTTGAGCAACCTTGGAAGGACACTGGGACTGGGGGAGGGGGAGTCATTATCACCATAACCAATCTACAGGTCAGGCTGCAGGAAAGATTGAAATTTTTTAATTAATTTATTTATTTATTAGAGACAGAGAGAGGGAGAGAGAGTGGGCATGCCAGGGCCTTTAGCCACTGCAAATGAACTCCAGCTGCATGTGCCCCCATGTGCATCTAGCTTATGTGGGACCTGGAGAATTGAACCTGGGTCCTTAGGCTTCTCAGGCAGGCGCCTTAACCGCTAAGCCATCTCTCCAGCCTGGAAAGACTGAAATCAAAGAGCCTGTCATCGTCTGAAGTGTGCAGGCCTAATACCCATAATGGCGATCTATAAAACCAGGGACGAGTCCTTCAATACAGGCCTGAGGGCATTGGGAGACTCATGGGCCAGACTTGGCTGAGACAAGTTGTCTTGTCCACTAAGCTATGTACTCAGTATCTCCATTGCTAAATACCACCAGGTTTGCAGTAAGGGGAGGCTGTGAAGCTGAAATCACAATAGCTAACAATCACTAGGCTTAGGAAAGGATCTACTGAGTCCCTGGCATGCCTATTCTCTCTCTCTCTCTCTCTCTCTCTCTCTCTCTGTCTCTAATAAATAAATAAAAATAAAATCTTTTTTTTTTTTTAAAAAAGATTTTTTGCCGGGCATGGTGGAGCATGCCTTTAATCCCAGCACTTGGGAGGCAGAGGTAGAAGGACTGCCATGAGTTAGAGGCCACTCTGAGACCACATAGTGAATTCCAGGTCAGCCTGAGCTAGAATGAGACATTTACTTCTTTCAGCTATACAGCTCATGTTTGTTGTCATGATCTTTCTGGTTTCTCTCCTTATCTTGGCTTGTTCTTTCTCTTCTGTGAATGATCTGCAGGCCAGCCATGACCCCTAGAAGTTAGACGTACTGCCAGCTTCTGATGAGGTGATTTTGTGGAATAGTATTATGCAGGCAATAGGAGATGTGTTCCCAGATCAAACAAAAATGGAATGGAAAACAATGGGTTTATTACAACAACAATAAACAGTGTGAGCCCCCTCAGGCTACTCATGAGGGGCGTAGATTTGATCCTGAAAGCTTGCTTCCTCCAGGTGGTCAATATCAGTGTGACCCTAAGAGTGGCAGAGTGAGACTTAGGATCTGGGACAGGAGAGACTACAGAGGAAAATGGGCTGATGAGTTAGGTTTTATTATTTAGCTGTTAGGGATTTGAGACCCTATGACTGTTTATCAAAAGATGAAAAAATACAACTTCATAAAGATTTAATTCAGGCATATGCTTAGCAAATACAATTTGGATGTAATGATTATGTTATAAAGAATTGCTTGCAGAAAGGAAAAGAAAGACTGAGTTAACTATAATTGAATAATAGGCACCTGTTGTAGCCAATCTGTCTCTCGCCTTTGCTAATTTGCAGCTGAAAATACAATCAACATTTAACAAAGAATGAAAAAGAAACCGCAAGGAGCTAGTGCCCCATGATTCAAAAAAGAATTGGTCAAAGTGTTTTTCAAAGGTGTTTTTTCAGTTAATGGTTAACAGTGCTTGCTCATCAAGATTGTAAGGGATGGAGTTAACTTTCCTGGAAACATTATGTATTTGTAATTTCAAAAAAGATTATGGTTAACAGTGCTTGCTCATCAAGATTGTAAGGGATGGGGTGAACTTTCCTGGAAACATTATGTACTTGTAATTTCAAAGATTATGCACGTGTGTCAATTTGGACACAGTTTGGTTTTGCCTTTTTCCTTCTGAATCTTATTTCCTTGTATGAGAAAAATAAAAGACTGAGGTTTTGTGGCAAGAGGCAGAGAGAGAGAGAGAGAGAGAAAGTCAAATGGCTCGCTGCTGAAGCCCGGCCTGTCAGCTTGTACCAACATGTCTTAAGTTTCGTTATCGCCACTCCTGTTCGTGGTCTCACCCCTCGTTTATGCTAGGGCTGGACCCTGGCATCATTGGCTCCAAGTGCAATTTTTAAAAATATTCTTATTTATTTGTGAGGAGAGAGAGAGAATGAATATGGTGTACCTGGGCCTCTTGCACTGCAAATGGATCCCACACATGTGCTTTGTGCACCTGGCTTTACATGAGTCCTAGAGAATTGAACTCTGGCCGGCAGGTTTTGCAAGCAATTGCCTTTGACCACTGAACCATCTTCCAAGGCCCCAAATGCAATTTTTATAAAGATATTCTCCTTAAAGTTGACATGTTGAAAACATTCAGCAGGGCTTAGGATAATGACTCAGCAGTTAAAGGTGCTTGCTTGCAGAACATTTTGGTCTGGGTTCGATTCCCAAGTGCCCATGTAAAGCCAGATGTGCAAAGTGGTGTATGCATCTGACCCACCCATGCATTCTCTCTCTCTCTTTTCAAGAAGAAAGAAAAACGTTCAGCAGACTTTCCTTTTGTAATACAATTTTAAAAGTATTTATTTATTTATTTGAGAGAGAGATAGAGGCAGATAGAGAGAGAATGGACATACCAGGGCCTCCTAGCCACTGCCAAGGAACTCCAGATGCATGCACCACCTTGTGCATCTGGCTTTATGTTCTGGGGAATTGAAACTGGGTCCTTTGGCTTTGCCGGCAAGTACCTTAACAGATAAGCCCTCTGTAACACAATTTTGTAAGCATTAGAATGCTGTCTTCAGAATTGCACGTAAGTGTATCAAATTGATTATACTCACAAGTCATTTGGTCAAATAATTATTCTATTTCTATACATTTTTGAATTTTTCTTAAATAAATGGAATTAGATTCTTATTTACCTGACAAAATCAGTCATGTTATAACCATCTGTAATCTGTGAAATCCAGACATTTCCCCAAAAGCAGTTTCCTTGTTAATGTTTTGATATTTAAATTCATTATTTTAAACATTATAATTCGTTATTTTAAATTCGTTATTTAAACGTTTTCTTAGAGTCAGCTTTAAGATATTATATATATATATTCGAATATTTCTGTTTAGTAGAGCTATCAAGTGAAAACAAATATATGTTTATCTGAAATCAATTCATTTTCAGATTCTACATACAAATGATTTGTTCCTTTTCTTCTCGCCAGTAAGCATGTGTAGAGACATCTATTTTATTTTTCAAGCTTGCACACCAGCTAAGCCAGCAGGGGGCGAAAGACAATAGGTATAAATTTGACAAGTGGTATAGATTTTTTTTTTTTGCTTTGGTGACTGAGCAATAACAACAACAACAAAATCCAAAAAGTGATGGAGTCTCCGTGTAGGTGGCAGGAATTGAACTGTAAAGAGAGACACGGGGCTGTGTGTGTGTGCGGGGGGGGGCGGGGAGTCTACTTGAGCTCGGCAAGTTCATTCTAGAACATTGCAGAGGCTAGATTAAATCATGAAGAATTGCTAGTGAGCTTATGTTTTCCTCGATTTGCATAATTCCTCCAGTCAAAGGGATGGACACTTCCATGCAGAAGGAGGATTTTTTTTCTCCCCCCCCCCCACCTTTCCGTCCTACACGATCCCAGACAGGCCGAATGAACACCGGCAAGGCGCACGCTTCCAGGTTGATGGGGATCCACGACGGTCTAGTCCCGCAGCCCGAGTCTCGCCGATTTGCATGAAAAAAGGGCAGGTTGTAAGAAACCCAAAGGATCGAACTGCTCCGAACCCAGATGGACCATGCAGCGTGACCACTGCCGGAGGAGAGCGCTTACAATTGCGAGCTGACCCGAGAGCTCTGCGGAGAGCCACGACCACCGCCTGCATCAACCACCCGCGCAGTTCTGGACTTGATCTTGCTCGGCGGGGAAAAATATATACATATACATATATACATGTTGGATTTATGACATCACTTCTTCGTTGTTCGTTAAGTATCGGCTTCCTCGGCTTATATCAAAAGAGGAAGGGACCTGAGCTGTAAAGCAAAAGTCGTTTCTGGTTTTTTGTTCTGGGGAAAAGATGAATGCTGTCTAGCAGGTTTGTTTTCCTTTTTCTCTCTTATTATTTTTATTTTGGGGTTTTCCAGGTAGGGTCTCGCCCTAGCCCAGGCTGACCTGGAATTCACTCTCTAGTCTCAGGCTGGCCTCGAACTCACAGCGATCCTCCTACCTCTGCCTCCCCAGTGCTGGGATTCAAGGCGTGCGCCACCACGCCCGGCTCTTTTTTTTTTTTTTTAATTTGGTGGAGAGGTACAAACGTTTGCAGGTGTTTTTAGCGAGCAAGATTTAGTTGGGTCCTGGTTGCAACCTGCACGTCTTGTGCTGCTCGCCTAGAGTGCCGCCTAGGAGGGCGCTGGACAGCAGGGTGACGTTGGACTCGGATGACTCGCAGGAGAAGGCAAAAAAAAAAAAAAAAAAAAAACAACTTGCCCACACCCAAAATGGCGACCGGCGCAAACTTAAAAAAAGGCAACTTGCCCATACCCACAATGGCGGCCGGCGCAAAGTATAAAGGCAGCTTGCCCACACCCAAAATGGCGGCCGGCGCAAAGAAAAATACACAAGACAGCTTGCCCACACTCAAAATGGCGACCGGCGCGCCCCACGAGGGCGCGTGCGCAAGAGTAAGCATTCCGTGTCCGTCCCGCCCAACCTTCGCATTCAGCACGGCCCGGACCGAACCACCTGCGCCCGGAAGTGACGTATAAAGGCAGCAGCGGCTCCCCCGCTGCATGATGGGAGAGTGTGTGGAGTGGGCGGGGGGTCTCCGCGGAGGAGGAGGAGGAGGCGGCGGCGAGGAGGAGGCGGAGGCGTCGTCGGCGGAAGAGGGCGGAGGGTAGTGAGATGGGGGTCCCGCCGCAGCGCTGAAACTCCGGGTGGGCGTCCCCGGCGCTCCGACGCGGACGGGCCGGGAGTGCTGCGAGCCACCTGCCTTCCGCGGTCAGCGGCCCGGCGTCCCGAACCGCCGCTGCCTCCCCTCACCCCACCCCAGCCCGGGGCCCGGGGCCGGGAGCCATGCCCATCGCGGCCGCCCCGGAGGAACCAGGTGAGTGCCGAGGCGGGCCGGAGCGCCCGGGCCGCTCGCTGCGGGCACCGTGGCCTGGAGCACCTGCCCGGCCCGGGAGTCGGGCCCGGCCTGCGGCCGCCGGGGCTCTCCGCTCCGCGTGGCGCGGTCCTCGCCCATGCCGGCTCTCCTCGGGCCAGGGGATCGCGGCTCGCCCTGCCCTGCCCGGCCGCTGCCACCTGCCCGCCGCCCCCTTCCCGGAGCTGTGGAGAAGTTTTTTGGGGTGGTGGTGGTGGTGGTGGTGGTGGTGGTGGAGGTGGAGAGCACGGCTTGGGGCTTCCTCTTCCTCCCTCGTGACAGGTGTAAACACTTCTGCCCCGCCGGGCTCGCCCCCTCCCCCCCGCAGCGACCTCACTCACGACCCGGAGGGTTGCTGCAGCTGAGGGCCTGGGAAGCCAGCTTTATGTGAACCCTCCAGCGGGCGCAGGCGTGCCCCCCACCACCAAAATAAAAAAAAATAAAAATAAAAAGCTGTGCCCCCTTGCTAAGGGGACCTTTGCTGTGTGCACTCCTTAAATCTGTGTCTTCTCCCAAAGTTGAACGTTTGAAAGCACCCGGCCGGGGCAGGTGCTGCGGGATGCTTGGAGCAAGGGGACTCTTTGGGGGAGCGGCGTGTGGGTGGGGGGCGTTCTTTTACTATTTGGAGAGTAAAGAGTAATAGGGTGGTATCTTTTTGTTGTTGTTGTTTAGTTTTGTTTTTTTATTTTTTCCTTGTTGGCTTATTCAACTTATAACCTGGTGTCCTACTGGATTTTCTAATTGGGGGCCGTGAAACGAGCAGTGGTTCCGTTTCAAAGTTCTCTTTCAGGGCAAAGTAAAGTAAAACTTTACATATACACTTGTCTTAACGACATAAGTTCTCTTCCACGGGTTGTATTCTTCTGAAGTTTGGGGATTTTTGTGTGTGGGGGAGGGAGTGGGAAGGCAGCAAGCAGTTTCTACTTGATGTCACATTTTATGATTGCTTTCAAGTTAAATTCACAGAACTATATGGTAAATTCCAGGGGGAAATAAATATTTAAACTTTATGATATTTTTTAATCAATCAGCACAGTTTACCCACATTTTTATGCTCCTAAATGCTGACTTTTGTAGTTATAATTTTTAACACTTTTCAGGTATGTATTTGTTTAAACAAGGCACCTGTACTAGCAGTCTTTAAAAAAATTTTTTTGTGTTTTTAAATTTAATTTTATTTTTTTATTAGACAAGAGAGTGTGTGAATGGGCACACTAGGGCCTCCAGCCACTGCAAACAAAATCCAAACGCATGCTCCACCTTGTCCATCTGGCTTCCATGGGTCCTGGGGAATCCAATTAAGGTCATTTGGCTTTAACCGCTGAGCCAGCCCTGTAGTAGTAGCATACATGGAGATATTTCACATGAGTTAAAAGGTAGATCCAGCATAAAAATTTCTAGTCCAGTAAATGGCATCTACTAGATGTTTATTAGCTTTACTTATCTCTCTGAGTATGTGTAGCATTACATTTGGTCTTCAAAGATAAGAGGGCTGGAGGGATGGCTTAGCGGTTAAGGCATTTGCCTGCAAAGCCAAAGGACCCGGGTTCGATTCCCCAGGACCTACATTAGCCAGATGCACAAGGTGGCACATGTGTCTGGAGTTCGGCTGGAGGCCCTGGCCTGCCCATTCTCTCCCTCCCTCTCTCATTCTCTTTCTCTCTGTCAAATAAATAAATAAAAATTAAAAAATGTATTTTAAAAGCCTTGAAAGGAGCTGGGCATGATGGTTTACATCTTTAATCCCAGCACTTGGGAGGCAGAGGTAGGAGGATTGCTGTGAACTAGAGTGAGTTCCAGGTAAGCTTGGGGTGAGACCCTACCCCAAAGGAAAAAAAAAAGGCAAAACCAAAAAGCCTAAAAAGAAATTCATTATAACTCAAAAAATATATAAGGTGCTTGAGTTTTGATATTATGTGATCTTTTGGCCGAAAAACTAATCCTTTGTCAAAGAAAAGTATATACATATGTTCATGATTTCACTGATAGATTTTGCAGAACTTAATTGTCTATGAAAATCATACAGTCTAGGTATCTTATTTAAAAGCATTATTTAAGGGCCTGGAGAGGTGGCTTAGCCGTTAAATGCTTGCCTGTGAAGCCTAAGGACCCAGGTTTGAGGCTTGATTCCTCAGGACCCACATAAGTCAGATGCACAAGGTGGTGCATGTATCTGGAATTGGTTTGCAGTGGCTGGAGGCCCTGGCTTGCCCATTCTCTATCTGCCTCTTTCCCTCTCTCTCTTTCTTCCTGTCACTCTCAAATAAATAAAAAATAAACAAAAATTAAAAAAAACATTTTTAAAAAACATTTAAAAATTTAACCTGTTCTGCCTAGTTAGTAAAAAAAAAAAAAAATTTTAGAAACATAGTGAGAGATGAGTAGTGAATAATTTTTATGTTGTATGAAATCCAAAATGTCTCAACAGAGAAAATTTTGAATACCATCTCGTTGAGGAATTGTCCCTTGCTTCCTCAAATCTCAGAACAAGAGACTCCTAAGTGTTTGTGTCTTTGTGCATGTGTTGGTGAGGAGTGAACCCAGGGCACTATGCTCACTAGGCAGATGCTCTGCCACTGACCTTGTATCCCCAGCCCAGCAAGATACTTGTTAAGATGCATTCTGTATGGAGTAGTAATTTAATCCTCACAGCAACCCTGTAAAGCTTTAGGTAGGTAGTAGTTTCCCCCTTTTTTTCAGAGGAACTTGAAAGAGATAGTAACTTGCTTAAAGCAAACAGCAGTGACAGAGGCAGGACGTGATATTCCATTTAAGTAGTTTTAAACATGCAGAGCTATACCACTTCTTAATTGGGTTTCATGAAGTATGTACCAAAAAGGTAAAAATAGACATGGGCAGGGAAGTTTTTGCTTGTAGGTAGCATGTGAAGCCCTGGGTCCAGTCCCAGCCCTGTGTGAACAAGAATGCACAGGAAGGATAAACAAGTCAATACCAGTTACTTCTGGACAGCTCGGGAGTATGGGAGCTAGGGAGGCTGCGTGTGAGTCTTCAAACGGATCCTTGCTTCCTTACAATAAAATCTGAAGTGCAGGAAGAGATTAAGATGGAGCACAGGCGCACAGTGCGGATGTGAGTATGTCTTCTCTCCTAAGCTTTGTTGTATGGCTTGAAATCCTTCACAGTAAAATAAAAAATGTAAGCACTTAGAACATAGGAAGTATCACTGTCTTGCAACCTTAGGTTTTAAAAGAAACTAGAAGAAGCAGTGTTATTTTGTATTGACTTCATTTTAAAGTATAGGAGCTTCTAACTTAAAAATACTTGCATTATGGGGCTGGAGAGGTGGCTCAGTGTTTAAAGGCACTTGCTTGTGAAACCTGATGGCCTGGGTTTGATTCCCCAGTGCCCACATAAAGTCAGATACTCAAAGAGGTACATGTGTCGGGAGTTCATTTTCAGTGGCAACAAGGCCCTGGCCTGCTCATTCTCATTCATATTCTCTCTTTCTCTCTCTTATTTACAAATGAATAATCAATAAAAACACTTTTAAGAACTGGAATTGGGCTGGAGAAATGGCTCAGTGGTTACGGCACTTGCCTGCAAAGCTTAACGACCTGGGTTCAATTCCCCAGTACTTACATAAAGCCAGTTGCACAAAGTGGTGCATGCATCTGGAATTTGTTTGCAGCAGTTGGAGGTCCTGGGGTGCCCATTCTCGCTGTCTCTATCTCTCCTCTATCTCTGTCTACTTGTAAATAAGTACTTAAAAAAAAAAAAACTTGAATTAAGACTTACTAGCTTCACATTAAAAGACCACTTATTAGATTTTCCAGGTTCTTCTGCATTAACCTCTTTTGCTTGGTTTCTCCTAACTGCTGCCACACCAGTTCTATAGGACACCCCTGGTTTCTATTTCTGGCCATGTGCTATGATAGGGGCTCATAGGTCAATGGATTAAAACAGTTTTCTAAGAGAGAGAAAAGGTCAGAAACTGTTCAGTGTGGAGGAGAAGTTCCCATGAAATGTAAACAAGAAGAGAAGGAAAACAGACTTAAGACGCCATCTTCTTGTAGGTCACTACCACCTCTATTCCAAATAGCTGACTTTAAGGCAGGCCTTTCAAAGATAAACCAAATATATAAACACAATATAAAATAAAAATATAAGCAAAAATAAAGGTGGTCTATATGTTCACAGTTTAATTTACAGGCATTATAATAGTGAATAGCTTTCAGAGAAAAATTACATAGTAAATTAGGATAAATTTCCTATAGGTGTTTTTTTTTTGTTTGTTTTGTTTTGTTTTGTTTTGTTTTGTTTTGTTTTGTTTGTCTAGCTCAGGCTGACCTGGAATTCATTACGTAGTCTTAGGGTAGCCTTGAAGTCATGGTGATCCTCCTACCTCTGCCTCCCAAGTGCTGGGATTAAAGGCGTGTGCCACAACACCTGGCTCCTATAGTTTTTTAAAAATATATTTTTAAATATTTTTATTTATTTATGTATTTGCAAGCAAAAAGAAGAGATATACAGAGAGAGAATGGACACTTAAGAGCCTGCAGGCAGTGATAATGAACTCCAGATGCAGGTACCACTGTGCATGTGGCTTTACATGGATACTAGGGAATTGAACCCGGGTTGCTAGGCTTTGCAGGCAAGTGCCTTAAGTGCTAAGCCATCTCTCCAGCCCTTCTATAGGTTTTGTTTATGCAAATACAACATGTTGTAAATGACTTCAAGTATCTCTTCCTTTCATCCTTGCAAGTGCTTATCCAGCCCCTGCTCTTTCGGGCCCTTTTGTAGGAGGTGGGAATGCTGAAGTGGACAGACAGTAACACAGTCTGCCCTTAGACAGCTTTGAGTTCTTGTGTGCATGTGCACACACGTGCATACAAGCCTGTTTGTGTTTAGGATAGACAAAGACAACAATAAGCTAGCGGATGCTTTTCAATATCTTGAAGAAAATGAGTTGGTTTGGGGGATATGGAAGTGCTGCTTTTGTACTTTGAGCCAAGGACTGGGTGGCAGTCATGGGAAATGGATGAGGCTTGCTGGTTGCTGCAGGGTGGGGTTGGACAAGGCTCGAGACCTGAAGGAAGTGAAGAAATCAAGGGCAAGATTGTATGCCTGAAATACTTGAAAGACGGTGGAGAGAAGTGTGGTGTTGCTAGAAAAGTGTGAGCAGGGAAGAGTACACTCACAAGTAAAGCAGAAGAAGGTGGGTGGCAGTGTTGAAAGTGCTTTGTAAAAATGCCAGTGACTAGCTTTTCACCGTGTGCAATGGGAAGCCACTGCAAAGTTACCAAATAAAGGTAACATACGTTTTGAAAGGATATGTTAGAAGAAAAAAAAAGACATGTCAGGGATATGTAAAAGATGGGGATGTGGTTCAGTGATTAAACCATCCCTGTAGTATGTGGGTATTTGGGTATGTGAACGCCTGTCCCCTTGCTGGGTTTAATTTCCTAAGAAAATAGTCCACGGGGCATACCGAGAAAGATCCACCTAGAGAGGCTACAGTGATCAGCTGAGAGATTGTAGTGGCTAGAACTAAGGTCGCAGCAGTAGAGGCAGTGAGAAGTGCTAGAACAATTTCTTGAGTTGAAACCTGTAATAATCAGTCCTGTCGTTAAATTTAGAAAAGTTTTGAGAATTGAAGCCCATGCAACTAGTGCCCTAGCCTTTACGAGATTTTTAAAAATTTTATTTATTTTTGGAGAGAGACACAGAGGGAGACACAGAGAGAGATAGACAGAGACGGAGAGGGAGACAGATAGAGATGGGAGTGCCAGCAGTCTCTCAGCCACTTTGAACAAAATCCAGATGTGCGAGCCCCCTTGTGGTCAAGTGCGGCATTGCGCCCTTGCATCACTTTGCATCTGGCTAAACAAACATGGGACCTGGAGATTGGAACCGCTGGAGATTGGAACCGGGTTCTTAGGCTTAGGAGGCAGGCGCCTTAACCCCTAAGCCATCTCTCCAGCCCCGTTTACAAGATTTTAGTCAAACTCTTCCAGCATGTCTTACCATACCTCAGCAGTAGCCACGTGTTATCCTTAGTAACTGCCATCTTTTCTCTATCAATTCCTTCAAATGCTGTTTCCTGGGGCGGCTTCTCATTTTCACCATTGTTCCTCTTTCCAATTTAGTGTGGTCTGGAAACAGGTCTCCCTTTATTTTTGCTGCTGCATGCGCACCAGTCTAGTTGGCCATAAGAATCCTGAGTCTCCTGGCTCCCAACTCTGTGTGGGTGCCGAGGAACTATCTTGAACGGGCAGGCTTGCAAGTAAGCATCTTTAACCACTGCGCTATCTCCCCAGTCCATTTTCTATGTTGACAGAGGTATACAAGAACGCCTTTGGAAATAAGCAAGGGTGGAGGAGGTGGCTTATTACATAAAGCACTTGCTGGACCGGTGGGTGGGTGAGAAGCAGAGATGGAAGGATTCCCAAGGCAGTCTAGCTAGCTAAATTGGAAAGCCTTGGGTTCAAGTGAGAGATGCTGCCTCAGTAAACAAAGTATAGATTCATCAAGAAAGATGCCTAACATCAACTTCTGGCCTCCAAATGCATCCACTTTAAAAAGTCACATTAAAACAAAAACAGATCTCTTGCGAGTTTGGTTTGTTTTGAATGTTGTTGTTGTTTATTATGATGTGTGTGTGAGCATAGGTACACTTGCATGAGGGCAGGGCAGAGGATAACTTCACTTTTGGGTGTCAGTCCTTGCCTTCTGCCTCTCTTACAGCAAGGTCTCTTGTTGTCACTGTCCACTGCTGCATTTGCCAGGCTAGCTGGTCTACAAGCTTCCAGAAAACGCTCCTGTCTCATATCCCATTTTACCACCCGCATGCTGGGATTATGGAAGCCCAGAACAGCTTCTGCTTTTTATATGAGGTCTGTGGATGCAAATGCAAATGCTGAGCAGCAAGCCTTTTATCCAACAAGCTGTCTCCCCAGCCCTTTTTTCCATCTCTCTCTCTCTCTCTCTCTCTCTCTCTGTGTCCATGTGCGTGCGTGTGCATGCAGAGGCTAGGAGCAGACATAAGGTACCTGCCTCATCTCCTACCCTTTATTTCCCTAACACAGAGCCTCTCACTGAACCCGAAGCTCACCACTTTTGGGGTTCAACTGGCTGCCCAGGGAGCCTCGGCAATCCTCCTGTCTCCACCCCACTGCGCCCTAGCATTACAGGCCTGCATGCTCAGCTTTTTATATGGGTACTGTGGATTGAACTTAGGTCTTCACGCTTGCACAGCAAGCACTCTTACCGCCTCCCCAGCCTCTGCTCTGGGGTTTTGAGATGTCCATGTATCCCTATTGGACATGGTACTCACTTGGTAGCTCAAGTTGGCCTCGAATTTACAGTAATTTTCCTGCCTCAGCCCCACCTCCCCTAGTGCTAGGAGTAAACGCATATGCCTCCACATTTGGATCCTCATCTCTCATAGTTAATACTTTATATAACATAGATTTTTACACACACACATATTTATACGCATGCTTTTTGCCAAAATATTATGCTTTTTTTTTTTTTTTTTTTGCTTAGCCATCTAAACTGATACTCAAGGCCATATTCAAATTCTTCCCTGGTTCGCTCAGAAATGTGCATCTGATTTGCTAGAATTATTATCCACTCTACATTTTTATGGTTATTAAAATTATAAAATTCGGCTGGAGAAATGGTTCAGCAGTTAAGGCGCTTACCTGCAAAGCCAGAGGACCCAAGTACAACTCCTCAGGACCCATGTAAGCCAGATGCACAAGGGGATGCACGCTGGAGTTTGTTTGCAGTGTCTGGAGGCCCTGGCACACCCATTCTTTCTCTCTCTACCTGCCTACTTCTATATCTCTCTGTTTCTCAAATAAGTAAACAAAAAAATCAAAATTATAAAATTATAGAACACTTTGACAAAAGTGGAAAAGGAGAAAAAAATGGTATGTTCCATGGTGGCAGGGACTCATCTGTTTTAATGTCTGGCACAAAGTACCACTCCAAACTATATGTTCAAAGGAGTAAAAAAAGGAAAAACTACCCACTGGTCATTTTACTAGATTCAGAGAAACTGTTAACATTGTAATTTTCTCTCCATTTTTGCCCCTGTGGACATGAATATCCTACACACACATACATTCATATGTATGAATAAATTGCATAATTGTTCCTTTTATTTTTTGGAGACAGGATCTCATGGATTCTGGGTTGACCTCAAACTTGTTAATGTAGAGGAGGATGGCTTTGAACTTCTGATCCTCCTGTTGCCAAGTACTGAGATGATAGGCATGTACTACCACACCCAATCTATAGCACTATGTGGACTAAGTCCAGAATTTTGTTTTTTGCTTTTGTTGTTGTTATCGATTGTTTTTTTTCTAGCTAGGGTCTTTCTTTAACCCAGGCTGACCTGGAATTCACTGTGTAGTCTCAGCTGGCCTCGAACTCACAGTGATCCTCCTCCCTCTGCCTACCAAGTACTAGTATTAAAGGCATGCGCCACCATGCCTGGCTAAAATAAGATTTTTTTTTAAATGACTTTGTAGAATGCCATTGAGTGAGTTCAAGATATTTTCCTGTTTCTCACTCATGGGATTTTTCCACATTGTATTATCACAGAAGAGATCTGGCCAAACAAACTTGTACATAAAAACTTGACCTTATCTTTGTTATTTTCATAAGATCAAGTCTTAGAAGCAGTTACTAGATCAAAGAGAAAGCCTGCTGCTTCAAGAGGTTCTACAGAAATCACTTCTACCAGTGGTGGTTGAGGACTCGTCTTCCAGCTGATGATCAGTAAATGGATAGTTAAAATTGTTTTCCTGAGCAGCCATAGTGGTGTACACCTGTGGTCACAACACTTGGGAGTTGGAGGGAAGGAGTATCAAGCATTTGGGCTAGGGCTGGAGAGATGGCTTAGTGGTTAAGATGCTTGCCTGCAAAGCCTAAGGATCCATGTTCAATTCCCCAGGTCCCATATAAGCCAGATGCACAAGGTGACACAAGCATGCAAGGCTGCACGTGCACACAAGGTGGTGCACATGCCTGCAGTTTGATTGCAGTGGCTGGAGGCCCTGGTGCACCAATTCTCTCTCTCTCACATAAAAAAGGCCAGTTTGTTGGGCTTGCCTCAAAAATAAACAAACAAACAAACAAAAAGAGTTCAAGGCTATCTTTCCCCATATAGTGAATTCAAAGTTTGAGCTAACTAAGAGCTTACCTCAAAAAAAAAAGTAAATAAAGTAATTTGCCTAAATTTTTACTTTGGATTTAGCCTTTTCAGCAGTATTAGAATGTTTGTATAACCTAATTTTTTTTTAAAGGATTGAAACCTGAAATATATATTTGTTATATTTGAGGTTAAACTTAGTACTATCTTCTTCTTCTTTTTTTTATTTGAGAGAGAATAAGAAAGAGGCAAACAAAGAATGCACTGCCAGGCCCTCTAGCCATTGCAAATAAACTCTAGACACATGTGCCACCATGTGCATCTGACTTCTGTAGGTACTAAGGAATTGAACTATGATCCTTGGGCTTCCCAGGATTAGTATCGTATTTTAAAAAATAACTGATTTTTTTTTTTTTTTTTTTTTGGTTTTTCGAGGTAGGATCTCACTCTGGTCCAGGCTGACCTGGAATTAACTATGTAGTCTCAGGGTGGCCTCGAACTCTCGGCGATCCTCCTACCTCTGCCTCCCGAGTGCTGGGATTAAAGGCGTGCGCCACCACGCCCGGCCCAAAAATAACTGATTTTTAAAAGAAAGCTCTTAAGTATAGAAAATATCATATTCTAGAACTATATTGCTCACTGTAGTAGCTACGAGCCACATACGGCATTTGATGAAGCTAATCCAAATAAAAGTATAAAAAACATAGTATATTTCAAGAATTAGTATAAAATATATCAATAATGTTTTACATTGATCACATGTTAAAATCTTTCAGGGCTGGGAAGATGGCTCATAGCTAAAGGGGCTTGCTTGCCAAGTCTGTCAGTCCATTTTCGATTCCACAGTGGCTGCATAAAGCCAGACATGTGCAATAGCAAGAGGCCCTGGTACTCCATATTCATTTGCATTCCTTCTCTCTCTCCCTCTCCTCCCTTCTCTTCTTCCCTTTCCCTTCTCTCTCTTTCCTTCCCTCCCTCCATTCCTCTAATCCTCATAATGTTTTTAAAAAATAGTAAAATAAATAAATAAACTCAGGAGGCAGAAGTAGGAGGATTGCAGTGAGTTCAAGGCCACCCTGAGACTACATAGTAAATTCTAGGTCAGCCTGAGCTAGAGTGAGACCCTACCTCAAAAAACAAAACAAAACAAAAGAAAAAGCCAGGCATGACGGCTCTTGCATTTAATCACCAGTTAGGCTAGGCTTGGCAGCCAGTGAGCTCTAAGGATTCTCTGCCTCCACCTACTCAGCCCCTGGGATTACAAGCATGCCTGCCGTATCTGGGATTTTGCATGGGTACTAGGGGTTGGACTTGGGTTCTCATGCTTGCGAGGCAAGTACTTTGTCCACCTAACTATCCCCAGACCCTCTTTTCCCCTTTCTATCACCATCCTTCTTATTTGTACTCGGCTCCAGTTCCTGGAAAAGAAAGGCTGGAGTGAAGGGTCCTGAGAAAAGTGCCTTGGATAATCTACGTCTGTTTATCTAGCCTTGAAAGGTGACATGCACATTGATAGAGCTAAGCGGGGGCTCTGGGAGTTCTCCTAAGTAGTATGAGCTGTAAGCATTCAATTTATGGGGGAAGAATACTCAGTGTTTGCTTTGGGAAATTCTAGAGACCATCTTTGCCACTATTACCAAATGTGAGCCTGAGTGTGTTTAATGTAGATGATAACAGAGTGGATGAAAAAGGTCAGGAAGGAAGCAGGGGCTGCCTATCTCTTTGAAGAATCTACTGGAAATACCCTATTTCCCACATTCGAAAAATCCTTTCTGTTTTGACCAGACACCTTTTGAAAAGCCTTTATTCTTTATAGTCTTTCCTCGTAAGACACTTTGTGAGTACTGACTTGCATTTGCCAGTTATCCTCCAAGACATTAAAAAATTTTTTTTATTTTTGGAGAGAGACACAGAGAGAGACAGAGAGGGAGAGGGAGACAGATAGAGAGTGGGCACGCCAGCAGTCTCTCAGCTGCTGCCAATGAAATCCAGATGTGTGCTCCCCCTTGTGGGCAAGTGCGGCATTGCGCCCTTGCGTCACTTTGCATCTGGCTAAACGCGGGACCTGGAGATTGGAACCGGGTTCTTAGGCTTAGCAGGCAGGCGCCTTAACCGCTAAGCCATCTCTCCAGCCCTCCAAGACATCTTTTAACAGACTAATAATAATAATAATTATTATTATTATTATTATTATTATTATGGTCTCATTGCTTCGGTTGGCTTATCATCAGGCCCAACCAAGCCTATGAAGGTATGTAAACTTCATGTATGTTGTAAGGTTACACATGCTGTTCTGATGATTTATTCTTTTGGGGGTGTATATAGAGTACATGTGATGCGGGGGTGTGATGTGATGTGTGCAGATGTGGACCCTGTGCATGCACTTTTAGGGACCACGGGAGAACATGGGGTCCTCTTTGTGGCTCATCCACTTGTTTCCTAGGAAAAAGTCTCTCACTCCGACCAGGGCTGCTATTACTGCTAAGTTTTGTTGTTAGGGGCAGCAGGGCCCCAACAATTCTCTGTTCTAAGCCTCCGTTCTCCAGAACTGGGGTTTATAGATGTGTGTGGCCACACCCAGCTGTTTGCACGGTGCTGGGGTCAGGTTCTCATGGTCTCAGGACCTGAGGCTTTCGCAGAAAGCACTGTCAGCTGACCGCTGGGCTGTGCAGACCTTCCATGACTCACTCTTCCAGCGCTGTCTTAAATCTAGTCCTGTGAATGCTCGTGCCAGCTGAGGAAGCACTCGCTTACAGATCTGGTGTGGATAGAGTGTTACTTGAGGCATGGACTTGGAGAAAGCTAAAATGTGATGCTACTGATAACTTACTAGGATGTGGTATGCTTTTGTAGATAGTTTCAAACAGCTTCTCAAATACATAGGCCAGTTGACACTTCCAGCCAGAGTGATTATAACCAGAAGAATTTTGTTTTAATATGAGCATTCTAGTTGGTGAATGAAGGTGTCTTAGTGTGGGTTAGTGCTTGTTTGAGGCAAGGTCTAGCTGTGTAGCCTGGGTTATCCTTGAACAAACCATGTAGCTGCAGTTGACCTTTAATTTGTGACTCTTCTATTTCAGCCTCCCAAGTACTGGGATTCCTGGGCCCAGATCTTACTGTGATGATTTTTGTGGGGGAGAGGGGCTTTTGCAAAACAAGCATTCACTGTAGCTCAAACTAACCTGGAACTCATTCTGTAGCTCCAGGCTGGCCTTACTGAAGCCACCATGCTGGGCCTCTTTTCTTTTCTTTTTTTTTTTCTTTTCTTTTCTTTTCTTTTCTTTTCTTTTTTCTTTTCTTTTCTTTTCTTTTCTTTCTTTCTTTTCTTTTCTTTTCTTTCTTTCTTTTCTTTCTTTCTTTCTTTCTTTCTTTCTTTCTTTCTTTCTTTCTTTCTTTTGTTGTTGTTTTTGTTTTGTTTTGTTTTGTTTTTGGAGGTAGGGTCTCACTCTAGTTGAGGCTGACCTGGAATTCACTATGTAGTCTAAGGGTGGCCTCGAACTCACGGCAATCCTCCCACCTCTGCCTCCCAAGTGCTGGGATTAAAGGCGTGTGCCACCATGCCCGGCTTGTGGCTGCTTTTTTTAAAAGCAGGGTCTCACTATAGCCCAGACTGACCTGGCACTTACTCTAGTTCAAGCTGGCCTCAGACACATGATGAATTTATCTTTCTAACTCAGCCTCCTGGGTACTGGGATTAAAGGCATATGCCACCATGCCTGACCTTTTACTGTAAATCAACTTGGTTTTGTTTTTTGTTTCTTTTTTCCCCTTTTTTACATAGGTGCTGGGGATCTTTTCACCCCACACCATACGTATAGCACACACACACCTACATACCCCACACCATGCATACTGCACACACACACCTACATACCCCACACCATACATACTGCATGCACACACCTACATACCCCACACCATGCATACTGCATGCACACACCTACATACCCCACACCATGCATACTGCACACACACACCTACATACCCACACACATACCCACACACATACACACTGCACACACATACACCTACATACACACCCCACACACACATGCATACACACACACCTACACATACCCCACACATACATACTGCATACACACACACCATACACCCATGCACCACACATATACATCTGCATACACACACCTACACCCCATACATACATATACATCTGCATACACATACACCTACATACCCCACACCACACATATACACCTACACACACCTACACCCATACACCCACACATATACACTGCATACACATACACCTACACACCCCCCACACACACATATACATCTGCATGCACACACACACATACCCATACCCCACACATATACATCTGCATACACACACCTACATACCATGCACCACACACATACATACATGCTGCATACACACACACCTACATACCCACACCACACATATACATCTGCACACACACACACTACTACATACCCATGCACCATACATACTGCATACACACTGCCTACACACCCCACACATACATACTGCATACACACACACACACACTTACATACCCCACACACATACATACTGCATACACATACACCTACATACCCCACATGCACATACTGCACACACACACTACATACCCATACACACATACATACTGCATACACACACCTACATACCCCACACCATACATACTGCACACACACACTACATACCCACACCACACATATACTGCACACACACCACCTACACACCCCACACATACATACTGCACACACACCTACATACCCCACACCATACATACATGCACACACACCACCTACACCCCACACACACACATATGCACACACACCTACACACCCCACACCATACATACTGCACACACACCTACACACCCCACACCATACTACATGCACACACACCTACACACCCATACCACACATACATACTGCACACACACACCTACACACACACACACCACATACTGCACACACACACACACACAACACACCATACATACTGCACACACACACACATACTGCACACATACACACCTACACACCCATGCCCCACACCATACATGCATCTGCATACACACACACCTACACACCCCACCATACATACTGCACACACACACCTACACACCCACACCATACATACATGCATGCACACACACACACCCCACACCATACATCTGCATGCACACACACCTACATACCCATGCACCCATACATACTGCATACACACACACTACATACCCATACCCCCACACATACATCTGCATACACACACCTACATACCCCACACATACATACTGCACACACACATACACCTACATACCCCATACCCCACACATACTGCATACACACACACCCCATACCCCACACCATACATACTGCACACACACACACACAACACACTGCACACACTGACACACCATACCCACACCCCACACCACACATACTGCACACACACCTACATACCCCACACCATACATACTGCTGCATACACACACCTACATACCCCACACACATATACATCTGCACACACACACATACATACACCACATACACACACACACACACACACACCACACATACACCTACACATACATACTGCACACACACACACGCATACACCCCACACCATACATACTGCACACACACTTACATACCCCACACATATACATACTGCACACACACACCTACACACCACACCATACATACTGCACACACACACACCCACACCATACATACTGCACCCCACCATACACACACTGTACATACTGCACACACACACTACATACCCACACCACCCACATACACACTGCACACACACCACATACATATACATACATGCACACACACATACACACACCCCACACATATATACATGCATGCACACACACCATACATACCCCACACATATACATCTGCATACACACCTACACTACCATACATACACACACACATACATACCATACACCATACACCTACATACCCTACACATACATCTGCATACACACTGTGCACACACACCTACACACCCCTCACATATACATACTGCATACACACACCTACACACCCCACACCATACATACTGCATGCACACACCTACATACACACCCACACACACATACATACTGCATACACACACACCTACATACCCATGCACCCACACATATACATACTGCATGCACACACACTACATACCCATACACCACATACATACTGCACACACACACACCTACATACCCATACACCCACCATACATATCTGCACACACACCTACACACCCACACCACACATACATACTGCACACACACCTACACACCCCACACACATACATATCTGCACACACACACCTACATACCCCACACACATACATACTGCACACACCTACATACCCATACCCCACACATATACATACTGCACACACACCTACATACCCCACACCATACATACTGCACACATACACCTACATACCCATCACCCACATATACATCTGCATACACACACCTACACACCCCACACCATACATCTGCATACACACACCTACATACCCCACCATACATACATCTGCATACACACACACCTACATACCCCACACATACATACTGCATGCACACACACACACCCCCCCACACCATACATACTGCACACACACACACCTACATACCCATGCACCCCACCATACATACTGCACACACACACATACCCACACACACATACATCTGCACACACACCTACATACCCCACACCATACATACTGCATACACCTACATACCCCACACCATACATACTGCACATACACCTACATACCCCACACCATACATACTGCACACACACCTACACACCCCACACCATACATACTGCACACACACACCTACATACCCCACACCATACATACTGCACACACACACCTACATACCCCACACCATCCATACTGCACACACACCTACATACCCCACACCATACATACTGCACACACATACCTACATACCCCACACCGTACATACTGCACACATGTACCTACATACGCCACACCATACATACTGCACATACACACCTACATACCCCACACCGTACATACTGCACACACACACCTACATACCCCACACCATACATACTGCACACATACACACATACCCCACACCATACATACTGCACACATGTACCTCCATACCCGCATACCATACATACTGCACACACAGAAAAAAAAGTTTATTGAAATGAAACTTTGGCCTGTAAGCTTCTCAGTCAACTTAGAGCTCACCTATTTGGCTAGTTTAGGTAGGCAGCTTGTCCGGAGGATTCTCATGTCTCTGCCTTCCAATTTCTGTAATTACAGGTGTGTACCACTCCACTCATCATTTAAGTAGAGTTATTTTGCATGCAGGAGACTTTTCTGGAACGTTTTGAGCCTTCTTCACGCTGGCTTATTGGCCACAACTTAAAAGCAGTGATTGGCATCTATCTTCTGTACTTTTGGGGGTGAGGGGCGGGTTTCAAGGTAGGACTCACTCTAGCCCAGGCCAACCTGGAACTCATTTTGTAGTCTCTGGGTGGCCTCGAACTCACATCACAGCTATCCTCCCACTTAGCTCTCCCTCCCAGTGCATGCGCTACCATGCCTGGCTTTCCTTCTGAGCATTTCTAAAGGGTGAGTTGAGCCAGAGCCAAGGCCTGCTGGAGAGGACCGTATATTTAGCAGTACATGTTTTTTTGAAATACATTTTATTTATTTGAAAGAAAGCAGCAGAGAGAGAGAATGGGTGTGCCAGGGCCTCCAGCCACTGCAAACGAACTTTAGATGCATGTGCCACCTTGTGTGTCTGGCTTACATGGGTCTTGGAGAGTCAAACCCGGATCTTTTGGCTTTGCAGGTAAATGCCTTAACCACTAAACCATCTCTCCAGCCCAGCAGCAGTATATGTTTTTGTGTCAGAAAGTGACTCAGTACTGAAAAGGAAGAACATACCTACGTCTGCAAGGCTGATAGAGCAAGCCTGTTCAACCTAGAAGAGGAAGTAGAAAACCTTGCCAAGATATGACAGGAAGAGGAACTATTACTTCCTGTGTTGTTGCCATGGTTACAAATGTCCTGGTTCAGATTTAAAAAAAATTTTTTTTATTGACAACTTCTACACTTACATACAAGAAATGCAATGTATTTCCCTCCCCTGCCTCCATACCCCTTTAGAACTCCAATCTCCATCATATCCCTCTCTCTTTCCATTAGTCTCTTTTAATTTGATGTCATCATCTTTTTCTTCTATTATGAGGGTCTTGCGAAGGTATTGCTAGGCACTGCAAGGTCATGGGTATCGAGGCCAATTTCTGTCTGGACAGTTGCATTGTAAGGAGTCATACCCTTCCTTTGGCTCTTCCATTCTATCCGCCCCCTCTTCCACAATGGGCCCTGAGCCTTGGAGCATGTGACAGAGATGTTTCAGTGCTGGACACTCCTCCATCCCTTCTTCTCAGTACTATGTTGCCTTTTGGGTCCTCCCAGTGGTCATCGCCATCTGAAAAGAGAAGCTTCTCTAACCAGAAGTGAGAGTAGCACTAATATGTGAATATGAACATTAAGTGTAGTGCTTTCAGGGCAGCTTGGTGAGAATAATATATACATTTAGCGAGACAAGAGCAGCCTTTATACCCTTAAGGCTCATGACCTCCCCTGCCATAGACTTTTGCTTAGGTTTTTCAGTACCAGGTATGTATTCCCTCCCATAGAGAGGGCCTTCAACCCAATTATGGAGCAGTTGGTTACCCCAAGAGCAGACATGCCACTGTTGCACCCATTCAGTCACTGGGCCTGTATGGCCAAACTTGAATATTCAGTGTACACTGTTTTCACTGCTGATGACTTCTGTGTCCCATACAGCTGCATGCAGTGCAGCTTTTTCCAGTTTTCTGTTGGCTGGTCTACAGGGAGAAGGTTTTCTGCTCAGCACCAGCTTGCTTTCTCAGTGACCTTGCCTCTCAGGCAAGAGATGTCTTCAGCAATAGGGTCTTACCATCTGTTTCTCAAGGGAAACCAAGGGCTTTGGCAAAAGCCTTTAATGTTTTGGAGGCTTCCAGGACCTCCTTGGCCAACAACTCACTGGAAGGTATCCCATCCCAGGCACTGAAAATTTTCTAGTAACAGTCTACAGCTTCTGGATGTGCCATTATTCAAAAAAGTAGGTTTACATAAGTCTTATTCACACTATCTTGAATTTTGATTGACCCTCCCCCTGCCCTTCTTGTATGCATTCTCTTCCCATGGCCTCGCTTAGGCCATTCCCCTCCCTGTAATCTGTTCTTCTACTTACATATGTGCAATACCATACACTTAAGTCCTTCCCTCCCCTCTCTCCCTTATAGCCTTTTACCAGTTTACTGGTTTCTGGTACCTTTTTTTTTTGTTTGTTTGTTTTTTTGGTTTTTTCAAGGTAGGGTCTCATTCTGGCCCAGGCTGACCTGGAATTAACTATGTAGTCTCAGGGTGGCCTCGAACTCATGGTGATCCTCCTACCTCTGCCTCCCGAATGCTGGGATTAAAGGCATGCGCCACCACGCCCGGCTTCTGGTACCAATTTTTGATTCCAGTTCACACACAAGTCTATACATTTGTAGCTAGGATCCATATATGAGAGAGAACATGTGACGTTTGGCTTTCTGAGCCTGGGTTACCTCACTTAGTATAATCCTTTCCAGATCCATCCATTTCCCTGCAAATTTCATAATTTCATTTTTCTTTCCCGCTGAATAGAACTCCACTGTGTAAATGTACCACATCTTTATTATCCATTCATCTATGGAGGGACATCTAGGCTGGTTCCATTTCCTAGCTATTGTGAATAAGCAGCAATAAACACGGTTGTGCAAGTATCTCTAAGGTAGTGAGAAGAGTCCTTTGTATATATGCCTAGGAGTGCTATAGCTGGATCATATGGTAAATCTATTTTTACTGTCTCAAGAACCTCCACACTGATTTCCACAATGGCTGGACTAGATTACATTCCCACCAACAGTGTAGAAGTGTTCCTGTTTTTCCGCATCCACGCCAACACTTATTGTCATTTGTTTTCTTGATGGTAGCCATTCTGATAGGAGTGAGATGGAATCTCAAAGTGGTTTTAATTTGCATTTCCGTGATGGCTAAGGATGTGGAACACTTTTTTAGATGTTTATATGCCATCTGTATTTCATCTTCTGAGAATTCTCTATTTAGTTCCATAGCCCATTTTTTAACTGGATTGTTTGAATTCTTATTATTCTGATTTTTAAGTTATTTGTATATTCTGGATGTTAATCCTCTGTCAGATGTATAGCTGGCAAAGATTTTCTCCCATTCTGTAGGTTGTCTTTTTGCTCTATTCACAGTGTCCTTTGCTGTACAAAAGCTTTGTAATTTCATGAGGTCCCAATGGTGGATTAGTGGTTTTATTCCCTGAGCAATTGGAGTTATATTCAGAAAGTCTTTGCCTATGCCAATATGTTGAAGGGTTTCCCCTACCTTTTCCTGTAGCAGTTTCAGAGTTTCAGGTCTGATATTAAGGTCCCTGATCCATTTGGACTTGACTTTTGTGCATGGAGAGAGACAAGGATCTATTTTTATCCTTTTACATACAGATGTCCAGTTTTCCCAGCACCACTTGTTAAAGAGGCTATCTTTTCTCCAATGAATATTTTTGGCATTTTTGTCAAAAATCAGGTGGCTGTAGCTGCCTGGATTAATATTTGGGTCTTCTATTCTGTTCCATTGATCTACCTGTCTGTCCTTGTGCCAATACTATGCTGTTTTTTGTTACTATGGCTTTGGAATATAACTTAAAATCAGGTATGGTAATACCACCAGCCTGATTTTTGTTGCGCAAAATTGTTTTGGCTATTCGAGGTTTTTTGTGTTTCCAGAATAATTTTAGGATTGTTTTTTCTATTTCTGTGAAGAATGCTATTGGGATTTTAATGGGGATCGCATTAAATGTGAAGATTGCTTTTGGTAAGATTGACATTTTCACAATATTGATTCTTCCAATCCAGGAGCATGGGATGTCTTTCCATTTCCTTGTGTCTTCTGCAATTTGTCGCTCAAGTTTTTAAAGTTCTTGTTGTAGAGATCCTCCATTTCCTTGGTTAAGTTTATTCCAAGGTATTTTATTTGATTTTTTGAGGCAATTGTGAATGTGAGAGATTCCCTGATTTCATCCTCTGCATGTTTGTTGTTAGTGTAATGAAAAGCTACTGATTTCTGTGTGTTTATTTTGTATTCTCCTACATTGCTAAAAGTGTTTATCAGCTCTAACAGTTTGCTTGTGGAGTCTTTAGGGTCTGTCATGTATAATATCATATCATCTGCAAATAATGATAATTTGATCTCTTCCCTTCTGATTTGTATCCATTCTATGAGTGTCTCTTGTCTATTGCTGTGGCTAAGACTTCCAGTACTATATTAAATAGTAGTGGGGAAAGTGGACACCCTTGTCTTGTTCCTGAATTTATTGGAAAAGCTTCAAGTTTTTCCCCATTTAGTATTATGTTGGCTGTAGGTTTGTCATAAATAGCTTTTATTATGTTTAGATAAGTTCCTTCTATTCCCATTTTCGGTAATACTTTCACCATGAAGGGGTGTTGGGTTTTGTCAGATGCCTTTTCTGCATCTATTGAGATGACCATGTGATTTTTTTGTCCTTTAGACCATTTATATGGTGTATTACATTTATGGATTTGCATATGTTGAACCATCCCTGCATCTCTGGGATAAAGCCTCCTTGGTCGGGGTGAATAATCTTTGTGATATATTCTTGTATTCTGTTTGCCAGTATTTTGTTGAGAATTTTTGCATCTATGTTCATGAGGGAGATTGGTCTGTAATTTTATTTTTTGATCTGTCTTTGTCCAGTTTGGGTATCAGGGTGATGCTGGCTTCATAGAAGGATTTTGGTAGAATTCCTTCCCTTTTCTATTTTATGGAAAAGTTTGAGAAGCATTGGTGTTAGATCTTCCAGGAATGTCTGGTAAAATTCAGCAGTGAATCCATCTGGGCCTGGGCTTTTTTAGTTGGGAGACTTTTTATAACTGCTTGGATCTCTGTAGTTGTTATAGTTCTAGGTCTATTTAAATGGTTTATCTCATCTTGATTTAAATTTGTTAGGTCATATGAATCAAGGAAATCATCCATTTCTTTCAGGTTTTCAAACTTCGAGGCATATATATTCTTAAAGTATGTCCATACTGAATTTCTTTGGTATCTGTTGTGATGTTGCCTTTTTCATCTCTAATTTTATCAATTTTTGTCTCTTCTCTCTTTCTTTTGGTCAGATTTGCTAAGGGTTTATCAATCTTGTTTATCCTTTCAAAGAATCAACTCTGTTTCATTGATTTATTTTTATTTTTATTTTTTTTTTTTTGTTTCCATTTTGTTAGTTTCTGCCCTGACCTTTATTATTTCTTCCTGTCTACTGATTTTTGGTTTGCCCTGTTCTTCTTTTTCCAAGGCCTTAAGGTGAAGCATTAAATTGTTTAGTTGTGAACTCTCTAATTTCTTTTTTTTCTTTTTGGTTTTTCGAGGTAGGGTCTCACTCTGGCCCAGGCTGACCTGGAATTAACTATGTAGTCTCAGGGTGGCCTTGAACTCACGGCGATCCTCCTACCTCTGCCTCCCAAGTGCTGGGATTAAAGGTGTGTGCCACCATGCCTGGCTCTAATTTCTTAATATCGGCACTTAAAGCTTTAAATTTCCTTTGTAGGACTGCCTTCATTGTGTCCCAAAGGTTTTCCTATGTTGTATTCTTATCATCATTTGATTCTATGAATTTCTTGATTTCCTTTTTAATTTCTTCAATGACCCATCCATTGTTCAATAATGTACTTTTTTTTTTCTTTTTTTCTTTTTTTTTTTTTTTTTTTTGGTTTTTCGAGGTAGGGTTTCACTCTGATCCAGGCTGACCTGGAATTAACCATGTAGTCTCAGGGTGGCCTCGAACTCACAGTGATCCTCCTACTTCTGCCTCCCGAGTGCTGGGATTAAAGGCGTGCGCCACCGCACACAGCTCAATAATGTACTTTTTAGTTTCCATGAATTTCTGTATGCTCTGTAGTTTTTCTTTTTGCTCATTTGCAGTTTAATCCCATTGTGGTCAGATAGCATACAAGGGATTATTTCAATTTTCCTGTATTTGTTAAGATTTGATTTGTGTCCTATTATAAGATCTATTTTAGAGAATGTCCCATGTGCTGCTGAGAAAAATGTATATTCTGCAGCATTTGGATGGAATGTTCTGTATATATCTGTTAGGTCCATTTGTTCCATGATATCATTTAATGCAGATGTCTCTCTGTTTATTTTTTGCTGGTTAGACCTGTCAAGTGATGAGAGTGGGGTATTGAAGTCACCCACTACTATTGTGTTAGGAGTTATCTCTGACCTTAAGTCTAATAGTGTTTGTTTGATGAAATTGGGGGCCCCTGTGTTGGGAACATATATGTTTAGGATTGTAATGTCCTCCTGTTGGAGTGTTCCTTTAATCAGTATAAAGTGACCTTCTTTATCTT
Organism: Orientallactaga sibirica; assembly: GCA_036365145.1. Taxonomy (NCBI): domain Eukaryota; kingdom Metazoa; phylum Chordata; class Mammalia; order Rodentia; family Dipodidae; genus Orientallactaga; species Orientallactaga sibirica. The sequence continues at coordinate 2,632,515 of JAEOAD010001894.1, read as the reverse complement.
TCCTCACTAATGTTGGTTTGAATCTATCCTGTCAGAAATTAGGATGGCAACCCCACCCCTGCTTGTTTCCTAGGCCCATTTGCTTGACATACCTTGTTCCAACCTTTCACCCTAAGACGGTTTTTATCTTTTATTGAGAGATGAGTTTCCTGGAGGCAACAGATGGTAGGATCCTGCTTTTTAATCCAGTCTGCAAGTCTTTGTCTTTTGGTTGGGGCATTGAGGCCATTGAGTTATTATTAAGAGTTATTATTGAAAGATATGTATTTGTTCTCACCATTATCTTCTTTTATAGTTTTTCCTGTTTTCACTTTACTCACTTGTTTTAACTGTTATTTGAGTATGGTATTTTTTTTCCTATTTCCTGCTGTGTGTGTTTTGCTTTCTCCTCAGCATGAATGATTCCTGCAAGTATTTTCTGTAGAGCTGGTTTAGTTGCCATAAATTCCGTTAGCCTGTCTTTGTTGTGGAATGTCCTTATTTCTCCATCAATTTGGATAGATAGTTTTGCAGGATAAAGTAATCTTGGTTGACAGTTTTTATCTTTCAGAACTTGGAATACCTCACTCCAAGCCCTTCTGGCTTTTAAAGTTTGTGTTGAGTAATCTGTTGTGATTCTGATGGGCTTGCCTTTGTAGGTGACTTGCTTTTTCTCTCTAGCTGCTTTCAATATATTTTCTTTGGTTTGTATGTTTGGTAGTTTAATATGGCAAGGAGAGGTTCTTTCCAGGTTTTGTCTGTTTGGTGTTCTAAAGGCTTCCTGTATCTGCATTGGCATCTCTTTCTCAATTTGGGGGAAGTTTTCCTCTATGATTTTGTTGAAAACACCTACTATGCATTTGGAGTGAGATTCTTCTCCTTCTACTATCCTTTGAATTCTTATATTTGATCTTTTCATAGTGTCCCGAATATCTTGAAATTCCCATTCATACCTTCCTATTATTTTTGTCTTTCTCTTTGTTGGACTGTATTAGATCTGACACCTGGTCTTCTAGTTTAGATATTCTGTTCTCTCCTTCATCCATTCTACTAGACAGATTTTCTACAGAGTTTTTAATTTCACTGACCGTGTTTTTTATTGCTAGTATTTCTTACTGGGTTTTCTTTATTCTTTCTATTTCCGTATTTATGTCTAGTATTGACCTCCTTATTTCATTAAATTGGTTTCCTGTGTGTTCTTTGAATCCTTTGATTTCCTCTTTGAGGTCTTTGAACCCTTTTATTTCTTCTTTGAGTTCTTTGAACATATTTATAATCATTCTTTTGAAATCTTTCTCAGGCATTTCCTCTAATTCAGTCTCACTGAAGGTCATTTCTGATACATTATTACTTTTTGGTGGATTTATATTGTCTTGATTTTTTTGTGTTTCTTGTATTATAATGTAGAGATTTTTGCATCTTGGATTAATTTAATGCTTGGGTTTTCTAATTATCTGCAGTAATATGAGATGTATCAATCAATCTGATATTATATATTTTCAGGGTAGGAGCTTAAGGTGCTAGGTGTGGCTCGTAAGACTCTCAGAGTAATCACAAAAGTGACCCTAGGTGTTGGGTTTGCCTGTGATGAGAGTATTCAAGTAGGCTGAATGAAACAGAATACAGTCAAATTCTAAAAATTTAACTAAACAATGTACCCATTCAATGAAATATAGCACAGAGTATTTGTGCAAAAGTAGTTGTTATGACAAACAGATCCTTAATACCGTCTCAGTCCCTAAGGATGTGTGTTGCCCCACGCCCTTAATCCTGTCAACTGGGAGGCTAAGATTTCTGGTCTGTAGAGGGTTCCAAGGTCAGTTTGTGACCAAGTGAGACCCTTTCCCAACGATTGACAGAAGAGGAAACAAAGGCACTATAAATCAGGAAGCAACAAATGAGTAGCCCAAAATATAGCTTATTTACGAGTGTCAGATCTGACCATCCATCAGGTTTAACATATAATTTACCCTGACATGGAAGGTGCAATTGGTCCTTCCAGTGCAAGCTTATACATCGGAATTATTTGGTGGGTACTGACCTGGTGTAATCCAAGTTACCTTTTGGGATGGTTTTGGTCTCAGCTATGCTGTACGGCTGTTTGGGTCCTTCTTTGCTGTGTTTTGGGCTCAGGAAGGCCGGCTGCGTCTGTGGGTCACTGCTTTAACCGTGCCGGATGCTGGGTAGGTGAGCTCTCTTCCCCAGGTCTCTGGTGCTTGCCGGCGCTTGCGCTGGTGGTTGGGGAGGGGAGGCTGTGGATGGTGGCTGAAGTCCGTCTGCTCGTCCACGTGATCCTCTTCCTCACAAGCTGCTCCTTTGGTTTCTGCAGTCCTCCTTCCACGTTTCTTGAGTTTGTGAGGAGGTGGTGTGAGTGGAAAATCCCCTCACCTGGTTTTAGAATTCTGCGGCTCAGGCAGAGCCTGGCGGCTGCTGCCACGTGGAACTTGCCACCGTTGCTGGAGCCGCTTCTCTCAGATTTTTTTTTTATCAAGGTAGGGTCTCACTCTAGCTCAGGCTGACCTGTAATTAACTGTATAGTCTCAGGGTGGCCTTGAACTCACGGCAATCCTCCTACCTCTGCCTCCCCAGTGCTGGGATTAAAGGCGTGTGCTACCATGCCTGGCCTGGTTCAGATTTTTGTACTTGTATTGACATCTTAATTTTGAAAGACTTCAATTTTGAAATGAGCCAGTAAATGAATCTATTTTCCAACAATGAAAGATTTTAGAAAAAAAATAGTTTAGCCACAAACAGATTCTGCTAAAAAGATCACACATAGTTCTCTAAAAGTCAAACACCGCTGGTCATGGTGGCTCATACCTGTAATCCTGACACTCAGGAGTCTAGGCTAAGTTTCTCACAAGTCTTGAAGCAAGGCCCATTGGAACAGCCTATAATACCAGCCGCTTGAGGAGGCTGAGGCAAGAGAATTTTAAGTATAAGGCCTATCTGGGCTACAGAGCGATTTCAAGGCCAGTCTTGGCAGCTTTGTGAGACCTTGTCTCAAAAAAATGAAAAGGTGGAGGGGTGGCCCATGGGCCTTGATATTTATTATTGCTTAGCATATACAAGCCCCTAGACTCCCCATACTTGAAGTAAATAAATACATAAATGTGTGAATAAAACTTAAAGTAGCCCCCCTCAATAAAAAAGAACTCAAAATAGCAAAATTCTGGAGGTGGAACATAAATGAGTGGTTGCCAGTAGACAGTAGGGAAAGTTCTGTATCTTGACAGTGGTAGTTACACAAAACTCCCCAAGGATTAAATATGCCCCCTGCCCAAAAAAGCTACTTCATTTTTAGAAATAGTAAAACTAGCCAGACATGGTGGTGCATACGTGTGATCCCAGCATTCAGGAGGCTGAAACAGGAAGATTTGGCATTCAAGGATGAACTCCTGTCTCAAAAAAAAAAAAAAAACAAAAACAAAAAAAAAAGTAAAAGCTGAATAAGATCTATTACTTGGCACTGAAGGGATTTGGTAAAGTGTTTGCCATGCCAGCATGAGAGCCTGAGCTCAGATCCCAGCACCCATGGAAAGTCTGCGTGTGGCTGTGCACGCTCTAATCCCAGCCCATGGAAAGCCTGTGTGTGGCCGTGCACACTATAATCCAGCACCATGGAAAGCCTGTGTGTGGCCGTGCACACTATAATCCAGCCCATGGAAAGTCTGTGTGTGGCTGTGCACACTATAATCCAGCCCATGGAAAGCCTGTGTGTGGCCGTGCACACTATAATCCAGCCCATGGAAAGCCTGTGTGTGGCCGTGCACACTATAATCCAGCACCCATGGAAAGCCTGTGTGTGGCTGTGCACACTATAATCCAGCCCATGGAAAGTCTGTGTGTGGCTGTGCACACTATAATCCAGCCCATGGAAAGCCTGTGTGTGGCCTGTGTGTGGCACACTATAATCCAGCCCATGGAAAGCCTGTGTGTGGCTGTGCACACTATAATCCAGCCCATGGAAAGCCTGTGTGTGGCTGTGCACACTATAATCCAGCCCATGGCCTGTGCACACTATAATCCAGCCCCATGGAAAGCCTGTGTGTGGCTGTGCACACTATAATCCAGCCCATGGAAAGCCTGTGTGTGGCTGTGCACACTATAATCCAGCCCATGGAAAGCCTGTGTGTGGCTGTGCACACTATAATCCAGCCCATGGAAAGCCTGTGTGTGGCTGTGCACACTATAATCCAGCACCCATATAATCCAGCCCATGGAAAGCCTGTGTGTGGCTGTGCACACTATAATCCAGCCCATGGAAAGCCTGACAAATTATGGTGCACATGTGTGGCCTATAGTAAACACACTATAATCCAGCACCCATGGAAAGCCTGTGTGTGGCTTAGTGCAGAGATGGCTTACTGGTTAAGGCACTATAATCCAGCCCATGGAAAGCCTGTGTGTGGCTGTGCACACTATAATCCAGCACCCATGGAAAGCCTGTGTGTGGCCATGCACACTATAATCCAGCACCCAAAAGACATGTTAACAGTAATTTATAAGAATATACTGTCCAGTTTCTAGTTTTCTATTATACTGAACTGTACAAGAGGTCACCATTGCTAGGAACTGTTTTAAGGGTGATGGAACTCTATACTATTTTTGCAACTTTTTTTTAGTCTGTTACTTCAAAATTTAAAAAAATTTAAATATAAGGTATATGGTATGCCTGTATTCCCGGAGGGATTATTCATACTAGCCAAAAGGTGGGAGCAACACAAGACTATGCTGACAAATTATGGTGCACATGTGCAGGGCAGTGCTCTGCAGCCTCCAACAGCTATAGAATAAACGGACTTTGAAGATTTGATGCTGAGTAAAGTAAGCTTGAGGGTTATTGTTCCTTGGTATAGAAGATACTTTAGAAGATAAAAATCAGTGTTTGGAGATGGAGAGTGATTGTGGCATAGCAGTACAAATGTACTTAATGTCACTGAATTATACACTTAGGAAATGGTAAAGGGGCTGGAGAGATGGCTTACTGGTTAAGGCACTTGCCTGTAAAGCCAAAGGACCCAGGTCAATTCCCCAGGACCATGTAAACCAGATGCACAAGGTGGTGCATGTGTCTGGAGTTCATTTGTAGTGACTGGAGGACTTGATGTACCCATTCTCATTCTCTCTCTCTCTGTCAAATAAAAAGTTAAAATATTTTTTAAAAAATTTATTTATTTGAGAGAGAGAGATACACAAATAGGCAGGGAAAGAGAGAGAGACGAGAGAATGGGCATGCCAGGGTCTCCAACCACTGCAAACAAACTCCAGATATGTGCACCCTCCTGTGCATCTGGTTTACGTGGGTCCTGGGGAGTTGAACCTGGGTCCTTTGGCTTTGCAGGCAAGCACCTTAACTGCTAAGCCATCTCTCTAGCTCCTAAAAAATTTTTTTAAAGAAAAAAAAGCAGTAAAGATTGCAGGGAGTTTGGGGTCAGCCTGGGGCTACAGAGTGAGTTCCAGGTTAGCCTACTGTAGAGAGAACCTGCCTCAAAAAAAAAAAAAAAAAATGGGGCTGAAGAGACGGCTCAGTGGCTAAAGGCACTTCCTTGTAAAGCCTGACGGCCTGGGTTCTATTCCTTAGTACCCATGTAAAGCCAGGTGCACAAAGTGGCACGTAGATATGGAGTTCCTTTGCAGTGGCAGGAGGCTTTGACATGTCTATTCCCTCTTTCTTATTCTTTGTTTCTCTCTCAAATAACAATTTTAAAAAAAAACATGGAAAAGGTGGTAAATTTTCTGTATAGTTGTCATGTTGTTTAATACTGTAGCTGGATATAGTGGTTTACACTTACTGTGTCAGTACATGATAAAGGTGGTAAATTTTCTGTATAGTTGTCATGTTGTTTAATACTGTAGCTGGATATGTGGCTTACACTTACTGTGCAGTACATGATAAAGGTGGTAAATTTTCTGTATAGTTGTCATGTCGTTTAATGCTGTAGCTGGATATAGTGGCTTACACTTACTGTGCAGTGGTTTATGATAAAGGTGGTAAATTTTCTGTATAGTTGTCATGTCGTTTAATGCTGTAGCTGGATATAGTGGTTTACACTTACTGTGCAGCACATGGTAAAGGTGGTAAATTTTCTGTATAGTTGTCATGTTGTTTAATGCTGTAGCTGGATATAGTGGTTTACACTTACTGTACAGCACATGATAAAGGTGGTAAATTTTCTGTATAGTTGTCATGTTGTTTAATACTGTAGCTGGATATAGTGGTTTACACTTACTGTGTCAGTACATGATAAAGGTGGTAAATTTTCTGTATAGTTGTCATGTTGTTTAATACTGTAGCTGGATATAGTGGTTTACACTTACTGTGCAGCACATGATAAAGGTGGTAAGTTTTCTGTATAGTTGTCATGTCGTTTAATACTGTAGCTGGATATAGTGGTTTACACTTACTGTACAGCACATGATAAAGGTGGTAAATTTTCTGTATAGTTGTCATGTTGTTTAATACTGTAGCTGGATATAGTGGCTTACACTTACTGTGCAGTACATGATAAAGGTGGTAAATTTTCTGTATAGTTGTCATGTTGTTTAATGCTGTAGCTGGATATAGTGGTTTACACTTACTGTGTCAGTACATGATAAAGGTGGTAAATTTTCTGTACAGTTGTCATGTTGTTTAATGCTGTAGCTGGATATAGTGGCTTACACTTACTGTGCAGTACATGATATGATAAAGGTGGTAAATTTTCTGTATAGTTGTGGCAAATTTTCTGTATAGTTGTCATGTTGTTTAATGCTGTAGCTGGATATAGTGGTTTACACTTACTGTGCAGTACATGGTAAAGGTGGTAAATTTTCTGTATAGTTGTCATGTTGTTTAATACTGTAGCTGGATATAGTGGTTTACACTTACTGTGCAGCACATGGTAAAGGTGGTAAATTTTCTGTATAGTTGTCATGTTGTTTAATGCTGGATAGCTGGATATAAAGTGGTTTACACTTTCTGTTGCAGTTTAATGGTAAAGGTGGTAAATTTTCTTCTGTATAGTTGGCATGTTGTTTAATGCTGTAGCTGGATATAGTGGTTTACACTTACTGTGCAGCACATGGTAAAGGTGGTAAATTTTCTGTATAGTTGTCATGTTGTTTAATACTGTAGCTGGATATAGTGGCTTACACTTACTGTGCAGTACATGATAAAGGTGGTAAATTTTCTGTATAGTTGTCATGTTGTTTAATGCTGTAGCTGGATATAGTGGTTTACACTTACTGTGCAGTACATGGTAAAGGTGGTAAATTTTCTGTATAGTTGTCATGTTGTTTAATGCTGTAGCTGGATATAGTGGTTTACACTTACTGTGCAGCACATGGTAAAGGTGGTAAATTTTCTGTATAGTTGTCATGTTGTTTAATGCTGTAGCTGGATATAGTGGTTTACACTTACTGTACAGCACATGATAAAGGTGGTAAATTTTCTGTATAGTTGTCATGTTGTTTAATGCTGTAGCTGGATATAGTGGTTTACACTTACTGTGTCAGTACATGTTAAAGGTGGTAAATTTTCTGTATAGTTGTCATGTTGTTTAATGCTGTAGCTGGATATAGTGGCTTACACTTACTGTGCAGCACATGGTAAAGGTGGTAAATTTTCTGTATAGTTGTCATGTTGTTTAATACTGTAGCTGGATATAGTGGTTTACAATTACTGTGCAGCACATGATAAAGGTGGTAAATTTTCTGTATAGTTGTCATGTTGTTTAATGCTGTAGCTGGATATAGTGGTTTACACTTACTGTGTCAGTACATGGTAAAGGTGGTAAATTTTCTGTATAGTTGTCATGTTGTTTAATACTGTAGCTGGATATAGTGGTTTACACTTACTGTGCAGCACATGGTAAAGGTGGTAAATTTTCTGTATAGTTGTCATGTCGTTTAATACTGTAGCTGGATATAGTGGCTTACACTTACTGTGCAGTAAATGGTAAAGGTGGTAAATTTTCTGTATAGTTGGCATGTTGTTTAATGCTGTAGCTGGATATAGTGGTTTACACTTACTGTGCAGTACATGATAAAGGTGGTAAATTTTCTGTATAGTTGTCATGTTGTTTAATGCTGTAGCTGGATATAGTGGCTTACACTTACTGTGTCAGTACATGGTAAAGGTGGTAAATTTTCTGTATAGTTGTCATGTTGTTTAATACTGTAGCTGGATATAGTGGTTTACACTTACTGTGCAGTACATGATAAAGGTGGTAAATTTTCTGTATAGTTGTCATGTTGTTTAATGCTGTAGCTGGATATAGTGGCTTACACTTACTGTGTCAGTACATGGTAAAGGTGGTAAATTTTCTGTATAGTTGTCATGTTGTTTAATACTGTAGCTGGATATAGTGGTTTACACTTACTGTGTCAGTACATGATAAAGGTGGTAAATTTTCTGTATAGTTGTCATGTTGTTTAATACTGTAGCTGGATATAGTGGTTTACACTTACTGTACAGCACATGATAAAGGTGGTAAATTTTCTGTATAGTTGTCATGTTGTTTAATGCTGTAGCTGGATATAGTGGCTTACACTTACTGTGTCAGTACATGGTAAAGGTGGTAAATTTTCTGTATAGTTGTCATGTTGTTTAATACTGTAGCTGGATATAGTGGCTTACACTTACTGTGCAGTACATGGTAAAGGTGGTAAATTTTCTGTATAGTTGTCATGTTGTTTAATGCTGTAGCTGGATATAGTGGTTTACACTTACTGTGTCAGTACATGGTAAAGGTGGTAAATTTTCTGTATAGTTGTCATGTTGTTTAATGCTGTAGCTGGATATAGTGGTTTACACTTACTGTGCAGCACATGGTAAAGGTGGTAAATTTTCTGTATAGTTGTCATGTTGTTTAATACTGTAGCTGGATATAGTGGTTTACACTTACTGGGTCAGTACATGGTAAAGGTGGTAAATTTTCTGTATAGTTGTCATGTTGTTTAATACTGTAGCTGGATATAGTGGCTTACACTTACTGTGTCAGTACATGATAAAGGTGGTAAATTTTCTGTATAGTTGTCATGTTGTTTAATGCTGTAGCTGGATATAGTGGCTTACACTTACTGTGCAGTACATGATAAAGGTGGTAAATTTTCTGTATAGTTGTCATGTTGTTTAATGCTGTAGCTGGATATAGTGGTTTACACTTACTGTGTCAGTACATGGTAAAGGTGGTAAATTTTCTGTATAGTTGTCATGTTGTTTAATGCTGTAGCTGGATATAGTGGTTTACACTTACTGTGCAGTACATGATAAAGGTGGTAAATTTTCTGTATAGTTGTCATGTTGTTTAATGCTGTAGCTGGATATAGTGGTTTACACTTACTGTGCAGCACATGATAAAGGTGGTAAATTTTCTGTATAGTTGTCATGTTGTTTAATACTGTAGCTGGATATAGTGGTTTACACTTACTGTGTCAGTACATGGTAAAGGTGGTAAATTTTCTGTATAGTTGTCATGTTGTTTAATGCTGTAGCTGGATATAGTGGTTTACACTTACTGTGCAGCACATGGTAAAGGTGGTAAATTTTCTGTATAGTTGTCATGTTGTTTAATACTGTAGCTGGATATAGTGGCTTACACTTACTGTGTCAGTACTTGGGAGGCACAAACAGGAGGAATGCCATAAGTTTAAGGCCAGGCTGGGCTAGAATGAGACCCTGCTTCAAAAACCAAAAACAAAACCCAACAATTTAAAGAGTCCCTGTATAAGTAATGCTTCTATTGATATTTTTGTGCATATTTTCTTAATTTTATATTATAAAAATAAAGGATCTCCTGAAACTTTAACGTATATTATGCTTAGGTTATATTCACAAGATGTCCTTATTTGAGATGCAAATGTGGTCTGTAATCCCAGCACTCGCTAGGTAGCAGGGTTACAGATTTGAAGCCAGCCTGGTAAGACACTGTCTTTAAAAACATATTTTTTAGGATAAAAAAGAGCTTATGACAGTAGTAAGTGATAAGGGGTACAAGTAGACAGTGACCAAACAGACTGTTCTCTTACAAGACACTTGTAGGGACTGGAGATATGCCTCAGCAGTCAAAGGCCCTTGCTTGCAAAGCCTGATGGCCTGTGTTCAGTTCCCCAGTAAAGCCAGATACACAAAGTGGTACATGGGTCTGGAGTTCATTTGCAGTGGCAGGAGGCCCTGGCACACCCCATTCATATATTCTCCTCCTCTTCTTCTCCTCCTCCTCCTCCTCCTCCTCCTCCTCCTCCTCCTCCTCCTCCTCCTTCTTCTCTCTCTCTCTCTCTCTCTCTCTCTCTCAAATATTTTAAAATACAGATTATATAACTTTTTCTAAATGCTTTTTTTTCAATTTCCATTTTGAAACAATCACAAACAAGTTCAGTATAAATTTTTTGGAAATAACTTGAGACCATGTTGCTGGTTTTATGCCCCCAAATTTTCAGTCTGTTTTCTACAACCAAGGGCATTCTTTCCTATAACTATAATACTGTCATTCAAAATGAAATTAGTATTGATTCACTGCTCAGATTACCCCAGTAAGGACCTTTATTGAGAGAATCCAGTTGAGAGTTAAGTGTTGCATATATTTGTTGTTTCTCTTTAAGAGTCTCTGTCTGGGGCTGGAGAGATGCTTAGTGGTTAAGGTGCTTGTCTGTGAAGCCTAAGGACCCAGGTTCTATTCTCCAGATCCCATGTAAGCCATATGCATATGGTGGCATGTGTATCTGGAGTTCATTTGCAGTGGCTAGAGGTCCTGGTGTGCCCATTCTCTTTCTCTCCCCCCCCCCCGCTTCTCTCCCTCCCTCTTTAATAAAAAAAAGTAAAAATAAAATATTTTTTAAAAAATAAAATTTTAAGGCTGGAGAGATGGCTTAGTGGTTAAGGTGCTTGCCTGCAAAGCCAAAGGACCTGGGTTTGATTCCCCAGGACCCACGTAAACCAGATGCACAAGGTGGCACATGCATCTGGATTTCGTTTGCAGTGGCTGGAAGCCCTGGTGCACCCATTCTCTCTCTCTCTCTCCACTTTCCCTCTCTTAAATAAATAAATAAATATTTTTAATATTTCTATTTATTTATTTTTGTTTTTTTGGAGAGAGACGGAGAGAGAGAGAGAGACGGAGAGGAAGACAGAGAATGGGCGCCAGCAGTCTTTCAGCTGCTGCAAACGAAATCCAGATGTGTGCGCCCCCTTGTGGTCAAGTGTGGCATTGCACCCTTGCCTCACTTTGCATCTGGCTAAACGTGGGACCTGGAGATTGGAACCGCTGGAGATTGGAACCAGCCTTCTTAGGCTTAGGAGGCAGGCGCCTTAACCGCTAAGCCATCTCTCCAGCTCACAGTCAGAGACTCTTTAAATTTTTTTTTAATTTAAGATGCTTGGGTTTTTAAAATATATATATTTTTAGGGCTGGAGAGATAGCTTAGCGGTTAAGGCGCCTGCCTCCTAAGCCTAAGAACGCTGGTTCCAATGTCCTGCCTCCATCTCCCCAGTGCTGTGATTACAAATAATAGGCCACCAAAACCAGCTAAATTTGAATCATTTTAAAGTAGCTTTGACAAAATTTTTGAAAGGTCTTGTTGTATATGATCTGTCTCCTCTTTTAAAAAGTGTGTTTTCTTTATCTTTTTAAACAGGCATAAATTGATTATTGGGAAACAATGGAGCCAGACATCATTCGAATGTACTCTTCATCCCCACCACCACTAGACAATGGAGCAGAAGAAGAGGAGGACGATGAATTTGGGGAATTTGGTGGCTTTTCAGAAGTTAGTCCTTCTGGTGTAGGGTTTGTTGATTTTGACACCCCAGATTATACTCGTCCCAAGGAAGACTTTGTACCTTCAAACCATTTTATGCCAATTCATGAGTATTCAGAAAATGTGGATAGCCTTACAAGCTTTAAGTCCATTAAAAATGGAAATGATAAGGATATCACCGGTGAACTGTATACTCCTGTGAAAGGACAATCTGACATTTTACTTTCTACCACCAGCAATGAAACAATTTCATCTAAAACTTTAGATTCATCCGTCGATGGCACAGAAAGTTCAGGAGATTTAAATACAGCAGTGCAGCATGGACCAAATGTTGGAACATCCAAAAGTTTCTCTCCAGGAGACTTTAGAACTGATAAAAGCATCGTTCATCAAACCAAGCAGTTAGACAGTTGCAATGGTGAAAAACCTCCTTGTCTGGAGATTTTAACAAATGGGTTTGCAGGTTTGGAAACTGTGAAACCTCAGGGAACAGATGATCGGGACAATGGAGAGGATTCAAAGGGACGAAACCTTCTTAGCACTCATAGCGCTGAGTGTAGTTTAGATTCTGCGCCGAGTCCTGCTGAGGAATTTGCAGATTTTGCCAGGTTTTCCCAAAAGGAAAGGATACAACTAGGAGAAGTAGAATGTGTGGTTTCTAATGATAAAGTGGCAGTAGCCATTCAGGACAACAACAAGGTTAACAGAGTCACCCAGCTGAATTCTGCACAGGAAGTGTCTGTGGATGGGGGCTCTGGTGGTAAAGGAGACACTGACGGAGAGAGAGAGGTTTGTGCTTCAGAGCTCAGTGTCGTAACTGACAGAGGTTTCAGTACTGAAGAACAAGGCCCCCAAACCACTGCAACAGGACGCGTTGTTAAATTCAGATGTTCAACCCAAGACTTGGAGCTTGGTAAACTCAAATGATAATGCTGAGGCTGCTAGGAGAGAACCATGTAAACCTAAGGAAAATCCAGATTGGTTTACTTCAGAATGTGTTGACCTGTCTATAAATTCTACGAAAACTTCTGACTATAGTGAAGATGTTGGTTCTCCCAAAGAAGAAAGTAAAAAGTTGACTAATTCCAAAAGCTCAAACATTGATCACATAGAAGAAATTGTTCTGGATAATTCTGCAAGAATAAACAATGTTGACAGTAGTAACAACTTTGTGACCTGCTGCGATACGAAGGAGGATGATTTTGGTGACTTTGGCACAGCCAGTGGCACCACTCCACCTGTTGTCATTGGTCCTCAAGAGTCAATGAGTGATGTCAGTTTTGAAGCATCCTCAGAGCACTTTCCACATTTGAGTGAAATAGGTGATGATTTTGGAGAATTTGGGGATACAAATGCGGCTTCTTGCCAAGAGGAAATAATTACTGAGTCAGACCCGAAACAGACTTCTGATGGTTTATCAGAAGAATGTCAGCTGGCAAGAAAGTCTGGTGGGACAGTCAGCGAACCTGTTTCAAAACTGAAAAGTGGGCAAGACAGTGAGTTTGGAGATTTTGATTCTGTGCCAAATCCTCACACTGACTGCAGGGCTTTTCAGGACTCGGATGACTTCGCAGACTTCAGTGCAGCGGGGCCCAGCCAGGCCACAGGCTGGAGTGCATTTGAGGATGGGTGCTCTTGGGCTGCTTTTGGAGACCAGCAAGCTACTGAGTCTCATCATCGAAAGGAAGCCTGGCAGTCACATAGGACAGCTGACAGTGCTGATACTGTGGGGACCCCTAAGATGGACAGTGGCCCATTAGCAACTTCTAAAGGAACTGTTGCTGGCAGCCATTTTCAAGAATCAGCCACTTCAGTTCAGGTATTTACTCATTTCTTCTATTTTGTATGACATCTTAGTTGCCATGGAAACTTAAAATAAAGGTTCAGGGCTAGGGAGATGGCTTAATGGTTGAGATACTTGCTTGAAGGCCTGACAGCCCAGGTTTGAATCCCCAATGCCCACAGAAAGCCAGATGCATAAAGTGGCACGTGCATCTGGAATTTGTTTGCAGTGGTGGGAAGCCCCCGTGCACCTATTCTTTCCCTCCTTCCCTCCCTCTGTCCCTGCTTGCAAATAATAATAAATAGAATTTTAAAAAATTAAAATAGGGCTGGAGAGATGGCTTAGCAATTAAGGCACTTGCTTGCAAAATCTAAGGACCCATGATTGACTTTCCAGGTCCCACTTTTTAGCCAGGCACACAAGGTGATGCAAGCACACAAGGTTGCACATGCACACAGGTGGCACATGTGTCTGGCATTCAGTTGCAGTGGGTGGAGGCCCTGGCATGCCAGTTCTCTCTCTTCCCCCCCCACTTTCTCTCTCATAAACAGAAATAAAATAATGTTGCAATGAAGTCCTGTTAAAGGAGTCTCTACAATATATTAATGCTTGCCTTATTGTGATTAAGTTATATATTTCACAACCCTGGTAAGATTTTTATCCTAATGAAGTTTTGTTTTTTGGAGAGAGAGGGAGAGGAAGACAGATAGATATGGGCACGCCAGCAGCCTCTCAGCTGCTGGGAACAAAATCCAGATGCATGCGCCCCCTTGTGGTCAAGTGCAGCATTGCACCTTTGCGTCACTTTGCATCTGGCTAAACGTGGGACCTGGAGATTGGAACCAGCGTTCTTAGGCTTATGAGGCAGGCGCCTTAACCGCTAAGCCATCTTTCCAGCCCCCTAATGAGTTTTTTTGATAGTTATAGAAATTCATCAATTTTTACTTTTGCTTATAACCTAATCCTTTCCCTGTTTAGTTCATCTGACTGGAGTATAAGATGACACTGGTATTGGGTGAGCTTGAGTTTGTAGCTTTAGAACTTTTAACATCATCAGGTAATGAATTTTTAAAAATTTGACTATGGGCTGCAGAGATAGATGACTTAGCGGTTAAGGCATTTGCCTGCAAAGCCCAAGGACCTCAATTCGATTCCCCAGTATCCACGTAAGCTATGTGCACAAGGTAGTGCATGCATCTAGAGTTCATTTGCAGGGGCTGGAAGCCCTGATGTGTCCATCTTCCCCCTCTCTCTCTGTCTCTCTCCCTCTACTTCTTTCCCTCTGTCAAATAAATAATAATAATAATAATAATAATAATAAAATTAACATAAAAGTTTGATGACTTCATATTGGAATGTCTTGCATCAGACAAGTTACTTATATAATTTGATAAGAGATTATAGACAGGATGTTTGATTGGAATCTGACATGTGATTTTGCATCTTGACTCAACTTTTTTTTTTTTTTTTTTCTGTTTTCTGAGGTAGGGTCTCACTCTAGCTCAGGCTGACCTGGAATTCACTATGTAGTCTCAGGGTAGCCTCGAACTCATGGCAATTCTCCTACCTCTGTCTCCTGAGTGCTGGGATGAAAGGCATGCACCATGCCCAGCGTTTTTAAAAAAATACTTTTTATTGACAGTTCCATGTGGATAGACAATAAACCATGATAATACCCCTTCACCCACCATCTTCCCCCCCGCCAAAATCTGCTCTGCATTGAATGCCATCTTTCCATATTGATGTCATCATCTTTTCCTCCTATTATGCAGGTGGTGTATAGGTAGGCACAGTGAGTCATGAATACCATGACCACTTTGTGTCTGGAAGGCTACCCTGTAAGCATTCCTCCCCTTCCTTTGGTTCCTAACCTTCTTCCCCCCACCTCTTCTGCAGGGGACCCTGAGCCTTGGAGGGTGAGGTGGAGATGTCTCATTAAGTGCTGACCACCCCACTGTCACTTCTCAGCCCTTTGGTGAGCTGTGAGTCACTCCAGTGGTCATTACCATCTGAAAAGAGAAGCTTCTGTAGCCAAAAGTGAGAGTAGCATTAACATGGGTATAAACATTTATTAAAAAGGGGTTAGAAGGCTGGGCATGGTGGTGCATGCCTTTAATCCCAGCACTCGGGAGGCAGAGGCAGGAGGATCACCGTGAGTACAAGACCAGTCTGGGATTACATAGTAAATTCCGGGTCAGCCTGGGCCAGAGTGAGACCCTACCTCGAAAAACCAAAAAAAAAAAAAAAAAAAAAGTGGTTAGAGGGCAGTTTTTGACTCATCTTACAAAGCTTTCTGATTTGGACTTTGCGTCAGGGCTGGTTAGCTCAGCCTCCATTCAGAACTTATAAATGACCCTAATTTGGGTCTCTAGGCAGGCTTTAGCCTTTCCTGCCTTCTCATGGCTCTTCATAGTCTGTCCTCTTTCCTTTTATTAATCTAATAAAATCTCTCTAAACTTTAAAAAAAAAGGTTTATGATTTGGGATGAGTGGAAAATAGGCAGAAAGATAATTGTGTCATAGAGGTAAAATTAAAGGTTAATAAAAATTAGAGGTTGCAAAATACCATTAAGAAGAAAATCTTGGGACTAGAGAGATGTCTTAGTGGTTAAGGCACTTGTCTGCAAAGCCAAAGGACCCAGGTTCAATTCCATAGGACCCACCTAAGCCATATGCACAAAATGGCACATGGAGTTTGTTTCCAGTGGCTGGAGGCCCTGGCATGCCCATTCTTTTTCTATCTGCCTCTTTCTCTCTCAAATAAATAAATTAATTAAAAAATGTTTTGTTTATTTTTATTTATTTGGGAGCAGCAGACACAGAGAGAGAAACAGACAGATAGAGAATGGGCGTGCCAGGGCCTCCAGCCACTGCAAACGAACTCCACATGTATGCATCACCTTGTGCATCTGGCTTACGTGGGTCCTGGGGAATCCAGCCTTGAACCAGGGTCCTTAGGCTTCACAGGCAAGTACTTAACCGCTAAGCCATCTCTCCAGCCCTCCCCCCCATTTTGTTTTTGAAAGAAACATCTTGGCTCAAACCTCAAGCTTTAATTATTGAGGAATGGAATATGCAAAATGGGAGAGATAGATGTAGAGTGGGAGAAGAAACTGCTGGAAAAAGTCGGGGAAGATAGTTGAGGTAGGGCTGGGCATGAGGCCGTGGTGAGAGGCTTGCTGTGAGCACAAGGCTAGCCTGGGACTGCAGGTGAGTTCATGTCAGCCTGGGCTAGAGGGAGACGACTACAGAAGACAGCTGAAGTAGGGAAATGGGCAACCCATGCTGAGCATGTTACTGAGTAAAAGTGGATAAAGATTAAACCGACCCTCTTAACTTTCCCTGTTGTTTTAAAGGAAACTGTAATCTGTACTTGCCTCCTTGCCCTGCAGATTCTGCTCTAAGTAAAGTACATGAATGTTCATCTTGTCCTGTGACAGAGGATTAGATTTGTTAACATTTACTTAAAATGTTTCTCTTAGTTGAGACAGGGTTGTATTAAGGACAGCACAGAAACCCTCAACTACTGATGACAATAAGCACGAGGCTTTAATGTACGATTTACTTCCTCTTGACTCTTCCTTGGACATATGTAGCATCCTAAACATTCATCGAGTGACTTTATCCAAATTATGCTTTGACAGACTATTCTGAGAATTGCTTAGAGTTTCTTAGAATTCAAAAGCTCAGTTAAACAGCAAGAACAATTCTTTGACTAATAAAAATTCAATCAAGAAGAAATGCTTGAAACTTGTAAAATGTTCTTAGTCAAATTCTAAGCTGTGTACAGCAAGCCTCCAAGCCAGCCATGTAAGAGTACTGGAGCCGGGCCCACACTGGGAAGGCTGAGGTAGGAGGATCGCAGTGAGTGCACCCCGAGACCACGTAATAAATTCCAGGTCAGCCTGGGCTATGGTGAGGTCCTACCTTGGGGGAATTAAAAAGAAAGAAACAGATATTCTTAGCCTAGCCATGTGGCTCCATAATAGAAACTTGCTTAGCATATGCAAGGCACTGGACTGGGTTCAATCCCTGACAGCAAGGGAAAGTATTCTTTTGTTAAATAACTTTTTTTCTGAGAACTCTGAGCACACTACCTTTCATTGAATTATAAACATTCTTTTTTTTCTTTCTCTTTTTTTCTTGAGACAGGGTCTTCCTATGTAGTGTCTGTGTATGAGCCACCAAACCTGATTTTTTGTGAACAGTTGTATAAGGAAGTAGTGGAGAAAGACAAGTAGTAATGATCAGTCAGAAGACAGGAAGAGGGCAAAACTGTTTCAAAAGCAAAATGACAACCAAACCCTCATTTTCAAAGCAGTTTTTTTCCCTGAAAGACCATTGTTGTTTAAACAATTTTTTTTCTTAACCTCTTTTTGGATATTTTTATTGATTTATTTGACAGAGAGGCAGGGGTGGGGCCTGGGGAAGAGCCAGGGCTTTTTGCCACTGCACATGCACTCTAGACACACATGCCACTTTGTGCATCTGACTTTCCATGGGTAATGAGGAGTTGAAACCAAGCTGGCAGGCTTTGCAAGCAAGTTCCCTTAGCGCTGAGTCCCTTACCCTCTCTTAACCTCTGAATGTAACAGAACAGGGTCGTTTTGCTCAAGCCAGCCTAGCCTAGACCACAAGTCATCTCGCCGTGCCTCACCCTTCCAAGGACTGGGCTTGGACAAGTGCAAATGGCCAGTGTTGCAGTCAGGTTCGCATTGCTGGCAGAAATCACCCGACTAAAAGCAGCTTGTGGGAAAAAAGAGGTTTATTTTGGCTTACAGGCTCGAGGGGGAAGCTCCATGATGGCAGGAAAAACGATGGCATGAGCAGAGGGTGGACATCACTCTCTGGTCAACATAAGGTGGACAACAGCAACAGGAGAGTGTGCCAAACACTGGCAAGGGGAAGCTGGCTATAATACCCATCATCCTGCCCCCAACAATGCTCTGCCTCCAGGAGGTGTTAATTCCCAAGTTGCCATCAGCTGGGAACCTAGCATTCAGAACACTTGAAGTTTATGGGGGACACCTGAATCAAACCACCACATTCCGCCCCTGACCCCCATAAACTGATAACCATACATGATGTAAAATGCAATGCATTCATGCAAATTTAAAAGTCCCCATAGTTTTTATCAATTCCAATGATGTTCATACGTCCCCATAATCCAAGGTCTTTTACCTGAGCCATAATACCAAAAATAATCCCCCAAAAAACCCCATAATGGCACAGAATAAAACATTCACACTGCAAAGGATGGCATTGGGCAAAACAAAGAAATACTTAACCAATACAAGATTTTAAACAACCAGGGCAAACGTCAAACTCTGTAATTCCAATCCAACAACTAGTCAGTGACAAATCCCCAAGTCCAATACTTCTGAGCAGCAACAAGTCTCTGGAGTTCCAATTCCGCCCCTCCAGCTAGGCTACTCACAGTCCTGGAAAACTTCATCCAGGGCCAGCAGCTCTCCTTGGCAGCCATCTCATGGTCCCGGCATCTCCACTGGGTCTCCACTGCAACCCACGGTCCATCCTCATGGCCCCATGGGATCTCCATGCAGGCATCCAGCAAACCTGCTTCACACTGCCCATGGCCATTTCCAAAACATAAGACCGCGTTACAAACTCAATGACCCTCTCTTTCCTGCATTTGTTATACTCCATAATACCAGGTAGGATGCCAATTTGTTAATCCAGGGGGGAATAAATCAGACTTTGAAGAACAGGACACTCCTTCAGCATTCAGGCCCCTTCAAAAGAGTCTGCATTCTTCCTGTTGCCCCAGTGCAGGTTAGCTGGCCCAATCTCAAAGGTTGTAATCTCTCAATTGCAGCTGAATGGGCAGAGTTCACCCAAAGATTTCATTTTTTTTCTGTGCCTTATCCCTCTGCTCACACCAGTTCATTTCTACGCAAAGCAACCCCGCACATCTTCTCAGGACACGGGCATAACAGCAAACTTCTCACACAAACTGCTAGCCCAGTCCAAGTAAAGCTCTTTCTCACCCTCATAAGCCAAACCTCACAGTCCATAGTTCTTACTGCATTCAGATCTTTCAGCTCTGACTAGAATAGTCCATCAGGCTGTACTTACAGCACTGCAAGGCATATCTTAGGCCAAGATTTCAAATCCTTCCACATTCCTCTTGAAAATCAGCTCCAAAAAGGCCAAAGCCACACAGTCAGGTGTCTAGCAGCAATCCCACTCCTCGGTACCACTTTTATTTTGGCTTACAGGCTCGAGGGGGAAGCTCCATGATGGCAGGACAAACGATGGCATGAGCAGAGGGTGGACATCACTCTCTGGTCAACATAAGGTGGACAACAGCAACAGGAGAGTGTGCCAAACACTGGCAAGGGGAAGCTGGCTATAATACCCATCATCCCGCCCCCAACAATGCTCTGCCTCCAGGAGGTGTTAATTCCCAAGTTGCCATCAGCTGGGAACCTAGCATTCAGAACACTTGAAGTTTATGGGGGACATCTGAATCAAACCACCACAGCCAGTCTGATATATATATATATATTTTTTTTTTTTTTTTTGATGGATGGCAAAAGAGGTAGTAAAATAATCATTGCATTTGATTCTGGTCTTTTGTAAAATTTTGAAAGACTACTCTGAATGCTACTTGGAAACTTAGGTCACTGGTAAATAATCTCTTTAAGATTTCCTTATAGAAAGGAAGGCTGTCAGAGACTCTTTGTATTAAACCACTTAACTGATAATATTACTGGAAAAGGTTATTAGTTGGAGATTTCTTTTGAGAGCTTTAAAAATTAAGGACATAGGACTGGGGAGATGGCTCAGCAGCTGAAAGCATTTGTCACTTAAGTATGAGGACCTCTCTGGCTAGAAACCACCAACTTTATCTCCTCAGAACCCACCTAAAAAACTAACCCCAGGCCTGGGGGTAAGGAGTGGAGACTGGAGAATTCCTGGGGCTTGATGCACAGTTGACGGAGAAACCCTGTCTCGAGGAAGTACATAGAAGAGTGATCAGAGAGGAACATTTGATGTTCTCTTCTGACCTCTGCACACACATGCATATACCATGTATATGCAAATAAATATAAGGGTATGGACTGGCAGTTCTTTTATTGCCAAGCCCACTGTCCTTGGCAGTATATTAAATAAGCTTTTTCTTATTTAAAAAACAGTAAGTTGAGGGCTGGAGAGATGTCTTAGCAGATAAGGCACTTGCCTGCAAAGCCCAAGAACTCTTGTTCAAATCTCTAGGTCCCACATTTAGCCAGACGCAAAAGTGACACAAGTGCGCAATGTCGCATATGTACACAAGGGGGTGCATGTGCTTGGAGTTTGTTCACAGTGGCTGAGAGGCCCTGGCATGCCCATTCTCTGCCTCTACCTCTTCCTCAAGAAAAATAAGTAAGTTGAGCATGGTGCGCACACCTTTAATCCCAGCACTTGGGAGGCAGAGGTAGGAGGATCACTGAGTTCGAGGCCACCCTGAGACTACAGAGTGAATTCTAGGTCAGCTTGGGGGAAAAAGAAGAAAATCTTTGGCTTATGCCATTTGAGATTGTTACTGGTATTTCACCAGAAAAATCAACATTCTCGAACCCTATAGCTTTAATCATCTACTTAAGACTAATTTTACCACTGACCATGAACATTTGAACTTAAAACTGAAAACAGAAGCAACGAAATGAAGGGTGGTACTGATCATGATGGTTGAGACAGGAGGAGGCTCAAGGGATCAAAACCAGCCTGGGGTACATAGAGAGTTCCAGGCTAGTCTGAGCTGTGCCATCTCAAAAAGCAACCAAAAAAAAGTAACCCTTAAGACTTAAAGTTGTGGCCTGTAGATATTTAAGTATTTGGCTAGCATGTCATTTTACTGTTTCTCCCCTGAGAAATATTGATATTCTGGTCTTTAATTCTAAAACAGAAAAAATAGAAGTACTGATTAGATTTGTCCAGAAATTGTGCAGAAGAAACAAAATGTCTTTTCAGAGTATGTTAAATATTGCAATTGTATTCTTTCATATAGCTTGAACTTAGGGATTGATAACAACAAGTGTAGCTTATACTTGATATCTTACTTAATATTTAATGGTGATAAGGCATAAGGTATCCTCTGTGGAAGATTAAATTACTCAGTAGATTTTATGTTTCTTCTAAACTTGCACTTGGGTGCCAGACTTGGTGCTATCAGTACTACTGTTAACATCAACCAGCTTCTTGTCCTAAGCAAGAAAATAAAACTAACTTGAAATATGTTGGAGGAATTTTAAGTGTTGCTCCATTGTAGTGGCATAAGAACCAGAAGCTAAGGTCACAGGTGCCAGTCTTACATATGCTTCTCTAAAGCTGAGCTAGACTTGGGTACATTTAGCTCTTTGTTTGTGCAGTGTTGGGGATCTAAAACAGGGCCTTGCCTTGTGCTAGGCATTCTACTGTTGAACCACATCCCCAGCTCCATTTATGCTTCATTCTATTTATAAAATAAAAGTGTATCAGTTAGAGAAACAGAACCCTTAGAGTGTGTGTTTGCATAGAGAGACAAAAAAAGAATACATTAGAAACACATTAAAAAATACACAGCAGCTGGGAGGCACTTGGGAGGCAGAGGTAGGAGGATCCCCATGAGTCCAAAGCCATCCTGAGACTACAGAGTGAATTCCAAGTCAGGTCAGCCTGAGCTAGATTGAGACCCTACCTTCAAAAAAAAAAAAAAAAAAAAAAAAAAAAAAAAAAACATGAAATCTGATGAAGTTCTGGTCTCAATGTGAAGCCTGAGAGCCTGGAGAATGATAGGTGTTCCAAGAACCAGCAGTGCGAGGCCCAAGGACAGCCAGCCTTCGGTGGTCGTTGGAAGGCGGGAAAAGGACTGATGTCTTTAGGCAGATCTCTGATGTTCAGTCGTCTTCTTTCTTCTTTGGGTCTTTAATTGGGTGAGATCTTCTCACCTTAGAGAAGGCAACCTGCTTTAGTAAGGATATCAGTCCAAATATCACAGCTCGCCCAGAAACATCCTCACATGTTTGATCAAGGCCTATCATTAAGAGCTGACAGCAGGCGCATATATATATATATAAAATCAGGATGGCTGGAAGGCTTGCAACCTATTTGTGACTAAGACATATGATAGGAGAAGCTCTGTATTGGATAATGTATATGGCTTATTTGTACCCGCAGATAAACTGGCTGCAGTTATACCCCAAGCCTTTGCTCCTCTACCCTACAAGAGATAGGACAGTATTGGAAAATGAGTGAAAGTGGAATTTTTGATGCATTAAACCATTGGGTAATGAGTTTTGCTTTCCCTGGCGTAAACCTGATTGAAAACAATAAAATGGTTCTAGAGACATTCAAGGTCATGAAGGACCCTGATGTGTGTGTGTGTGTGTGTGTGTGTGTGTGTGTGTGTGTGTGTGTAAAATGAAAAACTTGAAAAGAGACTAAAAGACAGTGCACCTCTGAAGATGTGGAATAGCCGATGTCACATGATGATTTCTGCAGCGCCTTCTCCATATTTTGTGACTTGGTATAAAGATGAATATGTTAATACCATATGTAAATATAATACTATATATTAATATTAGATTTTAAAATATTTTCATGGACCTCCTTAAAAGTAGCTTGGGCCTAAGTGCCTCTGTTCTATGCCTAATGTTTAAACTTGCCTCTGGGCACACTCCACAGTGATAAAAGGCAAGGCTTTGCAGTCACACTGCTAGATTAGATCCAAGAGTTTGGACTAATTTGCATAAGCAACTTCTCTGAGCCTCAAGTTTACAAAATAGTAGCAGTACTTACTTTAAAATGAGTATAGGGCTGGAGAGATGGCTTATTGCTTAAGGCGCTTGCCTGCAAAGCCCAAGGACCCAGGTTTGATTCCCCAGGACCCACGTAAGCCAGATGCACACATGCGTTTGGAGTTCATTTGCAGGGGCTGGAGGCCCTGACGTGCCCATCTTCTCCCCCTCTCTCTTCCCCTTGCCTCTTTCTCAAATAAATAATAATAATACTTTAATAAAAATTTAAAAAGAGTATAAATGAAATTGTACCCAAAGGTGCTTAGCACATTGCTTTTGTCATAGCAAATGCTCAGTAGGTGTTAGCTGCTCCTGAATAATCTTAGAAACAAACTGAGAAAACGACCTTCAGAGGTGCAGGACATAATGTTGCTAACTGTATCTTGTTAGTGGAAAAGAACAGAGAGGCAAGTCCGAATCTGTGCGAGTAACTGTAGCTCAGGCTCTTGGCAATATACTGACCTTTCGAGTTAGTTTGAGACCAGAGGCTTTAGCTGTAGGGTAGTTACTGTTCTCAGAGTGGTTTCCACAGGTAGGAGCATTCCTGGATACACGCGCACTTCTGTGCAAGTAGCGGACCTTCCCTGCCAGCGTCCTTGCATGGATGCCAGTAGAGAAAACTTAAAGAAGTGGACACCTGCCTCGAGGAGCACTTCATTTACCCTTACATTGTGTTAGTGCCTCCGTTCTTTAAACGGCTAATGGGGGGAGGGGTTTGGAGACGGCTTAACTAGTGAAGTGCTTGTCATGAAAGGATGAGAGCCTGGGTTTAAAATGCTGGGGCATTGTGGAGCATGCCTGTAATCCCAGCATTCAGGGGCAGAGACAGGTGGGTCCCTGGGCTTTGTTGGCTTGCTAGACTAGCCACTTGGTGAGCACTGGCTTTAGTGAGAGACTGTCAATAAATACGGTAGACAGCCTGACAATGACCTCTGGCCTCCACATGTATGTGCAGACATGTACCTATATACAAACATGCACACATACCACATACATACATGCAAAAATTATGTGTCATAGCCAGATATGTTATTGCTTGCCAGGTTTAGAATTTGGTGCATGTGTATGTAAATGGCATGATACAACCAAGTATTTAGCTAGCCAGTCATTAGTTTCCTTATTCAGTATATATTGTATCACCCTTAATGAATGGCTAGAAATGTTTGACAAACCCACAAAAAGTGAATAAAAACAGAGTTGGTAAAGTATATGTAGCCTTTGAAATCAAATCTTTTTTTTTTTTTTTTTTTTGAGAGAGAGAGAGACACAGAGAGAGACAGAGAGAGAGGGAAAGGAAGACAGAGATGGGCGCACCAGCAGCCTCTCAGCTGCTGTGAACGAAATCCAGATGTGTGCGTCCCCTTGTGGTCAAGTGTGGCATTGCACCCTTGCATCCCTTTGCATCTGGCAAAACATGGGACCTGGAGATTGGAACCTCTGGAGATTGGAACCAGCGTTCTTAGGCTTAGGAGGCAGGCACCTTAACCGCTAAGCCATCTCTCCAGCCCTCAAATCTTTTTTTATGCACCATACCAACAATAAGATTGCAGCTAATGGGCTTAATCTCTCTGAGCTCCAATTTGTTCATTTATAACATGGGTATAACAGGATTCTGACCTGGTAGTGTTTCTTCTAGAAAATCCAAGGAATACATGTGTAATGTCAAGCATGATGTAGTAAATAGAAAAAGCATTCAGCTGTTATGAATGTGTGTTGCGTATAAACATGCCAAATCTGTGTACAAGAATGACGTAGATAACAATTAGTGGTGCCCTCTGCATTCTTAAATAAAAGTGAAGTGCTTTTTTAAAATATCTAGTATAGTTTTTTTTTTTTTTTCAAGGTAGGGTCTCACTCTAGCCCAGGTCAACCTGGAATTCACTATGTAGTCTCAGGGTGGCCTCGAACTCACAGTGTTCTTCCTGCCTCTGTATCCTGAATGCTGGGATTAAAAGTGTGTGCCACCATGCCCAGCTAGTATAGTTTTTTAAAAAAAAACTTTTTATATTTTATTATTTTTTTGTAGAGAGACACAGAGAGAGAGAGAGAGATTAAGACAGAGATGGGCGCGCCAGCAGTGTCTCAGCTGCTGCGAACGAAATCCAGATGTGCGCGCCCCCTTGTGGTCAAGTGCGGCATTGCGCCCTTGTGTCACTTTGCATCTGGCTAAACGTGGGACCTGGAGATTGGAACCGCTGAAGATTGGAACCAGTGTTCTTAGGCTTAGGAGGCAGGCGCCTTAACCCCTAAGCCATCTCTCCAGCCCTAGTATAGTTTTTTAAAGCCCTAGAATGATTTAGTTAGCCTTTTTATACCAACTGTGTGCAGGAACTTAGGTGCCCAAGATTCAAGAATAAGATCATTCCTGCTCTACCACCCCTGTAATTAAAACATATATTTTTTTTCATTGGGTTGGAGAGATAGCTTAGCGGTTAAGGCGCTTGCCTATGAAGCCTAAGAATACTTGTTCGAATCTCCAAGTCCCACTTAGCCAGATGCAAAAGTGATGCAAGTGCAATGTTGCACATGCACACAAGGGGACACACACATCTGGAGTTCATTCACAGTGGCTGAAAGGGCCTGGTGCACCCATTCTCTCTGTGTCTCTGCCTCTTTCTCCCTCTCTCTGTCTCTAAATAAATAAATAAAGGCATATGCCACCACACCCTGTCTGCCCAAGTTTTTTTAAAAAAATACTTTCATTGATTATTTGCAAGCACAGAGAAAGAGAATATGGTCATGCCAGGGCCCCTGCCACTGCAAACAAACTCCAAACACATGTGCCACTTAGTATTACTGGCTTTATGTGAGTACTGGGGAATCGAAGCTGGGCTGTCAGGCTTTGCAAATAAGAACCTTTAACCACTGAGCCATCTCTCCAGCACCACCACTATAATTTTCAGGAATTAAATTTAGAACTGTTTAATGATTGCTTTATTTTTGATGACCACAAAATATATTAAGAGTGTCTACTCTGAAACTATACTTCCCAGGTTAGAATTAATTTCTCCACTTCATACTTAACGTGACCATAGGCAAATTAATTTAACTACTCTGTGCTCCATTTTTCTTAACCAAAACATGAAAATAATATTGTTACCACCTTCATATGATTTTTATAAGACTTAAATGAACCAATATTTCTAAAGCATTTAGAATACTACCTGGTAAGCACTATTTAAATATTAAACAAATCTATAGTACACCATACCAAGTTTTTACAGTTTCTGAATCTATCTTAGGAACATCCTATCCTTTGATCTTTAGCTGAATTTAGTCCCTCACTTTCCTGAATTGGGGTGTGCTGATACTGTATGCTTTACAGCTACCTCCTTATTTGCAGGAAGAAACTATAGATTTCCTTTGACTTTTCACTAATGATAGAGTATAATTTCTTGAAAGTTAATGTTATTGTTCAGCCAGGAATGGTGGTAAATGCCTGTAATCCCACCACTCGGGATGCTGAGGCAGAATTTGAGGCTATCCTGGGCTTACAAACAAGACCTTGTCTCAAAAAACAAAAAAACAAACAAAAAAAAATTCACCCTGAGTACAATTTTTTCCAGTTACAAGTTTTAAATTTTGGTGGTGTTCCTATTGAATAAAACTCATAGGGTCAGATGAGTTCTTTTTGTTGTTGTTGTTGTTTCTTTTCATTTTTTTTTTTTTCAAGATGGGGTCTCACTGTGGCCCAGGCTGACCTGGAATTAACTGTGTAGTCTCAGGGTGGCCTCGAACTCACAGCAATCCTCCTACCTCTGCCTCCTGAGTGCTGGGATTAAAGGTGTGCACCACCATGCCTGGCTCAGGTGAGCTTTTTTTAAAAAAATATTTTTATGGGGCTGGAAGATGGCTCAGTGGTTAAGGAGCTTGCTTGCCGTGCCTAACACCCTGGGTTCAATACCCACATCAAGCCAGTTGCACAAAGTGATGCATGCATCTAGAATTGGTTTGCAGTGGCTAGATGTCCTAGAATGCCCATTTCCTCTTCCTCTCCCCCTTGCAAATAAATAAAGGAAAAATATAAAAAATACATTTTTATTATTTTTATGTGTCTATGGAAGTCAGAGGACACTTCCAGGTTTAGTTCTCACCATCCCACCTCATTTGAGGTAAAATTTTCACTTTGCTTTTCTTTTTGCTGCTCAGTGACTAGAACATTCTCATCTCCACCTCCCATCTCATTTGTCAGAGTACTGGGAGTACAGAAGTCTCCCCCAGCTTGAGGCTTTTAATGTGGGACCCGAGGATGGCACTCAGGCTTAAGCAGTGAGTGATTTACCCGCTGAACCATCTCCCCAGCCCCATACTGCTTTATACCAACAAAGTGCAATAAATGGGACAGTTTAAACAAAGTTCCTTTTCACTCATAAACATTAGAAAAAATATCAATTTAAGTTTTACTTTCAGGTGAGAGGGATGGCTTAGCATTTAAGGTGCTTGCCCACAAAGCCTACGGACCCAGGTTCAATTCCCCAGGACCCACATAAAGCCAGATACACAAAATGGTGCATGCATCTGGAGTTCATTTACAACGTTCAGAGGCCTCGGCATGCCCACATTCATTTCTCATTTTCTCTCTTTCCCTTTCTTTCTCTCTCTCTCTCTCTGCTTGCAAATAAATAGTTTTTAAAAATTAAAAAAACTTACTTTTATCAACTCCTGTCTTGATATACTGAAATTTATGCTCAAATTGCAATGGTAACAATTGTTTAATAGTATCTGATGCAATGTCTTTCCAAATAAATTTATTTGGAAAAAATGTCTGGTCAAATCTGTTCTTTTTAAATTTTTGTATCTGTTCTCACATTTTAAAAATTCTATTTTTTTAATTATTTTATTGCATTTTTTGAGAAGGAAAATACCTATTATATACTTTGTATACTCTGTGTTTAATAATGTAATCGAGTCAACTAAAAATGCTAATAAGCCAGTTGTGGTGGCACACGCCTTTAATATCAGCACTTGAGAGGCAGAGGTGGGAGGATCACCATGAGTTCGAGGTCACTCTGAGACTGCGTAGTGAATTCCAGGTCAGCCTGAGCTAGAGTGAAACCCTACCTCAAACAAACAAACAAACAAACAAACAAACAAACAAACAAAAGCTATAAACCACCCACCAATATCCATAGTTAGGACCAGTCTTTGTTGTTGTTGTTGATTTGCGGTAGGGTTTCACTGTAGCCCAGACTGACCTGGAATTCACTGTGTAGTCTTAGGGTGACCTCGAGCTCACAACGATCCTGCTACCTCTGCCTCCCGAGTGCTAGGATTACAGGTGTGTGCCACCACACCCGGCAGGACCAGTCTTCTTAAATAAGAGGCTCTTAAGAACATAATAACTTCAAAACTAACCCTACCCCCTTGGTTGGAAGATTTTGGGGAGCATACAAAAATAGTTAGATTTAATTCCTTGTTTCATTTCAGTATGGTAGGAATTAATAGATGGAGACAAATGCTCCATTATGCTTTTGAATGCCAAACGGGGAGAGGTATTTATAGTGATGGTTCGTTTTTGCCTGTTGTATTCCCTGGCAGGCTGCTGGTCTGTCTATCGTCTGTGTAGCAACAGTAACAGACACACACTGAGTGCTGAGTATTACTGAATACTCCAGTCATCATCTACTGTGTGAGGCTTGCTGCGGATAGCTACAGAGATCAATGCAGAAGCTGGGTCTGAACCCCTGGGGCTGCAGCCCTCACCTAAGAGTATGTTTACTCCTGTTGCAATCCTATTGTCAGCCATTTACTTACTGGAATTAACTAATTGTAAGATTATTTTTTTACGAGTTGCCCTTGTCATTAAATTGGTCACATAGATAGTTGGAAAGTGATAAACTTTTAAGAGTAAATATCAGGTTCAACTTAATCAAACTCTTTCTTAGGGCTAGAAGATGGCTCAACTGTTAATAGTGCTTGTTTGCAAAGCTTGCCTGCCCAGGACTAATTCCCCACTACCTACATAAAGGCAGATGCACAAAGTAGCACACATGTCTGGAATTGTTTGCCACAGCAAGAGGGCCCTGCATGCTCCTACACCTCTCTTTCTGCTCATAAATATATATCTTTGTTAATTCTGCTAGTTCCTTTTTTTGCTGTATTGAGATCTGCTAGCGGGTGCTACTGTTGGATTATGGTTATTTGATATTTACTGCCTTACCTCAAGGGTTGTCAAAGTATGACCCAGGAGAGGAATCTGTTCCCTACTGCTTATTCAAAGAAAAAGTTTAATTAGAGCACACCAACACTTACAGATGGGCTGCAGATTCTGAAGTATTTACTGTATGGCTGTCAATGAAAAGATTGTGTAACCTTCAAATTAAAATGGGAAGCCAGACATGTTGTATATCAAAGATAAACTTCCTTGAAATTTTCCATGTCATTTATATCCTTTATGGGAAAAGATTGAGGAAAAAAAGAAAAAGTGAGGTTAATGGAATGGTCCGTCTACCACTCGCCCCCTCCCCCCATCATTGCAATCATGTGAATTTGTTTACTGGTGTACTAGTATGCCTAAGACCTGGTGAGCTGTGTGTTATGTTGCCTAGCTGATTCAATTTAGATTCATTGCTTTCTGCTGGGGATAAAGGTTTTTCCCCCATCCTTTTAAAATGGTAACAGAGGATATATATAGTAAAGACTTAATATTCATGAAAATAAAATTTAGTTATAGGTGAGTTTTTATGTACCTTCCCTGCTCTGGGGGAAATGCTTATCAGGTTTCCAATTAGATAGTTATCTGATCTCTTTCAAAGTCTTGTCTGTCCAGTCCCCTTGTTGAAGCCAGTTAGTGCTGGGTCCCCTTGACACACTTAAGTTTCATGAGCCAGGGGATCTAAATCTGCCCTGTTCTTTAGGGTTCATAATTGAGAGCAAGACCTTTTCTTCTCACACATAAGTGTAATGAGAAGTTAGCAGAAGTGTGCCCTGAGACTAATTATACAGTGGGGTTTTTTTTGTTTTTTTGTTTTTGGTTTTTTTTTTTTGGCTGCACTACAGCTTCCAAACGAGTGATTTTGATTTGAAAGAGGTTTTTATGAAAATCTTCCCCATACAACAGAAACCAGCTGTTTGTGTTACTTGACAGGA
This sequence comes from Orientallactaga sibirica, assembly GCA_036365145.1. Lineage (NCBI taxonomy): Eukaryota > Metazoa > Chordata > Mammalia > Rodentia > Dipodidae > Orientallactaga > Orientallactaga sibirica. The sequence goes on along the minus strand of JAEOAD010001894.1, from coordinate 2,602,144 downwards.
CAAACTGCTCTGATGTGGCATTTTTCTGTAAGCTTCAATTTCAATAGTACACTTAACTTTCAACAGACTAACTTTAAGTTTGTGTCCTGAAATAGTAAACTGGACTTAGTTTGAAAATATTTTACGTGTCTATGAAATACAATTAGGAAATGGGAATAAGATTGTTCAATAAACCTAGTAGTATCAAAAAAAGCAAGTTATTCTAAATCCAACAAGTTTAAATTAGTAAAAGTACCCCAAATGACAATAAATGTATTTGGTTGTTCTTGGTGAAATTCTCTAGTGATTATACAGGCTTTACTTAGAGGAAGGTAAGTAGAGAAATGGAACTTCTAGAAGATAATGCAGAATATCAAAATAATAACTGAATCATTGAATTTATCATCACTAAAAGTTGAGGCACTCTTATTGTGGTTGGCACTTTCAGCAGCAGAGCTATTTCAGAAAACAAGGTTCTGACTGACTGAGGTAGTACAGCATTCTTCACAGGCCTCCAACTGCATGCTGAAGACTCACTCTGCTACATGTGTAATGGAAAGGCTATGAAGGGTTGTTTTGTTTTTTGGCTTTTGGTTTGACTTTTGGCAGATTACTCAAACTTTGAAGTTGCTTTCTCACTACAGAATTGACTAATTGTTCTTCTCTGTAGAGATTTGTAATGAGTTAAGTAATGTGTCAGTTACTAGGTGTATGGTACCTGATACGTAGCGGCATCTACATGTTGTCTGCTCTGTCAATATCATGGTTACTTAATCATATGGAAAATTTGTTCTATAAGGTGTTGTCTACGAGGATGGTAGTTTCCCTCCCTCCCTCCCTTACAATAGTAGATCTGTGCTTACGTGTGTGTGTGTGTGTGTGTGTGTGTGTGAGAGAGAGAGAGAGAGAGAGAGAGAGAAGAATGAATGATGGCATTAAAGCTAAAGAAACGAAAATAAACTTTTGGTGGTGTTTTAATGCAGACAGCTTTACTAAGCCGCCTGGAGCGAATTTTCGAAGCATGCTTTCCTTCTGTATTTGTCACTGATGCTGAAGAGGAAGTGACTTCCCTCAAGCACTTGCTGGAAACAAGCACTTTGCCAATAAAAACAAGAGAGGCCTTAACTGAAAGTGGGTAAGTAATGGATAATCTTAGATCGCGTGCTGTCGTGTCATCCCAGCTGTTAGGGTGTATCAGGCTATCCCACAGCACCAAGGTTTCAGTGTTCTGTCGAAGCTTGATGATGTTGCCCCAAGCCTAGCATGCAGAAACTCCCTGTGTCTCCACTTTAAAGAAATTTTTATTTATTTGAGAAAGAGACAGAGAGCGAGAGAGGATGGGTGCACCAGGGCCTCCAGCCACTGCAAACGAACTCCAGATGCATGTGCCACCTTGTGCATCTAGCTTATGTGGGCCCTGGAGAGTCGACCTGGGTTCCTTTGGTTTTGTAGGCAAACGCCTTAACCGCTAAGCTATCTCTCCAGTCCTCCACTTTTTATTTTAACTTTTATTTATTTATTTGTTATCTATTTATGACAGAAAGAAAGAGGCAAAGAGAATGGGTACTCCAAACAGACTCCAAACACATGCACCACTTTTAAAGTATTTTATTTATGTATTTGAGAGAGAGAAAATGGGTACTCCAGGGCCTCCTGCCACTACAGTGAACTCCAGATGCATGTGCTACCTTGTACATCTGGCTAATGTGGGTAGTAGGAGTTGAACCTTGGTTCTTAGGCTTCACAGACAAGTGCCTTAACTGCTGGGAGCACCCTCTCCAGCCCTGTGTCTGCTTTGGAGTTATTCTGCTGGTGTTTCTAAATCAGCACTCCAAGCAAAGTTAGACGTTAGCTTCTGACCAGCATTAACAAATAAGTGAATTCTTTAGGTTTGCTTTGAGTTTTGGTAGTTTTTGTTTAGTTAATTGGTTTTGGGTTTTTGTTTTGTTTGTAAAGGTAAATCTTCATTCTGGCATCTCTGTTTAAAATTTTTTAAATTTATTTGAGACAGAATAATTGAAACTGGGTGTGCATGGTAGTGCATGCCTTTAATACTAGCACTTGGGAGACTGAGGTAGGTGGATCCTACAAGGCCAGTCTGAGACTACTTGTAAATTCTGAGTCAGCCTGAGCTAGAATGAGACCTTACCTAAAAAAAAAAAAAAAGAGAGAGAGAGAGGCCGGGTGTGGTGGCACACACCTGTAATCCCAGCACTCGGGAGGCAGAGGTAGGAGGATCGCCTTGAGTTCAAGGCCAGCCTGAGACTACAGAGTGAATTCCAGGTCAGCCTGAGCTAGAGTGAGACCCTACCTCAGAAGAAAAAGAGAGAGAAAGAGAGAATGAATAGATGTGCCAGGGATTCTTGGTGCAAACAAAATCCAGATCCGTGCACCATTTTGTGCATCAGGCTTTACGTGGTGTTGGGACCTTGAACCCTGGCCAGTAAGCTTTACAAGCAAACACCTGGAACCACTGAGCCATCTCCCTAGCCTCTGAACATTTCTGTGTTTTCTTGACTTCTTTCCTTTACCTCTGCTCTTCCTTTTTAGAATTCCACGTACTTATTGGAGGGTATAACTTGTTTTTTTTTTTTTTAGTTTCAAAGCTATTCTTATTTCTGGACTGTTTTTCTATACTTAATCACTCTGTTTCTGGAAATATCCTCTTCCTCCTTGCAGTTAGATCAGTTGCTGCTTGCTGTCCCTCTGGGGCCTCAGTATAAAGAGTGAGATTATGTTTTTGCTTCTTGATTTTTGTTTTGGGCTGATTTCTAAGAATAAAAGGACACACACTTGTAACCCCGGCACTGAAGAGATAGGTGGATCCCTGGGGCTCACAGGCAAGCCAGCCTGACCTATTGACAAGTTCCAGGCCAGAGAGACTCTGTCTGAAAAAGAAAGGTGAGTGGTGCCTCTGAGCAGCGAAGGTTGTCCTCTGACTTCACACCCACGTGCATGTGCACACCCACACAGACACCTCCAAGGAAAACAGATACTGAATAACTATATCGATATAGTGGGATGCCAGATGTTTTTCATTCTTTCTCTTTTTTGTTGTTTTATTTTCTGAGACAGGGTCTCATATATACAGGCTGGCCTTGAACTCCCTCTGTAGTGGAGGATGACCTTGAATTTCTGATTCTCCTTCCTTCACCTTCCAAATGCTGGGATTATAGGCATGTACCACCATGCCCAGTTTCTGCAGTGTTAGGTATGAAACCTATAGTTCCATGCATGTGCTGGGCACATTCTATAAACCAAAGTACATCCTCTGTCCTTTTTTGGAGGGGGGTGTAGTGAGGGGGGAGAGAAAGTCTCATGTAACACAGACTGGCCTTGCACTTGCTATGTAGCTAAGAATTACTGAACTTATGATCTTCCTGCCTCTCTCTCTCTCAAGTGGTGCACTTCCAGGGTTATGCCACTTCCATGCCATCTATACAGTGCTGGGAATCTAACGCAGGGCTTCCTGCATGCTGGACAGAAACTGCCCTCTAAGCTTGATTCCACCCCAAACTTTTATCTTTTTCTTTTTGTTTGTTTTGTTTTATTTTTCGAGGTAGGGTTTCGCTCTAGCCTAGACTGACCTGGAATTCACTATGTAGTCTCAGGGTGGCCTCGAACTCATAGTGATCTTTCTACCTCTGCCTCCCGAGTGCTGGGATTAAAGGGGTGTATCACCACGCCTGGCCTAGTGCTGGCTTTTTACTCAGGTAACAGTTGTACCTTTAGGTTAGAAATAAGATGATTTGGAATGCATAGAATATCACCATCATATTGGAAGTAGAATTTATGATGAAAGTTCTTGAGTAACCTGTTTTTGGCTTTATCCTGGCCGTTGCAGTGAACTACTTGATGTATGGACTGAGCTACAGGATATTCATGATGCACATGGCTTGAGATATCAGTGGGGCGGCTCTCATAGCAACAAGAAGCTTTTGTGCTCCTTGGGAATAGACACTCGAAACATTGTGAGTTTGTTAGTATCTTAACAAATTGTTTTTTAAGATGTTTAATAAACCTATTTTTTTTTCAATTTTGCTATTCTGATAGTTCAAGGTATGAAAATAAATATTAGTTGGTTTAAATTTATTTTGAACATACTGATTGTAAACATCAGTCTACTTAAATGTTTCTCCAAACATTATTTCATATTTTTGAAAAAAAGTTGTCTTAGTGCTTCCCTTATGAAAGAATGGGACTGGGATATAAAATGTAAATAAATATATATAGATTTATAGCTAGAGATACATACATATCCATAGGAAAGTTAGTTTATTCAGTTTATTCACAGTGTAAAGAAGCATTGCAAACATTTTAGAAATAGTTTCACACTAAAACAGATCATTTTCTGAACACATGTTCTTTCTCTGTATTACATGTGTATAGCTGTTCACGGGCAATAAGAAGCAACCTGTTATAGTCCCCATGTATGCAGCAGGATTGGTAAGTATAGGATATTTTTGCATATATTTGTCATTGCTGTATTTATTCTGTAATTTTATCTTACGTATTATGACAGAACAGTGTAATTTAATTTGAAAGCTGGGTGTGGTATCTTAACACCTGACATACTAGCATTTGGGAGGCTCAAGCAGGAGGACTGGTGTGACTTTAAGATTAGCTGGGTTGCAGAGTAAGACTCTGTGAAAAATAAAGTCTAGTGTGGTGGCACATACCTTTAACTCAGGAGGCAGAGTTAGGCAGATCACTGAGTTTGAGGCCAGGTGGTCAGCCTGTGACTTCATAGTGAATTCCAGGTCACCCTGGGCTAGAGTGAGACTCTATCTCAAAAAAAACAATAATAACAATTGAAAGATTTAGTGTTATAATCATAAAGGCTTACATAAATCCCTTTATGTCTTTATAGCAGGACATTTTCCTGTATTCCATTATTGATCCTGGGTTGTTTTACGTTGAAAAGTATTATGATCATAATAATATTAGTGCTTAACACTTTGTAAAATGCACCTTTGAAAGATGACTTTTTTCCTATGTGTATTCTGTGGTGTATATATGTGTGTGTGCAAAGTTAGGATCCACATATGAGAGAGAACGTGCGGTGTTTGTCTATCACTTGATGGACATCTAGGCTGATTGTGTTTCCTTGCTATTGTGAATAGAACAGCAGTGAGCATGGCTGTATCCATAGCAGGAGATAGAGTGCTCTGAGTATATATGGTAGTGGTTGTTGTTCCCTTGTATGAGAAACCTTCACAGTGACTTCTATAGTGCTGCACCAAGTTTATACTCCTCCAACAGGGAATAAGGGGTCCTCTTTCCCTACATCCTTACCAGCATTCCTTGTCGTGTGTTTCTTTGCTGGTAGTCATTCTGACCAGAGTGAAATGGAATCTCAAAATAGTTTTAATTTGCATTTCCCTCATGGCTAAGGATGTTGCATACTTTTAAAAATATAGACTGGCCACTTCTTCTTTTGAGAACTCTCTGCTCAGTTCCATAACCCGTTTTTTAACAGTTGGGTTGTTTATTTTATTGATGTTCAGAGGTTTTTTTCTTTTTGAGGTTTTGTATATTCTAGAGATTAATCATCTGACAGATATATAACTACTAAGGATATTTTCCCCATTCTGTCATCTGTCTCTTCACTCAACAGTTGCCTTTGATGTGCAGAAATTTCATTTAAGGTCTCCTTTGTCAATAGTTGGCCTTCTTTCCTAATTCATAGTCTTTACCTGCGCCTGTGTTTTATAGTGTTTTCCTACATTTTCCTCCAGCAGTCTCAGTGTTTCAGGTCTTAAGGTCTTTGATCCACTTGAAGTGAATTCTTGTGTACAGTGAGAAAAGGATCCAGTTTCATTCTTCTACATGCAGATACCGTTTCCCCAGCACTATTTGTTAAAGAAACTGTTTAGTGAATATTTTTGGCATTTTTATCAAAAATTTAATGGCTTTAGCCACATGAATTTATATCTGTGTCATCTATTCTGTCCCATTGATGTAGGTTTCTATTGTATGCTAGTGCCATGCTGTTTCTGTTACTAAAATTGGGTATGATTATGCATGCCCACCACCCCTCCTGTTCCAGGGTTACTTCACTGTAAGAGGCCTTCCAAATAACTTTAAGATTGTTTGGAGGTTTTTTTTTATATAATTTATTTGACAGAGAAGGGGGCAGATAGAGAATGGGTACTCAGAGCCTCCAGCCACATGCACCCCTATGTGCATCTGGCTTATGTGAGTCCTGGGGAGTTGATCCTGGGTCCTTTGGCTTTGTAGGCAAATGCCTTAAAGGCTAAGCCATCTCTCCAGCCCTGTTTAGAGGTTTTGTTTGTCTGTTTTGAGGTAGGGTTTTACTTTAGCCCAGGCAAACCTGGCACTCAGTATGTAGTCTCAGGCTGGCTTCAAACTCAGAGCAATCCTCTTAACTCTTCCTCCCGAGTGCTGGGATTGTGTACTACCACACCCGCTAATGTTTTTATCTATTTCTGTGAAGAATGGCATTGCAATTTTAATGGATATTGCACTGAATCTGTAGACTTTCTTGGCAAAATAGCCATTTTGAAATACTGATTATTAATCCATGAGTATGGGAGGTCTTTCCATTGCCCAGTGTCGTCGTCAATTTCTCTTGAGTGCTTTAAAGTTTTCATTTTATAGGTCTTTCACTTCCTTGATTAGGTTTGTTCCAAGATATATGTGTGTGTGTGACAACTGTGAATGGAATTATTTTCCTTACTCCTCAGCATGTTATTGGTATATAAGAGGGCTACTGGTTTTTCTATGTTAATTTACCTCTTGCCACTTTATTGAAAGTATTTATCAGCCCTAAGAGTTTTTTGGTAACGCCTTTAAGGTCTTTTATGTATTAAATCATATCTGCAAATAAGGATTCCTTGAGGTCTTCCTTCATGTACTTCTCTTGGCTTAGTACCACTGCTCCTTTTTTATTTGAAAGAGAGAAATCGGCCCACCAGGGCCTCGAGCCATTGCAAACGAACTCCAGATGCATGAGCCATCTTGTGCATCTGGCTTATATGGGTCCTAAGCAATTGAACCTGGGTCCTTTGGCTTGGCAGGCAAGCGCCTTAACTGCTAAGCCATCTCTCCAGCCTTTCAGTACTATTTTGAACTGAGTAAGAGTGGAGAAAGTGGACTTCCTTATCTTGTTCTTAATTTTGGTGGAAATGCGTAAAGAGTTTTTTCTCCATTTAACATAATTGGCTATAGAGTTGTCATATATGACTTTTATTATGTTACATTTTTCATCTATTCCTAGTTTCGTTAGGACTTTATCATGAGGGGAATTTTGTCAAAAGTCTTTTCTACATTTATTAAGATGAGCATGTGATTTCTGTACTTGATTTTAAAAAGAAGTGATATGGGCTGAAGGTCCAGAAAGCCAAATGCACAAAGTGGTGGATGAATCTGGAGTTTGTTTGCAGTGCCAAGAGGCTCTGGAGTACCTATTCATCCATTTACTTTTTCAGTCATTCATTTTCTCTCTCCCCACTCCCTCTCTCCCAAATATTTTTTTTTAAAAAGAATTGATCTGTTTATTTCTTTAAGGTTTTGGAAATACGAGATTATTGTAAATGAAAATGAGCCAGGATTACTCAATTCATCCTTAGAGTTTTCATTTATGTTTTAAATGTGTTATTTTGGGGCTACAAAATGGTTTAACAGTTAAAGTACTTGCTTATAAAACCTAATGGCTGGGATTTGATTCCCCAGTACCTATGTGTGCACAAAGTGGCACATACATTTGGAGTTTGCTTGCAATGGCAAGAGGCCCTGGGATGCCCATCCTCTCTCTCTTCCTTTCTTTGTTCTCAAATAAAATAAATAAAAATATTTAAAAAAATATTTTTTTTTTTTTTTCAGATATGCCAGGTAGTTCAGGAAGACTAAGATAGTTTCTAGTCTCAATCACGTTTTAAAGTTAATGTTTGAGCCGGGCGTGGCGGCGCACGCCTTTAATCCCAGCACTCGGGAGGCAGGGGTAGGAGGATCGCCGTGAGTTCGAGGCCACCCTGAGACTACATAGTGAATTCCAGGTCAGCCTGGACCAGAGTGAAAACCCTACCTCGAAAAACCAAAAAAATAAATAAATAAATAAAGTTAATGTTTGTAGGTTTTGGAGTGTTGAATTACTGATAAATAAAAATGTCCTGTCCATTAAACTAAAAATATCATGCTATGATAACCAGTAAGCTGAGACCATAGGAGGGAGAAAGGTACTATATTTTAGAATGAAGGGATTGAAAAGATAGCTTGGTAGTTAAAAGCACTTGTTTGTAATCTGCCAACCTGGGTTTAGTTCCCCAGTGTAAAGCCAGATAGATGCACGAAGTGGTGCCTATGTCTGGAGTTGACCATGGTACACCCATGCTTTCTTTGAAATAAATGTGTTTTTTTTTTTTTTTTTTTTTTATTAAAGAATGAAAGAAAGCTTGGTGTAGTGGTATGCGCCTGTGATCCCAGTGCTTGAGGGATGGAGGCTGAAGGGTCAGGAGTAATCGACAAACTTTGTCCATGAATTTTTACTGTCACTGACCTTTTGTGCTTTTCTTACCTGAGCTTTCTTTATCTTAGATACATTCTGAAACATTTCTTGTTAATTTGTTGGTTATTTGGACATTTTTTTCCTCAAGGAATAGCACTCTAGAAGTGGCTGGTGTTGCCCTTTCTTGATCTGACTAGAAACTAGGGATTTCACCTACAGGAGCTTCATGCCTGTGTCAGCCTCAGCACATGAGCTGAAAGCTAAAGCTTACACTTCATTTTTCTTACTTATCACCTTTATTAGTAAAAATTGCACTATTTTTATAAGTATCAATAGAAAAGTTTATTTAGTGAAAATAAATGGATTGTCCCAGTTCCGTGTCTCTTTTCATATCCCATTTTAATTACACCTAAATTTCTTCTGTGAAGCATTTCACATGTGTACTGTTCAGTGATCTTTTTATTTCATCTGGAGGAATGATGCCAGAGATCCTCAGTTCTCAGTCTTTAGTGTGCATCAGAAATCCTTAGGGGACTTGGACAGGACACATATCCGCTGTAATCTTTCTTAGTCAGAAGGTCAGGAGCAGAGCTTAAGAATTTCTGTATCTGACAAATTTTCAAATGCTCCAAATGTATTTTCTTTGCATAAGGGTACTCTAGAGAACCTGTATGACATAAACAGTAAGACCGAGTGAATGTGGGCACCCCAGGGCCTCTTGCCACTGCAAAAGACTCCAGACCCATGTGTGCCTGGCTGTATGTACATGCTGGAGAATCAAACCCATCTGTCAGTCACGCTGTGCCAAGCGGCTGCCTTTTACTGCTGAACCACCACGCCAGACCTTGATGGTTTTAATACAAAGTAATCATTGCTTTTCTTCTTTGTTTCTATATCCACTTAATGCTTTCCTTTCTTACTCAAAACTTGTGCTTGATTTGTAACTGATCCAGTAGAACATGAAAGATGGTCTCTTCTCTGACGTAGCTGTCTTGACTTTGCATGACCAAGGACCAGCTCAGTATAAATTCACCCTGAAAGACATAAGCATCATAATGTCACCTGACAGAATCAGCTTCTGCTACATAGAAAAGTTGCCCTTTCCTACAGTTGTATTATCTTAAACATCAGAAAGTGTTTGTGCTCTTTCAAAACATCTTTTTAAAATGCACGGTTTGGCTTCAAAAATGTGATTCTGAAGTATTTTCTTTAGTTCTTTTCAAATGACCTGGGGTTCCAAGATTTCTGTTCTTAGGAAGTTTACACATTGATTCCTTTCCTTCCATTTAATGACTAATATGTCTTTTTACAGGGTATGCTAGAGCCCACCAAGGAACCATTGAAACCACTATCTGCTGCAGAAAAAATTGCTTCCATTGGTCAGACAACCACCATGACACCAGAGATAAACACATCTGATCAATTCCAGGTACAGCAGAAACTCCTATGTATATAAATGTTCATACACACTGGTTTATTTTCCTTAATGCTTCATGTAGCTTTGTGTTTTTAAGTTTTGATTTGATGGACGTAGTTTTGACTGTTAAGTAACATCCCTTGAGATATAATGAACAAATTATGTGTAATTTTCAAAAAGAGAAAGATAAAATTTGAGAACAAGGTGATGATGGGTAAGTTTTTAAACCAGTCCAAGCTTCGGTCTCTACATACAGGATGAAGAGTCTTTACTCTGAACATTATATGATCACAACTAACTAGTACGAATCTAGTAAGTGCTCAATTTTCCAAATGGGAAATACTGCATGAAAACCATCTCTTCACTACTATTAGGATATGCTTTTCCTGAAATCCTGTGCAATTTTAGAAAGCAATACAAAAGCTGACCTACCTTTTGGCACATTAAACACAAATTTTATTTCAGTCCACTCTGTTTAATATTAGTTTTCTCACATTTTATCTGGGGAAAATGGGCCATTTTGGCTTGCTTACTCCTCCCTTATCAAACAAGAAACTGATTTCAATGCTGGTTAAATGTTTTTTTAAACGTATTTTTATGTGGTTTGGTTTTGTTTGTTGTCTTCTATAGAAGTATTTTTTAAATGAACATTATCATTTCTAACACATGTTCTTCCCATTCTCATAATTTATTAACCTTAAACATCACAAATGTGTGTTCCATAACAATGGTCCACTAAAGCAGTGTTTGAGTGGAAAGGAAATTTGGAAACAACCCTAACCCCATAACACTCAGCACCCGGACTGAATAATCCTGTTCACTTTGAATTAATCTCTCACATAGACTTGACCGCAGGGGCCATGGAACAGGGTATAATCACATTTGTAAAAAATTGTGTCTTGAACAACAGGCTTTAGAAATTGATATATAAAACATAGGTCCATCCCTCTCAGATGTATTTCAAGAAACATCTGTTGTTATTACTGTGAACCACTGTGGCTTGTTCTTGGGCATTGTTTAAACTTCCCCTCAAAGCCAGATTACTAGCCCAGAATTAATGGACAACTGAGCCTTTCTTTGTTAAGGGCTGGGCAGTACGTCTCCTAGGTAGGATCTGTCTTCAGTTACCATCCTTTGATTGCCCTCATACTGCCCAGCTGTTCTCACATCTGTCTAGGTAGACACAAAATTCTTTTTCCCAAAGCACATTTTTTACTTCCATTCTTATTCCTATAATGTTAGGGATAGGTAAAGTAACTACTTGTACATTTTACTGAAAACAGAGCTTTCTTTGTAAGAAAGACATTTATTACCAGTTTGCTTGCCTCCTTCCTCTCTTTCAATCCAGCCATGATCAACCCCATAAATTATTGCTTATGTAATTGGAGTTAGTGTTGCCTGTCATTGTCCCCTAGTTGTCTTAATGTTATGTATTTAATTTTAGTCAGAACCTTACAGCTTGTTATCTTCCTTATATAGTTTAATTACAGGTAACCAAATGAAAAACTTGTGTGTTAATTTAGAATTTTGTGCTGAAATTCTTTCTTCCATCACTGAATTATAAAATCATTGCTTGACTACATACCCTCTGATTCAGGTTAAAATAAACATCTGAAATATAAAAATTTCTTAGCCAGGAGTGGTGGTGCACTCCTTTAATCCCAGCACTTGGGAGGTAGAGGTAGGAGGATCACCATGAGTTCGAGGCCAGCCTGAGACTACATAGTGAATTCTAGATCAGCCAGGGCTAGAGTGAGACCCTACCTCAAAAAAACCAAAAAAAGTCTTTATATAAAAGTGTTATTTCTGGACTGGAGAGATGGCTTAGCACTTAAGGCGCCTGCCTCCTAAGCCCAAGAATGCCAGTCCCAAGTATAGCCAGATGCAAAGTGACACAAGGGGGCGCATGCATCTGGATTTTGTTCACAGCAGCTGAGAGGCTGCTGGTGCGCCCATCTCGCAAAAAAAAAAAAAAAAAAAAAAAAAAAAAGTGATATTTCTTACCACTAGTCTTCCTTTTTCATTTTTTTAAAACTTTTTTTTAAGATAGGGTCTTACTCTAGCCCAGGCTGACATGGAACTCACAATGATCCTCCTACCTCTGCCTTCTGAGTGCTGGGATTAAAGGTGGGTCCCTCCATGGCTGTTACCTCTTCCCAGTGGTTATGTTTTCAGGTGATAGGACCATAGCCTGTAATACTGGAGGTTTACAAATTGTATCAGGACAAACCTGTTCAATGACTCATTTTTTCCCAAAAATGTATGTTTTTGATCATTGAACAGTTACTTTCAAATGTAGTATAGTTATGTAATTCCCATGGTGACTACATGCTTTTGGATCTGCTTATTCTATCCCACTTTACATATTAGGTTTTGGGCTCTTACCACTATTGGTTTGAATTTGTCACTCTTGAAAGTATTGCATCTCTTGTTAAGGGCCCTGGAGTGCCCATTCTTTCTGTCTCTATCTGCCTCCCTCCCCTTTTCTCATGTAGATAAATATTAAAAAAAAATTTTAAATAGAATAAATCTGGATGTGGTGGCACACGTCTTTAATCACAGCACACAGGAGGCAGAGGTAGGAGGATTGCCATGAATTCGAGGCTACCCTGAGAATACAGAGTGAGACCCTACCTTGAGAAAAACAAATTAAAAAATAAATAAAATAAGATAAAATAAAAAGGTGATTTGGGCATGGTGGTGCACACCTTTAATCCCAGCAGTTTCGAGGACGAGGTAGGAGGATCTCCGTGAGTTCTAGGTCAGCCTGAACTAGAGTGAGACCCTACCTCAAAAAAAAAAAAAAAAAAAAAAAATTAAATTAAATGGCAACAATATATTAATATTTAAAATCTGATAATGGCTGGTCATGGTGGCACATGCCTATAATTCCAGCACTCAGGAGGCAGAGGTAAGGAGGATCACTGAGTTTAAGGCCAGTCTGGGCTAAAGTGAGACCCTGCCTCTGAAAAAAAAAAAAATTCTATTTTTTTTAAGCCAGACATTGTGATGTACTACTTTAATCCCAGAAAACAAAACAGTTATTTCCCTAAGTGTTAACAACACTGCCAGCAAAAGAGAAAATTTTTTCTCCATAAAACTGAGAGTGGAGTTGTGAAGGGGAGGGAATTACCATGGATTATTGTCTATAGTTATGGGCGCTATCAATAAAACAATAAAAGGAAAAAACCTATTCTTAAAGCAAAATGGTCAATTTTAAAATGAAAACAAATTTAAGTACCTTCCATTTTATATTTATCATTGTTTATTTTAATCTTTGGCAATTAAGAAATTTAAAAACCTATGTAGTCTAATCATCTCTGAGAGTTATTTTAGCACATTATTTAAAGAATTCTTTGCAGGATTACAGTATGGGCCTGCAGTGTCTACACTGAGACAGGCAAAGTGCAAGTTCAGACAGAGACAGAAGCCTGGCTGGGGCCACCCTGAAAATATGGAAGAATCTAGTACCAGAGTCCAAGTTATTTCTAAGTCAGAGAAGTTGATTAAGATATCTGGCAAGGGCTGGAGCGATGGCTTAGCAGTTAAGGTGTTTGCCTGCAAAGCCAGATGATCCTGGTTCTACTCCCCAGGACTCACATAATCCAGATACACAAGGGGGCGCATGCATCTGGAGTTCCTTTGTGGTAGTTGGAGGCCCTGGTGTGCCCATTCTCTCTTTCTCTGTCTGCTTCTTTCTCTCAAATAAATAAATAAACCTTTTTTTTAAAAAAAAAAAAAAAAAAAAAAAGATATCTGGCCAGACATGCTGGCACACACCTACACACTTGTAAACCATAGCTACTCAGTAGGCCAAGGAAAAGGACCACAGCTTTCATACCAGCCTGAGCTGCATAGTTCAGAAATCAACACTTTAAAAAATGGGGATACCATTTCTTGGCCCATAATTTCTTTTGAAATCTGGAAACATGCAGAACTAGAGACCTTGGACTTTGAACCTCCTTTTACTGTCAGAAGACCAAAATATGCAACTAGTTAGTCACTCTACCTTTAACAACTCAGCTCGTTTTCAGTACGGTACCTTCTCTCTAACCATTTAACATTTTTTAACAGATAAAATACAATGCGAGTCATTTAAAATAAATTTAGTCACTGTAATACAAAAAAGGGGTTTTATATATCTTTCTTATAATAAAGCTAATAATTTAAATCATAATTTGAATATAGATTGAAATAGAATCAGTCCACAAATTTGCTTGAAAATGTAAAGATAATTCCATTTCTCAGATGGAAATAAGCTGTGCTGTTTATAAATTGTGAAATTTCAGTTTGTGTTGGCTACTGGTCTTGCTATGATAACTTTTTGTTTGTTTTCTTTTAGGGGTTCTTTACATTGCTACAACCTGTACTGATTAATTTTGATTTTTTGGTTTTCAACTCTAGGAGTCTCTACCACCTGTCCAGTTTGACTGGAGTAGCAGTGGCCTTACTAACCCCTTAGATGGTACGTCTCTCCGTAGAGCCTCTAGCACCAGAGCTAGAGTTAAGAAAGCTACAAAGTTCAGACAGACTTCTCTCTGCTGATCTCCTTTTTTCTTTGACCATAACTTCTTATTCTTATCTGGAAATTCAGGCTTTCTTTCTGAATAGTAATTGCTTGAGATACCCACCACCGTACTTCCTCAGAGTATTACTATCTAAATATCGCTGCCAGTAGCAAGGTAAATCAGTTTCAGTCAAAATTAAGTGATTTAAATGATAATTTAGCTAGGACCACTTTATTTCAATCTTTTACCATTTCACTTGATGGAATTTTCTTGCATATAAGTCTTGTGGCTAGAGGCTGCTTCAAAGCACAAAGCACAGTTATTTACTTAACCAGAAACAAACAGTGTGCACATAGATTCATAGTTGTTCACTCAGTAGCTTTCAGATTTAATAATATTTTATAGAGCACTTATATGCAAATGAAAAAGGAATGATTTTCCTCATCATTTTTTAGAACTTACCTCACATGCTAGCAGAACAGTTTCAGAGATCACTGGTTCTGCTTAGAAAATTCTGAAAATGGAGTAACTTATGCTAGGAACATGGGGTCTTTGAAATGACATAGTGCTTGTTTGCAGAGCTCACGGCACGGCTCACAGGTTTCGCAGGCTCTGGGAGGTCTTTGCTTCTGCTCCCTGGCTTCTTAGGTTGTTGTGAGCGTTGTCTAAAACTGTCGCCTTCATCTCGGTGGCAGTGACCATTGCCTGACGTACTGTCGTCAGCTCTGCTCTGCCGTTCGGCTGGGGTCCTAGGTCATCTGGCAATCACCCAATTGAGTAACAGTGCTGAAGGAAAGCCTGGATGAACCTTTTGCTGTTGTCTGGTGTCTTCAGTCAAATCATCGTGCTTTTTATTAACAACTTCTTTAAAAATGTGTACTATTCTGATGACTGTTGCAGAGTTAAAGGGGAACAGTACAGCTTGTGCATCAGGGTAGGACAGTTATGACATTCTTTCCCATGTTATTTTAAACCAAGTTCATGTGTTGATGCGTGTCCTGAAACTGACAACTTTGTCACCTAAAAAAGAAATCATTAATTAGAAAACAACACTACTAACATGAAAGATTGCTTGGGGCATGTAGTGAATTCAGTGTTGGGTTAAGAGAAAAGTATTGTTTCCCTTTAACGGCGGTTCTGCCTTTCCCTCGGGTCTTTCTAAAAACGCCTCTCAGTTTTGAATGAAAGAATTGAGCATCCAACTAAAACCTAACAACGCGTTACATTGTACATGAGAAAATGTACATTGAGTTAAATTGTTACTCTAGAAATGTCCTTAGTAATGAAAGCTAATACTGTACATTGTTTTCATGTTGATTTTTAAAATGTGCAATGACTACTAATTATAACCTGCATGTTCAAGTGTGTGTCTCACCCTTTTTACACATCACCCCTCCACCCTTGGCTTCCCTTCTGTGTGGCTGCCTACCAACATGGTCACTGAATGTCAAGCTAGTGGAGGTTCCACTCTTCTGAACCTTGATTTCTTTGGGCCCGTGGATGACAGTAGCTCTAGCAGCACCACCACCATCCCAGGTCAGCAGAGTGTTAAAGACACAGTTGTAGCTAAGTTACTAAAAGCATGATGACCAACACTTGACTTTCCTATAAACAAGGAGACCAGGAAATTGTCCTCTCTGTCCTAATACTTTCCTTCCACCTATCTTATTTTCTAATATCTGACTATATAGCAAACAACTTACGTGAAATATAGTTTAAACTTTCTCAGGAGATTATTATCCTAGAAGCCATGTCAGCTTTGAAAATTAAGACTTTTTTTTCCAATCCTTGTAAGTAGAAAATGTAGTTACATGCTTATTTTAAAAATTATATTCTGTAAAGTCATTTGAAAACCTGTTAAAAGATACAGTGTTTTTATGATAGTACCCAAGGAGAAGTTCACATTGTAATGCCTGTAATAGGAAAACGTGTACAAATTCTACTCTTTTATTAGGTGTTGAGAGTCTGGTAAATAGTCATATAGTCCCACATAGAACAATGACTGTTTTTAATGAACCTATGACATAGAAAGCATACTGTTCATTTCCATGGAGTTAAAAAAAGTTAACAAAAATTAATAGAAAATAATTTCTGTGACATACTAAAAACTAGAACTTAAAACTTACTGGGAGAGCCTGTAAATGTTCAGCCCTGCAGTTCATTGACCAAAGGACTAATGTACTTTGTCATTTTCCAACTGAATAAAAGATGAAAATTATAATTATATGGCATTTTATGTTGACATTTTGTTTAATATGGTAATCATGCCCATTGATCAGCAGACAACCACTGAGGTGCTCTACACAGGCTGACGTACACGGTGCATAGCAAGGATCCCTCTCTGTGGCTGGTCACTCAGCCACCCACTTGCAACAGTTTAGGAGCCGTGATGGTGGATGGAGACTAAGCCAGCAGAGGCCAGCCTCACACCCAAGATGCCCTTCTCTTCTATGTAGTTAGGGATATCTGATCCTGCTGTAGGGAGTCCCCAAAAGTCTCTAGGGTATATATATAACTAGACTTCTCAAATCCAATCCCCTAAGCTTTCATTTTTGCTGTTTTCAGGATTTCTGAAAAAACAACCTGTCTAGTTTTCACTTCTAGATGATATTTTCTATTTAAATTTCTTCTACATGTATCTAATCTATGGAATAACCTGGGTCATCTATAGTTGTCTGGCATTTTATGACACTTATTGGGGTGGGAAAGGAGCAGCCAAAACCGTACAACTTTCCTTATTACTGGATTGCCAGGAATTCATTATCAAGCTCCCATTTTAACTTTGCTCTCAGCATCCTTGTGTCACAAACACAATTAAAATGAGGTCACTTTTTCTTTTGGATATCGGAAACCTGGTTTAGATTTTTTCTTTCACTTTAAATTCATTTAAAAACCTCTGGTAGGAGCACAAATAACTTGGCCATCTAAAGAAATGCAGAAATATCTTGATAACAGACCCAGTGCACACAGATGCAAGAAGAACACATGGTTTCAGAAGCTTAGAGTTGTACTGGAACAGCAGTCCATGGACCAGTGTAGCCTTCGTTACTTTGGAACCTTTAAAATATTTCTGTTCAGTATTTCCATTAATATACTTTAGCTGCAGTATAAATTTGATTATGATAAATTTGCTTTGGCTTTTTGATTGCTCCAGATAGCAACACCCTTCCTTACTATTTCCATTTCACCACTTGCTCACTTTTTCTGACTTGTTTCTGGGAAAGTCATTTTGTTTTAGCTTTCAGTTAATTATTTTGTGTGTGGTTTTTAAGAGGTTGGCATAGAACTTGGTTGGCTAATCTTAATTAAACTATGCTTCGTTAAGGTTTTGTTTTAAAAAAAAACTTCCATTACAAATTACTCTCCAAAGAGTGTTGTGTAGTAGATAATTACCTTGTTTTGGCAAAGTGTCCTCACAGGTATAGATTTGGAGGGATAGAGAAGGTGGGATGTTGTTTTTGTTGTGACTGCTGCTTTACTTCACTCTCACAGCTAAGTGGCCAGTATTTTATTAACCCAATTAAAATTCAACTGGCATTTACCTGTTGCCAGTCAGAATGAAGTCATTTATTTTGCATTGTACATTAGATATCACCTTAAATATTGTTGTTACTTGTACCCTAACCTTTAACAATGGAGAGGGAAGTGGTTTGAGGTCCTTATGGTTCCCATATAGGTATCTACAGTTTTGTACATTTTTAACTGTGACCTATATATTTATAGAAAAAAAATCTTTTAAGTATATTTTGAAAGTTAATTAACATGATTTTTGACATTATTGATACGACATATTAAGAACCTGGGAAAGTTACCATACATCTTCTATAGCCTTCCTCCCTTGCTGGACTTGGTCACTGTAGAAGCTGCTTTTGCTTGTTTCGTTTCTATAAACATCTGAGATCTATGTAGATTTGTTGGTTAATAGAAACCATCTAATTCTTTTTTCAGCCTTGAAATAGCCTAATAGGAGGGAACTTGTTCATATATTTGCATTTATTGTAATTTTGTCACATCACGTAGATTTTTCTTAGAACGTCAAACTCAGCCAAGCACCACCTTGGACCCTGTAGTCCCAGCTGAGGCGGGCAAGTCACATGAACACAGGAGTTCAGGGCCAGCCTGACTGACTCAAAGGAGAAAATTAAAAGTTAATCTTTTCTTTTTGGCAATGTTGGGCAAAATAATGGCTTTTGGTCTATTCTTCTGTTATACTATGAAACTACTGCAGTTTTTGCTCTAGCAGTTTGGAGGCACTAAGAAGAACATAGGATTAAAATCTTTTGCTCAGCCGGACGTGGTGGCGCACGCCTTTAATCCCAGCACTTGGGAGGCAGAGGTAGGAGGATCGCCATGAGTTCAAGGCCACCCTGAGACTACATAGTGAATTCCAGGGCAGCCTGGGCCAGAGTGAGACCCTACCTCAAAAAAAAAAAAAAAAAAAAAAATCTTTTGCTCATCTCTGAGGATCTTCATTAACCCAGATTTAGCCTGCATTCAAAATAATTAGCTTTTCAGCATTTCCAGTCATCACTATTAAATATAAATCTATATTCCATGACAAATAAAAAAATTACAAATTTTGATTGTAGCAAGTTGGAGGCAGGAGGAATTTTTTAAAATGTGAATGTTATAGCTAACCCTGTAGCTTAACTTCCTTTTAAATTTTTTTTTGGTTTTTTTGTTTATTGTTTTTTTTTTCAAGGGTAGGGTCTCACTCTAGCTCAGGCTAACCTGGAATTGTAGTCTCAGGCTGGCCTCAAATGCACGGTGATCCTCCAACTCTGCCTTCTGAGTGCTGGTATTAAAGGTGTGCACCACCATGCCGGCTCCTATTTAATAACTCTTAACTAGATATTTGAACTATAGTCTAAGAGATTTAAATATGAGACTAGAAATAAAATTAATCCTGAAGATAGAACATTTCCATTTTGTCCAAAGATCATGTTCTTTTTTCTGAAGATATTTTACCCTTCCCACCTCTTATTTGAGGAAAGAATGTGACATGTGCTTAGTAATAATGTGAGTAAATTAGTTTGTGTTCTTAGTCAGAGTATATATTTTTAAATATTATTTATTTATTTTAGAGAGAGAGGCAGAGAGAATGGGCACGCCAGGGCCACCAGCCACTGCAGCCAACTCCAGACACATGTGCCCCTTGTGCATCTAGCTTATGTGCGTCCTGGCGAATTGTACTGGGTCCTTAGGCTTCACAGGCAAACGCCTTAGCGCTAAACCATTACCCCAGCCCGAGTATATTTATGCTATTCAAATCACTTACCATATTACTTTATATTAACTTCCAAGTCTTTGGTATAGAAGAAAGTACTAGAGGTAAAGAGAGAGGAAGGTTCAAAATGAGGTTAATCAATGGGCTAATTTAAAACTGGAGACTGTGACTCACTCCTGTAATCCCAATATTCAAGAGGCTGAGACAGGAGAAGAACATGGAGCTAAAGCTCTGTCTCAAAAATACATGGGAACAAACCATGTGCTTTTTTATAAAACATTATAAAATAGTGGTGCCGGGCGTGGAGCACACACCTTCTGTCCTTTAGGAGGACCCCATGAGTTTGAGGCCACCCCGAGACTGAAGAGCTGGGTTCCAGGTCAGCCTGGGCAAGAATGTGACCCTACCTCAAAAACACAAACAAATGAAACCAAAATTGAGGGAGTGGCAGGATCTTTTTAAAAGTAATTGGGGAAATATTTAGTATATAACTTTAAAGTTTACTTCTTCCAAAGTGAAATTTTTATTTTCCTGTTTTGTAGCTACTCCAAATACTAGCATTTAACATAAAAAATAAACACAATTTTGAGTGCTGTAAAAATGAGTGGTGCTTGTAAAGACTCAGATGTTTACAGAATATTGCTGTTGTATCTTGGACTGGGGCTGAATTGAAGAGCCTCACGGCTTGCTGTCACTGACTGTCATTCTATACTGTAAGGTGTGGATCCAGAGTTATACGAATTGACAACTGCTAAGCTGGAAATCTCCACCTCAAGCCTCAAAGTGACTGATGCATTTGCAAAACTCATGTCCACAGTAGAGAAGACAAGCACATCCACCAGGTAAACACCAACTGTTCCTTGTAGCCCGGCTCCAAGTTCTGAGCTAAATACAGCCCAAAGGCAGAAATAGCACGGAAGCTGACAGTATTCAGTATGTTTTATTAGACTGACTCTGTATTTAGAAAACCTATCTATGCTTAAATCCAGAAAATAGTGTCATATTATGTTTGGGGGAAGTTTTTAATTAATTAATTTTTTTTTTTTTTTTTTTTTTTTTTTTTTTTTTTGGTCTTTTCAAGGTAGTCCAGGCTGACCTGGAACTTAAAGTGATCCTCTTACTTCAGCCTCCCCATTGCTGGGATTAAAGGTGTACACTGTCACACCCAGCTTCAAATTATGTTTAATAATTATTTTTATTAGAAAAGATTATAAGATAGGAAAGGACTAATAAGATGTGGTTTTCTTTTTCTTTCCTCCTCCTCCACAGAAAATAGTTCTGATTAAGCATTGGGGTCATAATGCCATGGAGAGACAGCCCCTTTCCCGTCATCACTGCTGAGAGGAACAACTTTCAGAACTAGTTTCATATTCTTAGGGAAAATATTAACTTAGGTGACACTGACGCTAAAATAGAATAAAGAATAAGGCACTTAGGCTTGAGATACAGCAAAGCCAAAGGACCAAGGTTCAGTTCCCCAGGACCCACGTAAGCTAGATGCACAAGGTGGCACATGCGTCTGGAGTTCATTTGCAGTAGTTGGAGACCCTGGCATGCCCATTCTCTCTGCCTGTTTTTTTTTTTTTTTTTTTTTTTTTTGGGAGAGAGAGACAGGCGCGCCAGCAGCCTCTCAGCCACTGTGAACGAAATCCAGATGTGTGCACCCCCTTATGGTCAAGTGCAGCATTGTGACCTTGCATCACTTTGCATCTGGCTAAACGTGGGACCTGAAGATTGGAACCAATGTTCTTGGGCTTAGAAGACAGGCGCCTTAACTGCTAAGCCATCTCTCAAGCCCATCTCTCTTAAATAAATTAATTTTAAAAATACTTTAAAAAAAACCCTACTGCACTTGATTTTCAGAATTTTTATTGATGTGTACCTTTAATTTGAAACATCAAGTATTTCTTTACCAGACTTTCTGGTACCAAAACCTCTCTAGAGACATGGCCTTTAGAAAAATAGCTATAGGGTTAGAAAAATGACTTAGTGGTTAAGGTGCTTGGCTGTGAAGCATAAGGACCCAGGTTTGATTCCCCAGTACCCATGTAAGCCAGATGTACAAGGTGGCACATATGTCTGGAGTCCCTTTGCAGTGGCTACAGGCCCTGGCATGTCCATTCTCTCCCTGCACACACACCCCACTCTCATATCTGCTGTTTCCTCTCAAAAAAATAAAGCTAGAAAGAAAGAGAGAGAAACAGCTATTGTCAAGTTAGAACCAGAAAATGTTAGAAATTTGGAAACCTTTAGTTTGACATGATTAAGCATTAGAAAAATCCACTGCTTTCTCACATTAGACAAAAGAATAAGCCAGTTCTAATAGGTGGGTCACGAAGGGCAAGAGCAAACACTGGTGTGTTGGAATTTCAGCTCCTTTCCCAAATCCATAATTCAGTGGTATTATTTATTTTTCACTTTTTGGATTTTTTCAGAGTAGGGTCTCTCTCTAGCTCATGCTGACCTGTAAGTTACTGTTGTTCCAGGCTGGCTTCGAACTCACAGCAGTCCTCCTTATATCTGCTTCCTGAGTGCTGGGATTAAAGGTGTGCATCAGCCCATTTTTTTTTTTTTTAATTTTAGTTCTATAGAAAAAAGACATTCATTTTCCCCTTTTTTCTTGTAATAAATGCTTTGTCTTAAAATTTTAGTTTAGCCAGGTGTAGTGGTGCACGCCTTTAATCCCAGCACTTGGAAGGTAGAGGTAGGAGGATCACCATGAGTCCAAGGCCAGCCTGAGTCTACACAGTGAATTCCAGGTCATCCTGGGCTAGAGCAAGACCCTACCTTAAAAACAAACAAACATTACTTTAAATGATCACAAGCTGGTCGCATCCCTTTAATTCCAGTACTCAGAGGGCTGAGGTAGGAGGATTGCTATGTGTTCAAGGCCAACCTGAACTACAGAGTTTCAGGTCACCCTGGGCTAGAATGAGGAAGTGCGTCAAAATTAATTAAATAAAATTTAAAATCTACTGTGATCATTTTGTGTGTTTATATCTGTCTAACAGATAATTTTGAAAAGCTGCTAATACTCACTTTATAACTGTAGAGGCTCTTACCTTTTCCCTAGAATATTTTGTAATGTGTACATAAGGTCTTTTTTGTTTTTTGGTTTTTTTTTTGAGGTGGGGTTTCACTGTAGCCCAGGCTGACCTGCAATTCACTGTAGTTTCAGGGTGGCCTCAAACTCAAAGCACTCTTCCTATCTCTGCCTCCCAAGTGCTGGGATTAAAGGTGTGTGCCACCATGCCCAGCTTAGGTAAAGTTTTTTTGTCCACAAATTTCTGTGTTTGCCCTTTGTTATCATTGTTGCCACTTGTCACTGCAGAGCACCCTGTTAAATGTACCTTCTTGTAACTACAGCTATTTGAAAAGCTTTTTAAAATAGAAACTTGTTACCTTCATTGTCTGGGCTTTCCCTTCATGCTTGGGGACAGCGCTGCTCCTCCCCCTTCCCCCGCGGGCCCATGGCCTCACAAGTGGCATTTTGCAGTCCCCATGGTGAGACCTGGTCTTTGTGCCGTTAGGAGGCGCTCTAAAGCTATGGCACGTATCCTGGAGGAAATGGGACAGTGCAGTGAGTTTTTCTTCTAGCAATGTAGCCAACTGAAGTGTTAAAGGTCAAACCCAGGGCTTTAGCACGCTAGGCAAGCACTTGATCACTGGGTACACGCTGAGCCCCGGCAAAATAAATTAAAAACCAGTTAACAACTTTCTATGTTGCTTTAAAACTGGGGCAAATACGTACAAGTGTTACACTGTAAAATGTCCCCCTCTGCGTGGTTTGGTTTGCAGTGCTAGGATTAAAGCAAAGGCCTCATGCATTCCATCCTTAGTGTTCTATCACCAAGGCACACCCCCAGCCCTCCGTGAGAGAGATAGGCAAGTGCTAAATATAATATCTAATGGCATTCATGCAGCATTCTGGTCTTTTGGGTTTAATTTTTTGTTTTAAATAAAATACAGAAAATAAAGCTTATCAAAATCTTTCTGGCTATTGACAGTGTGCAGAAGATGAGTGAAAAGGCTGTGTGAAGGACTGACTAGAGGATACGAGGTAGCGTGTGAAGCAGCTGGTTCAGCCTGTCAGCCAGCGCTCTGAAAGCTAAGCAAGAGTATCATAAATTGAGACCAGCCTGGGCTACGTAGGAAGAAAAAGTTTAACAAGGAACAAACAACACCCCACACTCCTGACTAAGCCTTTGGATATGTGGTCTTCTAGTTCACAGATTGTACAGTGTCACCTTGCAGAGGGAGGCAAGGGAGGAGGACCACCGTGAGTTCAAGGCCACCCTGAGACTAGAGAGTGAATTTCTCACCTACAAACAAACATACATACATACACACACACACACACACACACATCCTTTTTTTAAAATAATATTTTTATTTTATTTCTTTGTTTGCAAGGAGTGGGGCTGAGAGAGGGAATGTGTGCATCAGGGCCTCTAGCCACTGCAGACAAATTCCAGGTGCATGTGCCACTTTGTGTTCACCTGGCTTTACATGGGTACTGGGGAACTGAACCCGGGTCCTTAGGCCTTTGCAGGCCAGTGCCTTAACCACTGAGCTCTCTCTCCAGCCACAGTTATGTTTTGTTTGTTGGGATATTTGTTGTTTTGGGAAGTGAACCCAGGACCCAAGCATGTTAGGCAAGCACTGTCCCACTGAGCTGTATCACTTGTCTTCATTTTAGTTATTTAAAGTCATGGAGCCAGGTGTGGGGGCGCACGCCTTTAATCCCAGCACTTGGGAAGCAGAGGTAGGAGGATCACGGTGAGTTCAAGGCCACCGTGAGACTACAGAGTGAATTCCAGGTCAGCCTGGGCCAGAGCGAAATCTTACCTCAGGGGAGGGGGAGCTAACAGAGAAAAAGATGCTCAAGTACCCTAGGACTGCGACCTGCCTACCGCCAGTGGATGTTTTTCCCAGTTAAGTGACAGCAAAGCTCCAGTGACACACCTGTCCTTTTCATTCACTGCCAGGAAGCCGAGGAGAGAAGAGCGCCTGAGTGAAGAGGCGGCCAAGGTCATCGCCAGCCTCCCCGACCTGACGTTCATGCACGCCAAGGTGCTGATGTTCCCAGCCACACTGACACCTTCCGCAAGCGCCCAAGAGCAAGCAGACTGACAGCTGATGGAGCTGGACATTTTGAGACCATCTTCCTCTCCTCCATCCCTTCCCGACCATCAAAATACAGTCTCTAATTTAAAAAAATTTAAGTTCAGCTGATTTGTTGGTAAGCCGCACTAGAAAGGTATACATAATAATGTATATTTATTTACATACTGAAGTCCTAAATTTATATTAGAAAAAAATGTAAATAATCGGGGATGAACATTTTTGAAGATTTATTCTTTTTGTGTTCTGGGGTGTATACATTTATGTCTTTGTGAAATACACTGGTGGTGTCCTTCTTACAAAACTTTTGAAATAAAAAAGAAAATTAAAAATTCAAATCTCCACTGTCTGTGAAATCCCCTTCAGTCTTTTCCAGTTCCATGGAATGTCCCACTTAATTTGTCCCATCATCTGTGGAATTGCTCCTACTATCATTTTTTAAATAAGTTCCAAAATCCCTGTTTAATCTTTCATTTTATGTGTGATAGTTTGTTAACATTTTTGGGCTTGTTTTCTCCGTCTTTTTGGTCTGGCATAGTGCTGCTTGACCTTCTGCAAAGGAACCTCACTGGCTGCTCATTGGTTGTAGGGGATGGATCACTGTAGAACCTGATTGGAGGGTTTAAAGAGATTGTGCCTGTTTTAAATTAGTTTGATTTGGAGAAGGACCAAATTATATGAATGTCTTACAATGAAATTTAATTGTTACTGATTTTTTCTGTTCTATCATACCACTATTTTTTGAGGATTTTGCACAGTGTAAAATGACATAATCATAGATTGCTATGGTTTAGGCTGTATATACAGTAAAAACTATGGGTTTTAAATGTTCGGGGAAATTCCTATGGAAAAATTACAGAGACATGTAGAAGACCCTCTAATAAGGTTAATGTGCATGCCCAAGGTCTTTTGAGATTTCAGTGTGTAAATTTCCTTTTAGCTTACACAAAAATAAAATAATTCAAAAGAAATTGAGCCTTCTGTCTTTGAACTTAAGTATCAGATGGAAAATGCAATCGTTTGGGTATGAATCTATTCAGAATTTAGTGAATTTTGTTCCAAAGGAAGTCATTTGGTAGAACTTTGTCAAAGGATCAGAATCTGACCTAGATGTCTTTAGAGCTGGTTTTCTCTGTACAACATGGTATCATAAAAGGAATGCCCACAATTCATTATAACATTAGCAAAGTTAAATAGGGAACTGTAGAGAACTTTTTAAGATTATTTATGAAATTAAAGTGAGCAGAAAATTTTTAGAATATTGTCATTAGATGTTTGGGAAAACAAAAGGTTCATGAAGCCGGTTGTGGTGGCGCATGTCTTTAATCCCAGCACTCGGGAGGCAGAGGTAGGAGGATTGCTGTGAGCTCGAGGCCACCCTGAGACTACATAGTTAATTCCAGGTTAGCCTGGGCTAGAGTGAGACTCTACCTCAAAAAAATAAATAAATAAATAAAATAAAATAAAAAAGGTTCATGACATTTCATAAGAGCAGACAATGATCCAGCCACAAAGAGCCTGCCTCGTAAACTCCAGGAATGTTCTGGGGGAACCACTGACACGTTCCTGGATTCCAGGTTTATCACATGGGGTCCTGGAACACTCACTCTGCAGGCATAGTTAAGTGACAGGATGCCTATCCAGTCCATCTCCTACCATTTCTCCTACTTTGTTTCAACCCTGTCATTTTCAAAGAAGGCTTTCCTTGAGAACATTCACTAGCTCCTAGTGCCAGTGCACTTTTTCAGTGGAAAGCGTTGAGATGTCCTTAAGGCTCCTGTTTGTTATCTCTGTTATCATGAGAAAACTTGTCAGTAACTGAAAAACCAGAATGGTGCTCCTTACAGGGCTGGTATATTAAAGATGGGCATTCCTGTGATGCCAGCACTTGAGGGGCTGGGGTGGGAGGATCCTAAACTCAAGATCATTCTGGGCAAAACAATTCTGAGCAACAAAAATAAAGCTGGTGGTATCAGCATGCCAGATTTTAAGCCATATTACAAAGCCAGACACGTAGAACAATGGAAGAGAATAGGGGACCCGGGTGTTCAGCCATGCAACAACAGCCATCTGATTTTTGTCAAAAAATGCCAAAAATATTTATTGGAGAAAAGACAGCCTCTTCAACAAGTGGAGCTGGGAAAATTGGGTATCTATATGTAGAAGGATGAAAATAGATCCTTGTCTTTTTCCATGCACAAGAATCAAGTCCAAATGAAGCTGGGACCTTAATATCTGACCTGAAACTCTGAAATTGCTAGAGGAAAAGGTAGGGGAAACCCTTCAACATATTGGCATAGGCAAGGACTTTCTGAATATAACCCCAATTGCTCAGGAAATTAAAACCAAACAACCCAATTAAAAACTGAGCTATAGAACTAAAGAGTTCTCAAAGGAAGAAATACAGGGCTGGAGAGATGGCTTAGCGATTAAAGCACATGCCTGTGAAGCTTAAGGACCCCGGTTTGATTCTCCAGTTCCATGTAAGCCAGATGCACATGGTGGCACATGCATCTGAAGTTCACTTGCAGTGGCTGAAGGCCCTGGCGCACCCATTCTCTCCCTCCCTGTCTCTCTCTGTCTGTCTCTCAAGTAAATGAAAAAAAGGAAGAAATACAGGTGGCATATAAACACCTAAAAAATTGTTCTACATTCTTAGCCATCAGGGAAATGCAAATTAAAACTACTTTGAGATTCCATCTCACTCCTGTCAGAATGGCTATCAAGAAAAATGACAATAAATGTTGGTGAGGATGTGGAAAAAGGAGAACACTTCTACACTGTTGGCAGGAATGTAGTCTGGTACAGCCATCGTGGAAATCATTGTGCAGGTTCTTGAGACAGCTAAAAATAGATTTACCATATGACCCAGCTATAGCACTCCTAGGCATATATCCAGAGGACTCTTCTCACTACCTTAGAGATACTTGCACAACCATGTTTATTGCTGCTCTATTCACAATAGCTAGGAAATGGAACCAGCCTAGATGTCCCTCCACAGATGTATGGATAATAAAGATGTGGTACATTTACACAATGGAGTTCTATTCAGCAGTAAAGAAAAATGAAATCTGCAGGGAAGTGGATGATCTGGAGAGGATTATACTAAGTGAGGTAACCCAGGCCCAGAAAGCCAAACATTGCATGTTCTCTCATATGTGGATCCTAGCTACAAATGTTTACACTTGTGAGTGAGCCGGAACCAAAAATCGGTAGCAGAGGCCAGTAAGCTAGAAAAAGGATATAAAGGAGGGAGAAGAGGCAAGGACTTTGGGGATGGTATTGTATATATGTAAGTAGAAGAACAGATTACAGGGAGTGGAATGGCCTTAATGAGGCCAGGGGAAGAGGTTAAGAGAAGGGTGGTGGGGGGAGGTTCAATCAAAATTCAAGATACTCTAAGACATATGAAAGCCTACTTCTTTGGATAATGGCACATCCAGAAGCCATAGATTGCTACTAGAAAATTTTCAGTGCTGGGGATGGAATACCTTCCAGTAAGTTGTTGGCCAGGGAGGTCCCTGTTCCCTCCAAAACATTACAGGCTATTGCCAAGGCCCTTGGTTTCCCATGAGTAACAGATGGTAAGACCCTATTGCTTCAAATGCCTGGGCTGCAAGGTCACTGAGAAATCAAGCTAGTGCTGAGCTGAAAACCTCTCTGTAGACCAGGTGACTGAAAGCTGGGAAAAGCTGCACTGCTTGCAGCCCTATGGGAGACAGAAATCATCAGCGGTGAAAACAGTGGACACTGGAACCTTCAAGTTAGGCCAGCCAGGCCAAATGACCAAACGGGTGCAATAGTGCCATGTCTGCTCTGGGGAAAACCAACTGCTCTCTAATTGGACTGGAGGCCTGCTCTATGGGAGGAAATATATGCCTGGTACTGAAAACCTAATCAAAAGCCTATGGCCAACTTCCGGGTAAGATGGTGGCATAGGTGCCATGCCAAACCAGATCAGGGAGGGATTTAAGCAAAACTACACTCTTCTTTGGAAAAGAGCACAATTTTTCTGGGAAACAGCAGAAAGCAGGAGATGGCCAGAATCCCACCGTGGAGCTTGCGGCCCAATCCACAGCGCCACCGCAGCCCTGAGCCTCTGCCACCCCGAGCGACTGAGGCCCCAACCCACCAGGTGTGCCTAGCAGCAGCAATAGAGAACAAACAAGGGGTCGTTCCAACCTCAGTCTCCTTGCAGAGCCCAGAAATCTAAAAACATCTGCTGAGCTACTGAAGGAGATACAGGGGAACAGTGTGACCAACTACAGGCTTCCTGAACTCACCCATCCCGCAACCATCAGAACCGCCAGCATTCAGGTCCCAGTGGCAGCACATCCAGCACCGTGGAACCAAGCTCAAGCTCCACAGCACAACTGAGCCCAGCGCACCCAGCACAACTGAGCCCAGCGCACCCAGCACAACTGAGCCCAGCGCACCCAGCACAACTGAGCCCAGCGCACCCAGCACAACTGAGCCGGGCTCATGCTCCACAGCTCAGGGAACGAGGTGGGCACTCAGCATTGGTGAGTTTGGAAGCCACACCAAAAGGTAACAAGGCCGGCTGACAAAAAAAAAAAAAAAAAAAAAAAAAAAAAAAAAAAAAAAGGTACATAGGCCTGCATCGGAAGTTCTAATCCCTCTTTCCAGGTCAGGGCAGGTTATGGGTTACATATTTGTGGTTGGCTTTACCACTTTCAAATAAGCTGAACAGGGGGTGTTGAATATTGCTGCCTGTAATACTTTTACATTTATAGGGCCTTTATCTTTTGCTTTTGTCATTATTGGGGGCAGGGTCTGAACCAGATCCAGGCTGACCTGGAACCCAAGTCAGAACAAAATCCGCTACGTCCTAGCTGACAGGATTAAGGGTGTGGAGCAACTCACACCCTTAGGGATTTTGACCTTATAAGACTTTTAATTCCCACACTTGTATACTCTGTGCTCATTTTAATTGAATGTATATTTTGCTCAGTTGAAGTTAGAACTTGCCTGTAAATTGTTCCACCAGTCCACTACAATACTCGCTTAACAAGCAAATTCAACAGCTAGGATTACTTCTGAGGGTGGACTTGGGTACAAGTGCTACACTTGGCACCTGAAAGTATATAAAAGTGGATCATCACACCTAAGAACACTGCAGATAAATAGAAAACCTAAGCATCAAACCAATCCAGGATGCAAAAGTCACTACATTATAATACAAGAAACACAAAGAATCAAGACAATGCAATCCCACCAAAAATTTAAAAACCATCAGAATTGTTCACCGATGAGACTGTTTTAGATGAAATGCCTGACAAAGATTTCAAAAGAATGATGTTATCTATACTCAAAGAAATGAAAGAAGAAATGAAAGGAATCAGAAGAAAAACAAAGGAATTAAAGAAGAAAACAAACTCTTGAAAGAGAATACAGAAAACCAGCTTAATGAAATAAAAAGGTCATTACAGGACATGAGTAAGGAAATAGAAATACTGAAGAAAAACCAGGCTGAAATCCTAGCTCTGAAGAACACAGTCAATGAAATAAACTCTGTGGAAAGTCTTACTAGTAGAATGGATGAAGGAGAGGACAGAATATCTAAACTAGAAGACGAGGTGGCAGACCTATCACAGTCCAACAAAGAGAAAGACAAGCTAATAGAAAGGTATGAATGGGAACTCTAAGACATCCGGGACATATGAAAAGATCAAACATAAGAATTCAAGGTATAGCAGAAGGGGAAGAATTTCAATACAGAGGCTTAGTAGGTGTTTTCCACAAAATCATAGAAGAAAATTTTCCCCAAATTGGGAAAGAAATGCCAATGCAGATACAAGAAGATTTTAGAACACCAAACAGACAAAACCTAGAAAGATCCTCTCTTCACCATGTTATAATTAAACTACCAAACACACAAACCAAAGAAAATATATTGAAAGCAGTTAGAGAGAAAAAGCAAGTGACCTTCAAAGGGAAACCCATCAGAATCACAGCAGATTACTCAACACAAACTTTAAAAGCCAGAAGGGCCTAGAGTGATGTATTCCAAGTTCTGAAAGATAAAAACTGTCAACCAAGATTACTTTATCCTGCAAAGCCATCTATCTAAATTGATGGAGAAATAAGGACATTCCACAACAAAAACAGGTGAAAGGAATTTATGGCAACTAAACCAGCTCTACAGAAAATACTTGCAGGAATCATTCACGCTGAAGAGAAAGCAAAACACAGCAGGAAATAGGAAAAAATAAACCATACTCAAATAACAGTTAAAACGAGTAAAGGGCTGGAGAGATGGCTTAGTGGTTAAGGTACCTGCCTGCTAAGCCTGGTTCCAATCTCCAGGTCCCACGTTAAGCCAGATGCAAAGTGACGCAAGGGCACAATGCCGCACTTGACCACAAGGGGGCGCACACATCTGTATTTCGTTCACAGCAGCTGAGAGACTGCTGGTGCGCCCATCTCTGTCTGTCTCTGTGTCTCTCTCCAAAAATAAATAATAAAAAAATTAAAAAAAAAAACAAGTGAGTAAAGTCAAAACAGGAAGAACTACAAAACAAGAAGAATGCTGAAAATAAATACATATCTTTCAATAATAACTCTTAATATTAAGGGCCTCAATGCCCCAACCAAAACACAGATTTGCAGACTGGATTAAAAAGCAGCATCCTACCATCTGTTGCTTCCAGGAAACTCATCTCTCAATAAAAGATAAAAACCTTAGGGTGAAAGGTTGCAACAAGGTATTTCAAGCAAATGGGCCTAGGAAACAAGCAGGGGTTGCCATCCTAATTTCTGACAGGATAAATTCAAACCAACATTAGTGAGGAAAGATAAAGAAGGTCACTTTATACTGATTAAAGGAACACTCCAACAGGAGGACATCACAATCCTAAACATATATGCTCCCAACACAGGGGCCCCAAATTTCATCAAACAAACACTATTAGACTTAAGGTCAGAGATAACTCCTAACACAATAAGGTGGGTGACTTCAATACCCCACTCTCATCACTTGACAGGTCTACCCAGCAAAAAATAAACAGAGAGACATCTGCATTAAATGATGTCATGGAACAAATGGACCTAACAGATATATACAGAACATTCCATCCAAATGCTGCAGAATATACATTTTTCTCAACAGCACCTGGGACATTCTCTAAAATAGATCATATAATAGGACACAAATCAAATCTTAACAAATACAGGAAAATTGAAATAATCCTTTGTATGCTATCTGACCACAATGGGATTAAACTGCAAATCAGCAACAAGAAAAACTACAGAGCATACAGAAATTCATGGAGACTAAACAGTACATTATTGAACGATGTATGGGTCACTGAAGAAATTAAAAAGGAAATCAAGAAATTCATAGAATCAAATGATGATGAGAATACAACATGCCAAAACCTTTGGGACACAATAAAGGCAGCCCTACGAGGGAAATTTATAGCTCTAAGGGCCTATATTAAGAAATTAGAGAGTTCACAACTAAACAATTTAATGCTTCACCTTAAGGCCTTGGAAAGAGAAGAACAAGGCAAACCAAAAATCAGTAGACAGGAAGAAATAATGAAGGTAAGGGCAGAAATTAATGAAATGGAAACAAACAAACAAAAAAAAAAAATCAATGAAACAAAGAGTTGGTTCTTTGAAAGGATAAACAAGATTGATAAACCCTTAGTAAATCTGACCAAAAGAAAGAGAGAAGAGACTAAAATTGATAAAATTAGAGATGAAAAAGGCAACATCACAACATTACCAAAGAAATTCAGAAAATCATACGGACATACTTTAAGAATATATATGCCTCGAAGTTTGAAAACCTGAAAGAAATGGATGATTTCCTTGATTCATATGACCTACCAAACTTAAATCAAGATGAGATTAACCATTTAAATAGACCTATAACAACTACAGAGATCCAATCAGTTATAAAAAGTCTCCCAACTAAAAAAAGCCCAGGCCCAGATGGATTCACTGCTGAATTTTACCAGACATTCCTGGAAGATCTAACACCAATGCTTCTCAAACTTTTCCATAAAATAGAAAAGGAAGGAAATCTACCAAAATCCTTCTATGAAGCCAGCATCACCCTGATACCCAAACTGGACAAAGACAGATCAAAAAATAAAATTACAGACCAATCTCCCTCATGAACATAGATGCAAAAATTCTCAACAAAATACTGGCAAACAGAATACAATAATATATCACAAAGATTATTCACCCCGACCAAGGAGGCTTTATCCCAGAGATGCAGGGATGGTTCAACATATGCAAATCCATAAATGTAATACACCATATAAATGGTCTGAAGGACAAAAAAAAAAAAAAAAATCACATGGTCATCTTAATAGATGCAGAAAAGGCATCTGACAAAACCCAACACCCCTTCATGGTGAAAGTATTACCGAAAATGGGAATAGAAGGAACTTATCTAAACATAATAAAAGCTATTTATGACAAACCTACAGCCAACATAATACTAAATGGGGAAAAACTTGAAGCTTTTCCAATAAATTCAGGAACAAGACAAGGGTGTCCACTTTCCCCACTACTATTTAATATAGTACTGGAAGTCTTAGCCACAGCAATAGACAAGAGACACTCATAGAATGGATACAAATCAGAAGGGAAGAGATCAAATTATCATTATTTGCAGATGATATGATACTATACATAACAGACCCTAAAGACTCCACCAGCAAACTGTTAGAGCTGATAAACACTTTTAGCAATGTAGGAGAATACAGAATAAACACACAGAAATCAGTAGCTTTTCTATACACTAACAACAAACATGCAGAGGATGAAATCAGAGAATCTCTCACATTCACAATTGCCTCAAAAAATCAAATAAAATACCTTGGAATAAACTTAACCAAGGAAGTGGAGGATCTCAACAACAAGAACTTTAAAAAACTCGAGCGACAAATTGCAGAAGACACAAGGAAATGGAAAGACATCCCATGCTCCTGGATTGGAAGAATCAATATTGTGAAAATGTCAATCTTACCAAAAGCAATCTTCACATTTAATGCGATCCCCATTAAAATCCCAATAGCATTCTTCACAGAAATAGAAAAAACAATCCTAAAATTCATCTGGAAACACAAAAATCCTCGAATAGCCAAAACAATTTTGCGCAACAAAAATCAGGCTGGTGGTATAACCGTACCCGATTTTAAGTTATATTACAAAGCCATAGTAACAAAAACAGCATGGTACTGGCACAAGGACAGACAGGTAGATCAATGGAACAGAATAGAAGACTAACACCAATGCTTCTCAAACTTTTCCATAAAATAGAAAAGGAAGGAATTCTACCAAAATCCTTCTATGAAGCCAGCATCACCCTGATACTCAAACTGGACAAAGACAGATCAAAAAAAGAAAATTACAGACCAATCTCCCTCATGAACATAGATGCAAAAATTCTCCACAAAATACTGGCAAACAGACTACAAGAATATATCAGAAAGATTATTCACCCCGACCAAGGAGGCTTTATCCCAGAGATGCAGGGATGGTTCAACATATACAAATCCATAAATGTAATACACCATATAAATGGTCTGAAGGACAAAAATCACATGGTCATCTCAATAGATGCAGAAAAGGCATTTGACAAAATCCAACACCCTTTCATAGTAAAAGTATTACAGGAACTGTGAATAGAAGGAACATATCTCAACATAATAAAAGCTATTTATGACAAACCTACAGCCAACATAATACTAAATGGGGAAAAACTTGAAGCTTTTCCACTAAATTCAAGAAAAAGACAAGGGTGTCCACTTTCCCCACTACTATTTAATATAGTACTGGAAGTCTTAGCCATAGCAATAAGGCAAAAGACACGCATAAAAGGGATACAAATCAGAAGGGAAGAGATCAAATTATTATTTGCAGATGATATGATTCTATACATAACAGACCCTAAAGACTCTACCAGCAAACTGTTAGAGCTGATAAACACTTTTAGCAATGTAGCAGGATATAAAATAAACATGTAGAGACTTGGCCTATCCCCCATCACTCTGGACTACCCCCACATTGCGTGAACCGCATTCCCCATTGATGAAGGCCCCTTTGGAAGATGGAGACCAGGGAGGAGGATAATGGAGTCACCACTATGAATGTAAAATTAGAATAATATACATAAAAATAAATTTAAAAAGAAAGAAAGATATAAATAAAATATTTTATACAGTTTTCAAAAAAAAATGAAGAAATCAGTAGCTTTTCTATACATTAACAACAAACGTACAGAGGATAAAATCAGGGAATCTCTCCCATCACAATTGCCTTAAAAAAAAAAAAAAAAAAAAAAACACCTTGGAATAAACTTAACCAAGGAAGTGAAGGATCTCAACAATGAGAACTTTAAAAACTCGAGCGAGAAACTGCAGAAGACACAAGGAAATGGAAAGACATCCCACGCTCCTGGATTGGAAGAATCAATATTGTGAAATGTCAATCTTACCAAAAGCAATCTACACATTTAATATGATCCCCATTAAAATCCCAATAGCATTCTTCACAAAAATAGAAAAAACAATCCTAAAATTATTCTGGAAACACAAAAAACCTCGAATAGCCAAAACAATTTTGCGCAACAAAAATCAGGCTGGTGGTATTACCATACCCGATTTTAAGTTATATTACAAAGCCATAGTAACAAAAACAGCATGGTACTGGCACAAGGACAGACATGTAGATCAATGGAACAGAATAGAAGACCCAAATATTAATCCAGGCAGCTATAGCCACCTGGTTTTTTGACCAAAATGCCAAAAATATTCATTGGAGAAAAGATAGCCTCTTTAACAAGTGGTGCTGGGAAAACTGGACATCTGTATGTAAAAGGATAAACATAGATCCTTGTCTCTCTTCATGCACAAGAGTCAAGTCCAAATGGATCAGGGACCTTAATTTCAGACCTGAAACTGTGAAACTGCTAGAGGAAAAGGTAGGGGAAACCCTTCAACATATTGGAATAGGCAAGGACTTTCTGAATATAACCCCAATTACTCAAGGAATAAAACCACTAATCAACCACTGGGACCTCATGAAATTACAAAGCATTTGTACAGCAAAGGACACTGAATAGAGCAAAGAACAACCTACAGAATGAGAGAAAATCTTTGCCAGCTATACATCTGACAGAGGATTAACATCCAGAATATATAAAGAACTTAAAAATCAGAATAATAAGAAATCAAACAACCCAGTTAAAAAATGGGTTATGGAACTAAATAGAGAATTCTCAGAAGATGAAATACAGAGGGCATATAAACATCTAAAAAAGTGTTCCACATCCTTAGCCATCATGGAAATGCAAATTAAAACCACTTTGACATTCCATTTCACTCCTGTCAGAATGGCTACCATCAAGAAAACAAATGACAATAAGTGTTGGCGTGGATGCGGTAAAAGAGGAACACTTCTACACTGTTGGTGGGAAAGTAATCTGGTCCAGCCACTGTGGAAATCAGTGTGGAGGTTCTTGAGACAGCTAAAAATAGATTTACCATATGATCCAGCTATAGCACTCCTAGGCATATATCCAGAGGACTCTTCTCACTACCATGTTTACTGCTGCTCTATTCACAATAGCTAGGAAATGGAAGCAGCCTAGATGTCCCTCAACCGATGAGTGAATAATAAAGATGTGGTACATTTTCACAATGGAGTTCTATTCAGCGGTAAAGAAAAATGAAATTATGAAATTTGCGGGGAAATGGATGGATCTGGAAAGGATTATACTAAGTGAGGTACCCCAGGCTCAGAAAGCCAAACGTCACATGTTCTCTCTCATATGTGGATCCTAGCTACCAATGTATAGACTTCTGTGTGAACTGGAACCAAAAAAAGGTACCAGAAACCAGTAAGCTTGTAAAAGGCTATAAGGGAGGGTGGGAAGGGAAGGACTTAATGTATGGTATTGCACATATGTAAGTAGAAGAACAGATTACAGGGAGAGGAATGGCCTAAGCGAGGCCATGGGAAGAGAATGCGTAAAAGAAGGGCAGGGGGAAGATCAATCAAAATCCAAAATACTGTGAATAAGACTTATGTAAACCTACGTTTTTGAATAATTGCACATCTAGAAGCTGTAGACTGTTACTAGAAAATCTTCAGTGCCTGAGATGGGATACCTTCCAGTGAGTTGTTGGCCAAGGAGGTCCTGAAGCCTCCAAAACATTAAAGGCTTTTGCCAAGGCCCTCGGTTTCCCTTGAGAAACAGATGGTAAGACCCTATTGCTGAAGACATCTCTTGCCTGAGAGGCAAGGTCACTGAGAAATCAAGCTGGTTCTGAGCAGAAAACCTTCTCCCTGTAGACCAGCCAACTGAAAGCTGGAAAAAAGCTGCACTGCATGCAGCCATATGGGAGACAGAAGTCATCAGCAGTGAAAACAGTGGACACTGAACATTCAAGTTTGGCCATACAGGCCCAATGACTGAACGGGTGCAATAGTGGCATGTCTACTCTTGGGGTAACCAACTGCTCCATAATTGGACTGAAGGCCCTCTCTATGGGAGGGAATACATACCTGGTACTGAAAAACCTAAGCAAAAGTCTATGGCAGGGGAGGTCATGAGCCTTAGGGGTATAAAGCCTGCTCTTGCCTCGCTAAATGTATATATTATTCCCACCAAACTGCCCTGAAAGCACTACACTTAATGTTCATATTCACATATTAATGCTACTCTCACTTCTGGTTAGAGAAGCTTCTCTTTTCAGATGGCGATGACCACTGGGAGGACCCAAAAGGCAACATAGTACTGAGAAGAAGGGATGGAGGAGTGTCCAGCACTGAAACATCTCTGTCACACCCTCCAAGGCTCAGGGCCCATTGCAGAAGAGGGGGCGGAGAATGTAAGAGCCAAAGGAAGGGTACCACTCCTTACAATGCAACTGCCCAGACAGAAATTGGCCTCGTTATCCATGACCTTGCAGTGCCTAGCAATACTTTCACAAGACCCTCATAATAGGAGAAAAAGATGGAGAGAGGGAGGGGATATGATGGAGAGTGGAGTTCTAAAGGGGAATGGGGGAGGGGAGGGACATACGCGTTTTTTGTATGTAAGAATAGAAGTTGTCAATAAAAAAATTTTGAAAGAAAAAGAAAAAAATAAGCCTATGGCAGGGGGGTCATGAGCCTTAGGGGTATAAAGCCTGCTCTTCTCTGGCTAAATGCATATATTATTCTCACCAAACTGCTCTGAAAGCACTACACTTAATGTTCATATTCACATATTAATGCTACTCTCACTTCTGGTTAGAGAAGCTTCTCTTTTCAGATGGTGATGACCACTGGGATGACCCAAAAGGCAACCTAGTGCTGAGAAGAAGTGACAGGAGTGTCCAGCACTGAAACACCTCTGTCACACCTCCAAGGCTCAGGGTCAATTGCAGAAGAGGGGGCGGAGAAATGGAAGAGCCAAAGGAAGGGTACGACTCCTTACAATGCAACTGTCCAGACAGAAACTGGCCTCGATATCCATGACCTCACAGTGCCTAGCAATATCTTCATAAGACCCTCATAATAGGAGAAAAAGATGACGACATCAACTTAAAAGAGACTAATGGAGAGAGGGAGGGGATATGGAGAGTGGAGTTGTGAAGGGGAAGTGGGGGAGGGGAGGGTTTATTGTCTGTAACTATAAATGTCATCAATATAAAAATTTAATTTAAAAATAAATATCATGCTTGGCTACAAATCCAGACGTTGTCTCAAAAAAATAATAAAAATGAGAATAGAACAAAAGATAGAAGGCACTTGTCGTATACGTCATTAAGTTTAGCTAAGCAGAGCTGCGGCTGGCAGACGCTGTGGAAGGGTCCTGTACATGGAGAAAGAGCCACAGGAGAAAGGACCACCCCAAATAATAAGCAGGAACTTGCTTGGGGGCTGGGGAGAGGGCTCGGGAGTTAATGGTCCTTGCTTGCAAAGCCTGCAGGCCCAGGCTCAATTCTCCAGTCATTCGAGTAAAGCCAGACCCAGAAATGTGGCACAAGTGTCTGGCCTTTTGTTTGCAGTGGGGAAGAGGCCCTGACGAGCCTATACGCACATGCAAATAAGTAACTTTAAAAATAAATACATGAGGGCTGGAGAAATGGCTTAGTGGTTAAGGCGTTTGCCTGCGAAGCCAAAGGATCCCGGTTCGATTCTCCAGGACCCACGTAAGCTAGATGCACAAGGGGCACATGCATCTGGAGTTTGTTTGCAGTGGCTACAGGCCCTGGTGTGCCCATTCTCTGTCTGCCTCTCTTCTATCTCTCTCTCTCTCTGCATGCAAATAAATAAATAAAATTAAAAAATAAATAAATAAATAAGTAAATAAATAAATAAATACATGGGGCTGGAGAGATGGCTTAGCGGTTAAGGCGCCTGCCTGCTAAGCCTAAGAACGCTGGTTCCAATCTCCAGCGGTTCCAATCTCCAGGTCCCACGTTTAGCCAGATGCAAAGTGACGTAAGGGTGCAATGCTGCACTTGACCACAAGGGGGCGCGCACATCTGGATTTCGTTCGCAGCAGCTGAGACACTGCTGGCGCACCCATCTCTATCCATCTCCCTCTCTCTCTCTCTCTCTCTCTCTCTCTCTGTCTCTCCAAAAATAAAAAAATTTAAAAAAATAATAATAAACAAATAAATACATGACCCTGGTTTTCAATGACCCTGAAAATGGATATTGTATCTTACAACCACCTCTAAACACACCAGATTCCCCTTCTGTTTGTCATAGTGGTTTTTTGCTTTTTTATATTTATTTTTATTTATTTGAGACAGAGAAAAAGAATGGGCACGCCAGGACTCCCAATACAGATGAACTCCAGATGCAGGTGCCCCCTTGTGCATCTGGCTTACATGGGACCTGGGGAAATCAACCGGTGTCCTTAGGTTTTGCAGGTATGTGGGAACACGAAAAGAGGCCAGAACAGCTAATGCAGAGCATCCAGAAGTCTGGGCTGCGTATTGCTACTTCTCACTATTTCATTGAGAAAGTGCCCTGTGGTGAGAAGCGAAGTCCAGGGTCAGTGTCTCGGGCTACCGTGCCTCAGAATAGAGGCATGGTTTCCAAGTGTTTTTCCAAGAGTAAAGGAAAGTGTCAAGGGCAGATTCACCGCGACCTTAAGGGAACAAATTAAGACGATCAGGAGCAGAAGAAACGCAGAATTAGCCAGGAGCGCATAAAGCATAGCTGCCACTAACCAGCCATTAGATCTTTGGTCTTAGCTACCCTAGCCATAAAATAAGTAATTGGCTGGGCTGGAGAGATGGCTTAGCAGTGAAGGTGCCTGCCTGCTAAGCCTAAGAACACCGGTTCCAATCTCCAGGTCCCACATTTAGCCAGATGCAGTGACGCAAGGGCGCAATGCCGCACTTGACCCACAAGGGGGCGCACACACCTGGCGTTCATTCACAGCGGCTGAGAGGCTGCTGGCGCATCCATTCTCTCTGTCTCTCTCTGTGTCTCTCCCTTAAAATAAAATAAAATAAATAAAGAATTGGAATCCATAGAACAAAAACTAAGGTTCGGGGATATGGTTCCACAGTAAAGTTCACATTCAGCATGTATAATACCCTGAGTTTAACCCCAAGCACTTAGACAAAAAGAAAAAAGAAAAACAGTGAGGGTGTCCAACCCACACATGGCCCAAGATAGTTTCTGAATCATAAAAAACTTACTTTAGGACTGGAGGGATGGCTTAGCAAAGCCAAAGGACCCAGGTTCGATTCCCCAGGACCCACATTAGCCAGAGGCACAAGGGGGCACATGTGTCTGGAGTTCAAGTAAATAAATAAGAATAAAAATCTTACTTTGAACATAGTGTGATTTTTCTTAGATCTTTAAAAAAATCTTTCTGGCTTGAGCAGGGCAAGGTGGCACACGCCTTTAATCCCAGCACTCAGGAGGCAGAGGTAGGAGGATTTCCATGAGTTCAAGGCCACCCTGAGGCTACAGAGTGAATTCCAGGTCAGCCTGGGCTAGAGTGAAACCCTATCTTGAAAAACCAAAAAAAAAAAAAAAAAAAAAAACCTTTGTAGCTTGATTGCATGATTCTCAAGTGCAAACACTGTAGGTGACAAGGTCACTTTTAGTCCCTAGCCACAAGCAGTCCTCTTGCTTTAGAAAGCATTCACAAAAGCCCTGTAGTAGCATCAGGAAGTCCAGGTGTCTGCATCAGGGTGAGCCCTGTAGTTGCACACTGGGCTGATACACTGGGGCTAGTGATTACAGAAAACGCCATTTGATAACGTTCTGTCGCTGCAAGCTGTTAAGAGCCAGAGATGATTCAGTTCTCAACCCTGAAGAAATTGAAACCTACGTCAAGAATCTTATCTACATCACCCATCTATCCCCAGAAGCAGGGCATGTAAACAACTTGTTTACACCCTCGAGCTGGTCCCCTCTGATGAGGTGGTCTGTGTGGCTAGAACATTTGTAAGACCTCGGTAGCCCACATGCACCTATATTTTAAAACATTTTATTTTTAAAAATATTTTATTTGAGAGAAAGAGGCAGAGAGAGAGGGAGAGAATAGGCACATTATGGCCTTCATCCACTGCAAACTCCAGATGTGTGTGCCCCTTGTGCATCTGGCTTATGTGGGTCCTGGAGAATCGAACTGGGATCCTTTGGCTTTGCGGGCAAACACCTTCACCGCTAAGCCATCTCTCCAGCCCCCACATGCACCTATTTTGTTGGAAATGTGGTTCACCATAGCCTTCCTATTGGTTCAGATTCTCTAGGTGTCCAAGTTTGCCAAGTTCCTG
Source organism: Orientallactaga sibirica (assembly GCA_036365145.1). Classification (NCBI taxonomy): domain Eukaryota; kingdom Metazoa; phylum Chordata; class Mammalia; order Rodentia; family Dipodidae; genus Orientallactaga; species Orientallactaga sibirica. The sequence goes on along the minus strand of JAEOAD010001894.1, from coordinate 2,560,641 downwards.
TTAAAATGTGCTTCCCAGACCAGACCACATGTTCCCTCACCACTGACATGGGTTCCACGTTTATTCTATTTCAGACACATCTTTATTTGACAAAAAACGAAAGAGGGAGAGAGAATGGGCAAGCTAGAGCCTCCAGCCACTGCAAACAAACTCCAGACGCATGCACCACCATGTGCATCTGGCTTGTGTGGGGCCTGGGGAATCGGACTTGGGACCTTAGGCATTGCAGGCAAGTCCCTTAACTGCTAAGCCACCTCTCCAACCCTTGCACCACTTTTTGCATCTCACTAACCTGGGTAGCTTGGGAACTGAACCCAGGATGGAAGGCTTGGCAAGCAAGTTCCTTTAACTGCAGAGCCACCTCCCCAGCCTGTCCTCAAGCTTCTTTTGGAATATTGGGCCACAGCGACCATATACAGATGCTCAGGATGCCCGGTGAGGTACCACAGGGGTTTAGGACTGGAGTCAGCAAAGCTTTGCATATTCTTTCTTGTTGTTGTTTATTTTATTTATTTATTTAAGAGTGACAGAGAGAGAAAGAGGCAGACAGAATGGATGCACCAGGGCTTCCAGCCACTGCAGATGAACTCCAGATGCATGTGCCCCTTGTGCATCTGGCATACGTGGCTCCTGGGGAATCGAACCTGGGTCCTTTGGCTTCGCAGGCAAATGCCTTAACTGCTAAGTCATCCCTCCAGCCCCAGACATTTCTTTAATACAGACTAAGATGTCATTAGTCTTAGTGACAATGCTGCTCCATGTAAAAAGCTTTTTCCCCCTAACTGCAGTTGACTCAAATGTTCCGTCATCTGCTATAGAACTGAATGCTTAGAACCTAAAAGCAGAGTTGTACATTTATCCTCTTCCAGTTGAGACGCTGTTTTAGCCATCCATGTTACCAAACCTTCACCCTACTAGCTGGCATGCAGACTCTCTCCCTTCCTCAGGCTTCGTCACTCACATGGTGATAAACACCCTTCATAATCCAAACCGCCAACACAAACGTTGAACCAACTTCCTCCAGGAAGACTCTGTTATGGCTACTCAACACAGTGACACCCACATTTTCTCATCTCACCAATACATAATAAGCAAAGCTGTGGGCCTGGAGAGATGGATTAGTAGTTAAGCACTTGCCTATGAAGCCTAAGGACCCCGATTTAAGGCTCGATTCCCCAGTATCCACGTAAGCCAGATGCACAAGGGGGCACATGCATCTGGAGTTCATCTGCAGTGGCTGGAGGCCCTGGTGCGCCCATTCTCTATCTGCCTCTTTCTCTCTGTCACTCTTAAATAAATAAATAAAATAAACAACAACAACAAGAAAGAATAAGCAAAGCTTTGCTGACTCCAGTCCTAAACCCCTGTGGTACCTCACCGGGCATCCTGAGCATCTGTATAGTCGCTGTGGCCCAGAATTCCAAAAGAAGCTTGAGGACAGGCTGGGGAGGTGGCTCTGCAGTTAAAGGAACTTGCTTGCAAAGCCTTCCATCCTGGGTTCAGTTCCCAAGCTACCCAGGTTAGCGAGATGCAAAAAGTGGTGCAAGGGTTGGAGAGGTGGCTTAGCAGTTAAGGGACTTGCCTGCAATGCCTAAGGTCCCAAGTCCGATTCCCCAGGCCCCACATAAGCCAGATGCACAAGGTGACGCATGCATCTGGAGTTTGCCTGCAGTGTCTGGAGGCCCTGGCATGCCCATTTTCTCTCTCTCTCTCTCTCTCTCTCTCTCTCTCTCTCTCTCTCTCTCTCTAAATAAAAAGAAAAAAATTTAAGTGGTGCAAGCATCTGGCATTCAATTTGCAATGGCAAGAGGTCCTGGCAACACACAAACACACACATACACACACACACACACACACACACACACACACACACACACAGGCAAAGAAGAAATAAATGAAGGAAGGAAGGAAGGGTGGGAGGGAAGGAAGGAAGGAAAGAAAGAGAGAGACAGGGAGGGAGGGAGGTTGGTTTAATAAAAGCAGATTCACACCTGGTACTGAAAACCTAGCCAAAAGCCTATGGTTGGGGAGGTTGCAGGTCCTAGGGGGAAGCTAGTACTGGTTTTTGGCTGAACGGACGTGTTATATGCACCACATTACCCTGCAAATGCTTCAGTTTGTGCTCACGTAGTAGTACGGCTCTCACTGGATCAGAGAAGCTTCTTTTCACAAATGGCAGTGACTACTGGGGAGACCCAAAACTCAACGTGCTGAGAAGCAGCAACAGTTAAATGCTCAGCATGAAATGAGACATCTCTGTCACATCTGCCAGGGCTCAGGAAAGACTGTGAAGAGGTAGAGGAAAGGACGGAGGAGCCAGAGAACGCAAAGCAGCACTTCTGGAAACAGACAGAGGTGGCCTGCATCCATGCCTCACAGCAGTGGTTGTTACCTGCACAGTATTGGGCCCATCAACATGTTGCAGTGGATGAGAAAGGAAGGAAAAAAAAAAGAGGAGGAGGAGGAAGGACTGGTTGGAGGAAGGGAGGAAGAGGTTCAGTGGAAGGAGAATGGGGAAGGAGCCAAGAGAGAGGAATAGCAGGGGATTAAGATCAAAATACATGATGTACATATAAAAGTCATCAATAAAGGCTGGAGAGATGGCTTCGTGATTAAGGCACTTGCCTGCAAAGCCAAAGGACCAAAGTTTGATTCCCCAAAACCCTCACAAGCCAGATGCACAAGGTGGAGCATGCATCTGAAGTTTGTTTGCAGCAGCTGGAGGCCCTGGTGCATCCAATTCTCTCTCTCTCTGCCTCTTTCTCTGTCTCGCAAATAAATTAATTAAATATTTTTTAAAAATTGTTACGAGCCGGGCGTGGTGGCGCACGCCTTTAATCCCAGCACTCGGGAGGCAAAGGTAGGAGGATCGCCATGAGTTCGAGGCCACCCTGAGACTACAAAGTTAATTCCAGGTCAACCTGGACCAGAGTGAAACCCTACCTCGAAAAACCAAAAAACATAAATAAATAAATAAAAATTGTTGGGCTGGAGAGATGGCTTAGCAGTTAAGACACTTGCCTGCAAAGCCTAAATACCCAGGTTCGATTCTCCAAGTCCCGAGTAAGCCAGATGCACAAGGTGGCACATGCATCTGGAGTTCTTTTGCAGTGGCTGGAGGCCCTGGTGTGCCCATTCCCCAACTTCTCTGTCTCAAATAAATAAAAACAAAAACTGTTTTAAAATGTCAATAAAAAGTTATTTAGTGGATGAATTCCTAGACACATACCACCTACCAAAGCAAAGCCCAGAGCAGAATAATCTCCTAAACAAACCCACCACACCCTTCGAGATTGAAGAGGTAATCAAACACCTCCCCAAAAAGAAGAGTCCAGGACCAGATGGTTTCTCAGCTGAATTCTATCAAACTGTCATGGAAGAACTAAAACCAATTCTTCTCAAACTGTGCCACACAATTGGAGAACAGGAGAGATCCCCAACTCCTTCTATGAAGTTTGTATCACACTAATTCCAAAACCAGGCAGAGACGCCACTAGAAAGGAAAATTATAGGCCCATTTCCCTGATGAACACAGACGCAAAGATCCTGAACAAAATCCTTGCAAACCGAATTCAACAGTACATCAAAATCATTATCCACCTTGATCAAGTAGGCTTCATCCCTGGAACGCAGGGTGGTTCAACATACGGAAATCTGTCAATGAAATACACCACATAAACAAGCTGAAACACAAAAACCACATGATCATTTTGATAGATGCAGAAAAGGCCTTTGACAAAATACAACATCACTTCATGATCAAAACATTGGAGAGAATAGGCATGGACAGCCCATATCTCAACATAATAAAGGCCATATATAAAGCTCCTAAAGCCCAAGTAATTCTTAATGGGGAGAGACTGAAGGAATTCCCATTGAGATCAGGAACAAGGCCAGGGTGTCCACTCTCACCTCTGCTCTTCAACATAGTGCTAGAAGTATTAGCTCAAGCAGTAAGACAAGAGAAAGAAATCAAAGGGATACAAATTGGAAAGGAAGAAGTTAAGTTAGCCCTATTTGCAGAGGACATGATTCTATACATAAGTGACCCGAGAACTTCCACCTCAAAACTCTTAAAGGTGATTAGCGCCTTCAGCAAAGTAGCAGGATATAAGATCAATGCACAGAAATCAGTAGCCTTTCTGTATGCAAAAGACAAAGAGACAGAAAAAGAAAGAACTAACATTGACCCATTTTCAATTGGAACAAAGAAAATAAAATACCTGGGAATAACATTAACTAAGGAAGTGAAAGACCTATACAATGAAAACATAAAAACACTCAAGAAAGCAACTGAGGAGGTCCTACAAAAATGGACAGACCTCCCATGCTCCTGGATTGGTACAATTAACGTTGTGAAAATGGCAATCTTACCAAAAGCACTTTATAGATTCAATGCAATGCCAATAAAAATCCCAACTTCTTCACTGAGATAGAAAACACTATCTCAAAATTCATATGGAAAGGCAGAAGGCCTCGGATATCCAAGCATATCCTCAGCAAAAGAAACACCTCTGGAGGCATCACCATACCTGATCTAAAGATATACTACAAAGCCATTGTAATAAAAACAACATTGTAGTGGCATAAAAACAGGGATATAGACCAATGGAACAGAATAAAAGACCCGGACTTTGGGTCAAGTAACTACAGCTACTTGATATTTGAGAAAGGCCCTACCAATGCAAAATGGAAAAAAGACAGCATCTTCAACAAATGGTGCTGGGCAAACTGGACAACCATATGTAGGAAAATGAAACTCGACCCACACATCTCTCCATGCACAAAAATCAAGTCCAGTTGGATCAAATATCTTAATATAAAACCAGAAACCCTGCTACTACTGGAAGAAAAAAATAGGAGGAATCTTCCACGACATAGGAGTGGGAAAAGACTTCCTGAACAAAACTCCAGCAGCCTAGGAAATTAAACAATCACTCAACCATTGGGATCTCATGAAGCTGAAAAGCTTTTTCACTGACAAATATACTATAACCAAAGCCAGCAGATTACCCACAAAATGGGAGAAAATTGTCACCAGCTATACAACTGACAGAGGCCTAATTTCTAGAATCTACAAAGAACTCCAAAGCCTAAACAATAAATCAACAACCCACTCACAAAGTGGGGCAGAGAACTGCACAGGGAGTTCTCAGAGGAAGAAATACAAATATCAAACACACATTTAAGAAAATGTTCAACATCCCTAATCATCAGGGAAATGCAAATTAAAACAACTATGAGATTCCACCTTACCCCAGTAAAGATGGCTGACATTAAAAAAAAACAAAAAAACAATGAAAACAAATGCTGGTGAGGCTGTGGAGAAATAGGAATAAGCTTTCACTGCTGGTGGGAATGTAAAATGGTTCAACCATTATGGACAGCTATATGGAGACTCCTGAAAAGGATGACCATAGACCTACAAATGGATCCAGTTATTCTCTTACTGGGCATTAACCTAAAGGCTCCAAGCCTCAGATCAGAGACATTTGCTCAACCATGTTCATAGCTGCTCAATTCATAATAGCAAAGAGCTGGAATCAACCCAGGTGTCCATCACTAGATGAATGGATAACAAAGATGTGGTATATCTACACTATATCTATACTATGGAATTCTACGTAGCAGTAAGGAAAGATGAAATAAGGAAATTTGAAAAAAAATGGTCAAACATGGAACAGATCATCCTCAGTGAGCTCACCCAATCACAAAAAGATAATCGTCAAATGGTCTCATTTATCTGTCGCTCCTAACCTGAATCCACCTGACATGCAGCCAAACCTAATAAGCACTCTGAGGACCAGACAATAGGGAGGGTGGGATGGAGGGAGGGTAAGGGTGGGAGAGAGCGAGAGGGTGGGAGGGAGGTCAAGGTGGGTGGATACAAATAGGGACCCAAAAGAAAATGATACTATAAAACCCTTTATTCTGAACAACAGGCTAAAACCTTGTTCCTTCAGCAGGCCCACAGAGGGAACACCTGAACCACAGGAAAGTGGAGAGAACATCATGAAGACCAACCTTAATCTTTTCCTGCTTCTCTCTCTCTTCTCTCTATACTCCCCCCATACTCACTTTCTCTTTTATATTATGTATCTTTTTCTTCCCTCACCTTCCTAGGCACTGACTTATAGCTAGCTCCCAGCACCAGCATGGGGTTAACTTTCACAATGAGCTGTTGATCCGAGACACCTACAAGGTTTCCCAAAAAAAAAAAAAAAAAGACAGATTTCTGTCAGAGTTCTTGAATCCCTACCAAAGGTTAATGGTAAGACCCTACTGTTGAAGACAGCATACGTGTGTGAGACCAAACATGGAGAGAATCTGGAAGAGGGTCAGTCCCCAGACAGTTAGCTAGTCTAGTGCCAGAGGGTGCTACACGAGCAACTGGGGGATATGGCCGACATCTGTCCAAACAACTTGCAGTCTAAGATATCCAGCAGGAAACAACCTGACGTAATGCTCAAACAAGTGCAGTAGTGGCACACAGCCATGGTGGGTAACCAACTGCTCTTGATTTGGCTAATAGATCCACTCAGTGGAATGGAACTCATTGCTGGAACTGGGAAATAAGTCAAAACCAAGTACAAAAAATGAGCTCAGTCCCCAAGATCAAGCTCCCACCAAATGTGGGCTAGAAGAGAGCCAACACATATAAATTTCCCTCCAAAACATCTATGGCCATCCCTTCTATCTAGTACTAACTTCTCTCTCTGTTGGAGAATTTGCTTATCTTTTTCCGATAGACAACGAACCTGAAGGGAGGATCAGCCAATCACACCTCACCAGGGCCCCAGCTGAAACCATTAAGTAATGTGGGGAAAGGGCAAGAGTACAGCGTTCTTGGTGATCATGACACCAGAAAAAGGCTGAAGGAGATAAACGTAGAGAACATACAATTCCTACTAAGCCAGATATCCAGAGACACAGAGGCTTCTAAAACCTCATCACTGAAGTAGAACTAAAATGACCCCAATGTGGCTCAGGGAAATTCATGGAAGAGGGGGCGGAAAGAATGTTAGAGCCGTAAGTTGGGGCATTATGCACAGAGATTTGGCCTATCCCCCATAACTCTTGACTATCCCCACAATGCATGACCCACATTCCCCATTGATGAAGGTCCCTTTGGAAGAGGGAGAACAGGGAGGAGGATAATGGAGTCACCATTATGAATGTAAACACAGAATAATATAAATAAAAAATAAATTATAAAAAACAAGTTATTTAGGGCTGGAAGGTTGGCTTAGCGGTTAAGGTGCATGCCTGTGAAGCCTAAGGACCCCAGTTCGATTCTTCAGGTCCCACATAAGCCAGATGCACATGGTGGCGCATGCATCTGGAGTTCTTTTGCAGTGGCTAGAGGCATGCCCATTCTCTCTCCCCCCCCCGTCTCTAATAAATAAATATATCAATAATAAAACTTTTAAAAAAAGTTATTTAAGTGAAGGAGAGCTGGATCAGCAGTTAAGACACTTGCCTACAAAGCCTAATGACCCAGGATCTATTTGCCAGTACCCATGTAAAGCCAGATGCACAAAGAGGCACATGCACCCGAGTTCATTTGCAGCAGCTCGAGGCCTTGGTGCATTTGTTTTGTCTGTTTTCTCTTGGCTTGCCAATAAAAAAATAAAATAATTCTAGGTGTCTTAAAATTATTTAGCCAGGCATGTCCCAGCACTCAGGAGGCAGAGGTAGAAGGATCACCATGAGTTCAAGGCCACCCTGAGACTACATAGGGAATTCCAGGACAGCCTGGGCTAGAGTGAAATCCCACCTCGAACCCCCCCCCCAAAAAAAAGAATTATTTAGGGCTGGAGAGATGGCTTAGCAATTAAAGCACTTGCCTGAAAAACCTACGGACCCATATTTGACTCTCCAGATCCCACATAAGCCAGATGCACAAGGTGACACATGCTCAAGTTCACACGTACACACAAGGTAGCACACGTGTCTGGAGTTTGATTACAATAGCTGGAGGCCTTGGCACGCTAATTCTCTCTTCTGTCTCTCTCACGCTTTCACACTCACTATTGCTCATAAAACAAAAAGGCCAATCAATTGGGCTTGCCTCAAAAAAAATTTTAAGAAGGAGAGAATAAAATGATCTCAGGCCTACAAAGCCTAAGGACCCAGGTTTGATTCTCAAGGTCCCACGTAACCCAGGTGTACATGGCAGCGCATGCATCTGGGGTTCATTTGCAGTGGCTAGAGGCCCTGGCGTGCCCATTCTCTCTCTCTCTCCCCCCACCCCTCTGTCTCAAATAAATAAATGAATGAATAAATAAATAAATAATAAATAAAATGACCCACCAGGCATGGTGGTGCATGCCTATAACCACAGCATTCAGTAGGCTGAAGCAGGAGGATGAGGAAGGAGTTCAAAGGCAGCCAGCCTCGGGCTACACAGTCTCACTGTGACCTGTCTCACTCCCCTCCCTGCCCCAGTGCAGGTAACCCTTGTGGGTTATGGGGATTTGCCCTGCTCCCCTGCCTCAGCCCTCATCCTGTGGCCTGTATGTCATTTATCCTTCCTGCATATCCAATTCCTCCCTTCACGTGCACCCATTCTCTCACCTGACTACTGTTCCCATCACCACATGACCTGCCTCTACTTCTTCTTCTCCCGATCTGATCTTCTACTAGGCTGACCGAATTGTCCCCCCCCCCCCGCCCGTCACAGGTCCTTCTTGGCACCCCTTGTCCCTTCTAGACAAAATGTTAACCTTGGCACACTGCCCAGCCCTGATTCTACCTTCTCTGTGTGCTGAAACATTCACAGGAAAATGGCAAGGCTACCTCTCACTTCCTGAGCAGACAGAACACGGCCCACAGGAGTTCAGGTAACCACGTCCTTAGATGCCCAGAGCTTGAGGATGCTGAAAGAGGAAATCACTACACATTGTAAGTGGGCCACTAGACTTCAGTTGACACGTCACGTATGGGTGTTAGAACTAGTCTATCTGGCCATTGGTTCCCAGCATCCTATTTACCTTTGTCCCCTCCAAAGTGCAATCTCCTTCTGTATGTTTGGGCTGGATTTGGTGCAGGCAAGGAAGAAGGAGGGCTTTACAGTTCTGAGGCCCAGATTCTCCTATCCTGGTCCTAAGACCCCCAAATCATCTTTTTTTAAAAAATTTTTTTATTATTTATTTATTTGAGAGCGATGGACAGAGAGAGAAAGAATGGGCACGCCAGGGCCTGTAGCCACTGCAAACGAACTCCAGAAGCATGTGCCCCTCGTGCATCTGGCTTACTTGGGTCCTGGAGAATTGAACTCAGATCCTTTGGCTTTGCAGACAAATGCCTTAACCGCTAAGCCATCTCTCCAGCCCCAAATCATCTTTTTTCTTTTTCATTTTAAAAAGAGAGAGAGAGACTGGGGAAAAAAAAGAAGGGGGAAGAGAGAAAATTGGTGTGACAGGTCTCAGCCACTGAAATCAAACTCCAGACACTTGTGCCACTTAGTGGGCATGTGCGACCTTGCACTTGCCTCATTTGTGTGCGTCTGGCTGATGTGGGATCTGGAGAGTGGGACATGGGTCCTTGGGCTTCACAGGCAAGTGCCTTAACTGCTAAGCCATCTCTCCAGCCCCAAACCAGCTGTTGTCATGGGAACCATCAGAGGGAGCACTGAGTGAGGTTACAACTCGTGTCACTTTGTTTTTGCTGAGTTGCCCTGAGAGCCTATATATATTTCTGTAGAGGCAGGGTCTCGTTCTATCCCAGGCTGACCTGGAATTCACTATGTAGTCACAGGGAGGCCTCAAACGCACGGTGATCTTCCTACCTTGGCCTCCCACAGTACTGATATTAAAGGCGTGCACCACCATGTCTGGCTCCCTTTTTTTTTTTTTTTTTTTTTTGGAAAGAGGAAGAGAGATAGAGAGACAGATACAGAATGGTTGTGCCAGTGGCCTCTCTGCCGCTGTTAACAAACCCCAGACGCATGCATCCCCTTGTGGGCAAGTGTGGCATTGCGCTCTTGAATCACTTTTTGCATCTGGCTAAATGTGGGACCTGGAGAATCAAATGGGGGTGTTCTTAGGCTTTGCAGGCAGGCGCCTTAACTGCTAAGCCATCTCTCCTGCCCATCCCTTATCTTTTTAGGTTTCACTCTAGCCCAGGCTTGCCTCAAACTCACAGAAATCCTACCTCAGTTGTCAGGGTGCTGCCATTAAAAGTGTGAATCACCATGCCTAGCTAGAGAGCCTAGATTTTGATGCAGTGAAAGTCGGTCATTCAGTGGCTCAAGAGAACAGCTGGACCTCCTGTCAAAATAGTTCTAGGAGGGCTGAAGGGATGGCTTAGTGGTTAAGGCATTTGCCTGCAAAGCCAAAGGACCCAGGTTCGATTCCCCAGGGCCCACCTTAGCCAGATGCACAAGGGGTGCCCACATTTGGAGTTCATTTGCAGTGGCTGGAGGCCCTGGCACACCCATGCTCTCCCTCTCTCTCCCTCTTTCTCTGTCAAGTACATAAATAAAAATAAAATGTTTTTTTAAAATAGCTCTAAGAGAAGACTTTCCCCATCATCCTGGCACTTGCCTCAGCACCCTTCACCCATCTCCACCCCTCTTCCCACATGTGTCACCATCCTGGGCCTCCAGCGTCCTGCCACCACAGTTAACTCAGAAAGAAGTTTGAAGTGAGACCAGGCATGCTCCCCTTCAGCTGCGACCTGTAACCCCTCTTCATTTACAATCTACTTGCTGTCTCAGATGTTTGAAAGAAAATGCCAAAGTCAGCAGGCCTGGAAAGCTCCCTTTTCAGTGAAGTCTGGATACTAATTTCCCACTCCAGGTTTTTTTTCTTTTTTTTCCCCTAGTTTTGTGGCTAAAACCTACTAACATCTGTGAGGCAGACAGAACCTCGAGGGGACTGTGTCACCAGATACCTGTTGAAAAGATGTATTGCGAGTAGAAAATCTGGGCAGAGCCCACCAGTGACAGCTGGTATTTATCTAATATCAGCCTCCACTGACAGGGAGACAATGAGCAAGCTAGTTCCTGGGGGAAACAGAAAAGGTATCCCTGCTCCCTGCTAACTACAGATGCTGGCCAGTGCCTGCTGGGGTGTGCCTTTTCTTCGTGGCCAGCAAGAAAGCCAGCCCAGCCCCTCTCCCCGCCTCTGAAAGGAGTGTCTGCTACCTCGGGTGCACACCTCCGTGGATTTCTCCAGAAAGGCTCTCCGCGCACTTCCAGAAATGTCAGCATTTTGCTGATCTGCCTAAGCCTTTGTCCCCTCCGCCGTGTTTGTGAAGAATTGTGAAAGAAGAGACATGAACTATTGTTCTCAATAATCACTTCAACATGGGGCCTGGAGGGAACAAAGAACCCAACGAGAGCTGCGTTTCCCCAGTCTGAGGCAGTTCTGAGACCCTGGAAGCTCAGGGTTTGGACAACCTTTTCTGTTGTTGTTTGTTATTTATTTTGTTTATTTATTTGACAGTGACATACAGAGAAAGAGGCCAATAGAATGGGTGCACCAGGGCCTCCAGCCACTGTAAACGAACTCCAGATGCATGTGCCACCTTGTGCATCTGGCTTACGTGGGTCCTGGGGAATCAAGCCTCCAACCAGGGTCCTTAGGCTTCACAGGCAAGCGCTTAACTGCTAAGAAACCTCTCCAGGCCCCTACATTCTTTTTAAAAATTTTTTTTTATTATTTTTTATTTATTTTTGGAGAGAGAGACAGAGTTAGAGAGGGAGAGGAAGACAGATAGAGATGGGCGCACCAGCAGTCTCTCATCTGCTGTGAACGAAATCCAGATGTGCGCACCCCCTTGTGGTCAAGTGTGGCATTGCGCCCTTGCATCACTGCATCTGGCTAAACGTGGGACCTGGAGATTGGAACCAGCGTTCTTAGGCTTAGCAGGCAGGCGCCTTAGCCGCTAAGTCATCTCTCCAGCCCGCCCTACATTATTTTTTGTGTTTTTTTGTTTGTTTGTTTTGTTTTGTTTTTTTTTTAGTTTTTCAAGGTAGGGTCTCACTCTAGCTCAGGCTGACCTGGAATTCACTATGCAGTCTCAGGGTGGCCTCAAGCTCACAGTGCTCCTCCTACCTCTGCCTCCCAAGTGCTGGGATTAAAGGAGTGCACCACCACGCCTGGCTTCTTTTAGTTTTTTAAGGTAAGGTCTCACTCTAGCCTAGGCTAACTCAGCTAACCTGGAATTCAACTCTGCAGTCTCAGGCTGGCCTCCAATTCACAGAGATCCTCCCACTCCTACCTCTGCCTCCCAAGTGTTGGGATTAAAGGTGTGTGCCACCGCACCCTGCCTCCAAAGGAATCTTGGGGCTGGAGATATGGCTTAGTGGTTAAGGCGCTTGCCTGAGAAGCCTAAGGACCCATGTTCAACTCTCCAGGTCCCATATAAGCCAGCTGCACAAAGGTGAGGCAAGCGCAAAGTCACATATGCCCACTAGGTGGCGCAAGTAGCGGCTGAGCCCCTGGTGCACCAATTCTCTCTCTTCTCCCTCTCTCACACACGCTCTCTCTAAAATAATATATATATAATATAACCTTCAAGGACCACTGCTATGGTCTGAGTATTGCTTCCAGGAGGGAAGTAGGAATGAGACAGCCAGAACTTGAGTCCCAGCACTGCCACCTCCTCTTGTGAGATCAGAGCTCAGCGTGTAAGATGGGATGGGAAGTAGTGGAGAATAGGAGCATGGTAGCTTTTAATAGGCAAGTCATCCAGGAACAGAGAGAGAGGGGCCCAAGGAGACCCGGCAGGGCTTGAACCAAGTCTGACCCAGTCTGAGTCAAGATGGCTGTAAGCAACAACTCGGCGGGGTTTCCTGTTTCAAGTCTTCCCAGGCCTGGCATACCTGGGTGGTCTGGCCCCTCCTGAGTCATCCTCTGGAGCCCACCAGCCAATCAGGTCTCCCTAACGCCCCTGAGGCTGATGAGGAAGCTCGTTGTACTTGGATGTTTGATCTGTACAGAGGAGTCTAACCTGGCTGCTGCTGCTTCTTCCTCTGGATCCTTCCTGTCTCTTCCTCTTCCCAGGATGGCTTGGAAGGAGGAATTTTTGTTCGTTTGTTTGGTTTGTTTTTTAAATTTTTTTATTATTTTATTTATTTTTGGAGAGAGACAGACAGAGAGGGAGAGGGAGACAGACAGAGAGGGGCGCCCCTGCAGTCTCTCAGCTGCTGTGAACGAAATCCAGATGTGTGCGTCCCCTTGTGGTCAAGTGCGGCATTGAGCCCTTGCGTCTCTTTGCATCTGGCTAAACGTGGGACCTGGAGATTGGAACCGGGTTCTTAGGCTTAGCAGGCAGGCGCCTTAACCGCTAAGCCATCTCTCCAGCCCTGTTTGTTTTTGAGGTATGGTTTTACTGGAGCCGAGGCTGACTTTGAACTCACAGTGATCCTCCTACCTCTGCCTGGGATTAAAGGCATGTACCACCACGCCTGGCTGTTTCTATTCTTGTCTGGCCACTTTTCTGCCTTCCCTGGAAGTGCTTAGTTACACGTGAGATCTCTCTTTAAGCTGAGTCCTTTGTGTGTGAGCCCTTCCCCAGAGGGTTCGTCCCTAGAGATTTTCACTTTGCCAAGGACGTTTTCTCCATCCCCTCTCCCCCTTTCTAGCCAGGCTAGGGGGGAACATCTTTGATTTGGGCTTCCCTGCTAGCCTTCCCTCAGGATTCTAACGCTCCCTAAAATAAACCTCATCACTCATAATTTACCTTCTCCGAGTCTGCATTTTCAATTCTTTGCTAACTTGGACCAAAGGACCCAAAAGTTAGGGTCCATGGGCCTGGCATCTCCCGCATCCTTGAGGAATTTAATTCTTCCCTGAACCCAAAATCCTACAACAGTAGGGCTGGGGAGGTGGCTCAGTGGTTAAAGGAAATTGCTTGCAAAACCTTCTAGCAGGGCATCTGGAGCTTGTTTGCAGGGACAAGAGACACTGTTGTCACACACACACACACACACACACACACACACACAGAGAGAAATATTTGTTTTAAAGTAAAAAAAAAAAATACTGCCAGCATTTGAGAGGCTGAGGTAAGAAGATCACTGTGAGTCCTAGGCCAGCCTGGGACTACAGAGTGAGTTCAAGGTCAGCCTGGGCTTTTGTGGCTTTGCTGAGCCCCGTGTTGGAGAATGAGTGGCTTAGGCTGGCATGTGACTTAGGGTCATGGAGTGGTAAGGCAATCAAAAGGAATGGGCCTAGCGGATAGAGAGTCTGTTCAGATCACTAGAAGGCAGATATAGAAATACCTGAATCAAGCAGGAGTTCTTCAGAAAAAGAAAAAAATTACAGGGCTGGAGGGATGGCTTAGCAGTTAAGGAGTTTGCCTGCAAAGCCAAAGGATCCCGGTTCAATTCTCCAGGACCCACATAAGCCAGATGCACAAGGGGGCACATGCATCTGAAGTTCATTTTCAGTGGCTGGCCCTGGCACGCCCATTCTCCTCCCTCCTCTCTCCCCTCCTCTCCCTCTCTCTAATAAATAGATAAATAAAATATTTAAAAGAAAAAGAAAAAAATTCACAGAAAAGCCAGACATTGTGTCAGTGAGCCTCTTGAAGGCTTTAAACCCTAAAGAGTTCATAAGGGGCTGGAGAGATGGTTTAGTGGTTAAGGTGCTTGTCTGCGAAACCTAAGGACCCAGGTTCGATTCCCCAGGACCCATGTAAGCCAGATGCACAAGGTGGTGCAAGAGTCTGGAGTTCATTTACAATGACTGGAGACCCTACTGTGCCCATTCTTTCTCTATCTGCCTCTTTCTCTCCTTCTGTCTCTCACAAATAAATAAGTAAATTATTTTTAAAGAGTTCATAAGAAGTCATTATTGGTAAAACAGTACAGAATAATAATAATAAAAAAAAAACTCGCAGTGCCTGACACTACACAAGATGCTCATAAGATGAAAAGATAAAAGAGACTGAGAGGGGGAGCGGATATGATGGAGAGTAGGGTTGTGAAGGGGAAAGGGGGGGAAGGGGAGGGAGAATTACCAAGGTTTATTGTCTACAGTTATGGAAGTTGTCAATAAAAAAAATAAATTAAAAAAAATAGCTTGAGGGGACTGGAGGAATGGTTTAGCTGTTAAGGCATTTGCCTGCAAAGCCAAAGGACCTAGGTTTGATTCCTCAGGACCTATGTTAGCCAGATGCACAAGGAGGCGTGTGCATCTGGAGTTCATTTGCAGTGACTGGAGGCCCTGGCACACCTTTTCTCTTTCTCTGTCAAATAAATAAAAATAAAATATTTTAAAACAAGATTTAACTTGAATCAGGCAAGGTGGTGCACGCCTTTAATCCCAGCACTAAGGAGGCAGAGGTAGGAGGATTTCTGGGAGTTGGAGGCCACACTGAGATGACACAGTGAATTCCAGGTTAGCCTGGGCTAGAGCGAGACCCTACCTTAGAAAAAAAAAAATCAGCTTGGGGTCTAGAGGGATTGTTTAGTGGTTATAGCTGCTTGCTTGAAAACCCTGATGGCCTAGGTTGATTCCCCAGTACCCATCTAAAGCCAGATGTACCAAGTGGCCCATGTGCCTGGAGTTTGTTTACAGTGGCAAGAGGCCCTGGAGCACCCATACTCACTCTGTCTCTTTCTATCTCAAATAAATTAAAAAAAAAAAAAAAAAAAAAAAAAAAAAAAGCTTGTCCCAGGGGTGGGTGTTGCAGTCAGGTTCACATTGCTGGCAGAAATCACCTGACCAAGAGGAGCTTTGTAGGAAAAAAAAAAAAAAAGTTGATTTTGGCTTACAGGCTCGAGGGGAAGCCCCACAATGGCAGAGGAAATTGACGGCATGAACAGAGGGTGGACATCACCCCCTGGCCAACATCAGGTGAGCAACAGGAACAGGAGAATGTGCCAAACACTGGCAAGGGGAAACTGGCTATAATACCCATAAGCCTGCCCCCAACAGTACACTGCCTCCAGGAGGCGTTAATTCCCAAGTTGCTATCAGAACATTTAAGTTTATGGGGGACACCTGAATCAAACCACCATATTCCACCCTTGGCCCCCATGAACTCATAACCATAGATGATGTAAAATGCATTGCATTCAGTCTAATTTTAAAAGACCCCATAATTTTTAATCAATTCCAGTGATGTTCATATATTCCCATAATCCAAGGTCTTTTAGCTGAGCCTTAATACAAAAAAAAAAAAACTCAAAAAACCTATAATGGCACCGAATAAACATTCACACTGCAAAATATGGCATTGGGCATAGCAAAGAAATACTCAAGCAATACAAGATTTAATCAAGACGAACACCAAACTCTGTAGATCCAAGTCCAACAATTCTAGCCAGTGACAAGTCTCCAAGTCTGATAATTCTAACCAGCAACAGGTTCAAATTCCACCCCTCCAGCTAGACTACTCACAGTTCTAGAAAACTTTATCCAGGGCTGGCAGCTCTCCTTAGCAGCCATCTCATGGTTCCAGCATTTCCACTGGGTCTCCCCTGCAACCCACGTCCTCACACTCCATCCAGTCTCCATGCAGGCATCTAGCAAACCTGCTTCACACTGCCCATGGCCGTTTCCAAAACACAAGACTGTGTTACAAACTCAATGACCCTCTCTTTCCTGCATTTCTGATACTATACAATACCAGGTAGGGTGCCAGTTTGTTAATCCACGGGAGAATAAGGAGATTTAGAAGAACGGGACACTCCTTGAGCACTCAGGCCCCTTCAGAAACTGCATTCTTTCTGTTGTCCCAGTACAGGTCAGCTGGCCCAATCTCAATGTTGTAATCCCTCATTTGCAGCTGAACAAGCAGCAGTTTCAGCCTAAAGAAGTCTCTCTGTGCCATAACCCTCTATTCACACCAGTCCATTTCTGCGCATTGTACCCCTGCACAAGCCTCTGCTCCAAACTGCCTCTAACCCAGTCCAGACAAAGCTCTTTCTCACCCTCACAGTCCATAGTTCTTACTGCATTCACATCTTTCAACTCGGACCAGAACAGTCCATCAAGCTGTACTTACAGCACTGCAAGGCGTCTCTCAGGAAAGGTTTCAAATTCTTCCACATTCCTCTTGAAAATCAGCTCCAAAAGGCCAAAGCCGCACTGTCAGGTGTCTAGCAGCAATCCCATTCCTCAGTACTGTACTGTTGCAGTCAGGTTCGCATTGCTGGCAGAAATCTCCCAACCAAGAGCAGCTTGTGGGGAAAAAAAGGATTTATTTTGGCTTACAGGCTCCAGGGGAAGCTCCACGATGGCAGGGAGAAATGATGTCATGAGCAGATGGCGGACATCACCCCCTGGCCAACATCAGGTGGACAGTAACAACAGGAGAGTGTGCTAAACACTGGCCAGGGGACGCTGGCTATTATACCCATAAGCCCGCCCCCAACAACACATTGCCTCCAGGAGGCGTTAATTCCCAAATCTCTATCAGCTGGGAACCTAGCATTGAGAACACCTGAGTTTATGGGGGACACCTGAACCACACCCCCTCAGTGGGTGATTACGCTCCCAGAGAAAACCACATGCACCCTCTCCTGCAAAGAAGTGGGCTGGGGGGGGGGAATCTTCCAGTTCAGAGCCTCCCGAAGAAACCTGGGAGGGGAGGGGACGAAGAAGAGGCAAGAAAGCACACAACAGTCTTCTACCAAAAGGTTAATTAAGGTGCTTCGTGTTGCTCGGACAAGTTTCCGACCGGAAGCAGCTCACGGGAGGAAGGGGATTGATTGCAGGCTTACAAATTCTAGGGGAACAGCACCCATGGTGGAAGAAAGCTGTCTCCCTTTCGTAGATCTGAGCAGAGAGATGACACCAACAGCCACAAAACCCACAAAACTGTGAGAGCGCCACGCACCTCGGGCTGGACTCCCGAGATCCAAGCCCAGGGTTGCACCTCTTCCCAGGAGGGTTCCACCCGCTGGAGACTCGAGGTTCAAGCCTGGGCCTGTGGGGCCATGTGTGTAAACCACTCCGAGGTGTAAGGCGCTACTAACCCAGGCGAACACTCTGGAAGGAGCAGGAAGGAGCTAGGAGCTTCCAGCAACCACAGGGTAGCAGTTGCCTCCACATTGCTGGGATGAAACGTCCAATCAAGAACAGCTGGTGGGAGGAAAGTTTTCTGTTTTGTTTTGGCTTAAGGTCTCCAGGGAAGCTCCACGATGGCAGACTGAAACACACAGCAGACAGACAGGTATCTTGGCTCGGCAGAGCGAGATGGGGGAAAAGGGCCCTTGATGGACAGCTATATTCTTTTATTTTAAATGTTTTACTAATTTATTTGACAGAGAGAGAGAGAATGGGCGCGCCAGGGCCTCCAGCCACTGCAAATGAACTCCAGACACATGTGCCAACCTTGTGCATCTGTCTTACGTGGGTCCTGGGGAATTAAACCTGGGTCCTTTGGCTTTGCAGGAAAACACCTTAACCACTAAGCCATCCCTCCAGCCCTTGAGGACTATATTTTGACCCAAGATGGTAAAGAAGGTGCCCCCACTTCCTCCTTCTTCCTGGCTGGATGAATTTTCCTGTGGGCTGGCTGGTTTGGTGGGCTTTCTGGGACCTGCACAGTACTGGACTAACCGGCGCCCTCACCTTCAGCTGGTCACCTTTAAGCTGACCAGTCATGGACTCTGAATGAGTGGGCTTCCCCCATTCAATACATGGCCAGTTCCCATGGGGACTGGCCGATTTTCAAGCTCTGGATTCCCCTCCTCCCAAAAGAGTCTGTTCTCTCTGCTCTCTTTTCCTCTTCCTTTGAAATTTAAACCTTACTCTTTAAAATATTTTCAAGCCTTTTCATTCTTCATTTTTTTTATTTGATATGCAGAGAGAGACAGAGACAGAGAATGGGTGTGCCAGGGCCCCTCAGCCCTGTGAACAAACTCCAGACACGTGCGCCCCTTGAGTGCATGTGAGACATTACATGCTTGCGTCACTTTTGCGTCTGGCTAAACGTAGGACCTGGAGATTCAAACAGGCGTTCTTAGGCTTCACAGGCCAGGCGCCTTAACCGCAAAGCCGTCTCTCCAGCCCTCTTTTCATTCTTTAATTGGCAGAGGAAACAAACCCAGCACTCCTAGACAAGATCAACGGGACAGCACGGTACGAGCAGAGGCTGGACATCACCTCTGCCACAGCAGGCGGAAAATAGCAACAGGAGGTACTGGAGAGACGGCACGTGTGTCTGGAGTTCATTTGCAGTGGCAAGAGGCCTTGGCATGCCCACACATACACACACTCTATTCAAAATCTAAATAAAACTTTAAAAAAAAAATCAAAATTGGCCAGGTGTGAGTGACACACTTGGGAGGCCAAGGTAGGAGGTTCTGTGTGAGTGTGAGGCCAGCCTGGGACTACAGAGTGAGTTCCAGGTCAGCCTGGATTAGACTGAGACCCTACCTCAAAAAACCAAAAAAGAAAAAAAAATTTTTTTTAATTAACTAGAACATTTGGCTTCTTTGACTTACGGCATTTCCATTTAGTTCTTTGAAACCTCAGATATATGTTTTTTTGTTTTGTTTTGTTTTGTTTTATGTTTTGAGGTAGTGTCATACTCTAGCCCATGCTGTCATGAAACTCTAGCCATCCATCTAAGTCACGTGGACTTTTGTTTGCAGCAGCCAAAGGACGTGTGTGTGTGTATGTGTGTGTGTGTGTGTACGCATACATATGCATAATTAAAATTTTTTCTGAACTTTATTTATTAGAGATAGAGGGAGAGAGAGAATAAGAATGGGCACGCCAGAGCCTCCAGCCACTGCAAATGAACTCCAGGTGCACGTGCCACCACGTGCATCTGGCTTACATGGCACCTGAAGAATCAAACCTGGGTCCTTAGGCTTCACAGGAAATCTCCTTAACCGCTAAGCCATCTCTCCAGCCCCACAATTTTTTTAAAATTTAAAGTATTTCTTTAAAAAAGTGTTTCTAGCTGGGCGTGGTGGCGCACGCCTTTAATCCCAGCACTCGGGAGGCAGAGGTAGGAGGATCACTGTGAGCTCGAGGCCACTCTGAGACTCCATAGTGAATTCCAGATCAGCCTGGGCTAGAGCGAGACCCTACCTCAAAAACCAAAAAAAAAAAAAAAAAAAAAAAAAAAAAAAAAAAAAGTTTCTAAATACTCTCTAAATCCTTGGTTTTTATTTAAAAAGAGATAAAATTATATAAATATAATGTGTATTTCTGATTAGCAAAGGTCATTAAATATCCAGTTAAGACATATATACATACATATGTTTAATATTTTTCTTTCTTTTCATGTGTGTATTGTGCACACCACGGTCTCTTGCAGCTCCATATGAATACCAGATGCTTGCACCACTTTTCGTGTCTGGCTTGATGGGGATGCTGGGGAATTGAACCATGCGGGCACGATTTTCAGTCCCTCGGTGTTCTCTCTCCTTTGCCTCCCAGCCACCTTGCCTCCAGCACATCACAGCTCTCAGCCTGCCTTGACCGTGGCTCTTCTTCCTGGACCTGAACAGTTAGTTCCACCCTCTGCCACTTACACAGGGATGTTTAAAAAGATGGACAGTCTCAGGCTGGAGAGATGGCTTAGCAGTTAAGGTGCCTGCCTGCTAAGCCCAGGGAAACCTGGAATTCACTATGGAGTCTCAGGGTGGCCTTGAACTCATAGTGATCCTCCTACCTCTGCCTCCCGAGTGCTGGGATTAAAGGTGTGTGCCACCATGCCTGGCTCTAGTTTATATTAAAAAAATTTTTTTTAATTTATTTATTTGCAAGGAGAGAGCTAGAAGAGAGACTCACAGAATAAATGCACCAGGGCCTTCAGCCACTGCAAACAAACTGCAGATGTACATGCAACTTTGTGCTTCTGGCTTTATGTGGGTCCTGGGGAATCAAACCAGGGTTGTCAGGCTTTTGCAGCCAAGTGCCTTAACCACTGAGCCATGTCTCCAGCCCCAGACTAACTATTCTTTAATATGTTACATAATATTCACAATAAGATTTAACAGGGGCTAGAGAGATGGCTTAGCAGTTAAGTGCTGGCCTGTGAAGCCGAAGGACCCCGGTTCGAGGCTCAATTCCCCAGAACCAGGACGTAAGCCAGATGCACAAGGTGGATGGAGGTCAATGGATTCTGGATTAGTCCAGAATGTCTCCTGCTGGAAAGAAGCAGAGTGAGAGAGAGAATGGGTGTGCCAGGGCTTCCAGCCACTGCAAATGAACTCCAGATGCACGCGCCTCCTTGTGCATCTGGCTTACATGGGTACTGGGGAATCGAACCGAGGTCCTTTGGCTTTGCAGACAATCACCTTAACCGCTAAGCCATCTCTCCAGCCCCCTGCTGAACGTCATTTGCAGTCAACAACCTTTGAGCCATGCTGCTCCAAACCCAAGGAAGTAATTGTGATGATAGGATTCAGAAAGAGGGAGAGATTTGGGCTGAGTTGTCAGGGTTCCCTCAAATGTCCCAGGTGGTCCTCTCACCTGCTTCTAGGATGAGGGGGACAAAAATGGGGAAGAAAACGGGACTTTGTCTGGTCAGTGGGCATACAGGAATGGAGAGGATGAGGGAGGGTTTGATAGAATAAACATTTGTTCAGGTCCCACTTTAGGCGTTTCTCCTGGGGAGGGGGTGAAATAACCAGAGGCCGTCACAGAACAATAATATGAACGCGGTAAAGAGAAGATCCATTCAGTCATGACCTGCAATCACCAGAACTCCCACTTTCAGGCCTTGGCTCAGTGCTAGAGTGTGTACCTAACATACACTAGGCTTAGTCCTAAGCACTGCAAAAATAAAGGGCTGGAGAGATGGCTTCAATGTTAAGGCACTTGCCTACAAAGCCTAAGGACCCATGTTCAACTCCCCAGATCCCACGAAAGCCAGATGTACAAAGGATGCTGGATGAGTGAGGAAGGTGCTGTGTTGCTTTGCAGTCTTGCTGCCCAGCTTTCAAAGGAGAAATTGGGTGTTAACAAAATAAGAATAGATTCTTTTGTTGTTGTTTGTTTGTTTTTCAAGATAGGGTCTTGTTCTAGCCCAGGCTGACCTGGAATTCACTCTGTAGTCTCAGGTGGCCTTGATCTCACAGCGATCCTCCTACCTCTGGCTGCCGAGTGCTGGGATTAAAGGTGTGCGCCACCACACCTGGCCGAGAACAGGTTCTTTAATGAAAATGCTGTAAGCCCGACAGTCTCGGGAGAAACTGAATTTATAACAGCGGCCTTAAGGATGGCTCCAATTAGAAACACAGGAACACTTCACAAACTACTAGTGCCTGGGATCTTCAAATCGTTATCGTGTGGTGAGATTCTTCTCCTTCGCTCCTTCCCTCCTTTCTTGTTTTTCAAACTCTTCCAAGTGCTTGTAACACCGCAGGGCTGAGAAGTATTCATTGAAAATAAGATAACTGGGCTGGAGAGATGGCTTAGCGGTTAAACGCTTGCCTATGAAGCCTAAGGACCCCGGTTCGAGGCTCAATTCCCCAGGACCCACGTAAGCCAGATGCACAAGGGGGCCACACGCATCTGGAGTTCGTTTGCAGTGGCTGGAGGCCCTGGCATGCCCATTCCCTCTCTCTCTATCTGCCTCTTTCTCTCTCAGTCTGTCTGTCACTCTCAAATAAATAAATAAAAATAAACAAAAAAAATTAAAATAAAAAAAGAAAAAATAAGATAACTGTTAAAAAGAACACCCAGTAGAAAAACGGACAGAAGATGCTCTTGTCACCCACAAAGACCAAGCAACAACGGTAAACAGGGACATGAAAACCTGTTGACCCCAATGAATAATTAAAGGACGCTAAATAAAACAATCATGAGATAGCATTTCATGTATCAAATTGTCAACCTTTTTTCTTTTTTCCTAATGGAAGAATATTCCCAGGAATAACAAGGGTATGCTTATGCATGGGGATTTTTAAGGGGAGGAATGTAAGTTTCAAACGCTACTGTAATCTTTTCAGAAGCCAATTGGGCACACTCACCTTTTTTTCTTTTTTTTTCTTTTTTTTTTTTTTTTTTTTTTTTTTTTTTTGGTTTTTCGAGATAGAGTCTCACTCTAACCCAGGCTGACCTGGAATTCACTATGTAGTCTCAGGGTGGCCTCGAACTCACGGTGACCCTCCTACCTCTCCCTCCCGAGTGCTGGAATTGAAGGTGTGTGCCACCACACCTGGCCCTAAATGTTTTTTTTTAATTGATAAATTCATTCAACTGTAATCTACAGGATTTATCTCGTCCGATCACAGTAGATCAGAAAATATATTAAAACATTCCACAGTACTTTATATTTTCCTGCCTTTATGTAGCACTTGACAATTTTTTTTTTTTTGAGGTAGGGTCTAGCTCATAGCAACTTAAAATGCAGTATGTAGTCTCAGAGTGACCTCACACTCACAGCAACCCTGCTACCTCTGCCCCCCAGTACTGGGATTAACGGTCTGAGCTACCACGCCCAGATATATGCACCTTATCAATTTCATATTAAGATTCCAGGTAAGGGTGCACTGAGCTTACCCTACAGTTGTTCACCACAGCAGGAACAAAGAGCTAGAAATTTCTAGACATAAGACATTAAGAGTTTACTTCAATGAATTGTGGTATCACCATAAAACAGACGGCCACATAGCCACTGAGTGACATAGTGGATAATACTAACATAAAATAAAGAGTGTGCATGCTTCTATACTTAGGGAAGTATGCAATATTTTAGCAGTCAACACATCTGCCTAGAATAAAGGCAAGTATTTAAAGTTTTTACTTGTGTCTCTCTGGGTTTCTAGCATTTCTCTACCAAAGGTATATTTGGATTTATCAAAAGAAAAAAAAATCATTTTGATTTAAAGAATTTACTTCTCGGGCTGGAGAAATGGCTTAGCAATTAAGGCACTCTCCTGCAAAGCCAAAGGACCCAGGTTCGATTCC
Organism: Orientallactaga sibirica; assembly: GCA_036365145.1. Classification (NCBI taxonomy): domain Eukaryota; kingdom Metazoa; phylum Chordata; class Mammalia; order Rodentia; family Dipodidae; genus Orientallactaga; species Orientallactaga sibirica. The sequence goes on along the minus strand of JAEOAD010001894.1, from coordinate 2,536,804 downwards.
CCAGGATCCATGTAAGCCAGATGCACAAGGGGGCGCATGCGTCTGGAGTTCATTTACAGTGGCTAGAAGCCCTGGTGTGCCCATTCTCACTCTGTCTATCTCTCTTCTATCTCTATCTCTGTTTGCAAATAAATAAATAAAAATTTTTAAAAAAGAATTTATTTTCAGGGCAAAGTTGGCACTGTATTTTTTTTATTGAAAACTTCAATACATGAACATACTATAGTTTGGTCCTATTACCATCCCACTATCCTTTTTTAAAAAAATTATTTTTATTGTTTTTTATTTATTTTTGGAGAGAGAGAGACAGACAGAGGGAAAGGGAGAGAGAAATGGGCACGCCAGCAGTCTCTCAGCTGCTGTGAACGAAATCCAGATGTGTGCGCCCCCTTGTGGGCAAGTGCGGCATTGCGCCCTTGCATCACTTTGCATCTGGCTAAACGTGGGACCTGGGACATTGGAACCAGTGTTCTTAGGCTTAGCAGGCAGGCGCCTTAGCTGTTAAGCCATCTCTCCAGCCCTATCCTTTTTTTTTTTTTTTTTTTTTTTTTTTTTGGTTTTGCAAGGTAGGGTCTCACTCTGGTCCAGGCTGACCTGGAATTCACTATGTAGTCTCAGGGTGGCCTTGAACTCTCGGTGATCCTCCTACCTCTGCCTCCCGAGTGCTGGGATTAAAGGCGTGCGCCACCACACCCGTCGCCCTATCCCTTTTTTAAAAAAAAAAAAATTTATTTATACATTTGCGAGCAGAGAGAGAGAAAGAGTGGAGATAGAGAATGGGCATGCCAGGGCCTCTAGCCACTGCCAATGAACTCCAGATGCATGCACCCCCTTGTGCATCTGGCTTATGTGGGTCCTGGGGAATAGAACCTGGGTCCTTTGACTTGGCAGGCAAGCACCTTAACCACTAAGCCATCTCTCCAGCCCCCCACTATCCTTTTTTTTTTTTTTTTTTTGTCTCTTTCTCCTCCATCCTCATTCCACTGAGGACTCTTTAATAGGCAGTCCTTCCTCTGTTTAGTTGTCCCATTCTTTTTGTCCTCCTCAGTCCTCTATGTCAAAATGTTGAAGGGCTCAGAACCATGCTGGTCTCATGGGGGTATTGATAACCACTGTGGGTCGTGAATGTACCAGCCAGTTTAGGTCAGGTGGACAGTGCCTGTTGCAGTCAGCTTCACATTGCTGCGATGAACCTCCAGACCAGACCCAGTTTATGGGAGGAGGAAGGGAAGTATTTGAAGCTTACAGCTCCAGAGGAGGCTCCATAATGGCAAAAGAAGCTGGCCCCCTTTCACAGGTCCATGCAGAGGGAAATACCACCAGCAGCGACACAAGCAAGCCCACTCCAGGAAGCCCATCTCTCCAGCCCTGACCTGGATTCACTATGGAGTCTCAGGGTGGCCTCGAACTCATGGTGATCCTCTTGCCTCTGCCTCCCGAGTGCTGGGATTAAAGGCGCGCGCCATCATGCCTGGCTTAAAAAAAACTTTATTGACAACCTCCATACATATTCAAAATGCATCCTGATAATAACCTCCTCCCACCACCCTTCTTTGAGTTCCCCCACCCTATCACCCCTCTACTGAATTCCTTCTTTCCAACTAGTCCCTCTTCTAGGTTTTTAAATTATTTATTTGCAAGTAGAGGGAAGTAGAAGAGAGACAGACAGACTGACTGGCATGCCAGGGCCTCCAGCCATTGCAAATGAACTCCAGATGCATGTGTCACTTTGTGCATCTGGCTTTACGTGGGTACTAGGGAATCAAATCCAGATCATTAGGCTTTTCAGGCAAGAGCCTTAACAGCTGAGCCATCTCTCTAGCCCCATTCCTCTTCTATTTTGACGTCTTCATTTTTCCCCTTCATATTATACAGGTCCTGTGTGGGTAGTGTCAGCCACTGTGAGGTCATGAATGCCAAGGCCACTCTGTGTCTGGAAGACAGCATTCCAAATCACTCCTCCTCTTCCTTTGGCTCTTACGTTCTTTTTTTTTAAAATTATTTTAATTTTTATTCATTTATTTGAAAGTGAGAGAAAGGGGGTGGGGGGAGAGAGAGAGAGAATGGGCATGCCAGGGCCTTCAGCCACTGCAAACGAACTCCAGATGCATGTGCCACCTTGTGCATCTGGCTTACGTGAGTCCTGGGGAATCGAACCAGGGTCCTTTGGCTTTGCAGGCAAGCGCCTTAACCACTAAGCTACCTCTCCAGCCCGGCTCTTACATTCTTTCTACCACCTTTTCCACAATGGTCCCTGAGCCTTAGAGGCCCCTTCTTCATGCCTCCTGAATGAGGCAGTGGTGAATGGATGAACACATAACTGGTTCACTCTTATCTAGATTTAGTTAAGGTAGAAGAAGAATAAAACCTCCATGAATGCACTAATGCCAACTAGAAAAAAGCTGTTCTGTCCAGAAACTTCTTGGAGCACCATACAAGTGTCAGCAAGAGATGGCAAACACATTGCATTGGCTGTCCAGCAGCTAACGCAGACCTTGGCCATAGCAAGCTAAAAATCACTTGTACACGTTATGACTTGACAACTCCACAAGATGTGAAAGCAAACGCCTGCAGATGGGAAGCACATTTTGAAAATGAATTTCTTTTTGAGGCAAGCCCAATAGACTGGCCTTTTATTTATTTTATTTTACTTTGAGAGAGAGCAAGAGTGAGAGACAGAGAGAGAGAGAGAGAGAGAGAGAGAGAGAGAAGAAGTGGTATGCCAGGGCCTCCAGCCACTGCAATCAAACTCCAGATGAGTGCGCCCCCTTGTGTGCATGTGAGACCTTGCACTTGCCTCACCTTATGCGTCTGGCTTACATGGGACCTGGAGAGTCAAACATGGGTCCTTAGGTTTTGCCAGCAAGCGCCTTAACCATTGAGCCATCTCTCCAGCCCTTAACATGAAATTTTAAAGTAGGAGGGGCAAGATCAGAGAACAGTGTTCAGTTTACATGCCAGGCTGCTCACCTAACAATCTGGCTACTAGACCAGGCTTCTGCCATGTCTAATGAAGTAACTAATATGTGCCTGGTTACGGGTAAGCGTCCCAGAGCTGTAAATCCCCCACACACACACACACTCACACACACACTGACCTGTACTGTGTGCTGTCATTGGCTATTCTGAGGGTTTGTTGCTTGAGCCAGTTAGAATTTGTAGACAGGAATCTCTGGACTTTAAACTTCTGACTGGAACCAGGAATCCAAGAACAACTTGGGGCCAGCACAGAATGGCTGTTGTCTTTTTTTTTTTTTTTTAAGTAGGTTGCTATGATCCTGTAGAGTGACTGTTTTTTTTTTTTAATATTTTATTTTTTTAAATTTTTTTGGAGAGACAGAGAGAGAGAGAGGAAGACAGAGAATGGGCGCGCCAGCAGTGTCTCAGCTGCTGAGAATGAAATCCAGATGCGTGCACCCCCTTGTGGTCAAGTGCGGCATTGTGCCCTTGTGTGACTGTTTTTTTTTAAAAAAAAAAAAAATTATTTATTTATTTATTTGAGAGAGAGAGAAAGAGGCAGAGAGAAAGAGAATGGATGTGCCAGGGCCTCCAGCCACTGCAAATGAACTCCAGATGCATGTGCATCTGGCTTACATGGATCCTGGGGAATTGAACCAGGACACTTTGGCTTTGCAGACAAGTACCTTAACCGCTAAGCCATCTCTCCAGCCCCCACTGTTGTCTTAACTGGGGCTGCTGGTGACTTGGACACCCTTTCTTGACCTGGATGTAGCCCCTGTGGCTCTGAGTTTCGTCCCGTCCTTATTTGCTCCCGTCTCCCAATCTTTGACTCCCTGGGCAATGGGCTCTCCTCTTCTCAGGGGCGGTACACTGGCCAAATAGGCCTGCCCTTAGCCCCAAGCAGCATGTGGAGGAGAAGGTGGGCCTCAGTCAGGTCGGCCCAGCTGGTGTTTTTCTTCTGTGGAGTAGGCCCCTTTTTGTGACTAAGACCCTGGGAATTTGGGAGCCCGCTCAGCACTAACTGGAGCTGGGGCTCCCAGGAGCCCTCACCAGGCCAGGAGTGAATGCTCTTGGGTTTCTTACCTTGCCTCCCCTCTCCTTTCCCCTCCCCTACCCCTCCGTGGGTTCCTTTTGTCATTGCTAAATCCCCTCCAATCTTCCTTCCAAAAGCTGGCAGATCGAAGTGGAATTCAACACCCAAACACTCACACAAAGCCTGGGATTAATAGCGGGCTTTGTCTGGGCACAGATGTGCAGCAGCTTGGGAGGGGCACAGTTCTCCTGCCACTTGAGGCAGCCAGCCAGCGGGCTCCACAGTTAGGGGTGGGAGGGAGAGGAGGAGGAGGAGGAGGAACTGAGACATGGGTTCCCCTTCAGGGCACCACACCCCACTTCTCTGAGCTTGTGTGCTCTTCGAGTTCCAGCCATGTAGATGTTGCCTGCAAAGGTTCGCTGTGGCTTGGTCTGTCTTTATACAACCGTCCAACAAATTTCTGGACTCGATCCGGATCTTTCAAAGGCTGAACATTGAAACGGGCCCCAGCAGTCTTCAGGGGAATCCGGTGAGGCAGGCAAACTCAGCTGGTCACTGCCATGAGATTCGATTGTTAGACAGGGAATGTTCCTGAAGAGGCAGGCTTAATCTTAATGTCAAAGGATGTGCAGGACTGGGTGGGCAAAGAAAGGCATCCTTTTCAGGGGACCCCAGGAAGAGTCAGTGGGTTAGGAGAGGCCTGGAAAGCTTGACTATGTCCTTACAGTAACAGGAATCCACTAATGATCAGAGTAGGGCCTGGAGGAACCTGCGAGTGTAAGGAAAGCTATTCAGTTGTTGAAAAAGGTGAAGGACGCGGTAGCCAAGGAAACCAATGTGTATTACAGAGCCAGTTTATACCCAGTGCTCCCTGCCTCTCACAGAATCTTTTTCCCTGAGCCAGGCATAGTGGTGCACGCCTTTAATCCCAGCACTCAGGAGGCAGAGGTAGGAGTATCGCCGTGAGTTCAAGGCCACCCTGAGACTACATGGTGAATTCCAGGTCAGCCTGGGCTAGAGTGAAACCCTACCTCAAAAAATCAAAACACAACAAAAACAAATCTTTGTCCTGAACAATACATGATACTGGTGTTTTGCTGTTGTTTTTTGTTTTGTTTTCAGTGTTCTTGAGGTAGGTCTCACTGTAGCTCAGGCGGACCTGGATCTCACTGTGTGGCCCCAGGCTGGCCTTGAACTCACAGCAATGATCCTCCTACCTCTGCTGTGATTAAAGGTCTGTGCCACCATGCCCAGCTCATACTACTTTTTAACCTCATGATCATGAGGATTATACATTTCATCTCAAAACTTAGGGAAGAAATATCACATTCGTCTACTCCCGTGTCAGGCAGATAAAGCTCTATTTCCAACCAGAGAGCTGTTCAGAAAGGTGACAGTCAATTTCAGGGTGGGCATGGCACTTCCCCTTCCCTAAGGTGGTACAAATACTCAGACTCTGTAGCGCATCTTTTCTGAGGGGTTTGTTGACCCAAACAGAGTTTCTACTGACGGGAATACACTCCGAAACACCAGAGGAAGAAAAAGCAGGTAAGAACCTAGGAAGTGGGGCTGGAGAGACGGCTTAGCGGTTAAGCGCTTGCCTGTGAAGCCTAAGGACCTCGGTTTGACGCTTGATTCCCCAGGACCCACATAAGCCAGACGCACAAGGTGGCGCATGTGTCTGGAGTTCGTTTGCAGTGGCTGGAGGCCCTGGTGCACCCATTCTCTTTTTCTCTCACAAACAAACAAACAAATAAATAAAAAGAAACTAGGGAGTGAATGAATCCATGGATGATGATGAATGCTTGAAAAAGTGAAAGACGGTGATGCAAGTTGCGGGAAACGCTACAGTGCCAGGGTCTGAGGCAGACGCAGGGACGTTGTTCTTGCAGATGCTGAGATGTGCCAATGTGGGGGGGGGGTTGTTACTGGCCATTTTCCTTCTCTGAAGACAGTGAAACAGAGAAGGAAGATAACGTGTGGCAAACAGAGTGCACCCATTAGAGGTTAGTTAATATACCCAGCACTTGGGAGGCTAAGAAAGGACAATTGCTGTGAGTTCAAAGCCAGCCTGGGCTAGAGTGAGACCCTGCCTCAAAACAGGAGTGGGGAGAGAGCTCAGTGGTTAAAGGCACTTGCGTGCAAAGTCTGCCAGCCTGGGTTCAATTCCCAAGTCACCCACATAAGCTGCATGCAGAAAGTGGCACAAGTGTCTGGTGTTCATTTCCAGTGGCAAGAGGCCCTGCTGTGTCCATATGCATAGGTGCAAATAAATAAATAAAAATTAAATTAAAAAAAGTGAGTTAACACAGCCTTGAGCACTAGGTCCCTGGTTCTGTTATTCATACATTCGAATGCTGCTGCTGTCAGAGGACAAGCAGAGGACCATTGTTTCCAGGCTAGCTACTGGTGAAGACTGCGTGAGTAATAAAATATATCCAAACCCTCGTTGAGTCTTCCCAGTGCTTTCTTTGGTATTGGGAAATAACGTGCTTGAGTTGGGGTGTGGTGGTCAGAGGTGGTCCTGAAGATGTAGCAACTCAGCTGAGACTCAGAGATGAGACGAAGTGAGACATACTATGTAGAATCCTATGTTATCACAGGCACCTCACCTTTTTCTGGTATTCGCATTAATTACATTCACACCACTGAGACCGAACTATCAGACAGAAATGGCTGAAGTGAAGACATCTTACTTTCGGCTAGTGGTTTCAGTCCGTGATGGTGGGAAAGGCACAGTGGAGTTCCCAATAGTGGGGAGTTTGATCAAACACCCTTCAGACCGTGGCAGACCAGAAAGCTGAGCGCGTGAGGCGGGAAATGGTGCATTTACTCAAAGGCCCGTCCCTAGACATCTAGTTCTGACAGCAAGGTCGTATCCCTCAAAGGTTCCATAGCCTCCAAAACCAGCCCCATCAGAAGGGGAGGAAGCATCCAGAACATGGCTCAAACCACAACAGAGTTCAATAGAATACGAAATTAGAAGTGAGAAGCGTCGATGCAAAGGTTCTACAGAGAGGAAAACAAGGCTGTCCCAGGAGGTGGGAGCACATGGAAAAGGTGAGCCTGGGGGGGAAGTCCGGCCAGGGAAGAAACTGAACGATTGGTTGGAGAGTAACACGGTTCCCTGATGCACGCGTACAATATTGAAATGTTGGGAACGGGTCTGGGAAGGAGGCTCAGCGGTTAAAAGTGCTTGCTTGAAATGTTGGAAGTCTTGAAATTGGAAATCAAAGACAACGTCATTCACACAGCCATTAAAATTAAGAAATACCCTAGTTTACTAATAAAATATTCACAAAATTGATATGAGGAAATCTATAAGGTGACAGGAAAGAGATCTAAGTGGAGCCATGTCCAAATTAAGAAAAACCCTAAGTGGAGAGACAGGCTATGTCCATGGATACTAAGAAAATATCTAACAAAATTGTCCATGGATAGGAAGAGAAAAGATCTAAGTGGAGAGATGGGCCATGTCCATGGATAGGAAGAGAAAAGATCTAAGTGGAGAGACCCTCCCCCCAAAGATGATGGCGCACGCCTTTCATCCCAGCACTGGGGAAGCAGAAGTAGGAGGATCGCTGTGAGTTCGAGGCCACCCTGAGACTACATAGTGAATTCCAGGTCAGCCTGGGCCAGAGCGAGACCCTCCCCCCAAAGATGATATTGAAAGTCTAAGTGATCTTGGATTTGGTAAAGTCTATTTAGATTCAACATTGAACATGGGACTCATGAAAGAAAAACCTAGTGTGACTTTGACAAAATAAAAATTGAAAAAAAAACCTGCTCTGCAAAAGATATAGTTAAGAGAATAAAAAGACAAGCCACAAATAGTGAGTAAATCGTTGTAAACGACATATCTGAGAAAGGACTGGAATGCCAATCATTCAGAATACCCCAGCAGGAGAAAACAAACAGTTCAATTAAAAATGGGCAAAGAGGGCCGGGCGTGGTGGCACACGCCTTTAACTTGGGAGGCAGAGGTAGGAGGATTGCCGTGAGTTCGAGGCCACCCTGAGACTACATAGTGAATTCCAGGTCAGCCTGGGCCAGAGCGAGACCCTACCTCAAAAAAAAAAAAAAAAAAAAAAAAAAAAAAAAAAAAAAAGGGCAAAGATGGGGTTGGAGGAGATGGCTCAGTGGTTATGGTGTTTGCCTGCAAAGCCAAAGGACCTCGGTTCAATTCCCTATTACCCATGTAAGCCAGATGCACAAGGTGGCGCATGCATCTGGAGTTTGTTTGTAGTGGCTGGAGGCCCTGGCATGCCCACTCTCTCCCTTTCTCTCTTATTCTTTCTCTACCTGTTTCTCTCTCAAATAAATATATTTTTTAAATGGGCAAAGATGGGCTACGGAGGTGACTCAGGGGTTAGGTGCTCTTGCTGCTTAAGCATAAGGACCAGAGACCAGCAACTCTCCAGAACCCAGGTTACAAACAAACCAACAATACAAAACCTGGGCACGGCCAGGCACGCCTGTAACTACAGTGCGGCCGGGCTCAGAGATCACAGAACTGATGGGGATCGCAGACCCATGGCAGCTCCAGGTTGAGGAAGACACCCCGTGAAGAAGCACACAACTGGGTGATAGAGAGCACCCAAAGTTCTCTGTCCTTCACACGCACACGCGTGGGGCACATGCATCTGCACACACTTGCATACATTACACATCACATACTGCACACCGCACACCATAATTACACACGGACTGTAAACACACATGCAAAAAAATGGGTACAGATCTGAACCAACACCACAAACACGCAGATGACAAGCAAATGTGTGAAATGATGCTCGACTTAATCTTTCATTAAGAAATTGCGAATTAGGGCTGGAGAGATGGCTTAGCGGTTAAGGCACTTGCTTGCAAAGCCAAAGGAGCCCAGTTCAACTCTCCAGGACCCACGTAAGCCAGATGCGTAAGGGGGTGCATGCACCTGGAGTTCGTTTACAGTGGTTAGAGGTCCTGGCATGCCCATTCTCTCTCTCTTTCTCTCTCTCAAATAAATAAATAAAATATATTTTTAAAAAAAGAAACTGCAAATTACTTAATATCAAGCTACCACTACCCACACTTGTCAGAATGGCTGAAATCCAAATCAGTGAGGCCAAATGTGGACATACAGTCCACACAGATAATGGCACATTATTCAGGGCTAAAGGCCATCAGGCTACAAAAAGACGCGGAGGAAACATAAATGTGATGGAAACCAGTATGAGATCAGACAGCATGCAGCATATGCCATCTGGAGAAGATCAAACTAGGGAGACAGTAAAACGATGAGGAATTCCTGGCTTCTAGGATGGGGTGAGGAATGAGCACGTGAACAATGGAAATTTTCAGGGTACTGAAACTATTCTGTATGGCACAGCAATGGTGGACACGTGTCATGACATTTGTCGAATGAGGCTGGGGGTGTGTATCCCCAATTGCAGCATCTGAAAGGCTGAAGCAGAAGAATCGTGAGTTCGAGGCCAGCCTGGGCTATATAACCAGACCCTGTTTCGAACTAAAACAAAACAACAAGAAACCCATAGACTATAACGTGCTACATCAGCACTAAACTGTGAAGAGTAAATAATGAATCAATATCAGCTCACCGGGCTGGAGAGATGGCTCGGCGGTTAAAGCGCTTACCTGCAAAGCCAAAGGACCCAGGTTCAATTCCCCAGGACCCACATAAGCCAGATGCACAAAGTGGCTCATACATCTGGAGTTCGTTTGCAGTGGCTGGAAGCCCTGGTGTACCCTTTCTCTCCCTCTCTTTCTCTGCCTCTTTCCCTCTCTCAAATAAATAAATAAAATAAACTATTTTAAAACATATCAGCTCACCAATTGTAACAAACATAACACACTGAGGCAGAATGTTAATAATAGAAGATACATGGTGGAGAAAGAAGAGAGGTTCTATGGCAATTCTCTATTCATTGTGTGGGTGATGTACAATCCAAGCCAGGGTGGCTTGCACACTAAGTGTTCTATTGCTGAGGCAGGTATAGGCATAATGCATCCATTTAGCCAGACAAAAGCGGTAGTTTCCCCCCCCCAAAATGATATTCTTGACACATAAAATATATTTACATATTTGCTAAAAAAAAAAAAAAAAAGAGTATGGTGGTGAGGGTGGGGGTCAAGATGGCTCCAGGGATTTGATGTTAGGTGGGTTGTGGTGCCACCCTTGCCATGGGAAGCTGAGTTGGATGAACCAGTGAGATCGGTTGAATGAAAGCCAATGAAACAGCCAGGCATGGTGGCTTACGCCTAAAATGTCAACACCCGAGAGGCTGAGGCTGGACGATCAGTGTGGGTTCCAGACCAGCTTGGGCTACCGTGTGAGATGGTGTCTAAAATACACACACGCACGCACGCACACACCCCAGAAAACAAAGAAAGGGACTGGAAAGGGAGGGAAGGAGGAGGAGGGAAGGAAGGTGTAGGCTCCGGTCTCTCATGGACTGCAGGGATCCGGTGGGAACCACTCTGTCCCGTGAAGTCCTCCCTTGACCACTAGCTCTCCCCAGCGACCATGCTGCAGGGGCCTTGGCAGGTCACAGGATCAATGAGGACCAGAAAACGATTCCCTCATTCTCTACTGAGCTGGGGCCTGAGCCTGCAGGGATCGTGTCCAAGGTTTCTACTTGGTGGCATCTCTGCCCGCACCTTCCTGGTGCCATGGGCTTCACTGTCCTTCTGCTAGATGCTTCTCCACACAGTCTACTTGCCCAAGGACCTAACACCCACTCACCAGCCCTGCCAGCCAGCATGGCAGCCTCTATGCCTGAAATGTGCTTCCACAGCTGCATCCGGTTGCGTACTATTGAGAGCTGCTCGGGAGCTGGACAGATGGCTTAGCGATTAAGGCGCTTGCCTGAAAAGTCAAAGGACCTCAGTTCAATTCCCCAGGACCCACATTAGCCAGATGCACAAAGTGGTGCATGCGTCTGGAGTTCGTTTGCAGTGGCTGGAGGTCCTGGTGCATTCTCTCAAATAAATAAATAAATAAAAGTTTTTAAAATATTTTATTTGTTTGACAGAAAAAGAAGGAGGGGGAGAGAGGGGGAGAGAGGGGGGAGAGAGAAGGAGCATGCCAGGGCCTCCAGCTACTGCAAACGAACTCCAGACGCATGCGCCACTTTGTGCATCTGGCTAATGTGGGTCCTGGGGAATCGACCCTGAGTCCTTTGGCTTTGCAGGCAAATACCTTAACCGCTAAGCCATCTCTCCAGCACCCCCTCTTTTTTTTTTTTTTTAAGAGTTGCTCACAGCAACTTGGAAACAGAAGAGGACCACTTCTACTCAAGGGATCTCGTAACCAGGGAGTTGGACAGCTCCGCACGAGGAAGCCAGGCGCGCAGAGGGTAGCACCCTTCGTGTATTCTACCACTGAGCACCCCACCGTGAATCTTTGTGTGACTCAGAGGCGCTCAGCACTCCGTGAACCAAATCCTGGAAACACTCAGCCCTATCAGGCCCAAAGACCAGCCCCTCCCCCCACAATCCCTCTAAACTAAGACCTTGCCATGTAGAGCAGACGGTGCCACCCAACGTCCCTGGTTACTCCCTCCCACTGCTCCGTGGCAGCAAAGCTTACTTCAAGTAGGAATGCAGAACTGGAGAGGGGGGTGACTGAGAAGCAGAAGGGGACAGAGATGAGACAGGGGTGTCCATACCAGCAAAGGGGTAGGGTAGAGAAGTCACGGTCTGTGTCACAGTGAGTACCAGCTCCTGGGCTGGGTATCTATAACAGCTCTGTGCAGGAGGCAGGCAGTGGCTGCCACATAGCTGGGACACTTCCATTCCCTCAACCAGGATGGGTATGTCTGGGACAGAAAAGATAGAATCTAATCTCCCAATGGCTTCAGTTCCCACTGACTTTTGTTGAAAACTCCAAAAGAATGTGTAACTCCTATTCATGGTCTTTTCATCACTAAATTTCTAGCCTGGCGTGGTGGTGCACGCCTTTAATCCCAGCACTCGGGAGGCAGAGATAGGAGGATCGCTGTGAGTTCGAGGCCACCTTGAGACTACATAGTGAATTCCAGGTCAGCCTGGGCTAGAATAAAACCCTACTTCAAAACACCAAAAAAAAAAAAAAAGAGAGAGAGAGAGAGAGATCCCATAATTAGATTTCCAGTCTCTCCAAACACCTCCAAGTCCTTTACTTGGTGGGCTTGGGTGCCCCTCTGCCTCTGAGCCTCCCCACTGCTTCCCCTTCTGGAATTGCCCCAAGAATGAAGAAACCAAGAAGCAGCCTACACCGTCCAGCTATACACACATGTCCAAGATTGTCCTCATTGCCTGACCCTCTCCAAAGGCAGCAGGCGACATTGCACAAAGAGCACATGCCATACCGCGCCGTGCAACACCGTGCCAGAGTGTCCAGCCACCCGGCAGTATCTCCAGGCGTTCCGTTGAATCTTTTCTTAGAGGTGCTGACTCCTCAGCTAACACACAGGACCAGCGCCTCACCCTTTCCACTCTACTTGACCAGAGAAGAACACTGAAAAACAAGTGTGCTTGACCCCAACGAGGGAAGGGACCAACTGCCAGTGTTGAGAGATTCCCCCAGCCCACCACCGCTCCTCCTCTCTGCCTTTCTCCAGTCTGAGCTCTGCAGCCACTTCTTGTCAGTACTGAACAATAGGCGTTGCTAGCAGCTGACAGCTTGGCCCAGCCTGGGGGAGGGGACCTGCGGGGCTGGTGGGGCTGAGACAGCCAGCTGCTACTGAAGAGGTTCCCTGGCTCCAAGGACAATGCCAGCATGTGTTGCTTCCCGGAGGCCTTGAAAGCTGGCACCTTAGGGCAGCGAAACAGCCTCTTAAGCAGCAGCTTTTTGCAAAATCCTGCACCCCCACCACCCAGAGATGCAGGTGGGAGCCCTCTCCCCCCTCTGTCCTCACACTATGATTCCAACCTCAGCAAGAGAGAACTGGCCTGTCCTGCCTTCCTTTGTCCCCAGACTCTGAGAAGGGAAGTGATTGGTCACATAGCCAGGGCTTAGTCTGTGGAGCCTGGCTTCCTGAAAAACTTTCCCAACTCCTGGCTGGTAGCTAGCTCCACTGGCCATCTCCCTCCTTTTGTTCCGTAGGGCAATGCTGGAGGGACCCACACCCCCAGTAAGAACAGACGTGGTTGCTTACATTAGAACAGTCTGACCCCTCACCTTGTTTAGCTTCCATGCTGACAAGGGTGTACTATATCGAACAGGTCCCAAGAGAGAGCCCTGTGCAGCAGAGCCTGTGGGCCCAGCTACTCGGGAGACTGAGACAGAGGGATTTCCTAAATTCAGGTGTCTGAAACCAGCTTGGATGACAGACTGCCTCAAAAACAAACACACAAGGGCTGAGGAGATGACTTAGCGGTTAAGGCTTTTGCCTGCGAAGCCTAAGAACTCACGTTTGAATCTCTAGGTCCCACATAGCCAGACTCACAGTGACGCAAGCATGCAATGTCGCACATGTGCACATGTGGGCGCGTGCATCTGGAGATGGTCCACAGCGGCTGAAGGCCCTGGTGTGCCCATTCTCCCCCTCCCCTCTCTTTCTTTGCCTCTTTCTCTTGCTCACTCTCAAAATAAATTAGAAAGCCACACAAAAATTAGAACTGGTGTTATGGTATGACTCAATGCTGGAGCATTTACTTGAGAGGAAAAAGAGAGGAGAGGGAGAAAGGAAGAGAGGGAAGGGGGGAAGGAGTAGAGAGGGGCGCAGAGGGGAAAGGGAGAGAGGGAGGAGAGACAGACCCCAGGATACAATCTTAGCTCTGCCACTTGCCAGCTGTATGACTGAATTTTTCGGAGTCTAGAATCCCACCTCTGTAAAGCAGGGGAGGACCTTAGCTGGTAGAAGAGATGAGCATTTTTCAGGCCATGTGGATGCTGATATGTGGTAACCCATTCCATCTTTTTGAAAGATAATTAATTTATTTATTTGAGAGGGAGGAAAAGAGAGAGAGAGAATGGGTGCATCAGGAACTCAAGCCACTGCAAACGAACTCCAGAACGCATGTGCCAACTTGTGCTTCTGGCTTACATGGGTCCTGGGGAATCAAACCTTGGTCCTTTGGCTTTGCAGGCAAGTGCCTTATCTGCCAGGCCATCTCTCCAGAACCCCCGCCCCCATTCCATCTTTTTATAATAATAGTTTTATGTATTTGCAAGCAGAGAAAGAGACAAGACAGAAACAAGAGAGAATGGGTATGCCAGGGCCTCTAGCCAGTTGCAAATGAACTCTAGATGCATGCGCCCCTTTGTACATCTGGCTTTACGTGAGTACTGGGGAATTGAACTCAGGTTGTTAGGCTTTTCAGGGAAGTGCTTAACCACTGAGCCATTAATTTCTCCAGCCCCATAACCCATTTCTCCTAATGCAGCAATGATTCTATTCCAAAAGAAACAAAAAGGGGCTGGAGGGATGGTTTAGCAGTCAAGGCGTTTGCCTGCAAAAGCCAAAGGACCCAGGTTCAACTCCCCAGGACCCACATTAGCCAGATGCACAAGGAAGTGCACACATCTGGAGTTCATTTGCAATGGCTAGAGGCCCTGGTGCACTCATTCTCTCTCTCTCCCTCTTTCTCTGTCAAATAAATAAATAAATTATAAAAAGTAAAATATTTTTTTAAAAAGAAACAAAAAGGTGTTAAAAGCCAAGAGGAGCTGGGCGTGGTGGTGCACGCCTTTAATCCCAGCACTCGGGAGGCAGAGGTAGGAGGATCGCTGAGAGTTCGAGGCCACCCTGAGACTACATAGTTAATTCCAGGTCAGCCTGGACCAAAGTGAAACCCTACCTCGAAAAACCAAAAAAAAAAAAAGCCAAGAGAAAAGAGGTGATGCGGACGCAGATTCCATAGTCACACACGCTGACCACCATGAATACGAGCATGGTATTAGAAAAGCATGCTGCCTCCTACAAATGTGCCCTCAGCGCTACAGTGCCCCAATATTTCACTAAAACTCCATTCAAAACACAAACCCAAGAGTGACCTGGGCTTTTAGCTTTGTCATGTTAGCTATAAGCCATGGACATCACTAAGTAACCCAGACTGGCCTTGAACATGTGGCAGTACTATCTCAGCCTCCTGAGTTCTAGGAAACACGGTTGGAATTGGTAAGTGTCCTAGAACTGTTCTAAACACTTCTCATGTACCAACTCATTAATCCCCAGCATTCCATGTGATGGGACTGAGTGGCTGGTTCAAGATGGCACCAAAGGGCACAGGCTGTAAAGTGAGGGAGCCGGGTGCAGCCCGTCTCAGATGGCTCGCTTGCAGAGCCGTGAATGCCGTGTCTGGGAACACTGTTGTCATCTCTCCTCTTTGTACAACCATGAAACAGGCCCTTGTGAGCAGACGACCCCACTCTAAGGCCTTTCATAGGCCTTGAGCCCTCTAGAGATGTCCCTCCTGTGTGGCTCTCCAGAGATGTGTGTCTTCAGTCAGTGTGGTGGTGTGATTCAGGCGTCCCCCATAAGTTGAGGTGTTCTGAATGCTAGGTTCCCAGCTGAAGGAGATTTGGGAATTAGCGCCTCCTGGAGGCAGTGTGTTGTTGGGGGCGGGCTTATGGGTGTTATAGCCAGTTTCCCCTTGCCAGTGTCTGGTACACTCTCCTGTTACTGCTGTCCATCTGATGTTGGCCAAAAGGTGATGTCCTCTCTCTGCTCATGCCATCATTTCCCCCTGCTATCATGGAGCTTCCCCTTGAGTCTGTAAGCCAAAATAAACCTTTTTTTTTTTTTCCCCCCACAAGCTGCTCTTGGTCAAGTGTTTTCTGCCAGCAATGTGAACCTGACTGCATTAGTAAAGTTGTTATCAGAGGAGTGGGATTGTTGCTGCTTAAAACCTGACCATGTGGCTTTGGCCTTTTGGAGCTGATTTTCAAGAGGAATATAGAAGTGGAAGGATTTGAAATCTTGTGCTAAGAAACGCCTTGCAGTGCTGTCAGTACAGCTTGATGGACTATTCTGGTCAGAGTTGAAAGACATGAATGCAGTGAGAACTATGGAGTGTGAGGTTTGGTTTATGAGAGTGAGAAAGAGCTTTACCTGAACTGGGCTAGAAGCAGTTTGTGTGAGAGACTTGCTGTTATGCCTGTGTCCTGAGGACTTGTGCAGGGCTACATTGCATAGAAATGGACTGGTGTGAGTAGAGGGATATGGCACAGAAAAAATGAAATCTTTGGGCTAAACCTGCTGCCCGTTCACCTGCAATTGGGCCAGCTGACCTGCACTGGGGCAACAGGAAGAATGTAGACTCTTTTGAAGGGGCCTGAGTGCTCAAGCAGTGTCCTGTTCTTCTAAGTCTGGTTTATTCCTCCCTGGATAACAAATTGGCACCCTACCTGGTATTATGGAGTATAAGAAATGCAGAAAAGAGAGGGTCATTGAGTTTGCAACACAGTCTTGTGTTTTGGAAAGGGCCATGGCAGTGTGAAGCAGGCTTGCTGGATGCCTGCATAACCCGATGGAGCCATGGATTGCAGTGGAGACCAGGTAGGGATGCCGGGACCATGAGACAACTGCTATGGAGAGCTGCCAGTCCCAGATGAAGTTTTCCAGGACCGTGAGTAGCCTAGCTGGAGGGGCGGAATTGGAACTCCAGAGACTTGTTGCTGGTTAGAATTATCAGACTTGGAGATGTGTCATTGACTAGAGTTGTTGGACTTGGAGCTACAGAGTTTGATGTTTGCCCTGGTTGTTTTAAATCTTGTATTGCTTGAGTATTTCCTATGCCCAATGCCATCTTTTGCAGTAAGAATGTTTATTCTGTGCCACTATGGTTTGTTTGGGGGGGATTTTGGGGGGTATTATGGTTCAGTTAAAAGACATTGGAGTATTGGGGATATTTGAACATCATTGGAATTGATGAAAACTATGGGGACTTTTAAGGTTGGATGAATGCATTGCATTTTACATCATGGATGGTTTATCAGCTTATGGGGGCAGGGGCAGAATGTGGTGGTTTGATTCGGGTGTCCCCCATAAACTCAGGTGTTCTGAATGCTAGGTTCCCAGCTGATGGAGATTTGGGAATTAACACCTCCTGGAGGCAGTGCATTGTTGGGGGCAGGCTTATGGGTATTATAGCCAGTGTCCCCTTTGCCAGTGTTTGGCACACTCTCCTGTTGCTGTTGTCCACCTGATGTTGTCCAAAAGGTGATGTCCACTCTCTGCTCATGCCATCATTTTCCCCTGCCATCACTGAGCTTCCCCTCGAGTCTGTAAACCAAAATAAACCCTCCCCATGCCCCCACAGGCTGCTCTTGGTCAGGTGTTTTCTGCCAGCAGTGTGAACCTGACTGCAACAGTGGGTGAGAGCCTTGAGCCATCTCATCTGTGTTCACTCACTGTCTTAAAGATTGTGTGTGGATCACGAATGTCAGGGTTTGGGCAACTTTTTCTATAAAAAGCCAAATAGCAAGACTTTTGGAGTATGACTTAAGGCCTCTGGTCTCCATTGCACCTGCTCAGCCCTGCAGTGGTGACAGACAGCAACCACAAGTGACACACAGACAAGCAAGTGTGACCATGTTCCAGGGTCACTTTCCTTACAAAAAGAGGCAGTAGATAACATTTGGTTGGTAGGCTATGGCATGCAAAGCTCTGGAAACAATGACCATCCCAGGTCTCTGCGCTTAAGAACTGGAGAGGGGAATGGAGAGATGGCTTCGCGGTTAAGGCGCTTGCCTGCAAAGCCAAAGGACCCAGGTTCCATTCCCCAACACCCACGTAAGCCAGATGCACAAGGAGGTGCTTGTGTCAGAAGTTCACGTGCAGCGGCTGAAGGCCCTGGTGTGC
Organism: Orientallactaga sibirica; assembly: GCA_036365145.1. Classification (NCBI taxonomy): domain Eukaryota; kingdom Metazoa; phylum Chordata; class Mammalia; order Rodentia; family Dipodidae; genus Orientallactaga; species Orientallactaga sibirica. The sequence continues at coordinate 2,519,020 of JAEOAD010001894.1, read as the reverse complement.
TCATTCTCTGTCTGCCTCTCTCTCTCTCTCTCTCTCTGAAATAAAGTAAAAAAAAAAAAAAAAATGAGCCAGAGAGGGTCATAGCGGACACCCAATCTAAAGCTAGGCAAGACTCTGAGCAAGACCATGGCTCTGCTAAGGGCATTTGTAAAGTGTTGAGCCCAGAGGAAGAGGTCGGTGTCATGGACAAGCATTTGAGCTTGGCCTTGAAGTAAAGGTCAGTCTGCAGCAGAAGCGGGTAGAAGCAAGGGCCCAGGCAGGGTGCCGGTGTGCACAGGAGCTGGGCACGGGGCAGGAGGCGAGCACGGGCTGAAACCCTGGAACAGACGAGGTGATGCCAAGCACCCTTCCTCTTTCTGCATTGTACCACATGCCAGGAACAGCCTTAGATACAGCTGTTGCTTTAACAAAACATTCCTACTTGGCACTTTTATTGTCCTGCCAACCTTTTCAAAGGGCTTTAGGGACTCTGGTTGGCCTCGTCCTCGTATCCAAGTGAATCACTAAAACGCAGATGCTCATAATCTGGTATGAACCACTCCGGGCAAGACCGTGGCTCTCAGCTACCTCGAGAGGTCTCCACTGGACCACCTGTGCATCTGCCCTGTGGTACTTTGCCAGGGCTGTCATGGTGAAGAACCCAACCCAGGTAGCTTCAACTACAGAAACTGTCTTTTTCCAGAGGCTGGAAGTCCAAGATGGGGGGTGTGAGCAGGGTGGGGTCTTCACGGCTTGCCGGCCGCCTCCGGCCCTCCTTGACTCGCAGAGCTCCATCTTCACGTGGCCTCTCCGAGTGCACGGCTGTCCCCGTCGACACGTCTCGTGGGGAGGACGAGTCATACTCGATTAGGGCCTCAATGAGTAACTTCATTTTAACTCCTTTACCTGGGCCAATTTCCTGTTGTTGAGTCACCTTCTGATGGAACCTAACCTTTTTGGGTGACACAACTCAATTTACAGCCCTTCCTCCACTCCCCGACTCTCAATGTAGTTCGCATTTCCCAGTGTCCTTTTCTTCTCTCTTTTTGTTTAAGGCAGGGTCTTACTTTAGTTCAGGCTGACCTGGAACTCACTGTGTGGCCCAGGCTGACCTCAGATTTACAGTGATCCTCCCACCTCGGCCTCTCAAGTGCTGGGATTGAAGGTGTGAGCCACTATGCCCACTTTTTTTTTTTTTGCATATAGTACACGCACATGTATACAGATGTGTGTGACATGTGCGCATGCCTCAGGGGCCAGAGCAGAATGTTCAGTGTCTTCTTTTACTGTTAAGTTCATCCTGTTCATACTGCTAAGTTTTCCTGAGACGGTCCCTCCCTGAACCCCAGAGCTGCCATCTTTGGTCAGACTGGCTGAGCAGTGGGCCTTTGCAATTCTCCAGTCTGTTTCCTGGGTTAGAGGTGTGTGTGGCCATGCCCAGCTTTTCATATGAGTGATGGGAATCAACTCAGGGTGAATCAGGCACTAATGCTTATGTAGCAAGCACTCTTACTCTCTGAGCCAATCTCCTCCTCCCAGTTCTTTTTTGTTTTTGTTTTTGTTTTTTTTCCTGAGGTAGGGTCTTGATCTAGCCCAGGCTGACCTGGAATTCACTATGTAGTCTCGGGGAAGCCCCAAATTCACGGTGATCCTATCTCTGCCTCCGGAATGCTGATTAAAGGCATGCACCACCATGCCCGGCTCCTTCCCAATTATTTCATATCCACCTCTGTCCCTTCATTGACTGCCAAGTGTCCCAACCTGCCCCCGCAACACACCATAAAGATGGCTAGGAGGTTGACACTGTATCATCAGTGGCACTTGGATAACATGCAGGCATCACGTGAACCCCTGGGTTTTCATCATGTTAACTAGCATCAGAGATGGTATTTAAGACCTGTGACACAGGTCAACTGTGGTAAACATACAGGAGGGCAGAGAGCATGTAGCACTGGTACAGGAAGTAGAATAAGGGAAAGGATGATGTCAGAGGGGACCAAAAAAAAAAAAACAAAAACAAAAAGCTGGAACTGGGAGACAAGCCTCGTGTGTGGGCAGCTGGTTCCAGCGTGGGGGGAGGAGGGTGAGACTGCCTTGCGGGGAGGGGGCAGGCTCCACGGAGGGCAGAGTGACACGTGCGACACGGGAGACGGCAGATTCTGAGAGATACACAAGTCGGGAGCTTGGAGAGTGACCAGGGCTGGCAACGAGTTTTCTGAGTCCAGAGCGTGGGAGACTGACTGCCTCAGGAAAGCCAAAGGTAGACCGGGTGCAGGCCTGGGGAAAAGGATGTCTGGAAAGAGCCGGGTCACAGAAATGAGAAAAAGGTCGAGAAGGGTCCCAGAGGCCCGGGGAGAACTGAGAGAGCGAGGAGGTTCGGGGGGCTCAGGAGCACGAGTGAGCTGTGGTGTGGAGAAGACGAGGAAACACGAGCTGCCTAAACTCCAGACAGGAGAAGATACGAACACGTCTCATCTGTGAGCGGTTTATTGTATAATATAAAACTACAAAAGACTGCTCATTTTCATGTACAGTTAATCTGCCCAATAGTTTAGATTACAGCCCAAACCTACATTGAACACAGCCCTCTGGGTTCCGATGTGACGTCTGTTATATTGCATAGAAAAGGCACAGCTCTCAGGTCTGTGGGGAAAGGTCACACCTCTGTTTTGACAAACCCATGCACCAAACATGTATGTACATCTTTTTGCAACATCTTGTTTGTACACTTTTCTTCCAAACAGTATCCCCAAAAGAAGTCCACGATTTTTATTGGCTTTGTCTGCAAGAGCATTTGATCCTGGCTTTTTGTCAAGAACCACGTAGACTTATTCTTGGAAACAATTGTACACAGGCAGGATTCCCACACACTCCACTGCCCAGGTGCGGAGCAGGTACAGAAGTTAACCATTTACAGCTAGGACAAGTCAAATACGCTCTTCCCAGTATTTTCAGAAAATGTATAAAGATCAATTTCTAAAAGCAAAGTTTTGAAATTAAGACAATTCATATACAATCGCTGCACAAAGTAGAGTCTCTTTTTCCTTTTTTTTTTTTTTTTTTTAATATCTGTCAGTGAAGAAGGCTGTCCTTGCGGTATTCGTAATTCACCGTTTACTGCAAAGGTGGTTAATAATAAATTTAAGCTTTAAAAATGATCTGTAAGTTGATACTTTGGCTCTTTGGAGCTTATTTATGAAGAAATTTTCCTTGACTGACCTCAGGGTCGTTGGGGCACTCCAAGGGGCTATGGCAATAAAAAGCTCAGTTGATAAAGACACCCAGGAGGTTTGGGAGGTGTGGCCATTTCTCACCCTTTGGTATGAAAAGTGGGTGCCCGTGTAATTGCCCCTTCTGTCATCAAGCAAAAGTGCTACTAAGAAAACATTTAAAAATATCAACCCTTTGATGTTAGATTTTCTTAAAAATTTGGAGGTATTAAAACATTCCTTTGTCCATACCGTTTGCATATTTCAAATAGACCCATATTAGAGATTAAGAGTAAAAATGGATGGGGACTGTGCATTCAATGAGAAGACGGGAGGGTCTGGCTTGGACCCCCCTTTTAATACAGATTTACATTCCTACAAGAAATACATTCCTACCATACATTCTGCATGTTACCACCCAGATGTTAGAGCTCCACAGTAAAATAAATATATTTACACAGAAAAAAAATGAATAAATAACTTATGGGGGAAAAACCACTTCAAATTCCAAGCTCTTAGGATTCTGCTCTCACCTTGTCACTTCATTGCACATCACTGTCAGTAACTCCTGCCCAGCGCAGACCTGCCCGGCATGTCCTTCTCATAAAAGGCACCTCGAGCTGTCTGCCTGACTCTGGATGCCACCTTGGCCAAGACAAGGGTCTGCTGCCAGGAGGCAGCTGAAAACCCATCCCACACTCGAATTGGAAATTGGGAGGTCCTGTGCTGGCTCCTGCCCTTCCCTGATGGGACGGCAAGGCCCCCAAGATAAACAGGACACAAGGCCAGTCCGGACTCTTGATGGCTTGGCCGTGTCTGAAAACTGGCCATGAGTTTCCCATGTCTGTCTGGTTAGACTTCGAACAAGGATTCACAGCAAGGACGTGAGTGACAAAGCACTTGCCGGCTGCTGTTGGGGGTTCGGTTTGGTTTGGTTTGCAGAGCCCAGCCTTACAAACGCACTAGAGCCAGAGAACCAAGTTTGGGCAACACTTTTCTGTGCTTGTTTGAACTGTTGCCCAACATATGGGATTTGTTTAAACACAAGATTTGCTAATCCAACAAAAGTACAGTTGTTCTAAGTTACTGTAAATCAGTTTTTAACAATGGCAAACAATGCTTTCCGCTGTTATTGTCTGGAATAACCAGCACTACAGTACATGCACACGTATGTAGATGCACGCAGCATATGGCCAGTTCACACACAGGGTGCTCCAGATCTACAACAGAGTCCAGGCAGACGTGTTCTCTACAAAAAAGGGAAGCTCTTGAAATGGACAGGCATAGTGCAGTTACACTTGGAAGCATGAACAGTCCTCACCTTAATAAATGGTCCCCGGTCTTACAGGAAGTGACACACCTGAAGCAGTAGGTGTCTGAGCTAAGGGTGCTCAGAGGAGACTGAGTAATTGGATCAGTTTCTCACTGTTCTGCCACGTTGATGATTGTTAGTTTTTAGAACACGTTCAAGTGGGAGGGGAGGAAATTAGAATGCAGAGATTTAATCATTTCATACACAAATCTTTTACTTGGATGAGCAGTTCCTTCATCACAAACATATCTGCTTTACCACGTGCATTATAAAAATAAAACTATGGCTTGTTTAAAGTGCCATTTATAAAGTTGCTTTTTTAATTGGCCAAGAAAGACCCAATTTTATCCATGGCAAGAAGTGAGCAGAACTGGTGACTGAATGCTGACATACGACAACAACAAACAAAACAACAAAGACAAAAACCCCATAATTTAAACATTTTTAAATAAATATAAAAAATTATTCCTAAAGAAGCCACCTGCACAACAATATAGGTTGTAACCTGCACTCAAGAGCTGAAGTACCATTGCGAGGAAGGAAAACTAGAACAGAAAGGCCGCAACAATCTCAGCAAGGAGCATGATACAGAAACAAAACAAAACAAAACTCTTAAAACTAAACGCTTATCACTGGGAATAAAAAAGCCACTTCTTAAGGGATTGGGGGGGGAGGCAGAAACATGCATAGAAATTCTTGTCTATGTATTTGGGTATTTCAGCCATGTAATGTAGAGTTAGATTCGCAGTTGAGTAAGGAAAGCAACCAGACTGCACTCCATGACAGAAGGTGACAGACGCAAGGTTCCAGAGTCACAGATGTTGGAAAGTGCATCCTGGCTGACTGTGGTGATCATAAAGATGCCATTTGCAGCTCTTAGCAACAGAGGGAACAAAAGCTCTAGGGAAGGGGCACTGGAAAAGGCAATTGAGCAACATGATCCATGCCTTCTAGGGAGAATTTCTTCTTTCTGAGCCCTAAGCACTGCAAAGGACTCACTTCATGAAGAGGTCGGTTGCTTTTCATAAAATTTTGCCGTTATGTAAAATTGTAGGCTCATCATAAAATTTATGCCAAAAAGGGAAAGATTTTGATTTTCATTTAAAAAAATAAAAACAATTAAAAGAGCAAACTTGGCATAAATATACTTTTAAGTAAGACAAAAGCCTTCACTCAAAATAGGGAGGTGAGGAGACCGTTTGTTAAGCCCGAGCTCCTACCAACTGTTAAATGCAGTGTGACGAGAGAGAGGACTCTGGCTTTGGAAGTCTTCGTCCTGGCTGGTGATACTGCCAGGACCCAGTGCTTGTGAAATTTAGGTGTGGTATCACTTGGCCCTTTCTTAAAGCACTGTGTGTGTGTGTGTGTGTGTGTGTGTGTGTGTGTGTTTGTTTGGGACATCAACTGCAGATTGATTTGATACAATTTTCTCTTGCACCATACACATATAAAACATTACAACTCTATAAAAGTACAAGTGCAACTTGTACATCTTAAGTTTGCAGGAACTATGTGAGCAAATCCTATCAAAATAGCTATCTCATAGGTATAAACAGCATTTTGTTTTTAGAAAAACAATATCATAAACTGCAGAATCTGTACAAAAATATAAAATAAATTTGGGCAGCAGTTTTCTAAACAGCCATGTAAATGTAGCACTTACGAGGAGGAGTTAATGCCTCTAAAAAGGCTGAATCGCCAAGTCAACCTATACAGGGCGAAGTTGCCAGAAAAAGTACTGAGATTATCTAAATAATATATATATATATATATTTTCTTTTTTACCTCTTGCAATAAAACTTATAGAAAAAATAGACAAATATGCACATGCAATTTACAGCTTTCCCAACATAAGCCTTGTGCTTCATTTGCACTGTTTCGGTCTGTCTTCCACATCAGCAACACTGTCTGCAAACGTACTCTTTCCTATACCGGGCAGCAGGCCTCTGAGGAGCCACTCAGAAAAGTGTATTAAAAGTGGTCATACTTGGATGAAGGCACTCCAACTCTGCTCAAAGCAAAAACTAGTGTGATCCTTTTGTTCTCTGAAGAAGGCAAGCAAGGGTGCATGCACAGTGCGGAGAGTCACCCGGTCGTGTGGACGCTCACAGGCCTGGGGGCGCGGGTCTCAGGACCCAACAAGCACCTCCATGATGTGGTCCAGCTCTGTGAGATCCATTTTGAAAGGCTGACTCGGGGTGGCAGGCTGACTGCTGTAAGGAGCCAGAGTCTTGAGGAGGTCGTCGGCCGACACAGGGGCCATCTTTGATGCTGTCCCCGACGCAGAGGTGCAGGGGTCAAAATCATACATGGACGTGTCAATATCGGCAAACAAGATGTCATCCAGGGTCAAGTCCGTCAGGAACCCCGTGGACGTGGTTATTTCAAAATTCCCAGGCAGAGAGTCGGCGGCCCTCGAGTCGTCTGGGCGGCCCTCGGGGGGGCCCTCCGCTCTCTGGACGCTGAACTGGCCGGCGGGCTCCCCGGAGCCGGCGGGGGCGGCGGCGGGGGCCTCTGGGGAGGTAGATGTGGGGCAGAGCTCCTCGATGGCGTCCAGGGCGGAGGAGAAGCTGTCCTTCTCCGGTGCCAGGGCTGGGGGGGAGACTCTGGTAGGAGCTGCAGGCTGCGAAGTGCAAAATGTGTCATTGTCGTCCTCTAGCAAGGAGGCGGGGGTGAGGCAGGCCTCCAGGGGTGTAGTGCTTCCAAGGTCGCAGGGGTGAGCGGGAGCCAGGTGGCTGAAAGCCGGCGGGGCCTCCCGGTAGCTGTCACTCACTGAGCTGCTGGGCGGGGAGGAGGGGGAGAACACGGGCCTCAGGCTGCCTTCCTGCTTGAGTTCCTCCTGGATTCGCCTCAACATGTTGTTAATTAAAACTGTCTTCTGTAAGCTGGGCTCGGTCAGGGGCCTGTGGTTGTACAGTTTCATAAGGGAAATGTTGAAGATAGTCTGGCGCTGTAAGGTGTAGGACACCCTGGATGGACCATCGGTGGGGGACACGATTTTGCTTTCCAGCCCATCTTCATGCTCATCAAACTTCCGTTTTCCTCCTTTACCCAACATATATCTGCAAAGGAGAAAGGCAGGAAATGGCATCAATTACTTGCAGGCTAACTTCCACCCTAAAGATGCTGCTGACTTAGAGGTGACCACTGGACAGCAGCTTCCTGCCCAGGTTCCTTGGAAGAGCAGAGATGGACTTCCTGGGGAAGACCTTGTAGACAAAGAGAAGCCGCAGCCTGCCCTGGGTGGTGTGCCTGCAGAGCCATGTGATCACTTGGCAAATGTTTTTCTTCAGTAATGTGTATGACACGAGAAGTTAGAAGTTACCATAGAAACGGTGATTTTTACTTTCTCAGCTATGTGCCTGTGTTCACATGCCTAACATTATCATATAGGTTCAATTTCCCCCAGTAAATGGATTTATTTTTAAAGCTCAAGAAAACACAACACTCTGACCTCAGCAGACATAGAAGTCATAAATTACAACTTGAACGCATTTTGAGCGACTGAAAGAACCAAGTTAGAGAAGGGGAAACATGTATAATTTTGGCAGAAGTCTGAGTGTTTTCAGAATGTATTTTTTCTTCCTGGTCCTGCACAATGCTAGCCTGACCGCTGGGTGACGTGTGGTGAAGCTCTTGGCCTGTGCTACATAACCACACAGACCGAGTTGCCACTGCTTTTCATTGGAGAGCCAGTGGAGGAATGCAGGTTTCTCAGGCCAGGTTTCATACAGTCAGGTATGAATGCAACCGCTTTAATTTTAAGTCATCTGCTCTGACTCTAAGTCGTGCTGTTTGGGTACTTGAAACATCTCAGGGAAAATACCAACTGTGAATCTAGCGATGCCTGTGCACTTCAAAGGAGCGAGCAAGGCTCTGTACTTCCGACCTGGAGAACTGGATAACGGGTGGCACTGCATGTCCCCTTGGTGAACAGTGGTCTTCAGCTGGTTGTCACCTTTCAGAACTTCTACTGTGGCAACAGAGGTCCAGGAGTCCCTGCCCCACACAGCTCACTTGCTTGCCTGGTTTTCTAGACATTTATTTATTTATTTTTGGACAGGGCTTTTTCTATCTCTGGCCTGGTACTTTTGGTACAATCCAAACTGGCCTAGGACTCAAAATTCCTCCTGCCTCAGCCTCCCAAGTGCTGGGATTACAAGTGTGCACCACTCTCGCGGTGACTCACGCTTCACTTTGTATATTCATTCAAGAAAGCTCTCGTTGTCCAGACCAGGAGGCATGGTTCCATGAAGCCGGGACTCTTGCCCTCTGTACAGCACGCACACCTGGGTGCGTGTTAGGTGTTTTCAGATGGGACTCCTTACTGTGACACCATTATCGCGGTGCAGCTGCTTGGTAGACACCCGATTTCCCTCTCAATGCTCCTATTTACCGTGCTCTGCAATGCTTTAGCTGCCTGATGGTACCTTGTTCAATCCTTTGTTAGCTTATTCCACATGTACACTCTCGGGCTCTCGGCCAGGCCCAGGAGGGAGGGGTCCCACTTGTACTGCCATCTCCTCCTGCACTTCCCCAGCCTTTGGAACTGCGACTCTAAAGGGGCTAACAGAATTGTATACTCTTCACAGAACTTTTCTCTATTCCCAGTATGTTGTTTAGAGGAAGCCCACGCTGCCCCACAACCTCACAAGAAGTGACCGAATGCTAACACCTCGGTCTCTAGAAGGAAGAGAAGAAGACAGCTTAGTCTATCCACGCCAGCACCAACCTGAGATGTGTTAAAACTTATAAAGAATGTGCAGCTGGGCTGGGGAGATGGCTCAGAAGGTAAGATCCCTTACTTCTTGAGATGGTTTATACTGACCACTTGACAGGACCTGGAATCACTTAGGAAACGGGCCTCTGGGCATGCTCAGGAAGGGTTACCTTGATTAGGTTACTTGAGGTGGTCAGACCCAACTGGACTGCAGGTGGCAGCATTCCATGGGAAGGTGCTAACGGCCATGGAAAGGAGAGAGCCAGCCGGCTGAGAACCAGTGCTCATCACTCTGCTTCATCACTGAGGACTGAATGCGGCCAGCTCCCTCCAACTGCTGCGGCCATGTCTTCCCCACCACAACCACTGTAAGCCAAAAGAAACCCTTCTTTTCTTTTCTTAAGTTGTTTCTTGTCAGGTATTTGGTCTCGGCCGTGAGGAAGTGACTAGTGATTAATAACCTGCCCAAGCATGAGGATGGAGCTGGATCCCCAGCACCAAGTAACAAGCAGGGCATGGCAGGGCACGCCTATGACCCCAGTGCCAGAGGCGGGTGGAGCAGAGAGGAGAGAGTGGCTGCAGAGCCAATCTAACCATAAATGGGGAGCCCCAGCTTCCATGAGAGCCTGCCTCAGCAATACAGCAGAAGACCAACACAGCTCACCCTATGTCCTTCTCTCGGCCCCCACAACCATGCACGTGCATACACACATCACGCGCGCTTGTGAGCATGTGCGCACACACAGGTACACACACAAAATGGTTGTCAACCACTAGGACCAAAGAGCAGGCCTGGAGCTCACTGTCCTGACACTAGGAGAGTCTAAGAACAACTGGCTTATCTTTTACTGATATAGCTCCTACTCTCTTGTGCTACAATTTTCATTTTATCATATATTTGGCCTATGATATTTTCTTTTTGTTTTTAAATTTATTTGTTTGCAGAGAGAAAGCGAGAGAGAGAGAAAAGAGACAGGCAGAGAGAGAACGGGCACGCGAGGGCCTCTAGCCACTACAAACTAACTCCAGATGCATGAGTCCTGGGGAATCGAACCTGGGTCCTTTGGCTTCTCAGGCAAATGCCTCAACCACTAAACCATCTCTCCATCCACATATGATATTTTCTTATCTGAAGTATCTCATTCAAACCTGAGGATGAATCAAGAGTAGAGGTTTCATTTCACTCTGCAAAACACTGGACCTCCAAAGTGTTACCAGACAACCGGGTTTTGAAGACACAACTGTGGCTGGTCACACATTTGCATTTGCTGACAAGCTGAGCGTTTAATACTTCCAGAGGAAACAAAATTACGTCTTGCTAAAGAGCTTTTTTTTTTGGGGGGGGGGGTTGAGGTAGAGTCTCATTATAGCCCAGGTTGACCTGAAATTCACTAAATAATCTCACTCATAGTCCTTGAACTCATGGCAATCCTTCTACTTCTGCCTCCCGAGTGCTGGGATTAAAGGCATGCGCCACCATACCAGGCCTAAAGAGCTTTTCTTCCTTCCTTCCTTTCTTTCTTTCTCTTTCTTTCCTATTTATTTATTTATTTATTTATTTATTTATTTATTTATTTATTTTGAAGTGGGGTCTCACTCTAGTTCAGGCTGACCTGGAATTCACTATGTAATTCTCAGGGTGGCCTCGAACTCACAGTGATCCTCCTTCCTCTGCCTCCCGAGTGCTGGGATTAAAGGCGTGTGCCACCATACCTAGCTCCTTTTTACTTGAGAGAGAGGAAATAAGAGGCAGAGAGAGAAAAGAGAATGGGCACAACAGGGGCTCTAGCCATTGCAAATGAACTCCAGACACACGGACCACCTTGTGCATCTGGCTTACATGGTTTCTGGGGAGTTGAACCTAGTTAAAACCGAAGATGTGGTGGTACGTGCCTTTAATCCCAGCACTCAGCAGGCTGAGGTAAGATCACCATGAGTTTGTGACCAGCCTGGGATACAGAGCGAGTTCAGGTCAGCTGGGGCTATAATGAGAGCCTGCTTCAAAATAAATAAATACATACATACAGACAGACAGACAAACAAGAAAAGAGAGAGAGAGAGATAGTTCAGCAGTTAAAGGTGTTTGCTACAAAGCCTGCTGGCCAGGGATTAATTCCCTAGCACCCACATAAAGCCAGATGCACAAAGTGGTACATGCTTCCGGAATTCATTTATAGCTCTGGAAGCCCTGGTATACCCTGGTGTCTCTTTCTCTCTCTAATAAATATGAATAAAAATATTTTAAACCCCCAAATTACATTTTTATTTACTTAAATGGGTGAGCTATGATCGATCACCAGATGCACGTGTCACTTTTTGTGGCTAGCTTCATATGAGTGCTGTGGGATTCAGTCAGGGCCATCAGGCTTTGCAAGCAGATACCTTTTAACCACTGAGCCATCTCCAGCCCCCATCAAGGAATTATCCTTTTTAAGAAATTTAATATTACTTATGTGTGCACATTTTTGTGTGTGTGTGCATGTTCTTACGTCTAAGTGTGTGAAAGCAGGCATGCATGCCACAGTATATGTGTAGGTCAGAGGACAACTTTTTTTAATGTTTATTTTAGCTCTTGTCCTCTGCCTCCTAGCTGGCTGTCATGGTGTCAGTGTGCTGGGATTACAGATGCCCACCATGGCTTTTGGCTTTTTTTAAATTTTATTTTATTTTTTAGTTTTTATTTATTCATCTGCCAGTAGAGAGAGATAGAAGAGAGGCAGACAGAGAGAGAATGGGCGTGCCAAGGCCTCTAGCCACTGCAAAAGAACTCCAGATGCATGTGCCCTTTGTGCATCTGGCTTATGTTGAGTCCTGGAGAATCGAACCGGGATCCTTTGGCTTAGCAGGCACACACCTTCACCGCTAAGCCATTTCTCCAGCCCCGGCTTCTGGCTTTTTATGTGGCTTCTGGGGATCAAACCCAAGTACTTGGGCCTGAGCTATGAGTGCATTATCCACTGAGCCATCTCCCCAGGCCCTCAAGTAATTACTCATGAAGGACTGGGGGAAAACAAAAATGAGATAGTCTGCCATCACATCTATTTGCAAAGCACTGGCCCCAAACAACTTAAAATATAACTAAAATCAGGACGCTCACTGCCACTTAGAATTCTTGTTTGTTTTTCTAGAATAAAGGTAAAATGTAAAAGGACATGTAGCCATCAACACAGAACTCTTCAAGACGTGTTAACAGAATACACAATGGTGTGTTTAAATTTATTTCTGTTTTCTCCTTGCTTTCCCCCCTCGTTGTTTTAGAGGAAATCTGTGTTGTCCAGGGTGTTCTTCCTGTCTCAGCCTCCTGAGAAGTTCTAAGTACGGAAGGAAGCGCACCATGCCACTCAACTTTCAGTACTTGCCCAGTAATACACTTCTCTAGAAATAGTCACCAAGTCTACAGAACTCATGTATTTAAAATGTGCCCATCTAGTCAATACTACAGGCATTTAACAGAATTTCCATAGCTGAACATTCCGTGTGGAGACACTTTCAATGTGAGAATCACCTCATTTCCAATGAGAATGATCAAGCTGATCAGAACCATGTGCTAATCATAATGACTTAGGGACAGCTTACTGACACATCGGTAACACTGTGTGCAAAGGGGAAGGCAGCAGGGCCCCTGTAAGCAAATCTGTGAGGGGACCAGATACACAAATTGAATCTTAGATGATCTTCAAATGTGTAAATAAGGACCTCTGGCAGAATATGTCATCTCAAAGCAGGGTGACTTTTATCACTTTGTTTTGTTGGTCCTACACACTCAGTAGAACTGCAAACTGTACACAATTCTAACTCTAATAAAACAAATCATACTTGCCAGGCGTGGTGGCGCACGCCTTTAATCCCAGCACTCAGGAGGCAGAGGTAGGAGGATCTCTGTGAGTTCAAGGCCACCCTGAGACTCATAGTGAATTCCAGGTCAGCCTGAGCTGGAGTGAGACCCTACTTAAAAAAAAAAATCATACTTATAGTTAGAAATAAAGATTCAATACAGTCAGATCTAGTCTATATTTTTGTTTCAAAGTAAAGATTCCCCAAAGCTGGTTTAGTACAAGGTAGTAACTTGAACATTCGCCTGCTCAGAAGGGGCCTCCTACCTCCTCAAAGGGACAGCAGAGCAGATGACTTCACTGTCTGGGCTCCCTCTGTGTAATGAAGGGCAGACAGAAGGAAAGTAAGTCTTGCCCTCAAGAACACAGAGTGAAAAGCCAGACCTGTGGCTCCTCCTCCTTACTCAGCCTGCTCAGGCTGGCCTCAGCTGGCCAGGGTCAGTGGCTCCTAGGAAGTCTCTTCTCCTCAGGCACTCAGGGAGGCACGTGACCTTTCAAAAGGCCTCACTGGGCAGCAGTTTGCAGAAGCAGTAACAGGAACTCCTTCAGGGCTTCCTGGGAATGCTAGGGAAGATGGTTCCCTGCATTCTGTGAAACTTGGGCTCCACAGACCATGGGCCTCAAAGCAGGCCCTGGCAGTGCCCTGGCTTCCTGGGCACAGGGCTCGAGCCTCCTCCCTCAGCTTGCAGTGATGAAACCTACAGGCCAAGACTTTATCCAGTTTTCAGACAAAGCGCCAAGGGCCCTGGGCCTTGGGCTGGCAGAGCCCCTCACACGGAGGAACCAGGCAGGGGCCCCTTGCCTCTTCTACCATCCAAAGCAGCCGCAACTGCCCAGCACGTCTTCTGTCGACTACTCATTGGCTCTTAGAAAGTTTGAGATAAAATAAGCTTTTAGAAACAAATTCCTGACAGTCTGTATTTTTATAGCCATCCCTGCCCCCTTCCCAGTGCTGGGGCTCCAAACCAGGACCTCATTCCTGATAGGCATGTACTTGACCACTGAACTTCACCCCCAGCACTGCTTGAATTTTCAAAAGCACATTTTTTTTAAGCAAATACTAACTGCAACAAACCAAGGTGCCCCTCCCCACCCCCCAAGGTAGGGTCTTGCTCTAATCCAGGCTGACCTGGAATTTACTATATAGTCTCAGGCTGGCCTCAAACTTATGTGATCCTCCTACCTCTCCCTCCCAAGTGCTGTGATCAAAGGTGTGTGCCATCATGCCTGGCACAAACCAAGTTTTCAAAGGTAAAGAGCAAAACTCAATGGAAAAATGTACGTGCTGAATACAATGTCTGACCCTGCCCCCCAAGGCCGCATCCTGTGGCGGCAGATGCTCAGAAGTAGCAAAGGTCACTAGAGGACCCCAGAAGACTGCTCTATCGGCTACTGGACTCTAGCTTCCGAACAGAACGCGACAGACGGCTGTGGCCAGGAGTCATCAGAAGACGCTCTGGAAATGGGCTACACAGCCCTGTCTGTGGTCTGTGTTTAAGATAGGGTTGTCTCTGAATGCCTGTCAATTACCTCCAGATTACCAAAAAATTAAACTGTGTTTTGTTTACCTCTGTACCCTCAGCACAGGGCACTCCCTGACACACACAAGAGGTTCCAGAAGTAGTCACTGAATCAATAAATAGTCAAGTAGAAACAAGGAGAAAAGACAAGAACAGGAGAGAAGTGTGAAACGGAGCCAAAGACATTTGTGGATGTGTGGCTGCACCCTGGTCCGAGAGGGTCAGAGGTTAGAGTTCCAGACCTTATAGTTAGCTCCTACAGGGAGCAGAGATGCAGAGTAGGTGAGGTCATGTGTGGCCTCTCTTGTTTACCCTCCTTCTCACACAGCAGTACCAGCCTCACAAGGGCTGTTCAACACACTGCTGGATCCTGGGCTCCTTAATTTCAGCAGCTTCCAGGTGATGCTGGACTGGGACCTCTGCAACCACATCATCTCTTGTCTTCTTCAGAGCACTTTACACTTAAGCCTGAGAATGTTTTTACTCAATTCACCTCAGCTCTCAAGGTCTCCTTAGTTCTGTCTGAGCAAAGAGGTGAAAAGAATGAT
Organism: Orientallactaga sibirica; assembly: GCA_036365145.1. Lineage (NCBI taxonomy): Eukaryota > Metazoa > Chordata > Mammalia > Rodentia > Dipodidae > Orientallactaga > Orientallactaga sibirica. The sequence continues at coordinate 2,503,899 of JAEOAD010001894.1, read as the reverse complement.
GAGCACTCTGGGACGGCAGCTGACAAGTGGTATTTTCTGGTATCTCGACGAGACCTGGTCTCACTCGATATGCTGTTGAGGCCAGTCTATGAACAGGATCCTGGGCTTAGTGATCCTCCTGCCTCACTGTCATGAGGGCCACAGGTCTGCACCACCATATGTACCTTGACAATTAATATGCTACCTGATTGTGCATACACAGTTAAAATGTCTCCAGGCTGGAGAGATGACTTAGTGGTTAAGGAGTTGGCCTGCAAAGCCCAAGGACCCAGGTTCAATTCTCCAGGTCCCACGTAAGCCAGATGCACAAGGGGGCACATGCATCTGGAGTTCGTTTGCAGTGGCTAGAAGGGCTGGTGCGCCCATTCTCTCTCTCTCCCTCACCCCTCGCTCTGTCTCAAATAAAAATAAATCTTTATATATAAAAAAAAGATGTCTGAAGCTCAATTTGAGTGACAAAGTGTGGCTTCTGATACATCAGATCCATGGGGTCCTTGGGGACCTGGTGATTTGGGCACCTACGGTCAAGGTGCAAAAGGAACTGAGGTAGTTCCTATGTTTAAAGCATAATTCACAAATTTTATTTATTTTGGTTTTTCTAAATAGGGTCTCACTCTAGCCTAGGCTGACCAGGAATTCATTCTAGAGTCTCAGGATGGCCCTAGATTCACGGCGACCCTCCTACGTGCTGGGATTAAAGGCATGTGCCACCACACCCGGCTACAGATTATATATATATATATATATATATATATATATATATATATATATATATATATATATATATTATTTGTTTGTTTATTTGAGAGAGGGAAAGAGGCAGAGTGAGAGAGAGAGAGAGAATGGGCACATCAAGGCTTCCAGCCACTGCAAATGAACTTCAGATTAAAAAATTAAAAACAAAAATGTTAAAGGAAAAAGTTATGCCTAACCCCACAGCAGAATTGGGGTGGGGGAGAGGGAATGTAAGAGTACAACTTTTTATTTAAAAAATATAAATTAAATAAAAAGCTATACCTCTATTATTTTTAAAAATCATTCTCTCAATGTTGTGTGAACTGTTCAGCTAAAATACCTACGATTTTTAAGAAATGAATATGAAACCAACCTTTCCAAACTTATTTCTATTCTATTACCCATCCTCACCCCCCAAAAAGCTTTGTTTTCTCTGAGTCTCAACCCTGGCCCATGGCCGCAGAGCTTCCTCGTGCCTGAGTTGCCAGACCCATGGGATGGCCGCCCTGTGGAGCCTCTTCTGCTTATAAGGATTGGCTGACTGTGCCAGCCAAAAAAAAAAAAAAAAAAAAAAAAGTATGCATTATTTTTTAACTTTATTTATCCCAAACAAGCATTACAGCAGGAAAACCTTCTGTCATTGACAAACTTTGACTTCTTATCCAACAGAGGGTCAATGTCACAGCCAAGGCCCAGTTTTCAAAGAGGGGAAATGACTGCAGAAGGTATAACTGATCTCAGGACCAGCAAGGCATCGATCAGAGCACTGGAGGCGGAGCCTGTTCTGATGGGGAAGCCAGCATCATCTTGGTGTGAGTGTGGAGGCAGGGGGCTATGAACTGCCATCTGGGCTAAACTAGTTTGGACCTTGCACACATTTTCAGAAGCTTAGTACTTTTGTTTGCTTGTTTGTTTGACTGATTTTTTGAGGTAGGGTCTCCCTCTAGCTCAGGCTGACCTAGAACTCACTATGTAGTCTCAGGGTGGCCTCGAACTGACTGCGCTCTTCCCACCTCTGCCTCTGCTGGGATTTAATGCGTACGCCACCACGCTTTTCCTTTTCAGGTATATATGCTTTTTTATTTTGTTTTGTTTTTCAAAGTAGGGTCTTGCTCTAGCCCAGGCTGACCTGGAATTCATTATTTGTCTCAGGGTGGTCTCGAACTCATGGCAATCCTCCTACCTCTGCCTCCTGAGAGCTGGAATACCTGGCTTTTTTCCCCCTCCCAAAAAGTAAGTTACAAGGCAAAACTAATCTACAGGACCTTGCAGGTGGATCAAATAAGTCAGGTCACTGTGGAGCCACCACTTCTGAAGAAAAAAGAAGCAGAAAGGAGGGACAGTGCTTCCCAAGAAGGCTGTCCAAGGCTATGTCGCCACTGACATCTGCTGCCACCAGGGCCCACAGCCCCTGAAGGAAACATGACTTCAGAATCAGGCAAAACATCTCCAGACACGTTCCGAAATGCAGTCTTCTCAATTCCCCTCTCCTCACTCCTCCACTCACCTCTAAGTGCATCTGGAACCTGCTTCTAAGTCATCCAAAAGAAAAGCTTCTATCCCTGAGCAGCCTCCAGGAACCCCACCTTCCTTGCAGTCTACCAGTATGCTGTGACAACAGCCCAGGGAAGGCAGAAACGCTCCATCGGCTTCAGAGTGTGCGTGTCTGTGTGCGTGTCTGTGTGGGTGCGCGCACGCGTGCTTTGGGGTTGACAGGTTTCTACACTTCAAATGTTACACCTTGAAAAATGCACTAAGCTTTTTAAAGAAATATTTTTTCTACCTATATGCAAGCAGAGAGAGAGAGAGAGAGCGAGCGAGCACCTCAGGGCCTCTTGCCACTGCAAATGAACTCCAGACCAGATGCACTAACCTCTTTGTGCATCTAGCTTTACGTGGGCTCTGCGGAATCAAACCTAGGACAGCGCCCCTGAGCCCTCTCCTGAGTCATACACCCTGTCTCCCTCAAGGAACAACAAAGCACAGCCAGAACACAGGGAGAGCACCCTGCTAGGAGATGGCCCGTCAGGACAGCATCCCAGACGTGGCTGCAGCCAGGGTTCAGGAGGTGCAGGAAAGACTTCCCATCAAACACCACACAGACTAGCCGAGGGAGTGATAGCAACAGAGACAAAGTTCAACAGGGGAGAGAATCTGCTACCCCCACACAAGCAGGATGCCCAGCCCCTGCAATGGCAGTGATCAAAGCGTGAATCTGCCTGAATCAGGAAGGTCTTATTTTTCAACCAAAGCCCGTCCAGGGTCTCCAAGGTCCCTGCAGTAACAAACATGCTAATTGGTAAGTAAGATGAAGTCTCCCTAACAAATCAGCAATGTAATTATAAAGCCAGTCACTACAGCCAGCCAGTTCCCCTACAGTGGTGAGGCTGGCTGTAATCCGACACCATGATGGTTTGGTGATGGTGGTGGGGAGGACGACACACAGCTCCCAACACAGAGCAAGCTCCTGCCTCCCCAGGGTGAGCCCAGGCTGGAGATGAGTGGAGAGGCCCGGAGCCCAGTGAATGTAAAGCAACAATTTTTACTATGTGGGGCTGTTTTCTAATGTCTGCCTTTTTAAAAATTCTAGTTTTTCCTCGGGATTTTCACATGCTCTTATTAAACTGAAGATAACTTACGTTAGTTTGTAAAATATAATCCTTTCTCCTGGAAAAGAGGAGTTTTAACAAAACGTTGACAACCAATTGCATTTAGTAGTCTTGGAAGTGAAGGTTTCTATATAGCAAAGATAAAGGAGGTCTCTCTCTAGAATTAACCTTCACCTTGTTGGGGAGCGGTGGAAAGTAAAGCTGGACTTTCAGAGCATCAGTGTCAGGTAGAGGAAAACGTTTCTAAGATCTGACCAACAAGCTTTCTGTCAGGCTGCAATCCCAACTCTAACGAAGTTGAGGGCACTGGTCACCTTAATCGGACAACAGAGTGTCATCTGACAACAGAATGAACTATTCTGTTTCACTCAAGGAATCTAGCTAACAGCATTCTGGACTTGAGTTTCAGAAAAGCATTATTAACAAGATTTGAAGCCTACAGTCAGCTTTAAAAATACTCCAAAACAAAACTAGCCATGCGAGTGGAACATGACCAACAAAATGCTGGCGCTTTCTGAAGTGGTGACAAGTACAAAGCTGTGCACTGCTCACTTCTTCTGAGTTCCATGATAAAACCTTAAAGATAACACTTCAACACACATTTTCTGTTTGTTTGTTTAACACAGGGTCTCACTCTAGCCCAGACTGACCTGGAACTCACTCTGTAGTTCCAGGGTGGACTTAAACTCAAAGCCATCCTCCTATCTTTGCCTCTTGAGTGCTGAGATTAAAGGCATGCACCACCAAACCTGGCTCAACACATATTTTTAAAGAAAAAGACTCTACAAATAAAAAAAATCAAATAAACACAGAAAATTTTTACACCCTCACTGAGACCTATCGTATTAATCTGATAGGTGTTTTAGCTATCTGATGCTCTAAGTAAACAAGCATGCCCAGCGAAGTCAGTAGGGCTGGGATCAACTCTGAATGACAGCACCATATCCTGCCACAAGGGGGCACATCGGAACAGCAAGGCACCTTTGAATTTGGCTTTTCCACTGGCAATTCCCACCCACACTTTCAAAAGCCATCTCCCCATTCAGGAACCTACTGGGCAAGGCCAAGCAAGCTGAGAGCTTTGTCAAGACAACTAAATTACATGGCACTATGGCTCAAATTCTTATCACCTGTATGCAACACTAATGTTTCAAAAAAAAAACAACATGGTTAGGATCCCTAGAGGATTCCGGCAGTGAAAGAAAACACACACATACACACACCACCCTCTAAATTGTGGACCGGGATCAGGAAACAGTTTCTAGTGCTGGAGGGTCCTGATGTCCACTCCCAACCACCTAACAAATCTTCTTGTTTACCACTAAGAAGTTTACTGCTTATAGAAGCCTTCAACAATCTTTTTTTTTTCTTTTAAAAAAATATTTTTATTTAATTATTGGGGGGGGGAGAGGGAGAGTGAGAATGGGCGCGCCAGGGCCTCCAGCCACTGCAAATGAACTCCAGACGCATGAGCCCCCTTGTGCATCTGGCTTTCGTGGGACCTAGGGAATCAAACCAGGGTTCTTAAGCTTTGTAGGCAAACGCCTTAACTGCTAAGCCATCCCTCCAGCCCTCTTTTTCTTTTTTGGCAGGTTCTTACTCTAGTCCAAGGCGATCTAGAACTCACTATGTATCCCAGACTGGGTTCTAATTCCTGTGATCCTCCTGCCTCAGCCTCCTCAGTGCTAGGATTAAAGGAGTGTGCTCCTATTGCTTCTTAATAACAGTAAATTACTGTGGCACTGAATAGATCCTGCTTCAGGCAATTATTCGGGAAAACCCTTCACAAGGGATATTGTGGAGGAGTCATTTAATTGTAAATGCAATGCACTTAACCTCAGGGAGATAATGAAGCAAGTTACTGTACAACTACTTGTGGAATTCTTTCTAGCCAAATGACAAACTTAGCTCAGGATGTGCGATCAGTAATAACGTTCTTGACTGAGAAACTGGAAACCAGGAACTATGACTATATAGTCATTTACATTACGAGGCTACTTCATAACAGCCTGGTGTCGGGAGTCCATGTCATTAACATCAAGGGAAGGAACCCCAGATTGCCTTTTCCCCACAGGACTGTGCCAGGAAAGTTAAGGCAGTCTCACGGCCCACCCCCCATTCCCGTGCATAATGAAAATATTTTTTCTCTTATATTTATAATTGCTTGGACGGGATTCTGGTTTCAACCCTCCTGTAGCAGCTTTTCCCCAAAGACATCTTGTTTTTCCCTCACAGGAGAGACCCTTAATAAGCAATGTCAGGGGAAAATAAAGAAGGCTTATAGTAAAAACCAAAAGATTTGCCAAAAGTATGTGACAGTTTTTCTTTAAATAGGCTCAGCATATATATAAAATTAGCCATACAAAAACAGTTAAATGGAATTCACAGCTAAATCTGTGAAAATAAATTGCATTTTAGTTAAGACCAATGGGTCGCCTTCCAGGTGCTTTGTGAACTACCAGCTCCACACAGAATCAAACAGAACAGACAGCTTGCTACCTCAAAGCACTTTATGGAAGGGTTTCTTAAAAGCTAAAGATTAGGCAGGTGTGGTGGTGCACGCCTTTAATCCCAGCACCTGGGAGGCAGAGGCAGGAGGATAGCTGTGAGTTTGAGGCCAGCCTGAGACTACATAGTTAATTCCAGGTCAGCCTGCACTAGAGCAAGACCCTACCTCGGAAAAACAACAACAAAAGTTAAAGATTAAAAACTATTCATCTGAGGGAGGCATGCTGAAAGGTTGTAATCACAGGACTTGCAAGTGTGGATCGTGATTTTGAAGCTAGTGACTTCAAAGTGAGTCACTGCCTAATAAATAAATAAATAAATCCCTTCACATATTCTTTTTTTTTTTTTTTTTTTTTTTTTTTTTTTTTCTGAGGTAGGGTCTCATTCTAGTCCAGGCTGACCTGGAATTCACTCTGTAGTCTCAGGGTGGCCTCGGACTCACAGGGATCCTCCTACCTCTGCCTCCCCAGTGCTGGGATTAAAGGCCACACCCAGCTTCCTTCAAATATTCTTTACAAGTACAACATTAATTTCCTCCCTTTTCAACCTTTTAACTTTCATGTGCAGTCTAAGGAAAAGTCAAGAGAAATGTTTTTTGTCTACTAAGACTACTTGTTGCACTGTATGGCTTAAATCTGGATTCCTTAAGAAAATATATCACCTCTTTTTTTTTTTTTTTTTTTTTTGTTTTTCAAGGCAGGGTCTCATTCTAGCCCAGGCTGACCTGGAATTTCCTATGTAGTCTCAGGGTGACCTCGAACTCATGGCAATTCTCCTACCATTGCCCCCCAAGTGCTGAGATTAAAGGCATGCACCACCACGCCCCAGCCCAGATATCACATTTCTGTAACATGACCTATAACTACAAAATTTGAGGTATAGGACAATAGAAATATGCTTCAGAGACATATCAAAAGAAAGGAAAAAAATTATTTTAAAGTATACTATCTGTCCTGTGTAAGTAATCTACAGACTTAGAATGTATATTTTAATTGCCTTTAAGAATTAGGCATGAGGGGCTGGAGAAGTGGTTTATTGGTTAAGGCGCTTACCTGCAAAGTCAAAGGACCCAGGTTTGATTCCCCAGGACCTACGTAAGCCAGATGCACAAGGTGGTGCATGCATCTGGAGTTCCTTTGCAGTGGCTGGAGGCCCTGGCGCGCCCATTCTCTCATTCTTTCTATCTCTATCTGCCTCTCTCTCTCACATAAATAAATAATAAAATATTTTTTTAAAAAAAGAATTAGGCATGTACTGGGAGATGGCTCAATGGTTAAAGGAGATTGCTTGCAAAACTTGCTGGCCTAGGTTTGATTCCCCACCACCCACATAAAGCCAGATGCAAAAGTGGCTCATGCGTCTGGTGTTTGCAGAGGCAAGAGACCTAGCATGTCCAAGCATGTGTGCATACACACACACATACACAAATAAATAAATATAAAGGTGAATTCAAGTCCAACTCTTTGAAAAAATAAAAGGATTAGGCCAGTGGATCAGGTTTTACAAAGACAACTGAAACTTCCAAGTGTCATGCTGGAACAGTTCACACATAGGAAAAGGCAATGAGAATGCAAACTAACCTGAGTACAGTATTACTTCTTTAAAACAACACAAACGAAACCCCACTATTTCCATGCTATTTTGAGATAAAATGCATTCCTCCCCCAGAACCTCAGGTATTGATAAAGTCTCACAGAAACTGAAGCAAAATCATTTAAATACAATCAAAATAATCAGAGTGCTACACTAAATGTAAATATTTATTTCTAAGGAAAATCCTTAACACTCCCACGCTCACCATTTTCCAGGACTTGTAGCAGGCTTTCCTCAATCCTTTGGCGCTAATCCCTTGTAACACTTCTCTCTCTGTTCCACCTAGCTTTGAGAGCTTGTGAAGCAGAGGCACCCGGGAAATTGCATTTTGAATTTGTAAAGCAATTCCTATCACACAGTTAAGAATCACTACTGGGTGAAATACACTTTATTTCATACTTCTGGACATGGCAAAACTATTTTTCAAAGTCTGGCAGGGAGATAGAGGTAGGAGGATCCTTGTGAGTTTGAGGACAGCCTGGGCTAACAGTGTGAGTTATAGGTCAGCCTGGGCTACAGTGAGACCCTACTTTGAAAAAACAAATGTGACACAGAAGTATCTAGGCACAAAATGTTGCAGACGTAAGAACAACAACAAGCAAATGTGTATCACCTACCGTGGAACACTCAACAGACACTCAACAGACACCTCAACAGCCCGTTCATGTGGCTAGAATTGTATGCCAACCTATTCTGGGGTACAGACAACCTTGGGACGTTCAGATTCCCTGAGTCTAACTTGAGCAATGCTTCTCAACACAAGGGTGGGGTGCTCCGGCAGACCCAGTCCACACTCAGGAGCAGCATGGCCTGCAATGATAAGCAGACAGCCCAAGAAGAGGAGAGCAAAGGGCTGAAGAGTGGATCCACAACTGCGGACTTTCTTGAGATCTGTCTGCCCACCGGCATGAGACAGGTTCACAGAGCCCGACCCACTGCTGCTGCTGGTCCCCGAATCCCCTGCCCAAGCACCTCAACAGCTCAGCCGCTAGAGCACGCTGAACAGAATCCCGTTCCCCTCACCGTTCCATGTAAAACGCCCCAGAAGAATAAAAATGCTTTGCTTAATTGCTTCTTCTCAGCTAGCCAAGGCTGAAGGGTTTTAAGGAGAAAAACTAAAACCTGTGAGAAGTAGTAACCCTGTAAAGCTACAGGTTTTTGCAAAGTGACAAGAAGATATTAATGCAGATGTGGATACGTACTAAGAACTTCAGTTTGTGAACCTAGAGTTACTAGAGAAACGCAGCTGCCTTCGGGCACCTCAAACTAGTCAGACCTGCTGTAGCAGTTGCACAGCCTGCTGCTGGTCTGTCCTCCGCCCTCTCCCTCCACCCCCTCCCCCAGGCATCTGCACACTGCAGTCCACGCTCAGCAGCTCTACCAGCTCCGACACAGTCACCATCACTCCTCATTTTACCATCCCTGCTGGGAGGCAGGGATAGCTCCAGCAGGGGGCATCCAGTGGAAGAGAAGGCCAGGACAACTCCATTCTGAACTGACCACTTCAATGGGCCAGAATGCAGCCTGGGGTCCTCCAGCAGAGGACCAGGATCTGTGATCTGCGCAGCAGTTTAGCAGCTACTTCTAACAGCACACAGAAGGGACGGACACAGCATCTTGAGAGAGGAGACAAATGAATCTTCCCAGCTACAGAACCCTCAGGACATGAAAACACCGAAACTTCCAAAACTTCCAACACGCAGTGTTTGCGTGGTCTGTATGTAGTGATTGTTGAAATTATAAGGTTTTTCTGGACCTATTAGAAAGCATACATTTTAAAATATATTGTGCTTTTTTTTTTTTTTTTCAAAGAAAACTTTTAGACAGCCAAGTATGTTTTTGTTTGTCTCACAGATCCTTTGAGGAAAAACCACCTAACAAGGCATGTATTTATTCCTAGAATAGGAATGTCATCTTATTGAGCTGATATATGCCATTCACAAATCCATACAAAGAATGAACTGCTGTGTAGTGCTAACAGAGAAAGACACAGATCCACACAATGAGTGACGGATGAGAAACTGGAAACCAGGAACTATGACTATATAGTCATTTACATTACGAGGCTACTTCATAACAGCCTGGTGTCGGGAGTCCATGTCATTAACATCAAGGGAAGGAACCCCAGATTGCCTTTTCCCCACAGGACTGTGCCAGGAAAGTTAAGGCAGTCTCACGGCCCACCCCATTCCCGTGCATAATGAAAATATTTTTCTCTTATATTTATAATTGCTTGGACGGGATTCTGGTTTCAACCCTCCTGTAGCAGCTTTTCCCCAAAGACATCTTGTTTTTCCCTCACAGGAGAGACCCTTAATAAGCAATGTCAGGGGAAAATAAAGAAGGCTTATAGTAAAAACCAAAAGATTTGCCAAAAGTATGTGACAGTTTTTCTTTAAATAGGCTCAGCATATATATAAAATTAGCCATACAAAAACAGTTAAATGGAATTCACAGCTAAATCTGTGAAAATAAATTGCATTTTAGTTAAGACCAATGGGTCGCCTTCCAGGTGCTTTGTGAACTACCAGCTCCACACAGAATCAAACAGAACAGACAGCTTGCTACCTCAAAGCACTTTATGGAAGGGTTTCTTAAAAGCTAAAGATTAGGCAGGTGTGGTGGTGCACGCCTTTAATCCCAGCACCTGGGAGGCAGAGGCAGGAGGATAGCTGTGAGTTTGAGGCCAGCCTGAGACTACATAGTTAATTCCAGGTCAGCCTGCACTAGAGCAAGACCCTACCTCGGAAAAACAACAACAAAAGTTAAAGATTAAAAACTATTCATCTGAGGGAGGCATGCTGAAAGGTTGTAATCACAGGACTTGCAAGTGTGGATCGTGATTTTGAAGCTAGTGACTTCAAAGTGAGTCACTGCCTAATAAATAAATAAATAAATCCCTTCACATATTCTTTTTTTTTTTTTTTTTTTTTTTTTTTGGTTTTCTGAGGTAGGGTCTCATTCTAGTCCAGGCTGACCTGGAATTCACTCTGTAGTCTCAGGGTGGCCTGACCTCACAGGATCCTCCTACCTCTGCCTCCCAGTGCTGGGATTAAAACCACACCCAGCTTCCTTCAAATATTCTTTACAAGTACAACATTAATTTCCTCCCTTTTCAACCTTTTAACTTTCATGTGCAGTCTAAGGAAAAGTCAAGAGAAATGTTTTTTGTCTACTAAGACTACTTGTTGCACTGTATGGCTTAAATCTGGATTCCTTAAGAAAATATATCACCTCTTTTTTTTTTTTTTTTTTTTGTTTTTCAAGGCAGGGTCTCATTCTAGCCCAGGCTGACCTGGAATTTCCTATGTAGTCTCAGGGTGACCTCGAACTCATGGCAATTCTCCTACCATTGCCCCCCAAGTGCTGAGATTAAAGGCATGCACCACCACGCCCCAGCCCAGATATCACATTTCTGTAACATGACCTATAACTACAAAATTTGAGGTATAGGACAATAGAAATATGCTTCAGAGACATATCAAAAGAAAGGAAAAAAATTATTTTAAAGTATACTATCTGTCCTGTGTAAGTAATCTACAGACTTAGAATGTATATTTTAATTGCCTTTAAGAATTAGGCATGAGGGGCTGGAGAAGTGGTTTATTGGTTAAGGCGCTTACCTGCAAAGTCAAAGGACCCAGGTTTGATTCCCCAGGACCTACGTAAGCCAGATGCACAAGGTGGTGCATGCATCTGGAGTTCCTTTGCAGTGGCTGGAGGCCCTGGCGCGCCCATTCTCTCATTCTTTCTATCTCTATCTGCCTCTCTCTCTCACATAAATAAATAATAAAATATTTTTTTAAAAAAAAGAATTAGGCATGTACTGGGAGATGGCTCAATGGTTAAAGGAGATTGCTTGCAAAACTTGCTGGCCTAGGTTTGATTCCCCACCACCCACATAAAGCCAGATGCAAAAAGTGGCTCATGCGTCTGGTGTTTGCAGAGGCAAGAGACCCTAGCATGTCCAAGCATGTGTGCATACACACACACATACACAAATAAATAAATATAAAGGTGAATTCAAGTCCAACTCTTTGAAAAAATAAAAGGATTAGGCCAGTGGATCAGGTTTTACAAAGACAACTGAAACTTCCAAGTGTCATGCTGGAACAGTTCACACATAGGAAAAGGCAATGAGAATGCAAACTAACCTGAGTACAGTATTACTTCTTTAAAACAACACAAACGAAACCCCACTATTTCCATGCTATTTTGAGATAAAATGCATTCCTCCCCCAGAACCTCAGGTATTGATAAAGTCTCACAGAAACTGAAGCAAAATCATTTAAATACAATCAAAATAATCAGAGTGCTACACTAAATGTAAATATTTATTTCTAAGGAAAATCCTTAACACTCCCACGCTCACCATTTTCCAGGACTTGTAGCAGGCTTTCCTCAATCCTTTGGCGCTAATCCCTTGTAACACTTCTCTCTCTGTTCCACCTAGCTTTGAGAGCTTGTGAAGCAGAGGCACCCGGGAAATTGCATTTTGAATTTGTAAAGCAATTCCTATCACACAGTTAAGAATCACTACTGGGTGAAATACACTTTATTTCATACTTCTGGACATGGCAAAACTATTTTTCAAAGTCTGGCAGGGAGATAGAGGTAGGAGGATCCTTGTGAGTTTGAGGACAGCCTGGGCTAACAGTGTGAGTTATAGGTCAGCCTGGGCTACAGTGAGACCCTACTTTGAAAAAACAAATGTGACACAGAAGTATCTAGGCACAAAATGTTGCAGACGGTAAGAACAACAACAAGCAAATGTGTATCACCTACCGTGGAACACTCAACAGACACTCAACAGACACCTCAACAGCCCGTTCATGTGGCTAGAATTGTATGCCAACCTATTCTGGGGTACAGACAACCTTGGGACGTTCAGATTCCCTGAGTCTAACTTGAGCAATGCTTCTCAACACAAGGGTGGGGTGCTCCGGCAGACCCAGTCCACACTCAGGAGCAGCATGGCCTGCAATGATAAGCAGACAGCCCAAGAAGAGGAGAGCAAAGGGCTGAAGAGTGGATCCACAACTGCGGACTTTCTTGAGATCTGTCTGCCCACCGGCATGAGACAGGTTCACAGAGCCCGACCCACTGCTGCTGCTGGTCCCCGAATCCCTGCCCAAGCACCTCAACAGCTCAGCCGCTAGAGCACGCTGAACAGAATCCCGTTCCCCTCACCGTTCCATGTAAAACGCCCCAGAAGAATAAAAATGCTTTGCTTAATTGCTTCTTCTCAGCTAGCCAAGGCTGAAGGGTTTTAAGGAGAAAACTAAAACCTGTGAGAAGTAGTAACCCTGTAAAGCTACAGGTTTTTGCAAAGTGACAAGAAGATATTAATGCAGATGTGGATACGTACTAAGAACTTCAGTTTGTGAACCTAGAGTTACTAGAGAAACGCAGCTGCCTTCGGGCACCTCAAACTAGTCAGACCTGCTGTAGCAGTTGCACAGCCTGCTGCTGGTCTGTCCTCCGCCCTCTCCCTCCACCCCCTCCCCCAGGCATCTGCACACTGCAGTCCACGCTCAGCAGCTCTACCAGCTCCGACACAGTCACCATCACTCCTCATTTTACCATCCCTGCTGGGAGGCAGGGATAGCTCCAGCAGGGGGCATCCAGTGGAAGAGAAGGCCAGGACAACTCCATTCTGAACTGACCACTTCAATGGGCCAGAATGCAGCCTGGGGGGGGGGGTCCTCCAGCAGAGGACCCGGGATCTGTGATCTGCGCAGCAGTTTAGCAGCTACTTCTAACAGCACACAGAAGGGACGGACACAGCATCTTGAGAGAGGAGACAAATGAATCTTCCCAGCTACAGAACCCTCAGGACATGAAAACACCGAAACTTCCAAAACTTCCAACACGCAGTGTTTGCGTGGTCTGTATGTAGTGATTGTTGAAATTATAAGGTTTTTCTGGACCTATTAGAAAGCATACATTTTAAAATATATTGTGCTTTTTTTTTTCAAAGAAAACTTTTAGACAGCCAAGTATGTTTTTGTTTGTCTCACAGATCCTTTGAGGAAAAACCACCTAACAAGGCATGTATTTATTCCTAGAATAGGAATGTCATCTTATTGAGCTGATATATGCCATTCACAAATCCATACAAAGAATGAACTGCTGTGTAGTGCTAACAGAGAAAGACACAGATCCACACAATGAGTGACGGACGCTCCAGGGGACAGTTCTGTTTATAAGGGTTTCCCAGGGTCTGCATGGGGCAGAGATTTGCCTAAAACCAACAACACTGGCCACTTAAGACAACCATTCCTTTCTTTAAAAATATTCCAAATATTCCAAAATATTAAAATGAAATTAAATAGCCATGCATTTATTAAACATAAGTCATTGCCTGTAAATCTCTATCAAGTATTTAATAAAAACTTCTTAATGGTAAGTAGGAAATATTATTTTTTTAAGTTTTACTAAAATATTTTTTATTTATTTGCAAGCAGAAAGGGGGGAGGGAGGGAGGAAGGAAGGGAAGAAGGGAGAGGAAGAGAGAGAAACAGAGAGAGAGAGACAGAGAGAATGTCACTGCAAATGAACCCTAGATGCAGGTGCCACTTTGTACAACGGGCTTTACACGGGAACTGAGGAACTGAACGGCAGTCATCAGTTTTTGCAAGCAAGTGCCTTAACTGCCGAGCCGTCTCTCCAGTCCCCAGAAAATATATTATTTGTGCATATGCAGTGGCATCCGCGTTTTTATTTTCACATTCTGCTAGTCAGAACTAACTAATGGAAGGATGTGTGAAGGCTGGCACTACCCTTAGTGCCAGGCCATTCCCACTTGAGCCGGAGCTTGCCCTCTAGTGCCTTTAGCTTATGCCTGATCTTTGGACTCTTGTTCCTCCCCTCCCCTCCCCTCCCCTCTCCTAGCTTCCCTCCCGCTAAGGAACTACTGAAATTACAACTATATCCTAAACAAAATGTCATCAAGCAAATAAGAACCTCCCCAGATAAACTAAAGTGAAGGTTCACCCTCCTCAACACTGCATTTATCTATTTTGATCTGTAAATAACATTGACAAACTCTTTGTTTCTGGTAATGTGGATAAAATTAAAATAAATGTCATACTTTTTTTTAAAACCAATAATAAGGAATAACAGCACGAGAAATCTGTGCTACAGCTTTTACCTTTCTTAGTTACTAGAGTCTGCAAGACCCTGACTGAGGACACATTTGTACTATGGAACTTTGACTCTGTCACTGGAACAGTTTAACATAGTCGCTGCCATAACTGATCAGTCACCACATGCAAATTTAAATGAACTAAAACAAAGCAAAATAAATGCTATTTTACTGTGCCCCATTAACAACAACAGCGTAGTCTGTAGCAACTGGGTAAAACTTTTATTTTGACTCTTCAATGAAATTGAAAATACTTTTATTTTAGTTCAGTAAGGAGGAGGGCCATGATTTTCTAAATCTGAGTGAAAACCCTTCTCTTCGTTCCCGAATGGAAGTAAGCCTGAGCAGCTGCTACCTAAGAGGCCAGGACACTAGCACGACAAACCACTTGCTGAGACTCCTCTACTCTGGTCGTAATCTGCTTGTTAGAAAAATGTGAGTCCTCTACCTGTTGAAACGAAGAAAGGAGTACAGCCTGGTAGTGAGCAGAGAGGGCAGGAGGAAGAGGAGAGACTACTAACTTCATGTCGTAAGGTTTCTTGCCAAGGAACACTCATGGGGTACACACATGCTAATCGGGAGGGGAAAGAAATTATTTCAGAGTTATAAACAATTGTGTATTAACATATTAATACCTCAGGGTTAGTCAACGAACCTAAAGGTAGCCTTTTTAGAATGAAAATTAGTAAAATGAACAAAAAAGCTGGGACTCACACCTCCTGTTCTTGCTCATGCTAGAAGTGGGGAGGTGGGGACCTTGGAATGGGCGTTCTCAAGTTCCAGTATGCTCAAATCAGAATAGACTGCTATAAAAGGAGGTGGGGGGCTGGGGGCTGCTGGGGCTGCAGAAGGCTTCAACTGTGTCCTCACAAACACGCTGGCTGGCTCTCAGGTGGGCAGGGGGAGAGGGCGGGGTGAAGCTGTAGCCCCCCCCCCCGCATTCTTGCCAATTACAAAAAGCAAGTATTAACACTTAGGGCCTCAGTAACCTTACTGGTGGCTACAAGTTTTAAGCTCTTTACACATGTTGGGGACGTTTCTTAACATACACTGGGAAATCAGAGTGTATTTCATGAACAAAGCTTACTCTCTTCCTACCCAATTCGACTGAAATAAAAGCTGTCGTCTGAGGGCTGGACGTCTCCCCACTCTCCCATTCAGTGCCTGTAAAAATTTACTTTTTGCCTCCCAGTTGCTAGCAAAAAGTTATTCTAAGACAAACCTATCTTTCTGTGTGTGTGGGGGGGCTGAATGTCAACTCCCATTTCAATCGATTGCTATTTGTTAAAGCTAACTTAGGGCCAAGGAAAAATAACCATTTTTCTGGCCTTCCTCGGGAAGGGAGGCTCTCGGCGCGCGCCCTGCCTCGACGGTCCAAAGTCTGGACCGGGGCTGCCCGCCCGCCGCCCCCGCCCCGCCCCGCCCCGCCATGGGCGGGTGGCTCCGCCGACGTCGGATTTAAAGAGCGGCAGGGCCGGCCGACCCGGGACTCTCAGCCGCGAGCCTCGGTCCGCTCGGGCGCGGGAGGGGAGGACACCCGAGGGCGGGGAGACCCGGGGCACGCGCGCACACGCTCGGGCAAGTTCCACGCAGGAGCCCCGGCGCGGGGACGAGGTCGCCCGCCCGTTCACGACAGCGGCCGCCGGCGCGCACGACAGCGCGCTAAAGGCGACAGCTCCCTCCGGGCGCCCGGGCGCACCGCCGCGCCGGCCCCGGCCCGGTCCACGTCCGCCCGGCCCCGGCCCGACCCGGCCGCGCCCCCCGCCCGGCCGCCGACTCACCACATGCAGGCGGCTCCACCTGGACTAGCGCATCGGGGGCTTCCCGTCCGCTCCTCCGGCTACGCCCGCTCCCTGCGACGCCCGCCGCGGGCCCAGGGAGACGCCGGGGCGCGGGAGGGCGGCGAGACCGGCGCTAGGGCTCCGGCGTCCGCGGCCGGCGCGCCCCGAGCATTATACAATGGTGGAGGCGGCGGCGGGCGGGTGGGCGAGGAGGAAGCGGGAGGCGGACGGAGGGGGCGCGCGGCAGGCGAGCGACAGCGCCAGCGCCAGCCCAGCACTCGCCCAGAGAGAGCAGTGACGTGCCGCCCGCCAGCTCCGGCCCCGGCCCCGCAGGCCCCGCCCCTCGCCTGCAGGCCCCGCCCCCACGGGCCCCGGCCCCGAAGCCCCACCCCTCACTCACAGGTCCCGCCCCCTCGCAGGCCCAGTCCCCGCAGGCCCCACCCCTCACTCAAGGTCCCGCCCCCTCGAGACCCCGCCCCGCCCTCGCAGGCCCCGCCCCTCACTCACAGACCCCGCCCCGTGGCGCCGAGTACAGAGCCCGGCGAGGCGGAGGCGGAGGCGCAGGAAGGCGCAGGCGGAGCTCCGGGCGCGGCCGCTCCCTCCCTCCTTCCCTCCCTCGCTCGCTCGCTCTTCCGCCAGGCGCCTGTGTCCTCGGTGACGGCGGACGGGCGAGCAGCCGGGCCCCTCACTGGGAAGGCGCGTCCCAGCTTTGGGGCTCGGGGTCCCGGAGGCGAGCGCGGCGGGGCTATGGGCGCGCCAGGTCCTTAGCCGCTGCAAACGAACTCCAGGGCGTGCACCACCATCTGACTTATATGGGTTCTGGGGAGTCGAACCTGGGTCTGTAGGCTTCGCAAGCAAGCGCCTTAACCGCTAAGCCATTTCTCCAGCACAACGACTTTTTTATTTGTAAACAAAGACAGAAAATACGGGAGCGCTAGCGGCCCTGCCACCTTTTGCCTCTGGCTTTCCATGGGTAATGAGGAATCAAACTCGGGTTGTTAGGCTTTGTAGGCAAGCGCCTTAACCGCTGGGCCGTCTCTCCAGCACATGTCTTAATGGTATATCTTTAAGAGCCCTGGGAAGAGATTTTGGCTCAACTGGAAAACTCATGTTTTCTATCAAATTACATGCATGCATATTCAGTGTAAAGATGTTACAAAGTAATTCAGGCACCTTGAAATTTTGGCTGCCACCCTAATCAATTTCTTCTCACATCACTATGGTATTTAATGGTCCAGTGCACTAGTTGTATTTAAGGATAATAAAGCTTTAAGACCTAACATAAAGGTGAGTATAAGTTAACATCAAGGCAAATTTAGGCCTACTCAGACTGTTCTGTAATGATTTGTTATCAATCAAATTGATGATCTTATCAAAATTAAACCTGGGCTAAGATGTTAGAGGAGCCAACATGCCTAGTTTTATCTGTAAGGGACTATGCACATTCAGTATCATGTAGGTGTTTCATTAGATATGTTGAGTATCTAAAGCTGTATTTGTGGGCATCTTTGGCCCAGCGTGGTGGCACACGCCTTTAATTCCAGAACTTGGGAGACAGAGGTAGGAGGATCGCCATGAGTACGAGGCCAGCCTGGGACTATAGAGTGAATTCCGGGTCAGCCTGAGCTAGAGTGAGACCCTACCTGGCAAAACCAAAAACAACTGGCATCCCAGAAGTAGTATCCTCATCCTGTGGCAGGTCTCGCTCAGTTTGTGTATGGGTGGCACAATCATCAAGCATTTCGCGAGGGAGCCAAGATATTTTTCATTTCCGGGGTTCTGCATTTTAGAGAAGACACTACTAACAGCTTCCTAGCCACCTACTCGCATGTTCAGTGCTCACTTTAAGGAAAAGCCATTGAACTAAAAGCTACAGTAATCTCTTCCTGTGATATCGCTGTAGGAGGCCAGAGGCATTGGTTCCGTTGAATTCAAAATGAATTTAAACTGGTATTCATGAATTGAAGTTAACAGAAAGGAAGGCTTGCAGAATTTTTATGATGCGTGGATATTTTCTAGCAAATGGCTTCCCTAATATGGTGTTCCTGTACAAAAGAAAAGAACTAAAATCAGAGTGACAATTTTTATGTCTAAAGTCTATATTCTGTTCTGGCTCAGTAAAAATCTGAGTTGTTAGGGACACAATCTGAATTTTAGGGTGAAATAATTTCACTTCAACTTACTTTTTATTGCTTATGATTTTTCAAGGTATGGTCTTACTCTAGCCCAGACGGACATAGAATTCACTTTGTCGTCTCAGGGTGTGTTTGAATTCATGGCGATTTCCATACCTTGGCCTCCTGAGTGCTGGGATTAAAGACGTGCACCACCACACCCAGCACAACTTACGAATTTTTGAATGTTGTGATATCTTACAAATGCACATGTCACACTGCCACTCCCCCACTGCTCGAATCTAGCATCTGACCAACAAGTCAGAGAGGATGCAGCAGCTTCAACCGCTGCCAACACCAGGTAGTTAACCCTCTCCCTTCCTGCAGGCTGAGTCACACACAGGCCAGCAAAACCATCCCTGACCAGCCCTGGAAATTCAATGATTAAGGCAGGCCTGCTTAGCTCTTCTCAAGTACATACAAAATGACATGAGTGGTGTTTTTTTAATTAAAATACTTATTTTTAACAAATAATCAAGAAATGCTCAGTGGGGCTGGAGAGACGGATTTGAAGAAAATGCTTGCTGCACAAGTGTAACTGAGTTTAGATTCCCAGAACCCCACAGGAGCTGGACACTGTGGTGTCCATAATCCCAGCATGCCTAAAGTGAGCCGAGAAGGGAGGTGGCCAGCTAACCTGGCAGATGGAGAGGTGATCAAGAGACTGTCACAAATGAGCGGAAGCTGAGAGGTAACACCTGAAATTTGTTCTCCACACATACACTATGACACATGCACAACCACGTTCACACACACCAAAAATATGCTTAGTGAACATGTAAGAACATTTTGAGACCTTTAAAAACCCATTTAAGGGCTGGAGAGATGGCTTAGTGGTTAAGGCTCTTGCCTGCAAAGCCAAAGGACCCAGATTCAATTCCTCAGTACCCACGTAAAGACAGATGCACAAAGTGGCACATGCATCTGGAGTTCATTTGCAGTGGCTAGAGCCCTGGTTCACCCATTCTCTATGACACTGTCTCCCAAATAAATAAATAAATAACAAATAAAATAATATAAAAGCCCACTTAAAAATAATCTTACTCAGAGCTTCGTCAAGAATTTAGAGCTTCTTCCTCTCAATTTCACAACTTTAGAGTAGCTGTAAGAAATTAGCCTCGTCATCCACATTTCACTATCAGGAACGTGTATCTGTTTAGGCAAACTTTGAAAATGTTCATGAGCTTCACTGCAGAGAGACTCTTCTCAGCATACTTTGTAGTTCAGGAACTAGTTTATACTTCCTTGCTTCTCTTCAGAGTTCCTATATCCCCTGTCTCTAAATCATATAATCCTCGAAGGGGTTCACAGTCTTCTCATAGCACTCAGCACTTCTAGCTTCCACAGAAAATTCCAAGTGTTAGAACTTCCCAGGCATGGTGACACATGCTTTTAATCCCAGCACTCGGGAGGGGCAGAGGTAGGAGGAATGCCGGGAGTTCGAGACCACCCTGAGACTACAGAGTGAATTCCAGGTCAGCCTGAACTAGAGTGAGACCCTACCTCGAAAAACCAAAAAAAAAAAAAAAAGTTCTGAAGGCTTTTTTTTCTGAGGTAGGATCTCACTCTCACTCTAGCCCAGGCTGACCTGGAATTCACTCTGTAGTCTCCGGGTGGCCTTGAACTCTCACCAGTCCTCCTACTTCTGCCTCCCAGGTGCTGGGATTAAAGTTGTGCACCACCATGCTTGGCTTTTTTTCTTTTTGTAAACATTTATATTTATTTATTTGCAAGCAGAGAGAGAAGGAAGGAAGGAAGGAAGGAAGGAAGGAAGGAAGGAAGGAAGGAAGGAAGGAAGGAAGGAAGGAAGGAAGGAAGGAAGGAAGGAATATAGGTGCGTCATGGACTCTTATCACTGCAAACGTATTCCAGATGCATGCACCACTTTGTGCATCTGGCTTCACATGGGTAATTAAAGCTAGCTAGGCCATCAGGCTTTGCAAGCAAGAGCCTGTAATCACTGGCCGTCTCTCCAGCCCCAGCCCTTACTTGTTCCGGGGAACAAGCATGAGAGAAGAGGAGTGCTGGACAAGGAGTGTGGAGATGTTCTACAAATCCATCACCGAACCACGACCCATCTGACCTTAGCATTTCTTCATCTTCTCTGTTGTGGATCATGGATCAGCACTCAGCACTGGTTCTTCTGGAAGAAGTACAGAGTTTCTGAGCCAGGTGACTCTAGGTTTCTCCCTTGGGCCAGTGTGTGGCGGGACTGAATCAGACCCTCTGCCCCACCGGGCCTGCTATCCGCCATCGCATCTCCACCCTCCAGAGCGGCACGTGAGTGGCACGGGAGGCACTAGGTAAGGAAGTAGTTAGATAAACTAGTAACAAATAAATTTAGGTAACAAATAGCAAGTATTTAGATAATTCGGGGTTTCAGATAAACACCAAATTACTGCCATAATTCCACCACTATGTACTTCCTTATTTATGAAGGTTTTCTCTTGGACTTACTCTAAGAATTCAAAATTTCAATTACGTCATACATACAAATAAGCATTTGGCTGGAGATGTAGTTCAGTGGGAGATAGCCTCGCATTCAGACACCCTGGATTAAACCCCTAGCAACACACACACAATGCAGCACTTGATATTTATTTATTTGTTGGTTTGTTTGTTTGGTTTTGGTTTTTTGAGGTAGGGTCTCATTTTAGTCCAGGCTGACCTGCAATTCACTCTGTATTCTCAGGGTGGCCTCAAACTCACAGCCATCCTCCTACCTCTGCCTCCCAAGTGCTGGGATTAAAGGCGTGCGCCACCACGCCCAGCTTCATATAATTTTTTTTGAAATCATAGCTATAAAATTTCTACTTTGAGATGGTAAGATTTCAAGACTTTAATGTATGGATGCCAGAAAGTGGCTCTCAGTTAAGTATCATTAGAGGATTCAGTCCCCTTTTCCTCTCTCGCCATGCTAGGGGCAGACGCCAGCGCATCCCTCACGCTAACGGGGTAAGTCCTCCATCAGTGTCTGAAAGCACTGCTAGTCTGGCATGCAGCACACGCTTGTCTCAGCACTCACACCTTAATCCCAGCACTCAATAGGCAGATGCTGGAGGATCGCCACAGTTTTGAGGCCCGCCTCATCTAGACAGTGAATTCTAAGCCAACCAGAGTTATATAGAAACCCTGTGTCAAAACAAAACAAAGCAAAAAAAAAAAAAAAAAAAACTGGGGGAGGGCTGCTGGGAGATGGCTCAGTTGGTAAAGTGCTTGGCACGTAAACAAGAGGACTGGATTCCCGGAATGCACATATATGCTGCGTGTGGTGGGACATACCTATAATCCCAGAACTCCAGAAGCAGAGGCAGGAGGACCAGGAGGCCACCCTCAACTATGACTCTGACACCAGCCTGGGCTGTGTGAGACCTTGTCTACAAAACCCCAACGGTCCAGTTACAGTCTCTTGCTTTAAATTGAAAAAAATGTCCTTTTTTAAATAAAAATTGTATTTATTTATTTGAGAGTGACAGAGAGACAGAAAGAGGCAAAGAGAGAGAGAGAGAGAGAATATGGGCATGCCAGGGCCTCCAGCCACTGCAAACAAACTCCAGATGCATGTGCCACCTTGTGCATCTGGCTTACATGGGTCTTGGGGAATGGAGCCTTGAACTGGAATCCTTAGGCTTCAGAGGCAAGCGCTTAACCACTAAGCCATCTCTCCAGCCCCATACTTTTTTTTTTTTTTTTTTTTTGAGGTAGGGTCTCACTGTAATCCAGCCTAACCTGGAATTTACTGTATTGTCTCAGGCTGGCCTTAAGCCCATAGCAATCCTCTACCTCTGCCTCCCAAGTGCTGCTATTAAAGGTGTGCATCACCACAACCAGCAAAAAATGTATTTTTAAACTTATAATATTTATATTTAGAATTTCAGAAATGCATAAAGTCAACTAGGGAGAAACCCAAACAAACAGCTCAGACAGACACTAATACCACAAGTAGGGTCACTGGGGTATCCAGTCAATTGTTCTTTTTAATATTTATTTATTTGAGAGAGTATGAGCACACTTGGGCCTCCTGCCATTTCAAACAAATTCCAGATGCATGTGGCACTTTGTGCATCTGGTTTCATGTAGGTACTGGGGAATCAAAACCAGGCTGTCAGGCTTTGCAAGCAAGCACCTTTAACCACTGAGCCATCTCTCCAGCCCTGTTTTTTATTTTATTTATTTATTGTATTTTCGAGGTAGGATCTCATTCTAGCTCAGGCTGACCTGAAATTCACTATGTAGTCTTGGGGTGGCCTCTAACTCATGGCAATCTTCCTACCTCTGCCTCCCAAGTGTTGAGATTAAAAGTTTGTGCCACCTTGCCTAACTCTGTGTTTTTGTTTTGTTTTGTTTTTTGCTAAGTAATATTTGTTTCGAAACTATTTCTTACAGAACTTTTGTTTAGGTCATATGAAACTCTTTAAATGAACAATTATCATTTAAACTGTCTTTAAAGACAAAAGAGTAATGTGAATGATCCATAGGTAACTTTTTTTTTGTTTTTTGTTTTTTCAAGGTAGGGTCTTGCTCTAGCCCAAGCTGACTTGGAATTCACTGTGTAGTTTCAGGGTAACCTCGAACTCATGGCAATCCTTCTACAGAGTAAGTCCCAGGCGAGCCTGGGCTCAAAATAACAAAACAAGGACTAGATAGATTGCTTAGTGGTTAAAGTTACTTACTTACAAATCCTGATGGCCCTGGTTCAATTCCCTACTACAAACGGAAAGGTAGATACACAAAGTGGCACGTGCATCTGGAATTCGCTTACTGTGGCAAGAGGCCTTGGTGTATCCATTCTCTCCCTCCCTCTCTTCCTCTATCCTTGCAAATAATAAATAAAAATATTTAAAAAATAAAAATAAAGCCCAGTTTTGGTGGTTGGGTGTGAGTATAGTGGTAGAGCTCCTACTAGCACGTGAGGCCTTGGGTTCTTCTTTATGCTTTCCTTGGTGTGCGTGGTGTGCATGTGGGAGTGTACGTGGGTACATGGAAGGCAGAGGTTGGTGTCAGTTGTCTTACTTGATCTTGCTCTATATTTTCTCCTGAAAATATTTGCTCTATATTTTCTCATTTGAACCCAGAGAATGCTGTTTCGGCTAGTCTAGCTAGCCAACTTGCCCCACGGGTCCTCTGCCTCCACCTCCCAAGCATGGGGATTATCGATGTGGCACCACGCCCAATCAGCGTTACCCGTCTTTGGTCTTCATGTTTGTGCAGAAAAAGCTTTGTATCCACTGAGCCATCTCTACAACTCCCAAATTATTTTTTTAAAGATTTTATTTTTATTTATTTATTAGAGACAGAGAGATGGAAAGAGAGAGAGAGGGAGAGTGAGAATGGGTGCAGCAGGGCCTCTAACCACTGCAAACAAACTCCAGACGTGTGCGCCCCCTTGTGCATCTGGCTTTTGTAGGACCTGGAGAACTGAACCGGGATCCTTAGGCTTCGCAGGCAAACGCCTTAGCCGCTAAGCCATCTCTCCAGCCCCCAAATTATTTTTTTAATTCTAATTTTTATGGGAGTTGGTGGTAAAGTCGTCCTAAAATTCATCTAGAATAGAAAAGAGCAAGGACAGCTGACAGGAGCTTTGTCCCAACAGACACTGTGGTTCTTATAAAGCTCTAGTAACTGGAAAAGAGTGGTGGTGGCACAGAGATAAACAAGTAGATGAACAGAACAGAACTCAGGCCCACACACATGTGGAAGTCTGATCAATAACGAGAGGCAAGACTGCATGTCACTACGAAAAGAATGGATAGGCCGGGCTGGGGAGATGACGGCTCAATGGTTGGAGGCGCTTGCCTGCAAAGCCTACTGGCTAGGGTTCAATTCCCCAGTATCGATGCAAAGCCAGATGAATAAGATGGCACAGGCACCTGGAGTTTGTTGACATAGGCTAAAGGCCCTGGCATGCCAACGCACGCACACACACAGACTCTTAAACAACAACAAAAAAGAACAAAAGAAAGGATGGACCTTTCAATACACAGCTCAGTGTTACCTACTTGAAAGACACACAGCTCAGTGTTACCTACTTGAAAGACACACAGCTCAGTGTTACCTACTTGAAAGATACACAGCTCAGTGTTACCTACTTGAAAGATACACAGCTCAGTGTTACCTACTTGAAAGAAAAAATTAGCTGCCCAATGTTTACTCCAAAAAAGTCAGTTGAAGCCAGGCTGGTGGCGCACACCTTTAATCCCAGCACTCGGGAGGCAGAGGTAGGAGAATTGCTGTGAGTTCGAGGCCATCCTGAGACTACATAGTTCCAGGTCAGCCTGGGCTAGAGTGAGACCCTACCTCGAAAAACAAAAACAAAACAAAACAAAACAAAACAAAAAAAAACAACAAAGTCAGTTGGACTAGAATCTAAATATGTAAGAATGAAACTTTAAAAGTTTTAGGAGAAAAGATAGGAAAATATGATTATAGTTTCAGGACAAGAACTGTGTAGTATTAGCTGGGTGTGGTGTTACATACCTGTAATTACAGTACTCAGGAGACTGAGCTACAAAGATCACCCGGAGTTCGAGGCCAGCTTGGGCTACACTATGAGACCATTCTCAAAAATACAATAATAATAAATTAAAAGAATTTAAAGGGGACTAGGCATTACTGTTCATCTTCTGAGCCACATTCTCTACTGGCCTCTGCTTTGCTCCAGGCCTTGAAATGTAGACCTCAGACTCTCCATCTGGATTCAGCCAAGAAAGGCAACCAGGGCTGGAGAGATGGCTCAGCAGTTAAGTCACTTGCCTGCAAAGCCTAATGACCTGAGTTTGATTCCCTAGTACCCATGTAAAGCTAGATGCACAGTGGCATGTTTCTGGAGTTTGTTTGCAACAGCCAGAGGCCCTAACGTGCTCATTCTCTCTGTGTGTCTGTCTGTCTCTTTCTCTCTCTCTGTTTCTTTTCTATCTCTCTCTGCTTGAAAATAAATAAATAAATGTTTTCTAAAAGGCAACAGCAGGTCAGTGGGTAAGAATGGAGACAGACTCAGGCGCTTGCAGCTCCCTCAGGTTCGGGGCCCTGTCTGGTAGTAGTATCCGTCCCTCCACTACTCCTACAGCTGCTGCCAGGTGACCTCCCCCAGGATGCCAACTCCACGGAGTTTTCTGTGTGGATTCCCTCAGCAACACCATTTCCTTCCCCTTGGAGCCTAAGGGTAGTGACAGCTTCCCACTGTCACTGGTGTTCCATGCCTTAACTCTTGTCTCAGCTCTGTAAAAAGTCCCTTCATTAAGGAAGGTCTCTTTAGGTGACTCACTTGTGTGGAATTTCTGTTTCCTGCACAGACTCTAATAAGAAACAAAATTCTCAAAGCACAAATGTTCAAGAAAAAGAACAATAAATTTGATTACATTAAAAAGCAGACATTTGTAAAACAAAATATACTATTAGCAAGCTAAAGGCAAGCTGAAGATTAGCAAATGATTTGAAATTAATGAAGAATTTCTCAGTTGGTTTTTAAAAAGACACACAAAACCAGTAAAAATGGGTAAAAGAGGAAACTGAATGCCTAATAAACACATGAAAAGACATTCAGCTTTATCAAGTAAAACGAAAATGCAAATTAGAGATATTTCATAACTATCCAACTAACAAAAACCAAAGTCTGACAGCTGATAAACCAAAAAAGGAGCTCATGTAAACCTTAACAGGTACATAAGTGATGACAGCCATTTTGGGGCTATCTGGCATGATCCAGTAATAAGCGGAAGGATGCAGACCCGCCTACATAACATGCAATCTTTTTTTTTATTTTTTATTTTTTTATTTTTCAAGGTAGGGTCTCGCTCCAGCCCAAGCTGACCTGGAATTCACTATGTAGAGTCTCAGAGTGGCCTTGAACTCATGGCGATCCTCCTCCCTCTGCCTCCAGGGTGCTGGGATTAAAGGCGTGCATCACTACACCCAGCTCATAACATGCAATCTTTCTGGCTAGGGTTCCATCAGAAAATACACCCCCCAGAAAATGATTCAGGGACTATATCCTCAGTTGTCCAGGGAATGGTATAAAGTTAAAACCAGTGATGTGCTGGCAAATATTGAACTACAAGTAGAGGAGGTGGGAAAGGAAGCTCTTAGTTGCGTGTAAGTACACACACCACAGCTGAACTCAAGCTCTCAAACAAACTCAAGAATTAGGAAGGGATTTCGCACAGCCCCTCTAAGGAGCTGCTCTCTAGCACCAGCCCAGCCCTTGAACCACTGCAGACTTGCGACAGCGAGGTTCATTCATTACGCACAATGGTATTGGGGCTTAATTCTCCTAAGGAATTCTGGACAGAAGGGCTACATCTAGAGTCTAAGGAAACTCTTTTTTTATTCCCATGGAGACACCGAAGAAGAATGTTTGAGGCAGCATTGCCTGTAACAGCAAAACACTGGAAGCAACACTAAGGTTCAGCAGCAAGAGAACAAATCCCAGGAAACTAATGATCAATGTCAACATGGGCAAATCTCAAGAACATGGTGCTTTAAAAAATAAAGCAGGGCCTGGAGAGATGGCTTAGTGGTTAAGGCGCATGTCTGTGAAGCCTAAGGATCCAGGTTTGATTCTCCAGGTCCCACGTAAGCCAGATGCACATGGTGGCACATGTGTCTGGAATTCATTTGTAGTGGCTAGAGGCCCTGGTGTGCCCATTCTCTCTCTCTCTCTTTCTCTCTCTACCTCTGTCCCTCTCTGTGTCTCTAATAAATAAATAAAAATAAATCAGAAAAAAAAACTTAAAAAGAAGTAAAGCAGGACTGGAGAGATGGTTTAGTGGTTAAGGCGCTTGCCTGCGAAGCCTAAGGACCCATGTTTAACTCTCCAGATCCCACATTAGCCAGATGCACAAAGGTGAGGCAAGAATAAGGTCGTACATGCCCACAAGGTGGCACAAGTGTCTGGAATTTGGTTTCAGTGGCTGAGGCCCTGGCACGCTAATTCTCTCTCTCTCTCTAAAAAAATAATAAATAAGCTGGGCGTGGTGGCGCATGCCTTTAATCCCAGCACTCGGGAGGCAGAGGTAGGAGGATCACCGAGAGTTCGAGGCCACCCTGAGACTACATAGTTAATTCCAGGTCAGCCTGGACCAGAGTGAAACCCTACCTTGCAAAACCAAAAATAATAATAATAATAATAATAATAATAATAATAATAAATAAATAATATATATTTTAAAAAGTAAAGCAAGTGTAAAATGTGTACGAGACCAACTTGTATAAGATATTTTAAAACATGTTGAACATTTCTACATATTATTTATAGGTACATGTGTAGAAAATGATAGAAAATATATGAAAGATAATAAAGTTCAGAATAATAGTGACCTCTCGTAAAGAGAGGAAGGTAATGGAATTGCTGAGAAACACACAGCATCTTCTATTTTATCTACATAGTTCAATTCCTAAAAGTAGCAAGAGCTGAGCATTGAGTCTTTAATCCCAGCTCCAGAGGCAAAGATAGGAGAATCACTGTGAGTTCAAGGGCAGCCTGGGCTAAAGAGTGGGATCTATGCAAGCCTAGGACTACAGTGAGACCTTGCCTTAAAAAAAAGTATCAAAAACAAATAAATGATTTAGTAATAATTTATTCCCCCAATTCCTTTGAGACATTATCATATGTTAAGAATATCGTTGTATTCTTAAGAATAAACTCAGCAAGGCATGGTGGTGTATGTCAGTAATCCCAGAACTCAGGAGTAAAAAAAGAAGGATCACAAGTTCAAAGCCAGCCTGGGGTACATAGTGAAATGCTAATTCAAAAACAATCAAGCAAACAACTGTAAAATTCACCAACAATGCTAAAGTGACCTGAAGTTATTAATAGGAAGGCCAACTGATAGGCAAAAATATAGGAATAATTGGATTACAGTCTGTATTTTGGGCATATTTCTAACTTCCTAGGCTAACTTCTATAATGCTAGAAGATTATAACCTTCCTCATAAAACACGGAGAGTATCTGGTTACTTCCTTAAAGTACCAAAGAACTCATTTTGCACTATAAAATAAAATTAATTACATATCCCTGACTCCCCCACCCCCTTTTTAATTTTAATTTTGATTTTGAGATAATAGTCTTGCGAAATTGCCCAGGCTGGCCTTGAAGTTGTTATGCATCCCAGGCACAATTTGGCTTTGCCATCTTCCTACTTCAGTTTCTGGAGTAGCTGACATCACAAGTACACGCCAGCAGGCCCAGCGTGTTGTTTTCAGATGGAAACATACTTTCCCCATAAAATCTTTACGTGAGAGGCTCAGGTGGCTGCCAGCTGCCACAGTGCACACATTTTGGGTCTTCTCACGTGTGTGTTTGTTAACACTGGGGGTCTCCACCTTTGGGAACATCATTTTGTCCCAGTGCAAAGTACTGTGACTTTTCTTTCCCCAAAGAGATTGTCTTGAAATAAATCCATGCTTTAAGTACACACTTCTCTTCAAGCCAGCAAGCATTCTGAAGCTAGGTGGTTCTAAATAAAGAACTTTAGTCAACAACAGGAAATAACTCCCACAGCAAAAGGGGGCAGAATACAAACTCTCACCAACTCTTGTACATAGCTCACAACAGCCTTTTGTTCCTTGCACATTAACCCTGAAATCTGCACTTTTCTGAGCATGCCAGGGCCTTTACAGAGCAAGGAAATATTCCGTATCCTCTCACTGGTGTCCTTGCTTTCTTCCCTCAGGGGAAGTTAACTTTACAACTAAGTTCTTTTTTTTTTTTTCTGTTGGTTTTTTGAGGTAGGGTCTCACTCTAGCCCAGGCTGACCTGGAATTCACTATGTAGTATCAGGCTGACCTTGAATTCACGGTGATCCTCCTACCTCTGCCTGCCGAGTGCTGGGATTAAAGGTGTGCGCCACCACACCTGGCTTAAATTTATACTATGAGATAGCAGATCAGGAAATAAGACAGTTCTCCATGACAACATTTTTTTTTTTAATGGAGCTTCTCAAGAACTCCGTCCCCTCTGTAATTTTTGGCTTAAAAATTGAATTTTGGGGGCTGGAAAGATGGCTTAGTGGTTAAGGCGTTTGCCCGCAAAGCCAAAGGATTGGGGTTTGATTTTCCAGGCCCCACATAAGCCAGATGCACAGGGTGGCGCATGTGTCTGGAGTTCAAATGCAGTGGCTGGAGGCCCTGGCATGCCCATTTTCTCCCTCCCTCCCCCCTGCCTCTTTCTCTCTCTCTCTCAAATAAATAAATAAAATAAAAGAACTCACTTTTCACACGCCATGGTGGTACGTACCAGTCATCTCCGCACTCAGGAGGCTGAGGCAGGAAGAGAGAGGCAGGAATATCATGAGTTCAAACCCAGCCAAGACCACACAGGAAGACCTTGTCTCAACCAAGCAGACAGTTTCCCATTTAATGTACATGACACCATGTAAACACACACACATTTTAAAAAACGAATGTTCACCTGCAGTATATGTGTCTATCTCCATTAGCAAAGATACAACATATTTGCCATAAATCTAGACTGATGAGTAATCTGCATCTGCCAATGACATTTCAGCAGATCAATACAACCAGGAGACAAACCAATACTGTCGCCCAAGGTTCCCATCTTGAGTGCTTAGAAAAAGGAGAAAAACTTGCATCCCAACAGAAAGAAAGCAGGAGGACATGTGGATGGTGGTTTTCATGAAATGCCCCCTACTGGCACAGAGAATGAGACAGCAGAGACACCCCTGCCACAGGAAGGGGCTGGTGCCCGCAGGGTGTTTCTTCCAGCCCCAGCACGCCGCCTTGCCCTCTACTGGCTCCTTCCTGGAGTCAATAAATTACAGGTTTACCAAGGTTGCCCTTCACTTTTAGAACAAGAAGCAACCCTCCCCCGCTCGGCTTCACCCTGCACAGTGTCATTCCTTCTCCCTCTCCCTTTGCCAACCTCAAGACAACTAACTCTACCGGCTACCCTGGAGAAGTGTGACAGTGTCTTCTGAGTGCCAGGCCCAACGGAGGCATCTCTGTAACTCGTGGTACTTAGCCTCCAGGGAGCGCAGATGTTACTGCCCACCTCCCACTATCTCTTTCTGGTGAGCCACAGTGGCGTGGGCCCTCTTCTTCTATCCTCCTTACACAACTATAACTCTAGCCTCCCTCAACCAGCGGGGAGCAAATCTGGGGTCTTACACATCCTGAGCAAGTGCTCTACCACTGGGCTACAGCCCAACCTCTAGAATTAAAAAACAAAACAAAAAATAAACAAATAGAGCCGGAGAGATGGCTGAGCGGTTAAAGCACTTGCCTGCGAAGCCTAAGGACCCATGTTCCACTCTCCAGATCCCATGTAAGCCAGACACACAGAGGTGAGGCAAGCGCAAAGTCACACATACCCACTAGGTGGCGCACGTGTCTGGACTTCGAGTGCAGTGGCTGAGGCCCTGGCATGCAATTCTCTCTCTCTTCTCTCTCTTTCTCTCTCTCTAAAATAAAAAAGTAAACAAACAAAAGTCACTTCTGCTTGTAGTCTGAGGTCCAAGAGAAGTGTGGTACAGCAAAAGTGGGTGAGATGGGGATGACTGATGTCCAAACATTCCAGAAACTGAGGACATGGGTGTTTCAAAGATAACTCTATGCAAATATATTTGCAATAGCTTTCACTTTTCTTCTCATCCTGAAGTCTCCCTAGACAACCTTGCCTACTCTCCGGGCACCTATATGATCATGATGTATAAATCCAGACTTTTCTCTCTGAGCTTTAGATTTGACCTTTCTATGTCAGAGAACCACACATCCCAACTCAAACCAGGGTCATTCCCGGTTTAGGCTTCATGTCCTTTCCTCCCTCCACTGTAAGAGCATCCTGTTCCTGTCTCAAAAGGGCGCCGGTCTGAACAATAACAGCTCAAAATTGGCCTGCTTACACCCATTGCCCATCACATCTCCACTGGTTCTCATAAAGGCAACTCCAACTCACAGCACGTCTAAAACTGGCCTCATCTTGCCCTTCTTCAAGTTGTTCCTCCTCCGGAATGCCTGCGCATGGCAGAGCCACCAACATCCATCTAGAGTTTAAGCGGGAAATCTATGATTCAGGGTATTTTCCCTCCCTCTCATCCTTACATTCATCCAGGCACAACGTTCTGCCAATTTTCTCTCTTAAATATTTTCCAAATACACCCCGTTTCTCCCATCACAGCCCCACTCATGTCCTTAATAATCTTTCACTTTGATCACTGCAAAAATCTATTTTCCTATTTCCAGTCTTGAATACTGTCCTTTAATCCAGTCACATCACAAACTGTGTCACAGGAAGCATGGAATAGAAATATGAAATTAACTGGAGAACTGGGGATAGAGCTCAGTGGTAGTGTGCTCCTCCAGAGTGTATGAGGCCCTAGGTTTGATCCCCAGTAACACACACACACACACACACACACACACACACACACACACAGAAAGACAATAAAAAGCACAGGAAACGCTTCCACTGAGTTTCCAAGAAAGACTGACTGGCTGTTCTGATACAATGAGTTACACGGTGAAAGAGACAGGCACAGGTCATGATGGACATGCATGAATAGCCACAGGGCCTGGCCAGTGTGCAAGTAGGCTCTGAGATGTTGATTGACTTTAGGGCGTTCAGCCAAGGACACGAATCAAGGTCATTACAGGCAGATGGAGCAGCTGGAACAAAGACAGGGAGGTGCAAAACAGCATGGGGTATGGGTGCCTATCTGGAGTATAAATTCGAAGTAAGGCGTGGCAACATAGAGGGCTGGGGAATTTGCTTGGGGCAGCTCCACAAGGCCGTGAAGGCACACTGAGAAGCATGGCTTTACATGCTAAAGGCTGTGGGGATTCAGTAAGAGAATTGTCCATGTTAAGAACTGATTATTTTTTGTTTTAGGACATTAAACCCACATCTATCCCTAAATTTGACAGAACAACCCTAAAATTTCCTTAGAACCAAATTTCAAAAAAAAAAAAAATTAAATACCAGACCCTTTTCAAAAACTATAATAATTAAGTATTGGGATCAGGCACAAAAAGAACACCAGTAGCTCTGAACTGAAATATTGAAAGAACCTATGAAGTGTAAAGGCTCACTCTACACAAGACGGTGCTGCTAATGGGGGAAAAGGAAAGCAGCCTCAGTGGTTGCTGTTGAGGGAGGAAAACTGGACATTTCTTTTCTATTTAATTATTTGCAAGGAGAGAGAGAGAACGGGTATGCCAGGGTCTCCTGCCACTGCAAATGAACTCCAAATGCATGCACTGCTTTGTGCATCTGGCTTTACGTGGGTCCTGGAGAACCAAACCCGGGTTATTAAGCATTAACCACTGAGCCATTTCTCCAGGCCAGTTATTCTTCAGTCTTTGGTGTTTTACCGTATTATGTTAAATAGGAATGAAATGTTGATCATTTCATTTCTATTTAACATAATATGAAACTGGGGTTCAGATGCAAGCACCAGGCTCATATGGGGAGATAAACCCTGGCTAAGATCCAACTGAGCCTCAGTTTAATATATGTCCCTCCTGGATACGTGACAAGGTAGGCAATGTATGTGGCACAAAAATACTTATCACTGGTGGAAATGGAGGTAGATAATAACAGGTCACATAGAAAGACTTCAGTTAAAAACACACATGAGGGGCTGAAGAAATGGCTTAGCTGTTAAGGCGTTTGCCTGCGAAGCCAAAGGATCCCGGTTCGATTCTCCAGGACCCACGTAAGCCAGATGCAGGAGGGGTACATGCATCTGGAGTTCGTTTGCAGTGTTTAGAGGCCCTGGCATGCCCATTCTCTCTCTGTCTGCCTCTCTTCTATCTCTCTCTGCTTGCAAATAAATAAATAAAAATTTAAAAACACACACACACATGAGGAAAAAAAAGATATCACAAAGTTCATGTACTGAATCTAATCCATTAACACAGTGTCCTGAGTGCCTACCCACTCTGAATTTAATACTTTCAACATACTTGGCCCCAAACCAAACATTGTTTTTTATATTTATTTATTTATCGAGGTAGGTCTCACTCTAGCCCAGGCTGAATGGCCTTGAACTCATAGTGATCCTCCTACCTCTGCCTCCCGGGAGCGGGGATTAAAAGTGTGTGCCACCATGCCCAGTTCAAACCAAACATTGTAAATTGAAGTTTAAAAAGGAGAATGAAAACAGCAAGTCAGAAAATATTGAAAAATATGTAAATAGATAAGGAACTCAGTGGGTAAGAGCACTTGCTATGGGACCTGAATTTAATTCCCAGGACCCATATAAAAAGCCAGGTGGGGCCAAACATGCCTGTAACCCAGAATGGAGAGTGGTGGAGACAGGAGGATCATTTGGGTCAGCCAGTCTAGTTCAGAATCTGCAAGATTCAGGTTCAGAGAGAGACCCTGTCTCAAGGACATAAGACAGAAAAGTTATAAAGGACACGCACCATCTGACTCCTGCATACATGTGCATGGGGAGTACACCTCTGCACACACATGTGTAGATACCACCCACATACACCTACACACACACACACACACACGCACACACACACACACGAAAGAAAGAAAAAAAGCAAGGAAGGAAGGAAGGAAGGAAGGGAGGGAAGGAGGAAGGAAGGAAGGAGAAAAGTAAGCTAACAGCTAGAAGGGGTATTAAATCATTGGTATAATAATTAAAAACTCGTTTCTGATTTGGGACAATTTAAAGGAGTGGCCAAGAGCACCTCCCTTCACTAGTCCTGTCCTGAGGGCTCAATCCCAGCAGCCTACTTTAGCAGTCTAAATGATTTTGGGTCTAGGAGAAAAGTAACAGTATACTCAATGCTGTCTGTGGGGAAAAAATGTACTAATAACAATAGTCATATAAAGAAAGATTTTTTTAAAAGATTTTAAATTTTTTGGGGGGGGGTGCTGGAGAGATGGCTTAGTGGTTAAGGTGCTTGCTTGCAAAGCCAAAGGACCCAGGTTCAATTCCCCAGGACCCACGTAAGCCAGATGCATAAGGGGGACACATACATCTGGAGTTCATTTGCAGTGGCTGGAAGCCCTGGTGCGCCCATTCGCTCTCGCACGCTCTCTCCCTGCCTATTTCTATATCTCTCTCTCAAATAAACAAATAAAAATAAAATATTTTTTAAAAAAAGAAAAAAATGTTTTTATTTATTTGTGAGAGAAATAGGCAGAGAGAGAGGCGGAGGGAGAGGGAGAGAATGGGTATGTCAGGGCCTTCAGCTGATGCAAAGGAACTCTAGATGCATGCGCCACCTTGTGCATCTGGCTTACATGGGTCTTAGGGAATAGAACCTGAATCCTTTGGCTTTGCAGGCAAGCACCTTAATCACTAAGCCATTGCTCCAACCCCTCCTTTTTTAAAAAATATTTTTAAGAGCTGGAGAGATGGCTTAGCGGTTAAAGCGTCTGCCTGCTAAGCCTAAGAACGCCGGTTCCAATCTCCAGGTCCCACGTTTAGCCAGATGCAAAGTGACGCAAGGGTTCAATGCTGCACTTGACCACAAGGGGGCGCACGCATCCGGATATCGTTCACAGCAGCTGAAGACTGCTGGCGTGCCCATCTCTATCTGTCTCCCTCTCCCTCTCTGTCTGTCTCTCTCTGTCTCTCTCTCCAAAAATAAAATAAGTAAATAAATAAATAAATTTAAAAAATATATATTTAAATAATTTTATTTATTTGAGAGAGAAAGAGGCAGAGAAAGAGGGAGAAAAGAGAGATTTTTATTGAACATTCTTATAAATTTGAGATACTTACAGGTATCTATCAAATTCACACATATAAAGGTTAGTATGCTATGTGTTGCAGTCAGGTTCGCATTGCTGGCAGAAATCACCTGACCAAGAGCAGCTTTTAGGAAACAAGGGTTTATTTTGGCTTACAGACTCGAGGGGAAGCTCCATGATGGCAGAGGAAAATGATGGCATAAGCAGCGGGTGGCCATCATCCCTTAGCCAACATCAGGTGGACAACAGCAACAGGAGAGTGCTAACCACTGGCAAGGGGACACTGGCTGTAACACCCATAAGCCCGCCCCCAACAATACACTCTCTGCAAGAGGCGTTAATTCCCAAATCTCCATCAGCTGGGAACCCAGCATTCAGAACACCTAAGTTTATGGGGGACACCTGAATCAAACCACATTCCACCCCTGGCCCCCATAAACAGATAACCATCCATGATGTAAAATGCAACGCATCCAGTCTATCTTTAAAAGTCCCCAAAGTTTTTATCAATCCTGATGATGTTCAAACATCTCCATAATGCAAGGTCTTTTTTGTTTTGTTTTGTTGTTTTATTTTGTTTTTCAAGGTAGGGTCTCACTCTAGCCCAGACTGACCTGGAATTCACTCTGTAGTCTCAGGGTGGCCTCAAACTCATGGTGATCCTCCTTCCTACCTCTGCCTCCCAAGTACTGGGATTATTAAAGGTATGCACCACCGTGCCCAGCTTAATCCAAGGTCTTTTAACTGAGCCATAATGCAAAAACAAAACAAAACAAAACCCATAATGGCACAGAATAAACATTCACACTACAAAAGATGGCACTGGGCTTAGCAAAGAAATATTCAACCAATACAAGATTTAAACAGGGCAAACATCAAACTCTGTAGCTCCAAGTCCAACAACTCTAATCAGTGACAAATCTCCAAGTGCGATAATTCTAGCCAGCAACAGGTTTCTGGAGTTCCAATTCTGCTCCTTCAGCTAGGTTACTCACAATCCTGGAAAACTTCATCCGGGGCTGATAGCTCTCCTTGTCAGCCATCTCATGGTCCCGGCATCTCCACTGAGTCTCCACTGCAACCCACGGTCCATCCTCATGGCCCCATGGGATCTCCATGCAGGCATCCAGCAAACCTGCTTCACACTGCCCACAGCCAATTTCAAAAGACAAAACTGTGTTGCAAATTCAATGACCCTCTCTTTCCTGCATTTCTTATACTCCACATTACCAGGTAGGGTGCCAATTTGTTAATCCAGGGGGGAATAAAGCAGTCTTTGAAGAACAGGACACTCCTTTAGCATTCAGGCCCCTTCAGAAGAGTCTTGCATTTTTCTGTCGTCACAGTGCTAGTCAGCTAGCCCAATCTCAATGGCTGTAATCTCTCAAAGAACTGCAGCTAAACAGGCAGCAGTTTGGGCCCTAAGATTTCATTTTTTCTGTGCCATATCCCTCTGCTCACATCAGTCAGTCTGTTTCTATGCAAGCAACCCTGCACAACTTCTCAGGACACACAAACTGCTTCTAGCCCAGTCCCAGCAAAGCTCTTTCTCACCCTCATAAGCCAAACCTTACAGTCTATAGTTCTTACTGCATTCAGGTCTTTTAACTCTGACCAGAATAGTCCATCAAGCTCTACTTACAGCATTGCAAAGTGTCTCTTAGGCTAAGGTTTCAAATCCTTCCACATTCATTCCTCGTGAAAAACAGCTCCAAAAGGCCAAAGCCACACAGTCAGGTGTCTAGCAGCAAATTACCCCATTCCTGGTACCAACTTTACTGTTGTAGTCAGGTTCACATTGTTGGCAGAAATCACCCAACCAAGAGCAGCTTTTGAGAAAAAAGAGATTTATTTTGGCTTACAGACTCGAGGGGAAGCTCCACAATGGCAGGGAAAAACCATGGCAATGGGCAGCGGGTGGCCATCAACCCCTGTCCAACATAAGGTGGGCCATAGCAACGGGAGAGTGTGCCAAACACTGGCAATAATACCCACAAGCCTGTCCCCAACAATACACTGCCTCTAAAAGGCGTAAATTCCCAAATCTCCATCAGATGGGAACCTAGCATACAGAACACCTAAATTTATGGGGGACGCCTGAATCAAACCACCACGCTATGTAAATGAGAATTTACTATATAAACTATGGTGTTGTGAATTTACGCTTAAGTTCTGGTGATGTGAAAGAAGTTCTCACACATCAGAAGAGCTCGATATACCTGTTTTGTGTGGAAAAAAAAATCTGTGTTGTTCAGGAGGCCAAACACTCAACTTCATGGATGAGGATGGCAACAGATCCATCTATATACTGACTATGGAGTACATGATAGCAGTATCACATCTTTAAAACGGGGTAATTACTTGTAAGATCGCACAGCATGCACAGATTACAAAGCACAACTCCCCAAAGGCAGTTATTATTCTGTTTGCGACTTGAGGAACCAATGTTCGGAGGAGCTTTCTCAGTCTGGGCAGCAAAGCTCAGACCGGAAATTGATATTATTATAAATATTAATTTGGTAAACTGTCTAATAAAGACTCTTTACCAAAACACATTCCTAAAAACAAACTCAGATGAGAATTAAGTGTGGTGATATGTCTGCATACCTATCAGCACGAATCAGGAAAACGTTAACATACCTTCTTTTTTTAAGTATAGCCTGTTTCTTTTTAGTAATGCCCACACACACCAGCTAAGTTTCTATAAACAGCTTTAGCTTAGAGTGAAATTTTACAAGTTCATCCTAGACACTTAAATAGAAAATGCTAAGATGATTTTAGCTAGTAAAAGTATTAACTCTAACGACAAAAAGCTTAAAATGTGTAGATTTCACAAGCATTCGCACTACATGAAAAACTGTGGGTTAAGATGCAAGTCCATAAAAACTGAAATAAATGGATAAGCACACAAAGGAGCTGGGAAGATATTCTACTCCTGACATGCTTTGATGCAATCTCAGCCCACATACACTGATGATACGTGCAGAGCCCGAAGTGTCATGATTCAGCCAAGGCTGCCAGCAGCTCCCAGATGCACCTTCACGTGGAGAGAAGCTGCTCTGCCTGACCTGCTCACTCCTCTGTCCCCATTACGCCCCGTGCACTGAGCGCAACTCCACAAAGCAGCCACCCCCAGCCAAGCCTCCCACCTAAGGAGAGAGCAGTAAATATAAAAGACTGCGTCACGGCAATGAGTCAGACATGCTCCTGACCACGAGATGATTTCAACAGAGAGTTTTCCAGATGAGTTTGTCTACTTTTATGCCATTGCCTCGTGGTTCTCCAGTAGAGAAACTGCCCAGAGTCTTCGGAGATTACTTCACGTTCAGTTCAACCAACTACAGTCAATATATTTGACATGTTTAAGAACACTGACCTCGGAGTCAAATATTCCTGGTATACAGGGTTTAAAATTCTACCTTGACCCTGTGCTGGCTATTTGACTTTGGATAGGTTACTTGGGGCCTTAATTTCTTCCTCTGTAATAAGGGGATAGAGGCTGGGTGTGCTGGCACACTCAGAAGGCTGAGGTGGGAGGGTCACAAGATTGAGGCCAGGCTGGGCCACATAGCCAAGCCATGTCTCAAAAGCAGGAGAAGGGAACCAGAACCTCCAGCCTGAATAGTGTGAAGATAAGGTGAGATCACGTATGTATTGTGCAGCCTGTGAGAATGATAAATGGCAGCAGACACAGTCATTACAACACGATGCTCACGTTCACCACCGCACTGGTGGTCTCTGGTGTCGAGCTCCAGAGGCAAGGTGCACGGTATTAGGTCAGACTGGAATACAGGAAAAAGACACTTTTACTCGGTCAATCTTCTCGTGTGTCTAGCATTCCAAATGTAACTCTGCCACTGCCTTCACTAGAAAACCAACTCCGCTAGTTTTGTCTAATACTGCGTGAGTGTGCAGTGTGCTAGGACCTATGCAGAGCTGAAGACGAGATTCTCACACATACAGAAGACTCTGAAACCTCTGCGTGAGTTTGTGGTTGTTACTGTTTTATTCTATTTTGTAAATATTTTGTTTATGAGTTATTTGCAAGTAGAGAAAGAGGGAAGGAAAGAGAGAGAGAGTGAGTGAGTGAGAGAGAGAGAGTATGTATGGACACACAAAGAGCTCCTGCCACCCCAAACAAACTCCAGACATATGCTTTGTGCATCTGGCTTTACATGGGCTCTGGGAAATTGAACCTGGGTCCTTAGGTTTTGCAGGCAAGTGCCTTAACCACTAAGCCATTTCTCCAGCCCTGTTTCTTTATTAGATTTATTTTATTTATTTATTACAGACAGAGAGAGGGAGAGAGAAAGAGAGAGGGAATGGGCACTCCAGGGCCTCCAGTCACTGGAAACAAACTCCAGATGCATGCGCCACCTTGTGCATCTGGCTTATGGGGTCCTGGGGACTTGAACCTGAGTCCTTTGGCTTTGCAGGCAAATGCCTTAACTGCTAAGCCATTTCCCCAGCCCATGTTTTTTTAAAGAAAAATACAGGGGATAGCAACACACATTTCAAAGACCAGAACAGAACATTAACATAGACATCTTAGTTGCAAGAGCTAAAGACAGCACACAGTTTGCCTCAGCACAATGCTCCTCCAAGTAAAACCAAGCTTCCCTCAAAATAGAACGGGAAGGGAAGGCCAGGGATTCAGGTCATTGGCCCTTGGTTCAATCCCCCATACTCCACAACAAAACAAAACAAAAATGGAATGGGAGAACTAGGGAAAGAAATTTAGCGTACTTTAAAGAATTTTTCTTAAGTAATAAGAAATGGTAGTTAAATTTATGGTTGCACTGTGAGGAAAAATAAATTAACCCGACAAACTGTTGTAGCTATCTTCACGTTGCTGAGATGATACGCCTGACCAGAAGCAGCTTATGGGAAGGCTTACAAGCTCAAGGGGAAGTTCCACATCATGGCAAGGAAAGGATGGTAAGGCCGAGCCTGGGTATCATGTCTTGCCACAGCAGTGGAAATACCAGCAAGAGTGAGCTGAGCTCTGGCAAAGGGGAGGCTGGCAGTAACACCCCTAAGCCCAGTCCTAGCAACACTCCTCCTCCTCTAGCAAGGCTCCACTTCCCAAACTGCCACTAGCTGGGGACCAAGCTTTCAAAACACATGAGTCCATGAGGGACACCTGACTCAAACCACCACACAACTACTACAACTGAGACAGCTTTGTACTGGTTAGTAATTAACAGTAGTGATCACAATGGGCTCTTGCATTTATTCATTTAGCATTTCTCTCTGAAGACCTTCATGTTGAGCTACACATAATCTTTCCTCACAAGATTAAATGTAAAAATTCCCTGAGGATATTTGTACATGGTAAAGGAAAAACATGGAATTACCGAGTGTGTCCCCAGCCTGGTACAGTTGCTAGATCTATCTATCACCTGCTGCTCCCATCACTCTCAGACACCTTGTGAGGGGACATTGCAGCCTCTGGTGGGGCAGGGACAACTCTGAGGTGGTCTGCTCACCACCCACTTTGTCTTCTCACATCTCTGTAAGACAGGGAAGGCCGAATCCCAGGATGAAGTGGAAGCAAAATGAATAAGATTAAGTATGAAAATGTAAGGGCTGAGAAAGGTCACACAGGCCTTTAAAGATAAATGCCATCCGAGTCAGTGAGCGTGTTGAATGGGACACATCTGCGAGCCCCATATCCATATCCTTCTCCCCAAGGGGCTGCAAGGGTAGCCTTACAGTGGCACAGAGAGGCAACAAAAAAGGTGTCAGTAGGTAGGTCCGTGTGACAGTGCTAGACTCCCAGAGGAAGGGCGGGGAACAGGAAAGGAGAAGGGAAGGGAGAACTTCCATCACAATGAGGCAACTCCTTAAAATGCTGATGAAGCAAAACCAATTCAAGCACCCACTCGCAGATGAGAGCTTTGCTCTAAGAAAACTAAACTTTCAGAGACCATGCAGGTAACATAATATATTCAATCCCAGAATGTGTTCAAACTAGAGCTATTAGTTGACATTGTAATTCGTTCCTGAACATAGAGTTTCTAACGCAGAGCTTGTTTCCAAATCTTTAACAATCTGTACATTAAATAATAATTATTATGAATGCTTTTTACTTTCAGATTCTTAAAAAATAATTATTCTTAAGCAAAATACTAAAAAGTACTGAAGCACAACAGAAGCTAGTCTTCTCTGAGCACATAGACAACTCCCACTGAAACTAAAAGAGCTGAGCACACTCTCTCTCTCTCTCTCTCTCTCTCTCTCTCTCTCTCCTCTCAAAATAAATAAATAAAATATTTTTTTAAATGTTAAAAAAAAAAAAAAAAGAAGAAGAAGCTAAGCATGGTGGCGCACGCCTTTAATCCCAGCACTTGGGAGGCAGAGGTAAGAGGATCACCATGAGTTCAAGGCGACCCTGAGAATACATAGTGAATTCCAGGACAGCCTGGGCTAGAGTGAAACCCTACCTCGAAAAACCAAAAAAAGAAAAAGAAAAAGAAAAAAGAAAGAAAGGAGGGAGGGAGGGAGGGAGGGAGGGAGGGAGGGAGGGAAGGAAGGAAGGAAGGAAGGAAGGAAGGAAGGAAGGAAGGAAGGGAAGGAAGGAAGGGAGGAAGGAGGGGCTGGAGAGATGGCTTAGCAGTTAAGGCATTTGCCTGCAAAGCCAAAGGATCCTGACTCTCCAGGGCCCATGTAAGCCAGATGCACAAGGGGGGCGCAGGCTGGAGGCCCTGGTGCACCCATTCATTCTCTCCCTCTCTCAAAATAAATAATTATTTTTAAAAATGTTTAGAAGAGCTGAGCATGCACACACATGGATGAGAAAACTACCTTGTAATGGCTCAGCATCACGGGAAGTGAAGCATTCGCTTCCTAAGACTTAGAAAGAAAAGCAGAGGCTGGTTAAAAGGACAGTTTTCAGATATGTACAACCAATTATTAATTTTGTGTTACTTTTAACCAAAAATTTACATGAAATGGTTGCAACATACATGGATTAGATCATGGCACTTTTTTTCAGAACAGCAAAGATATGTTTAGTTAGTTTAAATAATATACTAAATAAAGGTTTCCTTTCTCAGTTGAGAAAACACATGAGCTAAAATCAAGTGCAGAGTCTGGCATCAGTTTCATAATTACTTAGGATCCCACAAGCAGTTAGGGTGACAATCTTTCATCGAAGCGTTAAAGAAAGCTCACAGTTAGGAGGCTCAGTACATATTTTTCACTACTACTATGCAAATCGTATGGTCTCAAAAATGTATAAGCCCTTCTCTTTGTGTGGAGACTTCTGCCTTTCTGTGGAGAAGAGAATGGATGTGACCATGGGGTGTTGGGGGAGGGGACTTTAAGGCCTGAGCAGTTCACCTAAGACTTTCACTTAATCAACATATACTGGTTCCATTTATTGAGGACGATTTGCCTGGCTAGATCACGGGTGAGTTTCTT
The DNA here is from genome assembly GCA_036365145.1 of Orientallactaga sibirica. Taxonomy (NCBI): domain Eukaryota; kingdom Metazoa; phylum Chordata; class Mammalia; order Rodentia; family Dipodidae; genus Orientallactaga; species Orientallactaga sibirica. Next base: position 2,461,254 of record JAEOAD010001894.1, on the reverse strand, counting down.
TTACAGTGATGTGTGTGTGAGGGAGGTTGACATGATTTCTAATTGCAAACTGCCAAAATGGGTTTAAAGCACTTGCGCTGTTGTTGTTTTAAGTGAACACACAAGCAAAAAGAAAAGCAAGTAAAACTTTCTTTCTCTAGTGGACAAAGAATTGGACCCTCGAATGGCTTCATACAAGTTTTTTTTTTTTTTTAAACCTGGAAACTGATTGGGTGACATTCAATCTCTGAGATTAAAATCACTTAGTGAATATTGTATTGTTCCACTGTTCTCACTGTCATTTTGGCATGTGGGGCCCCGTGCTGCTGCTTCTGCGGGTGCACTTACCAGCTAATGAAACGTAGCCCGGGAGCAGCTGCCTGAATCTATGTCAAACTGCATCTGGCACCCATCTATCTTCCAGCCATCGGCATTCACCTCGGGAATCATACAAAGCAGCACGCAGCTCCCAGGGCCAACATACCAGTCTTTGTTTCATCAAGGCTGAAAAAAACAATTTTAGACCCTTTTCTTGCCTTTGTTGTTAGTTATTTACTTTTAATTTGCTACATATTTTAGAGTGGTGGCTTTTGAAAGGAATGGGGGAAAGTTGTTTTTAACACAAACTGTCAAGATTTTGAAAATATCCTGTGAAAATTTTGTAGACCAACATTAGCACAGCTCTGGAGGAGACAGTCCACGGAGGGCTTGCCTGCAGAAGCACAATGCTGCCGGTAGACCCAGACAAGGAGGCGAGTCTGCTTAAAATTCTTGAGTTGTCATGGTTATTAAATATGCTGCCCCACAAAGCCTCGCACTACTCAAGGTTTTCTCTCCCAGCTCTGTGGAATCATCAGAAATGTCTCAGCAGGAAAATTATCTACATGTACATTCAAGGAACATTATTTTCAATAATCACAGTATGATGTTTATGCCACCGAACTGCCCTTTAAACACTTATGTTTATGCCCATATAATAATGCCACTCTCACTTTTGGTCAGAGACGCTTCCCTTTTGAGATGGTGGTGACCACTGGGGTGACTCAAAACTCGTCAATGGGGGGCTGGACAGATGACTCCGAGGTTAGGGTGCTTGCCTGCAAAGCCTAACATTTGATCCCCCAGTACCCCCTACAGCCAGATGCACAAAGGGGCGCATGCACTTGGAGTCCGTTTGCAGCAGCTGGAGGCCCTGGTGCACCCAATCTCTCTGTCTCCCTTCTCTCTATCTCTCTCTGCTTGCAAATAAATAAACAATTAAAAAAACCTCATCAATGGGCTACAAAGAAGTGAAAGTACAGTGTTCAGAACTGAGAAATCTTGATCACACTCTCCAAGGCTCAGGGACCATTGCAGAAGAGGTGGTAGGAAGAATGTAAGCGACACAGAAAGGAGAAGACAGCTTACAATACTGTCTTCCTGACACAAAGTGGCCGCAGAATTCATGGCTTTCCAGTGATCGATGCTACCTACCGAGACACGGCAAACATTTATAAAATATATTTAAGGGTGCCTGATGGCAGATACCTGTGACTTCAGAACTGAGGACGTATTAGAGGCAGGAAGACCCCAGTTTCAAGGCCAGCCTGGGCTACACAGCAAGATTCTATCTCAAGAAAATAAAAAAGGCGGACTTGTCTACAAATTCTAATTACTTGGCTCACTCTGATAATTGACTCTCCTGGCCTTCTGATGATAATGGTCTGTATAATGGGGACATTATTTTATATTTATATTTTAATTTATTTTTTTGTCTAGTTATTTATTTGACAGAGAGAGAGAAAATGAGTGTGCCAGGGCCTCCAGCCACTGCAAACAAACTCCAGACACATGCGCCCCCTTGTGCACCTGGCTTACGTGGGTCCTGGGGAACAGAACCTGGGTCCTTTGGCTTTGCAGGCAAACCTTAAACACTAAGCCATCCCTCCAGCCTGACATTATTTTATTTAACTGTAATGAGTAAGACTTGAGCTGTTAAGAAGTGTAAGAAACACACCAAAAACCCTGCAAGGAAACCCAAGTCATGGATGCCCACAGCGAACTTAGATCAGATAAAAGTGAAATCAGTTATTTTGCTCATTCATTGACTTTATTTCTAAGACAGATAAACGGACATGCACACATATGTTTATCAATTTCCCTACTTTTATTTGGGGTAGGGGCAGTTTCTGAGGATTGAACTCAGAGCTTTGGAGCAGGCCAAGGAAGTGCTCTACAGTACAGATTAAGCACAGTACACGCTAAAGAAGTGCTCTCAGCACAGCCCTACACTTCTTTTTAAAAACACTTCTTGGGCTGGGGAAATGGCTTAGTGGTTCAGGCGTTTGCCTGTGAAGCCTAAGGACCCGGGTTCAACTCCCCAGGACCCACGTAAGCCAGATGCACAAGGGGCATATGTGTCTGGAGTTCCTTTGCAGTGGCTGAAGGCCCTGGTGCACCCATTCGCTCTTTCTCTCTGCCTCTTTCTCTCTCTCAAATAAATAAATAAATAAATAATAATTTTAAAAAAACCTCTTCTTCAAGCCTTTCCTCCATGTAGACAATAGACTAGCTGCTAGGAAATGCAGTTGCTCCTTCCCTCATGGAATAAACAATCCAATGGCATTTTAAAGAGCTCATGATTTTGGGCTGGAGAGATGGCTTAGTGGTTAAGAAACTTGCCTACAAAGCCAAAGGATACAGGTTTGATTCCCCAAGACCAATGTAAGCCAGGTACACAATGTTATGCGTGCGTCTGGAGTTTGTTTGAAGCAGCTGGAGAACCTGGTACACCAATTCTCACTCTCTCTCTCTCTCTAGCTCTGCCTCTCTTTCTCAAATAAATAAAATAAATAATTAAAAAAAATTTAAAAAGCTGGGCATGGTGGTGCACACCTTTCATCCCAGCACTCGGGTGGCAGAGGTAGAAGGATAGCTGTGAGTTCAAGGCCACCCTGAGTCTAATTCCAGGTCAGCCTGGACTAGAGTGAGACTCTACCTCAAAAAAAAATTTTTTTTAAGAGCTCATGATTTTTTTTACCCAGCATTATTTTAAAATATTTAAAAAATATTTTATTTATTTATTTGAGATGAGAAAGAGAGTGAGTGGGTATGCCAGGGCATCCAGCCACTGCAAACAAACTCCAGATGATTGTGCCATGTACATCTGGCTTATGTGGGTCCTGGGAAATTGAACCTGGGTCCTTTGGCTTTGCAGGCAAGTGCCTTAACTGCTAAACCATCTCTCCAGCCCTATGTTTGTTTTTTTTTTTTTTGTTTTACCAGATAGGGTCTCACTCTGGCCCAGGCTGACCTGGAATTAACTGTGTAGTCTCAGGGTGGACTCGAACTCACAGCAATCCTCCTACCTCTCCCTCCCGAGTGCTGGGATTAAAGGCGTGTGCCACCACACCCGACTTTATTTTTAAATATTTTTATTATTTATTTGCAAGGAGAGAGAGAGAAAAAAAACAATGGGCACACAAGGGCCACTTGGCAGTGCATATGAACTCCAAATACATGCTCCACTTTGTGTGTGCATCAGGCTTTATGTGGGTACTAGGGAATCAGACTGTACAAGAGAACATTTTTAACTCCTGAGCATCTCCCCAGCCCCAAGCTCAAATTTTTTAAGTAATTTTATTTTGAGATGACTGTATTTTACACGCACTTACAACTAATCCTGACAGATGCAGCATGTCCTCTGCCAGTTCTACCAGTGGTCACGAACATCTTGTGACTCTATAACACAAGAGTTTTTACACTGATATAACATATAGAACTTGGGATGGCTTAGTGGTTAAGGCGCTTGCCTACAAAGCCAAAAGACCCAGGTTCAGTTCCCCAGGACCCACGTAAGCCAGATGCACAAGGTCGCACATGTGTCTGGAGTTTGTTTGCACTGGCTGGGGGCCCTGGCACGCCCATTCTCTCTCTCTCTCTCTCAAATAAATAAATAAAAATGAAAATTTTTTAAATGACAAATAAGATATAGACCTTTGCCATCGTCACACAAATCTCCTGGGCTGCTATTTCACAACCATGCACGCTTCCATCCCTCCTGCCCTCCTTAACTCCTGGATCTGCTCATCTGTTCTCTATTTCTGTGGTTTTATCATCTCAAAACTGTTATACACAGGCTGGAGAGATGGCTAAGCAGTTAAAGCACATACGTGTGAAGCCAAGGACCCGGTTTGATTCTCCAGGTCCCATGTAAGCCAGATGCACATGGTGACGCATGTGTCTGGAGTTCGTTTGCAGTGGCTGTAGGTCCTGGCGCACCCATTCTCACTCTCTCTCCCTTTCTCTGTGCTTCTCAAATAAATAAATAAATAAAAAAATTTAAAAACTGTATACCATGGCACAACATAACACGCCACCTTTCTACACTGTATTGGTTTGTTCATCACTGCTCCTCCAGGCTGCAGCAGATACTATTAGCAACTTCCCTTTCGATGCTGAGTAATGGTAAACAACTGTGGTTTGAAGGAATTGGGGGATGGTTCCAGTTTGGGGCTATTACTAATGAAGTTGTTATGAGCACGTTTCATGAGTGTGTATGTGTGTGCATGTGTGTGTGTGGTGCATGTGTGCAGCTATGTGTGCACCTTGCACGCATGCAGGTAGAGTCGGAGCTGATATTGGTGTCTGCTTCGATCGTTCTCGGCCTTATTCTTGGCTTGTTGAACTAGACGTCACTGAGTTGGCTACACTGGCTAGTTTTCTGGTGAGTCCAAGAGACTGGGTCCACTTTCCCAGCACAAAGATTTCAGGTGTGTCCACCATACCTGGCATTTTACATGGCTACTGAGCATCCAAGCTCAGGTCCTCATGCTTGAACAGCAAGCACTGGGCATCCACTGGCCATCTCCCCAGCCCTGTGTACAGAGTTTTGTAGGGCCTATTTAGTGTTTTTTTTTTTCAAGGTAGGGTCTCACTCTAGCCCAGGCTGACCTGGAATTCATTATGTAGTCTCACAGCAATCCTACCTCTGCCTCCCAAGTGCTGGGATTAAAGATGTGTACCACCACTCCTGGCTATTTTTTGATTTTTCAAGGTAAGGTCTCTCTCTAGGCCAGGCTGACCTGGAACTCACTCTATAGTCCCAGGCTGGCCTTGAACTCACAGCAATCCTCTTACCTCTGCCTGCCGAGTGCTGGGATTAAAGGCATGCGCCACAACGCCTAGCTGTTTTTTACTTTTGTTTTTCAAAGAAAAATCTGGGGCCTGGAGGGATTGCTTAGCAGTTAAGGCATTTGCCTGCACAGCCAAAGGACCCAGTTTCAAGTCCCCAAGACCCACGTTAGCCATGCATCTGGAGTTTGTTTGCAGTGGTTGGAAGTCCTGGCATGCCTATTCTCTCTCTATCTTTCTCCCTCTTTCTCTCTGTCAAATAAATATATATATTTAAAAGAAAGAAGGAAAGAAAAATCTGCTGAACCATTTTCAAGAGGGCCTGCCACATTTTTCATTCCCATCAGCAGTGTGCCTATGACCCAGTCTCTCTGCATCCTTGCCAGCATTTAGCATGTTCATAGTTTTTTATTCCAGCGATTCTGCTAGGTACAGGTTAGGGTTGGATAAGAAGCATCCCTCCCCAAAGGCCTGGTGTATCTAATCACTGAGAAGTGACCGGATGATCAGGGCTCTGACCTAATACATGGGTTAAATAATCATAAATAGATTCAGAATTTGATTATATTACTGGGGAACTTTTGGAGGTAAGACCTAGTTCAAGAAAACAGGTTGCTGGGGTATTGTTCTTTTATGTTTGTTTGTTTTGTTTTTAGTTTTTTGAGACAAGGTTTACTCTAGCCCAGGCTGACCTGGAATTAGTCTCAGGGTGGCCTCGAACTCACAGTGATCCTCCTACCTCTGCCTCCAGAGTGCTGAGACTAAAGGCTTGCGCCACCACATCCTGCTTTGGGGTATTGCTCTTGAACAGTATGTTATCCCATGTCCTGTGTTTTTCTGGTTCTCTGTGTGTCGTGACCACCTAAAGAGAGCAACTGTCGCTGACATCCCATTCCACCTTGATGTTTCACCCCAACCCAGAGACTACAGAGCCGCCTGACCACAGATGGAAATCAGGAACCAGACAAACCCTCCCTGAAGGCAACAATGAAACATTGGCCTAACACAGTGTGCATTGAGGTTGTCGTTTAATTTACATTTCCATAATGATGTTGAAAACCACTTTACGTATGGATAGCCTCTGTAATGAAATGTTTGTTTTATGCGTTTTGTCTTTTTTTTTTTTTTTTTTTTTTTTGGTTTTTCGAGGTAGGGTTTCACTCTGGTCCAGGCTGACCTGGAATTAACTATGTAGTCTCAGGGTGGCCTCGAACTCTCAGTGATCCTCCTACCTCTGCCTCCCGAGTGCTGGGATTAAAGGCATGCGCCACCACGCCTGGCTTTTGTCATTTTTAATTGATTGTTTTTAACCATTTGAGTTAATTGTACTGTTGTTGTTTTGTCTGGTTTTAGGTAGTCCTGGGAATTCAACCCAGGCCTCACGCATGCTAAATAACAGTTCAACCACTGAGGTACCCCCAGCCCTAGTGTGGAATTTTGAAGATTCTTTATAAATCCCAGATATTAGTCCATAGTCAGATATGTTTTCAAATATTTTCCTGTCTGTAACTTATCTTTTTATCCTTTTTTTAACATGCAGTCTTTCATAGAGTAAATATTTAAAATCTGATAGTCTAATTTGTTATCTGCCATTTTCTGTTATTGATGATTGCACATGTATACCCCAATTTACTTGCATCTTAAATGAGGGTTTGGCAGCCAAGTGTGGTGGTGCACGCCTTTAATCCCAGCACTCAGGAGGCAGAGGTAGGAGGATTGCTGTGAGTCTGAGGTCACCCTGAGACTACAGGGTGAATTCTAGCTCATCCTGGGCTAGAGATCAAGACCCTATGTCAAAAAAAAAAAAAAAAAAAAATTTAAATGAGTTTGCTATATGGATAATGAGAATTCAAGGTTAACGTTTTCAAAACTAACTAGGATGATGATTAGTTTAAAAAATCTGAGACCTGGACTAGGGAGATGGCTCACAAGATTAAGAGCTTGCTGTACAAGCACGAGGGGGCTTGATTTGCCCTAAGTTTAATTCCTCAGCGCCCACATAAATATCTGGGCGTAGCCATGCATGCCTGTAACCTCAGTCCTGTGGGAAGCAGAAACCAGCGGATAACTTGAGCTTGCGAGTGAGCTCGTGGGATGAACTGGAAGTCTGGGTGTACTGAGGAACCGTCTCAAGGAAACACATAGATACGCAATAGAGAAGACACCGGATGTTCTCTTCTGGCCTCCACAAGTGCATACGCACGGTGTACACATCTGCGTGCACACATGCATGAACCACACACACACACACACACACACACACACACACACAGCACATAGGATGCTGAGATGCACGGTAATTGCTCTGTGTCTACAACTGGACATACTTGGGGACTGAGGAGCATAAATACTTTCTTTGAAAACACAGCACTCATTAGCACCAAACACTCTGAGACAGTATATGACCCTGAAGTCCAGAAACGGGCCCGGGAACACATCTTCTTACACAATGGTGTGGTGGTGATTAGAAAGATGAAGAAAACCAAGAGGAGAGCAGTTTCTCCCTTGAGTTGACAGAGTCGGCATTTTCATCGAATGTTCTGCACAAAGAACTTTCAGATAACCCATGACGCACAGCTCTTTCAGAGAATCAAAACGTTTTCTATTGTAAGCGCGGTGGACGGTTCTACGTCAACATTACGCAAGGTCAGTGGCTTACTACACCACCTCAGGATCCTGCAGTCCACAGGAATACTGCCCGCCCCCTACCGGATTCCTCTAAGCTGCCAGACTGATGTGTGCCTCAGCCTTTTGATGTCCTTCCTCACCAGTCACTGGACATTACTCCATTCTTAATTTTCATAGCTGACATGCTTGCCTTTCCTTATATTTCCTTTCAATCTGCAGAGATGTGGAAAGCTCTAGAACCAAGGTAATAAAAATTAGTGTTAATTAAGAATAGGAGGGCTGGGGCTGGAGAGAAGGCTTAGTGGTTAAGGCGCCTGCCCGCTAAGCCTAAGAACGCAGGTTCCAATCTCCAGGTCCCACGTTTAGCCAGAAGCAAAGTGATGCAAGGGCGCAATGCTGCACTTGCCCACAAGGGTGCGCAGGCATCTGGAGTTCGTTCACAGCAGCTGAGAGGCTGCTAGCATGCCCATTCTCTCTCTGTGCCTCTCCCTCTCTCTCTGTCTCTGTCTCTCCCCAAAAAAAAAAATATGAGGGTTGGAGGATGGCTTAGTGGTTAAGGCACTTGCCTACAAAGCCAAAGGACCCAGGCGTGATTCCCCAGGACCCACGTGCACAAGGGGGCACACAGGTCTGGAGTTTGTTTGCAGTGGCTGAAGGCCCTGGCACACCCATTTTCTCCCCCGCTTTCTATGTCAAATAAATAAATATTTATAAAATATTAAAAAATATGAGACTTAGGAGGCAGAGGTAGGAGGATCATGGAGAGTTTGAGAACACCCTGAAACTACATAGTGAATTCCAGGTCAGCCCAAGCTAGAGTGAGACCTTACCTTGGGGGGTGGGGGAGAATTTGAGGGCTGGAGAGATGGTTTAGTGGTTTAGGAGCTTGCCTGTGAAGCCTAAGAACCAGGTTCAATTCTCACCAGGGCTCACCAGGACCTCCAGCCACTGCAAATGAACTCCAGATGCCTGCGCCTCCATGTGCATCTGGCTTATGTGGGTCCTGGGGAATGGAGCCTTGAACAAGGGTCCTTAGGTGTCACAGGCAAGCTCTTAACCACTAAGCCATCTCTCTAGGCCCTTTTATCCTCTTTTGTAGCTGGGTATGGCCATGTGACAATATTATGGTGAAGGGGATGTGACAGCTAACAGTTCTGGATTGTGACCCATCTCCATTCTCAGTTTCTCTTTTCTAATCGCAGTCTTGTCTTGGTCTTGTCTTGTCATTTTATGATGGGATCTTGCCCAGACTGGCTTCAAACTCCTAGGCTCAAGTGATCTTCCTTCCCCAGCTTTCTGAGTACCCACCACAGCACCCAGCTCCAGTGGCTGTTTGAATGAGTATTAAGCCATCCTACACAAAGACAATTAAACAGAAAGTGACAAGGAACTAGTTCTAATAAATTGTTCCTCAAGTCTTTATTGACTACATCACTGAGGATTACTAATGTTTTCAAGAGACTACAAAATCAGTAATAAAACTTAAATCTAAATTAAACTGCATATCATACATGCCCACTTTCTGAGGAGAAGAAGAAAACAGTGGACAGGCTCCAAAATGAACCCCATTTATCCCTGCCTTCTGGGTCTTGCCCGCCTCATGATTTGTGACATAGCCTTTCTGAGTGCAGGCCCAGTCCTAAGAAGCAGATGTGGAGCCAGTCTTGGGATGAATCCTGCTGTCAAGATTTGGTTTACAGCCTGTGGCTTGAATCCTGCTGATGGGCTCTGAAGCTCTGAAGCCATCTAGGTGTTGTGAACTGCCAAGATCAAAGCCCACAGTCCAGGAGGAACTGGATACTTCCCTTACCTATGAATAAGCGCCAAGGTGCGTCTTCCTCCTCCCAGCCTCGAGCTGCTCTCAGCTTGTCTAACCTGCAACACTGTGTGACAGAGGAATCCAACAAAGCCATGCCTGCATTCTTGCCTCACAGAAACTAAGTTAATAAATGCTTACAGTTTCTTTTAAAAATATTTATTTATTTATTTGAGAGAGAGAGAGAGAGAGAGAATGGGCATGCCACCTGTATATCTAGCTTACATGGGTACTGGGGAATTGAACCTGGGTCCTTAGCCTTCACAGGCAAGCTTCTAAACCACTAAGCCATCTCTTCAGCCCAAATGCTTATAGTTTTAAGTTATTTTTTTATACAACAAAAGATAATTAACCTAAGTATTACAAAATATAGATACCAAAAAAAATCATAATTTGGGGGGCCTGGAAAGATGGCTCAGCAGCTACGTATACTTTGCGCACAAGCATGAGGGCTTGAGTTCAAATCTTCAGAACACAGGTCAACAGCTGGGTATGGCCACAAGCGCTTGTAACCCCCGTCCCACCAAGGAAGCAGAGACCAGGGAATTGCCCAGGCTTTGAGGGAGGAGTGTCAGTAAGAGACCTCAGCTCAAATAAGAACAACAAGAAGAAGGATGGTGGAGGACACCCAACATTCTACACTAGCAGCAGAGTGTACCCACCTCAGCTGAGGGCATGGGCATGGCAAGGGCACATAGACATGCACACACTGCACCCCCAACCACACACATCGTATCACATACACACATACCAACACAAGCAAACAAAAATCACAATTTTGGGGCACGGGTTTGGAGGGAGGGTCTCACTCTAGCCCAGGCTGACCTGGAATTAACTCTGTACTCTCAGGCTGGCCTTAAACTCACAGCAACCCTCCTACCTCTGCCTCCCAAGTGCTGGGATTAAAGGTGTGCACCACCACACTTGTCAAAATCACAATTTTTGAAAAGGCATACATACATTTCATTTCATAATTTTGTTGTTTTAAAAATATTTTATTTACTTATTTATTTATTTAAAAGAAAGAGAAGACAAAGAGGCAGAGAGAAAGAGAGACAGAGAGATATATGGGCACTCCAGGGCCTCCTGCCACTACAAACACCAGATGCATGCACCACTTTGTGCATCTGGCTTTATGTGGGTACTGGGGAACTGAACCCAGTCTGTCAGGCTTTGGAAGCAAATGCTTTTAACTCCTAAGCCATCTCTCCAGACCTATTTTTATATTTTAAAATACATACTAGAAACGTATAAGTAATGTGTGTGAAAACAAAAGGCCTATGCAGCACTCTGGAGGCTGAGGCAGGAAGACTGGAAGTTCAAGGCCAGCTTGGGCTCCACAGTGAGACCTTGTCTATAAACAGAAAAAAAGAGGAAACCATTATCCAGAGTATGAAAATTCCTTTGCCTGTAACTATAACCTGTGCACTACCAGACCCATCTTTGAAAGTTGTCTAAATAATTAATTTTATTTTAATATTTTGGGACTAATGATTTTATTTCAAAGTGATGTAACCTTAAAGATTTCTGACTCTTTTCAATCAAAATAAAATAATATCTTAATTACAACTCTGGACGGCTGGGCATGGTGGCACACACACCTTTAATGCCAGCACTTGGGAAGAGAGGTAGGGGGATCACCTTGAGTTTGACGCTAGCCTGGGCTACAGAGTGAGTTCCAGGTCAGCCTGGGCTAGAATGAGACACTGCTAGAAAAAAAAAAAACTCAAATAAAAATTAAATCAAGAAACATAATTCGGGGACTAGCGAGATGGTCCAGTGATTAAGGCACTTGCTTGCCTGCAAAGCCTAAGGACCCAAGTTCGATTCCCCAGGACCCATGTTAGCCAGATGCACAAGGAGGTGAACGTGTCTGGAGTTCATTTTCAGTGGCTGGAGGCCCTGGCACACCCATTCTCTCACCTCTCTCTCTCTCTCTCTCTCTCTCAAATAAATAAATAAAAATAACATGTTTTTAAAAATTAAACAAAGAAATGTAATTCATTGCGTAAGTGATAGAAATCAATAAATTTCAATAAATGCATTAACGTTTTTTCACAAAATCCAACATCCCCGCATGATGAAATCTCTGAAGAGACTAGGGATGAAGGGAACATACCTCAGCATAGTAAAGGTGATACACAACAAACAGACAGCCACCACCGCGCTACACGGAGATCAACTCAAAGCATTCCCATTAAGATCAAAACAAAACAAGGATGTCTACTGTCTCAGCTCCTATACAATACAGTGCTTGAAGTCTTAGTAGAACATTAAGACAAGAGAAGACAATAAAGAGACACAAATAGGAAAGGATGAAGTCAAAGCATCCTTATGTAAGGATCATATTATTCTACATAAGAGAGCCTGAAGACTCCAACAGGAAACTCTTAGAGCTGACCAACACTTTCAGCAAAGTGGTAGGATACAAAATTAACGTACAAAAACCAGTACCCTACCCATCTGCCAAAGACAAAAATACCGAGAAAGAAATCAGCAAGATCATCCCATCCATATCCCCATCCCCCACCCCGCACAAAAAGGCTTGGAATAAATCTAACCAAGGAAGCGAAAGACTTCTATCATGAAAACTTGAAAACATTGAAAGACGAAATTAGGAGGACAGTGTAAGATGGAAAGTCCTCCCAATAATAATTTAATAATGTAAAGATGGCCACCCTAGGAAAAGCAATCTACAGATTCAATGCAATTCCAATCAAATTTCCAGTGTCATTCTTCACAGAAATAGAAAAAAAATCCTAAAATTCATTTGGAAGCAGGAAAGATCTCAGAAAGCCAAAGCATTATAAGGAAAATAAATAAATCAGGCTAGAGCCATCACCATACCCAATTTCAAGGCATATTACAGAGTCCTAGAAACAAAAACAGACATGTAGGTCAATGCAACAGAATAAAAGAACCAGACAGAAACTCATGCAGCTACAGCCAGCTGATTTTTGACAAGGGTGCCAAAAATATCCACTGGAGAAAAGGCAACCTCGTCAAAACATGGCGCTGGGAAACTGAGTGTCTACATGTAGAGAATAAAGATAGATCTTAGCTCTCGCCCTGCGCAAAAATGAACTCCAAATGGGATGATCAAGGACCTCAATATAAGGCCTGAAACTCCGAAGCTGCTAGAGAAAAAAGCAGGGTACACTTCACGGCATAGCACAAGGACTTTCTGAATAGGACTCTAGTTGCTAAGGAAGTAAGGGCCCAAACTGGCGAATAGGATCTCATAAAATTGAAAAGCTTCTGTACAGTAAAAGGAAAAAGTTAACCTAGCGAAGAGACACCTTACAGAATCAGCTACAATCATTAGATAAATGATTAATATTTTTAAAAAATGGGATGGGAATTATGGCATGACTAGGAGGCCAAAGGCCCCTGGGCGAATCCTGCTACTATAGCCATGCTAAATGGGCAGGCTGTAAAATTGGCTTCTAAATATTTATGTTTACACTCATAAATTAGTATTGCTCTCAGCCTTCCTTTGTGCACAGGGCACAGGCTAACGCAGACACACAGCTGGTGAAAGTGTTGAGAATGTCCCACTCTGTGCTCGGTGGTAAATGAGGTGTCTGCAGTACTTTTTCTAAGGCTCAGGGAACGTGGTGGAAGAGGCACAGAGAATGAACATGCGAGCTGGAGAACAGAGACACCGGCTGCGGAACACTGTCTTCTGGACACGAACTGGTCGTGGCACTCATGAACTCATAGCTGCCGCGGTTTTCTGCACAAGACAGCCTGTCAGCTCCAGCACATACAGAGAAGAGGCTCATGGGACCCAAGCCCTCCTACAGTAGCTATTTGCAGTTAACGTTTGCTGTGGGAGGCAGAGTTATGTTATTCAGTGGTACAGCTACTGGTAAGTTGCCCAAACTCCAGTCAATAATCCTCCACTCACGTCCATGCAAGAAGCCCTAATTTAATTCAGTGGGTCACATATATACAAAAGGATGATAGTAGGGCAGGGATTATTTGGGAATAAGAAGGGGTTTAGCGGGAGTAGAGGGCATAAGGGGGTGGGTGAAGGTGACTATCATCAAAATACATTATAGCTGAATGAAGCTGTCAGAAATAAAAATTAAATTAAAAAAACAAAATGAAATAAAATGGACCATGGAAATGAAAAGACAGTTCTTAAAAGAGAAAATGACATACATTAAAAAATGCTTGGGGCTGGAGAGATGGTTAAGGCACTTGCCTGCAAAGCCAAAGGACCTTGATTCGGACTCACGTAAGCCAGATGCCTAAGGGGGTGCATGTGTCTGGAGTTAGTTTGCAGTGGCTGGAGGCCCTGGCGTGCCCATTCTCTCCCTCTCTCTCTCTCTCTGCCTTTATCTCTCTCTCTCAAATAAATAAAAATAATTTTTAAAAAAATGCTCAAATCCCAGCACTTGGGAGGCAGAGGTGGGGATGCTGAGAGTTCGAGGCCACCCTGAGACTACATAGTTAATTCCAGGTCAGCCTGGATTGAAACCCTACCTCGAAAACCAAAAAAAAAAAAAAAAAAAAAAAAAAAAGCTCCCAGCACATACCTTTTATCCCAGCACTCAAGAGGCAGAGGTAGGAGGATCACCATCATTTGGAGGCCACCCTGAGACTACATAGAAAATTCCAGGTCAGCCTGGGCTAGACCGAGACCCTACCTCAAAAAACCAAAAATAAATAATAAAGAAAGAAATAAAAATAAAAATGCTCAACATCCTTAGCCACCCAAGAAATGCAAATTAAAATGACTCAGATTCCATCTCACTTCAGTCAAAATGGGTAGCATCAAGGAAACAAATGCTGATGAGGCTGTAGGGAATGGGGAAAATTACACACACTATAACCCCTCTCCCCATCCCCATTTCCCTGAAGACCTTCCTCAGAAGGATGATTGGTGTCACTGGGGGGGGGGGGGTGGGAGGCAGTAATTAGGCTCTCTGTCTCTAATAAATAAATAAATCAGAAAAAAAGTAACAAAAAAAGAATTATCATCAAAAGTCTTACTGGGGTCTGGGGAAATGGCTGAGTGTGAGGGAAAGGTATTTTCTTGCAAAGCCTACTGGCCCAGATTCAAATCCCCAGCACCCACGAAAAGCCGCATATAAAGTGGTACCTGTATGTATAATTCCAATGGGTCTCTATGACAACGGGAAGCAGAGTCGTGAGAATCCGAAACTTGAGGGCCAGCCAGCCGTTTGCAGTTTCCAGACTGGCAGTTAGTTTACAACTGCAAGGGACCCTGTCTCAAAAGAAGATGGAACACAAATGCCTCAAAGTTGACCTCCACACGTGTGCCACAGCTCGTGGGCCCATACACAAATACATACGCACGCAAATAAAGAAATAAAAATTGTTAAGTGTGGTCCTCATGTGCTACATACTGACCATACAGGAAAGAAGCCTGGTGTCGCTAGTCAGTAGTGAGTGTGACCACCGGCTTTCTGGGTGGATTGGAAGCCTGCTCCCAGGACATTTTTATCTGCTACGATAAACCCGGTCAAAAGCTCATAGCTCGAGAGGTCATAGGCCCTAGTGGGGAAGCTACTGCTATTGTTTTGATCAATGGACACGATGTGCCTGTCAAACTGCCTGCTAAATAACTATGTGTATGCCTTAGAGTGGCACCACGGCCAGATCTGATTAGATAAGCTCCTTTGTGCAGAGGCAGCAGCAGCGCAGAGACTCCATCCAAATGTTGAGAGTAAGGACTGCGGAATACTCAGCCCTAAACCGGACAGCTGCGTCATTCTCTCCTAGGCTCAAAGAAGGGGCTTTGAGTCAGGGGTCCCCCATAAACTCAGGTGTCCTGAACGCTGATGGAGATTTGGGAACTAACACCTCCTGGAGGCGGTGTGTTGTTGGGGTTGGGCTTATGGGTATTATGGCCAGTGTCCCCTTGCCAGTAGTTGGCACACTCTCCTGTTGCTATTGTCCATTGATGTTGGCCACAGGGTGATGTCCATCCTCTGTTCATGCCATCCTTTTCCCCTGCCATCATGGAGCTTCCCCTCGAGCCTGTAAGCCAAAATAAATCTCTTTTTTCCCACAAGCTGCTCTTGGTTGGGTGTTTTCTACCAACAATGCAAACCTGACTGCGACAGTAATGTTGGTGCCAGAGGAGTGGGGTTGCTTCTAGACATCTGACTGTGTGGCTCTGGCCTTTTGGAGCTGATTCAAGAGGAATGTGGAAGGATTTGAAACCTTGGCCTACGAGATACCTTGCAGTGCTGTAAGTGCAGCTTGATGGACTATTCTGGTCAGAGCTGAAAGACCTGAATGCAGTAAGAACTATGGACTGTGAGGTTTGGCTTACGAGGGTGAAAAGCTTTATCTGGACTGGACTAGAAGCAGTTTGTGTGAGAGGCTTGCTGTTAGACCTGACTTGTGCGGGGTTGCAGTGCTGGTATGTGCAGAGAGAGATGGCACAAAGGGAAATCTTTGGGCTGAAGCTGCTGTCCATTCAGCTGCAATTATATGACAGATTACAACCATTGAGATTGGGCCAGCTGACCTGCACTGGGGCAACAGGAAGAATGTAGACTCTTTTGACGAGGCCTGAGTGCTCAAGGAGTGTCCTGTTCTTCAAAGTCTGCTTTCTTCCCCCCTGGATTAACAAATTGGCACTCTACCTGGACTTATGGAGTATAACAAATGCAGGAAGGAGAGGATCATTGAGTTTGCAATGCGGTCTTGTGTTTTGGAAACGGCCATGGGCAGTGTGAAGCAGGTTTGCTGGATGCCTGCATGGAGACCCCATGGAGCCGTGAGGATGGACCGTGGGTTGCAGTGGAGATGCCGGGACCACAAGATGGCTGCCAAGGAGAGCTGCCAACCCCGGATGAAGTTTTCCAAGACTGAGTAGCCTAGCTGGAGGGGCGGAATTGGAACTCCAGAGACTTGCTGCTGGTTAGAATTATCAAACTTGGAGATTTGTCATTGACTAGAGTTGTTGGACTTGGAGCTACAGAGTTTAATGTTTGCCCTGGTTGTTTTAAATCTTGTATTGGCTGAATATTTCTTTGCTATGCTCAGTGCCATTTTTTGCAGTGTGAATGTTTATTCTGTGCCATTATGGGTTTTGGGGGTATTTTTTGATATATGGCTCAGTTAAAAGATCTTGGACTATGGGGATGTATGAACATCATTGGAAATGATAAAAACTATGGGGACTTTGAAAGTTGGATGAATGCATTGCATTTTACATCATGTATGGTTATGAGTTTATGGGGGCCAAGGGTGGAATGTGGTGGTTTGGTTCAGGTGTCCCCCATAAACTTAGGCATTCTGAATGCTAGGTTCCCAGCTGATAGAGATTTTGGAATTAACACCTCCAGGAGGCAGTGTGGAGGCAAGCTTATGGGTGTTATAGCCAGTTTCCCCTTGCCAGTGTTTGGCACACTCTCCTGTTGCTGTTGTCCACCTTATGTTGGCCAGGGGGTGATGTCCACCCTCTGCTCATGCCATCATTTTCTCCTGCTATCATGGAGCTTCCCCTCAAGCACGCAAGTCAAAATAAACCTTTTTCCCCCCACAAGCTGCTCTTGGTTGGGTGGTTTCTGCCAGCAATGCGAACATCACAGAAGAGGAAGCAGAAAGACTGTACGCAAGGGTGAGAGGAAGGAGCGGTGTGACGTGGAATTTTGTTTTCGGAGCAAGAGATCTCTGTTGTACTCTCGATCTCACAGCAGTGGTGATTACTGGCACAGGGTGGGCCTGCCAACATCCTAACATGAGGGTGGGGAGCATGAGCCCCACCCCTCTCTGAGGACTTAAAGGCAGATAATGGCACCTACTGGGAGAGGCTCAGGAGGCCCCATCCCTGTCTGTGTGTCTATAGGCAGCTAGTGGTTGCTGGACGAGGGAGGGACAGAGAGACATTTTCTTCAGTGGTAGACTACTGGTAAAGCACCCACATTCCTGTCACTATTCCCTCTCCCAGGATCCTGAAAGAAACTGTAATAAAAACTAATGGGTCGGGCTGGAGAGATGGCTTAGGGGTTAAGGCGCCTGCCTCCTAAGCCTAAGAATGCTGGTTCCAATCTCCAGCGGTTCCCATCTCCAGGTCCCACGTTTAGCCAGACGCAAAGTGACGCAAGGGTGCAATGCCGCACTTGACCACAAGGGGGCGCACGTGTCTGGATTTCATTTGCAGCAGCTGAGAGGCTGCTGGCGCGCCCATCTCTATCTGTCTTCCTCTCCTTCTCTGTCTCTCTCTGTCTCTCTCTGTGTCTCTCTCCAAAAAATAAAAAAAAGAAAAAAGAAAAAAAAAACCTAATGGGTCAACAACAAAAAAGAAACCAAAGAAGAAAGAAAGAGAGAAAGAAAGAAAGAAAGAAAGAAAGAAAGAAAGAAAGAAAGAAAGGAGGAAGGAAAGAAAGGGAGAGAGAGAGGGAGGGAGGGAGGAAAGGGCACTTGTTGAGAAGAAGGGGATCAATAAGAATGAGAGAGGAACAAGAGAAAAAATGGGGGTGAATATGAATATGATAAAAATACACTATTTAAGGGCTTGAGAGATTGCTCAGTGGTTAAGGTACTTGCCTGTGAAGCATACGAACCCAGGTTTGATTCCTCAGTACCCAGGTAAGCCAGATGCACACGTGACACATACATCTGGAGTTCATTTGCCATGGCTAAAGGTGCCGGCTTGCCCATTCTCTCTTAAAACACACACACAGACTTATGTACACAGGGGATGGGGAGCTAGCTAAGCAGGTAGGAAGGAGTGCTTGCTGGCAAGCATGAGGGCCTGACAGGGTCTGGTTTACGTTGAGTTCGATTCCCCAGCACCCACATAAACAGCTGGGCATGGTCACAAATGCCTGTAACCCCAGCCCCATAGGGAGCAGAGACAAGAAAATCACTGAGGATCACAAAAAAGCAGGAACTCTAGATTCGGGAGACTCCATCTCAAGGAAATACACAATAAAGGAGGCAGGACACCAACGTTCTCCTCTGGCCTCTGCATGTGTGCTAACGGGGCATGCACATCTCTGCACACACAAGCATAAACATACACACATATACACACGAATATCCACAAAAATCCTTACTATACTCATATGAAAATGTCATAATGAAACCCATGTTAGGTATAATTAATATATGCTAACCAAAATGCAAAGAGCCTTTAGAAAACTGAAATGGTATTTGCACAATATAGTGCATTGGATAGATGGGTCTAGAAGGCTAGGCCAGCTGCTACCATCCCAAGAGCTGAGGTGACTGGATACAGAGAGCTAGGCAGAAGTGGGGCTCAAGGATTAGATGACTGGAAGATAGACAGAGATGCATAACAAGAGACAGAGGAGGGGTCAGGCAGAGAGAACAAGTTGGTCAGGCAATGCTGAGTCACGGGCCTGCCCGGCATTTACAAGACTGTTTTGTAATATACAAACGGCCCTGCCGGTGATCTGGAGGAAGGACCTATCAGTTAGCTGACTCACCAACCCAAATCCTTGTTTTCTTACCTCAATTAATTACTACCTTTAATATTTTCATGCCCCGTTTCCAATGTCTTTTAAATATATGAAAAAAAGACACACTATAGAAAATGTTTAGGGAAATGTATCTACTGGCTTGAGAGAAAATAGAGGGTTAGATGGAGTTAGAGTAAAACTTATCCTATTTTTAGAAATGGTCTACCCTTGTAAGCGTTTTTAAAGGTTAAAGGGACTCAGCGGTGGACAAGCAAGTGAGTTTGCTAGGTGTGAGGGAAGTCAAATGCAATGTTGCAACACTGGAATCTGGCCAGACCATGGGGTCAGGTAGTTAAATGAACACCATGCCTGATTAACCACAATGGAAAAATGTCTGTTTTCCGATGCATTAGAGCAAAACTTCCAATCATACTGATTTTTCAGTCCGCTGGTTTCTAATTCTGAATGTGATCAATGACTAGAGAGTAAGTGGTACGGGAAGACAGAAACGATAACATTCTAGAAGGTACATAAGAGAAAAATTATCTCTTAATGTGGGTATTAACACCTGTGGTTCTGTAAAAAGAAGCCATGTGGAAAAGATGTAGTTGACGTTTTCACATGTATGCACTACCTCATAAGTAAGAACAGAGCTCAGAGTGATCAACACACAGACAGCTTACACTGACTGTTACACATCATAGGAGGGGTTCGCAGATATTTGCTAATAATTACCATAAAAGGAACAGATGACTAAAACAGAGGATGTGTGACTAAAAAGTCCCTCCATGGTTCTTTGAAAATTCCCTGACTAACAAGGCATGCCAAATGTGGTTTGTCATAAAATTATTCAGTGCTAAACTCTGCAGTTAGACAACAAATATGTTTTGCCTGTAGGATAAAGCCTTTGAATAAGTCATTCAGGTGCAAAGTGCCAAAATAACAGCCATCAATAAGCAAAGTTATTAATGAAATTACACTGAAGCACAGAGCTCAAGGCCTGGAATGGGCAACTTCAGAAGACCCCCTCCATTCCTCAGGTAGGGACCACTGTGGACTGACAAGACAAATGGATCTACTGCTGTTCTGTCCCATGCAAGAAAACTCATTCAAAGTTCGGTATCTCACAGGTTCTCCAATACTGGGAAAACCCAGGCCAGGGCGTCACAGCCAGCTTTGGTCAAGCAGCCCTTTCTCCCTGCGTGTTTCCCATGATTATGCCTCGTGCTGCAGCTACCCAGACAGCGTCTCCATGCGGGCTGAGGATGGAGCTCAGGGCAGGGCCCTTGGTTAGAGCTCCAGGACCAAAAACTACATAAACGAACAAATGCATCCCAGCACAAGTCTGGAAATGTATTCCAAATTACTCTGCTTGCTAAAGGACATTACTGACATTCAGGAGAGAAAATATATTGAGCAAGTGCTGACTCACACACAGAAAGAGCTTGGAGTGACTAAAGGCTGTCTTGTAACACACATACCAGTCATTTTATGGCATGTGATTGAGGGTGTGTGTGTGTGTGTTTTATGCTTTATATTGTTGGCTTCCTGCTTTAGACTGCAAACACGTCTATGACATTGTATCACATTTCAGATACACTGGCCTTTAGTAAAATGTGTATCTTTACCACGTATGAATCCTGCATATTGCAGAGTCTATATTCCCTGAGGACAATGAGGAAGCATTTCTTTTATTCACTATAAGTGATTATAAAGGAAGAGTGAGATGTGCTTTCCTTTGGCATTTTATTTATTTATTTATTTATATTTTTGAGACAGGATCTTATGTAGCCCCATTGCCATCTTACTATCCTTCTATATTGTGACTAATGTATACTGAGAAGAAGGTGGATTTAATAAAAAAATACATTTAAGGGCTGGAGAGATGGCTTAGCAGTTACGGCATTTGCCTGCAAAGCCAAAGGACCCAGGTTCGATTCCCCATGACCCATGTAAGCCAGATGCACAAAATGACACATGCTTCTGGAGTTTGTTCACAGCGATTCAAGGCCCTGGTGCACCCATTTTCTCTCTGTATCTCATACACACACTCTCTATATCTATCTGCCTTTCTCTCTCTCTCTCTCAAATAAAGTAAATTTAAAAATTTAAAAATACATCAAAGTGCAAAGTGATATTTTGCACAACTGAATGTAGAAGCAAGTCAAACAGTGAAAGTGCCACAGCAGGAGCACAGAGGGCATCTGTTGCTTTTGCTGTACTTCCAGCTTCTCTGAGAGCCCCATTCTCTGAGAACCCCACTCTCTGAGAAGCGTCACTCCTGGTTTTCTTATTGCACTCTCAGCACCAGGAACAGTCACGTGATCTTGGCCTGGCCTATCAAAGCATTTCATCCCCCTTGCCACAGTGATTCATTCACAGACTCTCATGTCCCCAAACAGGCCGGTGAGACTGAACACAAAGATGTGTGCGCACCCATTGGCTAGCATATGCCCTGTCTGTGTGGGATGCTAAGCTAGTGAAACGGTTGGTTATGGCTGACAAGAAGGAATTGTCCCTACGAATGAAGATACCACGAGGTAAAGCAGCAATTAAACGATACCACCTTGAACTATGATCGGAGCAGCAACACATGCCAGGCCCGTTCCTGCCGTGCGGCCCCCTGGTACAAGCCCCAAGCTCCCGCCCCTGGATTCCTGATCTCCAGTCTTCTTAATAATGCTACCAACTTGGGCTTAAGTAGACCATAATCAACTTCTAGTTTTGCAACAAGAATCCTATTTAGTCCAAGGGGTGAAATAATTTTATCATATTAGGATACAAAAGGCCTACCTAGAAAGACAGATCTAACTATATCACAATCTAAAAAATAGTAATAAAAATACAGAACAGCAAGAGTGTCAATATGCAATCCATAAAACTACATAAAAAAGCTGAAATTAATGAGAAGAAAATAAGTCGAGATTCAATAAAGCAAATATTTAGGAAATAACACATCTGGGAAGGCAAAAACATCTCTCAGTTGCTTACCACTGAGTGCCCAGCATCTGACATGTGGGTCTCAGAAAGTTAATAAAACAGTCAATTAACAAAAGAAGATGCTGCATTTAATGAGACAGACCTGCTCGTGCACCGTTAGTAAGAACGCACACCAGTGCAGTTACCGGAACAAACTGACGACTTCGCTGGGGCCAGCAAGGCCACACCGACTAAGATTTCAGGCACAGTGCTGAATAGGAGTGGAGAGAGGGGACGCGCTTGCCTTGTTCCTGATCTTCCTGGGAATGCTTAGAGTTCTCATCCACTTAGCATGATGTCGGTATAGGACTGTCATATATTACTTTAGCTTTATTACACTGAGATAGTTTTTTTTTTTTAATTTCCTATCCCTAGCTTCTCTGGGACTTTTATCATGAAAGGATGCTGGATTCTGTCAAAGGCCTTTTCTGCATCAATTGTGATAATCATGTGATTTCTGTCCTTGAGTCCATTTATGTGATATATTGCACTTAATAATTTACACATGTTGAAGCATCCTTGTGTCTGTAAGTCATGTGTGTCATCTTGAATTCAGTTGGCAAGTATTTTATTGAGAATTTTTGTATCTATGTTCATCAGGAGGTTGTGTACTATATAGTTTTTGGGTGGAATTTTCTTTTTTTATTTTAATTTCATTTTTATTATTTTATTTATTTTTGGAGAGAGACACAGAGAGAGACAGACAGAGAGGGAGAGGAAGACAGATAGAGATGGGCGCACCGGCCGTCTCTCAGCTGCTGCGAACAAAATCCAGATGTGTGCGCCCCCTTGTGGTCAAGTGCTGCATTGAGCCCTTGCGTCACTTTGCATCTGGCTAAACGTGGGATCTGAAGATTGGAACCGCTGGAGATTGGAACCAGCATTCTTAGGCTTAGCAGGCAGGCGCCTTAAGCCCTAAGCCATCTCTCCAGCCCTTTAATTTCATTGTTAATGAGCGTGTGTGTGTGCGTGTGTATGTGTATGAGTGTGTGTGTGTGTGTGTGTGTGTGAGAGAGAGAGAGAGAGAGGAGAGAGAGGTGGTGTGCTAAGGACGCTAGCCACTGCACTCAAACTCCAGATGCGTGTGCCACCTTTTGTGCATATGTGACCATGTGCACATGCATCTACTTGTGCATCTGGCTTATGTGGGATCTGGGGAGTCAAACCTGGGTCCTTAGACTTCTCAGGCAAACGCTTTAACTGCTGAGCCATCTCTCCAGCCCTGGGCGAAATTTTCTATACACATCTGCTTGCCCATTTGCTCTATGATAACATTTAGCTCCAATACTTCTTCGTTTGTTTATTGTCTGGATACCTGTCTACTGGAGGGTGGTGTGTTGAAGTCTCCTACCATAACTGTCATGGGGTTGGTTAATCTGTGACTTCATATCTAGTATTTGTTTTATGAAGTTGGATACCCCTGTGTTCATGGCTGGTGCATATGTTTAGCACTGTAATGTCCTCGTGGTGGACTGTCCCCTTAATCAACATGAAGTATCCTTCTTTATCTCTTCTGACTAGTTTCAGTTTGAAGCCTATGTTGTCAGATATTAGAACATCAACACCTTTTCTTCGTGGTTCCATCCTTTCATCCTAAGACAGTGTCAGGCTTTAATAGTGAGGTGAGTTTCTTGAAGATAGCAAAGAGATTTGTCCACGTAGCATAAAAGCAGAAAGGAGGCTGTATAGGGGTGTGGACATACAGGGGAAAGGAGACAGGAGAAAGAAGGCGGAAAGGAAATTTAAAAACTTGTTTGAAAAAACCATAACGAAACCTAATTATTATTATTATTATTCTGGAGAGAGACAGAGAGAGGGAGAGAAAGACAGATAGAGATGGCCGTGCCAGCTGCCTCTCAGTTGCTGCGAACGAAATCCAGATGTGTGCGCCCCCTTGTGGTCAAGTGCAGCATTGCGCCCTTGCATCACTTTGTATCTGGCTAAACGTGGGACCTGGAGATTGGAACCGCTGGAGATTGGAACCGGCTTTCTTAGGCTTAGGAGGCAGGCGCCTTAACCGCTAAGCCATCTCTCCAGCCCTGAAACCTAATTCTTTACATATCAGTTAAAAATAATGTTTATTAGGCTAGAGAGATGGCTTAGCAGTTAAGGCACTTGCCTGCAAAGCCTAAGGGTCCAGGTTTAATTCCCCAGGACCCATGTAAGCCAGATGCACATGGTGGCACATGGGTCTGGAGTTCATTTGCAGTGACTAGAGGCCCTGGTGTGCCCATTCTCTCCTCTCTCCTCTTTCTCTCTCTCTCTCTCAAATAAATATTTTTTAAAATGTTTATTGGCTGAAGAAAAAAATTTTAATGATGCATACAGTGTGTTAGTCTGTGCCTTTACTGGGGAATTGATACCATTAATATTCAGAATTACTATTGAATGGTGTGAGTTAATTTCTGTTACATTGATGTGGTGTTTGGTGTTTTCTTGGTCTCCATTTGTTTAATAACTGATCTAGCACTAGTTATTATTTTTCCCTCTAACTGCTCGAATGTGTTTCTTTCTTTTCAGTCCAAAGCATTCCTTCCCTTATCCTCTATAGACATGGCTTAATAGTCACAAAGTCCCTTAGTCTGCTTTTTGTCATGGAATATTTTCCTTTCTCCATCTATTATGAAAGATAGTTTTGCCAGGTATAGTAGGTTAGGTTGGCAGTGGTGGTTTCTCGATACTTGAAACACATCATTCTAAGCCCTTCTGGAATTTAGAAATTCCATTGAAAAAAGACTAGCTCTCATTCTGATAGGCCTGCCTTTGTATGGGCTCGCTGTTTCTCTGCACCCTTTCTTTGTTCTGAGTATTTAATGTTTTGCTATAATATGATATGGGGACTTTCTTATTTGGTCCTGTTTGGTGTTCTGTATGCTTCTTGTATTTGGATGGGCACATCTCTTCCTAAGCTTGGGAAATTTTATTCATTTATTTTTTTTTTTTTTTGGAGAGAGACACACAGAGAAAGAGAGAGGGAGGGAGGGAGAGGAAGACAGATAGAGATGGGCGCTCTCAGCTGCTGTGAACAAAATCCAGATGTGTGCGCCCCCTTGTGGTCAAGTGCGGCATTTCACCCTTGCGTCACTTTGCATCTGGCTAAACGTGGGACCTGGAGATTGGAACTGGCGTTCTTAGGCTTAGGAGGCAGGCGCCTTAACCACTAAGCCATCTCTCCAGCCCAGGAAATTTTATTCTATAATTTTGTTGGAGGCATTTTCTATTCCTTTGGCCTGAAGTCCTCTTTTTCTGTGCCCAATATTCATATATTTGGTTTTTTCATAGCATTCCCTATTTCTCTTGTGTTCTCATACTTAAAAAAAACTTTATATATATATTTTTTTATTTATTAATTTGAGAGAGAAAGAGGCAGAGAAAGAGAGACAGAGAGAGAAAGTGGGCATGCCAGAGCCTCCAGCCACTGTGCGCCCCATTGTGCATCTGGCATAAGTGGGTCCTGGGGAATCGAACCGGGATCCTTTGGCTTTACAGGCAAACGACTTAACTGCTAAGCCATCTCTCCAGCCCCAATCACACTTTTTGTGAACTTATCATTGATTGATTTTGGTTAACCTATCTATTTCCTCTATCTTGTCTTGAGCTCTGATATTCTGTCGCCCGCATGATCTATTCTATTGGTGGGGCTTCCCACAGAGCCTTTCCTTTAACTTTCTGCATTTTTTCATTTCACTTTGTTTTTTCTTCAGCACTTCTCTTAACCTGTGATTTACTTTCTCTTTTCATGTAGTGGTTTGGTTGTATTCAGGTACCTATTTATTCCTCTTTGAATTCATTCAGATGATCTGTTTGTGTCTGTTTGGAGCAGCAGACTCAAAGTCGTGCATGGGTGGGAGTACACAGCCAGGCTCACACAGGCAGAAGCAACATGGCATGTGGGCAGGCGCGGGAGGAGGACGTGGCCAAGGGATCGTGTAGGGGCTCCCGTGCCGTAGTGGCAATGTGGTACACCAGGACAAGCTGGGAGGGGCACACAGAGCAGAGGGTGCTTGTGGAGTGGTGGTAATGGTGTGGTGTGGGATGGAAAGATGGCTCAGCACTTAAGGCGCTTGCCTACAAAGCCTAACAACCCGGGTTTGATTCCCCAGTGCCCATGTAAAGCCAGATGCATGAAATGGCACATGCATCTGGAGTTCATTTGTAGTGGCTAGAGGCCTTAGTATATACATTCTCTCCCTCCCTCCCTCCCTCTCTTTCCATCTCTCTCTCTCTCTCTGTGTCTGTGTGTCTCTGTTTCTATCTTGAAAAATCAACAAAATATTTTTAAAACAATTTTTTTAATGGCATCAACAAACAAAAAAATGACATGGTGGCTGCATGGTACACATGGGGCAGATTCAATCTTTTTAGAGTTGTAAGCTAAAATGTTTGCCTGCAAAGCCTAAGGACCCAGGTTCTATTTCCCAGTCTGGCTTACATGGGTCCCGGAGAGTTGAACCAGGGTCCTTTAGCTTTGCAGGCAAATGCCTTAACCACTAAAGCAACTCTCCAGCCCTTGAGCAGCTTTTTTACGTGATGCTTGATATGAAAGGCACAATGATCTCTTGGGCCACAGCTCAAGATTTAATGAGAGTCTGACCCTGTAGTCTAACATCACACTATACTGCCAAATCAGCACGCACCATTGTTTTCAACGAACAACACTTCTACTGATAGTCAGTGCTTTACACAGACACTTTCATAACCAATCTGCCATGGAGATATTTTCTCGCTGACTTTATAGATGGGGGAAATAAAAGAAAGGAAAGATTAAGTAACATTAACACAGTCACAGGTATTATGAGTGATGCTAACATGATTTAAATCCACACAGTCTGAGCCCAGGCCTAGGAGATTTTGGTTTGGTTTGGTTTGATTTTTACAGGTCTCACTATGCGGCTGTATTGGTTTTTGTTCTTGATGCTGTGACAAGGTATCTGACAAAGGTAACCTCAGGAAGGTTTTATGTTGGTTCATTGTTTGAGGAGGTAGAGTCTATTATGGTAGCCAAAGGCATGAAGTGCAAGCATAACACAGCTGATGGCGTTGCAAAGAGAAATCAATACACGGTGCTCAGCTCACCTTTTCCTTTCTATCAGTCTGAGACCTCAGCCCAGCCGACGAGGACATCCACACTCACAGCCCATCTTCTCTTTCACTTCACCCTCTCTGGAAGGCCTGTGTGTGCCTCACTAAATCCTAAGAGTTTCTTCCTTTTTCTAAAGGTATTTGGTATTCTCAATAATTTAAAAAAAAAAAAAAACTTTCATTAATTTGTTTGAGAGAGAAAGACAGAGTGAGAATGAGCTCATCAGCGTCTCTTGTCACTGCAAACAAGCTCCAGACATACATGTGTCCTGTGCTTCTGGCTTTATGTGGGTACCAGGGAATCAAACTTAGGCCATCAGGGTCTGCAAGCAAGTGCCTTTAACTGGTGAGCCGTCTCTCCAGCCCCTACGTGTTTCTTAGTCTAATCAAGTTGGCAATTGAAATTAACTAACACAGGAGCCTGGAACTCACTAGGTACCTTAGGATGGCCTTGAACTTGCAGCAATGCTCCTGCCTCAGCCTCCCAAATGCTAGGATTATAGGCATGCCAAGCTCAGAGCCCAGGCTCTCAACAACTGCAATATACTTTTAAAGATAATTTTGGGCAAGTAAGAAATACAACTACAAGACCAGGTATAGGGACACATGCCTTTAATACCACCATGCAGGGAGATTAGGAGGTTCAAGTTCATCCTCAAGTATGTAGCAAGTTAGACATCTCCCGGGCTACATACCCTTGTCTCAAAACACACACATACACACTCACACACAGAAATACAAATTCACGCAGTTAATTTATTCAAATTCAATTATATATGTTCACTTTAAAAGAGAAAACTGAGCCAGCTGTGGTGGCACACGCCTTTAATCCCAGCACTCGGGAGGCAGAGGTAGGAGGATCGCAGTGAGTTCAAGGCCACCCTGAGACTACATAGTGAATTCCAGGTCAGCCTGGACCAGAGTGAGACCCTACCTCAAAAAAACAAAAAAACAAAAATAAATAAATAAATAAAAATAAATAAATAAAAGAGAAAACTGGCAAATAACAATTTAGGTAGCACAGGCAATTCCCTGTTTTGTTCACCAAATGCTTAAAAGGACGGAGATGGGAAACGACCTATTTTGTTTTTGTGGCCTTGGTTGATTTCAGCGCCCCTCCTTAATGAGAGAATTTAATTAAGCTGAGTGAGGTTTTAGTGGAGTCACGATTTTCCTATAACATTAGCGGCACTCAGTGGAAAAAGAAGATTGTGTTGCTTCTGGGAAAAATTCACTCTGGAGATGGAATGTCAGTCCCACTGTGTACCTTCCTAAGAGATTTATAAGAGAAAAAAAAATTTTTTTTGAGGTAGGGTCTCACTCTAGCCAAGGCTGACCTGGAACTCACTCTGTAGTCCCAGGCTGGCCTCAAACTCACAGTGATGTTCCTACCTCTGCCTCCCCAGTGCTGGGATTAAAGGTGTGCACCACCATGCCTGGCTATAGGAACAATTTGACAAAATGCAATTTTTGCCTCACAGGCTAACTTTACAACCCATCTCTCCCCTTTAATACAACTATACTACATGCCTCAGCAGTGTATGTGTTACATCAGTGGCACAGCAGAGACCAGAGAGCCATAGGACTCACGTTCTACTCACAGAGGCCCTCACTGTTGGCCTTAGTCTTAGCATGAGTCAGCTGTCCCCACTCCTTCTGAGGGTTCAGAAAGAAGCACAACCCCACTCATGGTCTTCACTTGCCAGTCACACTTTGTAAGATGAGGAGAGTGTGCAACATGGGCTGTCTCCACTTACTTTCACTACAAACTGTCTGCATCCAGCCCCTCCTGCCACAAACTGAAAGAATCTACCCTCAACCATTTACAGAAACAACACTTTGCTGACTCGCCGGGTCCAAGCACATCTTAGTTTCTCTCTCTCTCTCTCCACTATGGCTACAAATTTGAAGCTCAAAGTAGGAAGAAAAATGCTGATGCCAGGACTCCACATTCAGTTTCCAGTTCCATTGGTAATGGATTGGCAGAGGCATGGTGCGGTGGTTTGAATAACATGTGCCCCATAAACCCACGTTCGGGATGCCTGGTTCCCAGTTGATGGCGACTTGGGAGATGGAGCCTTACTGGAGGAGGTGTGCTGTTGAGGGCGGGCTTCGGGGTGTGATAACTAGCAATCTCTGGCTAGAGTTTGGCACACTCTCCTGCTGCTGTTTTCCAAATGACATGGCAGAGGTGATGTCCGTCTGCTCATGCCGAGCGTTCCCCCGCCATCGTGAAGCTGCCCTTAGAGACCACAGGTCAAAATACCTCCCTCCCGTAAGCTGCTTTCGGTCGGATGCGTTACCTCAGCAACAAGAAGGTAATTATCACAGTAAGTATTGTACAGACGACTTAAAGTATAAAGTGAGGAGTGTGGAGTGTACATACAAGTGACCCCTTCACTGCCTCTAACTAGCGACCTCAGCTCATACTCTCCAGTCATGGGAACTGTGGCTTTAAGAAATGTACCATACAAACTCCGTCACCTGAGGGCCTCTGGTGTTTATGTCCAACAGTCCTTCCTCTGCCCTCTGACTTTAAGTGCTATAGTTATTATATACTAAATTTGATACGAAGGCTCCCCCCACCCAGATTCTCGTCTGTTCAATGATCTGTTTGTTTCTAGTGTTTTAAACTTAAGATATGCCTTTATAACTGATAGGAGTATTCCTCTCATTTTTTCTTATTCAGATTTTGAGGAATCAGATTATCAAATTCTGGTAAAAATTCCACTGGTCAGCTGTGTGTGGTAGCACATGCCTTTAATCCCAGCACTCAGGAGGCAGACATAAGAGGTTTGCTGTGAGCCTGAGGCCAGCCTGAGACTACAGAGTGAATTCCAGGTGAGCCTGGGCTAGAGTGAGACCCTACCTCAAACCACCATCCCCCCCAAATTCTACTGGTACTTATTTTTCCTTTTTTTTTTTTTTTTCCTTTTTAGTTTTTCAAGGTAGGGAGCCTGGGCTAGAGTGAGACCCTACCTCAAACCACCATCCCCAAATTCTACTTTTTTTTTTTTTTTTTTTTTTTTTTTTCCTTTTTAGTTTTTCAAGGTAGAGTCTCACTCTAGCCCAGGCTGACCTGGAATTCACTCTGTACTCTCAGAGTGGCCTCGAACTCATGGTGATCCTCCTAGTTCTGCCTCCCGAGTGCTGGAATTAAAGGCGTGCACCACCACGCCCAGCTCCACTGGTGCTTTGGATTGGAATTACATTAGTCTGTAAACCTCTTGGAGGAGAATTCCTATATGGGAATATATATTTCTCTAGAGCAGAAGTTGTCTTGTGATATATATCTTATGGAATTATCATCGTTTTAATTCTTGTGGTTACTGAGGTTAGTTCTTCATAAATTTCAAAGTGATCTCTGATGGTGTAAGGAGGCTACCACATTCTGCATATTTACCTCGCATCTGACCACCTGGCCGTTTCCTCTTACTAGTTCTAGTAGTCAGGGCTCCAGCAGACAGAAGGTATTAGGTTCCACATGGGGGAAAAGCAGTTAAAGTAGGCTTGTCTATAATATAATGAGGCCTAGTTAAGACAAGCTGAGTTTAAAGTGAGAATAACATCTTCCTTGAGGTTTGAAACTACATGGGATACAGAACTGCAGGCAGGGAGGAGATCAGAGCTGGACAAGCTACAGGAGTCAGAGGCACCAGGTAAGAGTTGAATAGACTCCTTAAGAGCATATCTGGTGACAGGAGTAATTTTAAAAAATGTAGGCCGGGTGTGGTGGCGCACACCTTTAACCCCAGCACTCAGGAGGCAGAGGTAGGAGGACTGCCGAGAGTTCAAGGCCACCCTGAGACTACAGAGTGAATTCCAGGTCAGCCTGAACTAGAGTGAGACCCTACCTCAAAAACCAAAAAAAAAAAAAAGTTTCTCTGCTTGAACATCTGCTATGAAAAACAGAAAGACAGACGTATTTATACTGTGTGGTAGTTTCATATTACAGTTAAAGAGTGGAGAGACCCCTAAGTGTACTTTTTCAAAAAGAATTTCATAAGACCGGGTGGGGACTCTTGACTGTAGATCTGGGATTCTGCCATGGAATTCGTGTGGGGAAAAAAAAGGCCCAATTATCCAAAGTAAAGGCAGGAAATGGGTGGAGGGACAAGGAAATGCTGAACTACAAGGTCATGGTCAGGAAACCGATTTGGCAAGGCATGTAGAAAACCAAGGCATATAGAATCAACCATACATTGACAGCCCAAAGCTAGCTGTGTTTCAGTAGTGAGACTGGAATGGCAGGGTGAGGGCTGGCACCTGCTATCTACAGAAGAAACCACCTGCAGCCCTCACTTACTCTCCTTAGTATTTATTTATTTATTTTGGTTTTTCGAGGTAGGGTCTCACTCTAGCTCAGGCTGACCTGGAATTCACTCTGTAGTCTCAGAGTGGCCTTGAACTTGCTTCAATCCTCCCACCTCTGCCTCCCAAGTGCTGGGATTAAAGGTGTGCGCCACCACGCCCAGCTCAGCTACTCTTCTTTAGAGGGCTGAGACAGACTCTTAAATGGACTATGAGGCTGGGGCCAGCCTGGGCTGCCAGGGTCCCAAGAAATAAATGTATTAGTAATGAATGCCTACTGTAGACTGTTAGCAATATCCACAAAATCTCCGCATTCACTTCCTTTATCTCTTAAACAAGTCAAGAACAATACTTGAGCTCATGTAGTAATAGAAAATTAAGATACAGAATGCACAGTCAGAGTCTAGTTTTATGAAAGGTGTGCGTTTACTGAATGTATACAGGAAGACATTTACCAAAAGGTAAGTCACAGGTAGCAACAGGCAATCTAGTGTTGTGTTTTGTTTTTTTTGTTTTAGCTTAAAAAAAAATTTTTATTGGGACTGGAGAAATGGCTTAGCGAGTATGGCACGTGCCTACAAAGCCAAAGGGTTCAGGTTTGATTCCTCAGAACCCACATAAGACAGTTGCACCAGGGGGCACAAACATCTGGAGTCATTTGCAGTGGCTGGAGGCCATGGCATGCCCATTCTCTCTTTCTCTCTACTTGCCCCTTTCCCTCTCTTTCTCAAATAAATACAAAACAAATTAAATTTTTTTAAAAATTTATTATTGTGTGTGTGTGTGTGTGTGTGTGTGTGTGTGTGTGTGTGTGTGTGTGTGTGTGTGTGTGTGCGTGTGTGTGTGTGTGTGTGTGGTGTTTGAGCACACCAGGGCCTCTTGCTTCTGCACATGAATACCACTTTTTGTGATTGATTACATAGGTGACAGCATTTGAATCCAAGCCAGCAGTCTTTGCAAGCAAGCACCTTTGACCACTGAGGCATCTTTACAGCCTCTAGTTTTTAATTTTTTTAAATATATTTTATTTTATTTATTTGTGAGAGAGAAAGAGGTAAATATATATAGAGAGAGAATGGGTGTGCCAGGACCTCCAGCCACTGCAAATGAACTCTAGATGCATGCACCACCTTGCATAGCTGCCTTACGTGGGTCCTGGGGAATTGAACCTGGGTCATTTGGCTTTGCAGGCAAGTGCCTTGATTGTTAAGCCATCTCTCCAGCCCGCTAGTTCTTCAATGAGTACATACTGATGTGGTAATAAGAAAAATATTAAATAAGAAAAATGTGATATATGAAACAAAACATGAAATTTTAAAAACAAAGAAAACAATGTCAACTATAATATGTAATTTCAGATTATTCAAGAGGGTAAGAATTCTGATTAAATCTCTGAATTTTCACATTTTAAGTACTATAAGATGACACACTAATAAAAACATAACAAAACAAAAAGGGCTGAAGGGATGGCTTAACAGTTAAGGAGCTTGCCTACAAAGCTAAAGGACCCAGGTTCCATCCCCAGGACCCACATAAGCCAGATGCATAGGTGGTGCATGCGTCTGGAGTTCGTTTGCAGCAGCTGGAGGCCCAGGTGTGCCCATTCTCTCTGTCTCTCTCCATTTCTATGTCTCTCTCTGTGTCTCAAGTAAATTAATAAACACAAACAAACAAAAAAGATGACACACATTGAAATTTCTCCCTTGGAGAAAGTTAGAATAAAGGGGTATTTCAATATATATGTATGATAAGACGTGCGTAGTAGGAGGGAAAAATGATGACATCAAAGTAGAAGAGAGACTAGCTTAAAAGAAGGAAATCAGTGATTCAGGGGGAAGGGGGGATAATGATCAGGGCATAGCGTCTATGTGTATGTAAGTTGTCAATAAAAAGTTTGGGGAAAAAAAAAAAAAAAGAACTGTGTGCGAAACCGTGGAAGCCAGCACGGCTTCTTCCTCTACTTACAGGGCACATGGGTGGAAAGGTCGCCTGCCTCCCATGGGCCAGCTCTTTCCTGGCCTGGCCTGTGTCCATCAGAGCTCAGCAAATGCCTGGTACGTCCAGATCCCTCCCACGTCCTGTGCCCTCTCCTCTTCCCTCCCTAGGACGAAGAACAGACTTCTCTGAGGGACAAGTCTCCCGAAGGCAGCTAATAGAACCTTCCAGCGGAGGCTGGAAGGCGGTCTGCCAGAAGATGGCTGTTGAGAAGAGGAGCGCACGAGCAGTTTATTTGTGAGCAGCTGTCAGATACAGATCGGTCCATTTGCTCCACTGAGCACATATATCTAAGCGTCTTCTACATGGGCAACACTTGCTGGGTGATGGAGAGGGTAGTGTGAAGAACTGTCCACACTGTTACAGGAGCTCGTGTTGACAGGGGAGGTAGTAGGATCAAATACGAGAACCAGCAATAGTGCAAAACACGACAATAATGAGAGGTCACACAGTACGGTGGGTAAGAGCGGGCTCTGAAGTCTGAGAGCTGAGTCCAACATCCATGGCTTATAACTGCGTGACACTGAGCAAGCTGCTTCATTACTTCCTCTATAAAATAATATTAGTGAGCTGGGCATGGTGGCGCACGCCTTTAATCCCAGCACTCAGGAGGCAGAGGTAGGATTGCTGTGAGTTCGAGGCCATCCTGAGACTACAGAGTGAATTCCAGGTCAGCCTGGGCTAGAGCAAGGCCCTACCTCGAAAAATAAAATAAAATAAATAAAATAATAATAAATTAGTGGAACCACTTAATACAGTTGATGGAGGAGTAGTTGAAATCCAATGGG
The DNA here is from genome assembly GCA_036365145.1 of Orientallactaga sibirica. Classification (NCBI taxonomy): domain Eukaryota; kingdom Metazoa; phylum Chordata; class Mammalia; order Rodentia; family Dipodidae; genus Orientallactaga; species Orientallactaga sibirica. The sequence continues at coordinate 2,427,151 of JAEOAD010001894.1, read as the reverse complement.
CTTAGAGAGTGCTTGGCACAAACAAAGAGACTTGCTATACTTTTGTTTTATGCCAGAGTGACGTGCTAGTACTTAAAAAAATTTTTTTTTATTTGAGAGCGACAGAGAAAGAGGCAGAGAGAGAGAGAATGGGTACACCAGGGCCTTCAGCTACTGCAGATGAACTCCACATGCATGCACCCCCTTGTATATCTGGCTTACGTGGGTCCTGGGGAATCGAGCCTCGAACCAGGATCCTTAGGCTTCACAGGCAAGCACTTAACCACTAAGCCATCTCTCCAGCCCCATACTAGCACTTTACATCTTGTAGCAGGTAAGGAAGCCCTGTTATCAGACGATCTGTAGATCAGGGACAGAGGACCAGGTCAGGAGACTTAGAGGAGGTCTAGGAGAAGAGGAACGGAGCTGTGACTTGAGCCTGCCTCTGCATGAACACAAAGTGACTAGTAAAGTCACACAGTGAATGTAACAGCAGTAGCTAATGTTTACTTTGTGCTCACCCTCTGCAAAATATGATACAACAAAATATGTACAGTACAGCCACTCTTGTGAGGCAAGGCCCCACTTTTTCGCCTTTGGTTTTTTTTTTCTGATTTATTTATCATAATCCTTTCCCATTATCTTTTGTCCCTCCTCTTCTGTCACACTTCCACTGAACCCCTTTTTCTTTCTTTTTTTAAAAAAGATTTTATTTATTTATTAGACACAGAGAGAGAATGGGCATGCCAGGGCCTCCAGCCACTGCGAATGAACTCCAGATGCATGCATCACCTTGTGCATCTGGCTTATGTGGGACTTGGGGAGTTGAACCCGGGTCCTTTGGCTTTGCAGGCAAGCACCTTAACTGCTAAGCCATCTCTCCAGCCCTGAACCCCTTTTTCTTTCCAACTAGTCTCTCCTGTACTCTGATGTCTGTTTTCTTCCCTCCTCCACCATCCTTGAAGGAACGCTGCTGGCCCAATATTGTGCAGGCGACAACAGTCACTATGGGGTTATGAGCACGACGGCCACTTCATGTCCAGGAGACAGTGTCCCCAAGCACCACTCCTCACCCCAGAGGTCTCACGTTCTGTCCTCCCCCTTCTACAACGTCCCCTGAGCCTTGGAGAGTGTAACAGAGATCTCACTGTGCTGAACACTTGACCGTCACTTATGCTCAGTTCTGTGACACTTTTTGAGTCTCCCCAGCAGGCACCGCCAAATGTAAAAGACGTTTCTCTGACCACAAGTGAGACCATCTCTAATCTATGGACAGAAACGTAAAATTTAGAGGGCAGTTTGATGAGGACAGCACAACCGTTTGGCCAAACAGCAGTCTAAGACATTCCCAGCTACAGGCTTTGACTAGCTTCTCGCACCAGAGTGAATTACCCCTGTCAGAGAGGGGGGCTGGTTACCCCGTAACAGTCATGCCGCTAGATGGGCACATTTTGCCGGGGTGGCCAGTTGTGGGGCTCACGGAGTCCACTGCTGGGTATTTCTAGTGTCAGAGGTCATCATGCGGGCTAAGAGGACTTCAACTGGCTACCTTTCAGAAGAGCAAGGTTTCTGACCGTGACCAGGTAAAGCTGAGTGAGACACACATGCACACACACGTATGTCCTTGCCTCGGTGACTCTCATGCATCTACAAAGGCATGTTTTTAAAAATTTTTTTAAATATATTTTTATTTGAGACAGAGAGAAAGAGGTAGAGAGAGAGTATATGAGAGAGAGAGAATGGGTATGCTGGGGCCTCCAGCCACTGCAAACAAACTCTAGACGCATGCACCTCCTTGTGCATGTGGCTTATGTGGGTCCTGGGGAATCTAACCAGGGTCCTTTGGCTTTGCAGACAACCGCCTTAACCACTAAGCCATCTTCTCCAGCCCAAGGTGAAAATTTTATGCTCAGTTTATCTAAAAATAGTCACTTAAGGTTTTCCAGTAAGCAGTGCTTTAGGAAAAATAATCTGGGAGTAATGAATGGAAGAGAAATGTGGACTGTGGTAGAACCCAAGGGGCTCTGCGGGTGCCAGAGCTCACGCTGGGCTTAACAAAGCTATGCATCAAACACACAGAGAGGAAGTCCTTGGAAAAAGACCTTACTAAACATAAGATAACTTGGAACTTAAAGAAAAATGTACTTTATATTTCCAAACCTATATATACTAGCTCAAATAAAAATTTGATACAGTGCGCATACATCTGGAGTTCATTTGCGGCAGCAAGAGGCCTTGGCATGCTCAAATACTTCCTCCCCTCCACCCCCCGCTCTCTCCAAAACTGGGCTGTTCCTCTATTTTATTTGTTTATTTATTTAAGAGAGAGGGGAAGAAAGAGGAAGAGGCAGATAGAGAGAATGGGCATGCCAGGACCACCAGCTGCTGCAAATGAATGCCAGACTCATGCGCCACCTTGTGCATTTGCTGATGTGGGTGCTGGAGGACTGATCCTGGGTCCTGTGCACTTGTAGGCCTCTTGCCGTGTCATGCAGGAGCACCCATCATACTTCTCCCTTACTTGAGCAGCTTTCTGCCCCTAAGGCTGTTGATCTCTAACTGATCCTTCACACTCCATCTAACCCCCTCCCCTCTTTTTTGGCCCTATCCCCAATGGACCAGCCTAGGTTTTACTTTTGAGCTTTGGGTGATTTGCAGAGAAAACGGGAAGTAGATGGAGGTCTTTCTGTTAGCACTGGAATCTGTTTCCTTTCTTTTTTAATTTTTATTATTTATTTTTTTATTTTTGGAGAGAGATAGACAGAGAGAGAGAGGGAGAGGGAGTCAGAGATGGGCACGCCAGCAGTCTCTCAGCTGCTGAGAATGAAATCCAGATGCATGTGCCTCCTTGTGGTCAAGTGCGGCATTGCGCCCTTGCGTCTCTTTGCATCTGGCTAAACGTGGGACCTGGAGATTGGAACCACTGGAGATTGGAACTGGCGTTCTTAGGCTTAGGAGGCAGGCGCCTTAGCCGCTAAGCCATCTCTCCAGCCCGGTTTCCTTTCTTTTCTTATTACCTTTAGGAGAAACATAAGTTCTCATCTCCCTGACACAGCAAGCTTTGCCATTTTTGGCCCTATCTTCAAGTTTCAAGTTTTCATTTGCAGACACGGTCTTTCCCCTCTTGGAATATTTCTTAGGAGACTCAGGGAAGGTGACCAAAGGGTCCAGATATTTTTTCTTCTGCTCTTCCCAGCAGGTCTACACACCAAAAAAAAAAAAAAGGAGCCGGGCATGGTGGCGCACACCTTTAGCCCCAACACTTGGGAGGCAGAGGTAGGAGGATCATCGTGAGTTCAAGGCCACCCTGAGACGACATAGTAAATTCCCGGTCAGCCTGGGCCAGTGTGAGACCCTACCTCAGGGGAAAAAAAATACACCATCTGACTCAATAAACCCACTCCCAGGAATCTATTCTAAGAAAATGAACAAATAAAAGCTAAAACACATAGGTAGAAAACTTATAATATAGTGTTTAGGATCTAAAAATAAGAAACAATATAATTGGGCTGGAGAGATGGCTTAGTGGTTACGGCACCTGCCTCCTAAGCCTAAGAACACTGGTTCCAATGTCCAGCGGTTCCAATCTCCAGGTCCCGCGTTTAGCCAGATGCAAAGTGACGCAAGGATGCAATGCCACACTTGACCACAAGGGGGCGCACACATCTGGATTTCGTTCACAGCAGCTGAGACACTGCTCACGCGCCCATCTCTGTCTTCCTCTCTCTCTCTTGCTCTCTCTCTTTCTATGTCTCTCTCTCTCTCTGTGTCTCTCTCCAAAAAAATAATAAGAAGTTAAAAAAAAAAGAAACAATATAATTACCTGACTTTGGAGAACTGTTCGATAATTATAATTTACAGATATTTGTGATATTAAAGAAGTTTCTATTATAAAAATGACTGGGATATATAAGAATATTATTATTTTACTCTAAGTACATATTCCAGGATATAGCATTATATGGATATGGTTTGTACCTACATAAAATTACATACACAATACATAAAATGAGGCAAATGGTCAAAACAAAACAAGTAATGTAATGAGATGGTTGTAAGCGGGTGACTTCTTAAAAATAAAAACTTGTAATGTTGTTCTATTGTCACTGTATGTCAATTTCTTTAAAGTAGAGGCAACTTCCTACGAGAAGCTACCTCTCCCTACCCCAAATCTCACTAATTACAGACTCTACCACCCATGGGCCTGCCAAGTTAGTGTCAGTTCTAAAGCAGCACTAAGATTCACCTTTGTCTCCTTAACATTCATATTCAATGGTGAGACATTCTCCCTTCTCAAGGCCGTGAGACCAGGGCTAGCTAGGCAAGGCACTCCACACTCCCTCCTTGCTACTGAAGATGCGGATTCTGCAGCTGCATGTATGGGCCCATGATAAAACTTTTCCTATTTCTTTTTTATTTATTTATTATTTTATTTTTTATTTTTATTTTTTTGAGGTAGGGTCTCACTCTAGCCAAGGCTGACCTGGAATTCACTCTGTATTCTCAGGGTGGCCTCGAACTCACGGTGATCCACCTACCTCTGCCTCCCAAGTGCTGGGATTAAAGGTGTGCGCCTCCACACCCGGCTTCTTCCCATTTCTAAGTAAAGCATTTCTCTGTGCTCCCACAAGGAATGTTCATTTGTTTATTTTAAGCCTTCAGGTGATTACATGTACACTCAACGGAAGACACAGTATTCAATTAATAGCTCCAGTCACAGCAACAATAAGCATATGGCTCAATGCAGATAGAGCACACCCACTCGCACCTTTAAAACTCCCCTAGCTATTTCCCAGTCCCAAATCATACTCCACATCTCTTCGGCGCTCCATTTTAACCTGCCCTTTCTCCAGCATCTGCACGCTCTAAGTTTGCTACTACCCACCCGTGTCAGTTCCTCAAATAGAGGTCAATGAGATGCTTGGAACAAAGCAGTCATAAAAACAATTCACCACGATGCCCCCAAAACGTTACAGGCCATTGCCAAGGCTCTTGGTTTCCCACCAGGAATAGATAGATGGTAAGACCCTATTGCTGAAGATTCCACATGCTTGGGCTGCAAGGTCACTGGGAAATCCTGCTGAAGCTGAGCTGAAAACCTCCTCTGTGTAGACCAGCTGACAGAAAGCTGGAAAAAGCTGTGCTGCATGCAGCAACATAGGAGAGAGAAAAACCACCAGTGGAGATAAACAATAGTGAACACTGCAAGCCTTAAATTAGGCCAGCCAGGCCAAATGAGCCAATGGGTGCAACAGTGGCATATCTGTTCTGAGGGAAACCAACCGCTCTCTAATTGGACTGGAGGCCTGCTCCATGGGAGGGAATACATGTCTGATACTGAAAGCCTACAACAGAGGCAGTCATTAGCCTTAGGGGTGTAATGTCTGCTGGGGTCTGGGCTAAATGTATATATTATGCTCTCCAAACTGCCCAGTAAGCACTTCTCTTAATGTCCACACCCATATATTAATGCTACTGTCACTTTTGATTAGAGAAGCTTCCTTTGCAGATGGCGGTGAACTCTGGGATGACTCTAAAGGCACCATGGTGCTGGGAAGAAGTGACAGAGGAGTATTCAGCACTGAAACATCTCTCACATCTTCCAAGGCTCAGGGTCCATGTCGGAAGAGGTGGTGGGAAGAATGTAAGAGACAAAGTCCTTACAATGCACTCTTCCAGACACAAAATGGCCTGGATATCCATGGCCTCACAGGGCCTGGCCACTACCTACACAAGATCATCATAATAGGAGGAAAAGATGATGACATCAAAATAAGAGAGAGACTGATTGACAGGGGGAGGGGATATGATGGAGAGTGGGGTTCTGAAGGGAAAAGTGAGGGGAGGGAATTCTCATGGTTTATTGTCTATAATTATGAAAGTTGTCAATAAAAATGTTTAAAATATTTATACCACATAGATCATTAATGATGATTACCTTGGTTTGCAAATATCATAAGGGAGTTTCCTGTGTCCCAGGTATGCATGTAAGTTGGATATAACACAGGTCTTAATTTAGCCTTTAGGGTACCCCTGGGAGGTAGATGTGGAAACCCCTATTCATGGAAGACCAAGCCGACTTAACTGGGAAGGTGAAGCAAGCTGTCCCAAAGGCCACAGCACTGGGCAGTGGTGTCTCCCAATTTCCTGTCTCAAGCATCAGGCCCCAGACCTCATGTCATGTCATCTAACCACTTTGCTTTATATTCAAGAAAACATGTGTCAGGCTGGGCATAGTGCACATGCTTAGAATCCCAGCCTTTAGCAGGCTAGGCCAGCCTGGGGCCAGCTTGAGTAATATAGAAAGAACTTGTTTGTTTGTGTTTTTAAAAAAACTGCAAAACAAAAACAAACACAAATACATAAAACTCATGTTGTTCCAAACCCGTTACTCTGTTTGGTGGCACAGGACAAGGATAAATTAGAAAGCCGAGCTGGCAGTGGTCAAGGGGACAGGAAGGCACCACGGTGGAAACAACAGCCCTCCTGAGAGTCACGCCGCAAGCGACTCCCTAGCATTCCCTCCTTGTTCCACTCCCTCTGATTCTCTGAGCACCAGCAGTGTCTTCTGCAGCTGCAGCCTCCAGGCCTGGTTAGAAGGGGAAACTGGGGCAAAAGCAGCAGCCACTTGTGTGTAGGGGCTGCTTATAATTAGAGACTGCCCTACTTGAAACGTGTCAGGAAAAGTGCAGTTAGTAGATTCATTTCGATTTCTGTCACACTTAACTTGAGAAACACTTGGATTAAGAACCGTGTGCATATAAATATTATCCTGGCAGTTTGATAAGAAAAGTCATCACTGAATCTGGATCCTGGTTATGAAATATAGGATTTCTAATATCCCAACTGTTTTTATTTACTTGGGGATACTAATTCTTAACTGAAGTAGTTCTTACTTTAAAAACAAAAGCAAGCCGGGTGTGGTGGCGCACGCTTTTAATCCCAGCACTCGGGAGGCAGAGGTAGGAGGATCGCTGTGAGTTCGAGGCCACCCTGAGACTACAGAGTGAATTCCAGGTCAGCCTGGACTAGAGTCAAAAACAACAACAACAGCAACAACAAAAGCAGCCAAGGAAAAAGACGAGTGTCACAGCACACACCTGTAATCCCAGCACTTAGGTGACTAAAGAGACCCTGTTTCAAAAAGAAAGAAGCCTAGCATGATGGTTAATCTTAGTTGTCAACTTGACAGGCTAGGATTACCATGGAAACAAGTCCCCGAGCATGTCTGTGAGGGATTTTCTAGATCCAGTGAGTTGAGGTGAGAGGGTCCACCTTAACTGTGGGCAGCACCATCTCGTGGACCAGGGCCCTGGACTGTATAAAGTGGAGATAGTGAGCTGAGCACCAGCATGCATCTCTCTCTGCTTCATGACTGTGGACTGCATGTGAGCACCAGCTTCATGTTCCTGCCGCCATGCCTTCCCCACCAGGACGGACTCTTCTCAGAAGGGTGGCCGCCCCCCCCCCGTGGCTCTCTAGACCCTTTCAGGAAGTGTGCAAAAACAAGACTGTTTTCATAATCATTCTGCAGCACTGCTTTTTCACTCTTGACTTGGCGAGGGGGGGGAATGGCTGGGGCCTTCATATGGGCAAGGGTAGGAAAGCCCTCCAGAGAGCCCCGGCCGTCCTGTCTCCCCCACCTGAACACCAGGGTACTTGGATCTGCCTGGGGGAGGGGAAAGCACCACCCACTTCTATCAATCCTCTCACTTTGAGATTCTGTGACCAAGTGGACACAGTGAGTACGCAGAAAGCACTGGGGCCAGCAGGTCCACAGGGTGCGTGCAGGAAAAGCTGCTGCCCTGGTGTGCACGTGAGCAGATGGGCTGGAGGCCATTTCTGTGAAAGGTAGGCAGGCAGACCATGGTTACTCAGACTGGAGGGTCTGGCAGTTTGGGTACCAGCAATAGCATTCAGGCTTTCAAACAAAGAGTGAAAAATCTGCAAAACTTGTATCTGTCATATGACATTGACAACTTCCCAATACGTAGTGCTTTTCTGATAAATCCAGTGGTGAAGTTAAAAAAATGTGCTATTTAGGCTGGAGAGATAGCTTAGCAGTTACGACGCCTGCCTGCCAAGCCTAAGACCGCCCATTCAATTTTCCAGATCCCACGGTCAGCCGGACGCAAGGGCGCAATGCCTCACTTGCCCACAAGGGAGCACACACGTCTGGAATGCGTTCACAGTGGCTGAGAGGCCACTGGCAAACCCGTTCTCTCTCTGTTTTACTCTCTCCCCCCAAAAAAGATGTGATATTTAATTCTATGATGAAATATGTTAGCCATGGAAAGATCTGTGTAACTCAGTAAGCTAATATTTTCTAAGCAACAATGACTTATATTCTTTAGTCAAGCATGAATAAACACTGATTCGATGTGCAAGGCAAACCACATGTAACGTAACAAATGGTTCAAGTTCACTGATACGGTTTTAGTTCTCGCAGAGCCCCGCCCTTTCAAATCACCATCTGTCTGTCAAGTCTTAGAACATCAACAAAGAATATCCACAATTATTTGAAAGGTTATTTGAATACTCCTCCATTTTCCACCTAATGAATCTGTGTGAGGACTTTTGTTTGTTTGTTTGTTTGTTTGTTTGTTTGTTTTGTTTTGTTTTGTTTTCTGGAGGTAGGGTCTCTCTCTAGCCCAGGCTGACTTGGAATCCACTATGTGTTCTCAGGGTGGCCTTGAACTCACACTGATCCTCCTACCACTGCCTCCCAAGTGCTGGTATTAAAGGCGTGCGCCACCTCGCCCAGCTTTGTTTGTTTGTTTGTTTGTTTGTTTTGATTTGATGACACATTTTCATTATATACTTAACCCAAGCAACACAGCACAGTTGCCTGAGTGCAAAAGCAGATATGAGTATCCATCCAGCTGTCTTCTATTAAAGCAGACAACAGGCTTGCAAAGCAGTAAGAAAAAAATATTCCATCCAGTAACATTTTTTAGTACATTTTAGTTCCTTATCATAAAAATATGTCTCTCCAGCCCCTTAAGTGCTACTTTTAATGTCTACCACAGTATTTTTCACACTGTAGATCATTATACCTAAATGAGTCAGGGAAGCAATGAAGTAGGTTATAATTAGCATTATTTTTAAATGATCTACAATGGAATAAATATTTAAAAGATCACAACACTTTGAACCTAACTGGGTAAGTATTGTTTCACACAATTTTCTCAATGAAACTTATCTGTGCATGTGTTCCTCAATGCAAAACATGTCACGAAGGGACTGAGAAGGAATGAACACTTGAGGCCACGTTGGTCGTGAATCCCAGACTACAGGTTTTAACTTGGCACCCACAGAACATTTCAGTGACAGAAACAGTAATTGCTGGTGGTCATTTTTCTAGCCACGGGATGAAATGGCCTGCCATAAAAAAATGAAACAGGGCTGGGGAAATGGCTTAGCGGTTAAGGCATTTGCTTGTGAAGCCTAAGGACCCCAGTTCATATTCCTCAGGATCCATGTAAGCCAGATGCACAAGGGGGCAGATGCATCTGGAGTTCATTTGCAGTGGCTGGAGGCCCCGGTGTGCCCATTCTCTCTCTCTCTCTCTCTCTTTCTCTCTCTGCCTCTTTCTCTCTCTTAAATAAATAAATAAAATATTTTTTAAAAAATGAAACAGTGGTTAAGTTGGTTAAGTTGGTCGTGGTGGCGCATGCCTTTAATCCCAGCACTCGGGAGGCAGAGGTAGGAAGATTGCCGAGAGTTTGAGGCCACCCTGAGACTACATAGTTAATTCCAGGTCAGCCTGGACCAGAGTGAGACCCCACCTCGCAAAACAAAAACAAAAAAAAAAAAGAAACAGAAACAGTGGGCTGGAGAGATGGCTTAGTGGTTAAGGTACTTGCCTGCAAAGTCTAAGGACCCAGGTTCAATTCCCCAGGACCCACATAAGCCAGATGCACAAGGTGGCTCATGTGTCTGAAGCTCGTTTGCAGTGGTTGGAGGCCCCAGTGCACCCATTCACACACACACACACACACATACACACACACACACACACTCACTCTGACTCTCAAATTAATAAATAAAAATAAAAATATTTTTTAAAAGTGAAATCAAACATGCAGAAAAGGTAGAGAGAAGGGTCCTGGCCAGTTGAGGCTGGCTATGTGACTGCCCATCCAGAGTTTAGTAGCCTGAGACTCTTTTAGACCTATAAACCAGCATGTCTCAGTTGTCTCCTAAATGATTTTGCTAGGTTTTCTGTCACTTTTAGTCAAACAGACACACAGCTAGGCATGGTGGCACATGCCTGTAATCCCAACACTCACGAAGTTGAGGCAGGAAGATCTGCAGACGGAGACCACTATAGGCTGCACAGTAAGTTCACGACCTTGCCATTTCCCCCCCAATACACCTCTTCTCCTACAGGCTTGGGGCTAAAGAAATGAGCCAAACTTTTTTTTTTTTTTTTTTTGTTTTTTCGAGGTAGGGTCTCACTCTAGCTTCAGGCTGACCTGGAGTTCACTCTGTAGTCTCAGGGTGGCCTCGAAATCACAGCAATCCTCCTATCTCTGCCTCCTGAGTGCTGGGATTAAAGGCGTGCGCCACCACACCCGGCTAAGTCAAACTTTTAAATCCAAGTGAATAACGAACAGGTTCTTTTCCTAAAGCCAGTGGAACTTCTCTTGTTTCCATAGCACCCCCTTTTACCACGTAAGGAGGAAAAAGAATACATTACAACTACAACCATAAAAAGTTTGTTATTGGCCGGGCGTGGTGGCGCACGCCTTTAATCCCAGCACTCGGGAGGCAGAGGTAGGAGGATCACCGAGAGTTCAAGGCCACCCTGAGACTACATAGTTAATTCCACGTCAGCCTGGACCAGAGTGAGACCCTACCTCACAAAAACCAAAAAAAAAAAAAAAAAAAAAAAAAGTTTGTTATTGGAATTCTATTTTGGTCTATACTACTAAGATGAAAGAAAGGGCATTTGTGGTAAACATGTTAGGTAGGGGTGGGACCCTCAAAGCCTCTTTAGTCACGTTCACATATATATATATATCTTTGGTAATATTAATAATTTTGTCTTTTTCTGTCTTGATTTGAAGCCAGTAAGACACACTATGACAGAAAGGTAATTCAGAAACTTTTGTCAAAATGGTATCTGCATATGTTTTATTCCTCCAAATTTTTATTTATTTGCAAAGAGGGAGGGAAGAAAGAAGGAGGAGAGAGACAGAGTATTATGGGCATGTCAGAGTCTCCTGCCACTGCAGATGAATTCCAGATGCATGTGCCACTTTGTATATGTGGCTTTACATAGGTACTGGGGAACTGAACCTGGGCGAGCAAGCTTTGCAACAAGTGCCTTTAACCAGTGAGTGGTCTTCTAAGCCCCATCTACACAGACTTTTAAAGCAAACCCCAAATCATCCTGTCAATCCTTAGGCCTTGGAGGGCCGGGAGAGAGGACAGGGCAGGGTCGTCTGATCATAACTGGGTTCTCCTGAGGTAGGGATGGTTCAAGAACTTGGTGCTTCCAGACACAGAAATGTGAATGAAAAGAAAGGTTAAAAAGCAAAAACTGGAACTGACAGAGCTGGAGATAATCCTCCAAGCCCAGAGACTAGGAAATTGCATGCAGCTTTTAAAAGAGACATTTCTCCTCTGGGAACATAACAAGCTTCCTGTTGTATCTGCTGTCTTGGAGGTTTACTTGTCCTTAAGATGTGCACTCCCTCTACCTTTGTGTACACCTGAACATGCCGTTCAGCATACTGAACCAACTGACCCATTTACACAGTGCTTCCGAAGTCAGTATGGAGAAACACAAATTTAATTCTGGTACGGATTAGGCCGGCATGGTATTCTGTGAGTGTTGGCAAAGTGGTGTCTTGCATGATAGAGTTTATATGCATTCTGATCAGTTGCATGTTTCTTATCAGTTCAACGTGACTTGGAGACTTTGGTTCTCAGCTCATCAGCGCTCCTGAAGGACCATAAGCCATGTTGTTTGCTTGCCTCAGCTTTTTGAAAATGTCCTCAAAGGAGTGAAAAGTGAGCAGTAGAACTCCGATAACAAAGCCTGAGTGGAATACAGTTTCCTCAATTAAAATGTCTAAGGCTAGGTTGGAGAGATGGCTCAGCAGTTAAGGCGCTCCCCTGCGAAGCCTATGGACCCATGTTTGACTCTCCAGATCCCACGTTAGCCGGACGCACAAAGGTGAGGCAAGTGCAAGGTCGCACATGCCCACTAGGTGGCGCAGGCATCTGGAGGTCAACTTCAGTGGCTGAGGCCCTAGTGTACCAATTCTCTCTCTCTCTCTCAAGTAAAAAAAAAATTTTTTTAATGTCTAAAGCTGAGCAGAGTAACACACACCTACCATCCCAGCACCCAGGAGGTGGAGGCAAGACGAGTTACATAGCGCATTTCAGGCCAGTCTGTGCTACACGAGACCCTATCTTTAAATACAAAACAGCTGGGCGTGGTGACACACGCCTTTAATCCCAGCACTCGGGAGGCAGAGGTAGGAGGATCGCCATGAGTTCGAGGCCACCCTGAGACTATATAATGAATTCCAGGTCAGCCTGGACTAGAGTGAGACCATACCTCGAAAAACCAAAAAAATAAAAATAAATAAATAAATAAAAATAAATTTAAAAAAATAAAATAAAATACAAAACAAAGCAATTTCTATGGGCTGGTGCTTACCATGCAAACCTGGGTACCTGAGCTCAGATCTCCAGACCCCATGTAAAAGCCAGAAGCAGAGGCAGTCTTCTGTAATCCCAGTGGGCCTGTGGCAAAAGGGGGCAGAGACAGAAGAATTTCCCATGAACTCACGAAAGCAGCAATGAACAATGACACGCCCTGCCTCAAAAGAGGCAGAAGGGGAGGCCTGACCCACAAGCACTCCTCTGACATCCACACATGTGTAAAGACAGAAGAAGGAGGCCTGACCCACAAGCACTCCTCTGACCTCCACACATATGTAAAAGAGACAGAAGGGGAGGCCTGACCCACAAGCACTCCTCTGACCTCTACACATGTGTAAAAGAGACAGGAGGGGGCCTGACCCACAAACACTCCTCTGACCTCCACACATATGTAAAAGAGACAGAAGGGGAGGCCTGACGCACAAGCACTCCTCTGACCTCTACACATGTGTAAAAGAGGCAGAAGGGGAGGCCTGACCCACAAGCACTCCTCTGACCTCCACACATGTGTAAAAGAGACAGAAGGGGAGGCCTGACCCACAAGCACTCCTCTAACCTCCATACATGTATAAAAGAGACAAAAGGGGAGGCCTGACCCACAAGCACTCCTCTGACCTCTACACATGTGTAAAAGAGACAGAAGGGGAGGCCTGACCCACAAGCACTCCTCTGACCTCTACACATGTGTAAAAGAGACAGAAGGGGAGGCCTGACTCACAAGCACTCCTCTGACCTCCACACATGTGTAAAAGAGACAGAAGGGGAGGCCTGACCCACAAGCACTCCTCTGACCTCTACAAACATGTGTGTAAAAGGCAGAAGGGGAGGCCTGACCCACAAGCACTCCTCTGACCTCTACACATGTGTAAAAGAGACAGAAGGGGAGGCCTGACCCACAAACACTCTTCTGACCTCTACACATGTGTAAAAGAGGCAGAAGGGGAGGCCTGACCCACAAACACTCCTCTGACCTCCACACATGTGTAAAAGAGACAGAAGGGGAGGCCTGACCCACAAGCACTCCTCTGACCTCTACACATGTGTAAAAGAGGCAGAAGGGGAGGCCTGACCCACAAGCACTCCTCTGACCTCCACACATGTGTAAAAGAGGCAGAAGGGGAGGCCTGACCCACAAACACTCCTCTGACCTCCACACATGTGTAAAAGAGGCAGAAGGGGAGGCCTGACCCACAAGCACTCCTCTGACCTCCACACATGTGTAAAAGAGACAGAAGGGGAGGCCTGACCCACAAGCACTCCTCTGACCTCCACACATGTGTAAAAGAGACAGAAGGGGAGGCCTGACCCACAAGCACTCCTCTGACCTCCACACATGTGTAAAAGAGACAGAAGGGGAGGCCTGACCCACAAGCAAAAGAGACAGAAGGGGAGGCCTGACCCACAAGCACTCCTCTGACCTCTACACATGTTTAAAAGAGACAGAAGGGGAGGCCTGACCCACAAACACTCCTCTGACCTCTACACATATGTAGCACATATGTGCTCACACTCACATACACATAAATAAATAAATAAAAAGAACTTTTTTGTTTTTTTTTTTTTTTCAAGGTAGAGTCTCACTCTAGCCCAGGCTGACCTGGAATTCACTATGTAGTCTCAGGCTGGCCTCGAACTCACAGCGATCCTCCAACCTCAGCCTCCAGAGTGCTGGGATTAAAGGCGTGCACCACCACGCCCAGCAGAGAGAAAGAGAGAATGGGTGCATGGGGGCCTGTAGCTGCTGCAAACATTCTGAGTCACTTCGTGCATCTGGCTTCATGTGGGTACTGGGGACTCAAACGCAAGTCACTAGGCTTTACACATGCAAGCACCTTACCTGAGCCATCTCTCTAGCCCCCCCCCTATTTTTTATAGGGGCACAGCCTAAAACAAAGCTACCTGTCATTATGCACAGAGACGTTGCCTCTTCCCCACAACTGATGGCTACCCCCACAATGCACGGCCCACAGTCCCCAATGAGGAGGGACACTTTGGAAGAGGGAGGACAGGGAGGCTATGGAAGGCGCCAACATGAATGTGTTCACATTATGAGCATAACTAATAAAATAAATAATAAAGGGCTTTTGGTCTTTATACTTGAACTTCTTGGGGAAACATTATTCTAAAACTATAAAGTAGCTACAATGATCATTTTTCATACAAGTCGGAGGTTATATAACAATATATAAGAAAACTTTTTTTTATTCTTTCTTTTTTCTTTGTTTGGTGTGTGGTCTATTGGTTTAGGTTTAAGACAAGATCTTACCATGTAGCCCAGGCTGGCCTGAAGCTCAAGACCCTGTTAGAATTGCAAGTGTGCACCCCACGACAGCAGGTGAAAAAGGGCTTCTTGCCAAGTATGCTCAGAGAACCGACCCAGACGTCCTCTGAGACTTTGCATTAGAAGCGTCTTCCTCGGATTAGGTCTCCTCACGAGATCCTGAACCGCTGCGGAGCTGACTCCACGGAGCCGTATGCCACAGGGTAGACGTTCAGAACAGTGCTACACGGTGAAGACGTCAAATGAACTCCTGGGACAAGAACTTAGTCAGGCCTAGTCTGAGGAAGTTGGTCCATGATAGTCTATATAAATAACTGCAGTTTCACTTCTTTTTTTTTTTTAAATGTGTGTGCGTGTGTATTTGAGTGTGTGCACAACTATGAGGCGTCTGTACTTCATCTTCTTTGACACAGGGTCTCTTGCCAGTGCCAATGAACTTCTAGACTGAAAATTAATATGAGACTGCAGGACCCAGGAACTTTTGACTGGCTCTGCCTCCCATTATTGCAGGCACCGTGGGATCACGGATGCATATGCCTCTTTGAATCTGGCTTTATGAGGGCTCTGGGGAATTGAACCTGGGCCAGCAGCCTTTAGAAGCAAGTGCCTTTAATCACAAGTCATGTCGCCAGACGAGCTTTACTCCAGCTTGAAGAGTCTATATTAGGTATTCAAGGTGTAGTCATTCCCTGGACAGAAGCAGGGGGTCAGTCTTTAGTCAAGAAGCTGCCATTTGTATGATGATATGAATATACTTATTGTGAGCAACGCACAATGGTAGGGAAGTCCAGGAAGCTAGATGCTGCCCAACTGGTGGTTCTTAGGACAGTGCAGAGACTGCTGGAGCAAGATGGCTCCAGACAAGCTGTGAAGTCTAAAATCCTGGTGTCTCGTTTATAGACTGAGAAAGGCAATACTTCACACAGTGGTTGTGGCTGTGAATTGTATAAGGAATAATGCTCAGGGGTCACTTAAAAACTAAAACACCAGGACTGGAGAGATGGCTTAATGGTTAAGGCACTTGCCTGAGAAGCCTAAGGACTTGGGTTTGATACCCCAGTATCCACATAAGCCAGATGCACAAGGTGGTTTATGTGTCTGGAGTTCGTTTGCAGTGACTATAGGCCCTGGTGCACCCATTCTTACTCTCTCTCTGTCTCTCTCTCTCCAATAAATAAATATTCTTTTAAAAAAACTAATATACCATACAAATCTAGATGGTTATAACTTAAAAGAATCCTCCCAAAATGGCATTTTCAACTCTCAGATCTATTTAAAATAAGTGGGGGAGGTACGGTGAGAGCTCAGTGGTTAAAGGTGCTTTCCTGCAAAGCTTGTTGGATTCAATTTTCCAGTGCCCACGCAAAGCCAGATGCACAAAGTTGCATATGCAACTGGAGTTTGCAGCAGCAGCAAGAGGCCCCGGCATCCTGGCATGCCCATTCTCATTCTCTCTCTCTCCCTCCTTGCAAATAAATAAATAGTTTATTTTTCTTTTTTGTTTGTTTTTTGTTTGTTTGTTTGGTTGGTTTTTCAAGGTAGGGTCCCACTCTAGCCCAGGCTGACCTGCAATTCACTATGTAGTCCCAGACTGGCCTCAAACTCACTGTGATCCTCCTACCTTTGCCACCCAAGTGCTGGGATTAAAGGTATGTGACACCACACCCAGCCTAAATAGTTTTTCCAAAGCCAATGTTTTCATAGAGGATGAAATTAAAAGCCTGTGCTTTCTGCTTATGCTATTTACTGTGCAGTAGAGAGCAAGATTATTCTCTTTAAGCGTTACAGTGGAAGTCCAGTTTGGCTCTCCATTCTCTAGCCTCTGCCCTCTGCCCTCACTGCTGGTTTCACAATTACATCTCATGGACAGCCCAGCAAGTCCACTGCTGTAACAGGATAAGCTGGGTCTCTTTAGGAACCGGTTTTTTGTTTGTTTGTTTCTAGCTTACAGCTGGCTGGGGCAGACCCCTACTGTCATTTCTGTAGGAGGTATGGGTTTCTCAACTGGCAGTGTTGGGGACACAGCTGTTTTCTGCTCTGCACTGTCCTGTGCTTGGGGTGCTCCTTGCATGGCCACTTCCTTCCCCGCAGCTCCCTGCCTGGCGTGCACAGTGCATAGCACCGGCCGCCCCAGCCTGCAGCTGGCAGCCGCCCCGGCCTCTGAGGAAGCAGCGGCTGTGGCTGGCAGCTGTCGCTTGTCACTCAGAGAAAGAGGAGAGAGATGCTCCCAAGGCAGTGGCTGGCTTTTTGTCTGAATAGGTTTGTGGACTTCACCTTGATTCCTTCAGCCTGCCATAATTGTAAAAAACAGGTAGTATCATATTTGAGTACAAAGTGCAAAAGAAAACAGCTCTTTTGATTTGTACTAAGTTATTCAGTAAGACATGTTTCTTTCATCCGCAATGCACTTTTCTCTTTGTGTGTTAGGTGAAAGCCCAGAGCATTAATAAAATGAAATGGTGACCATGATAGCTTTATTTAAAACTAATTTTGAGTGCCTACTGTGTGTCAGAGTACATTTAAAAAAAACACACACTGATATGGCCTGATGGATAAAGCATTTGCTGCGCAAGCATGAGGACCAGAGTTCGGCTCCCTGGGGAACCACATAGGTGCCCAGTGAATGAGTGTGACAGCCCACATGTAATGCCAGCCCTTGGGAATTGTAGACAGGGGTACCTGAGGGGCAAGCTGCCTAGCTAGATTAGCCAAATTGGTGAGACCTGGGTTCAACTGAGAGACCTTGCCCTAGTAAATAGAGAGTGATCAAGTTTATTATGTTTTTATATTTGCATTTTTTTTTTGAGGCCGGGTCCCACTCTAGCCCTGGCTGACCTTGATTCTCCTTCCTCTGCTTCCCGAGTGTTGGGATTAAAGGTGTGTGCCACCATGCCCGGCTTATATTTCATTTTTAATGTACAGGACTTTAAAACACCTTTTGTGAGGGTAAGTAAAAACCAACATTAAGAGCCAGGCGTGATGGCGCACGCCTTTAATCCCAGCACTCGGGAGGCAGAGGTAGGAGGATTGCTGTGAGTTCCAGGCCAGCCTGAGACTACATAGTTAATTCCAGGTCAGCCTGAGCTACAGTGAGCCCCTACCTCAAAAAACCAAAAACAAAAACCACAAAATAAAACAAAACCAACAAAACCTAATATATGTGTTCCCTAAACATATGCCTCAAAATGAGTTAAGCTGGAAGTCTTAGCTTTGCAGCCTAAGAGCTGCCTAATCTCCTGCAGATAACCAACCCAGGCACCTTTTCTGTCTCCACTCTCTGTTTTCAGCTTTGTGTTTGGACACGGGGACTCACTATGTAGCCCAAGCTGGTCTCAAACTTTCGGTGATTTTCCTGCCTCAGTCTTTGAGGGAGTGAGATTACATACAGTACGAAAGTGTCTGTGTGTGTGTGTATGTGTGCGTGTGCACATGTGTGTGTAGGGGTGCTGGTGCATATGTGCCACAACACGTGTGTAGAGGTCAGAGGACGACTTTGGGGGTTGGTCTTTCCCTTCCTTCCACCTTGTTGAGGCAGGATCGCTTTTTCATGGATGCATACGCCAGGCTAACTAGCCCACTAGCTTTCAGTGACTCCCTGTCTCCGGCTCCCATCCCACCACAGACAAGCTATGATTGTAGACATTCACCGCCACATGCACATGCACATGCACATGCAGCTTTACTTGGGTTCTTGGGTCTGAACTCAGTTCCTCACACCTGCATGGCAGGAACTTTGCCCCCTAAACCATCTTTCCAGCCCATACCTTGCTTTTTTTTTTTTTTGGTCATTCTTTTGTTTGTTTGAGGCGGGATCTTACTCTAGCCTAGACTGACCTGGGATTCACACACTGTAGCCCAAGGTGGCCTTGAGCTCACAGTGATCCTCCTGCCTCAGCCTCTGGAGTGCTGGAATTAAATGTGTGAGCCATCGCGCCTGGGTTTTTGTCTTTTCTTGCTATCACCTTGAAAAACTAAGAGTCACAAATAGAAAACCAAGAGCCACTTAGAACGTGTAGTATTCACAAACCATACATGCAGCTATATAATCCATGGAAAGTAACTATTGTTTTCCTACGGTGTGCCTGCCTGAAAATACACCAGAAGTAGACACATGAGGAAGACAACTACTGTGTGTGTGTGTAAATGGGGGTGCATGCATGTAAAGGTCAGAGGACAACCTTTCGAGACAAGTTCTCTCATTCTTCACCACTGGGTTCACCATACTAGCTGGCCTGCAAGCTTCGGAGATTCCCTGGTCTCCACCTCCCATCTCCCCTGAGCCACCTCCTCAGCTTCAATGTACAGCAAATCATATTTTAACCAGTGACTCTTCAACTTTTCCCCTCCTACCTAAGTCAAATACCGATTTTAAAAACATGGGATGTTCCTTTCAAGACAGCTTCGTCTCCCAGTTAACCACACAATTATGATCATTCGGGGCTGGAGAGATGTCACCATAGTTAGTGAAAGGTGCTTGCTTTCAAAGCCTGTTGGCATAGGTTCAATCCCCTACCACCTACATAAAGCAGGACAGGCATTCATTTGCAGTGGCAAGAGACTCTGACATGCCCACTCACACATGCAAGTCATTAGAAAAAACACCTATTTAAAAGAAAGAAGTTCTGATCATTCACCCCTTCAACTATACGTAGCTCTGGATCCTGATGTTAATAAATCTTTCCAGTATGCTGGTGAGTACAGGCTGAGGCTAGGTGTTCCCGAAGGCTCAGAGGCAAGGAGTGGGCTCCTATTGTCTGGGAGTTCCTGAATGCGCATGGGACTATATCTGATTTTAATGCACAAATGACTTGACTTGGGGGGGGACTCATAAATCATCATCCCACACAATTTAGATGGGAGAGGAAGTAACAGAATAGAATAATTAACAATTAGCGAAGAAGCTATTTACCGTAGGGGAAAAGAGATGTCAAGTGTGATACCAGTCTCCTACAACCCAGCACTCTGGAGGCTGAGGAAGGAGGACCATGCATTTGAAGCCAGCCTGGGCAACACAGAAAGAAAAAGAAAAAAGAAAGTGGGGGGAGAGAGGGAAGACGAGAAATACCACAGGGTTTGGAAGTTGAGTCTCAATCCTGGATTCCTAAAGTAGGGCTACCCATAATTCTCTTGTTCCTTGCGCTGGCTTCTTGTTGGGACTACATATGAAAATTCATAACACAGTTTTAAAGGCTTACTCTACTATTTCTGACATTAACCAAATCCTCAGCTGCATTTACTCAGGCGTGAGGGAAGAGAATCAGAGCCAGACTTTCCACCATCTCTGAAGCAGGTCCTATCGCAGCCGCACACAGGGGAGAGCAGTGACGTCAGGCTGCTGTTTACAGAAGGAAGGCTGCCAATTTCCAGCGAGTGAGCCCAGGACAACAGTGGCCAGCCCCCTGGGCTGCGCTGGAGCAAGAATGGACTCTTTATGTGTGACCTGTGTGTGTATATCCCAGGGTCACACGCAGGGCAATAAGACAAGAAAACCTCTTACTGTGTGCACACCACCCTTGAATCTATGTTTGTACTAAGACCAAGCAAAATGACTCAAAATGAGACTTTCACCTTTAGTGCTCAGAAGGGAAGAGGAACTGTCACTTGCAGAAACTTCTTAGTTTAATTTAAAAGAAATATGTTTTTATTTATTTGCAAGCAGAAAGAGCTAGAAAAGAGACTGACAGATAGAATGGGCACACCAGGGCCTCCAGCCGCTGTAAATGGACTCCAGATGCATGTGCCACTTTGTGCATCTGGCTTTATGTGGGTACCTGGGAACTGAACTCAGGTCATGAGGCCCTGTGGACAAGCACAGGGCCATTTCTCCAGCCCCCACAGTTTGATATTTAAAAATCATTTTGAAAGTAGAACAGACCTAGTCAAGTTTTATATACTAATGAGAGAATTATGGAAAACAAATTTCAAAGCATAAAACATTTTGAGAGGCTGGAGAGATGGCTCAGTGGTTAAAGCACTTGCCTGCCAAAGCCTAAGGACCCGAGTTTGATTCCCCAGGACCCACATAAAGCCAGATGCACAAGGTGGTGCATGGGTATGGAGTTCATTTGCAGTGGCTGGAGCCCTGTCACACCCATTCATTCTCTCTTTCTCTCTCATTTCTTTTCTTTTATTTTCTTTTTCTTTTTTGGCTTTTGGAGGTAGGGTTTCACTCTAGTCCAGCCTGACCTGGAACTCACTATGTAGTCGCAGGATGGCCTCAAACTTGCGGTGATCCTCCTACCTCTGCCTCCTTGAATGCTGGGATTAAAGGGGTGTGCCTGCCACCACACCCAGATTCATTCTCTCTTTTTATCTGCCCCTTTCTCTCTCTCTCAAATAAACAAATAAAATATTAAGATGTATTTTGATCTAGTGTTCAAATTTTATAGAAATATCATTTTAAGAGTAATTGGACATGTATATGCATACCCCACACCCAAATACATATATACATGGGCACACACACACATACCTACACATATACCAGATAGTGGCTGGAATTGGTTTTACCAATTGTTAAGGAAGTATTCACTCAAATACGAACAAACTGTAACTGAATCCACTTTGGGGAAAGGTTTTGTGATGTATATTGCTATAGAAGAAAAAACATGGCTTTATTAACATTTACCCATTCATAAAATTTCCTGGCAGAAAGTAACCTGGGATATCAAATTTAGAAGGGCTGAAGAAAATAGGGGCCGCACTCATTATAATTTATCCACAATGCTACCCACACCTTCTGGGATAGCAGTCAGATCAGGCACATGGGAGCAGATCCTGTTTACACCTGGCAATGAAACGTTACCTCAGACAATAAATCTAGTCTAAGTCCTAATATTGGAAACGTCGAAGAAGAGATATGGCAAATATTTTTGGTACTTGGAAATGTGTTTTCGTTGGTCCTCAAAGGACAGCTGAAAAGAGAGAAACTCCAGTTCAGTAATCAGAGGAAGGAAAGGAAGGGTCCTGCATGCCGCCTTGACTCGGCGCTCAGTACAGCCCAGCCTTAGCCAAGTACCTAGACGAGACGTGCGTTCTTCTCAGAAGCTGAGAGGTAGGCAGGGCAACTGTATGTATTTAATTTAATTTAGTTAATTCATAGAAGATCATTTAAAAAATCTAACAAGTAAAAGTTTTACATAACATTGATTGATAGGAACTAGAAAAGAATGGAAACACAGGTTAGGGATCTAACCTGAATAGGCCAACTTCTCGAAGAACTGGGGAGGAAAACCAATCGGCCAGCTCTGCTGTCATTTTATAGTTAAGACACAACAGTAGCATGACAAATACGGCACCCATTCAACTCTGCCAGGGTCAGTTCCAGAAAGTAACACTGGCCGCATAGTCTTAAACACCTCAAGAAATCTGAAGCTACCTCCCTGGGCTGCTCCTTAACATTCATGCTAAAACAGAAAGACACCAAAGATCTTTGTAGAAAATGATGGCCATAGTTTCAGATTTGAAAGTGGCTGTCACCAGCTTCATGCTCATATAGGAAAGGACACCGGATGTATAGGTCAACCAGGACGCAAAGATGAAAGCGTGGTGGGAACTTGGACAAGTTTCATCCCAGGAGCAAAGAAATGTCACAGACCAGAGCTTCCCACATTCTGAGCTGTGCAAAGTTCATGACCCTTATCTATCTTATCTTATTGATTAATTGATTGATTGAAACAGGATCAAATATAAAAACTTTTTGTCGCTGTTGTTTTGGTTTTTCAATATAGGGTCTCGTTCTAGCCCAGGCTCACTTGGAATGGAAGGCTCACTATGTAGTCTCAGTCTGGCTTCGAACTCACAGCGATCCTCCTGCCTCTGCCTCCCACCTCTGCCTTCCAAAGTCATGCACCACCATGCTCGGCAGAGAATGAACTCCAGACGCAGGTGACACCCTGTGCACCTGGTTTTACCTGGGTACTGGAGAATAGAACTCTGGTCCTCAGGCTTTGCAGGTAAGTGTCTTAACCACTGAGCCATCTCTCCAATCCCATAATTTTTTTTTTTTTTACTGCAGATTGAACCTAGGCTTTGCGCTCGCTAGGCAAAGACTCTATCACTGAGCTATAGCCTCAGAACTTCATGAATTTTATCTTTTTAAAAAAAAATCTTAATTTATTTGCACGTAGAAAAAGAGAAAGAAGGAAGGGAGGGAGGGAGGGAGGGAGGGAGGGAGAGATCAGGACTTCTTGCCACTGCAAACAAACTCCAGACACATGTACCACTCTGCATCTGGCTTTATGTAGGTACTAGGGAATCAAATCCAGGCCATCAGGCTTTGCAAACAAGTACCTTTAACAGCTGAGCCATATCTCTACCCCATGAACTTTATCTTTTTTATAAATATTTATTTATTTATTTATTTGAAAGAGGGAGAGAGATGGGCATGCCAGGGCCTCCAGCCACTATAAACAAACTCCAGACACATGTGCTACCTTGTGCATCTGGCTTATGTGGGTCCTGAGGAATCAAACCTGGGTCCTTTGGCTTTGCAGGCAAGCACCTTAACCACTAAGCCATCTCTCCAGCCCAGAACCTTATTTTACATAAAGTAAACACGTCAACTTGCCATTCAAGGCAATAGGAAAGAATTGATGGTAACCCTCATTCTTGATATGTCCCCCACCTAACTTACAAAGATTCTAAAATTGACTGCTAGTACTTCCCTTTGATGCCCTATTTAGCTATTTGACGGGATCGTTATAAAGCAACTATAACTGTACACAGAAGAACGCAGGCCATCTGCAGAGTAAAACTTTGTGACAGGCTCAGCCGAGTGTCTGCGTTTCCATGGCTGAGCTGCTGAGCCCAGTATGCCAGATCTTCACTAGCTCCGGGACGCGCTACTCAGAAAAGTCACGATCTACTTGTTCACTACACACACGCCACACCAGCCATCTCTCTGGGAGACAAAGAGCCCAAGAGCTGACTACGTTCACACGATGGCGTTCAATCATCCCAGCTTCAATGACATACCTGATAAAGGAAGACTCGGTTCCAGTTCAGCAGCTGAACGAACAAATCCTCTGGCCAAAACCTTCACTAGTCCCAAAAGAGTAAATATTCCAAAGTGCAGCTTGTTTTGTGTCTCTAAGTAACAGACAGGGCGACTGCTAGCTGAAATACAACTTGCACTGAAAAACAATGGGAAGTTATGAAAGAACACATGACAACAACCCCTATCAGTACAGAGATGACTAATGTAAGATGAAGCAGAAAAAGAAAGAAAAGAAGTAAAATTAAATAGAAAATGAAAAAGAAAGAAAAGAAAACACCAAAGAAGAGGGCTCTCCTTTACTTAAGGAAACAGAAAGTCAACGAGGAGGAGGAGGAGGAGGAGGATGGTGATGGTGATGGTGATGGTGATATGCCTGTTGCCCTGTTACTCTCTGCAGGCTGAGCTCAGAAGGGCAACTTGAGCCAAGGAGCTGATCACTGCCTGGGCTACATAGAGAAACCCCATCTGAAACAATCAGTCAGTCTTACTCCAGATCGAGGCCGGAGCTCAGCTGGTAGAGTGCTTGCCGGCCATGCAGAGCCCTGCGTTCAATTCCCAGTGCCACATAGACAGGGCATGGCAGCACATGCCCGCACCTCTAGGATTCAGGAGGTGGAGGCAGGAGGATCAAAATGCTTGGGAGTTCCTCATCCTCCCGCCTCCATCTCCCGAATGCTGGGATTACAGATGTGTGCCACCATGCCTTGCTCTTAGCTTTCCTGTACTTCATTGCCACGAAGGGTGCAGGAACATTCTACTCAGTGAAGTCAAGAGAGATCAATTGTTTAAGAATCACCCTATCATGGAGGAGGAGAAAAAGAGGAAAAAAGTTGAACATCTTTCATGAAATTGGCTTGTGACCATTTTACAAGACACCGCAGGTGTTCCAGGAGTGGCTAGAAGAAATGTCACCGGGGAAAACAATTATTCACCTGTTTTAAAAAGGACATATGGGCTGGAGGGATGGCTTAGTGGTTAAGGTGCTTGCCTGCAAAGCCAAAGGACTCCCGTTTGATTCCCCAGGACCCACGTAAACCAGATACACAAGGTGGCACATGAGTCTAGAGTTTGTTTGCAGTAGCTGGAGGCCCTGCTATGCCCATTCTCTCTCTGTGTACCTCTATCTGTCTCTCTTAAATAAATAAAACTAAAAAATAAAAAATAAAAAGGACATTCATAAACAAAGACCTCTACTGTTCTTATAATAAGGGTGACAGGGTTGAATATTAAACAATCCAAACAAGATCTAATAAAAAGTAATCCACAATTATTTTTAGAGAAATTTTGGAGAAATCAGAGTGATTCAACTAGTATAGTAAGCCTGGACTTTGCCAATTATGCAAAACCTTAATCTGTCCTCACAGGAGTTACTCTGTTGTACAAAGAAAGTATTCTATTTTGCTGATTTTTTTTTTTCTACAGGCCATGACTTTTTTTTAAGTAAAGGGAGAAATGCATTCAATTCTGTAGGCTTATGGATAGCAAAATTGAAGCAATTTCTGTTCACTTTTGATCTGGATACTGGTGTGTGTGTGTATGTGTGTGTATGTGTGTGTGTGTGTGTGTGTGTATGTGTATGTGTGTGTATGTGTGTATGTGTGTGTATATGTGTATGTGTATGTATGTGTGTGTGTATGTGTGTGTATGTGTATGTGTGTGTGTGTGTGTGTGTGTGTGTGTATGTATGTGTGTGTGTGTGTGTGTGTATGTGTGTGTATATGTGTATGTGTATGTGTGTATGTGTGTGTGTGTGTGTATGTGTATGTGTGTGTGTGTGTGTGTGTGTGTGTGTGTACTGTTGTCAGTTTCCTTCCTTTGGCTTTAGAAAAATATAAAGAAAACAGATATACAAGAAAAAGTAAGTAGGTCAATGGACAGTGAGTGATCTGTGAAGTTCAGATGAAATGTGCACCAAGGACAATCATTTAGACCCTGGTGCAACAGAAGCATGACTATTATGGGGTAACAAACTCTTTTCTGATTATGGGGCTTGCTCCACAGGAGTAATTCATGTGTGGTACTATAAACCTGGCCAAAAGCCCTTGGCTAGGGAGGTCAGGAGCCCCACCGGAAACCCACTACTGTTGTTATGCTAAATGGTCAGGCTGTCAAACAGCCTTCTAAATACTCATGTTTATACCACTGACTAAAGATGCTCTTAGCCTCTGATCCGCAGGAGTTTCTTTTTGCGGTGGGGCAAAGGTTAATGCAGAGCCGCGTAGCCAGTGAAGCACTGAGAATACGTGACAAGTGTGCGCTCAGGCCGAGGCAGCACACCTGTATCACCCCTTCCAAGAGTCAGGGAACATCACAGAAGAAGGGGTGGAAAAGAGAGAGCCCGTCACCATTCTATCAAGGATGCGGGAGACTCTCGTAAGACCTCACTTCTCCCAGAGTAGCTACGGGCAGTGGCTAGGGAGGGGAAGCCGTGTTCTTCAGTGGTGGCGCCTCTGGTAAGTTGTCCCTATCGCAGTAAACAACCCCTGTCTATGCTCACAGATAATGCCACCAAATGAAAGGACAAAGAGAGGAAAGGAGGGAGGGACCACTTGGTAAGGGAAGAAGGGGTTTAGAAGGAGAGGAGGGTAAGAGAGCGTTATGGGAGTGAGTGTGATCAAAATGTATGCATGCAGGAAATTGTCAAAAATAAAATAAAATGGAAAAAATGTTGGTCATAACTTCCAGAATATTCCTGTGACTGAAGAATGTAGTTATGGCAGGAGAAAAAACACTACTGCTAATTCTCACTGATAGTTCTCATAGTCAGGAGATAGTGTTATGTATTTATTTATTTATTTATTATTTAAGAGAGAGAAAAAACACGCAGAGAGAGAGAGAGAGAGAGAGAGAGAGCGAGTCAGGGCATCCAGCCACTGCAAATGAACTCCAGATGCATGCTCCCCCTTGTGCATCTGGCTTACATGGGTCCTGGGGAATCAAACCTGGGTCCTTTGGCTTTGCAGGCAAGTGCCTTAACTGCTAAACCATCCCTCCAGCCCAGGAAATATTTTATATTCTATTTCAAGTATAAGGAGCATTCAAAAAGTTGCCATATAGGCATATCTATGACTATAAACAGAAACAAAAAAAATGACATTCTTCATTTCCGCCTTTAATCCAATCAACTAAGGATATTTGAGACTATCATTTTAATTCCAGGTCAGCCTGGACCAGAGTCCCTTTGCAAAAACAAAAAAAAAAATCAAAATGAATTCAGGAAAAAAACTAATATTTAATATCATTTTACTTTGCCCTGACTATCAAAAATAAAGTCAGAAGAAAAAAATGTTGGCAAGAGGCAAGAGAGCAGGAGGAAGGGGAGAAGGAGGGCGTGTATGAGGGAGAAGGAGGGCAAGTATGTGGGCACTGGCAGGGTGACTATGATCCCAATACCTTCAGACATGTATGAGCATGTCCTTCTGAAACTTACTATTTTGTATAATGAAAATACACTAAACTTGTCAGAAGGGTGTGGTGGTGCACGTCTTTAATCCCAGCACTCAGGAGGCAGAGGCAGGAGGATCGCTGTGAGTTCAAGGCCTGAGACTACGGTGAATTCCAGGTCTGCCTGGGCTACAGCAAGACCCTACCTTGAAAAACAACAACAAAAAGAATTTTTTTTCAATGCTATTCCCTAAGACAGAAGGTGGGTAGGTCAGAGAGATCTCTAAAGGAGAGTGACTTACATGTATGTGTGTAC
The DNA here is from genome assembly GCA_036365145.1 of Orientallactaga sibirica. NCBI lineage: Eukaryota > Metazoa > Chordata > Mammalia > Rodentia > Dipodidae > Orientallactaga > Orientallactaga sibirica. The sequence continues at coordinate 2,399,512 of JAEOAD010001894.1, read as the reverse complement.
AGTATGGAGTGTGGCAATAACAAAGGAAGAGGGAAATTTCTAGAAAATGGTAAAGAGAGAAAAATAGGAATCAGTGTTAATTAAACATTAGCTTTGTGTTTGTTGGATAACCTATTTTTTAAATATATTTTTATTTCATTTATTTATTTGAGAGAAAGAGGCAGAGAGAAAGAGAGAGAGAGAGAGAGAATGGGCATGCCAGGGTCTTCAGCCACTGCAAACAAATTCCAGATGCAGTGCCACCTTGTGCATCTGGTTTACATGGGGCCTGGAGAGTTGAACCAGGATCCTTTGGCTTTGCAGGCAAACACCTTAACTGCTAAGCCATCTCTCCAGCCCCTGGATAACATATTTTATATCAGTAATAATCACAGAGGTAGCTAGCTCCTCTGCTCACCTTGAATCTTTTCTTTTTTGCATGTGTAGTATGTGTGGTGTGGCGTGTGCATATATGCATGTAGATGTGCACATGTGCATGTAAATGTGCACATATACAGAGGCCAGAGGGGATGATGGGTATTCTCTATGCCTCACCCATGTTTCCTTGAGACCCAGTCTCACACTGATCCCAGACCTGCCACTTTTGGTCAGCCCCAGAGATTCTCATTCCCCATAGGACAGTGGTTAGAGGCATGCATGGCCATGCCCAGGTAGTTACATGAGTAGTGGGGAATCAAACTCTGCCTTCATGCTTGCACAGCAAACACTCTTGCCTTCTGAGCCATCTCCCCAGACCTCTCTGTTCATTTTACAACAAAGAAAAGAGAGGTGGATAAAGGAATAATAATCACGATTAGTAGCACGCTGATTCATCTTTTTCTTTCCCCAGGAGAACCCCAGGCTATCACGGGAGTACAGGTTAGTGAGCCGGTGCTATGCCTGTCACTGCAGAATACTACTCTGGTACAGAGGCGGGAGAGGTGCCCATCAGACAGAAAGACTGACAGGACTGTGTCAAGGTTCCTGACACGTTCAGAACACTGCACTTGTATGGACATGATCCAGCTGTCAGACGGAGACAAACAGGACTTACAGAAAAGAAGGAATCAAAGAGCAGCAGAAAGATGCTGAGATGCTGAGCCATAGAACTGACCAACCCTGGAGGCTGGGAAACACTTGAACTTGTGGTGAAACAACAAATTCCCTAAAGATTCCAGTGTACTTGAAGATAATTTATGAGTGTGTCCTAACTGATATTTGTAATCCCAGCAATGGGAGGTAGAGGTAAGACCATCAAGAGTTTGCTGGGTGTGGGGGCACACGCCTTTGATGCCAGCACTTGGGAGGCAGACGTGGGAGGATACCTTGAGTTTGAGGCCAGCCTCAGACTACATAGTGAATTCCAGGTCAGCCTGGGCTAGAGTGAGACCCTACCTTAAAAAAAATAAAAAGGGTTGGAGAGATGGCTTACAGGTTAAGGTACTTGCCTGCAAAGCCTAAGAACCCAGGTTTGATTCCCCAGGACCCGTGTAAAGACAGATGCACAAGGTGGCACATATGTCTGGAGTTCATTTGCAGTGGCTGGAGGCCCTGGTGCACCCATTCACTCATTCATTCTCTCTCTCTCAAATAAATAAATAAATATTTTTAAAAGAATTTGTTTCCATTTATTAAGGCATATGAATCCATATTCTAGTAAAACTAAATGTATATAACATGAGAAGTTCAGCAGAATGTAAAGTTCCGGGAGCTTTTGCTAAAGACACATTTCCTCTCTGTATTCGCAAGCCAGTCCAGCGTTTTTATGGCCTCAGCGCATTTTCTTGGGAATGGGAGGTGAGGTGAGAACCTCTCTAGTTCTACCACTGTAGCCACGTTAGAAGGAGGACCACTGGTCGATGTTCATTCCACAGGATGAGTTCCTAGAAATGTAGTTTCCGGCTAAACTGTTGATGCCAACACTCACTTTGTCACTTGCTACAAGTGTCTTTGGGACGTTAAATTCTTTTTTTTTTTTCTTTTTTTTTTTTTTTTTTTTTTTTTTTTTTTTTTTGAGGTAGGGTCTCACTGTGGTCCAGGCTGACCTGGAATTCACTCTATTCTCAGGGTGGCCTCGAACTCACCGTGATCCTCCTACCTCTGCCTCCCAAGTGCTGGGATTAAAGGCGTGCGCCACCACACCTGGCAGGAATGGCTTTTAAAAGATTTATTTATTTATTCTTTATTTGAGAGAGTAAGAAAGAGGCAGATAGAGAAAGACAGAGAGAGACAGAGAGAGAAAGAATGGCACACCAGGGCCTTCAGTTACTGCAAATGAACTCCAGACACATGCGCCAGCTTGTGCATCTGGATTACATGAGTCCTGAGGAACTGAACCTGGCTCCTTTTTCAGGCAAGTGACTTAACTGTTGAGCCATCTCTCCAGCCTGAAAACAAACTCTTGAAAAGCATTTCAAGTTATTAATTTTCTGATATGTTATAAAGGTGCCCTGGTTATACGGGGAACATCCTTATTCTCAGGAAATATATGCACAGTGGTATATATAAAGAGTCATTATATCTGAAATTTACTTGATACAGGGAAAAAAAGTACACATTCAGAGAGAGAGAGGGGAGAGAGAGCGCGAGAGAGCAAGTCATAAAGCAAGTATGGCAGAAGGTAATAATTACCTAACCGAGGTAGAGGGACTATTTACTGAAGGATTCTTTTAGATTTCTCCAGGTTGAAGGTTGGGTGTGAAGGATATTGTGTGGGAGCAGCACTGCACAGTGTGGCTGCACGTTAGAATCACCTGGGGACTTTCAAAATACCAAAGCCTCATTCCTGGGCGACAGCATGGGCAAGGGAGATTCTACATGTGTCCTGCTGGGATGGCACAAAATCTTGAGCTTTAAAGTCACAGTTTATTAACACTGATAGCCAGTGCCAGAAACACAATTCAGATCACTTTCCTCAAAGACTTTTTATTCATGAGACATTACCAATGGTTTAAACTTAAGGTAGGTATTAATTCCTTTTGTTGTTATTGTTTTGTTTTATTGAGGCAGGGTCTCACTCTAGCCCAGACTGGCCTGAAACTCATGGCGATCCTCCTACCTCAACGAGGAGATTATAGATGTGAGCCACCACACTTGACTTTGTAGGCATTAATTACAATAAGAAACCTGCCTGAAACATACAGGGGGTAACTTAAAATATATTCAATTAAATGATTACCTAACAGTCGCATTTAGCCTTCAGTGTTGAGCTCAAAAACCATGGTAGTGGGATGGGACTGCAACTCAGTGGTGGAGCACTTACTATGCACTGGTGAGGCCCTTCCTTGGCCTCATTCATGCCTGACAACACACACACACACACACACACACACACACACACACGTGCATGCTTATGCACGTGCACAGCAGGAAGAATGAACAGATTTACTTCTTCCCTAAATAAATCTATCTATGGAGTCTATGGCTCAACATGCACAATTTGATTTAAAAAAAAAAAAAAAAAAAAGGAACAAGAAGCCTTAAGAGGAACATTCAGCCGTTACTGTCTTTTAAAAAGAGCAAAGCCTTACTGAAGCCATGTTCTTGGCTCAAAGTCACAGGCATGCATAAGCAATTAAACAATAAGGAAAAATCAGAGTCCCTGAAGAGTACACAACTTCTATTCTCCAAGTTCAACTTTGTGAAAATTGCTTAAAATACTCCAGTGAGTCTTTTTTTTATTTTTATTTTTATTTTTATTTTTTATTTATTTGAGAGAGAGAGAGAGAGAGAGAGAGCAAATGGGTGCGCCAGGGCCTCTAGCCACTGCAAACGAATTCCAGACGTGTGTGCCCCCTTGTGCATCTGGCTAACGTGGGTCCTGGGGAATCAAACCTGGGTCCTTTGACTTTGCAGGCAAATGCCTTAACCACTAAGTCATCCCTCAAGCCCTCCAATGAGTCTTAAAATACTCCAGTGAAAAAATAAAAATTTAAAAATACTCCAGTGAGTCGCAAAGAAGGAATTCAGTGGAGGGGGATTTGGGAGGTAGAAGGGGGGGGGGTAGGAGGGGATTATGATCATGGTGTATTGCTTATATGTATGAAAGTTGTCAATAAGAAAAGTTAAAGAAAAAGACAAGCTCTCTAAGGTCCAATATGTACATTTAAGCCAAACCAAGGCCTCTTCAATTCTGTCATTCTTACCTAAAATGTATATAAAGTTCTGAGGTAGAGGTATATGTGTGTAAAGGGTAGGTAACATAGAGAAATAAAAAATAAGTCACAAACTTTAAAAATCTAATTCTAAACAAGGTATGGTGAGTCATACCTGTTATCCCAGAACTCAGGAAGCTGAAGCAGGAGTATTGCCTGAAATTCAAGGGCAGCCTGAACTACACTATGAGTTTGGGGCCAGCCTATGCTACATGATGAGAACTTGTCACCACATTTAATCTTAGTCAAAAGGCTGAGAAGTGATAACACCCTGCTGTAAACAAATAAAGGCTACATTTCTAGTCCTATTCATAGAGATTCTTAACAATGTACCTTAACCCTAGGTGGCTTTTATAAATGTTATTAATAATACATCAAGTGCACGCAGTTAAAATGTACAATTTCTTTTCCTGGGTCAAGGTCTCTGCTGTTTTTGAATTCTCAATCCTTCTGCTTCAGCCTCTGGGATTACAGGCATGCATCACCACCCTGGGCATAATTGGATAAGTGTACTTATTATTTATTCTTTTTGTTGTTGGTGGTGGTCTTAGACCTGGTCTGGCCTACCCTGGGCTTCCCATTTTGCTACATCACATATTACCTAAGATGAGAGATTTAATTTCCACATAGGCATTTTCTGTCGCCAACTGAACCACAAGTATCGTTATGGGCAGATGCCAAGTCTTATTATCTATCACTGCCTGATACTCCCAAGCACTTGGGGTATTTATTAAATATTTATAAGTAAAAACAAAATAATTCATGAAAATCATGTTAATGCTACCTGCTCTGTACAAAAACCAGGATATGTTCACTTTAATATCTGAGCTTGAACTGAACACTATCAGTTTTATTTATGGAGGAAATTATGTAAATACAATCACTGAAACAAAACCACTGTGCACGAGTCAAAGCACACTTAGACTTTCCTTGTTAATTTGCAATAGAGCTGGGATGACTATATCTCCGTTGTGAAACTTTCAGTTTCCACCATTTTTTTCAGGGTCTGTCACAAAGAAAACAAAGAAACAGGAAAAAACAACTTTAAAAGTATAATAAGCCGGGCGTGGTGGTGCATACCTTTAATCCCAGCACTCGGGAGGCAGAGGTAGGAGGATCGCCGAGAGTTCAAGGCCACCCTGAGACTACATAGTTAATTCCAGGTCAGCCTGGGCCAGAGTGAGACCCTACCTCGAAAAACCAAAAAAAAAAAAAAGTATAATAAAAACCTAGGAGCAATGTCAGACTATGTCACCATAAGGTTTTGAAGGGTTAATAATAAGGAAGAGTCATGATTTGTAGTGGAAACTGAAAAAATTGTGTTTTAATGCTTCAACTCAAATTCAAGCAAAAATTATGCACGTAAGTGGAATTTTATGTTATGATTTAGGATTTTCTTTATACAAAGTCAAAGGTCATAAAATCCATATAAAGAAACCTTCTTGTTTTCATTTCATTATTGTATAATGTTTAATTATGACTACTTCAAATAGTAGATAACAAGCCCTATATACATGAAAACAGTTCGGAGTGTGCTTGCCAGAGGGCAGGAATACTCTCCTTTTCCCTTTACAGCGGCATCACAAAGGCTTAGCTGGCTCACAGCAAGCACTCAGTAAATATCGGTTCAATGGCCTGAACAAGTGGATGAATAGAAGAAGCCAAAGCTGGATACAGGTGTGCAAAAAGATAAGCTACATCCCTGAGGGTTAGAGTTTATCAAGTCCAATTTCTAGGTTATCTAATTTCGTATTTGAATTGTTCCATAAATGGTAGCAGACTTTTCAAATCAAGAGGAAGATTCAGCCGGGCACAGTGGCACACACCTGTAATCCCACCTCTCAGAAGGCCGGGGGACAGCAAGTTCAAGAGTCCTTGGTTAGCCTGGGCTACACAGCAGCTTCAAGGCCAACCCTGAGAAACCATTAAACAAAATGTTCTCTCCAGTTCAAAGATTGTGGCCCTTGGGAAAATTTTTATGCAAATCTTCTTTTAAAACACATTTTTGGTACCAGAGGTGTATCTTAGTGGTAGCATATTTGTCTAGCTAGTATGTATGAAGCCTTGGGTTTGATTCTCTGCATCACGAAGAAAGAAAAAAAAATTCACTTTCATACTCGGATTTTCTGGTGGGAACTCATGATGCAGACCACGGGCCTCACAGCCACCCTCTGATTTTCTAAATGAAAAGGACCCTTCAAATGCAAACATTGATACAAAGGGTACATTTCCTTTGAATTCCAGCCATAGAAGACAATAAAGCTGATGGTCACTACAGCAGGGAGATTAATCATACCACAATGGTTAGCCCTGGAAAACTTCACTCGGAACATGGTCTGGTGCCCAGCTGGCTTTTAGGAGGAGTTCCAAGCAAAAAAATAAATAAATAAAACAAAAAGGATTGGCTCCTCTGGGCTGACGTGCTGCTTGCAGCCATACCCACTGGGGTCAGGTGGTGAATGGGCATCACAGAAAGTTTCCAAACTTGCCAGGCAAGCAAAACAAGGCTTGGATGTCTGAGACACGTCACAGTACATGGAAAGAAAACACGAGACAAATGCTGTGGGCTCCTCCCTCCGCCCATAAAACAGATTAATAGAAAATGTTACAAGTTTTTCCTTGCCACCACCTCTCATAAGCTAAAACATGTAAAGTGGCTCCTTGAATCTTGTGCAGATAGCTGATCAGGGAGCGACAATCTATAAAAGGCAAAGGAAAATTTTCTGTATAGAAAGCCTTTCCATTAGTCTAATGAAGCAGATTGAAATAAACGAAAGCCTATCCTTTTCAGAGGACCAGAGAAAAACCTGCTCCCGTGAGGGTCAAGATCATAAAGGTTCTTGGGAAGAAGAGTGTATCGGTGACTCTCTTGCTGCAGGGACAAAATGCCTGGCCAGAGGCAGCTGGCGGAAGGAGAGGGGTTTAAGTTGGTTACAGTTCTGAAGTGAGGTCCATCACGGGGGCTCGTGTCCTCTTGTCATCAGGAAGAAAGACAGTGATGAATGTGGAATGCTTAACCAGCTGCGTCTTTTTATACAGCCCACCAACAACCGGGTGCCACCCATAGTTAGGCTGGGTCTTCCCACCTAACTAATCTAATCTAGAAAATCCCTCACCGACAAGGCCAGAGCTTTGTTGCCATGAGGATTCTAAATCCCATCAAGTTGACAACCAGAGGTTAGCAGCAGCAGAGGAGGAGCAAGAGTAAGAAAGATGAAAACATGCAAATTACAAACTCAGGGGCTGGGGACTAGTCCACTTGGTAGAGTGCCTGCCTCAAATGCATGAAGCACTGGGTTTGATCCCTGGGGATGCCTCTAATCCCTGCCCTTAGAAGGTGAAGGAAGGAGGATTCGAAATTCAAAGTTATCTTCTGTTACATAGTGAGTTCTAGGACAGCCTGGGCTACATGAGAACCTATTGAAAAAAATTCATGGGCTGAGGAGATGGCTTAGGAGTTAAGGCATTTGCTTTCAAAGATTGCCAGTCTAGGTTCGATTCCCCAGAACCCAGGTAAAGCCAGATGCACAAAGTGGCGTGTGTGTCTGAAGTTCATCTGGAGCAGTGAGAGGCCCTGGTGTGCCCATACTCACTCTCCCTCTCTCCCTCCTTACCTCCCTCCCTCCCTTCCTCTGTCTCTTTGTCTCATAAATAAAAAATAATAATACAACAAAAAAATACAAACTGATATAAAATATTAAGAAAACTGAAAATAATGTGGGCTGTGGAAAGCATACAAAATTTTAATAAAAGGTAGAATATGTTGATCAATTTATTAAATATGTTAAAAGTAAATATTTAATGCTAAAGAGCAGTGTATACCATCACACAAAACATACTAAGCATCAACGTGGACTGATCAAAAGTGGAGAGGAAACTACTTGTTCTGTTTCAGTTGACTGGCTGTTGAACAACATGGACAAAAAGGTAATATGATAATGTTATTTTTCTATGTTGCTTTTATAGCGCTAGGAGCAATAGCTCAGAAGTAGAACATGTGATTAGCATGTACAAAGCCCGGGGTTCAAATCCAACATGGAGAAAAAGGGAATTTCTGCTTAGAAACCTCACATGTGGGGTTGGAGAGATGGTTTAGCGTTAAAGGTGTTTTCCTGCAAAGCCAAGAACCCAGGTTTGATTCCCCAGGACCCACATAAGCCAGATGTACAAGGTGGTGCATGTGTCTGGACTTTGTTTGCAGTGGCTAGAAGCCCTGGAACATCCAGTCTCTCTCTCTCTCTCAAATAAATAAATAAATAAATAATAAAAAGAAACCTCACATTTGGGGATCGCTACTCACTTAATATTCATTAGAATAAATAATATCTCTTTGTATACTTAGGTTTTTTAAATCTTTTTTTAAAATATGTTTTAATACTTTTATCTATTAAGTTGAGAGGGAGTGAAAGAAGCAGAGAAAGAGACAGAGAATGGGCATGCCAGGGCCTCCAGCCACTGCAAACAAACTCCAGACACATGTGCCCCCTTGTGCATCTGGCTTGTGTGGGTTCTGGGGAATCCTGAGTACATCAGAATTTCATTTTTACTTCAAAAAGTGAGTGATGTAAAGTTGTGATGGCTCTGCTAATGACTAGAGAAAAGCAAAGCTGGAATCACACATTTGTATAACATGCTAACTCTAAACCTTGAGCTTACAAACAAAAATTTTAGACAAGGTCTTATGTAGGCTGACCTTGAACTTCCTCCTTATGAAGGCTAGGATGACCCTGAACTTCCCATTCTGATGCCTCTACCTCCCAAACTGAGATTACAGTCTGCCACCATGCTGAACTGACTTTTAATTTTTAAAGGCTCCTAAGGCCCATCATAGTGTATGCCTGGGGTCCTGGCACTTGGGAGGTAGACACAGAAGGATCAAGACCATCCTGGCGCACATATTGAGTTCAAGGCTAGCCTACACTACATGAAATCCAGTCTCAAAAAGCAAAAAAAAAAAAAAAAGTAATAATAAGAACTTCTACTAATTTATTAGGGCTAAAGTTGGGGAGAGGAATTCCCTTAAACACAGCAGCCTTTGTGAACATGCCTTCAATTGGCCTTCCTTAACAAAATAAAATCTGGCTTTGCTTAAGGTGCTTGCCTACAAAGCCTAAGAACCCAGGTTCAACTCCCCAGAACCCATGTAAGCCAGATGTACGTGGTAGCACATGTGACTGGAGTTCGTTTTTAGCAGCCAGAGGCCCTGGTGCACCCACTCTCTCCCTCTCTATTAAATAAATACAAATAAAATTTTTTGTTGTTTTTCTGAAGTAGGGTCTCACTCTAGCCCAGGCTGACCTAGAATTCACTCTCTAGTCTCAGGGTGGCCTCGAACTCACGGCAATCCTCCTACCTCTGCCTCCCAAGTGCTGGGATTAAAGGTGTGTGCTACCATGCCTGGCCAAAATGAAATATTTTTAAAAAATAAAATAAGGACTGGAGAGATTAAAAAATAAAATAAGGGCTGGCGGTTAAGGTGTTTGTCTGCAAAGCCTAAGGACCCAGATTCAATTTCCCAGTACCCACATGAGCCAGATATACAAGATAGCACATTTGTCTGGAGTTCATTTGCAGGGGCTACAGGCCCTAGCGTGCCCATTCTCTCTCTTACTATCTGCCACTCTCTCTCAAACAAATAAACATTAAAACAAAAAATATATATACTTTTAAACCAGGCACACACTTATAATCCCAGAACTTCAGAGGCTGACACAAGAAGACTGTCATGAGTTCAAGGTCTCGGTACATGGCTAAGTAATAAGACTCTATCTCAAAAAGCCACCATCAAGCCGAGTGTGGTGGCACCGCGCCTTTACTCCTAGCAGGGCTCGGAGGATCACTGTTAGTTCGAGGCAAGCCTGAGACTACACAGTGAATTCCAGGTCAGCCTGGGCCAGAGTGAAATCCTGCCTCGAAAAACAAACAAACAAACAAAAAGCCATCATAGAAGAAGGGGCTGTGATGTCAGAGCTGGAGGAAGTGCCGGGGTGTAACGCTTAACTTCCAGGCATGAGCAACCTGTTGCATTCCTAAACTCACAGCATCTGTGATAATCTGCATAAATCTGGGTTCATAACATCCTAGCGTGGAGTGAGTGGGGAGGGGGGCTCGTAGGGTCCCCACCACTCCCTGAGGGTTGACATGCAGTTACTGGATGATGGAGAAGACAGACATTTTCCTCAGTGGTGTGGCCACTGGTAAGCTGCTCTAACCCATGGTCCTGTAAACAGCCCTAGTGGAATCCATGGGGTGCAAAATAAAATCAAAAAGACATGCAAGTGGAAGGGGGTAATTTGGGAAGAGGAAGGGGATTAACAGAAGTGAAAGGAGGAAAAGGGGGTGAGGGGGGAGAATGATCAAAATGCATTATGTACATGTATGCAAATGTCATCATGAAATCCATTATTATATATAATTAATATGTGACACAACATGAAACAGTGAAAAGGAATTAGAGATGTGGCTCTGAAAACAATATCATGCTAAAATGTGTCCAATAAAAATGTGCAAATAAAACACTTAATATGTTGCTTCTAAGTGCCTCTAAATTCTTTTATCAAGCTGTGTTTTAGATCAACTTGCCTGAAAAGCACATGAACAGTTGGGGCATGGTGGTTCACATCTATAATCTGAGCCTGCAAGAGGCTGAGGCAAGACTATAAGCATTCAAAGCCAGCCGGGGCTGCACAGTGACTTCCAAGCCAGTGAGGGCTCCATCAACAGCTGGGTACAGTGGCACATGACTACAATCCCAGTATGCAGGAGGCTGAAGCAGGAGGGTCACAAGTTCCCAGACAGCCTGTCACCCCAAAAAGGGATAAGTTTTTGTGGTCTTTTGAATGTATGTGCCCTAGTAGCCTCAGGTGTTTTATTAAAGCTAATCTCCAACTGCCTGGCAGGAAGAGGTGTCACTGGGGGCAGATCCTGGGGTCTGGCCCTAAGGTGTTACTGGGGGTGAATCTGAATTCCAGCCTAAGGTATACAGGGCAGTCTGAGCTCTGACAGGAACCCAGCTGCTTGCTGCCAGCTTTGTGCTTGTCGACTATGCTGTGTGCTGGCTGGTGATGGTTTCTCTCTGTGTTTGGATATATGGAAGCAGCTTCTTCCGCCATTTCATGTAACTTTCCCCTGGATCTGTAAGCTTTAAATAAATCCCTTCCTCCCCTAAGCTGTGTCTGGTTTGAATGTTCATCCCAGCAATGTGAACTTGACTGCAACAGTTTTCTAACTAAAAAAAAAAAAGCAACAATGAAAATGTAATGTAGTCAAATAAACTGAATAACATGATTTGATTAAACAAAGGATTATGTACACAAAATTATCTACATTAAATAGATTTCTTATGTATTTGTATTTGAAACATTTTAACAATGGTATGAAATATGGTAACATTTCTGAGTAGTTTAGTATTCAAATTTTGTTACTAAAATCCTATTCATATCCAATTCTCTCATTTTATAACACCACACAGCACCTTAACTAAACTAGATTTTATTGACAGGTAATGAAAGAATGGTTCTATAGATGAAGCAGGTTGTATAGGCCTTATCAAAATTGTTTGTTTTAAATATTTTATTATTTTGTATTTACTTATTTTGACAGAAAGGGAGAGACAGAGACAGAGAGAATGGGCAGCTGGGGCCTCCAGCCACTGCAAATGAACTCCAGATGCATATGCCCCCTTGTGCATCTGGCTAACATGGGTTCTGGGGAATCAAACCTGGGTCCTTTGGCTTTGCAGACAAACGCCTTAACCGCCAAGCCATCCCTCCAGCCCTCAAAGTTGTTTGTTTTAAAAATGTACTCCCCAATTGTGTAATTCCTATTATAAGTACGGAGACGGTTAAAGCTTTTTATTTCCTGATTGCATATACCCCCTTTACGATTCCTATCACACTTTTACTGCAGTCATTACAATAGCTAATTATTATCACTAAGCTAATTATTATTACAACTGTTCAAGAGAGTTCTACTCTTCAATGAAAAGAGAAGTGAACCATGGCGGGGGGGGGGATGCCTTAAGTGGAGGGGAACAGTAGATATGTAAACAGAGGGGCAGAATACGGGAGCTGAAAAGTCTAAGTGAGTCAAGGGAAAGGGACAGAGCGGAGAAGAAGTTAGGGGGAGGTGTAACCAGAACCAAAGATGTTATGAATAAACCATACAGAAACCTATTCTTTGTTAGCTAAAGTTAAAAAATGTAATTTTAAAAAGAGAGAGTAAACTGGGCATGGTGGTGCACGCCTTTAATCCCAGCACTCAGGAGGTTGAGGTAGAAGGATTGCCATGAGTTCAAAGCCCGGCTGGAGCTACAAAGTTACAGATCAGCCTGGGCTGGAGTGAGACTGTGCCTGAAATTAATTCCTTCGTTAAAAAGGAGTGAGAATTTGGGTGGAAATATCCCCGTGGGGGGTGGAGAGTGCTGTGCCCAGAAGCCATAGGTTGTTATAGGAGAATCCCAGCGTTAGGGATAGGATACCTCCCAGTAAGGTGATGGTCAGGGGGGTCCCTGAGGCCCCCCAAAACAATGTAAGCTATTGACAATTCTCTTGGTTCCCCACCAGAACTTATTGTTGATGACACCACAAGATTCAGTTGCGGGACATTGGAAAAAAACAGGCTGAAACGGAGCTGAAAGCCTCCTTCGTGCTGTCTAGCCATTCCAGGGCTGGAAAGAGCTATGCAGGCTGCTGGTGGAAGAACGTCATTAACAAGCTGACCCTGAGGTGGACAACTGGCCAGCCAGGCAAGATGTGCCCATTGGTACAATAGCAGCGTGTGTGTTATGGTAACAACTGCTGTCTGATTAGATCTGAGGCCAGCCCCACAGAGGGACTGCACGCCTGGTGCCTATGCCGGGACAGGTCCTAACCCTAGAGGGGAACTACCACTGTTGTTTGGCTAAAATGATATGTTTTGCCCATCAAATTGCCCTCTATATGTTAGTGCTTATGGCCCAATGGTTTGTGCTGCTCTCACTTTTGGTAAGAGAAGCTGCTTTTTACAGATGGCGGTGACTACTGGGGAGACTCAAGACACAAAGTGGTGAGAAGTGACAGCTGAGTGCTTGGTACTCAGTAAGTACTATCCATCCATCCGGGCTGCTCTCAGCCTCCTTGCGGAAGACGTGGCAGAAAGAGTGAAAGAGCCAAAGGGTGGGGAGGAATGCTGAGGAATGCCATCTTCCAGACAGACACCAAGTGACTGTGACAATCACGACCTCAGAGCTTTCAAGGTTCCATCATGGATGACGGAGGAGGGCAAAATAAATGAATGAATAAGTAAACAAACAAACAAACAAGAAAAAAATTTTAAAGGCACACAAAGAGAAAAGTGACAGACGAGAGACTAGTTGAAAAGAAGAAGGGATTCATTGGAAGGAGGGCAAGGGAGGAGGAGCAAAAGAAAGTAATGGGCAGAGGTTATGAGCAAAACGCATTATGTACATGTATGAAAATTGTCAATAAAAAGTGAAAAAAAAGAAAAAGAAACAAAGCTTTGGTCTTTAAGGAAAAGGATGCCATTTTATTTTCATAGTATTTGAAAAATTCTCCTTAATTCTGAAACAGAAAATAGCATCATGTAATCACTGGAAACATTCAAAATCTAGTTTTGTATAATGGCCATTAATTAATGATAACATTCAACTTAATGACAGAAAACTTAGAGATCAGAACATTTCATGATTAAAACCTGACATGTCAAGTAACAAAGGAAAATATTAGGCATGCTTTTCAGACTATTTTCAATTTAACCCTCAAAATGAAACTTTGTTTCTTAATAAATATAACACATCTAAAAATCGAATTTATTCTCTAGTTACAAAAATAATAACCGAGAAGGTGAAAACTCAGTTCAACAATACAAATACAGTATTCCCCACAAATCACTTAGAATGTTCATCAATTACTTATAGACAATTTGAGGGGAAAAAAAAACACTGTTTAATTAATTCCGCAAGCACTAGTCACTTCATTGTGTCCAATATTTTGCTAGGCACCAGAGATTAACTCGTGAATGAAACACTACTGTTACCCCCAAAGAAAGCCACGGATAATAGGAATCATGTGATATGTCTTTATAAGTACAACAGAAGGAGGCACAACCTTCCATGCAATTTAAGTCAAAGAAATCTGCACGCAGTTGCTCACACCTGTAATTCCAGGCTGAAGCAGGAGGATCAACACAGGTTTGAGGCTAGCTTGGGCTACCAGAGAGTTCTGGGCCAGCTTGGGCTACAGAATAGAATTTTTGTCTCAAACAACACAAAAGCAGGTTGGAGAGATGGCTCAGTGGTTAAGGCACTTGCCTGCGAAGCCAAAGGACTCAGGTTCAACTCCCCAGAATCCACAATGCACATGGTGGGCGCATGCGTCTGGAGTTTATTTGTAGTGGCTAGAGGCCCTGGTGCGCCCCTTCTTCCTCCCCTCCCGTCCCCTCCCCTTCTGTCTGTCTAATAAATAATAAATAAGTAACGATTTTTAAAAAATACAAAAAATGTAACCATATATTTATCCATATGTATACAGACACACACACACTTCTTTTTTTTAAAAAAAAAAAAAGTCATAAACCAGAAACATAATAAAGCTAAACTTGGAAAGCAACACCAAACACTACTCAAAAATCTTGGCAGCCAGTGGCTCATTCTGCCCTTACCACACCCTACAAGGTAATTACATACTCCTATGATTCTCATGTAACACATGAGCAATAGGTCACCTTGACCAAGGACACTGAGATGGCAAGAGGACATGCTGAGACTTAACCTACAGCATCTGATTCTACAGGACTCTATCTCTTGTCTTGTCTTCATTTTAGACAGGGTCTTGCTATGTTGCTCAGGCTGCTGTGGAACACACTCTTGAGCTCAGCTGAGCCTGCCTCAGCCTTCCTCAAGGCAAACTAGCGGAGGCTCCGCTCTTAACTAGTCAGAGCTCTCTGAGAATGAGAGGGTGTCCCCTCCCATTTATAAAAGATAATCGGGGCTACAGAGATGACTTAGCGGTTAAGGTGTTTGCCTGAGAAGCTTAAAAACCAGGTTCAATTCCCCAGTATCCATGTAAGCCAGATGCACAAGGGGCACATGCATCTGGAGTTCATTTACAATGACTAGAAGCCCTGGCGTGCCCATTCTCTCTCTGTGTGTCTTTGTCTCTCAAAATAAATAAATAAATGAATAGAAAATCACCACAGGCCAGGTTAGAAATTTGTCCAAAGTCATAGAGCCAGTGAGAGGTGCTGGCAAGATTCAAATTCAAGCATCATGCCTCCCCTAGGCTAGAAGGCCTTTCCAAGGTTAGGTCTTATTCTCATGAAAAAGAAAAAAAAAATAAACAGTTCAAAAAGTCTTATTGTATAAGTCTTCTTGAAACACAATTGGAAGGGTTGGGGGCTTATGTCAAGCACTTCTTCAAAACGGCATTTACATGTAAGTCACTTTTCAGCTTAATCACTTTGGACTGATCATAAACACATTTCTGCTCTTTAAAAAGAATTCTTTCTGTAGCAACTTGGCACATTTCAGTGGAGGAACAGTCTATTCTTTAAAATTAAATTTAGCAACAACTTACTCTGGTTAGTCTGAAAGAGAAGTAGAGAAAGAACTACAAAGAGGCCTTTCCTGAACTTGAATATTTCAAAACATGTTTGGTTTGGCCTAATTTGAATCTTGTGGACAACTAGCCCAGTGCTTGCCTTAAAGAAAGTAATAGTTTTTAAACGGCTGAATACTAAACAGTGAAGTCAGAAACCAGTTCAGAGTAACCCTTTCTCATAATTCTTTCACCTCAAAACTAAGTATTACAGATGTGTCGATTCACAAAGCACATTAGGGGTGCATGTTTGTAGTTTAGAGCTGCTGGAGAACAAATAGCCAAATGAAAAACGGACAAAATTCTCTAGAATGACATTATTTGAAGAGTAATCGAGTACACAAAAGATGGGAACCAAAAAAAAAAAAGATACAAGTCATATTTAACACACTCCACTGTGTCCTGTGACTGGGAAGTAGAAAATTCTGTGTTGTAAGAACAGAGCAGAGGTTAGCTAAAGGTGATGTCAAAAGTAGATTCTCACCCCACCTTTCTTCCCTCCAACAGGTTCCGACTTCATAACCTTTAATACTGAATTCACATTTTTCAAGAGGGAAAACCCATAAAGTTATTTTAAAATAAAAGCTCTAAAGCAATGCCACTAGGCAACCTCGTGTCTTCTCTTCCTCTATCACCATGCACTCAAAAATACCTTCTGCTTTTCCCTTCATTGAATGAAAGTTAACTTTGATTTAGAGGAAAATTTACTCATTTAGGCGGTTCACACTTTGTTTGTTTGTTTGTTTTGCAGGTCGTAGACTCTGTCAGATCACATCGCAATTATTGCTCTCACTCAGGCATCCGAAAGACAGAATGTGTGCCATCACCAATTATTTTATGAGCGGCAGAATGCCCCGATGGATGGCTGCAAGTCTGGTAATACCTAGAAATATACACAGTGAGGCTGGAGGAGGAGGAGGAGGAAGAAGTCGAGGGGCAGGCCGGTGTGGGGGGGGGGTCTCCACCTCAAATCCACGGCCAGGGCCAGGAACCTCCAGCCCACATCGTGATCCCTGGCCACCCCAAAAGTGGCCTAACAACCACATTTCTTTTCCAGACCCTCCCTCCCTCCCTCCACTCCCCTACCCCACCCCACCCCCAAACTCACCCTTCTGCAAAAAAGACAGCGCTGCGCGGGGTCCAGCTCGGAGAGTGGACAGTGTGCACTGCGGGAGGACAGGGCAGGGCAGGGCAGGGCAGGGCAGGGCAGGGGGCGTCGGGGCGGTGCAGCGTCCCTCGGCTGCAGGACGGACTGCAGGGGGGTGTGAGTTCCACGCGTGGGGAAATCAAGTCACGGCCCCGGAGGGAGGGGAAGGAGAGGAGGGAGGGGGAGGAAGGGAGAAGCAGCGGAGCGGGGGAGGGGGTGGCTCCCTAAATAAAAATATTAATAAAATAAAAATCTATCAACCCAGGCAGTCCCTGCGACCCTGGCCCAACTCGGGCCAGGACCACCGTGAGCAGGGGTGGGGAGTGGGGGAGGGAGGGGGAGAAGGACAGAACAGACGGTCAAGGAGCCCTCGAAGGCCGGCTCGAAGGGGGCGAAACTGCACGAGGGCCGGGGGGGACGCGAACACGCGTGGCCGTGGGTCTATCCCATGCCGTCGTCGCAGTCCCCAGACAGAGGAGGAGGCTGGCCGAGGGGAAGTTGCCGCGGCTCCCGAGGAGGTGGAGGAGGAGGAGGAGGAGGATGAGGAGGAGGAGGTTAGACCGTAGCAAGTACAGACAGACAGCCATGGATCAGAGGGCGCTGCGAGCGGGGGGCGAGGGCGGCGGCGGGGGCACCGCCTGCAAGGCTCGCCCGAGACATTTAATTGGATCGATGGGTTGTGCAGTGACTCACACACTCGGCCGGCTCGTACGGCAGTCCCCCGCCCAGGAGCACGGGGAAGATGCCGAGGAGGAGGAGGAGGAGGAAGGCGGGGTAAAGGACCGCCCCTCCCTCCCTCCCTCCCTCCCTCCGCCCCGAGGATCCGCCCGCGGGGAAAGGCGGGGGAAAGCGGAGTGGAGTCGACCAATGATAGGGCCCCGCCGCTCTGACGGGCGTGCGCCTCGACCAATGGCGGCGTGGCTCGAGAGCCGCCCCAGGCCCAGCGAGTCTTCTAAGGACACTGCCGCGAACAGGGCGGGGCGGGGGGGGGGAGCCGGCAGTGGAAGTGATGGGAGGGGGTGGGGAGAGGTGGGTGGACGTTGAAAAAAGCTTGTGGTGGGGGTGGTGTGGTGTGGGGAGGAGAGAGGGTGGAGGGAAACACAAGCCGCGGGAGACCCGCGCCTCCTGCCAATCCGAGAGCCTTATGCGGGTGACGGACGTACGCCTATAGCCAATCAGAAGACGGAGGTCCCCGCGGAGAGCCAGTGGGAAAGAGTGGGAGGGTCCCTACGCTCCCTCCTACCCCCCCCATCCCCTCCTGCCCCGCGCGGTCCTATCGCCCGCCCAGCTGGGGTCAGTCACGCAAATAACAGGGTGAAGGCTGGAGCTGCGAGCGAGGCGGGGCCGCGCCTCTGCCTGCGTGACAGCCAGGGGGACTGGCTGTGCTGCCGGCAGCCGGAGAAGGTGGAGGTGTATGCTCACCACGCTGTTTGCATGCTGCAGCGGCGGCTGCTTGCTTGCATGCAAGCATGCATACATGCTTGCTTGTTTGCTCAGCCTCTGCCTGGTGCTGCAGGGGTGTCCCGGCGGCCCAACCCCACTCGATGGCAATCGCATTTGGGGTGAATCATATCCAGATTTGGCCCTGCGTCCACGCAGTGCCCACTCCTAGAGATGGGTTCGTGTAAAGTCCGGTGGGCATGTGCACTGCGCGCGCGGAGTTGGGGGGGAACCCTAGCCCGCCAGCCTAAGGCCTCGCGGCGTTGGCTTTTAGCATGGGGGTTAGCTTGCTTTGAGGGGCAAGTCAGCTAGGGTGTGGACGGGTTTGAAACTGCTCCGGATGCATGCTGTTTTCCTATTTTTTTGGGGGGGCATTTCTTAATCTGGAGTGGAAGGACGAGTCTGTGCAGGCTTTGCTTTTGCAGTGCCTCTGTGACTCCTTAGCCGCCTCCAACACCCCCACCCACCCACCCACGCCTTGCCCACTTTCTCACCTTGAGCCCTGATGTTCCTGTACACCATCCACTTACCGACTTCCTCAGAGCTCGTTCCTGGGAGCTGTGTTGTTTCTCAATGTCTTGGCAACTGGCCAGTAATCATTTCACAGACCTTCGCCTTTTGCATGCACTTACACTTGGAAGTGACGGCTAGCATCAATAAAATGGACACAGAAGGTCCAGAAGCAAACACACAGTCAACACCCACCTTGTTCCTCACGAGGTGCATTTTGCTTGCTTTGCTTTGGAGACAAAGTCTTGCTGTGTAGCCAGGCTGGTCTTGAACTTACGGCTGTCACACTTGCCTCAGCTTTTCCAGTGACAGGATTTCAGGTGGGAGCCACCACACTAGGCACAAAGTGCATTTTTGAGCCTTAAAACAATGGCTTCCTTGTCAAGAAGGCACAGTAAGACGAATCAGACACTGCAGCATTCAGATCTACTTAGAATACTCAACAACCCTTTCCAATATACAAGTCAACAACTAGTCAGAGTTTAAAAGCCCGGCATGGGGGCACACGCCTTTAATCCCAGCACTCGGGAGGCTGAGGTAGGAGGATCACCATGAGTTCGAGGCCACCCTGAGACAACATAGTGAATTCCAGGTCAGCCTGGGGCTAGAGTGAGACCCTACCTCCAAAAAAAACAAGACAGAGGAGGGAGGGAGAGAGAGTCAAAGTTCATTTAGGCCTAACAGGTGTGTCCAACCAACACTGTCATCTACAAGGTTCAAAGACCACACAATGGAGTTACCAAAAAAATAATAATAATAATCACAGGCATAACGGCCCATGTCCTTAATCCCAGCATTCAGAAGGTTTCAGTCTACGGATTGCCATGAGTTCAAGGCAAATTAGGGTTAAAGAGTGACTTCTAGGCCAGCCTTGGCTAGAATGAGGCTCTTGCCTCAAAAAAAAAAAAGTTGTTTTTTTCACATAGTATTTTAGGCTTTACGATTTTGTGTTGTGTTGGACAGCTGCATGCACAGCTCCCCGCAGGCCCCATCACCTTGACACCTAGTGGTGGTTCTTCCCTCCCTCCACCTTCCTTTCTTCCTTCCTTCCTTCCTTCCTTCCTTTCCTTCCTTTCCTTTCTTTCTCTTTCTCTCTCTCTCTCTCTCTCTCTCTTTCTTTTCCAGCTAACTGAAACCAACAGTGGTCTGGAACTCAGACAGGATGACAGTGAAAGAAGGCTCAGGCTAGTCGTATTGGGGCTTTCCTTAGTCATGGTCACTTGAGGACACACATTCTTCTCTTGCGCTGAGCGGTGACACCCTCCCCTTCTTATTTTAGCCTTACTTTAGGATTTCTTTCTGCATGCCTGAGTCTGCTAATGAAAATGAGCTGGGCCACACAGACTTGCCTGCATCTCACACACACACACACACACACACACACGCAATTGTGCACACAATGTCCCATGCAATGCGCAGGGCAAGGAGGCCAACATTCGCCATGTGAGATATGGTGATGCACAGAGAGTGGTCACTGCTCCCTAACCACAAACCATTTAGAGTCTCCATGTGGCAAACACAGCTGTATTTCTTTCTTTCTTTTTCATTTTTTTTTTGAGGCAAGCCCAACAGACTGCCTTTTTTTTTTTTTTTCAATGTGTGTGTGTGAGAGAGAGAGAATTGGCACACGAGGGCCACGGCTGCGTTTCCAACGTGGGTCACTGCACTACGTGCGGTGATGATACATTTTAGAAAGCCTTCTTGTGCATGAGGTCATTGAATGCCCGATGGCAGGGACTACTAGCACAGAGGATGACTGAGTCTAGACACGCACTTGTGTCTCCCAGAGGACCTTTAAATACCCAGGTCAGCATTTGTGATAGACGTTGAGGCTGGCCTCCAGTCCCCACCCTGTGTCACTTTGTAATTCTGCGCCCTCCCTCCCCCTCCCCTCCTCTCTCTCTCTCTCTCTCTTTCTACGTGTATAGTACGGTACACATGCATGTGTATGTGTGTTAATATGCACATGGGCACACCTATGTTTGCATGTGCATGTGGAGGCCCAGGGCTGATGTTGGGTATCTACCTCAATGACTTTCCATTTTATTGTACTGAAGCAGGCTCTCTCACTTGAGCCCACAGCTTGCTAATGCAGCTAGTCTAGCTAGACTGTTTGCCCCAAGCTAGCTTGTTTCTGCCTCCCAAGCAGGTGAACTGCCACCCAGCACCCAATATTTATGTGGGGGCTGGAGATCCAAATTCTGGTTCTCGTGCTGGGCAGCAAGTGCTTGCTCCACTGAGCCATCTCCCCCGCCCCAGTCCAATTTTTTTTTTTTTTGAGGTAGGGTCTCACTCTAGCCCAGGCTGACCTGGAATTCACTATGTAGTCTCAGGGTGGCCTCGAACTCACAGTGATCCTCCTACCTCTGCCTCCCTCCCCAGTGCTGGGATTAAAGGCGTGCGCCGCCACATCCAGCTCATTTCTGGATTTTAAAAAGTTTTATTTCAACCAGTATAGTGATGCATACCTTTAATTCCAGCACTCTCAGGAGGCAGAGGTAGGAGAATCACTGTAAATTTGAGGCCAGACTGAGACTACATAGTAAATTCCAGGTCAGTCTGGGCTAGAAAGAGACTCTACCTCAAAAAAACCACAAACACACACACACACACACACACACACACACAGGGCTTTATTTCAAGACTGAACATATATCTGTTTGTAAATTCGTATACACCTATTAGAGTGCTATCAGTGCTAATGATAACCACAGAGATAAAACAATGATAGTGGTTGTGTTATCAACTTTGGGCAAATTAGCTAGCCAGTAGACCCTCCAAGGCCTTTTTGTGTTGTTTTGAGAAAGGGTTTCGCTCTGTATCTCAAGCTGTCCTGAACTCACTGTGTAGCTTGGGCTGGCCTTGAACTCATGGTGATCTGCCTGCCTCAGCATCCCAAGTGCTGGGATTACAAGCATGAGCCACCACGCCTGGTCTCACAAAAGAATTTTAATTTATTTTAAATTATTTTTATTTTTTGCAAGCAGCAAGAAAGAGAGGGGGGGGGGAATGGGCACACCAGGGCCTCTTACCATTGCAAATGAACTCCAGATGTATGCTCCACTTTATGGTCTGGCGTTACATCGGTACTGGAGAATCGAACCCTGGCCATCAGGCTTTGCAAGAAGTTCCTTTAACCACTGAGCCCTCTCTTCAGCCCTACAAAAGCCCTTTAAAGTTGACTGAAAGAGACGAGGTGAAAAAACAGTTATTACTTGGAGAGACTTAAGTTAAATGGAAGATGTAACTTACTTCTGAAATCAGGATGGATAAACAAGTAAAGCGCGTTCTGTAGTTCTAGAAATTTCTCCCAGCCCTGTTAAGTTATGAAGCTCTCTCCACCCAGGCATGTTACGTTGAACACAATCATGTTCCACAAAGATAAACTTCAGAATAATCCCTGCTTGTATCGCATGGTTTCATATGCCTACCTCTGCCTTAACAGGCACACTAAATTCTGACCCTGAGTCATTGCTACAGTGTCACGAACCTCAGCTTACCCTACACAGGAGCAGAACTAAGCCAGGCAGGGAGCTCTTCAGAAAGGTATATGGTATGAGCGAACGCAGCTTGTCTACACTCCTTCCTAGTGGAATGACAAGTCACCAGGCAAACCCTTCCACTGGCTGTGGGGCCTTAAATTCTGCAGAAGCCAGAATGGGATGCTGCAGCAAAGACAGTCCTCAGAAGCACAGCTCCCATGAATTCCAGTTACAGTAGATCCTGTTTATCACTAATATCCCAATAGTGGGAGATTAATAGTAGCTTGCAGCTACTTCATAAACACAGCCCTGAAAGTGTCAATGACTTACTTATTCACCCAGTAATTGATCATTAGTCATTCTCTATTTGCTCAATAATTACTTCCTGGGTCAAGAGATGTATTAGGGGAGTAGATGGAACCCAGATTGTAGAGTCTTCAATGTCCAGTGATGAGTTTCAGTGTAGAGAAGACAATGGGGAGCCTTTGGTGGCGTTTAAGAACTGGAACCAGGGGCTGGAGAAATGGCTTAGTGGTTAAGGCGTTTGCTTGTGAAGCCAAAGGATCCCAGTTCGATTCTCCAGGACCCACGTAAGCCAGATGCACAAGGGGTTCATACATCTGGAGTTAGTTTGCAGTGGCTAGAAGCCCTGGTGTGCCCATTCTTTCTCTGTCTGCCTCTCTTCTATCTCTCCCTCTGTGCTTAAAAAAATAAATAAATAATTAATTTTAAAAAAAAAAAGAACTGGAACCATAAGCTGAAGAGAGCGTTTAAAATGTTATTGAATAGACACTTGTTGAGGAAAGGGACAAATCTTGCTTTCAAGAAATAAAAGTCAGCCAGGCATGGGCACGCACGCCTTTAATCCCAGCACTCGGGAGGCAGAGGTAGGAGGATCACCATGAGTTCGAGGCCACCCTGAGACTACATAGTGAATTCCAGGTCAGCCTGAGCTAGAGTGAGACCCTACCTAAAAAAAAGAAAGAAAAAAAAAGAAAGAAAAGAAAGAAAGAAAGAAAGAAAGAAAGGGGAGGGGAGGGAGGGAAAGAAAGAAGGAAGGAAGGAAGGAAGGAAGGGAAGGGAAGGGAAGGAAGGAAGGAAGGTAGGTCCCATAAGCCCAGAGGGAAGACAGAAAATCCCTGCTTTCAAGAAATTTTAAAATATGTTATGTGCTGGAGAGATGGCTTAGTGGGTAAGGCACTTGCCTGTGAAGCCTAAAGACCCAGGTTCAATTCCCCAGGAACCACATTAAAAGCCAGATACAATGAAGTAACACTTAGGACCCAAGGACCTAAGGACCCAAGTTCAACTGCCCAGAACCCACATAACCTGGGTCCAAGCAGATAGATGTTTTTAAATGTGGTAAATCACACTGGGATTAGCTAAGGTTTTTAAAAATGAAACTATATCTACAAATTTAAGTACAATCCATTTCTTTAAATCAACAGTCTACTCTGGTGTTTGTGGTTTTGAGAAGGTGAAACTGACTGGAAACCAAGAGGAAAGTTCATGATCAGGCTTCCTCTCTAAACTGCAAGAAATCAACCAGATCTTGAGAAAAGAATGACAGCTTTTTAAACCCCCCACCATTTTATTACCACAAACATTAATGGACTAGGTAAGAATTATTTTAACCACTTATAATTACGTGGATACTGTGCACCTAAACTCAAAAGTCAGTATCTAAAAGTCATGATTGAAAAAAAAAAAACTAAGACAAACTGCTTTTGTTTGAAAATGAGCAATACTGTCTCTTAGAAGGCCCATCTCCCAGATGAACGCTATGACTTTCATACTTGTTCGATTTTAGCTGATTCTCAAAGCCAGCTAGAAACCGCCTTTCCCTGGATTTCAACAGAGTTGGGTCTTCTCCCAGCATTTTGGCATGTTTAGGACAACTGGGGGAGAGAGGAGAGGAGAGAAGAGGAGAGGAGAGGAGAGGAGAGGAGAGGAGAGGAGAGGAGGAGGAGAGGAGAGAGGAGAGGAGAGGAGAGGAGAGAGGAGAGGAGAGAGAGGAGAGGAGAGGAGAGGAGAGAGAGGAGAGGAGAGGAGGAGAGGAGAGGAGAGGAGGAGGAGAGAGGAGAGGAGAGGAGGAGGAGGAGAGGAGGGGAGAGGAGGAGGAGGGGAGGGGGGGAGAGGAGGGAGGGAGGGGAGGAGAGGGAGGAGAGGGAGAGGAGAAGGAGAGGAGGGAAGGGAGAAGAAGAGAAGAGAAGGGAAGAGAAGAGAAGAGAAGAGAAGAGAAGAGAAGAGAAGAGAAGAGAAGAGAAGAGAAGAGAAGAGGAAAGGAGATTTTTGCAGACAATGCACACAGCACAGGCTCTTCCATCCGAGGTAGCATCTTTTCCTTCAGGGTGGAGGGAAGGGAAAGGGTGAGCTGGTCTGCAGTGGGCGCTGTCTATAAACAGAAGGGGAAGCGTGCATCATGATGCCCGCAGGGAGGATGGGTGGTTGAGGCTGGGACGAGGTCCTGCTGGGGCCACAGGGTGTCCTGGGAGGACCAGGCCGAGGAGGCGGGGTCCCACCTCCGCCCAGGCCCTGCGGGGGACCAGTACCAGAGCAGAGCAGGCCCTCCAATGGCCAGACCCCACGCAATGTCGGCCACGTGGAAGATAACTCAGGCCCTTGAAGTCTACAACCTCAGAGCATCTTTTCAAGCCTGCAGGATTTCCCTCGTGCACATAGATCATCATCTGCAGTGGATGACACAGGGCAGCTTCATGTGTAATTATTTGTCCCTTGTCTTTTCTTTCTCCTCTTTCTTTCTTTCTTTCTTTCATTCATTCATTCTCTTTCTTTCTTCTTTCTGTCTGTCTGTCTGTCTATCTATCTATCTATCTATCTATCTATCTTTATGTTTTTTAGTTTTTATTTTTTCCAGGTAGGGTGTCACTCTAGCTCAGGCTGATCTGGAATTCACTATGTAGTCTCAGGTGTCTCCAACTCACTGCGATCCTCTACCTCTGCCTCCCCAGTGTTGGCATTAAAGGTGTGCGCCACCACGCCCGGCTATTTGGTCCTTTTCTAGTTAAGATCTGATCTCTAAAGTCACTGTTGGAACTTCCACTGTTCTGGTTTTTTTTTTTACTGTTCTGGGGTTCCCCCACTCTGGCTCCTATCTTAGTCTATCTGTTCTTACACCATGACCCTCTCTAGCTCTCTCTGTCCCTGCCACCACAATATGGTTTTATTTCCTTTGAACATTTAAAAAAGAATTATTTATTTATTTATTTATTTATTTGATTTATTTATTTATTTATTTGAGAGAGAGAACAGGCACCCCAGGGCCTCCAGCCACTGCAAATAAACTCCAGAAGCATGCGCCACCTTCTGCATCTGGCTTACGTGGGTCCTAGGAATCGAACCTGGGTCCTTTGGCTTTGCAGTCAAGCGCCTTAACCACTAAGCCATCTCTCTGGGCCCCTCCTTGCCCTTTTTAAATGTACTGGTTTTATTTCAAATTCTATCACTCATTCTCTCCAGCTCCTCCTTTCCTTCATTTTTCTGTTCAGCTAACCACATCTGCATGACGTTTTTTCTTTCCACCATAAGTCCAGTCCTTAAGGACTCAAGGATGCCTGGAAATACCCCAGGAAGATCTTCATGACATTTTACCTCAACAAAACGTGCTGTAGTTCCAGTTGCAAAGAGCAGGATCTTATATTTCGGCCATGCCATCGCAGCTGGAGAAGTCACAAACCTCTGTCCTGGCTGGAGCGCTCGGCTCTTTGCTTAAAATAAAAAAAGACATGCAGAACAAGCAAAGGGAAAAATATTTTCAATTTATGATTTTTTTTGAGAGAGAGACACAGAGAGAGAGAGAGAAGGAGAGGAAGACAAATAGAGATGAGCGCGCCAGCAGCCTCTCAGCTGCTGGGAACGAAATCCAGATGTGTGCGCCCCCTTGTGGTCAAGTGCGGCATTGCGCCCTTGCTTCACTGCATCTGGCTAAACGTGGGACCTGGAGATTGGAACTGGCATTCTTAGGCTTAGGAGGCAGGCACCTTAATAGCTAAGCCATCTCTCCAGCCCATCAATTTATTATTTTTATAACCTCCACTTGTTTGAAAACAAAAAAATTATTTTTATTTGCATAGGTGCTCCTGTTTGTGTGTGTGTGTGTGTGTGTGTGTGTCCATACACACATGAGGGCACACCAGGAACTCTTGTCTGCTGAAAAGGAATGCCCAGCTGGCTTTACAAGGGTAGCTGGGAAACTGAACCCAAGGCTTTGCATGTAAGCACTTAACCACTGGGCCATTTCCCCAGCTCAAATTTGGAAAAACAAATCCCAGCACTCGGGAGGCAGAGGTAGGAGGATCGCCGAGAGTTCAAGGCCACCCTGAGACTACATAGTGAATTCCAGGTCAGCCTGGACCAGAGTGAGACCCTACCTCGAAAAAAAAAAAAAAAAAATTTGGAAAAACATTTTTTTTTTTTTAAAGAACGCTATGTCTTTGTGCCACTTTTTCTGTTCATCTTACATGAGCAGCATGGGAATTGAACTAGGGTCTGCAGGCTTTGCAAGTGACTACCTTTAACAACTGAGGCACCTTGCCTTCCCTTTTTGTTTGTTTGTCTGTTGGAGACAGGGTCTCATGTAGCCCAGACCGGCCTCAAACTCCCTAGATAGTCAAGAAAGACCTTTGAACTCCTGATCTTCCTGCCTCCACCTCTCAAGGGTAGGGTTACAGGTTTCTACTAAATGTCAACATTAGAGCAAACACTTGATCATACGGTGTTTAAAGTTAGCACCCAGGCATCTCTCATCCTTTGTGCATTTGTCCCCATCCATGGGAATGGCTGTGACAACTCCGCTCTGCGTGTGATCTACAGCATCAAGTATGCTGCTTTTTTTTAAAATATATTTTATTTATTTATTTATTTATTTATTTATTTATTTATTTATTTATGAGAGAGACAGAGGGAGAGAGTGGGAGCGCCAGGGCCTCCAGCCACTGCAAACGAACTCCAGATGCATGCGCCCCCTTGTACATCTGGCTTACATGGGTCCTGGAGAATCGAACCAGGATCCTTTGGCTTTGCAGACAAATGCCTTAATCACTTAAGCCATCTCTCTAGCCCCAGGTATGCTGCTTTTATCACCCCACACCACAGAAATCACTCCTAGACTTGAGACATGAAGAAACACAGGCAAGAGAATGGTTAAAACGTTAACAAAAATTCGGGCGTAGTGGCACACTCGGGAGGCAGAGGTAGGAGGATCGCTATGAGTTCAAGGCCACCCTGAGATTACATAGTGAATCCCAGGTCAGCCTGGGCTAGAGTGAAACCCTACCTCGAAAAAAAATTAACAAAAACAAGCCTATCTTTTGGTGCTGGGCTGTAGCTCAGTTGGTAGAGTGCTTGCCTAGCATGCATGAGGACCTGGGTTCAAATGCCCATAATTCCATAAACTGGACATGGTTGGTGCACCCCTGTAATCTCAGCACTTGGGAGGAGGAAGCAAGAGGATCAGAAGTCAAGGTCCTGCTCAGCTATGTACTACGTTTGAGGCCAGCCCAGGCCACACAAGACCTTGTTTTAAAAGACGAGGGCTGGAAAGATGGCTTAGTGGTTAAGGCACTTGCCTGTGAAGCTTAAGGATCCAGGTTCGATTCCCCAGTACCCATGTAAGCCAGATGCACGTGGTGGGGCATGCATCTGGAGTTCATCTGCAGTGGCTAGAGGTCTTGGTTGTATGGCACAATACAGGCCTGGTCCTAGCCAGACCACATAGCAGAAGAAACCAGGCAGCGGCTTCTGTGAACTTGGCGTTCTGCGCAGGCCTGGCGTGACAACAGCTACAGTCCCATGCTCTCGAGAAACCTGCTACAAGATGACCTGTCCAGAGACAGGCTGTCATTGGTCACAAAAAGGGGACCACCCCAATGATTAGCCAGCCAAGCCCCTTAAAACCCACGTGCACTTCCTCAATAAACGAGTTTGCAGCAGCTCGCCCTCTGCTGCTTCCACCCACAACTCCCGGAGTCTGTGTCATGATTCTGTGCTGCTCACCCCAACTTGGCAGAAACCCTGCCATCCCTCCTGGGCTGGCCTTAGGGGGACCACAACACTTGGTGCGCCCATTCTCTCCCTGTCTCTTTCTCTCAAATAAATAAATACATACATAAATTAAAATATCAAAAGACAATAAAATTATACTTTTTATGGCTACAGTATTAGAGGCGAGAACAGACCGTGTGTGGTCAGGTGGGTTGGGAGTAGAGTTGGGCATATCTGGTGGCGGGGGGCAGTTTGCCTTGTCAGGACAGATCCTCAGGTTAGGAGGGTCTGGGTACAGGGCAGATCACATTTCCTCACTTGTTAGAAATGAAGTGGGGCAGCCAAACACCCACAACATGCAGAGGAGAGAAGCGCGGCCTGCCAGGGGAGAAGGCAGGGCAGTGAACTGGCTGGTCTGTTGTGGTGGGTACCAATGGAGGAGAGAGGCCTCTCCATCCTGCCACCACTTCCACCTACCTTTGTGTGTTAACAAACCTGCTCTCCCCAGCGAGGACCTAGTCGAAGAAGCATCAAGAGCAAGCTATACAGGTCATGAGCAATCCTATTCCCATAAGCCCCCCTCATGCCCGTTAGAAAATTGTAAAGATTTGGGAGCCCAAAAGCCCAATCCCCAGCCACCAGGATGAGGACTGTAAGATGATAATGATTGTTTGTTGAAATTTATTTTATGGCCACCAACACAGTTTTTCATATGATCTGCTCAACAAGACTGAGAAAACCAAGGTCCAGAGGAACTGCTAAGAGCTTATTTACCCAAGCTCTACCACTGAGCTATGCCCCCCGTCCTTGATCCAGGTTTCAGGTCACAAGATTAATGCTCACTACATCAGGGCTCAAACATTTGTCTAGATCCAACGTTTATAGCTGTTACAGTCTTGCTGGGACAAACACCCGACAAGTGCTGGGATTAAAGGCATGTGCCACCACACCCGGCTCTTTTTTTTTTTTTTTTTTTTTTTTTTTTAATGCACGCGAGAGAATTGGCATGCCAGGGCCTCCAGCCACTGTAATTGAACTCCAGACATGTGCACCATCTTGTACACCTTGAGTCACCTTGTGCCTCTGGCTTACGTGGGATCTGGAGAGTAGAACATGGGTCCTTAGGCTTCTCAGGCAAGCACCTTAACTGCTAAGCCATCTCTCCAGCCCTCACAGTTTCTTAAGTGTATAAGGCTGTGCCAAGACCCACTCAGGCATTTCAAATTGTTCCTTTCCTTCAATGACTTTAGACATTAAGCACTGGAAGAATGTATCGTGTCACACTTTAAAACTGATTAGGCCTGCGTCCAAAACGGACGTCAAAAGAATCCCCCAGTTCCCAGATAATAGCTGCAGTAGCAGGCGGCTCTAACACCACTATTAAACAGGAGGCGTGCTGTGTCTTTTCCGGCAGTGCATCTCCACTGGGTGTGGAAAGATGCTCTGCATTGAGCTAGTTGTGTGTACCAACCCCATGGCAGGCGAGGATTCTACTACCACTGAAGCGTCCATGCAAGCCCATGGAAGGCTGTACCTGGACACAGCCTGACTTTTCCTCGGAAAGCTTTCCTTTTTGTTTCTCTCAAAAATTCCCCTCCAATCACTACATCTCGGCTCCTGACTAGTATTTATTCATTTTCCCATTCACATCTTCTTCATCTCTCTCCTTTGCCATGTGGATTTCATCCTTGGTGAAATGGGTCATATCTTTACCTGTCAACCAGACAACAATTCTGTTGTAGTCAGTTCCACATTGGTGGGATGAACGTGCAACCAGACACAGTTTACAGGAGGCATGGATTTATTCCAGGCTTACAGATCCAGGGGAAGTTCCATCCATGGTGGAGGAAGCTGGCTCCATTTCATAGAGCCGAGCAGAAAGCAACCATGGCACAGGCACCCCACAAGCAAGCCTGAGCTCAGACTGCCCTCCACACCTTTGGGCTGGAATCAGATCCACCTCCAGTGACATGCCGCCCTCCCTGGTCCCCAGCAGGAATCTGCATGCTTGGGGTTGAAGCTGGGAACTCAGTTTTAATCAAACCTGAGTCTATGGAGCTGTACATTACACTGTCACATTCAAACTATCACACCTTTCAAGTGCGGCTCTAAGATGCTAAACACCTTCTCTGTCCTCTGCAGCATTTCTGGCCTTTAAGATACTCAGAATGCTCCTCACCTCTGTTTTCCACTGAATTCATTCAGTTCCAAAGCCTCTTTGGTTCCTTCTATTTTTTTAAAAAGCTTTTATTTTATCTATTTATTAGAGACAGAAAGAGAGAGAGAGTGAGTGAGAATGGGTGCACCAGGGCCTCTAGCCACTGCAAATGAACTCCAGACACATGTGCCATCACGTGCATCTGGCTTACACAGACCTGGAGAATTGAACCAGAGTCCTTAGGCTTTGCAAGCAAATGCCTTAACTACTAAGCCATCTCTCCAGCCCCTCCTTCTATTTTTTAAAATATTTTATTTAGAAGGAGGAGGAGGAGGAAAAGAATGGGTGTGCCAGGGCCTCCAGACACTGCAAACAAATTCCATACATATGTGCCACCTTGTACATCTGGCTTACATGGGTCCTGGGGGAATTGAACCTGGGTCCTTTGGCTATGTAGAGAAGCTCCTAAACCGCTAAGCCATCTCTCAAGCCCATGGTTCTTTCCAGACCAGAGGCTTAAAGGGTTAATCAGACTAGGAAAACAGCCAGACTAGTGGATGCTGTTCCCTCTCAGCCTGACAGTTACCATGCAAATAGCACTCAGTGAAGACCAAGGAGAGGTTGAAATGCTAGGAAAATAAAGACTTTATGTGAACTGTTGCCTCCTTGGAATAGCAGCAAAGCCAAGAGATCTTAGAGGCGGTGGCAGATGTCGCTTGATCATACAAGGAGCCCAGGATAGTCACTGGCCTCAAACTACACATATGTTATGAGGAGTTGGCAGAGAGATCCTGCCACTCCTTCTGGGGTGTGCCCCCTCAAGTTCCCAACTCACTTCACCCTCTCCAACCCTTTGGCCAACACATCAGAGAAAGCCAAACCTGGGTGTCTTTTCTCACTTGCCAGCCAGCTGCCAGAAGCACCTGCTTTTCATCTCCTCAGGGACGAATGGATTGTCCCCTGAGGGCTGTACCCTGTGTGTGTACCTTTACCTCCCTCCTTTTAAACTGGTTTCTGTTTCAGACAGAACTTTGAGCCTGCGAGTGGAAGGGTTCCCAAGAGCTTCCGAGGCACTGCCTCGTCCGAGAGAAGGCTTCTCACAGACCACTGACCTCACTGGCTTGTGGCTTTTTGTCTGCATTTGGTTGGCAGAAACCCTTCTGAAAAAAATGGGCTGCAAGTGAAGCCTTGCCCTTTAATGAGGGTTTATAAGATGACGCACTATGCAGAACTCACGTTCTAAGTACACAGTGACTTGATGGATGGAAACAGTGCTGAGGGATGTCAGGGACATGTTTAAAATATTCTTAAAATATATAATTACCCTGTGAGCCATTTGATTACCCCTTACCTAGGAGAGAGGAACCTTTCTGGTCTCCTGGGTTAAACTGCAGTTTTTAAAAATTATTTTTATTTATTTATTTGACAGAAAGAGAGAGGGAGAGAGAGAGATGGGAGTGCCAAGGCCTCCAGCCACTGTAAATGAACTCCAGACACATGCGCCACCTTGTGCATCTGGCCTACGTGGGTCCTGGGGAATTGAACCGAGGCCCTTTGGCTTTGCGGGCAAGTGCCCTAATGCTGAACCATCCCTCCAGCCCTA
This sequence comes from Orientallactaga sibirica, assembly GCA_036365145.1. Taxonomy (NCBI): domain Eukaryota; kingdom Metazoa; phylum Chordata; class Mammalia; order Rodentia; family Dipodidae; genus Orientallactaga; species Orientallactaga sibirica. The sequence continues at coordinate 2,367,442 of JAEOAD010001894.1, read as the reverse complement.
TGCAGATTTTTAAGAACTGTCTAAACACATATTTATTTGTTTCCTTCGGGTCTCTTGGGTGACGGAGATTTCCAGAGGCAATTTTAAGACAATTCAATGCATGAGGTGGTGATGGTGGCTACACATATAAATATAAGGGTTTGACCTTTCATGTTTAAGAGAGCAACATTCCATAGCTGGGTACAATTCTAAAGCAACTCTAAAGCTTTCAAACAAATCCACGGCAGTAAGCCACGTCCCTGAGCTTGTCCCTACCACCTGGATCTTTGACCCTCACAGCCCTTTCAGGAACGAAAAAGTTTAAATCACGTCATACACTGATCACATCACATCATATCAATCAAAGAGGACATTTGGAAGTCAGGAGTGGTGGCTCAGGCCTATAATCCCAGCACTCAGGAGGCTGAGGTAGGAGGATCACTGTGAGTTTGAGGCCAGCCTGGGCTATAGAATAAGACTTTGCTTCAGAGAGAGAGAAAAAAAAAAAAAAAACACTAGGAAAACATGGCTGGATATCGCTAGCTGCAGAAGCCGGCAAGTCCAGGGAGAGCTGGCCTATCTGTTGAAAAACCTTGCTTCTTCAACTCCTCGCCTCCAGAAGTGGCACCTATGCCCACCGGGGGCTCATGGTAGCACTATGTAATCACCCTTAACTCCACCCGCTTCTCCTGCGAACCTTCATCTGCTCAGCATCTATTTGGGAACATTATTTAGCTCCTCCGTGCCTCCATGTCCTCATCTATAAAGCGAGAACTGTAACAGTACAGAGCTTCTAAGGTGGTTAATGCAAGTTTCAGACGTCAAAAGACTCTGCCCCAGCCGAGCTCAGAGTGACATGTACATCTTATATGCTCCTTTTCCTTCTCTGCTTCTGCCCTAGTTCTAGAACCTCTGTCCACTTCTCAGGCCAGGTATGGCGGCACATGCCTGCAATCCCAGCACCTGGAAGTAGAGGCGGGAAGATCAGGATTCATGGTTATTCTTAACTACATAGCAAGTTCAAGACCAGCCTGAACTACATGAGATTCTGTCTCTAAATAAATAAATAAATAAATAAGTAAAAGTCAGGCATTGTGGGACACGCCTTTAATCCCAGCACTCGGGAGGCAGAGATAGGAGGATCACTGTGAGTTCAGGCCAGCCTGAGACTACATAGTGAATTCCAGGTTAGCCTGGGCTAGAGTGAGACCCTACCTCAAAAAATAAATAAAAAATAAATAAATAAAAAGAAATAATGTTTAACCAGGCGTTGTGGTAGTATATATTTCTTCAGTATTTCTATTCAACCTTATATCAACCCATTTATTTCGCTAAGTTGATTTCCTGTGTTCTCCTTCAGGAGTTTGTTTTCTTTTGTGATTCCTTTGATTTCTTTGAACACACTTATAATCATTCTTTTGAATTTTCTGTCTGCTATTTCATCTAACTCAGTCTCGACAGTCATTACTGTTGGGTTCATCATTTTTGGAGGAGACGTGTTGCCTTGATTTGTGCGTGTGTGTGTGTGTGTGTGTGTTTTCTTATGTCAGGGTTAGGATTTTCACATATCATGTTATTTCATAGCTTGGATTTTCTGTTTATCTGCTATTTTAAAAAAAATACTTTATTTTTATATATTTGAGAGGGGGGAAGAGGCAGAGAGAAAGAGAGAGAATGGGTGCACCAGGGCCCCCAGCCACTGCAAACGAACTCCAGACACGTGTGCCCCCTTGTGCATTTGGCTTACGTGGGTCCTGGGGAATCGGACTGGGGTCTTAACCTCTAAACCATTTCCCCAGCCCTATCTGCTATCTTTTTAGACATGTAGTCAGAACTTATATCATCAGGGTAGGAGCTCAAGATGTTAGATACGGCTTCTATATTGCTCCCAGAGTAACAGCAAGGGTAACCCAAACATACTGCCTGCTATGCAAATGTCCTCATAGCAAATTAATAGCAATGGCCCATTTGACCTCAATTGCTGGTGGGTAAATGAACAAGGCTGGTGTAAGGCATGCTGGTATAAAGTAGGGCTTGGGTTCCTTAGAAGTGGGAGAGATGGGCTGGAGAGATGGCTTAGCGGTTAAGGCGTTTGCCTGCAAAGCCAAAGGATCCCTGTTCAATTCTCCAGGACCAATGTAAGCCAGATGCACAAGGGGGCACATGCATCTGGAGTTTGTTTGCAGTGGCTACATGCCCTGGCTCCTCCATTCTTTCCCTCTCTTTCTCTCAAATAAATAAATAAAATATATTTTTTTAAAAATTTTTTTTTGTGGGAGGGTCTCACTCTGGACTGGAATTAACTATGTAGTCTCAGGGTTAAACTCTCGGCATTTGCCTCTGCAAAGCCAAAGGATCCCAAATTTGATTCTCCAGGTCCCACATAAGCCCTGCAAATCCCAGTTTGATTCTCCAGGTCCCACATAAGCCAAATGCACAAGGGGGCGCACGCATCGTTTGCAGGGGTTGGATGCCTTGGTGCACCCATTCTCTCTCTCTCTCTCCCTCTGCCTCTTTCTCATAAATAAATAAATAAATAAATAAATAAATAAATAAATAAATAAATAAATAAATAAAAGAAGTGGGAGAGATGCACAGTGAGGTTAGGATGAGAACTAGTATTCACTTTGAAAACCATGCAGGTGGCACACGTATCTGCTAGTGGGAAGGTGGGATACTGTTAGGTTCCACAGCTTGTTAGAGGTTGTTGAGAGAAGGTTGTAGTTATGGAGAATAAAGAGGAAGGAATAAGAAAGAAGGAAAGTGAACACGGAAACCTACTTCTTCGCTTGCTAAATAATATGTATGTTAAGAAAGAGAGAGGTTGGGCAGAAGTACCCTGGATAATGTTGTGCCCAGAGATTGTTACAAAATAATTGTAGTGCCATGGGTAGGATACCTTCCAGTAAGCTGTTGGTCAGGGAGGCTCCTGATGCCCCCAAAACATTACAGGCTATTGCCAAGGCTTTTGGTTGCCCACCAGCACCAGGTGATAAGATGCTATGCCGAAGACTCCGCGTGTTTGGGCTAGGTCCCTGAGTAAGTACTTTACTTCCTGGTCACACTTTTATTTTGAGTGCTTAAGACCAAGTACTAACATACTAACATACTTTTTTTTTTGCAGAAGAGCAATGCATACAGCTTACTCTGGGGGGATAATTGCCCATCCACAGGTCAGGCTTAATACTTTTCACCATTTTGACATTTATGCATTCCCAGAACTGTTCAAGCTTTAAAGACTTCCAGAAGCTCAATAGCACAGCATTTGGCTGCCTGTCAATTTTTTCTTTAGGAACCCCAGCGCAACACAAATCTGGCCATGTTTGCATTGGAGTGACCTGGACAGTCCCCTTTTCTGCTTTTCCATGAACTGGACATCAAACACCACCTCTCATACCTAGCCACCTCCTCTATAGCTTTCCAGTTCCTGATATTTATGGGAACCTCTGCCTGTGATAACCAAGTGTCCCTAATGTCTTTTAATATTTCATTTTTAGTACTTATTTAGTTATTTATTAGAGAGAAAATGAATATGCCAGGGCCACTGTAAACAAACTCCAGACACATACACCACCATGTGCATCTGGCTTACATGGGTACTGGGGAATCGAACCTGGGTTCTTAGGCTTCATAGGCAAGCACCTTAACCATTGACTCATCTCTCCAGCTCCCTAAGATCTTTTATAAGTCAATTCATGAGGGGCTGATTCCCCTCATATCACCAGAGGTTATGCATCCTCTGTCTCAGGGAGAGATAAGGAGTTAGATGGATCCATTTCTTTGCCTCTGCCATACCCAGATAGATTCTACCTGCCCCCATGTCCCAAAACCTCACAAGCCAGGTTGTGAGAGGTTGTGTCACTGTGTCTCTCTCTGTCCCATTCAAGCAGCTCTGATGCTGGACATTCCTTGATTGTCACAGCTTCTTGCATGAAACCATTGCTAAGGCTCCCCTGTGCATGCTGAATCGTGGTGTTTCCCCTCTTCTGTGTCAAAGGCGAGATCTGAGGGGTCTCTTTTGTCACTTCTACCACGTTCCCTTCCTCCTCACTGTTGGAGTTTCAAAAGGGTTTCAAGTTTTCAGATCCCACGAGGGCCTTTTTAATATGTGTTCCAGTTCTCTTTCAGTGCCCTCCCCTGCCCCTGCCATAGGAAATGGAGAGCAAACACCTCCATCTCATTCTTTTGTTCAGTTGACCTGCCAAACCTGAAGCTAACGTGGATGGACGCTAGCCACGTGTTCCCCGTTACACAAGCCAGTTCTCTCTGAGCAGCCTCTCCACCTCAGATGTACATCTTATTATGCCTAACAATGGCTGCACCACCTCTGCCACATTCTCACACTCTCAGGGCCTGCAATGAATTTGCTAAACCTTCAGTCATTTTCAGGATGTGCACTGCAACGCGCGCTCTGAATGCCTCTTTGTGCATCTGGCTTACGTGGGTCCTGGAGAATTGAACCAGGATCCTTTGGCTTCGCAGGCAAATGCCTTAACTGCTAAGCCATCTCTCCAGCCCACAATTTTATACAAAGCAAGAAGATACTGGGGTTAATAGCCTCGAGTTTTAACGACTCGATCAATACTTCAGTTGTTGCAGGCTGCTTTGCTATTATCGTAAAATTGGAGGACAGTGCTTCTGGAGCATGTAAGTGTTTATCCAGCCATTGAAACATCAATTAATGAAATCATTTCTCCTGTTCTTTAATTTAGACGACATCAGGGAAAGTGTGCTGGTATGCAATATTTTAGTTAGTTTCATAAATTGGGAAACCAAATTGCTGTTGTACTGTGTGGCTTATTGCTCTTTGACCTTACAGACCCATACTGCACATATGTCTTTTAGATTAAGCTTCTTGAAACAGAGTTGAATAACCTGGTCACTTGCCTCAGGTGGTTGGACTTGTTTTTAACTTTACAATCACACAGTTTTTAAATCTCCTTAAGACTTGTTGCCTGGAGAGATGGTTCAGCAGTTAAAGGCACTTGCTTGCAAAGCCTAACAGCCTGGGTTTGATTTCCCAGTACCCACGTAAAGCCAGTTATACAAAGTGGCATTTGCATCTAGAATTCATTTATAGTGGTAAGAGGCCTTGGCATATCCATTGTTCTCTCTCTCTCTCTTTCTCTCTCTCCCCCTAGCAAATAAATAAATTTAAAAGCTATTTTAAAAGATTTTCAGCATTGTGTGTGTGTATTGTGTGTATGTTACTCTCCCAGATATACCGGAGTCACGACTAAGACTGATTGCTCAATCCTTCTTCCAGAATGGGATAATATTAAAAAAGAAAAACTTGGGCTGGAAAGATGGCTTAGTGTTTAAGGTGCTTGCCTGCAGAGCCCAAGGACCCGTGTTTGACTCTCCAGATCCCACGTAAGCCAGACACACAAGGTGACATGTGCAAGGTTGCATATGTGCACAAGGTGGTTCACATGTGGAGTTAGTTCTATTGCAATGGGTGGAGACCCTGGCATGCCAATTTTCCCTCTTTCTTTCCCTCTCATTCTCATAATAATAAAGAAAAAAGGGCTGGTAAAATGGTTTAGTGGTTTAGGCATTTGCCTGCGAAGCCTAAGGACTCTGGTTCAATTCCCCAGGACCCACGTAGGCCAGATGCACAGGGATGCATGCATCTGGAGTTCGTTTGCAGTGGCTAAAAGGCCCTAGCACACCCATTCTCTCTTTCTCTCTATCTGCCTCTTTCTCACTCTCTGTCTCTCTCTCTCAAAAAAGAAAGAAAAAAGAAAAATTTGCATTATCAAAGTCCACAGCTATGGCGACCAAATACAAAGTTCACACTAAATACAAAGTGAGGCTTTCTTGCAACTGATTGTCTTCTCTTTCTTTCCCTCTTTCCCTCTTTTTCTTGTGTGTGTGTGTGATATATGTGTATGTGATATATGTGTGTGTGATATGTATGTGTATGTGATGTGTATGTGATATGTGTATTGATATGTTTGTGATTGTGTGTATGTGATATATGTGTGTGTGATGTGTGTGTGATGTGTGTGTGATATATGTGTGTGTGTGTGTGATATGTGTGTGATGTGTGTGTGTGTGATGTGTGTGTGTGATATGTGTGTGTGATGTGTGTGTATGTGTGTGATATGTGTGTGGTGTGTATGTGTGTGTGATGTGTGTGTATGTGTGTGATATGTGTGTGGTGTGTATGTGTGTGTGATGTGTGTATGTGTGTGAGATGTGTGTGATGTGTATGTGTGTGTGATGTGTGTGTGATATGTGTGTGATGTGTATGTGTGTGTGATGTGTGTGTATGTGTGTGAGATGTGTGTGTGTGATGTATATGTGTGTGTGATGTGTGTGTGATGTGTGTGTGATATGTGTGTGATATGTATGTGTGTGTATGTATGTGTGTGTATGTATGTGTGATGTGTGTGTGATATGTGTGTGATGTGTATGTGTGTGATGTGTGTGTGTGTGATGTGTGTGTGTGATATGTGTGTGATGTGTATGTGTGTGTGTGTGTGAGGTGTGTGTGTGATGTGTATGTGTGATGTGTATGTGTGTGTGATATGTGTGGTGTAGTCTATGTGGTATATTTGAGAGGTTTATTTTGAAGGATTGAGAATTTTAAGCTAGCCTGTGTAACATAGCCTAACTCTGACTCAAAAAAAAAAGATAGGGAAAAATATCTTTCTTTTTGATAATATCTATCAAAGTGTGCACAGATAAAATGGCATGGCTTGTCAGTTCCCATGGCAATGACTAATTCCTCATGAATAATGAAACAAAAATCTACAAATGACCTAAGATCATCCTATCAACTCTCAGACTGCACTTGTTCCTCTGATGACCTTTCAGTCGCTGGCAAATACACGTGAAAATGACCACCGCTCTCCTCCGTGTTCTTTCCATTGCCACTTATGACGTGTGTCTTTCTGTAATTAATTAACACAGAGTAATTGGGATAACCTTAATTAAAATATTTTCGGTGCAGGGGCTGGAGAGATGGCTTAGCAGTTAAGGCGCTTGCCTGCAAAGCTAAAGGACTTTGGTTTGATTCCGCAGAACCCACATAACGTGGCGCATGCGTCTGGAGTTTATTTGCCGTGGCAGGAGGCCCTGGTGTGCCCATTCTCTATCTCTCTCTCTCTCTCTCTCTCTCCCAGATAAATAAATAAAAATTTTAAATTTAAAAATTTTTCTCTGCAATATAAGAAAGACAAACTATCTGAGTGCCTAACAAAGATAACAGGAGACTTCAGGAGGAGGAAACTGGAAGAGGGTCAGAAAGGGTCTGAACGAAGGAACTTGCAAATGGACTTCTGGTGAGAAAGGAATTAGCCAGGTGAAGAGGGAGTGGTGGGGCAGAAGGCTTTCCATATTAACGCCCTGCCCGTGAGCACTGGGGACAAAGACCTCTCTAAGGTAGATAGAGAGAGGCAAGAAAGGCCAAAGCTGGGAGTGGCTACTCAAGCTGTCAGGAGCCACTTCTGTAAAGCCTTAGATACATGCGTTTCTCTTCAGCATGGCCTTGCCTGGGACCCCTAGGAAGTAGAGTCCGAGTTAAAGACAAGCAGGGACACTTTCTTAGGAAGTGAAAGCCCGGGGCAGTGAGAACAGAACAAAGGGAGGTGGAGCAGGAAAAGAAATGGAGGGGGCTGGAGAGATTGCTCGGTGGTTAAAGATGCTTGCAAGACCTAATGGTCCAGGATTGATTCCCCCACACCCCCATAAAGCCAGCTGCACAAAGTGGCCCATGCATCTGGAGCTTCTTTGCCAGAAGCTCAGGTTCTGATTCAATGGCATCAATTTGTATTCTTTTATTTATTTATTTGAGAGAGAGAGGTAGACAGAGAGAGAGAATGGGCACACCAGGGCCTCCAGCCACTGCAAATGAACTCCAGATGCATGCACCACCTTGTGCATCTGGTTTACGTGGGTTCTGGGGAATCGAACCAGGGTCCTTTGGCTTTGCAGGCAAACGCCTTAACTGCTAAGCCATCTTCTCCAGCCCCGACATCAATTTGTGAAAAGCAGGAGGGAGGCCAAGAGCAGAAATGTAAGGTGAAGGAAGGGAGGCCTTAACACATGAACCAGCTCATTTTTTGAACAATCTTCTATTGTGGCATAATGGTGATACCTCCAAACACTGCTGCTGGAAAATAAAATATTGTGAGCATCCACAAAAACGTTAATCACCTAAGTATGTTAAAAGGCTTTGTTCCCAGGGCTTTTGCTTTTCGGCCAGAATGGGACCTAACTGCTTAACTTGTGTTTTAGGGTTATGTGGGACACCTTGGTAGGTGAAATGCAGTAGAACCCTGGGCAGCAGCTCCAGTTACAAACAGCAGCTGTATAAAATAACAGGAAATGTGGGGTTTGGAACGATTCCACGGGAAAGATTAATTATTTGGAAAAGAGTTGTGTATCAACTCCATGTGTTTTTAGAGAAAAGGTGGCCCACACAATTTTTAATACTGCAAAAAAAAAAAAAAAAAAAGTCTACCAGACTAAATAGAGCACCTTTTATTCTTTTTCTGAAAAAGGCTTATATTTGGTTTTAAGGCCATCTGCCTTGTCTGTGAGAAGACAAGGGGTTGGAAATGAAAACCAGATGGGATTGCGGAAAGATTTTAAGTTTATAATAGATCTGGATTTCCTAATCCATTCTCCAAGATTACCTCCCAGAGTTGCCCATTTTATTTTTCCCTAACCCTCCTTCTACCATCCCCCACCCTGCCCTTAACATCAGCCAATTTCTTGCGCATCAATTCGCCACACACATTCATGTTTCCTTTGGCTTTGCAGGCAAGCACCTTTACCGCTAAGCCATCTCTCCAGCCCTCCCAAATGGTTTTTGTTTTGTTTTGGTTTGTTTTGGTTTGGTGTTTCAAGGTAGGGTTTCACTCTGGTCCAGGCTGACCTGGAATTAACTATGTAGTCTCAGGGTGGCCTTGAACTCTCGGCAATCCTCCTACCTCTGCCTCCCAAGTGCTGGGATTAAAGGCGTGCGCCACCACGCCCGGCCTCCAAGTGGTTTTTCAATGCTGCAATGTTGTCATATGTTTCTGAGAACAAATGCATATCTATAATCAATGTATTTCGGTTAAAATATATGAGGAAACTAAATCAAGCAAAAACTTAATAGCATTTTTATCCTGTCATATCTGTCAGAATTTCATAGCATTACATGTATCAGAAGAACATTTTCTTTTTACAAACACAACGATCGCGTTTAATGATCCAATAAACAGAGAGCCTACATCTCTTTGTGAATGATTCTGTTTCTTTTTTCCTTAACAATTTTATAATGTGTAAACTCATTAAATCAGACATTAAAATATCTTATCGCCTAATGGTTTTGCGGGTGAGAGAGCTTCTTGGCTCTGGCCAAGCCTAGCTTGGGGGCTAGGGCTCCAGGCTTTCAATGGCCACTATAAACTCCCCAAACCAGTGGCTCTCCAGGCCTTAATCTTGTGATTCACAAGGAATTGACAAAACTCACTAGAAGGGCAAGTTAAGCAAGATTTATTTTAGGAAAGAAACTAATTCTGGAGGCTCCTGAGTAGGGAGGGGTCCCAAGAGGGTAGTGGGCATGGTGAGTTGGGTCATGGCTAAACAAGGTACAAGCTGGGAGGAGCTTTACTGGTTAAATGTAAATCTATACAGAGGGCCTTGATGGGTTGAAGAACACGAACTAAAGTGAGCCCACTGGTAGGAAAGAAAAACAAAGGCCTGTGAAAAATTCCTAGATGGAGGGGCTGGAGAGGTGGTTTAGCCATTGCGCACTTGCCTGTGAACCCTAAGGACCCTGGTTCGAGGCTCCATTCTCCAGTACCCACGTAAGCCAGATGCACATGGTGGTGCATGCGTCATTTGCGGTGGCTAGAGGTCCTGGCTCACCCATTCTCTCTCTCTCTCTCTTTCTCTGTCTCTCTCTCTTTTCTCTGTCTCTAATAAGTAAATAAGTAAAAAAAAAAAAAAAGAATTAGTTATTAATTCTCATCACAACACTATCAGATTGTAATTGTCAATTTATAAAAGAAAACCAGGGCTCTCTCTCTCTCTCTCTCCTCCTGAAAATAAATAAATAATTTACCAGATGGAGAAAGAACCAGAAAATAAAAGTTAGGGCTGCCCCCAGTTCGCCATCTTGATGAACCCCCAAACAATTAGCGGAGCCCCAGAACAAGCAGGAAGGCAAAGTCCAGCAGGCACTGGTCATGGAGAAGCTTCACAGGGTCACACTTTCTCAGAGTCCAAAACAAAGCCCAAATATTCAATTCTCTGCTTCTCCAGAGGCAAAAAGCTGCTGATGCCTGCTAAAGTGGGGAGATTAAGAAAAAAAAAAAAAAAGTGTCTGGAATAAAATGATTCCAACAGCTGGATGGGGTCCCTCTGGTCTTTCCTCTCCAGCTGGGGTCAACTTATTACAAGCAGCTAACAGCACCCAAAAATATATCTTTTCCTAGGCTGGCTCACCAAAATTGTGGCAGTTTGGGTTAGAGCCTGTTGCCCTGACAACCCAAAGAAACCAGGCGGAGCCACCCATTCTTGATAAGCCAATCCTGACATGAGGTTTAGGTTTAAGTAGAAGGACCAAGGCGATTATAGATGAGCAATGTCAATCAAGGGATGTCCCGCCCATCGTTATCCGGGCTCCAGGATTTTCTGCAAGGTGGGCTGGCTGACAAGTGGCCAGGACAGCGTGAGGTCTCTTTCCCGGAAGGAAAGTTTCTCCTCTGACTGTCACCAGGATTCAGTCTTTTCTTTTTCTCTGCAATTTGCTGGGGTTCAGGAAAATTTCAGTTTTGGGGGGTTCATTGTTTCAATAGTTTCATAGCCCAAGGAAGAGGCACAAATGTCTCTTTAGAATATAGTTCCTGTTAGGAAATTACACCTGTGTGAGCACGGTATAGGCACCCAGTAGGTCCCAGCTCGTGGAATGGAGGATTTTCCTGGTAAAAAATCTAGAAAAGGATTTTCAACTTAAAGAAGGGAGACAGCACAAACACTGCAAATTAGAGAGTTAAAAATCTGACCTGGTGTGGTGGTGCATGCCTTTAATCCCAGCACTCGGGAGGCAGAGGTAGGAGGATCACCATGAGTTCGAGGCCACCCTGAGACTACATAGTGAATTCCAGGTCAGCCTGAGCTAGAGTGAGACCCTCCCTCGAAAAACAAAAACAAAAAAATCTAATTACTGGGCTAGGGAAATGACTTAGCGGTTAAGGTGTTTGCCTGCAAAGCCTAAGGACCCCGGTTTGATTCCCCAGGACCCACGTAAACCAGATGCACAAGATGGCACATGTGTCTGGAGTTCGTTTGCAGTGGCTAAAGGCCCTGGTGCACCCATTCTCTCTTGATCAGCCTCTTTCTCTCCCTCTCTCTCAAATATAGAATAAATAAAATATTTTTAGAAATCTAATTACTTTTTAGATAGGGGCCTCAAAATGGTTTCAACCAACATTATTGAGGATGAAGCCAAGTTTACACTCGATTGTCCTAATAATCAAATCATTAGAAGAGAATACAAGAAGGAGCTTAACTTAATTAAGAGACTAGTTCTGAAATCTAGCCCAGGCTGACCTGGAATTCACTCTGTAGTCTCAGGGTGGCCTCAAACTCATGGCAATCCTCCTACCTCTGCCTCCCGAGTGCTGGCATTAAAGGCGTGTGTCACCACGCTGGCCTATTTACTTTATAAAAATTATTATTAAGGCAGGGTTTCGCTTCAGCCCTTCAGGCTGACCGGGAACTCACTTTGTAGCTCCAGGCTGACCTCAAATTCATGGTGATCCTCCTACTTCAGACTCCACTGGGATTAAAGGTGTCTGCCACCATGCCCACTCTTACCTTTAATTTTTTTTTAAGTCCAGTATTTGTCTCCATTAGACAAGATTTCATATCATAGAGGCATTTAACAAGCCCAATTTCTGACTTTCTGCAGTTCAAAATAATCTCATGTGGCACTGTTGCTTAGATTTAGAGTGCTTGCCCAGCATGCCAGAGGGCCTGAGGGGATCCCTAGCACACGAAGAAAAAAAAAATCCTTATTCCTTCTACTCCATAAACTGTCCAGGAAAAGGTATCTTAAGAATGGACTTGGGCTGGAGGGATGGCTTAGTGGTTAAGGCGCTTGCCTGCAAAGCCAAAGGATCCGGGTTCGGTTCTCCAGGACCCACGTAAGCCAGATGCACAAGGGGGTGCACGCATCTGGAGTTCGTTTGCAGTGGCATCCCATTCTTTTCCCCCTCCCCTGCCTGTTTCTCTCAAATAAATAAATAAAATATATTTTTAAAAAGAATGGACTTTCGGCTGGATGTGGTGGTGCACATCTATAATTCTATGCCCTAGGCAATTCAAAGAACCAAATTAATAGTTAAAAGTAGAAAAAGATTTATTCAATGTGGCCACATTAGAAAGAGAGATAAAGGGGTCCAGTGCCTCTCCAAGCCCACCTGCAGGGCTCTGGTATGTGTTCAGCAGAGGCGAGCAGCAGTCAAGAGTGTGGTACCAGGCAGGCCTGTCTCTCCTGTAGGAGTGGCCTGAGAAATGGCCTGAAATCTCCTTTTGGGAGACAAGTTTCCTCAAGTGAAGCACCAGGCTTCAGCCTCTGCCTTCTCCCAGCATGAGATCTTGGGGTGGAGGGTCCAATTCCTTGGTGTGCCTCATTTCAATAGTCTAAGAGCCAAAGGGAGAGGCGCAAGTGTCGCTTTAGAATGTTTGCATTCCTGTCCAGGGCAGTTATACCAGTACTCGGAGGGAGGCGGAGGCGAGAGTAGCTTGATTAGAGTCCAACCTAGGCTATGTAGTGAGACTCTATCTCAGAAAGAAAGAAAGAAAAGAAAGAGAGAGAGAGAGGAAGGAAGGAAGGAAGGAAGGAAGGAAGGAAGGAAGGAAGGAAGGAAGGAAGGAAAAGAGAGAGAGAAAGAGAAAAAGAGAGAAAGAAGAAAGAAAGAGGAAGGAAGGAAGGAAGGAAGGAAGGAAGGAAGGAAGGAAGGAAGGGAGGAAGGGAGGAAGGAGAGAGAGAGTTAGGGAGAGAGAAAGAAAGAAAGAAAGAAAGAAAGAAAGAAAGAAAGAAAAAGAAAAGAAAAGAGAGAGAGGGGGAGGGAGGGAGGGAAAGAGAAAAAGAGAGAGAGAAAGAAGAAAGAAAGAAAGAAAGAAAGAAAGAGAGAAAGAAAGAAAGAAAGAGGAAGGAGGGAGGGAGGGAAAGTTAGAAAGAAAGAAAGAAAGAAAGAAAAAAGAAAGAAAGAAAGAGAGAAAGAAAGAAAAAGAAAAGAAGGAAGGAAGGAAGGAAGGAAGGAAGGAAGGGAAGGAGGGAGAGAGGGAGGGAAAGGAAGGAGGGAGGGAGGAAAAGTTAGAAAGAAAGAAAGAAAGAAAGGGGGGAAGGAAGGAAGGGAGGAAGGAAGGAAGAAAGAGAAAGAAACCCAGAATGAAGCTTAGTGTCAGTCACAGACAGCTCCGCATTGCCGGGATGAACCTCCAAAGCTGACGCAGTTCACGGGAGGAGGGGGTCTATTTCAGGCTTGCAGATCTAGGGGAAGTTCCAGAACGGCAGAAGAACTGGCCCCTTTCCACGGATCCACGCGGAGAGAAAAGCCACCAGCAGCACCACGAAAAGCAAGCACCAAAACACAGGGACCCGCTAATGCATTATGTCATAGTCATCAGGAACAAATGAGATTGTGATAGGGAAATAATTTGAAGTTTCTAAAGATTTTTTAAAAAAATATTTATTCTGCCTCTCTCTATCTGAAATAAATAAATAAAAATAAAAAGTTGGGGCTGGAGAGATGGCTTAGGGTTAAGGCACGTGCCTGCAAAGCCAAAGGACCCAGGTTCAATTCCCCAGGACCCATGTAAGCCAGATGCACAAGGTGGTGCATGGGTATGGAGTTCATTTTGCAGAGGCTGGATGCCCTGGTGTGCCCATTCTCTCTCTCCCTCCCTCTGCCTCTTTCTCTCTCTCTAATAAATAAATAAAATTTTAAAAATTATTTTTATGTTATTTGCAAGCAGAAAGAGAGGGGTGAGGGAATGGGGGCTCATTAGGGCCTCTAGCCACTGCAAACAAATTCCAGATTCATGTGCCACATCATGCATGGGGATTTGCATGGGTACTAGGGAATCAAATCAAATCCTTAGGCTTTGTAGTCAAGCATCTTAACCACTGAACCATCTCTCTGGCCCTTAAAGGTTGTTTTTAAACCTTGTGCTTTCTCCCTGGTGCGTCATACGCTGTCCCTACTCAAGTCTGCAGTCTTGCCTTATCCCTTTGTAACATCTGTTGCCTCGAGGGTGGAGTGATAGAGCAGTTAGTAGCAAAATGCCACAGGACTGGTGAAAATCAGGCTTGTTGCCACACGAGTGGCCCCTGTCTCGAATCCCAGCACTCAGGAGGCTAAGGTAGGAAAGTTGCCACTGACTCAAGGCCAGCCTGGGCTACGTAGAGTTCCAAACCAAATAAATAAAAGACAAAAGGAATGAGGCCTTCCGAATTGGAAACGGTTAATTAAGCCTGAAATAGTCGAAAGTATCTTGATGCCATAAATATTAGCGTTGGAAACACAGAAGCTAACCTTTCTCATCGACGGGCACACGGGGCTATCAAGACGGTGCAGGGAGGGCAGAAGCAAGGGCAGACAGGAAGTTGGCAAGACCCTGAGAACAGAGGAGCTTGCAGCTGCCCCTAGAGGGGCCTGAAAGATGAGGAATTAGCAATAGGGCTCTGGAGCCTCCTGACTCCAAAGACCAGGCCAGCACAAGGACAGACCAGGCGCTGGGCACTGGTCTTGAGGTAGGGGCCAGGGGACAGCCTTGAGGTGTAGGGTCAGGAGTTCCATCGGGCTGAAATGTTAGCTCTTATCCTGAGCGTCCTGGAAGGTGCCACCCCAGAGCAAGGAACACCTGTAATGCCAGGGCCTCGCCAGCCCATCACCTGAGAACGTAGACAAAATTTGGGGTCAAATCAACGGAGATGAGGAACGACACGGACCTCTCCTCTGAGGGTCACCTTGCTCCTCTGCGACATGAGGATAACAATCCTGTCCCCGTTCTGTTGTCACACCAGCCAGATGCATCAGGGCTTGTAGACTGCTTAGCACATAGCTGGGCATGCTGCTTTAAGCCCATCATCTCACCACTCGAGTGAGATAACCACTGAATAATCTTCCAACCCCCAAGTTTCTCATTTTGGGGGAGTTGGTTTTTGTTTTCATATATATTTTTAGAAGACAGCAGCCTTTATTTATTTATTTATTTATTTATTTATTTATTTATTTATTTGAGAGAAAGAGGGGGAATGGGCACACCAGGGCCTCCAGACACTGCAAACAAACTCCAGACACATAGGTCACCTTGTGCATCTGGCTTATGTGGGTCCTGGGGTGTTGAACATGGGTCCTTTGGCTTTGCAATCGAGCACCTTAACTGCTGGGCCATCTCTCCAGCCCTAGTTTTTAGTCTAGGCTGGCTGCAAGCTCGTAGCGATCTCCCTACCACAGCCTCTTGAGGGTTGTGATTGCAGGAGTGAGCCACCATGGCTGACAAGGTTCCGTTTTCTCAGGTAGAGTTTCATGAGCCAGACATGGTTGGTGGCTCACATCTATGATCACAGCACTGGAGAAGCTAAGATAGGAAGACTTCTGTGAGTTTGCGACCAGTCTGCACTACAAAGTGAGTTACAAATCAGCCTGGAGTAAGCCTAGAGTAAGACCCTGTCAAAAAAAAAAAAAAAATTGGAGGCTGGAGAGATGGCTGAGTGGTTAAGGCGCTTGCCTGAAAAACCTAAGGACCCAGGTTCGATTCTCCAGGCCCCACAAGCCAGATGCACATGGTGGCGCATGCGTCTGGAGTTTGTTTGCAGTGGCTGGAGGCCCCAGAGTGCCCATTCTTACTCTCCCCCCCCCCGTCTCTAATAAATAAATGAAAATAATTTTTTTTTTTAAATTGGTTTCTTGAATTCAAGTGGTGAGATGACGGGCTGAACTAAGGCCTGCTGGGGAAGATGGATTGAACAGACAAAGTGGTCCCACCACCCCGCTCCTGCTTAAGTGGTCCTGGCTACATTTCCACCTCCTCTGTTGAATGCCAACTCCAGCTCTGCTGACAAGAAGGCGACCACTTTCGGTGATGGACTGCACAGCCAATATAGGAGGAGACCTTGACTTTGATAAACTACAGAGAAGACGGAGGCCCCAGAGAGGCTGGACCAATCTGACCACCAACAGGAAGATATTCTTGGCTCTTCTCTTGCCACCTAGCCGCTCAGTCCTCAGGTCAAGAACTGCTTTGTGAAAGCCAGAAGGCTAAAGCAAGCACCTTGGTAATTCGGAGCTGTTACTCTAGAGCTTCAAGCTCCCGCCTAGGCACTCTCCACCCCAGAGGCTGGCCTTGCTTTCAGAACCCGACCCCTTCACTCCACAGCTGTACCCTGCAGGATGGGGCTGGGGGCTGTGAAGCCAAAACTAAACTGGCTGTAGCTCTGGAAGATGGACAGATTTGAAATTATTGTTATAAGAATTAATCTTGTCAGGCATGGTGCCGCATGCCTTGAATCCCAGCACTCAGGAGGCAGAGGATCACTGTGAGTTCGAGGCCACCCTGAGACTACAGAGTGAATTCCAGGTCAGCCTGAGTTAGAGAGAGACCCTACCTCAGAAAACCAAAAAAAAAAAAAAAAAAAAAAATTGTTTCCTTGTTGTATTAAAACTCATCTGTTGGAAATTTGGTCTTTCCGTAGACTAAGCTGACAGTTTTGTGTGTCTGAAACTGTGATGCTGCACCCTTTCCTCCCTTTGTGTGTGTGTGTGTGTGTGTGTGTGTGTGTGAGTGTGTGTGTGTGTGTGTGTGTGTGTGTGATCTGTATGATAAGCTGTATGGAAGCCCCTACTAGAAGGAGGCTAATTTTTTTAAGGACAAAAATATTTCTAAAAATAGTGTTTATTTTCACTTACCCATGTCCTCTGCTTTCTCCCTATCTGCCTCTTTCTCTCCCTCTCTAAAATAAATAACTAAAATAAATTTTAAAAATAATAATTTATGTTGCTCAAAGGATATGATGGTACCAGGTAGATCTGATAACTGGCTCAAGAGAAAAGGCAATATAAGCGTAAAGGAATGTTGAGTTGAATTGTAAATGTAGGCAAAAATGGTTTTTCCCTGCAAAGTGTGTAGAGGTCTCTCCCAGACAATTTTTTTATGTTTGCTTTGTTTCTTTAGTTTTCCAATTTTTAAAAAATATTTTATTTTTATTTACTTATGTAAGAGAGAGAGAGAAAGAGAGAATGGGTGCTCCAGGGCTTCCAGCCACTGCAAACAAACTCCAGACACATGCACCACCTGAGTCCTTTGGCTTTGCAGGCAAGCGCCTTAACCACCATGCCATCTCTCCAGTCCTCTTTAGGTTTTTGAGAATGGTCTCATGTGGCCCTGGTCGGCCTTGACTTCTCCAGGTATCTGAAGATGACTTTGAACTTCTGAACCTTTTACGAAAAACTCTGCCTCCCAAGTGCTAAGATTACAGGCACATACCACTGAAGGAGGAGAGGAGAAAACTAGCTTTTTTAATGCAGTCTCAGGGATTGAAGCTCAAAGAGAACCAGGAGGTGCCAGCTCGCTCTCCCTGGCACCAGAAACTCTTGGCAAAACATGTCTGATGGAGACTGATCCGCGGCGCCCGGTCTGCCCACAGTCTACTGCGCTACTTGGGTGGGCTAACCCTCAGTTCATACTCCAAATTTACCAGCCCATCAGCTCTCCCCCTAACATACCTGAATCTGATGCTATAAAGGCTGCAGCCTGACAGCCCCCCACCCTCTCTGGACATGACCCTCAGGGGGTGCATGTGGCGCGCGCTCTCTCTCAGATAAATAACTAAATAAATATTTTAAAAATCACCATCTGATGGGCTGGAGAGGAGACATGATCACCTGGCCTAGGGGGCATCCCACAGGCCTTGGGGAAGAGGGGCAGAAATGGCAAGTTAGTACCTTAGGGGCTTTCCCCTCGTTTGGTATTCGCCCCCACCCGCACCCCTCCACCCTGACCAGCTCAGCGTCCCTGAGCCACACTGACCGCCAAGCTCCCTGGCTGCGCCCTTCTTCCCTCTGCCTCCCGTGCAGACCAGCCCTCCATCCAGCTGTGGGCCGAGGTTAGCACGTGGGGTATGAGCTGGGAGACGACATAAGACTCCAGGGAGGCTGTGATTCCACTTTGGGGAGCACAGCTGGGCACAGCTGCACCACCCCAGCAGCTACAGTGGCCCGCGCCACTTACCTAGGCCTTGCGCCTAGCCTGGCCCAGAAGGCGCCTCTTGGGCCTCTTCCAGACTGACCCTCAGTGCGGAACAAGGGTGAGTCACACAAGGTCTGGCTCACCAGGCCAGACACCAGGGAGTATTTACCGCTAACATGACGAATCCCCCTCCCCCTCCGCAGGTCTGTGGCCCAGGCCAGTGAGCTGGGGCTGCCAGGGTGGGGTGGCACGCCGACCTGTGCCCTTCCTGTGCACCTAGCTCCTCCCACCCTCCCTGCCCCCATCTCCTGGCGCCAGAAACCTAGACTGGAGGAGCCAAAAAAGAATTACAAGTCATTTTTCCAGTCCTTGCCGTCCTAAATTCTCCTCGGCACTGCCAGAAAAGATGCTAATAAAAGAGTAATTGTGTGGCCCAAATGTTTTCTCCGGACCTCTGCCCAAGAACTGGACCCTAAGCCAGAAGCCAGGCCACCAGGCACACCTTGTGCCAGCTGCTAACTCGTCCTGGGCTGATGGGGACCACAGGCCGCGGGGACCCGGTGAAAGAGTTTGTTGTTGTTTTGTTTTATGAGGCGTCTTGTATACACAAGTGGCCTCAAACTACCAATCCTCCTGTCGCAGTCTTCCAAACATGAAGATTACAGATATGTGCCGGGCCTGACTTTGGTCTTTGTTTTGAGACAGGGTCCCACTGGATAGCCCAGGATGACCTGCAACAACTCTTGGCTACCCTCCTGTCTCACCTTCTCACCCTACTGAGTACTAGAATTACAGGTGCCCACAACCATGCCTGGCTTTCCCTCCCTCCTCCCCCTCCCCCCTCCAGGTAGGGTTTTATTCTAGCCCAGGCTGACCTGGAATTCACTATGTAGTCTCATAGTGACCTCGAATTCATGGCGATCCTCCTACCTCTGCTTCCGGAGTGTTGGGATTAAAGGGGTGCACCACCACTCCACCTGGCTCATGCCTGGCTTTTCAAACCATTTTAGGTTACAGTTTAAGAGTGCTGGCTTTCCTTCAAGAGGCTTCCGCACCTAACACACCGGACTTTTTTATTTTTTTTACTTGAATCTCCCTTGCAGGAAAATAAGGGAACCATCGAGACCTTTAGAAGAATAAAATGAACGTAGCATCCAGCAAGTGGGAGTCAGAATTGAGACCACAATGGCCAGTGATGGCATTATTGGGCCCTTCTCAAACAGCTTCACCAGCTCAGCCACTCTCTCAGCTCACCCACGACAGTCCCGGACTGTTAACACTGGAAGTCTACCAATCAAGGGAGGCCCGGGTCTGAGACAAACCTGACAATAGTTACCTAACTCAAGGGGTGAAACGGCAAACGCTGAGCTGGTCTGACCCATGCCTGGCTGAGGGTGCTAGGGTGGTGGGGAGTAAAGACTAGAGGAGACTGGCCCAAGAGGAGTGAAGGTCAAACACTGAGTAAGGGCGCAGGTGACATTAAGACATGAAAAACAGGGCTGGAGAGATGGCTTAGTGGTTAAGGCATTTGCCTGCAAAGCCAAAGGATCCCGGTTCAATTCTCCAGTACCCACATAAGCCAGATGCACAATGGGGTGCATGCGTCTGGAGTTCGTTTACAGTGGTTGGAGGCCCTGACGCACCCATTCTCTCTCTCTGCCTCTTTCTCTCTCTCAAATAAATAAATAAATGAAACATATTTAAAAAAAAAAAAAAGACATGAAAAACAGGAAGCAGTCGGCTGGGAAAGGAGAATTTCAAGAGCTGGTGGGAAAGTACCATGGATGCTTTGGGAGGCAAGTAGAGAAAACCCTGACTCAAGCTTCCACACAAAAATGGAATGGGGGGCTGGAGAGATGGCTTAGCGGTTGAGGCGTTTGCCTGCAAAGCCAAAGGACCCAGGTTTGATTCTCCAGGACCCACATAGGCCAGATGCACAAGGGGCGCACATGTATGGAGTTTGTTTGCAGTGGCTGAAGGCCCTGGTGCCCATTCTCAATCTCTCTCTCTCTCTCTCTCTCTCCCCCTTGTTCTAAAATAAAATAAAATAAAAAAATAAAATAAATGGAATGGAATGGACCAGTTGGAAAGAAAAAGAGGCTCAGTGGAAAAATTATGGTGGAGGGAGACAGAAAAAGACAATGGGAGGGATTATGATGGAAATACATTAGGATATGTAGGAAAATTATCAATTAAAGCAGGGTTGGGGCAGGTTATTCTATGGCTCAACTGTTAGAGAATCCAGTGTCTCTGCTCTCCTGCCTTCATTACTGACTTTATTCTCAAACTATGTGGCCAAGTGGCCACTTCCAGACGTAACCCCATCCGGATTAAGAACAAGGACATTTTTCTTAGTCGTCCCCCAGGGGCCTTCACTTTACTCTCGTGGGCCAAGACTAGGTCATATGCCTTACATGGAACCAGTCCTGGCAAGATAAACCCACTTTGGAGCCCGCTTTCCTAGAAGTACCTGGCTGTTCTTGAGAAGGGTAGATTGTGAGCAAAAATGAAGTTCTGTGAGAGAAAGAAGTGGGGCTGATGGCCTAGCGTAAAATCAACAATAACCACCAGACACAGCAGCAAATGAACACATGAAAAAATAATTCAGTTTAGATTTTTTTTTTGAGGGGGTGGGTTTCAAGGCAGGGTCTCACCCAGGCTGACCTGGAATTAGTCTCAGGCTGGCCTTGAACTCACAGCAATCCTCCTACCTTGGCCTCCTGAGTGCTGGGATTAAAGGTGTGCACCACCACACATGGCAGAGACAGAGAGAGAAAGAGAGGGAGGGAAAGAGGGAGGGAGAGAATGGGCACACAGGACCTCCAGCTTCTGCAAACAAACTCCAGATTCCATTTTGTGCATCTGACTTTACCTGGGTACTGGGGAATCAAACTCAGGTCCTTAGGCTTTATGGGCAAGTGCCTTAACTGCTGAGCCATCTCTCTAGCCCCTCAATTTAGATTTTAAATAATATTTTATTTTTATTTATTTGAGAGAGAGAAATACACAGGGAGAGAGAGAGTGAGAACAGCCTTCAGCCACTGCAATGAACTCCAGAGCATGCGCCCCCTTATGCATCTGGCTTACGTGGGTCCTGGGGAATCAAACCAAGGTCCTTTGGCTTTGCAGGCAAGTTCCTTAACCGCTAAGCCATCTCTCCAGCCTTCAATTTAGATTTTTATCTGCTTCTAATTTCACTGGCTCTCTTCTGCCTGTAGGATTATCATAAACTCATTATCCTTAACTGAGCTATCAATTCTCCATAAGCTTTCTATTTTTTTTTCTTCTTCTTTATAAAAATTTTCTGCCCTAGCCAAACATGCCAATCTTGTTACAAGCATACCTACTTCCTTGCCATTCCCTACCCTTGAACTGTCTCCCCACATCTTCGAATAGGTTTCCAAACCCTACTCAACTATCTGGGCCAGGCACAAACCCAGTTGCTTAGTCTATAACCAACAATATTAGTACTCCATAGAACTTTCAAGACCAGCCAATGTCATCTCTTCCCAAGAAGCTAAGAGAGAGGGTCCAACTTTACTCTTCTCAGCGGTGCCCCTAGCCCCAACACAACGGCTGGCACACACGACAGATGTTCACTAAGGACTTACTGACTTGCGGATTGATCAAGGGGGACTAACAGTTGAGGAGGAAGTATAACCAGCCTGCTTGTCAGGAGACAAGCTAGAGGAAGGTTGGGAGGAGAGCCTGGCTCTGAGCCCAGGGACCTCTGCTGGGCAGCCCTGGAGGCCGTGGGCAGCAAGCAAAAGCAATTACACAGCAGAAGAGCAGGGAATTAGCACCCCTCAAATGGATACGTGTTAAGTGACAGAATCACCCGCCAAACAGTTCGAAAATAGACATTCAGTACCACCTGTGCCGAATGCTGCTTTTCCCTATGCCTATCATGGGCACTGTGAAAGCTACCTTCGTATCTATCGCTGGACAGACGCCAACGGAAAGCAGCTTACAGGAGCAAAGGTTTATTTCAGGAAGCTGCCTCCCTTCCATAGAGGCATCCATAGCAGAGAGAGAGAGAGAAGGGTTAACAGCCAGAAGACAGGAACAGCCAGAGCTCATTCCAGGGCTGGGCTGAAGAGCCACTCAGTGACACCCTCCAGCAGGCTGATGGAGACTTCAGCTGCAAGCTTAATCAAAAATACCTCAGGGCTGGACAGATGGCCTAGCGGTTAAGGCACCTGCCTGTGAAGCTAAGAACGCTTGTTCAAATCTCCAGGTCCCACACAGCCAGATGCAAAGTGACGCAAGTATGTGATGCCACGCTTGCCCACAAGGGGGCGCACATGTCCGGGGTTCGTTCACAGTGGCTGAAAAGGCCCTGGCATGCCCATTCTCTCTCTGCCTTTTCCTCTCTCTTTCTCTGTGTGTCTCTCTCTCAAAAAAAAAAAAAAAAAAAAAAAAACCAGGCGTCTGGCTGTTTTGATGGGGTTGGGGTGACCACGGCGGTGTCTGTCGCCATTTCCCTGGAACTGGTTTTCAGGCTAGCCGGGAGAGCAGTGTTTGTGTCACCACTTCCTCAGTAATGACTTCTGGGCCCAGGAAGATGAGGGGGAGGTGACCCATCTCCTGGTAGGCAGTTGGCTCTCTATTCTTTTCTGTCTTTTTTTTTTTCCTTTAAATGAACTCCAGATGCATGCACCTCCTTGTGCATCTGGCTTACATGGGTCCTGGGGAATCGAACCTGGGACCTTTGGCTTTGCAAGCAAGTGCCTTCACCACTAAGCCATCTGTCCAGCCTGGCTCTCTATTCTTGATGTATTGATGGATCCCAGTGTTCTTCGCCTTCTGTAAGATAGAACAGTGATCCAGAGGCTACAGAGAAAGCAACACTAAATCAGATCCCCTTTTTGCCTGCCAAGGCTCAGGGAACATTTTGGAAGAGAGGACAGAAGGATTGTAAGAGCCTCGGGGGGGGGGGATAGCCTGTGGCACTATATCCTCCCCCCCCCCACAGACTGACTGAGGCCTCTTGGTCCCCACAGTGAATACCAGTAACCCCACCAAAGGGGTGAGGGGGTCTAAGAGTACCACCTTTTTATAAAAATTTAATAAATAATTTAAAAAATTGGAAAAAATCACCTCAGGCTATGGGGGACATATATTCACATTCAGACTACCACAGGCACTGTGTGTTTTGAGAAAGTGACTCTCTTGTGGCCTAGGCTGGCCTCGAGTTTGTGACTCCCTGGCCTCAGCCTTCAAATGCCAATGTCAATGTCAATGTCAATGTCTGTGGGATTACCATTCATCCTTCCCCTCCTCCCTCATCTCCCTCCCCTCTACCAGTGCTGAGGAATGAACCCAGGCCTCACACAAATAGTGTTGCAGGCTATTCCCCCCAGGCTCTTACAATCTTTCTGTCCTCTCTTCCAAAATGTTCCCTGAGCCTTGGCAGGCAAAAAGGGGATCTGATTTAGTGTTGCTTTCTCTGTAGCCTCTGGATCACTGTTCTATCTTACAGAAGTAAGCAAGCACTCTACCTCTGAGCAATGTCCCATTTGTATTCTTTAATCCCAGCACTCAGGAGGCAGAGGTAGGAGGACCACCGAGAGTTCGAGGCCACCCTGAGAATACAGAGTGAATTCCAGGTCAGCCTGGGCCAGAGTGAGACCCTACCTCAGAAAAACAAAAAAGAAATTGATTTGCCAGAGGGTGGGGGAAAATGGATGCACCAGGGCCTCTTGCCGTTGCAAATGAACTTCAGATGGATGTGCCACTTTGTACATGTGGCTTACGTGGATACTGGGGAATGGAACCCTGGGCCATCAGGCTTTGCAAATAAACACCTTTAACTGCTGAGTCATCAATCCAGCCTGATGAATCTTAATTCAAAAATTCACATTTTTGTGATAGATTCTTTGTAGTGGTTAGCAGTCCTGGCCACATCTGGTTGTTTGTTTGTTTGTTTTATTTGATACAGAAAGAGAGAGAGAGAAGAAATGGGTGTGCCAGGGCCTCCAGCCTCTGCAAACGAACTCTAGACACATGTGCCACCTTATGCATTTGGCTTTAGGGGGGTCCTGGGGAATCGAACCTGGGTTCTTTGGCTTCCCAGGCAAGCGCCTTAACTGCTAAACCATCTCTCCAGTCCTGTTTGTTTGTTTGTTTTGGTTTTTCAAGGTAGGGTCTCACTCTAGCCCAGGCTGACCTAAAATTCACTATGTAGTCTCAGGGTGGCCTTGAATTCACGGTGATCCTCCTACCTCTGCCTCTCAAGTGCTGGGATCAAAGGTGTGCACCACCAAGCCCGGCTTGTTAGTTTGTTTGTGGTTTTGTTTTGTTTTAATAGAAAGCCAGCCAGGAGACATTTATTGAGCTCTGTGTTTTTGGAGACATCAGAAAAAGCAGAGTAGCAGCCAGGCGTGGTGGCACATGCCTTTGATCCCAGCACTCGGGAGGCAGAGGTAGAAGGATCGCTGTGAGTTCAAGGCCACCCTGAGACGACATAGAAAAAGCAGAGGAGAGAATCAGCTAAGGCATTCACCCGCACTGAGGCCTCGAGGTGAGCTAGCACGTGCAACCATCGTCTCCTCCAAAGTCCCCTCAGAGACCTTACCGCTGGGGACAGTTCAAGCCAGGTCTATCAGACTCCCTGAAATCTCTCTTAGAAAGCCACTAGTTTGAAGTGGCGTGTTTCTCCTGGTTACCAGGTTGTAAGGGGGAAAGTAGGAGTGGCCCAAAGCCACATTCTGGCCTTAGCAGGACAGCTGGCTTTGAGGGAAGCAAATTAATAACAGAAAGATGAACATGCTGGAGAGAGCCAGCAGGGACAGGTGGAGTTTAAGTCCATGGTCTTCCCAAGGTCACGTGCAGCTTGACCCTCTCTGAGGAGGGTCAGTTCTATGACACACGCACTCCTTCCTGTTTCCTTTAGTGGGGCGGGTCCCACCGCATGTTGGCAGATAGACTGTGCTTGCAAAGCCGGGGCTGCTGTGTTCAGGATGGTGGCCTTGGAGAAGCGACAGGGGGTCCTAGGTGACAGGGAGGGAAATCCGAGAGAAGGTCCAGCCAGGCAGGAACAGTAGCCGGATAAGCCCGGAATGGGTCTGGGAGACTCAGCGTGGAGAGCGAGAGCCAGCTAGGCCTGGTGCTCTGAGCAAGCCCTCTCTTTGGGTGGATGCGGGGTCCCCGAGTAATTGGCCAGCCCACCCTTGGGCTGAGTCACTGCCACTGGCAGCCTCGACTCCGTTTCCTCTCTACTTTCTGGAGCATCGTGATGGGCACCACATACTCAGAGATTGTGTGTGGCTAACTGGGGATGCCATCCCGAGATGCCTTTATGGCTGTAGCCATGTCTCCTCCAACCTATTCTGGTCTTTCTACGTCCCTCTGACCCTCAGCTTCTTTCTCTCTGGGTCCCGCCTCTAACATGTAGGAGAATGTGCTCAGTGTGCAGCTGGCACTTCTCTTCAGGACCTGTGTTTGATCTCATCTCCAGCCAGCAGCTTGTGTTGTGTTGTGTTGTGCTTTGATTTGTTTTGGGACAGGGTTTCATGTAGCCCAGAGCGGCTTCAAACTGGCCATGTAGCTGAGGATGGCCTTGAACTCCTGATCCTCCTACCTCCACCTCTCAAATGCTGGGATTACAGGCTTGTCACCATACCTAGACAAAGGCGGGGACTCTGAATGATCCTGACATACCCCCGGTACCAGGAGGCATCCTGCATGACCAGGATGCCTGGCAGCTTTCACAGGGTGGTGTTTGCATCACAGGCTTGCTTGTAGCCCAGGGATCTGCTGGGCCTGAGCCAGCCCCCTTCCTGTCATTGCTGCTCCCCACCTCTGGCTCTTCCTGCTTCACCAAGGTGGAGCTGAGAGGCCCTCCCCATTCTGCCCTCCCCCCCCCCTTCCCCTGCCCGGCAGCCCCGTGATTCAGTGGAGGCTGGTAGCCACTTCCTTGCCCCACCCACCCACACTCACATTCCAATAGCCAGCTCACTGGCTTCTCCGAGTCAACCCAGAGATCCTGGCCAGTGCCTAGAGCAAACAGTCCTCTTGTTATGGGACAATTTACAAGCAGGGCCAGCCCAGGATGGGAAGGGCTCACATATGTCTGACCCTGCTTTTTCTCTACCACCCATAACTGACCTCTGCAGATCCATCCCGCTGACCTGGGATACTTTGCTAAAAAATCTAAAGACAGCCTTCAGTGTTTCACTTAGTACGGTGCTGAATAAGAGTTTTTAAAAATCTGGGCTGGAGAGATGGCTTAGCAGTTAAGCGCTTGCCTATGAAGCCTAAGGACCCCGGTTCAAGGACCCACGTAAGCCAGATGCACAAGGGAGCACATGCATCTGGAGTTTGTTTGCAGTGGCTGGAAGCCATGGCGTGCCCATTCTCTTTCTCTCTGCCTCTTTCTCTCTCTCTCTCAAATAAATAAATAAAAATAAAAATATCTTTTGGGGCTAGAGAGATGGCTTAGCGATTAAGCACTTGCCTGTGAAGCCTAAGGACCCCAGTTTGAGGCTCAATTTCCCAGGACCCACGTAAGCCAGATGCACAAGGGGCACATGCATCTGGAGTTCGTTTGCAGTGGCTGGAGGCCCTGGCACGCCCATTCATTCTCTCTCTCTCTCTGCCTCCTTCTCTCTCTGTCTGTTGCTCTCAAATAAATAGAAAATGGAGCAGCAGCACCTGGTTGAAGCCCAGCTTTGCTACTGTAAGATGTCGCACTTGTGATAACCCCACTGAAGTCTCCATGCTTACTTGCGTGATGGGGATGATAGCTCTGCACTCCATCCATTCTAGTATGTTCCATGTTGTGGGCAGTTTTATGTTGCTGGGATGAAGCAGGCACAATTTAGAGGAGGAAGAGATTTGTTTCAAGCCTACAGACCCAAGGGAATAGATGGTGGAATAAGCTGGCTCCATACATCCAGACAGAGAGAAACAACCAAACAGCCAGAAAAAAAAAAAAAAAAAAAAAAGCAGCACAAACTAGAGTAAGCAACAGAGCTCAGACTGCTCTCTCACACCTTTGGGCTGGAATTCAGGTCTGTCCCCAGTGACACCTTCAGGCTGGACCCCAGGATCCATTCCCCAGGGACACTTCCTCCAGCCAGGTAGCTGGAGATCCAGGTTACAAGCTTTAACGAAACACCTGCGTCTATGGGGGACATACATTTAAACTACCACGTTCCTTTTTGTAAAAAAAAAAAAAAAAAAATTATTATTTATTTGCAAGCAGAAAGAGAGAGAAAGAGGGAAAGAAAGAGAAAGGGAGAGAGGAGTATGGGTGTGCCAGAGCCTTTTGCCACTGCAAACAAGCTCCAAGTGCATACACCACTTTATGCATCTGGCATGACGTGGGAAATGGGATTTGAACCTGGGCCATCAGGCTTTGGAATCAAGCGCCTTTAACCACTGAGCAATCTTTCCAGCTCTGTATGTCCCATTTATCACATTTTAGAAGTCTTTCTTTCTTTTTTTCTTTTTCTTTTCTTTTCTTTTTTTTTTTTAATTATTTTTTTTGAGGCAAGCCCAACAGACTGGCCTTTTTTTAATGTGAGAGAGCAAGAGAAAGAGAAAGAGAGTGTGTATGTTGGAGAGATAGAATTGGCACGCCAGGACCTACACCCATGGAAATCGAACCCAGATTCATGTGTCCCCTTGTGCACATGTACAACCTTGCGCACTTGCGTCACTTTGTGCGCCCGGCTTATGTGGGACCTGGAGACTCAAACACAAGTCCTTAGGCTTCACAGGCAAGTGCCTTAACCACTAAGCCATCTCCCCAGCCCTTAAGTCTTTCTATTGACAATTTCATACATGAATATAATGTAATTTGATGACAATCTGACCCCGTCACCATCGCCTTTTGTCTATCTCCTGCCCCCTTCCACTGAACCCTTCTTCTTTCCAACTAGTTCCTCTTCTTTTTTTTTTTTTTTTTTTGAGACAGAAAGACAGAGAGAGAGAGAGGAAGAGGCAGAGAGAGAGAATGGGCGTGCCAGGGCCTCTCAGCTGCTGTGAACCAACTCCAGATGTGTGCATCCCCTTGTGTGCATGCACGGCATTGCGCCCTTGCATCACTTTTACATCTGGCTAAATGTGGGACCTGGAGATTTGAACGGGCGTTCTTAGGCTCCGCAGGCAGGCGCCTTAACCGCTAAGCCATCTCTCCAGCCCCCTCTTCTATTTTGATTTTACTTTTTTCCCTTCCATCATCCATGCCAAAGTGGTGATGAGCTCAATATTATGGAGGTCTTATGGAGATAATGACGGCCTCTGTGAAGTTATGAAGAAATGACCACTTCCTATTGGGAAGGCAAGGTTCTGAAGCACTTCTCCCCATATCCTTGCTCTTACATTCTTGCACCCCCTCTTCTGCAACCTTCCCTGGAGCCACTGAGCATTCAAGAGTCACTTCTTCACTGGGCATGGTGGCGCACGCCTTTAATCCCAGCACTTGGGAGGCAGAGGTAGGCGGATTGCCATGAGTTCAAGGCCACCCTGAGATTACATAGTGAATTCCAGGTCAGCCTGAGCTAGAGTGAAACCCTACCTCAAAAAATCAAAATAAATAAATAAAATAAAATAAAATAAAATAAAATAAAATAAAATAAAATAAAATAAAAGAGTCACTTCTCAGTATGTTGATAGTTTTGAGCCTCCCCAGTCATCACCACCATCTGCAAAAAAGAAGCTTCTCTGATCAAAGGCAAGAGCAGCACTAATTTAGGGACATAAGCATAAGTATTTAGGGGGCCATGTGATGGGCACAACACGTGCATTTAGTCAAACAACAGCTGTAGCTTCCTCCCTATGTAGGATCCATAAACTTCCCAGCAGTGAGTTCTTGACTAGAGTTTTCAGTACCAGGCATGAATTCCCTCCCGGGGAGTGGGTCTCCAATCCAATCAGGGAGCAGTTGGGTTTCCCCCATAACAGACACGCCACTATTGTGCCTGTGGGTACATCTTACCTGGCTTGTGTAGCACACAGGATGGATACACTGCTAGACAGGCCTGTTGATGACTTTTCTCCCCCAGAGACCTACACAGCACTTTAGCACTGTGACAGCGAGCCAGCGGGGACCCTTCCAGCTCAGTTCCATGCTGATTTCTCAGTGCCCTACAACTGAAGCATGCGCTGTCTTCTGCAACAGGATCTCATCATCTCGTTCTGGCGGGCAACCAAGAGACTTGGCAATAGCCTGCATTGTTTTGGGGGCCCCAGGAGCGTCCCTGACTAACCATTCACTGGGAGAGATTCCACCCCTGGCACTGGGGTTTTCCTGTAACAACCTATGACTTCTGAAAGCAGGATTATCCATCCCCCACAAGGAATTTCTGCCAAAACACTCTCTCTTTTTTTCTTAAGTATATATTTTTAAAAATATTTTATTTGGCTTAGCGTTTAAAGCATTTGCCTGCGAAGCCTAAGGATCCCGGTTTGATTCCTCAAGACCCATGTAAGCCAGATGCACAATAGGGCCACATGCATCTGGAACTTGTTTGCAGTGGCTGGAGGCCCTGGCATGCCCATTGTCTTTCTTTCTCTCCCCCCCCCGCCTCTTTCTCAATCTCTCTCTGTCTCTCTCTCTCAAATAAATAAATATTTATTTATTTATTTGTTTGAGAGAGAGACAGACAGAGGGACTGGAGAGATGGCTTAGTGGTTAGATGTTGCCTGTGAAACCTAAGGACCCCGGTTCGAGGCTCGATTCCCTAGTACCCATGTAAGCCAGATGCACAAGGTGGCGCATGCATCTGGAGTTCGTTTGCAGTGGCCGGGGGCCCTGATGCGCCCATTCTCTCTCTCTCTCTCTCTCTCTCTCTCTCTCTCTGTCTCTTTCTCTGCCTGTCGCTCTCAAATAAATAAAAATAAATAAAAAGAGGCAGACAGAGAGAGAGTGAGTAGGGGCGCACTGGGGCCTCTTGCTACTGAATACAAACTCCAGATGTATGTGCCACTTTGTGCATCTGGCTTTTACGGGTGTTATAGCCAGTGTCCCCTGGCCAGTGTTTGGCACACTCTCCTGTTGTTATTGTCCACTTTAATGTTGGCCAAGGGGTGATGTCCATCCACTGCTCATGCTATTGTTTCCCCTGCCATCATGGAGCTTCCCCTAGAGTCTGTAAGCCAAAATACCCCCTTTTGCCCCCCAAAGCTGCTCTTGGTTGGGTGATTTCTGCCAGCAATGCAAACCTGACTGCAACAATGGGTTTGTTGACTCAATGAAATAAGATCACTTCTCACATCTGCGTGAGGTCACCTGTGCAAACCTCCTACCAAGATGCTTTGGGTACAGTAAAGTGGTCCATGCGTGTTCTCCATCATGTTTCTAGCTCTGTGCAACTATAGCCAGTTGTGCCTGTCAGCTTTCTGCTCCAATAACAAATGCCTGAGATAAATTTACTTCAGAAGAGAAAAGGTTGGGGCTGGGAGGGAGGGAGGGGAAGGGCTTCAATGGATAAAGCACTTGCTGCAAAAAGCCCTGAGTTCCTGAGACTGGAACCCCCGAGCCTTATGTAAACCATAATCCATGGCAGGCTTCTATATTCCCACCACACCAACCGTGAGATGGGAGGTGGAGACAGGAGAATATCCTGGAAGCTTGCGGACTAGCTCGTCCTGCGGATGCGGTGGGGTACAGTAAAAACCAGAGACACCGTCTCAAATCCAGACAGAAGGTGAGAAAAGACGCCCAAAAGTTTTCCTGCACATGCATCTCCACATAAATGCCCACATGCACACATCATGCACACAAATACACTCCGAAAACAACAAATAAATAAATACATGATAAAGGTTTGTTTTGGGGCACGACTTTGTCGTTTCAGTTCATGACCAATGAGCCCTGTGGCTTTGACCTGTGGTAACAACATGCCACACCTCTTGGGGAAGCTCATGGAGGAGGAAGAGGAAGGGTTGTCCCAATATCCCCTTCAAGGGCATGCCCCATCACCAAAAGACCTCCCACCAGCCCATCGCTAAGTTTCCACCACTTCCTGACAGGTCACTGCGGACATTCCAGAGCTCCAGGAAGCTCACGACACACGTGTAGGGCAGCCATACCAACGACGGTGCTGGGAGCATCCTCCGTCCCTTGTGGGCTGAGCAGGGAATATAAACGCATTCAAGTAAATCAGCACAGGGCTCTGGTGCATTTTGTCAGGGGCTCTTTGCTGTGCATTTGTTCGCTGCCCCTTGGGAAAGCCAGTAAAAAGTTACTGAGAATGCTGAGTTTGGTTGGTTGGTTGGTTTTGGTTTTTTGAGGTAGGGTCTCACTCTAGCTCAGGCTGACCTGGAATTCACTCCTTCTGGGATCCTGTGACCTCTTATCTCTCCTGCCTGTGCCCACCTTGATATTTTCTCTCAGCAAATGGCTCTCTTCACTCAGTTGCCAATTTGCACTTGGCCCTGTCACCTCATGAGTATGTTATTTGGCAAGGAGTTGAGGGGTGGGAAGCACCCCTCCCTAAAAAGACCAGGATGACTGCTTAACCATGCAGGATTTTGGCTCAGCTGATTATGGTAGGATATTCAAAACAATAACAGCTTAAGAATATAAACTTGGAGCCGGGCGTGGTGGCGCACGCCTTTCATCCCAGCACTCGGGAAGCAGAGGTAGGAGGATCACCGTGAGTTCAAGGCCACCCTGAGACTACACAGTTACTTCCAGGTCAGCCTGAGCCAGAGTGACACCCTACCTCGAAAAACCAAAAAAAAAAAAAAAAAGAATATAAACTTAGAGGCTAAAAGGGATGGCCTAGCGGTTAAGGTGTTTGCCTGCAAAGCCAAAGGACCCAGGTTCGATTCCCCAGGACCCACATTTGCAATGGCTGGAGGCCTTGGTGTGCCCATTCTCTCTCTCTCTCTCTCTCTCTCTCTCTCTCTCTCTCTCTCTGTCTGTCTCTCTCTCTCTCTCTCTCTCTCTGTGTTTCCCCTCTCCGTCTTCCTCTCTCCCTCTGTCCTCTTTGAATATATGTCCCCAATAAATCAGTGTTTAAAGTTATAGTTTGCATCTTTAAAAACCTTGCTAGAGGCAATGTCACTGGGGGTTGGTCTTAAGGTGTGGGTTTGAGATTCCATTGTAAAGATATGCAAATGTGCCTAGCAGGAGTTCCTGAAATGTGCTGTGTGACCTTTTGGGCAGTTTTTTGTAGTTTTGCTCTGTGTGCTATGGTGGCTGGTTGGCTTTTTCTCTCTCTGCTTGGTCTTGTGAGAGAAGGTCGCTTCTTCTGCCATTATGGAACTTCCCCTGGATCTGTAAGCTTCAATAAATAATATCCCTTCCTCCATAACTGTGCCTGGTCTGGAAGTTCATCTCAGCGAACCTGAAGCTGTCTGCAACAGTAAAGTGGTACCGAGAGTGTGGGGTGAGATGAACCAGATCGTGTGGATATTCGTCTTTTGGAACCTTTGTTTTGGAGGAATGGAAATGGACTTGGTGCTTGCAACTGAAGGTGCCTTCTGGAGTGGTAAGCCAAGTTTTATGGACTATTCTGATGAGAGTTTGAGGATGCTAAGTGCAGACAGTATTGAACTTCGAGGCTTGGCTTATGAGCTTTCTAAGGGTAAGGAAAGAGTGCAGAGGACTTTGTTGGAATTGGGCTACTGGCATAAGGGATGGCTACGTTCCGCTATCCAGGCCCAGAGTGTTTGATCAAAGTTAAATTTGTAATGGACTGATGTGCTTGGCTAAAGATATCGGATGGAGATTTTAAGATTTTAAGTTGGAAAACCTCAAGCAAGTTAAAAGTAGAGGCATTGAGACTGGTTTAGCTGCTATTGTCAACACATTTGCAATCTTAAGGAAGGTGGAAGGAAGGTGGTCAGACGGTTTTACATTAAAACAATGGAGAGGATGCCTGAGGAAAGACTGTTAGAAATGCAAACTCTTGGAATGAGTTGACTGGAGAAGGAACCTGCTTTTCAAGGCTATGATTTATTTTGTCCCTGGATTAAGGATATGGCTGTGTCTTGCACACCTGGTATTAGTTTTGGAAATATGAAAAATGCATGGAGTGGTCATGAGTTGCACACGGTTCCAGGAGCCGCTGCTGAGATGCAGCATGAGGCAGGGCATGAAGACCCTCAGGAATAGGCTGGAAGAGCCTTTGGAAGATGGACCATGGTTTGCATGGAGACCTGAAGATGTTTTGGATATACCAGGACTGTGCAAAAGGGCTACCATGGAGTGCAGTGTTGGCATGGGATGAAAGTTTTCCCTGGCCACTCTGCCCAGCTGGAGGGGGCGGAACTGGTAAACCTGGAGCCTGTTAGTGTCTGGTTATATTGAACTTGAACTGCAGAAGTTTGATGATTACTGATGGTGGTTGAGTTTGCATTGTTTTAGTTTCTCCTTGCTATGCCTTATACCAGTTAAAATGTTTACTCTGTGCCTTTACATGTTGAAAGTATTTAACTTGTTTGATTTTACAGGACTCACTATCTTAAGTTGATCAAGACTGTGAGAACCTTTGAAATTGGACTGAGTACAATTTACAGTGTGTGATAGTTATAAATATATTGGGGGCCAGGGGCGGAATGTGGTAGTTTGAATATATGTCCCCCAATATATTCAGTGTTTTATTAGTTATAGTTTGCATCTTTAATCACCTTGCTAGAGGCAATGTCACTGGGGGTTGGTCTTAAGGTGTGGGTTTGAGAGTCCATTGTAAAGATATGCAAATGTGCCTAGCAGGAGTTCCTGAAATGTGCTGTGTGACCTTTTGGGCAGTTTTTTGTAGTTTTGCTCTGTGTGCTATGGTGGCTGGTTGGCTTTTTCTCTCTCTGCTTGGTCTTGTGAGAGAAGGTGGTTTCTGCCATTATGGAACTTCCCCTGGATCTGTAAGCTTCAATAAATAATATCCCTTCCTCCATAACTGTGCCTGGTCTGGAAGTTCATCTCAGCGAACCTGAAGCTGTCTGCAACACCCTCTTTCTCTCTGTCAAATAAATAAATTAAAAGTTTTGAAAAAAAATTAGGGAAATGGAATGGCCCAGCAGTGGGGATGCATGGCTGACTGGGACACAGTGGAATTACCTGTCTGTTGTATGCAACTGGCACTCGGAGGCAGAGGTAGGAGGATTGCCATGAGTTCGAGGCCACCCTGACCCTACATAGTGAATTTCAGGTCAGCCTGAGATCCTACCTCGAAAAACCAAAAAAAAAGAAAGAAAGAAAGAAAGAAAGAAAGAAAGAGAAGAAAAGAAAAGAAAAGAAAAGAAAAAGAAAAAAGAAATTCACAATTCAGTTCTTATTTCTATGAATCCACTTTCCCTGAAATCAGTACAGAGTGAGTTTGCCTGCAAATATGTGAAAGCCCTGGCCAAAAATCACTTACATTAATTTGCATGACCTTGCTCAAATAAGTCATCCGGGTCCCTGGGCTACTTCTGTCTTTATAATCTACCATCATCAAACCCTGACTTTAGTCCTCTTCATTACAAAATAAAAAGCTACCAGACTTCCTGCTGTCACATGTCACATCATTCGTGATCCAGTCAGGAAGAAAGACGAATGGCAAAGGGACGTCGGTTCCCTTTTGGAAAAATCAGAAACAAAGCTGTTCCAGAAGTCTCATGCGGCTGAATTTGACTCCATCCCTTTGGTCAACCAGTTGTCCCACACTCAGCCCTAGGTAGAAGGCACCTACGGGAAGAAGGATTGTTAAGAGGCCACCATACCTTCCTGAGCACACACAGCGTGTTCACATGAGTTGGTGGTAGGAGTCAGGAGGACAACCAGCTCCTGTACCTGAGGGAAGGAACTTGCCAAGGAGATCTGCTTGTCCTGAATGGATGACAGAAGCAGTCGGCTCACATGGAGACACGGCGGCTGCTATATGCTTGTGCCCAAATACCAAGCCACTCTGAGGAACAGGGTGACCTCATGGGCCATGGCCATGTCACTACCACTTGCTAATATCCAAATAAGAAGGAAAGAGCTGCTCCAGAGCCCTGTACAACGGCCCCTCCATTCTTCTTATCAACCCCATTGGGAAGATCTCAGTAGCTCACAGGGACTCAAGTGTCAGATGGGAAGTGGAATGGAGAAAGTCCCGGATGCCCAATGCTGGAGTCCTCAGGGCAGAACTGACATCCTATGCAGAAACCCAGTCAGGTTCTCAAGGGCAGGGAAGGAATGTTGGGCCAGGGGTGGCTCCAGGGTAGGGGGGATGCCACTGTCACAGCTCTATGGAAGGCCACAGCTCCCTTTACCAGTCTCTGTGTCCCAGGCACAGCAGTGATCCTATCCCTGTAATTCCTGTTGGGAGTGGTTTAAGAAGAAACACGCAGAATGTGTTGGCATCCGCAACCGGACCCCTTACTGTGCATGCTAGCGACAGCCTCCTTCCCGGAGCAGCTACCTCTCCCGGTGCCCCAGTGGGGTCTAGCCCACAGAAAAGCAGTGCATTCATTGTTCCAGCTCCCAGCTTCTTGTCTGCATCTCTGTCTCAGAACAGGCCTGGACTTGCCAGTTGAAACCACCACTAGGGTTTGAATGTGCCCTTCAAAGTTCATGTCTTGTAAAGTG
Organism: Orientallactaga sibirica; assembly: GCA_036365145.1. Taxonomy (NCBI): domain Eukaryota; kingdom Metazoa; phylum Chordata; class Mammalia; order Rodentia; family Dipodidae; genus Orientallactaga; species Orientallactaga sibirica. The sequence continues at coordinate 2,331,753 of JAEOAD010001894.1, read as the reverse complement.
AATGCCATCCTATGAGGAGCTGGCCTGGTAAGAAATGATGTATTAATGTCCTTTGTATGCAAGGGGTTGACAATTTGATGTGGTTTTGTTATAAAACTGAGGGCCTGCTCACATGCTCCTGCAAGAGCTCTCGGCACTGAGCATGAAGTAACTCCAGGCATTTTTTTTTTTTTTAATGGTATTTTATTTATTTAATCCCAGCAGAGAAAGAGGCAGAGGTAGAGGATCGAGAGAGGAGACCCTGAGAATACAGTCTACATACATGCTGTCTCTGTGGGAAGCGTGGGTTTCACCTCATCTTCCTCTTTCTCGGCTCCCCTGTGGCCACCTGTTTCTGATGAGTTCTGGAGAATCAAACCTGGATCCTGAAAATAGAGCAAATGCCTTAACAGGTGATGAATCTCTACAGCCCCGTCATGTTTTTCAAGTTTGGTGGTTTTCCCATGACAGGCTGAGTTTTTTTTGTTTGTCTTTTGTTTTTGGTAGGGTTTCCCCTGGTCCTCATGAAGGGCTGGGCTGCTAGCTGTAACCTGGGGCTGTCCTCAAATGCACCTGGCAATCTTCTCTGTCTCTCTGTGTTAGGGTTCAGACTCTGTAAGTCAGGGTTATCTGGAGGAACAGACCTGCTTTTAAACAAGTTTTTACAAGATTTATTTATTAGGGGGCTTAATGGGATACTGGCTGAGCAGTCCAACAATTGTAATCGAACTCCAGACACATGTACCACCTTCAGTGCATCTGGTTGGATGCCTTCCTGGGGAATCAAACCTAAAGGATCCTTAAAGAGCTGCTGGTCTTCAAGCACCATTGGACTGCTAAGAAATCTCAGTGTCCAGCCCAGGACCTGCTTTGTTTGTTTGTTTGTTTGTTTGTTTGTTTGTTTGTTTGTTTGTTTAAATATTATTTATTTATTTAAGGCAGGGGTGGGGAGAGGGAAGATGCAAATCAGTCATCGAGAAATGGGCAAGAACCTGCCCCAAAAGAGAGCCTCCAGTCCTGATCTGCAAAGGTTGACAATAGAGACACATGTGGCACCTTGTGAGGGCTGGCACATGCTAGGCAAGAGCTCCTGAGGAATCAAGGCTTTTTTTTTTTTTAATGTATTTTATTTATTTAGTTGAGGCAAAAAGACTTAACTGCTAAGGAGAGATCTCTCCAACCCCAACAATTTCTTTTCTAAGCAGGGTCAAACACACTTCATTCATCTGGCTTACATGGCCTGGGGAATCAAACCGCCCTCCTCTGGCTGTGTGGCTCATCAGAAGGGAGAAACCATCTCTACTCCACAGAGCTGTTCTTTTGTTTGGTGGTTTTGTTGCTGGGTTTTTTTTGTAAAACCTTCTCATTTTGGTAGGGTCAAAGGAAAACATGTATTTTCCTTCCCAGATTCCTCTCCCAGGGTGTTGACAGGAAAGGCAGGGGGAAGGAAACAGCAAGGAGGGGTGTTTCCTCCCGCAGACTCGGGTGCCAAGGCAGCTCTCTATAAGCCCTCTTGCCTCTGGCCCTCCATACAACATAGCCCCCCTCCTTGGCCAGAGCAGACCACTGTCTCACAGACACCCCTTAACTGCTGGGGAATCTCTCCAGCCCAGGACCTGCTTTGTTTGTTTGTTTGTTTGTTTGTTTGTTTGTTTGTTTAAATATGGTTATTTATTTAAGAGTCCAGAGAGAAAACCATGCTGGCTCCTCTTTCAAGGCCCAAGTCAGGGCTCCTTTGGTGGCCTGGCACAGAAACCCACTTGCCTCTAGCTTAAGCCTGAAAAGGAATGTGCAGACGCAAAATGTCCTTAGGACCATCAAGTCCAACCCCAGGAATTTCTTTTCTAAAGAACTAAAACCAGCTATTCAAATATTTTATTTATTTATTTATTTATTTATTTATTTATTTATTTATTTAAAAGACAGAGCTGAGAAAAGAAAGAGGGAAAAATAAAACCTTCTCATTGACAAAGGAAAACATGGCCTTCCCAGCCAATGAAAACAGGAAAGGCAGATGCATGGAAACAGCACCTTGGGTGTTTCTGGCTTTACATGGGTACAGGCAGCTCTCTAAAGCCTGGCCTCTGGCCCTCCATACAACAGGTGCCCCCTCCTTGGCCAGAGCAGACCACTGTCTCACAGTGACCAAAAGCATGTGCTCCCTATGAGTACTTGCTGTACCACCCTCCCCATGGCAGAGCATGGTTCACAACAACCAAAAACCATGCTGGCTCCTACTAAATGAACATCTGTTCAATGGGCCTGAAACAAAACCCACTGGTATGCCTGAAAAGGAATGTGCAGACGCAAAATGTCCTTAGGACCCAGCAAGTCCCCTCCAGGATTTATACCCAAAAGAACTAAAACCAGCTATTCAAATATTTTATTTATTTATTTATTTATTTATTTATTTATTTATTTATTTAAGAGACAGAGAGAGAAAGAGGCACATAGAGAGAGAGAATGAGAGGGGCCTCTAAGAAAGATAGAGAGATGCATGTGCCACCAGCAGGGTCTCTCAGCTGGGTCCTTAGGGGCTGTGAGGCAGGTGCCTTAACCACTAGATCTCTCCAGCCCAAAAGCACGTATTCAAGTGAGTACTTGCACACCAACGTTCATGGCAACATTATTCACAACAACCAAAAGGTAGGAGCATACTAAATGAACATCTGTTCAATGGAGAAACAAACCAGGTTCTATGCCCTTAGGAGGCAGGTCCCTGCTAACCCCTAAAATGAATCTCTTTAACCCATTTTATTTATTATTTTATTTTTTTATTTTTATTTATTTTTATTTTTTGAGAGAGAGAGAAAGAGAGAGAAGACAGATAGAGATGGGTAGAGAGAGAAGTCTCTCAGCTGCTGTGAACTCCAGCCAGATGCAAACAAACTCTGTGATGCATGCACCCCCTTGTGCATCTTTGCATCTGGCTAAACTGGAGACCTGGAGATTGGAACCAGCGTTCTTAGGCTTAGGAGGCAGGCGCCTTAACCGCCAAACCATCTCTCCAGCCCATATTTATTATTTTTTTTTCAAGATAGGGTCTCACTCTAGCTCAGGCTGACCTGGAATTCTCTATGTAGTCTCAGGGTGGTCTCGAACTCATAGCAATCCACCTACCTCTGCCTCCCAAGTGCTGGGATTAAAGGCATGCACCACCATGTCCAGCTTTTAAATTTATTTATTTATTTTTAATATTTTTATTTTTACTTATTTATTTGAGAGAGGGAAGGAGGTAGAGAGAGAGAAAGAATGGGCATGCCAGGGCTTCCAGCCACTGCAAACAAACTCCAGGTGCGTGCACCACCTTATGCATCTGGCTTATGTGGGTCCTGGGGACTTGAACTGAGGTCCTTTGGCTTTGCAGGCAAGTGCCTTAACCACTAAGCCATATCTCCAGCCCCTTAAATTTATTTTTTTATATGAGAGTCGGAGAGACAGAGAGAAAGAGAGAGACACAGAGAGAATGGGTGTGCCAGGGCCTCTAGCCACTGCAAATGAACTCCAGATGCATGTGCCCCCTTGTGCATCTGGTTTACATGGGTCCTGGGGAACCAGGGTCCTTTGGCTTTGCAGGCAAACACCTTAACCACTAAGCCATCCCTCCAGCCCACTTAACCATTTTTAAATGTGAACAAACCTTAAGAACATTGTAAGTAAAAGAAGCTAGACACAAAACGTCACATGTATATATGTGTGATTAAATTTATATGAAGCTTCCAGAATAGATGAAACCATAGACACAAGAGAACAATAAGAAGCGGGGCTAGGAAGTGATTGCTTAACAGACAGGGGACTTTCTTTTGGGGTGGTGACATATTTGAACTGGATAGAACTGATCATTATACAGCCATGTAAATGCCACTAAATCACACTCTTTGTAAACTGTTAATGGTTAGTTTTGTATTTTTGAATTTCCTCTCAATAAAAGGAGACGGAGGAATAAAAATAAAAGAAAATCCAAGCCGGGTATGATGGTGCACGCCTTTAATCCTAGCACTCTCTAAAAAAAAAACTTGTGACAGTTTTGCAATTTAGAAATAAAAAGAAAGGGCTGGAGAGATGGCTCAGTGGTTTAGGTACTTGCCTGCAAACCTAACAGCCCTGGTTTGATTCCCCAGTATCCATGTAAAGCCAGATGCACAAAGTAGCTCAAGTATTTGGAGTTCATTTGCAGCAACCCATATTCTCTCTGTCTCTCCTTTCTTTCTCATTGCAAATATAAAATATTTTTAACTAAAACAAAAAGAGGGTTGGAGAGATGGCTTAGTGGTTAAGTGCTTGCCTGTGAAGACCTAAGGACCCCAGTTTGAGGCCCAATTCCCCAGTACCCACGTAAGCCAGATGTACAAGGTGGCGCATGCATGGAGTTGGTTTGCAGTGGCTGGAGGCCCTGGCGTGCCCATTCTCTCTCTCTCTCTCTGTCACTCTCAAATAAATAAATAAGTAAATAAATGAAATTATGCATGGTGGTACACGCCTGTAGCCCTAGCTACTTGAGAGGCTGAGACAGAAGAGACTGCTTGAACCCATAAGTTCAAGACCAGCCTAGGAAACATAGCAAAGACATAGAGCTAAATTCTGGGGCTCAGCAATGCTGTCAAGGTTTTGTCTACATCTCTCACACCAAATTCATCACACCTACCCTCACATATGGGACAAAAGGGCCACTACCACTCTGGAGTCAAGATGCAAAATTTAAAAACAAAACAAAAAAAGCAGATTTCCTCCTAGCTTGGGTCATGCACACACCTGCAGTTAGTTATAGACCCCATCCCTGAAAAAATTACCAGAAATTACCTCACTGAGACCGCATTGTACCTCCCCAGAGTCCTCTGAGCTGTGACTTCAGTCACATAGTCACATCTGGGGTAAGGGCCACCCAGAGCCCATGGGTGAATGAGTTATCGTGAAATAATGATGGCTTGTGTTAAGGAACCAAGGTCACTCTTTCCACTCCACAATGGAGCTAATCAGGCCACTTTCCCCAGCTTCCCTACAAACTGCCCTTCTTCACGTGGAAGGTGGACCTCGAAGCCTGGCCACTCAGGCACCACCGGACACCCCGTATGGCCACACTGGCATTTCCATGGCTTCCTCATGTGAGCCGGCAGGACAGAGCGCCTTGACCGCAGAGGTGTCCACCTCTGAAGACTTGCTGGATAAGAACTCTGAGGTGTACGGTCCTCCCAAGCTGCTCCACTACGTCCCCTGAGGCCTCTCTGGCCAGCTCAGCTTTTGTGTTTGGCCTAGCAGGAACAAAGCCCTTGGCCTGGCTCCCGGTTTGCGAGGAGCCCAACATTAGCAAGGGACTCGCTCTTGGTTTCAGATAAAGCCCGGTGCCTTCCCTCGCTCCATAGTTAAGTTTCCAGCCAGGATTTCTTGGCTCCGGGAAAGACTGAACGCCTGCCTGAACCCTCTGGGCCTGTGTCTCTTTGGCAGCCGTAAGGACCCTCTGCCATGTGACAGTCTCCGCCCTCCCTGTTCGTCTGTCCCCTCCAGCACAGCCAGCAGAGCAGGCTCTTTGTACTGTCATCCTGAAGCTTGGGAGGGGCTCCTAGTTTCCCTCCTGGGCTCCATGTCCTGTGTTTAATTCAGTCCCCGCCCGGTAAGTCTTGCAAAGATGGGACTGTCACCCCAAAACAGCCCTGGCCCCCCTGACTGCTTCTGACTCAGCCTGGAAGCAACCTACTTAGGGCTTGATGCTTTCTTGCTAGAAATCTCCAGCTAATTTTGTTTTTCCCCACCCAGGGCTTGCTTGGCAAGGCTGAAAGACCTGGAACAGCAAGAATCTAGGAGTCAGGCAGGCTACAGGGATTCACGCGTTGCCTGTGTAGGAAGCCCTCCTCGGACCCGCTTGTCACTTCCTGCAGTTTGCAGTCATCAGAGGCTTCAACTTAAAGGGGCTGCCAGGGCTCTGGAGTCCAAGTGCAAGAGGAAGAGAGCTATTTATCTTTGGGACGCTGTTGCTAGAAGGTTCGGGAGTGACCAGAACCACGCAGACCACTCTGAGGCAAAGATGAAAGCTTTTATTTGGGCAAAGCATGAGCTGCCCAGGCTGGCTCACAAGAGAGGAGCACAGCCCCTGAGTTCCTCAGGCAATGGGCTTAATGGGGTCTTTTCAGTTGGGGGAAGGTGAGGAAAGGAAGAGCTGAACAAGAAAGGTTCCTTTAGGGGAGATCTAAGATAGCCAGGGTGTGACACCAGAACAGTGACCAGGTGAGTTACAAAATAAGGGGGCAGGAAACCAGGACTTGGGGGCATTGCAGGCAAGGAGGGGGTAATGGCTGGGCAGTTTCTTGAGGAATGTGGATAATCCACTTGCTGTCCTTGGTGACTCCATTTTGGGACCTGTCTGACCTAACAGTTGCCACCCCACTGCCTAGAGAAGATGTGAGCCAAGGCTGCAGCCACCTCCAGAGGAAGCCTGCTCAGGATATGAACAAGACGCGATGACCCAGGATCCAGTGTGTCCCCATCACCACGGGGTGACCCAGGTCCTGCCACCGAGGGGAGGAGAGGAGGCTGTATGTGTTAAAATAATGCACCTCAAAAATAAATAAATAAATAATAAAATAACACATCTCTGGAAAAGATAGCCTTCGTTCCCTCCTCATTGAGACCGTACAGTCTCAGAGCTCTACTTTTCTCAGAGGTACCACGGCCTGAGGTGAAATACATGCGTATCTGGAGGCTGGAGAAGGCACCGGCTTCAGCGTGCAGTTGTAACCATTTAGGGAGACAAAGAGGTATTGTGGGTGGGGGTTTCCTCTTAACGGGTCACTGGGGTTTGTTGATTAAAAAATAACGGTTGTCACTGGGGAGGCAGTGGAGGATCACCAAGAGTTCAGAGACAAAAATGTGTTGATTAAAAACCAAAAAAATAAAATAAAAATGTAATCCCAGCACTAATGTAATCCCAGCACTCGGGAGGCAGAGGTAGGAAGAGTGCTGTGAGTTCAAGGCCACCCTGAGACTACATAGTGATTTCCAGGACAACCTGAGCTTGAGTGAGACCCTACCTCGAAAAACCAAAATAATAATAAATAATGAAGTAAAAAGGGAAAAATCGGCCTGGAGAGATGGCTTAGTGGTTAAGGCGCCTGCCTCCTAAGCCTAAGAGCGCAGGTTCCAATCTCCAGGTCCCACGTTTAGCCAGATGCAAAGTGACGCAATGCCGCACTTGAACACAAGGGGGCACACACATCTGGATTTCGTTCTCAGCAGCTGAAGCTGCTGGCGCTCCCATCTCTGTCTTCCTCTCCCTCTCTCTCTGTCTCTGTGTCTCTCTCCAAAAAAATAAATAAATAAATAAATAAATAAATAAATAAATAAATAAATTTTTTTTTTAAAAAAGGGAAAAATCAAAACCTGGGCTTTGGCTGTAGCACAGTGGTGGTCCAGTGCTTGCCTAGCGTGTGGGAGATGCTGGGCTTGCTCCTCAGTACTGCAAGAGAAAAATAAACAAGTCAACAAACCCCAGGCTGCAGTACAAGCGCTGGTGTATTGCCAGGGCCTGGAACATACCTCGCACATACTGGACTCTCCATGACCACACGCTGACTAGTGCTGGATCTGACTGGAGAAGGGACGTGACCAGCTTGATTATCCACGTATCAAAGTGGGACCGAGTGTCTTTGGATGGGTACTGTAGGACAGTGGCCAGGCCTGGAGGTGTCTTTTCCCAGGTGACTTCCAGGTGTGGCTGTCCTGTTTGCTGGCATTCCTGGGCCCCGTCCCTGCCAGGCAGGACTCACGCATTCTCCAATCCTCAGGATCAGCCAGGCTCCGAACCGGTGCAGAGTTCAAGACACATCGCCAGGGGTTGGCCAAGGGGGTGGGGCAGGAGGTGGAGAAGGAAATTCCTTGCCCTGGCGGAAGTGAGTGCCCTCACTCTGGCTCTGAAGTTAGCAGGTGTTGCAGAGGACCAAATAGCAGGAAACTCAACGCAAATGATGGTTAATAGGACGGAAGGGTATGCGTTTCTCTATCCTTAACTAAGTGTTCCCTCCTGGGAGTCAAGAATGATCTAGAAGTCTGAGAGCTTTGGGGAACCAGAAATTGGTCCCCTTGGACTTCACATACAACAAGAAGAAGAAAAATCCCATTACCCGACCTTTTACAGACGAATATTGACTTGGAGCTTTTTAAGGTCTCCCGAGGTAATTAAGGACTTGCTGGGCGCACAAGCAGGCACTTTTGACTCAGTTTTAACACACTGGTCACCCAATGCGCTGAAGGCCCCTTAACACCCTCCCCAGCGCACGGGTGTGTCCAAGAGGCTTTGATTCACCCTGAGACCGACTTCTCCAGGAACCCCCCCCCACACACACACACCCCCAAGGATGCATCCCGAATCCAGCTCTTTGCTTCCCAGCCCCCTCCATTCCATTGTCAGGGCTGAACAAAAGGCCTTAGGCATCCTGGGTTAAAGGATTTTTTTTTTTTAAAAACCTCTGCCAATCCCAGGAGGCTCCGACAGGAAGCGGCTTCCTGCAGGAGAAAAGTGACTGAGACACCTCAAGCGACGGGGCAGTTTATTTTATTTTCTTATTTTTGGTCTGGAAAAAAAAAAAAAGAACAAAAAAACAGAAGCTAGCTGCCAATCAAGACACACCCCCAGAGGCCTCCCAGCAGCCGTCTGGTCTGGAGGTGTCTTCCCCACGCCCCGCCCAGTGACTTCTAGCTGTGGTTGTCCGGCTTGCTGGCATCCCAGCAAGCTCCGCCCCCTCCTGGCAAGACTCGGGCGTTCTCCAGGCTCTGTCCACCGGCCCCCAACTGGCCTGACCGGAAGCGAGACCCTTTCTCGGGAGAAGAGAGCCCGAGGGAGAGTTGTCACCTAGCCGGGGGCAGACGCGCCGAGGCCCTGGTGCATGCTTAGATGCGCCCCGGTGCATGCATAGATGCGCCCCGTGCATGCATAGATGAGCCCCGGGTGCATGCTTAGATGCGCCCGGGTGCATGCTTAGATGCGCCCGGGTGCATGCTTAGATGCGCCCCGATGCATGCATAGATGCGCCCGGGTCCAGGGTCCCGAGCTGGGTCTGGGACAAAACTCAATTTGGTGCCAGAATCGTGCTAGACCAACAGTGGCACGAAAGCACGAACACCTCGCTCGAACTTCCGTTAAAGTTCTCCGTGTGCAAGAGAGGCGCCGGGTCGATTAGAAACTTGGCTGGAAAAGGGGTTTGAGAGTTGCAAACGCGGGCACTGGAGCTACACACACACACACACACACACACACACACACACACACATATATACATACTCATACATACATACATGCCACGGGCCAGCAGCGCTCCCAGCGGCGGCTCAGCGCCCTCTGGCGGCCGCGCGGGGCTCAGCAAGCCACCGTGCCACGTGCCACCCCGGGGCTGGCATGGGCCCCTCCCAGTAGGAGAAGCACTGGGACAGCCCGCGTGGAGAAGGGAAGCAAAAGGGGAGGCCAGCAAGTCTTGAGAAACGCCAAGAGCACTAGGAAGGAGCCGTCCAGAAAGATCTTGTTCCATTTTCTACGGATGCTTGAAGCTTTCCTTCAGCCTTGGATTCCTTTTGTGCATGGGGTGGGGTGGGGGGGGGTCTTACTCTAGCCCAGGCTCATCTGGAATTCACTATAATTCACTATATAGTCTCAGGATGGCCTTGAACTCACAGCAGTCCTCCTACCTCTGCCACCAGTGCCCTCGTGGAAGTCTGTCTGTCTAGAGCCCGAATCGGTTTCCCACACAGGCGTGCTGTCTGTCACCGAAGTCCAGACAGACCTAAGGATTGCTTCTAGCTCTCTTCGCGCAGAGTTCAGACATGCACAGTAATTTCTGGGTTTCTTAACCGTAAGACAGGGGTGACAGGAATGCCTTCAAGAATGTAAGAGCCTGTGTTTAACAAGTGTGAATAAATACATTCCCCCCAAAAAAGTCCTTGTCACTCATGCAGATTCCCACAAACACCCCACCTAGCCCACTAAGATGGGCAGGATCCCAGAGAATGAGGTGAGGTCTCCCTGACAGAAGTTCAATGCCCACCCCAGTCCATATTTCCTGATCCGGAATCCTTGCTTTACTGTGAACCTAGTAGCTAATATTTAAAACTTTTTATTTTTTATTATTTTTTTGGAGAGAGACACAGAGAGAGAGGGAGAGGAAGATAGATAGAGATGGGCGTGCCAGCAGCCTCTCAGCAGCTGTGAATGAAATCCAGATGTGTGCGCCCCTTGTGGTCAAGTGCAGCATTGCACCCTTGCATCACTGCATCTGGCTAAACGTGGGACCTGGAGATTGGAACCGCTGGAGATTGGAACCAGTGTTCTTAGACTTAGGAGGCAGGCATCTTAACCCCTAAGCCATCTCTCAGCCCCTAGTAGCTAATATTTAACCCAGGGCTTGGCATGGCAAGTGCCTGATAAATGCTTGGCAAAAGAATGAATGAATGAATGTGAATGGTTGAGGGATTCATTCTGATACAGGTTGAGCATTTCTTTTTTTTTTAATGTTATGTATTTATTTGCAAGCAGAGAGAGATAGAAGAGAGACAGAGAGAGAATGGGCACCCCAGAGCCACCAGCCACCACAAACAAACTCCAGATTCATGCGCCACCTTGTGCATCTGGCTTTACGTGGGTCCTGGAGAATCGAACCAGGGCACTTAGACTTTGAAGGCGAGCGCCTTAATCGCTGAGCCATCACTCCAGGCCCAGGTTGAGCATTTCTAATCTGAACATTTAAACTTTGAAATGAAGGGTTGGAGAGATGGCTCAGCGGTTAAGGTGCTTGCCTGCCTAAAATTCAAAATGCTCTGAAATTTGAAACTTTTAATAAGAAATGTTGGCTCATTCTTGCCCAGGCTGGCCTTACCCTCCTGAGTTTAAGCAATCCTTCTGTCTCAGATTTTAGATTAACAAGGGATGATTGGAACTGCCACCAAACCTGGCAAAGATTTGAAACTTTTGGGGGGGAGGAGGGAGTTTTCAAGGTAGGGTCTCACTCTAGCTCAGGCTGACCTGGAATTCTGTATTCTCAGGATGGCCTTGAACTCACAGAAATCCTCCTGCCTCTGCCTCCCAAGTGCTGGGACTAAAGGTGTGCACCACCATGCCCGGCAGATTTGAAACTTTTTAATGCTGTCATGGTGCTCAAAAAAACATTTAAAAAAAAAAATTTAAAGCATGTTGGATCAGCAGGTAAAGTCTATACAAACATTCTAAAGTCTAAAGTTTTGAATAACAGATTTGAATAACAGATTCTCAACCTACCTCAACGCTTCTGTAAGGTGTCCAAGCCAAGCCAAGCCACGGGGGTAAAAGGGAAGATGGTTTGAAGAACTCAGGCAGGGGCGCCCCTCTGCTGCCACCAGTCACTGGAGAGCAGTTGGTCCTGGCGTGGGGATGCTGTGCACACAGGCTGGGAGGCAGCCCTGACATGTGAACACCCAGCATTTCACCATCTTTCCCAGCACCCGGCCTTCCAGAGCTGATGGTCCCTGGTCTGCTGCTGACTTCCCTGGAGTTCAAACCACAGGCAGGGATGGACCTAGGCAAAGATGAGAAGAGACAGTGTGTGTTTAGGTGTGCCATGCACGGTACCACTAGGCCTCTGACCCATTTTGTGGAATGAGCCAGGGGCCAAAGCAGAACACGTGGCCGAGGAAGGACCAGGGCTCTGTGCTGAGGTGGAGATCCAGGAATCCCTTGAGAGAGACGTGAGCAGGGCAGGCTGGGAACCACTCACATCTGAGTTGGCAGTATGGGGGGAGGGCTGGTGCAGGGTTCTGTGATGATGGGAGAAAAGCATTCTCTGTGTGAGGACGGCTGAGTTCACGGTCTGTTATTGTCTTTCCCCCGCTGCCCATGCAGCATGGCTTGAAAGACGGGCCCCTCGTCCTAGTGGCCGCGTATGTTGAGTGCAGACAGAGGCGGGGTCTCTGTATGAATGTCCATCCACATCCTGTGGATGGGAGACCCCTGTCGCAGTAGATTACGCAGGGCGTGCTGTCCTTGGCTGGAGAACTGGTGGCCAGGCATACGAGGCACATGGGTCTTGTTTGTGTGATTTGTTTGGGTCCTGACCTTGAGCCTTTCTCTCTGTGTCAGAGTTTTCACCATTGTGATTAAATGCTTGAGCAAAACAACTTAATGAAAGATTTATTTTGGCTCACAATTTCATTTTTTTAAATATGTTTATTTATTTGAGAAAGAGGCAGAGAGAGAAAAAGAGAGAGAATGGGCACACCAGAGCTTCCAGCCACTGAAAATGAACTCCAGATGCATGCGCCACCTTGTGCATTTGGCTTACGTGGGTTCTGGGGAATCGAACCGAGGTCCTTTGGCTTTGCAGGCAGACGCCTTAACCACTAAGCCATCTCTCCAGCCCTTGGCTCACAATTTCAGAGGGCTTAGTCCATGGCCTTTGGCTTTGTTGGTCCTGGCCCATGGTAAGGCAGAACATCGTGGTAGCAGGAACAAGGTGGAGATGTAGGAGGAGACTGTTCACAGAAATTGGGAAGCACCAGGGCTCAGGGTCGATTGCGGAAGAGGTGGCAGAAAGAATGTAAGAGTCAGCCACCGGGCGTGGTGCACACGCCTTTAATCCCAGCACTCGGGAGGCAGAGGTAGGAGGATCGCCATAAGTTCAAGGCCACCCTGAGACTACACAGTGAATTCCAGGTTAGCCTGGGCAGCAGCGAGACCCTACCTCAAAAAAAAAAAAAAAAAAAAAAAAGAAAAGAAAAAGAATCCAAGAGCCAGAGGAAATGAGGGGGGGGACTGCTTACAATCACTCTTCCAGACACAAAATGGCCTGGGAATCCATGACCTCACAGTGCTGGGCCATCATTATGGGAGGACCAGCCAAGGGGATTTTCCTTCAACTCTGACCTAGAGTACATTATCAGAGACCTGAGCACACTCAGCTATCTTAGCACTGTGGTTTCTGTGGTAACCATGAGAGTGGGCCCCTTTTCTTTCCTGTGGATAGTCACCCATCACTTTCAGGCACAACTCAGAACTGAGTTCAACACAAATGCCATTTGCAAAAAGATTATATTCCACTGGGCGTGGTGGCGCACGCCTTTAATCCCAGCACTCAGGAAGCAGAGGTGGGAGGATCGCTGTGAGTTCAAGGCCACCCTGAGACGACATAGTGAATTCCAGGTCAGCCTGAGCTAGAGTGAGACTCTGCCTCAAAAACCAAATATATATTATTTTTCTCCTTTTGATCTATGTTTTGGAAAAAGATAAATTATTTCTTTAATTTACATAGAAACATTCACTAAAATAAATAATAATGGGCTGGGGACATGGCTTAGCAGTTAAGGTGCATGCCTGCGAAGCCTAAGGACTCCTAATTCAATTCCCCAGGACCCATGTTAGCCAGAGGCACAAGGGGACACATGCATCCGGATTTCTTTTGTAGTGGCTGGAGGCCTTGGCATGCCCATTCTTTCTCTCTCTCTCTGTCTCTCTCTCTCTCTCTCTCTCTCTCTCTCTCTCAATATCTCTCACTCCCTACCTCTCTCTGTCTCTAATAAGTAAATAAGAATAAATAAATAAATAATAATACTAAGTATATGGACTTTATCTGCCTGATAAATGCTTGGCAAAAGAATGAATGAATGAATGTGAATGGTTGAGGGATTCATTCTGATACAGGTTGAGCATTTCTTTTTTTTTAATGTTATGTATTTATTTGCAAGCAGAGAGAGATAGAAGAGAGACAGAGAGAGAATGGGCACCCCAGAGCCACCAGGCACCACACACAAACTCCAGATTCATGCGCCACCTTGTGCATCTGGCTTTACGTGGGTCCTGGAGAATCGAACCAGGGCACTTAGACTTTGAAGGCAAGCGCCTTAATCGCTGAGCCATCACTCCAGGCCCAGGTTGAGCATTTCTAATCTGAACATTTAAACTTTGAAATGAAGGGCTGGAGAGATGGCTCAGCGGTTAAGGTGCTTGCCTGCCTAAAATTCAAAATGCTCTGAAATTTGAAATTTTTAATAAGAAATGTTGGCTCATTCTTGCCCAGGCTGGCCTTACCCTCCTGAGTTTAAGCAATCCTTCTGTCTCAGATTTTAGATTAACAAGGGATGATTGGAACTGCCACCAAACCTGGCAAAGATTTGAAACTTTTTGGGGGGAGGAGGGAGTTTTCAAGGTAGGGTCTCACTCTAGCTCAGGCTGACCTGGAATTCTGTATTCTCAGGGTGGCCTTGAACTCACAGAAATCCTCCTGCCTCTGCCTCCCAAGTGCTGGGACTAAAGGCGTGCACCACCATGCCCGGCAGATTTGAAACTTTTTAATGCTGTCATGGTGCTCAAAAAAACATTTTAAAAAAAATTGTAAAGCATGTTGGATCAGCAGGTAAAGTCTATACAAACATTCTAAAGTCTAAAGTTTTGAATAACAGATTTGAATAACAGATTCTCAACCTACCTCAACGCTTCTGTAAGGTGTCCAAGCCAAGCCAAGCCACGGGGGTAAAAGGGAAGATGGTTTGAAGAACTCAGACAGGGGCACCCCTCTGCTGCCACCAGTCGCTGGAGAGCAGTTGGTCCTGGCGTGGGGATGCTGGGCACACAGGCTGGGAGGCAGCCCTGACATGTGAACACCCAGCATTTCACCATCTTTCCCAGCACCCAGCCTTCCAGAGCTGATGGTCCCTGGTCTGCTGCTGACTTCCCTGGAGTTCAAACCACAGGCAGGGATGGACCTAGGCAAAGATGAGAAGAGACAGTGTGTTTTTAGGTGTGCCATGCACGGTACCACTAGGCCTCTGACCCATTTTGTGGAATGAGCCAGGGGCCAAAGCAGAACACGTGGCCGAGGAAGGACCAGGGCTCTGTGCTGAGGTGGAGATCCAGGAATCCCTTGAGAGAGACGTGAGCAGGGCAGGCTGGGAACCACTCACATCTGAGTTGGCAGTATGGGGGGAGGGCTGGTGCAGGGTTCTGTGATGATGGGAGAAAAGCATTCTCTGTGTGAGGACGGCTGAGTTCACGGTCTGTTATTGTCTTTCCCCCGCTGCCCATGCAGCGTGGCTTGAAAGACAGGCCCCTCGTCCTAGTGGCCGCGTATGTTGAGTGCAGACAGAGGCGGGGTCTCTGTATGAATGTCCATCCACATCCTGTGGATGGGAGACCCCTGTCGCAGTAGATTACGCAGGGCGTGCTGTCCTTGGCTGGAGAACTGGTGGCCAGGCATACGAGGCACATGGGTCTTATTTGTGTGATTTGTTTGGGTCCTGACCTTGAGCCTTTCTCTCTGTGTCAGAGTTTTCACCATTGTGATTAAATGCTTGAGCAAAACAACTTAATGAAAGATTTATTTTGGCTCACAATTTCATTTTTTTAAATATGTTTATTTATTTGAGAAAGAGGCAGAGAGAGAAAAAGAGAGAGAATGGGCACACCAGAGCCTCCAGCCACTGAAAATGAACTCCAGAAGCATGCGCCACCTTGTGCATCTGGCTTATGTGGGTTCTGGGGAATCGAACCGAGGTCCTTTGGCTTTGCAGGCAAACGCCTTAACCACTAAGCCATCTCTCCAGCCCTTGGCTCACAATTTCAGAGGGCTTAGTCCATGGCCTTTGGCTTTGTTGGTCCTGGCCCGTGGTAAGGCAGAACATCGCGGTAGCAGGAACAGGGTGGAGATGTAGGAGGAGACTGTTCACAGAAATTGGGAAGCACCAGGGCTCAGGGTCGATTGCGGAAGAGGTGGCAGAAAGAATGTAAGAGTCAGCCACCGGGCGTGGTGCACACGCCTTTAATCCTAGCACTCGCACTCCGGAGGCAGAGGTAGGAGGATCGCCATAAGTTCAAGGCCACCCTGAGACTACACAGTGAATTCCAGGTTAGCCTGGGCAGCAGCGAGACCCTACCTCAAAAAAAAAAAAAAAAAAAAAAAAAAGAATCCAAGAGCCAGAGGAAAGGAGGGGAGGACTGCTTACAATCACTCTTCCACACACAAAACGGCCTGGAAATCCATGACCTCACAGTACTGGGCCATCATTATGGGAGGACCAGCCAAGGGGATTTTCCTTCAGCTCTGACCTAGAGTACATTATCAGAGACCTGAGCACACTCAACTATCTTAGCACTGTGGTTTCTGTGGTAACCATGAGAGTGGGCCCCTTTTCTTTCCTGTGGATAGTCCTCCCACCCTTACATCTATCTACCCATCACTTTTAGGCACAACTCAGAACTGAGTTCAACACAAATGCCATTTGCAAAAAGATTATATTCCACTGGGCGTGGTGGCGCACGCCTTTAATCCCAGCACTCAGGAAGCAGAGGTGGGAGGATCGCTGTGAGTTCAAGGCCACCCTGAGACGACATAGTGAATTCCAGGTCAGCCTGAGCTAGAGTGAGACTCTGCCTCAAAAACCAAATATATATTATTTTTCTCCTTTTGATCTATGTTTTGGAAAAAGATAAATTATTTCTTTAATTTACATAGAAACATTCACTAAAATAAATAATAATGGGCTGGAGACATGGCTTAGCAGTTAAGGTGCATGCCTGCGAAGCCTAAGGACTCCTAATTCAATTCCCCAGGACCCATGTTAGCCAGAGGCACAAGGGGGCACATGCATCCGGATTTCTTTTGCAGTGGCTGGAGGCCTTGGCATGCCCATTCTTTTTCTCTCTCTCTGTCTCTCTGTCTCTCTCTCTTTCTCTCTTTCTCTCTCTCAATATCTCTCACTCCCTACCTCTCTCTGTCTCTAATAAGTAAATAAGAATAAATAAATAATAATAATACTAAGTATATGGACTTTATCTCATTAGGCTTTCTACTGCATACACTGAAAATTTGTTTTTAAGCAGGGGCTAAGGGTATAATTTTAATGTTTGATCTCCAGTACTACACATAAATGAATGAATGAATAAATAAATAAACAAGAAAAAAATACAAAATATTTTTCAATATTTCTAAATTTGTTTTGGGGAAGAATGAGGAGAGAAAAATATACTATATTCTTTTTACAAATGGAAGTCATAGGTAATAAGCCTCATTTGCAGCCAAGGTTAATCTTGAACTCACTACGGACTTGAACTTCTGATCATCTTGCCTGCACCTCCCAAGTGATAATGTCTATGTGTGATACCATGCCTGTCCATAAACCTCATTCTTAATTTGGATGAGTCTAGTGAAATCTAAGATTTTAACTTGGAAGCACTTAAAGACCATAAACCTTTATTTATTTTTATTTTTTTATTTTTATTTTTTTTGGAGAAAGACAGAGAGAGAGGGAGAGGAAGATAGATAGAGATGGGCACGCCAGCAGTGTCTCAGCTGCTGCAAACAAAATCCAGATGTGTGCGCCCCCTTGTGATCAAGTGCGGCATTGCGCCCTTGCATCACTTTGCATCTGGCTAAACATGGGACCTGGAGATTGGAACCGCTGAACATTGGAACCAGCGTTCTTGGGCTTAGGAGGCAGGCGCCTTAACCACTAAGCCATCTCTCCAGCCCCCATAAACATTTAAAGTGTAATAAAAATATATAGTCTTGAAGGAAATATAAAAAAAAAAACTTTTTCTGGACTAGAGAGATGGCTTAGCGGTTAAGGCATTTGCCTAAGAAGCCAAAGGACTCAGGTTGGATTCCCCAGGACCCACATAAGCCAGATGCACAAGGTGGCACATGCATCTGGAGTTCATTCACAGTGGTTGAAGGCCCTGGCACCTTAACGGCTAAGCCATCTCTCCAGCCCTCTTTCTATCTGCCTCTTTCTCTTTCTCTCTTGCAAATAAATACAATCTTTTTCTCATGTGTTTCTTCTTCTTCACCCCCTTCCCATCTTTCTTACTGTAGCTTCTCTGTTATCCCCTCTTCCTGCCCATCTTTCAAACTTCGTTAATGAAAACCTACCTCTGCCCTCATCTGGGGTTAGGTAAGGCCTGCTCCTTGGCCAATTCTGGCCCAAGACCTATTTTTTTCTTAATATTTTAAAGACTTTATTTGATTTGATTTTTATTTATTAGAGACAGAGAGAGAGAAGAGAGAGAGAGAGATAGTGAGAATGGGCACGCCAGGGCTTCCAGCCACTGCAAACAAACTCCAGATGCATGTGACACCTTGTGCATCTGGCTTATGTGGGTCCTGGGGAATTGAGCCTTGAACCAGGGTCCTTAGGCTTCACAGGCAAGTGCTTAACCGCTAAGCCATCTCTCCAGTCCCGGTTTCCACGCTTTCAAAGGGTTGTGAAATGGGCAAATGCACAAAGAGGAAGATGTTCGGAGAGGTCTGTGTGCCCTGACTGGCTGGATCTGCCCCTGACTGCAGGCTGGCTAGAGCTCCAATGAAAGGTAGCTTTTCTTCCATCCTGGCAGCAACTGACAAGAGTTACAGCCTGGAAGTTGCCATGCCGACAGGGAATTCAGTTCTTAAAATAGTAGTCTGTGCTCAGGCATTTTCAGGGCGTGTGGGTTTGGAGGGAGGTTTTGGGGATGAGGTAGGGAAAGATGACAAACTAATGACTCACACCCAAATGGTGACAGCTGTTCCATTGTCCCTCTGGCAATATGAGATGGAAAGGGGACTGGCTAGGAAAAAGGGGTCTGGAAGGGACATTTTCCATTCAAAGAGCAGAACTTCCTCACAATCTTGTTACATGGCAAATGAAATTCCTCTCTCCACCTCTTCTTCTTGTGCCTCCACCCAGCAGAGAACAGAAAAAGTAAAAAATAAAATAAAATAAAATAAAAAGTGGTCCATGTCACACAGCCTGCCTGAACTCCGAAGGTCTGAGGGATTCAGCTGGGGTTTGGGGTCCAAGAGGCACTGATTCCCCCCATGTCGGGGCTGCTTCAGAACTCTATTCTCTGGAGCCCCCAGGGACCAGCCACCACCCTCACGGAGTCAAAATGAAGGTGTATTACAAGGCAGGAATGGGGCGCACGCCTGTAATCACAGCATTTGGTGGGTGGAGTCAGGAATTCAAGGTCACCCTCAGGCTGGACAACCCTGGACAACAGGAGACTTTGTCTCAAGACCAAACAAAAACAAAAAGAAATGTGTAAGTTTAAAAAAAAAAAAAAAGTATCTTTAATCCAATTAGACCATTCTTTTTTTTTTTTTTTTTAGGCAAGGGCTTGTTATGTAGCCCAGGCTGGGTTTGAACTCACGGTCTTCCTACCTCAGTGTCATGAGTGCTGGGACTTATGGGTGTGCCCATTATAGCCAGCTCAATAATCAAATCGGAATCTTCTAGTGGCCCTCCAAGGTGGCCTCCATGTCTACAATGGTGAAAGAGCATCAGTTTTTTTTTTTTAATTTTTATTTATTTATCTGCAAGCAGAGAGAGAGAAGAGTATCAGACAGAGAGAGAATGGACACGCCAGGGCCTCCAGCCACTGCAAAAGAACTTTGGATGCATGTGCCCTTTGTGCACCTAGCTTACATGGGTCCTGGAGAATCGAACCAGGATCCTTTGGCTTCACAGGCAAAAGACTTCACCGCTAAGCCATGTCTCCAGCCCCCCAATTTTTTTTAGCTATACAATTCACAGGTACGAAGGTCATTCTCAATGCTGTGCAACCACCATCACCTTCCATCCCCAGAACGCTCGAATCACTGACCATCCGGCATCTCTCCCCATCAGCTTCCTCTTGGCCCACCCCTTGCAACCACTATTCCACGCTCTGTATTTGACTACTTGAGACAGCTGAGATAAGTGAAGTCATTTGTCTTTTTCTTTTATGTCTGGCTTTTTTCACTTTTAATATCTTCAGGGTTCATCCATGTTGTAGCATTTGCCAGAATTTCATTCCTTGGTTTTCGTTTTTCATTTTATTTTGTCTTCAAAAAAATTCTTTTTAGGGCTGGAGAGATGGCTTAGCGGTTAAGGCGCCTGCCTCCTAAGCCTAAGAATGCTGGTTCCAATCTCCAGCAGTTCCAACCAATCTCCAGGTCCCACGTTTAGCCAGATGCAAAGTGACACAAGGGCGCAATGCCGCACTTGACCACAAGGGGGCGCACGCATCTGGATTTCATTCACAGCAGCTGAGAGGCTGCTGGTGCACCCATCTCTGTCTGTCTTCCTCTCCCTCTCTCTCTGTCTCTCCAAAAAAAAAAATATTTCTTTTTATTTGTTCATATGTGTGTGCATTCATGAGTGTGTGCTCACTCCAGGGTCTCGTGCCTCTGCAAACAAACTCCAGCCACCTCCAGCTAAGACCCTAAGCTCTTAACACAGGCAGTATCTGCCAGGTTAGATTTGGGCTTCACTCTACGAACAGTGGGTACTTTATGTGGGTGTTGGGGAACTTCACCCAGGCTGGCAGGCTTTGCAAGCAAGTGCTTTTCATCATTGAGCCATCTCCCTGGGCCCTGGGTTTTTTTTTTCCTTTGATGATAGTCTGTTTGCATGGTTCCTGTGCCACAGATGACCTTTATCAGGCCATGGTTTGGGGAGTTATTTACAACCCAAAAGAATTTCCAGGGCTGGAGAGATGGCTTAGTGGTTAAGGTACTTGCCTGTGAAGCCTAAGGACCCAGGTTCAATTCCCCCAGAACTCATGTGAGCCAGAAGCACAACGTGGTGCATGTATCTGTAGTTTGTTTGCAGTGGCGAGAAGCCCTGGTGTGCCCATTCTCTCCCCCTCTCTCTAATAAATAAATAAATAAAAATAAAATTTCTGAGCCGGGCATGGTGGCGCACGCCTTTAATCCCAGCACTCGGGAGGCAGAGGTAGGAGGATCGCCGAGAGTTCGAGGCCACCCTGAGATTACATAGTTAATTCCAGGTCAGCCTGGACCAGAGTTAGACCCTACCTTGCAAAACCAAAAAATAAAAATAAAAAAATAAAAAATAAAATAAATAAAATAAAATTTCCATATCTAGTGATTTCTGGGACCCCAGACTTATTAACCCTTACAGTGGCCATGAGGCAGAACAGGCCTGAATTGCAAGTGTGTGCCACCACCTGGGTCCAAGTGTTTTTTCTTCAAGGTGGAGAAAATTTCAACTTTTACAACTCCTTTTTCCAAACTTGTTCATCTGATTCTGTCTGGGAGCTCAGCAGAACAAAGCCTCCCTTGGGCTGAGCCTCCTCTCCTTAGGAGGCAGATGAATCACAAAGAGCCAGCTCCCCCAGCCACCCTAAATGCATGGCTGTCTAGTGCCACTTCCCACTGCTAGGTCAGAGACCCCACTAAGACAGGGCCCATGTCCTTTTGTTTGCTAAAACATCTCATGCTCCTGACACACTTTTAGCACATGTGGAAACTTTGTGAAACTGTTCAAAGTCCCTATTTTTTTTTTTTTGAGAGAGAGAAAGAGAGTGAGAGAGAGGAGAGAGAGGGAGAATGGGCCCGGGGCCTTCAGCTGCTGTGAATGAACTCCAGACGCATGCACCCCCTTGTGCGCACGTGCAACATTGCGTGCTTAAGTCACTGTGACTGGCTTACACAGGACCTGGAGATTCAAACAGGAGTTCTTAAGCTTCACAGGCAAGCACCTTAACTGTTGTTGCAGTCAGGTTTGCGTTGCTGGTAGAAATCACCCAACCAAGAGCAGCTTGTGGGAAAAAAGAGGTTTATTTTGGCTTACAGGATCAAAGGGGAAGCTCCATGATGGCAAGAGAAAACGATGGCATGAGCAGAGAGGGTGGACATCACCTCCTGGCCAACATCAGGTGGACAACAAGAACAGGAGAGTGTGCCAAATACTGGCATAGGGGAGCTGGCTATAACACCCATGAGCCTGCCGCCAACAACACACTGCCTCCTGGAGGTGTTAATTCTCAAATCTCCATGAGCTGGAAACCTAGCGTTCAGAGCACATGAGTTCATGGGGGATGCCTGAATCAAACCATCCCTCCAGCCCCAAAGTCCCTAACTTTGTTCAAAAGCTGGCTTGTCAAGAGCCAGACAAAGCCATGGTAACTTCAAGCCGATGGAGAAGTGCGGGAGACTCAGAGTCTGCACGGTTCCAATGCACACGAGAGATTTGAAATGAATTCCAACGGCAGTAGAGCGTTTTCTATAAGCAGCCTGCAGACTACAGCTGGCATATACAAAGGCGAAGCCAACACTGTCCCCACCAGGATAGCACAGAGGAGAGGGGACGCACACACGTGCGCGCGCACACACACACACTGCTGAGGTGAAACAGCAAGGCCAAAGTAGATACCATGACTATGAACAAAGGGACCCTGGGAAGACTGGGATCTGTGTTGAGGTGGGGATTGGGTCAGGCGACAGAAAAGTGCCAAGGAGGGATTGAGAGAGACTGACACTGTGTGCGTGTTTGCTGCTGAAGTGGGCGGGTGGGAAAACACCAAGGATGGCGCAGGATCCTCATGGGGACAAGGATGGAGTGGCTTTGTAGGGTGATGCAAGCCTTTTTCTGTCTTGCCCAGGACTTGGGTTGTTTTCCTATAGGCGATGGTTAGGTGCTGGGAAGGGTCTCACTCTGGTCCAGGCTGACCTGGAATTCACTATGTAGTCTCAAGGTGGCCTTGAACTCATGGCAATCCTCCTACCTCTGCCTCCCCAGTGCTGGGATTAAAGGTGTCTGGCCTTGATGTTTGCTTTTTTTAATCAAGTCTCCAGGCTGCCGACTTCTGGCTCCCCGGAGTTCAAGAGGGAGGAAAAAATGAGAGAATGCTTATGGGGAAGAGTAAACTGCAGCTAGAAGGGCCAAGCTCATTTGGAGGTGGGATGAATAAATGAGATAAAATCCTAAATCAATATTGTGCGTGGTACGAATTACACTTTAGAGGCTGCCACTGGACGGCGGATACAAGGACGCTATGTTGCACTTGCGGCTGCTGTATTCTAGGGTATTTGCCAGCCAGCCCTGTTAAAGCACTCTGTAATTAAAGACGAGCTCTGGAGCCCGTAATTCAGAGCATTATCAAAATACGGCCAATGACTGAAGGTAAGGAAATGGAAACAAACACTGCTTTCATGGGATCCTTACAGATCACACAGATGTGACTTGAAGGCACAGCTCTGTCCACCACAGCCAGTCGGGTCAGTCCACGTCCACTGCTACATTGTCTGCTCTGAGGAGTGTGGACGGAGAAATCAGTTCTTTTTTAATAAAAGCGATTTTTTTTTTAAATTGACGTATAATTTTCCTAACATCAAATGACCACTTGTAGTGTGTAGTTCAAGCTGGGTACACGTTGTCAGTGATCATAGCCTTTGGTGGCAGGAGGATCACCAACAGCTACAGGCCATCCCGGTATACATGGACAGTTCCAACCAGCCAGAACTACATAGTGAGACTCTGTTTCAAAAATAAAAAAGTGTGTAACTTAGTAGTTTTACAATATTGTACAATGGTCACCACTATCTAAGTTCAGAGTCTTTTAAAATGTTTTTTAAAATTTATTTACTTATTAGAGACAGAGAAAGGGAGAGAGAGAGAGTGAGAATGGGCACACCAGGGCCTCCAGCCACTGCAAACGAACTCCAGACGCATGTGCCACCATGTGCATCTGGCTTACGTGGGTACTGGGGAATCGAGCCTTGAACCGGGGTCCTTAGGCTTCACAGGCAAGCGCTTAACTGCTAAACCATCTCTCCAGTCCCCAGAATCTTTTGCTTTGAGGCGGATTCTCAAACTGTAACTCTAGCTGGCCTTGAACTCACAGTAATCCTCCTGCCTCATCTTCCCAAGGGACCAGCTTCCAATTTCAGAATATTTTCACCACCCCAAAGGAAATCCTGTGCTGTTAGCAGTTCCTTGCTGTTTCAGTAAGTGACTTTTGATGGAATAACCAAGGACAGAAATTGGAAGTGTAAGATAAGGGAGTCTGAAGACTCGGTGTATGGGGAAGGTTTGCTCTCTGCTTCCATGATGGGTCCTTAACACTGACTTCAGAAAGGGAAACTTTTCAACTTCTTTTATAAGAGCACTGTTGAGGCTGGAGAGATGGCTTAGCAGTTAAGGCACTTGCCTGCAAAGTCAAAGGACCCAGGTTTGATTCCCCAGGACCCACATAAGCCAGATACACAAGGGGGCACAGGCATCTGGAGTTCACTTGCTGTGGCTGGAGGCCCTGGCATACCCATTCTCTCTCTCTCTCTCTTCCCTCCCTCATCTATCGGCCTCTTTCTCTCAAATAAATAAAAATAAAAATGTATTTTAGCCGGGCGTGGTGGTGCACGCCTTTAATCCCAGCACTAGGGAGGCAGAGGTAGGAGGATCGCCGAGAGTTCGAGGCCACCCTGAGACTACATAGTGAATTCTAGGTCAGCCTGGACCACAGTGAGACCCTACCTCAAAAAAACAAAACAAACAAACAAACAATATATATATATATATATGTATTTTTAAAGAGCACTGATGGAAAAGAACTCAAGTGCTTGTGGTCACTTTCAGTTAGGAACTGAAGCCCAGAGAAAACTGACGCCCCACCCCCACCCTAGCACAAACTCTTGGCAAGAATGGAACTCATCGTGTCTGATCTACAACAGCTACCGTGCCCCTGCCGCCCACAGTCTAGCAGCTACCGCTCCTGAATCCCAAAATCCCACATGACTGTTACACTGTGTATTAGGTTCCAATACGCAAATTCTGCAGGGACAGGCGCATTCAGGTCACAGTTCCCATCCCAGCCTCACCCACAGGCTCTGGCAACCACGCATCTGCTTTCTGTCTCTACATATGTGCCCACTTGGAACATTTCATCTCAGTGGAATCCTCCAGTGTGGTCTTGGAGACTGCATCGTTCACTTGGGATGGCGCTTAAGAATATCATTAGTGGAGGGGGGGCTGGAGAGATGGCTTGACGGTTAAGGCGTTTGCCTGCAAAGCCAAAAGACCCAGGTTCGATTCCCCAGGACCCACGTAAGCCAGATGCACAAGGTGGTACATGCATCTGGAGTTTGTTTGCAGGGCGGGAGGACCTGGTGCACCCACTCTCTCTCCCTCTCCCACTCTTCTCTCTGTCTCTCTCAAATAAATAAATAAAAATTAAAAAAGAATATCATTAACGGGGCTAGGCATGGTGGCTTTTAATCCCAGCACTCAGGAGGCAGAGGTAGGAGGATCGTCGTGAGTTCAAGGCCACCCTGAGACTATATAGTGAATTCCAGGTCAGCCTGGGCTAGAGCGAGACTCTACCTCGAAAAACCAAAAAAAAAAAAAAAAAAAAAAAAAGAATATCATTAATGGGCTGGAGAGATGATTTAGAGGTTAAGGCGCTTGCCTGCAAAGCCAAAGAACCCAAGCTTGACTCCCCAAGACCCACCTAAGCCAGAAGCACAAGGTGGTGCATACATCTGGAATTTGTTTGCAGTACCCGAAGGCACGGCCATGCCCATTGTCTCCCTCCTCCCCTCCTTCTCTTTCTCTCTCTCTTCCTGCCTCTTTCTCCCTACCTCAAATAAATAAATAAGAATAATAAAATAAAATTTTAGCTGGGTATGGTGGTGCACACCTTTAACCCCAGCACTCGGGAGGCAGAGGTAGGAGGATCACCATAAGTTCAAGGCCACCCTGAGACTACATAGTGAATTCCAGGTCAGCCTGGGCTAGAGTGAGACCCTACCTTGGAAAAAAACAAAATAAATAAATAGCTAAATAAAATAAATTTAAAAAAAATTTTAAACTTATCATCAATAACAGGGCTGGGAAAATAGCTCAGTTGGTAAAGTGCTTGCCTTGCAAACATTAGGACCCAAGTTCAATGCCCAAAACTCACATAAAAATGTCAGTCATAATGGAAGAGCCAAAGGAAGGATACGACTCCTTACAATGCAACTGCCCAGACAGAAATTGGCCTCGATATCCATGACCTTGCAGTGCCTAGCAATACCTTCACAAGACTCTCAAAATAGAAGAAAAAGACGATGACATCAAATTAAAAGAAAGACTAATGGAGAGAGGGAGGGGATATGATGGAGATTGGAGTTCTAAAGTGGAATGGGGGGAGGGCAGGGAAATATCATATGTTTTTTGTATGTAAGCATAGAAGGTGTCAATTAAAAAAAAATGTCAGGGCTGGAGAGATGGCTTGGCGGCTAAGGCGCCTGCCTGCTAAGCCTAAGAACACTGGTTCCAATCTCCAGGTCTCACGTTTAGCCAGATGCAAAGTGACGCAAGGGCGCAATGCCGCACTTGACCACAAGGGGGCGCACACATCTGGATTTCGTTCACAGCAGCTGAGAGGCTGCTGGTCCACCCATCTCTGTCTCCCTCTCCCTCTCTGTCTGTCTCTCTCTCCAAAAAAAATAAATAAATAAATAAATAAATAAATAAATAAATAAATAAACAAACAAACAAACAAACAAACAAACAAACATTTTTTAAAATGTCAGTCATGGGACAGGAGAGATGGATTAATGGTTAAGGTGCTTGCCAGCAAAGCCAAAAGATTCAGGTCCAATTTCCCCAGGACCCACGTAAAGCCAGATTCAGAAGGTGGCACATGCATCTGGGGTTCGTTTGCAGTAGTTAGAGGCCCTGGCACACCCATTCTCACTCTTTCTTTTTCTCTTTCTCTCCCTCTCTCTGTCTCAAATAAATAAATAAAGCCAGATGCATAAAGTGGCACATCATTTATAGTGGCTAGAGGCCCTGATCCACCCATTCTCTCTCCCTCTCTCTTCTCTGCTTGTAAATAAATAATAAAACTGTAAAAATAAAAACATTTTAATAACAAAGTCTGAGCACAGCATGGTAGCACATGCCTGTGATTCCTTGCTGGGGAGGTAGAGGCCAAGGCCAGCCTGGGCTAAATAATGAAAATGTTTTAGAAAAAAAAACGTGATAATAATGTATCTATTTGGCTAATATTATGACAGTCTGAGTACTGCTCAGATTTCTATAGGGATCTACTGGCTGGATTTACAGAGCTCCTACCCACAGCCTGCTCCCAAGAAGCCGGACACTTCCGTGACTGCAGCCCGGCTTCCTGGATCTCCACTTCAAGCCTCCTGGCTGGATAAAACATCCGGGAGAAGCCGGGCGTGGTGGCGCACGCCTTTAATCCCAGCACTCGGGAGGCAAAGGTAGGAGGATCACTGAGAGTTCGAGGCCACCCTGAGACTACAGAGTGAATTCCAGGTCAGCCTGAGCCAGAGTGAGACCCTACCTTGAAAAACCAAAAAAAAAAAAAAAAACCATCCGGGAGAAAAAAACACACCCAGGGAGGTGGAAGGGGTTTGAGCAGCCAAGCCAGGCTGCATGCAAGAAGGCAGGGAAAGGAGAGCGGCATTAGAATTTGGAGCAAGGGAGGAGCACATGGGGAAGGTCAGGGGCTAAGCATGTTATTTTTATTATTTTTAATTTTTTTTTTATTTTTGTTTTTTTAAGGTAGGGTCTCACTGTAGCTCAGGCTGACCTCGAATTCACTATGTAGTCTCAGAGTGACCTCGAACTCATGGCGATCCTCCTACCTCTGCCTTCCAAGAGCTGGGATTAAAGGCGTGCGCCACCATGCCTGGCTTTTTTTTTAATTTATTTTTTTAATTTATTTTTTATTTATTTGAGAGAGCGAGAGAAAGAGGCAGAAAGAAAGAGAAAGGGAAAGAGAGAGAGAGAGAGAATGGGCACTTCAGGACCTCTAGCCACTGCAAACGAACTCCAGAAGTATGTGCCACTTTCTGCATCTGGCTTATGTGGGTCCTGGGGAATTGAACGTGGGTCCTTAAATTTTGCAGGCAAGCACCTTAACTGATAAGCTATTTCTCCAGCCCTGAGCTCGTTATCTTACTGTGCATTTGCGTAGGTGATGTAGGCTCCTAGGACTCACTACAAAACCTCCACCTTGGGACCACCCGCCACTGTCCAGACAGATATCTTAAATCCTGTCCAATACGGCCCACATGGACAAGGTTGGGAGGCATCTTTAGCAAAAAAAAAAATAATAATAATAATAATAATAGGGTGTTAACTTCAGATTCCCGTGGCTCTACTCCACATAACAGCATCCTGGAGACTGCTGAGAAGTCCCTGAGAAACCCCCAGGTCACCCACACCCACCCCTTACTCACTTGTCCTCTACATTGTCCTGACATCTGAGGACCTTTCGACCTGTGTGCTGAGACCCTGTTACCCACCTGGTAGGAAAGGCCGGAGGGGACGGGCTGGTGAGGAAGCATGAGGCAAAACCACCACCAAACACTGCCTGCCTTCCTGGAAGGAAGGAAGACAACACCAAATCAAACATGTCGATGGGGCTGGAGAGATGGCTTAGCGGTTAAGGCGTTTGACCTGCAAAGCCTAAGGACCGAGGTTCAGCTCTCCAGGTCCCATGTAAGACAGATGCACATGGTGGCGCATGTGTCTGGAGTTCGTTTGCAGTGGCTGGAGGCCCTGGTGCATCCATTCTCTTTGTTCTCTCTCTCTCTCTGTGTTTCTAATAAATAAATGAATAAATCTTTTTTAAAAAGTGTTGATGACATATAATACTGGGAGGTCAGAGGTCAATATCAGGTGTCTCCTCAATCACTCTTCACCTTATCATTAGTTTTTTCAAGGTAAGGTCTCATTCTAGCCCAGGCTAACCCAGAACTCACCCTATAGTCCCAGGCTGGCCTCAAACTCACCGTGCTCCTCCTACATCTGCATCTTGAGTGCTGGGATTAAAGGTGTGCACCATCATACCCGGCCCCACCTTATTTTTTTTTAATATTCTATTTATTTATTTACTTGAGAGAGAGAATGGTTGCTCCAGGACCTCCAGCCACTGCAAATGAACTCCAAATGCATGTGCCACCTTGTGCATATGGCTTTACATGGATACTGGGCAACTGAACCTGGATCCTTTGGCTTTGCAGGCAAGTGTCTTAACTGCTGAGCCATCTTTCCAGCCTCCATGTTATTTTTTAAAATATTTTATTTATTTATTTATTTGAAAGAAAGAGGGAGGGAGAGAGAGAGAAGAGGCAGATAGAGAGAGAATGGGTGCGCCAGGGCCTACAGCCACTGCAAACAAACTCCATGCGCCACTTTGCGCATCTGGCTTACATGGGTACTGGGGAATCGAACCTGGGTCCTTAGGCTTTGCAGGCAAGTACCTTAACTGCTAAGCCATTTCTCCAGCCCTTCCACGTTATTTTTTTTTTTTTGAGACAGGGTCTTTTTTTTTAAAAAATATTTTATTTTTATTTAATTATTTGACAGAGGGAAAGAGGCAGAGAGAGAGAGAGAGAGAATGGGCACTCCTGGGCTTCCAGCTACTGCAAGCGAAATCCACATGTGTGCGCCCCCTTGTGCATCTGGCTTATGTGGGTACTGGGGAATTGAACCGAGGTCCTTTGGCTTTGCAGGCAAGTGCCTTAACTGCTAAGCCATCTCTCCAGCCCGAGACAGGGTCTTTTTCACTGAACCGAGAAGCACATGTGGTCACACACATACAAACATGCATGCACACCACAGACACACACACACACATACATGCAAAAAATGTAGGAAATTAAATCGACGTGTCTCTTCTCCATCTGCAGGAGGTGTAAGTGAAGATTCTGTGGAGCTCTGAACCACTCCACTGGTGCGGATTCAGATCCACAATGGAGCAGTCTCCAACAAGGTGCCCTACCTCGAGCAAGGGCGAGACAAGGGGCATTGTAGCAGCCCTCGAAGATGACAACTGCATCCCTCAGTCATAACGACTCCTTATATTGCCTTTGAGAATCCAGATCTGCTGTTGCTAGGTGTGGTTGTGCACACTTGTAATCCCAGCACTTGGGAGGCTGAGGTAGGAGGATCTTGAGCTTGAGTCCAGCCTAGGTTGCATAGTGAAATGTGGCCTCAAAAAAAGGGGGGTGGGGAAGGGCTGGAGAGATGGCTTAGCAGTTAAGGCGCTTACCTAAGGACCCATGTTCAACTCTCCAGATCCCACATAAGCCAGACACAAAGATGAGGCAAGTGCAAGGTCTCACATGCCCACTAGGTGGCGCACGTGTCTGGCATTCAATTGCTGTGGCTGGGGCCCTGGGCCAATTCTCTCTCTCTCTCTCTCTCTCTCTCTTGCTCTCTCTAAAAAATAAATTAAATTTAAAAAGGGGGTTCTGTGTTTTCACGTGAAATGTCTCAAACAAGCCTATCTGTGGAATGGTGCAGTCCAAGGGATGCTATTTGGGAAGCCATGTTGTTTTTCAGTTCCCTCTCCTTGACATTCTTGGGTACAGAAAGAACTTTTTCTAATCCTGAGCCACATCCTGCTTCTTTAGATTTTAATTAATCAGGAATTTGGAGAAGCTCTACACAAAGAACTTAGCATTAGTAAAATACTCCTTTCACCCAAAGAAGATATCATCACCATCATCATCATCATCATTATAGTATTTTTTTTTTTTGAGGTAGGGTTTCACTCTGGTCCAGGCTGACCTGGAATTAACTATGTAGTCTCAGAGTGGCCTCGAACTCACGGTGATCCTCCTACCTCTGTCTCCCGAGTGCTGGGATTAAAGGCGTGTGCCACCATGCCCAGCCTAGACATTATTTTGTTAAACCCCAACCTCAAGTGTTTAATCTGCTAAAATGTACATCAAGGGCTGGAGAGATGGCTTAGTGATTAAGGCACTTGCCTGCAAAGCCTAAGGTCCTAGGTTCTATTCCCCAGGACCCACATAAGCCAGATGCACAAGGTGGTGCATGCATATGGAGTTCATTTGCAGGAGCTAGAGGCCCTGGTGTGCCCATTCTCTGCCTTTTTTTCCCCTCTCTCTTTCAAATAAAATAAAATAAAATGTATAACAAATAAAATGAGCACTCTGGGGGTGCTTGGGGGTGTGCCTCCTCTGGGAACATGGGATCCAGGAGGCATCGGAGGAGAAACATTACCTGAAGTGCCTTCACTCTGGCTCTGGGTCCTGGCCCAGGACAGCCCCACACACCTATAAGCTCTAATCAAAGATGTTGTAGGAGCGCCTCCGGAACAAAGACATTTCTCATTTTAACATTGACAACTCTCGTCTGCCCTGATTTACAGAAAAGCTAATAAGGCATTCACCACCATACCCGGCTCAAGTTTTTTTATATATGTATTTATTTTGAGGTAGGGTTTCACTCTAGCCCAGGCTGACCTGGAACTCACTATGTAGTCTCAGGGTGGCCTTGAACTCACAGCAATCCTACCTCTGCATCCCTGGAGTGCTGGGATGAAAGGCTGCAAGTTTTTGTTTTTTGGTTTTTTTTTGAGACAGTGTCTCACATAGCCCAGGCTGACCTCAGTCTTGATCGCTAGGAGAGGATGCCCTTGAGTTTTTCCAAACCTCTGCCTTTCAAATCCTGGGATTAACACACCATATGCCCAGTTTTATGCAGTGCCAGGCTCAAGCCCAGGACTTCGTCCATGCCAGGTAAGCACCCAGCTACATTCCCAGCCCTGAGTCGCTTTAAACTTTCAAAGAATCCAAGTACTTCTTGGAAAGAGGCCAGTAGAGCGTAGAGCATCTGAGGATGGACAGAGAGAACGGAGTGGGGAGGAGGATCCAATCAACACTGATATTTCAGTTGCTGCCACAAGGTGTCGCTGTTAGAGATGGCTTTGTAAATAAATGACACCTTTTGGCAGTATGAGGAAAGCCTGGGGCACAGACCAAGCTACGAGATCTTTGCAGGTGCAGGGTTGTTGGAATGAGGAGGGAGATGAGAGGACGTGCAACTGGTTTCTCAACTGGCCAATCTGACATATGCTGCCATCAGAAACTGGCTTCCAAAAAGACTCCATAACTTTCAGAAAATATTTTTGTTTTCACTTATTTATTTAAGAGAGAGACGACGGATAGTGAGAGAATGGGCATGCCAGGGCCTCCAGCTGCTGCAAACGAATTCCAGACACATGCGCCCCCTGTGCATCTGGCTTACGTGGGTCCTGGGGAATCAAACCTAGGTCCTTTGGCTTTGCAGGCAAACGCCTTAAGCACTAAGCCATCTCTCCAGCCCAAGACTCTGTAACTTTTTTAAAATTATTTTTTGGAGAGAGACAAAGAGAGAGGGAGAGAGGAAGACAGATAGAGATGGGCACGCCAGCAGCCTCTCAGCTGCTGCAAACGAAATCCAGATGTGTGCGCCCCCTTGTGGTCAAGTGTTGCATTGCGCCCTTGCATCACTGCATCTGGCTAAACGTGGGACCTGGAGATTGGAACCGTTGGAGATTGGAACCAGCGTTCTTAGGCTTAGGAGGCAGCGCCTTAACCGATAAGCCATCTCTCCAGCCCAGACTCTGTAACTTTTTAAAATGGCAGCAAAACTCTGGGGCTGCCCTGATTAACAGAAAAGCTAATAAGGCATGCACCACCATACCCGGCTCAAGTTTATTTATATATTTTTTATATATATTTTATTTTATATAGATAGATAGATAGATAGATAGATAGATAGATAGATAGATAGATAGATAGATATAGATATATACACACATTTATTTTGAGGTAGGGTTTCACTCTAGCCCAGGCTGACCTGGAATTCACTATCTAGTCTCAGGGTGGCCTTGAACTCACAGCGATCCTCCTACCTCTGGGATCACTGTGAGTTTGAGACCAGTCTGAGACTATATAAGGTCAGCCTAGGCTAGAATGAGACCCTACCTCAAAAAAAGCCTAAATAAATAAATAACACTATGGGAAATAGAGGCCTGCACTACATCTCTTCCAAGTATAGTTCCATCTGCATTTTCTCCTTCTCACACTCTTAGTTTTTCAAACCAGTGGCCTACATTCATTATTCCCACGTCCTCTCTCTGTTTGTTTTCTATAGAGATGAGGATTAGCAGAATCAAGACTATTGCATGAGACTCTCCCCTGAAGGAGGGACCTCTTATTAACAGGGTTAGCTACTTGGGAAGGCTATGTCTGGGTCTCAGAGGCCAGGCAGTCAGGCCAAGCCATGGACGGCTGATTGCTGCTCAGGGTTGCCCAGGAATGTGCTGAGCTGTCCCAAAAGCAGAAGGAGGGAACGAGCTGTAGGCCCAGAGAGACTGGATGTGTGTGAAGACATGGGAACCAAAGGGATGCATGCTTAGCATGCAAGAGGCTCTGGTTTACTCCCCAGCATCCAAAAAACAAACAAACAAACAAAAAAACCAAGACAATAGGGTTGGCACTGAAGAGGGACAGACAGAGAAGGACAGAGGAGAGAGAAGAGGCAGCAAGAACGTCCTTCACAACCCTCTTCCTCTAATTCTTCATGCACGGGATGAGGGGGAGGAAGCCCTTTCCACATTGCATCCGATGTGGCGTCCTAGAATAGAAAGGCCACTTAAAGAAGAAGTGACAGTAGGACAGAACTCTTATGTGCATTGATTCCTTTTGTTCAGCTCTGTACATACTTGTGGCATTTATAAGGTGACACATGCTGGGGAATGTGAGGAATCTGTGGGGACAGCACAAAGAACATGTGAAGATGAATCTGGGTAGTTTCTTTTTTAAAGAGTTTGTATTTTTTATTTATTTGAGAGAGAAAGAAAGGAAAGAAAGAAGGAAGAAAGGAAAGAAAGAAGGAAGGAAGGAAGGAAGGAAGGAAGGAAGGAAGGAAGGAAGATATTTGCGTCTGGAATTTGTTGGTAGCGGCTGGAGGCCCTTGCTTTCTGTCTCTGCCTTTTTCTCATTCTCTCTCTCTCTCTCCCTCAAATAAATAAATAAAACTAATTTTTTTTTCAAAAAAGAACACTAGATCAGCCCTGATGGTCTATACACTGCCTTCCTTTCTGCCTGAATGTGAACTTTCTTGATTCTTTGTCTGTTTGGCTTTTGTGTTGTTTTTTTTTTTTTTTTTTTTTTTTTTTTTTTTTTTTTTTCCTTGAGGCAGGGTCTTGTGTAACACAAGCTGGTAAATCTACGTAACAGAAAATGACCTTGAACTCCTGATCCGCCTGCCTCCACCTCTCAAGTGCGGGGATTACAGGTATGCATTTCCACACTCACATTTGATGCCCCTATAATCCTGGCCGTGGTCACCCTTTCACTAGAAATTGTATTCAGTTCAGGTGCGCCATGGCAACAAACAAGGCCATAATCTCAGGGCCCAAGACAACGAAGATTTACATTGCATTCACTTGAACTTCCTCCCTTTCTTGCATCTTGAAGTGGTTGCAGGCTGTCTTCATGTCCTGACTCGGGGGCCCAGGAGGACAGAGAGGTTAACATCTGGAACCTTGACAGCAACAGTGGCAGGAAGAAAGGAAATGTGGCAAACTGCAAACTGTCACCTAGACTCGGTTCATGTGCCTCTCCATTCCCTTGTCTTCGGCTTTAAAATTCATCCAAGTAGCTGGGCGTGGTGGCGCACACCTTTAATCCCAGCACTCAGGAGGCAGAGGTAGGAGGATCGCTGTGAGTTCGAGGCCATCCTGAGACTACAGAGTGAATTCCAGGTCAGCCTGAGCTAAAGTGAGACCCTACCTTGAAAAACAAAAATAAAAACAACAAAAAAATTCATCCAAGGGCTGGAGAGATGGCTTAGCAGTTAAGGCGCCTTCCTGTTTAAGCCTAAGAACGTTCGATTCTCCAAGTCCCACGTTTACCCAGATGCAAAAGTGACGCAAGGGTGCAATGCTGCACTTGCTCACAAGGGGGTGCACATGTCTGGAGTTCGTTCACAGCGTCTGAGAGGCTGCTGGCACGCCCATCTCTCTCTCTCTCTCTCTCTCTCTCTCTCTCTCTGTCTCTCTCTCCCCCCCCCAAAAAAAAGATTCACTCAAGTATGTGTGTGTGTGGCGGTAGCATTCTACTAGGTTTCCAGAAGGGAGAATAAAAGTGTTAGAGCCCCACTTTAATGATTACTATACTATAATAACTTTAAAACGCATTTCTTCTTCCTTTAATTCTCACAAAACCTGTGCACATTTTAAGGGTTGAGGACACAGCCCAGCCCACTTGGTCACTGGAGCCAAGCTGCTGGTTAACAGCTGGGGAGGGACAGGTATCTGTTCTCTGAGAGATCTCAGGACTGGGCTGGACGGCTGGAACTAGGCAGCTAGGTGGGGAGCTAAAGACTCCCTGAGAGGACAGAGAGGGGACTCTGAGTAGCCAAAAGGACGAGACTTGTTCTGTGTTCCCAGTCAGTCAAGGAAAACGACGGTTCTGTAGCCATCTACTTGACAGAATGCTTTGGGAAGGGCAGATAATGGCATTGTCTCATGTCCACAGCTGGCCATTGAGCCCTTGAAGTGTGGCTGCTGCAACAGAGAAACGAGACTTGAATAGCCACATATAGCTAGCTAGTGGGGTCCCGTAGTAGACCACCATGTAAAGTCCACCATGAGGAGGCTCACATCCTCCTTGACAATGAAGAACCCAAATGCCGTGGCAGTTGAAGAAGGAATATGGGTTTAGCAGAGTTTGAGTTGGTGATAGGAATATATGCCAACATTGCCTCTTCTACACAGAGGAAAACAGTGACTTGTTTTCAGAGTCCTCCTTGGTGTAGGCCAGGCTTCCAGCTCCTTTCACCACTCCATCTCCCCAGCCCCACACGCTGGGGGTTTTGTTGTTGTTGTTTATTTATTTATTTGAGAGCAACAGACAGAGAGAGAAAGAGACAGATACAGAGAGAGAGAATGGGCGCACCAGGGCCTCCAGCCATTGGAAACAAACTCCAGATGCATGTGCTGCCTTGTGCATCTGGCTTGTGTGGGTCCTGGGGAATCGAGCCTCGAACCGGGGTCCTTAGGCTTCACAGGCAAGTGCTTAACTGCTAAGCCATCTCTCCAGCCCCCACACTGTGGGTTTTAAAAAGACTCCAGGTGCTGTCTGCTCATGTGAGTTTGAGAAGACAGCTATTCCCCACCCAGTAGGGGCTGGAAGGACAGCGGTGGTGAATTGTGGTCTCTGTGGTCAGCCTCCACAAGCTCATAGCCTGGCTTGAGTTAACCTTCCTGGGCCTCAGCTTCTCAATTGGTAAAAAGTCTCCTATAAGAACCCCATTAGGGGTTGGAGAGATGGCTTAGCGGTTAAGGCACATGCCTGCCGACCTAAGGACCCCAATTCGATTCTCCAGATCCCACGTAAGCCAGATGCATATGGTGGTGCATGCATCTGGAGTTTGTTTGCAGTGGCTAGAGGCCCTGGCGCACCCATTCTCTCTCTCTCTCTGTCTCTAATAAATAAATAAAATAAAATCTTTAAAAAAATTATTTAAAAAAAAAAAAAAGAACCCCATTAGTAGGGCTGGAGTGATGGCTCAGCAGTTAAGGCGTTTGCCTGCAAAGCCAAAAAAGATCCTGATTCGACTCTCCAGGACCACATAATCCAGATGCACAAGGCGTATGCATCTGGAGTTCGTTTGCAGTGGCATGCCCATTCTCTTTCCCTCTCTCCTTCTCTCCCTCTCTCCCTCTCTCTCTGTCTCTGCCTCTCTCTCTCTCTCTCTCTCTCTCTCTCTCTCTCTTTCTCTCTCAAATAAATAAATAAAATATTTTTTTAAAAAAGGAAGAAACCAAGCCAGTCGTGGTGGCACACGCCTTTAATCCCAGCACTCGGGAGGCAGAGGTAGGAGGATCGCCATGAGTTCGAGGCCACCCTGAGAATACAGAGTGAATTCCAGGTCAGCCTGGGCTAGAGTGAGACCCTACCTCGAAAAACCAAAAGGAAAAAGGAAAAAAGAAACTTGTTAGTAAAATGTATCGGATAGAAAGATTTAAGACTATAACAAAGTGACTCTGCGATTGTGGTCCTAATGTACAGAAATGCTCTCCCCACGGCAGCATTGTTACATCCCACACTGCTTCGAGAGGCCCTTCCTCTGGTCGCCATGCGGTGGCGCTGTGTCACCGACTCCTTTCCCCCAGGGCAGCGGAAAGCGCACTCCCCTGGACTCCCAAGGCCTCTGCGTGGGGTTACCAAGCGCGACCAGGAAGCCAGGAACCCGGCTCCAAGCATTCATACAGCAAAGAATGTGGAAACAGGAGTCAGCTTTGTACCCATCTGCACAAAGGGTTGAATGAGGACGAGCGAAGGGGTCCTGGAAGCCAAAGGCTCCTTGGAGGCTGCAGGGGGCGGGGTCGTTGCAGGATTTTATGCATCACTTCTCAGTGCCTGGGGTTTCCACATTGCACACTTGTCAAGCTGTGTCCCTTTGTAGGCAGGGGGACGGAAGGGGGAAGAATAGATGGGGTTGGGGATTCGGTGGGAATTTCTTTCTTTCTTTTTTTGTAATTATTGTTTATTTTTATTTATTTATTTGAGAGAGTCAGAGACAGAAAGAGGCCCAGAGAAAGGGAATGGGCGCACCAGAGCTGCAAACGAACTCCAGATGCATGGGGCAACTTGTGCATATGGTTTATGTGGGTCCTGGGGACTCGAGACCCGAACTGGGGTCCTTAGGCTTCACAGACAAGCACTTAACTGCTAAGCCATCTCTCCAGCCCCGGAATTTCTTTAAGCAGTATTAATTTATGCTAGGACTTTGCTGTATCCCCAGGCCCTGTGAGTCAGTTCCCAAAGTGTCTCAAATTTTATCCTGCATCACAGCTATCACAACTGCCCAAGAGGCTTGTGAAAATACTACCTCAGTTTCCCGTTTGTGGCAGGCCTGAAATTTTGCATTTCAAAGGCATGCCCAGGGATCCTGAGGCTGCCAGTTACTACCTTATAGCTCTGAAAGGCTCACTGGGGGTAAATGATATCAACTGCCTCAAGAGAAGACTCTCGGGTCAAAAGAAATGACTGTAGGCTCTGCATCCCCCCACACTCCCAGGGTGCCCCCAGAACTTGGGGGAACTCTTGAGATGCTGCGAGGTTTGTTAGAAGTCAACATGAGGGGCTGGAGAGATGGCTTAGCGGTTAAGGCGCTTGCTTGCAAAGCCAAAGGATCCCGGTTCAATTCTCCAGGACCCACATAAGCCAGATGCACAAGGGGGCACATGCATCTGGAGTTCATTTGCAGTGTCTGTAGGCCCTCGCACACCCATTCTCTATCTATCTGCCTCTTTATCTCTCTGTATGTCTGTCTCTCTCAAATAAATAAAAATAAACAAAAAAATTTAAAAAAAGTCAACATGGGGTGGGGGGGGCAAGTCTTCCCTAATGGCCCTTAATCGAAAACACTGGTATGTCCAGAGAAGGGTAATGATAACTGTCAGAGCCAGGTTTAGCCCCCCTGCGGACACTAAGTCTTAGAAGACAGACTCGTTCTACCTGGGGCCACCAGTCCAAAGCAGAGTCACTTTCCTCCAGAAACGTGGGCATGGCAGAGCCTGCACAATTCTGATGAGGGGCGTTGGACATTTCAAAGAGAGTACAGACAACTTGGAGGGATGCTCAGGGGTTCGATGAGGGCTGTCTGGAATGCTTCCCCAGAAGGGAATCAGAGGCAAGAGCCTGGGTCCCCCCTCAGAGCCCTAGGCACTGGGACCTCTGCGGACCCAACTCTGACAACACACTGCCTGGTGGCTCAGGCCTGCCAATCCTAGCTACTCAGGAGGCCAAAGAAGGAGAATTTCAAATTCAGGGCATGGCCAGTTTTCAATGAATTCAAAGCCAGCCTAGACAACTTAGGGAGACTCGAAATAATAATCAGCAGGGCGTGGTGGCGCATACCTTTAATCCCAGCACTCGGGAGGCAGAGGTAGGAGGATTGCTGTGAGTTCGAGGCCACCCTAAGGCTACATAGTGAATTCCAGGTCAGCCTGGGTTAGAGTGAGACCCTACTTCGAAAAAATAATAATAATAATAATAATAAAGTGCTGAACACTCGGGAGGCAGAGGTAGGAGGATCTGCATGAGTTTGGGGCCACCCTGAGACTACATAGTGCGTTCCAGATCAACCTGGGCTAGAGGGAGACCCTAACTTAGAAAACTGAAAAATTAAAAATAAAATAAGTAAAATGGTGAATTGGGGATGTTCCACAGTGGGTAGAGAACTTGCCCAGTATGCATGATGCCAGCACCACACACACAGGTATGTAATCCCAGCATGTGGAAGGTGATGGCAGGAGAATTTGAAGTTCAAGATCAGCCCTGGCTGCGTAGTGACTTTGAGGCTAGTCTGAGACACATGGACCTTGTCTGGAAAGGAAGAAAGAAAGAAAGAAAGAAAGAAAGAAAGAAAGAAAGAAAGAAAGAAAGGAGAGAGAAAGAAGGAAGGAAAGAAAGAAAGAAAGAAAGAGAAAGAAGGAAAGAAAGAAAGGAAGGAAGGAAGGAAGGAAGGAAGGAAAGAGAGAGAGAAAGAAGGAAGGAAGGAAAGAAAGAAAGAAAGAAAGAAAGAGAAAGAAGGAAAGAAAGAAAGATAGAAAGAAAGGAAGGAAGGAAAGAGAGAGAGAAAGAAGGAAGGAAGGAAGGAAGGAAGGAAGGAAAGAAAGAAAGAAGGAAAGAAAGAAAGAAAGAAAGAAAGAAAGAAAGAAAGAAAGAAGAGAAAAAAAGAAAAAGAAAAAGGTTGAACCAGGCAGGGTGTCTCACACCTTTAATCCCAGCACTTGGGAGGCAAAGGTAGGAGGATCACTGTGATTTTGAGGCCAGCCTAACACTACAATAGTGAATTCCAGGTCAGCCTGGGCTAGAGTGAAACCCTACCTTGAAAAAAGCAAAGAAGAAGGAGGAGGAGGAGAAAAAGGTAGAAAAAAAGCTAGATACATGGCTCATTGGTAGAGAGCTTGCCTAGCACGTGCAAGTGCCAGGCGCACCAGCAAGTTTTCTGGGCTGGAAAGGACTGCAAGTGGGCTTAGAGAAAATAACAGGTTATCAGTCCAGCGTTTACCTGGAGCGCGGGAAACACTGGTACACAGAATCCACTCTTGCAGAAGTCTGGATGAGAAATACAGACTTCACAGGAGATTCTGTGGTCATAGATTGAGAAGCAGGGATCTTTCTACAGTACGGCTTAATGTAGAACTCAACAGGGCTGGAGAGATGGCTTAGTGGTTAAGGCATTTGCCTGCAAAGCCAGAGGACCCTGGTTCAATTCCCCAGGACCCATGTAAGCCAGATGCACAAGGTGGCGCATGCGTCTGGAGTTCATTTGCAGTGGCTGGAGGCACCCATTCTTTCTCTCTCTCTCTTGCTCTCTCAAATAAATAAAATTTAAAATAAAAAATAAAATATAATATAGGACTCAACAATCCTACTCCTAGGGCTTTACGCCAAATAAATTGTGTTTCCTTGTTTCATCTCAAAGCCCATATGTGAATGTTCACAGTTGCTGCAAACAAGTCAAATGCCTTTCAAACGCTGAGTGGCAAAACAACTGTGACACATTTATGCAACAGGAGAGTACTTGACCATGAAAAAGGAACGGGTAACTGATATGCATGGAGGTGAACGTCACAGTGACCAGAAGCCAGAGAGAAGAGGCTGAGGACAACAAGAGCCCATTCAACTGTTCTGTCACCACGGAGAACGTTCGATCGGGGTACAGAAAGAGAGTTAATTTTGAAATGATTATTTTTTAGCTATGAGACACTTCTTCCCCCAATTGTGGTGGTGGTTTCACAGTCTGTACATTTGTGAAGCATCACAGAGCTATGGGCAGGAGAGATGGCTTAGCGATCAACGCCCTCGCCTGCAAAGCTTAAGGACTCAGGTTCAATTCCCTAGTACTCACGTAAGCCATACGCACAAGGTGTTGCATGCAACTAGAGTTC
This sequence comes from Orientallactaga sibirica, assembly GCA_036365145.1. Taxonomy (NCBI): domain Eukaryota; kingdom Metazoa; phylum Chordata; class Mammalia; order Rodentia; family Dipodidae; genus Orientallactaga; species Orientallactaga sibirica. The sequence goes on along the minus strand of JAEOAD010001894.1, from coordinate 2,291,294 downwards.
ATTGGCAGTGGCTAGAGGCCCTGGCATGCCCATTGTTTTTCTCTCTGCCTCTCTCTCAAATAAATAAATACAATAAAATTTAGGGTCTGGAGAGATGGCTTAGAGGTTAAGGTGTTTCCCTGCGAAGCCAAAGGACCCAGGTTCAATATCCAAGGACCCATGTAAGCCAGATGCACAAGGTGGCACATGCATCTGAAGTTCCCTTTGCTGCAGCTGGAGGCCCTGGTATGCCCATTCCTTCTCCTCCCTCCTCTCTCTCTCTCTCTCTCTCTCTCCCTGTCAAATAAATAAAGATAATTTTTTTTTTTTTTTGGTTTTTCGAGATAGGGTCTCACTCTAGCCCAGGCTGACCTGGAATTAACTATGTAGTCTCAGGGTGGCATCGAACTCACGGCAATCCTCCTGCCTCTGCCTCCCGAGTGCTGGGATTAAAGGTGTGTGCCACCACGCCCAGCTAATAAAATATTTTTTTAAATAAAATAATTTTTTAAAAATCACAGAGCTGAATAGAAGAGAAAGTCAGCTTTACTCTATGTAAATAAAAAATAAGTTGTGGGCTGGAGAAATGGCTTAGTGGTTAAGGCCCTTGCCTGAGAAGCCTAAGGTCCCATGTTCAACTCCCCAGATCCCAGATAAGTCAGATACCACAAGGTGATCATGCACAAGGTTGCACATGCACACAAAGTAGCTTATGCAGCTGGAGTTGGATTGCGGTGGCTGGAGGCCCTGATGCCAATTCTCTCTCTCTTTCTCTCGCTCTTGCTCTTGCTCTCTCTCATAAGTCTCAAGTCTGTTGGACTTGCCTCAGAAAAAATAAAATAAGTTGTAAAATAATTCATGCTGTCATAGAAATGTCAGACAACATAAACGTTTAGGAAGGGAGACCCTTTACACAAATACAGCAGTGAGCATGGAGCCCGCTCCACAGACACAACCACAGCTGGCAGTTACCGAGCATTCTCTCAGATTATTCTACAAAAACTCATGAGTGTATAGAGAGCATTTTTTTTCAGACTCAAGATCATATCACACATTTGGCTCTGCAATTATTCTTTTGTGCAATGTTGTATAGGCCTGGGGGGTGATAAAAATCTAACTGCGATACACAATGTGATGTTAAAGCCACCACATCATTCCCAAGGTCATGTGAATGATTGTTCTACATCCAAACCCTGGGTCTTGGAAGATGTTAGACTGTGTCTGAGACGATCAGATGGAAATCCTTAAGAGAAAATGTTCACTAAGACCCCTGCCCTCTTTTATTAGATTCACCCTGGGGATTACAATTTATGAGCTACAGGGAGTGAAGCATAACCCTTCCTCAAACTGGGGCATCTCAAAGTATCTCGAGGAAGACTGGATAATCATTAGAAGGGGCGGACCGTGGCCAGGTGTGCATAGACATATCATTTTTATACATTTTATTTTTATACATTTTATTTTTATAATTTCATATATGTAATATAAATTTATTTATTTTTAAAATAATTTTAATACTAATTTTCCAAGGTGAGGAGGAGAAATTTGATCAACAAAGCATATTTCATTAATATTTTGTCTGCAAGGGCCTTATGGAAGCTAGGCAAGTGCTCTGTCCACTAAGCTATGCCCCTAGCCCTTTATTCATTTTTTACGTTTTATTTATTTATTTGAGAGAGTCGGAGAGAGAGAGACAGACAGACAGAGAGAGTGGGTGCACCAGGGCCTCTAGCCACTGCAAACGAACTCCAGATGCATGCGCCACCTTGTGCATCAGGCTTATGTGGGTCCTGGGGAATCGAACCTGGGTCCTTAGGCTTTGCAGGCAAATGCCTTAACTGCTAAGCCATCCCTTCAGCTCCCTTTATTTTTATTTTTTATTTATTTATTTATTTATTTTGGTTTTTCGAGGTAGGGTCTCACTCTAGCTCAGGCTGACCTGGAATTCACTACGTAGTCTCAGAGTGGCCTTGAACTCATGGTGATCCTCCTACCTCTGCCTCCCGAGTGCTGGGATTAAAGGCATGCGCCACCACACCCGGCTACCCTTTATTCATTTTTGTGGTAGGGTCTCAGAGAGTTGTCTAGGCAGGCCTTGAACTTGTGATCCTCCTGCCTGAGCCTCCTGAGTAGCTGAGAAGGGTGACAGGCCTCTGCCACCAGCCATGGCTCGCAGGCCATTGAAGTCTGTCCTTCTGAAACATAAGATGAGCCTACTTTGTATTGTCAGTCATGCTCTTGTGAGTGGGCGGTGTGGCAGTGCCAGTGCCGAAAGAGTCAGGGCTCTGTCGAGGGGCAGAGCGAGCTGGAATCCGGCCTTCCAACTTGACCAGCTGGGTGACCTTGAGCAAGTCACATGCCTTCCCCTAGTGGGCTGCACAGGCTTGCCACTGAGTTGTGTGGGCATGCATGGCGGTTAGTGGCCTCTTAGCAGAGTCGGAAGTTGGCACTGCCACATTGTCCTTCCTGTTGAGATAGTGGAACTTCAGTCTGTGAGAGATAAGATCCTGCTGTTGGGGGGCCTTCCCTGAACTGCTACTAAACAGGTGTGGTCACAGCCTGCCCTTCCCCCAAAGGCTTCTGGAGCCCTCGCTTCAACTCTTTCCACCGGCAAACAGCTGGAACCTGCTATGAAACCTTGGCTAGCAAGGCCTATATTGATTGTGTTCCCGAAGCCTTTCAAGTGGCGGCTGGCTGCGTCTGTGATGTCCCTGCAGTGCCTGGTCACAAAAGCCAACAGCTTCTGTCAATGGCTCTTAGAGACTCGGTACCCACCCAGACTCTGGCACCAGCTGTCAGCCTGTGCTTATCAGAGTTTCGGAGCTCAGCATCCACTTGGGGTCAGGGTCATTTCACAGCTGCACAGGTACCCATTAAGGACGCGGTTACAAGACTCATGCTTTCAATGTCAATGAGCAAATATTGATCCTGCCTGCTACGTGCACCCAAGCCACACACAACGCTTCCCAAGCAAGACCTTTTACCACCCCGCCAAGGCTTGTGGGTCAGGTCACTGGTAACACAAGAGAAGACAGCCTCCGCAGAGATCCCAGCTCAATCCTGCCAATATTTAAACCAGGTCAATTCTTCCAGCCTAGTGCACCCTTTAATTCTTGGTGGGACTGAAATGTTGGCTGGTCCTGGCTGCTGGGCAAGGGCTGGGGAAGGAAGATGAACAGGCAGGGAGCCCGCCACTGAGTTCCTGCTTCAACTCATCACCTGGTGTGCTGGTTTGATTCAGGGGTCCCCCATAAACTTATTCTGAATGCTAGTTTCCCCAGCTGATGGCAATTGAAAATTAAAGCCTCCTGGAGGCGGTGTATTGTCGGGGGCGGGCTTATGGGTGTTATAGCCAGTGTCCCCTTGCCAGTGTTTGGCACACTCTCCTGTTGCTATTGTCCACCTGATGTTGGCCAGGGGGTGATATCCACCCTCTGCTCATGCCATGGTTTTCCTCTGCCATCATGGAGCTTCCCCTTGAGTCTGTAAGCCAAAATAAACCCTTTTTTCCCACAAGCTGCTCTTGGTTGGGTGTTTTTGGCCAGCAACATGAACCTGACTGTGACACCTGGCCTTTGGATATGTTCCTCACCTTTCTGCTCCGTTTTCACAAATCATTTTTGAAATTTTATTGGAGTTCGTTTGCAGTGGCTGGAAGCTCTAGTGTGCCCATTCTCTCTCTCTCTCTCTCTCTCTCAAATAAATAAATCAATAAAAGTTTTTTTTAAGCTAGGCTGAAGAGATGGCTTAGCAGTTAAGGCGCTTGTCTGCAAAGCCTAAGGACCCATGTTCAACTCTCCAGATCCCATGTAAGCCAGGCGCACAAAGGTGAGGCAAGTGCAAGGTCGCACATGCCCACTAGGTGGCACAAGCAACTGGAGTTTGATATCAGTGGCTAAGGCCCTGATGTGCCAATTCTCTCTCTCTCTCTTTCTCTCTCTCAAATTTAAAAAAAGAAAGAAAGAAAGAAAGACAGGAAGGGTACAAGAATGAAAGAGAAAGGAAGGGAGGGAGGGAAGGAGGGAAGGAAGGAAGGAAGGAAGGAAAGAGGGAAGGAAGGAAGGAAAGAGGGAAGGAAGGAAGGAAGGAAAGAGGGAAGGAAGGAAGGAAGGAAGGAAGGAAGGAAGGAAGGAAGGGAAGGAAGGAAAGAAGAAAGGTAGGAAGGGAGGAAGGAAAGAGGGAAGGAAGGAAGGAAAGAAGGAAGGAAGGAAGGAAGGAAGGGGGAGGGAGGGAGGGAGGGAGGGAGGGAGGAAGGAAGGAAGGAAGGAAGGAAGGAAGGAAGGAAGGAAGGAAGGAAGGAAGGAAAGAAGGAAAGAGGGAAGGAAGGAAGGGAGGGAGGAAAGTGTGGCAGCAAAAATCCTTGGCAACCTGAAACCATGGACAGCAGCTCCTGAGAGCTTCCTCACTGGCCCCAGAATGACTAGAGTGGGGAGTGAGGCAGCAGGAAGGTAGGGCAGGGCTGTTCATGGGATCAGAGGTGTACCCCAGCAGCACGTTCTGCCTTCACTGCCCCACCCCCACCCCAGGCCCTGATGTGGTGAAGCCGATTCTCACAGATTTATAGTGTGAGGTAGAGCAGTCTGGGAGACAGTGCTTAGCTTCAGCAGAGGGCTTTGGATGAGGTTGTCCCAAGCCCAGGAAGGGGTTTTCGAGGCCGGACAGCCAAAACTTCAACAAATGTCCCACAGAACAGCGGGCCAGTCTCTGAGCGGGGCTCTGCTGAGGTGGAAGGTGTTTCAGAGGCACCAGGCCTGGGTGACAGCATTTCCAGGAAAGCAGGTCTTGCCCCAGTTACCCTCAACTGAGGATTGTGTGTAAGGACAGCTTGGGGGAAGGGTCCAACTGGCACCCAGCGTGCAGAGATGTTGTAAGCCTGTCCTGTAACACAGTGCACACACGCCTCACCCAAAGCAGGTCACGACTGCGATGGCATTCAGGCCAAAGGTAAGAAACCTTGTTTCATTACACAGAGGCACCCAGTTGTGTCTGCTCTCACAGGACAACAGCCCAACCCAGACACCTGCCAGAATTTGAGGCGAGACGCCACTCCCTTGGCAGAGATGGCCAAAATGACCCATGTTGGGAAAGAGCAAGGCATGACCCCGGCCCTAAGCAACGGAACTCCTGGGCAGGTCAGGATGACCAGCTAGGACTAAGGGCCACACAGGGACTTGCTCACTAATAGCTGAAGTACAGCTGGCTGGCATAGGCTGCTCTTCTGATGGGGCAGGGTACCCATGCCTGGGGTAGGCTGAGACCCGAGAAGGTTTTGTGACTTCGGCCATGGAGAAGACGCTGGTAGGATCTGACTGTCTCCATTGGAACCTCAAAACCAACATGATTCATCCTGGCTGTCTCCCCAGCTGGGCTGTGACCTCTGGAAACATGGGAAAAGGGGTGGGGAGGGGGGAGCCATTAGGAATCGAGATCTCCAAGGGAGGCAGGGTTTGTATAATTGGGAAAGAACCCCGTTTGCTTTTAGACCACAACAGGCTGAGATGAAAGTTTACCAGAGTCTTCTGGGATATTGTTTTGAAACCTGCTATAGACTTAATCTCTCAGAGTCCTCATAAGGCCCCTGACAGTGCTAATGTTCACAACCTGTCATATGTTGGCAAAGCTCTTTCACTTTTCCAGAACGTTTCCAGGGTTCTAGGGAAATTGTCGCATCTCTGCAGCCGTGTGAGGGAGCCACTGACACTCACATTTGACAGGAAAGGACACTTTGGGACGGGAAGGCTAGACACCTCATCCAGGGTGGCAGAGCTGGCTAGATTGCCCCAACATCCCTGGCCTTCTTTCTTCTCCAGGACACATCAATCTCTATGCCCCACCCCCAGCAGCTTTTTAAAAAAGAAATTTATTTTTTATTATTTTATTTATTTGAGAGTAACAAACAGAGAGAGAGAGAAAGAGGCAGAGAGAGAGGCACCAGGGCCTCCAGTCACTGCAAATGAACTCCAGATGCATGCACCACCTTGTGCATCTGGCTTACATGAGTACTGGGGAATTGAGCCTTGAACTGGGGTCCTTAGGCTTCACAAGCAAGCACTTAACCACTAAGCCATCTCTCCAGCGCCAACCCCCCTCCACCAACCAGCAGCTTTTGAAAGCACCCAGGCCGTGGGACCAGATACTGCTCCCCTCGCACTCTGACTACGGTGAGCGAATTTGCTTCTCCAGACCGACTTTCTCCCTTTCGGGTCTGGCACAATTTCTCCTTTGGAGACAAATAACCTGTTAGCAGCCATTTCTCTCACAATGGCCAGGAGCTCCACAGAAGACACTACTCTTGGTGAAATGCCAGGCTAGACCAGGAGTTGGCCTTGGACTCAAAGCTCTGAACCATGGGCCTGTTCCTAGAACTGGGATTTTCTCCCCACCCCCAGGAACTCATCAGCTGCCTAACCTTTGTCATAGTAAGTTGGTACCAAATGATTTAATGAACATGTGCCAATTTTATTTCTTCTTTTTTTATTTTTTTAATTAAAAATTATTAAATTTATTTGAGAGAGCAAGAGAGGGAAAGAGGCAGACACAGAGAGATAGAGACAGAGATAGATAGATAGATAGATAGATAGATAGATAGATAGATAGATAGAAAGAAAGAATGGGTGCACCAGGGCCTCCAGCCACTGCAAATAAACTCCAGACACATGTGCCACTTTGTGCATCTGGCTTATGTGGGTCCTGGGGAACTGAACCTGGGTCCTTTGGCTTTGCTGGCAAATGCCTTAACCTCTAAGCCATTTCTTCAGCCCCTAAAAAAATTTTTTTATCAGAGAAAACAAGGATAACTGGTATGCCAGGGCCTCCAGCCACTGCAACTGAACTCCAGATGCATGCATCATCTGTGCGCATGTGTGACTTTAGTGTGCTTGTGTCATATTGTGCATCTGGCTTACGTGGGACCTGGAGAGTGGAACATGAGTCCTTGGGATTTGCACACAAGTGCCTTAATCACCAACCCATCTTTCCAGCCCTGTATTTATTTTAATCATAGGCTTGTTAGATTAAATAATAATTGCTTAGAATTGTTAGTAATCCACTTAAAATTGGTGAAAAGTACATATTTTATTGAAAATATTTGCAGAAGGCTGAGGCAATTGGATTGCAAGCTTGAGGCCAGCCTGAACCACATAGCATGACCCTGTCTCAAATTTGCTTAAATATATGCACTATGATTTATTATTCTAGTCGCAACTATAAAATAATAAAGTATAAGCCGGGCGTGGTGGCACACGCCTTTAATCCCAGCACTCGGGAGGCAGAGGTAGGAGGATCGCCATGAGTTCGAGGCCACCCTGAGACTACATAGTGAATTCTAGGTCAGCCTGAGCTAGAGTGAAATTCTACCTCAAAACACCAAAATAAAATAAAATGAAATATAATAAAGTATAGCAAATAGCTTCCCAACAGTCAGTGTGCATTTATCAAGTCTCTCACTGAGGCTGGGGTTAGACCCTTTAAGTCATGTTTCTGCTTTGGGATTTTGAAGGGTTACAGACTCCCTGAAAACCAGAGGGAACTAAAGGGTTAATGACTGTCTCTAGGACTAGAATGCCTTGAAGAAATATCAGAGGCATTCAGCCCCAGACAAGCCTGACAACTCCCCTGACTGATAAACTTCCCTTAACTCAGAAAGCCTTGAAGGAACAGAAACCATCTGGGGCATCCTCATTAGACATTTTGCTGAAAAAAAAAAAAAAAAAAAAGCTTATTCTGAGCAAGGACACAAATAACTACAATTCCTTATCTACTTCCCTTGGACCTGTACCAGTCTGTTTTTCTCAGGATCCTCCTTATAAGCTTGAAGCCCAGCCTAACTCAGTGCTTCAGCCTCCATTCCCAGGGAAGGTTGTAGCCCCTCCCCTCGCTGTGCTTCAATAAACAGTCTCTGTTCAGATCGAGTCCGGTGTTTTCCTTTGCTTTCCCTTTCACTTTCCTTACAGGTTTGTTAACAATATGATGGGTGGCATTTTGCAAAACTGGTGGGAAGGGGCAAAATATAAAGTTACTTCTTTAAATTTTTATTTATTTATTTATTTTGGAGAGAGAGGAGAGGAAGACAGATAGAGATGGGTGTGCCAGCAGCCTCTCAGCGGCTGCAAACGAAATCCAGATGCATGCGCCCCCCCCTTGTGGTCAAGTGTGGCATTGCGCCCTTGCGTCACTTTGCATCTGGCTAAATGTGGGACCTGGAGATTGGAACTGCTGGAGATTGGAACCAGCGTTCTTAGGCTTAGGAGGCAGGTGCCTTAACCGCTAAGCCATCTCTCCAGCCCTAAAGTTGCTTTTTTAATATTAAATATGTCAGTGATTTATTTGAGAGAGAGGAGGAGTGATAGAGAGAGAATTGACATGCCAGGTCCTCTAGCCACTGTAAAGGAACTCCAAATGCATGTGCCACTTGTGCATCTGGATCATGTGGGTACTAAGGAATTGAACTTGGGTCCTTAGGCTTCACAGGCAAGTGCCTTAACCGCTTGGCCATCTATCTCTCCAGCCCCCCCCAAAAAAAATCACTGTGTATTTTTTTGTTTGTTTGTTTTTCAAGGTAGGGTCTCACTCTGACCTGGAATTCACTCTGTAGTCTCAGACTGGCCTTGAACTCACAGCAATCCTCCTATCTCTGCCTCCCTAGTTCTTGGATTAAAGGTGTGCGCCACCACACCCACCTTGAGTTGCTTTTTTAATTAAAAATTTTTTGAAGCAAGTTCTCATTATGTTGTCCATACCTTGAGCTCTTAATTCTCCTGCCATAGACTCCTGAGTGCTGGGATTACAGGTGTGTGCCTCCACACCTGAAAATGTCTAAGTCTTGACTGGTCCTGCTGGTGACTCTGGTTCTCTTTTTATTTGGGGTGGGGATGACAATAGCTTTTATTTATTTATTTTTATTTTATTTTAATATTTTTATATTTTATTTATTTATTTGAGAGGGAGAGAGAGAAAGAGAAAATGGGTGTGCCAGGATCTCCAGCCATTGCAAACGAACTCCAGATGCATGCATCCCCCATTGTGCATCTGGCTAATGTGGGACCTGGAGAATCAAACCGGGATCCTTAGGCTTTGTAGGCAAATGCCTTAACCGCTAAGCCATCCATCCCTCCAGCCCCTATTTTTAATTTTTTTATTGACAAATTCTATACTTACAGATATTAAACCATGATCATTCCCTCCCTCCCCTCCCCCACTTCTCCCTTCACAGCTCCACTCTCCATCATATCCCCTCCCTCTCTCCATGAGCGTCTCTTTTATTTTGATGTCATCGTCTTTTTCTCCTAGTATGAGGATCTTGTGAAGGTATTGCTAGGCACTGCAAGGTCATGGATATCCAGGCCAATTTCTGTCTGGGCAGCTGCATTTGTAAAGAGTGGTACCCTTCCTTTGGCTCTTACATTCTCTTCCATTCTTTGCGCCACCTCTTCCGCAATGGACCCTGAGCCTTGGAGAGTATGACAGAGATGTTTCAGTGCTGGGCACTCCTCTGTCCTTTCTTGATTCTGGTACTCTTGAAGTTTCAAAACCACTGGCTTCACCCCACCCCCTTAGCAGAAGCCTTCTTCCATGTAAATTATGGTAATAGTTCTGTCTAGCGAGCTGCCAACGGAAGTCACAGACTAAGGCTTATGAGAAGCTTTGCTGGCACGTGGGTTTCCATTTTTGATAAATTTTATTTATTTGCAAGCAGAGAGAGAATGGCATCCCAGGGCCCCTTGCCACTGCAAACGGACTCCAGATGCATGGGCCACTTTGTACATCTGGCTTTACCTGTGTATTGGGGAATCAAACCCAGGCTGCCAGGCTCTACAAGCAAGCACCTTTAACCTCTGAATAATCTCTCTAGCCCTGCACATGGGTTTTATTTTATTTTTTTCCCTGTTTTTGTTGACAACTTCCATAATTATAGACAATAAACCATGGTAATTCCCCCCACTATGGGTTTTATTTATCCCCTCCCCACATCTCCCTGGGACTGAGGAAAAAATACTGGAGGGCATGTGACCATGTAGGAACATGAGAATAAAAGTCACCTGCTCAGCCCTAAGGGTGTAATGTCTGCTGGAGTCTCGCTAAATGTATATACTATGCTCACCAAACTGCCCGGTAAGCACTTCTCTTAATGTCCACACCCATATATTAATGCTACTCTCACTTGTGGTTAGAGAAGCTTCTCTTTTCAGATGGTGGCAACCTTGGGATGACTCAGAAGGCACCATGGTGCTGAGAAGAAGGGACAGAGGAGTGCTCAGCACTGAAACGTCTCTAACACACCTTCCAAGGCTCAGGGTCCATTGCGGAAGAGGGGGCGGAAAGAATGTAAGAGCCAAAGGAAGGGTAGGACTCCTGACAACGTGCTCCTCCAGATACAAAATGGCCTGGATATCCATGACCTCACAGTGCCTGACACTACCTACACAAGACCATCATAATAGGAGGAAAAGATCATGACATCAAAATAAAAGAGAGACTGAGTGAGAGGGGGAGGGGATATGATGGAGAGTGAAGTTTCAAAGGGGAAAGTGGGGAGGGAGGAAATAACATGGGATATTGTCTACAATTAAAGAAGTTGTCAATAAAAATAATATTTAAAAAAAAAAACATCACCTGCAAAGAGTGGTACCCTTCCTTTGGCTCTTACATTCTCTTACATTCTTTGCGCCACCTCTTCCGCAATGGACCCTGAGCCTTGGAGAGTATGACAGAGATGTTTCAGTGCTGGGCACTCCTCTGTCCTTTCTTGATTCTGGTACTCCTGAAGTTTCAAAACCACTGGCTTCACCCCACCCCCTTAGCAGAAGCCTTCTTCCATGTAAATTATGGTAATAGTTCTGTCTAGCGAGCTGCCAACGGAAGTCACAGACTAAGGCTTATGAGAAGCTTTGCTGGCACGTGGGTTTCCATTTTTGATAAATTTTATTTATTTGCGAGCAGAGAGAGAATGGCATCCCAGGGCCCCTTGCCACTGCAAACGGACTCCAGATGCATGGGCCACTTTGTACATCTGGCTTTACCTGTGTATTGGGGAATCAAACCCAGGCTGCCAGGCTTTATAAGCAAGCACCTTTAACCTCTGAATAATCTCTCTAGCCCTGCACATGGGTTTTATTTTATTTTTTTCCCTGTTTTTGTTGACAACTTCCATAATTATAGACAATAAACCATGGTAATTCCCCCCACTATGGGTTTTATTTATCCCCTCCCCACATCTCCCTGGGACTGAGGAAAAAATACTGGAGGGCATGTGACCATGTAGGAACATGAGAATAAAAGTCACCTGCTCAGCCCTAAGGGTGTAATGTCTGCTGGAGTCTCGCTAAATGTATACACTATGCTCACCAAACTGCCGGTAAGCACTTCTCTTAATGTCCACACCCATATATTAATGCTACTCTCACTTGTGGTTAGAGAAGCTTCTCTTTTCAGATGGTGGCAACCTTGGGATGACTCAGAAGGCACCATGGTGCTGAGAAGAAGGGACAGAGGAGTGTTCAGCACTGAAATATCTCTATCACACCTTCCAAGGCTCAGGATCCATTACGGAAGAGGTGGCAGATAGAACGTAAGAGCCAAAGGAAGGGTAGGACTCCTGACAACGTGCTCCTCCAGACACAAAATGGCCTGGATATCCATGACTTCACAGTGCCTGACACTACCTACACAAGACCATCATAATAGGAGGAAAAGATCATGACATCAAAATAAAAGACAGACTGAGTGAGAGGGGGAGGGGATATGATGGAGAGTGGAGTTTCAAAGGGGAAAGTGGGGAGGGAGGAAATAACATGGGATATTGTCTACAATTAAAGAAGTTGTCAATAAAAATAATATTAAAAAAAAAAGTCACCTGCTCAGGCTGGGGAAGCAGAACGATAGATAGAGCAGAGTCTACAAGGAACACACACAAGGGGCCGCCACATTTGCCGTGGCCTAGGCGATGCTGGGAGACTGAAACCCCCATTCATTTATTTATTTATTTATTTATTTATTTATTTATTTATTTATTTATGAGAGAGAGAATGGGCATGCCAGGGCCTCCAGCCACTGCAAATGAACTCCAGACGCATGTGGCCCCTTGTGCATCTGGCTTACGTGAGTCCTGGGGAATCAAGCCTAGGTCCTTTGGCTTTGCAAGCAAGCGCCTTAACTGCTAAACCATCTCGTCTGGGATGGAGGAGTGTGAGGCTTCCAAGCGCAGGCGCTGCTGCAGAGGTGCGGGCCAAGGCAGAGCGACAGCTTCTGGCTTTTATTTTCTGTACGGAACCGGGCTCATGCAAAGTGGGTGAGCTGTAGCCAGGGCACCATGGGTGGACATCCTGGTGTCCAGTGCCCTGTCCCTTCTGCCTCAACCTCACCACAGTCCCCTGTGTCCTAGAAGTGGGCACCTCTCTCTGCGATAGTAAATCTGAGCAGGGGACCTCCAGGGTCAGTTTAGGAGAGCAAAAACACCATACAGGATTCTGGCCTTTCTGTTGAATGAATCCTTCATTCAATAAAGACTTGCTGGACACGTGTGTGTGTGTGTGTGTGTGTGTGTGTAAATAGGCAAACAAGTCCACAGAGCTTGAGGTACTAATGTGCTTCAAAATGCATAGAAACAGGAAAAAAGCAAAGAATGCAGCTGGGCGTGGTGGCACATGTCTTTAATCCCAGCACTCAGGAGGCAGAGGTAGGAGGATCACTGTGAGTTTGAGGCTACCCTGAGACTACATAGTGAATTTCAGGTCAGCCTGGGCTAGAGTGAGACCCTACCTTGAAAAGAAAGAAAGAAAGAAAGAAAGAAAGAAAGAGAGAGAGAGAGAAAGAGAAAGAAAGAAAGAAAGAAAGAAAGAAAAAAGAAAGAAAGAAAGAAAAGGGAGGGAGGAAAAGGAAAGGGAGGGAAAAGAAGAGAAAAGGAAAGGAAAGGAAAAGAAAAGAAAAGAAAAGAAAAGAAAAGAAAAAAAGAAAAGAAAAGAAAAGAAAAGAAAAGAGGGGCTGGAGAGATGGCTTAGCAGTTAAGGCACTTGCCTGCAAAGCCAAAGGACCCAGGTTCAGTTTCCCAGAACCCAAGTAAGCCAGATGCACAAGGTGGCACACGCATCTCGAGTTTGTTTGCAGTGGCTGGACGCCATGCCCATTCTCTCCCTCTCAAATAAATAAATAAAATAGGGCTGGAGAGATGGCTTAGCGGTTAAGGCGCCTGCCTCCTAAGCCTAAGAACGCCAGTTCCAATCTCCAGTGGTTCCAATCTCCAGGTCCCACATTTAGCCAGATGCAAAGTGATGCAAGGGCGCAATGCCGCACTTGACCACAAGAAGGCGCACGCATCTGGATTTCGTTTGCAGCCGCTGAGAGGCTGCTGGCACACCCATCTCTCTCTTCCTCTCCCTCTCTCTGTGTGTCTCTCTCCAAAATAAATAAATAAAATATATTTTAAAAGAATGAGGAAGGTAGGAAAGCATTTACATAGTTTGATGCTGAGAATGGGGATATAGCTGAAAGGTAGAGACCTTGCCTTACCATGTGTGAGGCCCTTAGTTCAATCATGTAATCTGGGCACTCAGGTGTCAGAGGCAGGAGGATCTTTCAACACTGTCCTTAGTGAATTCCAGGCCAGCCAGGGCCACACAGTAAGACCTCATCTCAGAGAGGAGCCAAGGGGAAATCTGTGATTGGAAAATGCCTGTCTGATGAGGTGACATTTAACCAGAACGGCAGGAAATGAGAGAACACGTTAGGCATCCTGGACAGGGCCATCAGCATTCCACACAAATCACAGCAACCAGGGCAAAACGGGAAGTCTGGAATGTGCTGGAACCATTGTAAGACCAGCAAGCAAGTTGGAGGCTTGAGTGGAGGGAGAGGAGGAAGAGAACGGGAGCGTTAGGGCAGACTAGCTACCAGTCCATGTGTGCTTTTATGGACTGAGGTAAAGACTTGGGATTTTATTCTTGGAGAGGCAGAAAGCCATCCGAGGTTTTAAGCAGTGAGATCGCCTTTCTTTTTCTTTGTCTTGTATTTAGTTATTTGCAAGCAGAGAGAGAAGAGAGCCAGACAGACAGAATAGACGCATCCCTCCAGCCCTTGCAAATGAACTGCAGGTTGCATGTGCCACTTAGTGTATCTGGCTTTACGTGGGTCCTGGGGAATTGAACCTGCACCTTCAGGCTTCATAGGCAAGTGCCTTAACCACTAAGCCATCTCTCCAGTCCTGTTTGTTTTGAGCCTGGGTTTCACTAGGTAGTGCATACTAGCCTTGAATTCACAATCTGCCCCCACAGCCTGAGTTCTGGAATAATAGTAGACACGTGCCACATGGGGCTCATTGCACTTCTCAGCCGGGCACAAGGAACTGAGCTTAGAGGGTTTCAACCCTCTAGCTGAAAGGTATGTAGAGAGCCAGTCTGAGCACTTAGCTACTGCACGGATGGCTTCTCACACCTCCAACCTGAGCTTAACAGGATGGTGCAGTCAGGGTCGCATTGCTGGCAGAAATCACCCGCCCAAGAGCAGCTTGTGAGAAAAAAAAAAAAAAAAAGTTTATTTTGGCTTCAGACTCAAGGAGAAGCTCTACGATGGCAGGGGCAAACGATGGCATGAGCAGAGGGTGGACATCACTCCCTGGCCAACATCAGGTAGAAAATAGCAACAGGAGAGTGTGCCAAACACTGGCAAGGGGAAACTGGCTATAACACCCATAAGCCCGCCCCCAACAACACACTGCCTCCAGGAGGCTTTAATTTCCAACTGCCATCAGCTGGAAGACTAGCATTCAGAACAGCTAAGTTTATGGGGGACCCCTGAATCAAACCAGTACACAGGACATGCACAAGACACTCAGGTTCTGAGGAGCAGCCGCCCCTCAGCTTTCTCTAACTGTGAAGGGAGAATTCTACCTAAAGGCTTCTGACACCTAAGGGTTAGGAGGAACCTCTGGAAGATTCTCCAGGAGTCCTTATACACAGGAGGCGGATCTGGGGCAGTTTTGGCTGGCTTACACTTGACAATAAGGACTTCCAAAGCCATTTGGTCAAAGGCCTGGCCGTGTTCCCTGAGAAACCATGTTGCTGTAACAAGCCTTACACAAAGAGGAGATGGGGTTAGCTCTCAGAGGGAGCCTTGTCATGGTGACTTCGGCATTCTGGCCACACCTGCGGTGTCGACTTACCTTTGGCCTCACTTCTGTCATTCCATGACACCAACTGGCTCCTGTGTGCCTGCCACTCCCTGACACCTTGGCAGTTCCTCTGTAGCTCCTGGAAGTGGCAGGCACATACCCATGACCCACAGTCAGTACAGCGGGAGAGGTGGCATCTCGCCCATCATTTTACAGAAGGGGAAACGATGTCCCAGTTGGGTGATGTGACTGTCTGAGGGTTGGTGCCAAGGCTCCTTGGTGTCAGATCCTAAAACACCCCAGTCCTTGGTGGTCTTTCCTCCTTCCTGGATGGCTGTGTTCAACCTACTCCCTACACCAGTGGATGGATCTCTGTGCTGCTTCTCTCTCTCCCTCTCTCTCTCTCCACACCTGACTTTTGATCCCCAGGCCTTGCCCAAGCCCCCAGCACTAGTCGCTCCAGCATCCCTCACATCCAATGACAACCTCCCCACTCAGCCTCAGCCCTTATCCTGCCAGACCCAGACCCAGAAGCCAGAGTACCCCTTCCATAAAACAAGTCAGGTCATATCACTCCTCTATTAAAAGCCACTAACAGGGCTGGAGAGATGGCTTAGCAGTTAAGACACTTGCCTGTGAAGCCTAAGGACCCATGTTAACTCTCCAGATCCCACATTAGCCAGATGCACTGTGGATAGATGGATGGGTGGAGTGGATGAGTGGATGGACGGATGGATGGACAGACAGATTGATAGACAACCTAATGAGCTAACAGCTGTTGGTTCCCAGCGTTGATAGGAGTCTGTCTTCCTCAGGAAGGCTCAGGAGACTGCCCCTCAGCTCTGGGCCTGGTCACGGCTTCCTCTCTGAATGCATACAACCAACTCATGCAGTCTGGCTCTCTTGTATCAGCCTGTGCCATTCCAAGCACCGCTGCATGGCAGTGAGCAGTTAGAACCGGAGAATGCCTCTGACTCATGACCCATCCATGCCCCAGGGGAACATTTCCAATACCCTCTCTCCAAGCTCAGACCTGTAGTCAGGCGTGGTGGCGCACGCCTTTAATCCCAGCACTCGGGAGGCAGAGGTAGGAGGATCGCTGTGAGGTCGAGGCCACCCTGAGATTACATAGTGAATTCCAGGTCAGCCTGAGCCAGAGTAAGACCCTACCTTGAAAAACAAAAACAAAAACAAAAAAAACCCAGCAAATTTCATAACTTCATTTTTCTTTACTGCTGAGTAGAACTCCATTGTGTAAATGTGCCACATCTTCATTATCCACTCATCAGTTGAGGGACATCTCGGCTGGTTCCATTTCCTAGCTATTGTGAATAGAGTGGCAATAAACATGGTTGATGTAGTTAAGGTAGTGAGACGAGTCCTTAGGATATATGCCTAGGAGTGGTATAGCTGGGTCATATGGTAGATCTATATTCAGCTGTCTCAGGAACCTCCATCCTGAGACTACATAGTGAATTCCAGGACAGCCTGGGCTAGACCGAGACCCTACCTTGAAAAACAAAAAAAAACAACAACAACAAAAAAAAAAAATAGAATAACAGGACTGGAGAGATGGCTTAGCGGTTAAGGCACCTGCCTCCTAAGCCTAAGAACGCAGGTTCCAATCTCCAGAGATTCCAATCTCCAGGTCTTGCTGCACTTGACCACAAGGGGGTGCACGCATCTGGATTTCGTTCGCAGCTGCTGAGAAGCTGCTGGCATGCCCATCTCTATCTGTCTTCCTCTCCCTCTCTCTCTCTGTCTTTCTCTCCAAAAAATATATATATAGATAGATAGATAGATGGATAGATAGATAGATAGACAGAAAGAAAGAAAGAATAACATCTGAAATTGAGTAAGGGAGATGTTCTTCATTTTGCCCCTTGTCTTTGGACATGTAACCTCCATCTGTAAGGTGAGGGCCTGGGCCACCGTTAAAGGCATGTGCTGCAGTCAGACTGCGTTGCTGGCAGAAAACACCTGAACCAAGAACAGCTTGTGGGGAAAAAAAAAGGGCTTATTTTGGTTTATACACTCAAGGGGAAGCTCCACAATGGCAGGGGAAAATGATGGCATGAGCAGAGGGTGGACATCACCCCCTGGCCAACATCAGGTGGACAACAGCATCAGGAGAGTGTGTCAAACACTGGCAAGGGGGTACTGGTTATAACACTCATAAGCCCACCCCCAACAATACACTGCCTTCAGGAGGCTTTAAGTCCCAAATTGCTATCAGTTGGGGACCTAGCATTCAGAACACCTAAGTTTATGGGGGACACCTGAATCAAACCACTATACCATGCATCCTGGCTTGGCAAGCAGAGTAGAAAAACTATGCAGTTGTGCACATGAAATAGCATGTAGTTCACTATGCTTTCCTGGCCCAGAGAAGAAAGCGGTCTTCCCAGCCACAGTGACAGGTCTGAGCTTGGAGAGAGGGTATTGGAAATGTTCCCCAGGGGCATGGACGGGTCATGAGTCAGAGGCATTCTCCAGTTCTAACTGCTCACTGCCACACAGCGGTGCTTGGAATGGCACAGGCTGATACAAGAGAGCCAGACTGCATGAGTTGGTTGTATGCATTCAGAGAGGAAGCCGTGACCAGGCCCAGAGCTGAGGGGCAGTCTCCTGAGCCTTCCTGAGGAAGACAGACTCCTATCAACGCTGGGAACCAACAGCTGTTGCCTCCTTAGGTTGTCTGTCGATCTATCTATCCATCCATCCGTCCATTCACTCATCCACCCCCCCATCCATCTATCCAAGACATTAAATTTGCCTTTTTCATATTTATTTTTAATGAGACACTATGGGAGAGTAAGCAAAATCAGAAAAGCAAACTAACTGCTCAAAACTCACTTTTATTCTTTCTCCCTTCCTCTTTTCCCTTCCTTCCTTTCCTCTTTCTTCTTTTTTAAAAATATTTTATGTATTTACCTATTTATTTATTTATTTATTTATTTATTTGAGAGAGAGAATGGGTCCGCTGGGGCCTCCAGCATCTCTTCAACTTTCAATCCTGCCTTTCCGGTCTCACTCCTCATTTTCTCCTGAGGAAATCCATAAAACCTCATGACTGTCCTTTACCAGCCAAGGTGGTCAAAGAAACTAACCCTCATTTTCCCCAAAAGCCAGCCATAAACCTGAAAATTCTACCTTTCTGTCTTGGAGTTGGCTGAAAGAAATTCTCTGACTGCTTTGTCTGATAACAGATCGCAAGACTGCCCCCTTCCAGAAAACAGGTGTTCGAACAGGGAAGCCGGGAAGATTCTAAACAGAGGGAACTTTCTGGGGTGCACCCTCTTAACTTTATTACTGATTGCACACATCCTTTGTAGCCAATCAGATTTCTGCATGTCTCTGTACGCTATCTCCAAGCTAAGCATGAAAATGGATACGTTACAAGTGAATTTTCATTCAGAAGGCTCCTAGGTCCTGTCAAACTATGCTTGCGATGTGAAATGGTGAAGAGTTGATCAGTGGAAATACAATGGCTCTAGACTTGAATAACCATAAAAAAAAACAAACAAACAAAAAAAAAAAAACTAGGATTGACCATATTTGCACGCTTTTCTCTTGTTGATCTATCTTTTGTTTTAGGGGTGTCAGTTGTGACCCAGAAAGGAATCACTTGCTTTTCCCCCTCAGTAGCAAACTTATAGCTGGAAATGACTCTTTCATTTTTCCCCCTTCTTTTTGCCTTTCACTGCTCTGGCTAGCCTTGACGGCAGCAGCCTAAAATGCTAAACCAGGCTCGACAAAGAGCCTTCCTTAGGCCCCAGAAGAAGGCCTGATGGTCATTCAGTCCTTTCCACCCAAGCACCCCTCAAACTGCCCTGAAAGTAGCCTTTTCAGAGCATTTGGTAACTCACCATGGCTCGGGGTACCCCAGCTCCAGGCTCCTGGCCAACCTTTTTCTAAACACTTACATTAGCAATGAAAGGGCTTTTTTAGTGCTGCAGTCCAATGACCGCCCTCTTAGCTGTGAAATTCCTCCCAGGCTTCAGTCTCTTCCCAGCACTGCCCATCCATCAGAAAATGTTAAAATCAGACAGATGTGGTGGCGCACGCCTTTAACCCCAGCACTTGGGAGGCAGAGGTAGGAGGATGGCCGTGAGTTCGAGACCACCATGAGACTACATAGTGAATTCCAGGTCAGCCTGGGCTAGAATGAGACCCTACCTGGAAAAACCAAAAGAAGAAGAGGAAGAGGAAGAGAAAGAGAAAGAGGAGGAGGAGGAAGAAGGAGAAGGAAAGGAAGAGGAGGAGGAAGGAGAAGAAGGGGGAGAAGAAAGAAAATGTTAAAATCTAAAATCCTGTAAGAAACTTACTGAGCCAGAATGTGGCTTCTCTGATGATTTGGGCATTGGGCTCTCAACAAATTCCCAGGTAGCCTAAGCTGGCAGTGATGGCATAGTGGATAATCAAAAATGATTAGCATTAACTTCACCAGGTAAAGCAGGGAAGATAATAATGCATTGGCAGCCGTCAAAACCCCAACCAATACGCTCTCCACCACAAAAATACTCAAATACTTACATAATAACTCACCAAGGAGCTCTGAATAATAGAATCAGCAGTCCCCAGAATGTTGATTCGGAACCAGGGAGAATTCTTAGACCCTACCATAGACCTGCTGAAGCATAGGTATTTGGATGAGATCCATCGGCCTGGGTTCTGATGCTTGCTGGGGTCTTAGAAATGCTGATATAAAACATGTAACCAAGCTGGGCATGGTGGAGGTAGGAGGATCCATGTGAGTTCCAGGCCAGCCTGGGACTACAGAGTTCTAGGTCAGCCATGCATCTGGAGTTCGTTTGTAGTGGCTGGAGGCCCTGGCATTCGTTCTCTCTCTGTGTGTCTCCTTCTGCTTGCAAATAAATAAATAAATAAATAAATAAATAAATAAATAAATAAAGAAAGAAAGAAAGAAAGAAAGAAAGAAAGAAAGAAGGACTGGAGGGATGGCTTAGCGGTTAAGGTATTTGCCTGCAAAGCCAAAGGACCCAGGTTTGATTCCCCAGGACCCACGTTAGCCAGATAAACAAGGGGGGGCACACGTGTCTGGAGTTCATTTGCAGTGGCTGGAGGCCCTGGCGCGCCCACTCTCTCCCTCTTTCTCCCTCTCTCTCTGTCAAATAAATAAATAAAAATAAAATATAAATAGAAGTAAAACAACCAAATGAAGACCAAATATCCCTAACATTCAGCATGTCTAGTGATTTCCATCTCTACCTCACCTGCATCAAGTTTATGACATCTTCACTGTTTTTGTTGTTTTTTAGTTTTCCAGGCAGGGTCTCGCCACTCAGAATTCACGGTGATCCTCCAGCCTCAGCCTCCCAAGTGCTAACATTATAGGCACATGCTTCCACACTTGCTAAGAGATCTTTCACTTCTTGTCATCACTGTAAACATTTTTCTACTTCACATTTACTTTATCAAATAATCACTTTAAATGTAATAAAATATGCAACACAAATAAAAGTAATGAAATTGAGGCTGGAAAGATGGCTTAGCAGGTAAGACACTTGCCTGCGAAGCCAAAGGACCCAAGTTCAAGTCCCTAGGACCCACATAAGCCAGATGCACAAGGTAGCACAGATGTCTGGAGTTCATTTGCAGTGGCTGGTGGCCCTGGCATTTTCTCCATTCTCTCTCTCTCTCTCTCTCTCTCTCTCAAATAAATCAAGTAAATAAAACACATCTTTTAAAAATGTAATGAAATTAGCCAGGTGTGATGGCACACACCTTTAAATCCAGCATGCAGGGAAGCAGAGGTAGGAAGATCGCCATGAGTTTGAGGCCACCCTGAGACTACATAGTGAATTCCAGGTCAGCCTGAGCTAGAGTGAGATCCTACCTTGAAAACCAAAAAAAAAAAAAAAAAAAAAGTAATGAAATTGTAAAACGAAGACAAAGACACGGGCAGCTGTGCTGTGCTGTGCTGTGCTGTGGGATGGCCTGGCCTGATTCCTGTTGCAGGTATACTTGAGATGCTGAACCCAGCAAGTAGCACTCAGCGAGGATGTCAGTACAGAACATGCAAAAGCAGTTTGGGTTGGCTTCGTTTCTTTCATCCATTCTTGTTATCATTATCATCATTATTATTACTATTTGCATCACTAGGGGTCAAACCCAGGGCCTTACATATCCTAGGGCAAACACTTGAGCCCTAGCTATATTCTCAGCTTTTGGTTTTTATTATTTATTTTGCTTGAGAGAGAAAGAGACAGGCAGGTAAAGAGAGAATGGGCGCACCAGGGCCTCCAGCCACTACAAACGAACTCCAGATGCATGCGCCCCCTTGTGCATCTGGCTTTACGTGGGTCCTGAGGAATTCAACCTGGGTCCTTAGGCTTCTTGGGCAACCACCGTAACCACTAAGCCATCCCATCAGCTCTTTTTTTTTTTTTTTTAATTGTTGTTGTTTTTCAAGGTAAGGGTCTCACTCTAGCCCAGGCTGACCTGGAATCCACTATGTAGTTTCGGGTAGCCTTGAATTTACAGTGATCCTCCTATGTCTACCTCCCAGGTGCTGGGATTAAAGGTGTGCACCACCATGCCTGGCTTAGTTCTTGAGTTTTTGAGACAAAGTCTCACTATGCAGCTCAGGTTGGCCTTGAACTTGTTATATAGGCCAGATTGGCCTCAAACTCATAATCCTCCTGCTTCCACCTTCCTGAGTCGTAGGATCACAGGTGTGCACCACTCTATCTGGCGTAGGTTGTTTTAAAGCCCAATAAACACAACTGAAGATGACCCATGTTATATAGCAGTGAAGGGTGGTAAGTTGTCCAATAACCTTAAAGCAGACTTGCCCTGTGCCTGAAAAGGGGTCAGGAAGCTCAGCGAGCACTCTCTTGGGGGAAGGACATCAAAGATGATAATTCAAGGGTGGGTCTTGGGCTGGAGGGATGGCTTAGCAGTTAAGGCATTTGCCTGCAATGCCAAATGACCCAGGTTCAATTCTCCAGGACCCACGTAAGCCAGATGCACAAGGGGGTACATGCATATGGAGTTCGTTTGCAGTGGCTGCAGGCCTAGTGCGCCCATTCTCTCTCTCTTCTTCTTCTTCTTCTCTCTCCCCCCTCTTTCTCTCTGACAAATAAATAAATAAATATTTTTTTTAAGGTGAAGATATTTCTGAGGAATTAATTCAAGAAATAACCCAGAGACTTTTCTTCCTGCAAGTTAAAGAAGCCATCTTAAATGATGAGATATATTGTCCTCCAGAAACTGCAGTTCTTTTGGATTCCTATGCTATCTAAGCCAAGTATAGGGATTATAATAAAGAGATCCATAAACCAGGCTATCAGGCTAATGACAGACTCCTACCACAGCGTGATCTGGAACGGCGCCAACTTACAAAAGAACAGTGGGAGAAAAGAATCCAGAACTGGGATGAAGAACACAGAGGAATGCTAAGGGAGGATTCAATGATGGAATAGTTGAAGACTGCACAGAATCTAGAAATGTATGGTGTCAACTATTTTGAAATAAAAATAGGAAGGGTACTGAATTGTGGCTAGGCGTTGATGCTTTGGGTCTGAATATTTATGAGCATGATGACAAGGTAACACCCAAAATTGGTTTTCCCTGGAGCGAAATTCGAAATATTTCATTTAATGACAAAAAGTTTGTTATAAAGTCAATTGACAGGAAGGCACCTGATTTTGTTTTTTATGCACCTCGTCTGAGAATCAATAAGCGGATTTTGGCTTTATGTGTGGGAAACCATGAACTCTACATGCGAAGAAGAAAGCCCGATATGATTGAAGTACAACAGATGAAGGCTCAGGCTAGAGAGGAAAAACATCAGAAGCAGTTGGAAAGGGCACAATTAGAGAATGAAAAGAAGAAAAGAGAGATAGCAGAAAAGGAAAAGGAAAGAATAGAATGTGAAAAGGAAGAGCTAATGGAACATCTAAAGCAAATTGAAGAACAGTCAGTGAAAGCCCAGAAAGGATGTATAGTAAAAACACTAGTAATTTCCATACCAAAAAAACTCCTCAAAGAAGCACTGAAGAATATAAGAGAGACAGAAAGTAAGAAAGACTATAGAGCATCTCTATCAAGACTATGTCAAAATCAGTCATCTTAAGGCAAAAGACATCCAGTTTGTTTCTCATTTGTTTCTCTAATAAAGCTTTCCCAAGCTGTCATAAAATCTAAAAAATAAAATAAAGGGTGGGTCTTAAAGGTAAAATATTTGAGGCATACACAAGAATTATGGGAGTTTTGGGAATTCAAAGAAATTACATGCTTTCGGAGCTGGAGAGATGGCTTAGTGGTTAAAGCATTTGCCTGCAAAGCCAAAGGATCCTGGTTCGACTCTCCAGGACCCACATAAGCCAGATGTGCAAGGGGGCGCATGCATCTGGAGTTCGTTTGCAGTGGCTGGAGGCTCTGGCGTGCCCATTCTCTCTCCCTCCTCTCTCTCTCTCTCTCTCTCTCTGCCTCTTTCTCTCTCAAATAAATAAATAAAATATTTTAAAATCTTTAAAAAAAAAAAAAAAAAATAACATACTTTACCCTCCTGAGTTTTAGATTGACAAAGGCATAGAACTCTGGAGGCTAGAAATGAACATATCTCTTTTATTACCTATAAAGCTATTAAAAAAATAAGTGCAAGGCCTACAGCCAAGTCAGCATGCAAAGGCCTAACTTCTGCATTAGATATTCTCTGGTCCCAAGCCTCCTGGGCAAATGGTGGTGTCACAGGCCAGAATGAGAAAACAAGCCGTTCCAGAAGGAGAGCTTGGACAGCGTGCCCCGTGCGCCTCTCAGACTGGTCTACCAGATGTCACTTCTGAGAGACAGGAAGGACGGAAGACCCTGAGGGAGGCCCCACGTGACACCAAAGAAATGTGAGGCGTGAGAACAAGCTTCCTTGTAACGGTATCCATGTCTTTTCTCTCCCACTGAGTTGGGTCTCCCTACCAACTCTGGGTGACCAGGGGGGATGTTGTGAGCCCCTCAGGAAGGGAGAGATGGCAAACAGCCTAAAAGCTTTGCCTTCTGAAACTGGAATGTTCCTCTGAGTCCCTTCTGGGACTGCTGCTGGACGGTGTATATTTCATGCCAAGAAGTAGATGAGGGACCCCCAGGAATGAATGGACAACCCGGAGTCTCTTTTGTTCCAGTGATCTGTCTCTGTGTAACAAACGACTCCAGATTGAGCGTAGGAAACAGCAGTCTTCTCTTACTCTTTGTTGTCGTTCTGCTAGCTCCCGGTCTTGAGCTCTTCAGCTCTCCCTTGGGCTCTCTGTGCCACTGCATCAGGCTCTGGCCGGGTGGATTCACTCACACCTGGCATCAGAGCCAGGAATTCTCACAAGCAGGCTCCTGGGGCGTCTCTCCCCACCTCCCTGAGTCCTCCATACCTGGGCTCACCTTAGGGGGGGCTTTGACAAAGCTCAAGGCCCCCAAAGGTGCATGCTGAAGTGAGGAGAAAACCAGCTCTTTTTGCCAGAATTCCTGTAGTACCACTACCACTGACTTCTGAGGGGATAGAAATTCTAGCTCTTAATGGGGCAGTGGGAAGGCTCCGGAAGAGCACACGAGACAGGAAGGAGTGCTTTGGGGGCCATATTTTTCCTTTTATATTATAGTAAGATATCCCATGAGCCAGGCAAGGTGGACCACACCTGTAATCTTAAAATATATATATATATAATGTTTTTTTTCATTTTTCGGTTTTTCAAGGTAGGGTCTCACTCTAGCCCAGGCTGACCTGGAATTCGCTATGTAATCTCAGGGTGGCCTCCAACTCATGGCAATCATCCTACCTTTGCCTCCCAAATGCTGGGATTAAAGGCATTTAAATATATTTTATTTATTTATTTGAGAGAGACAAAGAGAGAGACAGAGAAAGAGAATGGGTACAGCAGGGCCTCCAGCCACTGCAAAGGAACTCCAGATCATGCACCCCCTTATGCATCTGGCTTATGTGGATCCTGGAGAATCAAACCTGGATTATTTGGCTTTGCAGGCAAACCCCTTAACCACTAAGCCATGTCTCCAACCCATACCTGTAATCTTTTTTTTAAAATATTTTTTAAAGTTTTATTTATTTACTTATTCGAGACAGAGAAAGGGAGAGAGAGAGAGAATGGGTGTGCCAGGGCCTCTGATCACTGCAAACGAACTCCAGATGCATACACCACCTTGTGCATCTGGCTTATGTGGGTCCTGGGGAATCGAGCCTTGAACCAGGATCCTTAGGCTTCACAGAGAAGCACTTAACCACTAAGCCATCTCTCCAGCCCCAACACCTGTAATCTTTTTTTTGTTTTGTTTTTGGTTTTGCGAGGTAGGGTCTCACTCTGGTCCAGGCTGACCTGGAATTAACTATGTAGTCTCAGGGTGGCCTCGAACTCTCGGCGATCCTCCTACCTCTGCCTCCCAAGTGCTGGGATTAAAGGCGTGCGCCACCACGCCCGGCTCAACACCTGTAATCTTAATACTCAAGAGGCTGAGGTAAAAGGACTGCTGGGAGTTCAAGGCCAGCTTGTGCTATGTAGCAAGTACCACCCTGGCTAGAGCTACATAACAATGTGTGTGTGTGTGTGTGTGTGTGTGTAAAATTTATCATTTGTGATTGTTAATCTTCATTGTCAGCTTGACTGGATTTAGAATCACCCCATGGAAAATCACCTCTGAGGGTTTGAGTCCCTGAGGGTGTTTCTGGCAAGGTTTAACGGGAGAGGAAAGACCTGCCCTGAACGGGGGTAGCACCATGGATGGATTGGGGGTTGGGGGGGATCCTAGGTTGAATAAAAAGGAAAAAATGAAGTGAACACCAGCTTTCATCTCTTTCTGCTTCCGGACTGCAGACACGATGTGACCACCTGCCTCCCAGTTCCATGGCTGTGCACTGCACTCTCTCACACATGAGCCACAATCAGCTCTTCCTTGTGCACGTTACTTTTGTCAAGTATTTTGTCACTGCCGTGATAGAAGTAACAGGTGCACTATCAGAACCATTTTATCTGGTTGGGTGTCAACTCTGGCTTTGAGACTGGGACTTGCTAAGTCCTTTGGTAGGTCTCAAACTCACAACACTCCCATCTCAGCCTCTCGAGTAGCTGGGATTACAAGCATGCACTACCCACCATGCGTGGCCTATCCGAACCAATTTTTAATATTTTTATCTATTTATTTATTAGAGACAGACAGAAGGAGAGAGAAAAGGAGAATGGGCATGCCAGGGTCTCTAGCCACTGCAAATGAACTCCACATGCATGTGCCACCACGTGCAGCTGGTTTACATGGGACCTTGAGAATTGAACCGGGGTCCTTAGGCTTCACAGGCATGCGCCTTAACTGCTAAGCCATCTCTCCAGCCCAAACCATGGGTTTTGTTGTTGTTTTTGGTTTTGTTTTCCGGGTAGGGTCTCTCTCTCTCTAGCCCAGGCTGACCTGGAATTCACTCTGCAGTCTCAGGGTGGCCTTGAACTCATGACAATCCTCCTACCTCTGCCTCCCCAGTGCTGGGATTCAAGGCGTGCTCCACTATGCCCACCCATAACCAATTTTTTTTTTTTTGAGGCAGGGTCTCACTCTAGCCTAAGCTGACCTGGAATTCACTGTGTACCCCAGGCTGGCCTCCCCCTCCAGCCTTCTGAGAGCTGGGGTTAAAGGCATGAGCTACCATGTCCAGCTCATCAAAACCATCTTTAATTGCGCCCTTTGGGGACACTAGTACTCACTCTCACGATGTTGTCCATGTATCACCAGCATCCAGAACTTTCACTTAGCAAGACAGAAACTTTGTATTCATTAAACACCAACTCCTCACGCTCTGCTCTTCCAGCCCCTGACAAACACCATTCCACTTTCTGCCTGCATGAGTTGGTTTCATTTACTTCATAAAATAAAATCACATATCAGTTATCTTTTGGCACCTGATTTACTCCATCACGGGGCCT
The DNA here is from genome assembly GCA_036365145.1 of Orientallactaga sibirica. Lineage (NCBI taxonomy): Eukaryota > Metazoa > Chordata > Mammalia > Rodentia > Dipodidae > Orientallactaga > Orientallactaga sibirica. Next base: position 2,264,285 of record JAEOAD010001894.1, on the reverse strand, counting down.
ATTTTATAAAACACAGTTTGCTAAATTTCAGTGTCAAGTTGGAACAACATAACAATGTGTGTGTGTGTGTGTGTGTGTGTGTGTGTAAAATTTATCATTTGTGATTGTTAATCTTCATTGTCAGCTTGACTGGATTTAGAATCACCCCATGGAAAATCACCTCTGAGGGTATGAGTCCTGAGGGTGTTTCTGGCAAGGTTTAACGGGAGAGGAAAGACCTGCCCTGAACGGGGGTGGCACCATGGATGGATTGGGGGTTGGGGGGGGGCGGATCCTAGGTTGAATAAAAAGGAAAAAATGAAGTGAACACCAGCTTTCATCTCTTTCTGCTTCCGGACTGCAGACACGATGTGACCACCTGCCTCCCAGTTCCATGGCTGTGCACTGCACTCTCTCACACATGAGCCACAATCAGCTCTTCCTTGTGCACGTTACTTTTGTCAAGTATTTTGTCACTGCCGTGATAGAAGTAACAGGTGCACTATCAGAACCATTTTATCTGGTTGGGTGTCAACTCTGGCTTTGAGACTGGGACTTGCTAAGTCCTTTGGTAGGTCTCAAACTCACAACACTCCCATCTCAGCCTCTTGAGTAGCTGGGATTACAAGCATGCACTACCCACCATGCGTGGCCTATCCGAACCAATTTTTTAATATTTTTATCTATTTATTTATTAGAGACAGACAGAAGGAGAGAGAAAAGGAGAATGGGCATGCCAGGGTCTCTAGCCACTGCAAATGAACTCCACATGCATGTGCCACCACGTGCAGCTGGTTTACATGGGACCTTGAGAATTGAACCGGGGTCCTTAGGCTTCACAGGCATGCGCCTTAACTGCTAAGCCATCTCTCCAGCCCAAACCATGGGTTTTGTTGTTGTTTTTGGTTTTGTTTTCCGGGGTAGGGTCTCTCTCTAGCCCAGGCTGACCTGGAATTCACTCTGCAGTCTCAGGGTGGCCTTGAACTCATGACAATCCTCCTACCTCTGCCTCCCCAGTGCTGGGATTCAAGGCGTGCTCCACTATGCCCACCCATAACCAATTTTTTTTTTTTTGAGGCAGGGTCTCACTCTAGCCTAAGCTGACCTGGAATTCACTGTGTACCCCAGGCTGGCCTCCCCCTCCAGCCTTCTGAGAGCTGGGGTTAAAGGCATGAGATACCATGTCCAGCTCATCATAACCATCTTTAATTGTGCCCTTTGGGGACAGTGGTTCTCACTCTCACGATGTCGTCCATGTATCACCAGCATCCAGAACTTTCACTTAGCAAGACAGAAACTTTGTATTCATTAAACACCAACTCCTCACGCTCTGCTCTTCCAGCCCCTGACAAATACCATTCCACTTTCTGCCTGCATGAGTTTGTTTTATTTACTTCATAAAATAAAATCACATATCAGTTATCTTTTGGCACCTGATTTACTCCATCACGGGGCCTATTTTATAAAACACAGTTTGCTAAATTTCAGTGTCAAGTTGGAACAAAGCTGATTCTGTTTGCATCTAAAGCTGCCTTTAACCACACTGCCTAATGCTTCCGATCACGTGTTCTTCAAGCAATTAAAGAACAAGACTTCATAAAATTCTAACAGAGAGGGCTCAAATGTGAAATGTAAACATCCTTATCAAATTCCTTGAGGGTAAACCACTGAAAATTAATTCATTTAATTCAGTCTGATGAACTCAAAGTCCACAATGAATTGGAGTACAAAATCAAATTATCTTGCCCTGTGAATTTGTTTTGTTTTGTTTTGTCTGTGGTAATAGGGATTCGACTTAGGGACTTATGCATGCAAGCCAAGCACTCTACCCCTGAGCTATGTCCTCAGCCCTCTTTTTCATTGTCTTTTCTTTTCTTTTTTTTTTCTTCTTTTTTTTTTGGTTTTTTTCGAGGTAGGGTCTCACTCTAGACCAGGCTGACCTGGAACTCACTATGTGGTCTCACAGTGGCCTCGAACTCACAGCAATCCTCCTGCCTCTGCCTCCCAAGTACTGGGATTAAAGGCGTGCGCCACCACTCCCGGCTCATTTTCATTTTGAGGTAGAGTCTCACCAATGTGTTCAAGCTGGCCTTGGATTTGCTCTCTAGTTAAACAGACCTTGAACTTGTGATTGTCTTGCCTCAGACACCTGAGCTGTTTCAAATCACAGGCCTGGAGCACCAATTTAGCTAACCCTACAGCTCTAAGTTCAAATTCCTATGGTTGGCAGGATGATGATGCATGCATACGTGCAATCACACATTATGGAGGCAGAGGCAGGAAGATCAAGAGTTCAAAGCCAAGGGCTAGAGAGATGGCTTAGCAGTTAAGGTGCTTGTGAAGCCAAAGAATGCCCATTCACTTCTCCAGGTCCCTCATTTAGCCGCACGCAGTGATGCAAGGGCGCAATGCCGCACTTGCCCATAAGGGGGCCTACGAGTCTGGAGTTCATTCACAGTGGCTGAGGGGCCACTGGCAAGCCCATTCTCTATCTGTCCCTCTCTCTCTCTCCAAAAAATAAAAATAAAAAAGAGTTCAAAGCCAAGAGATAGGATAGCTCCCAGTGAGTTATTGATCGGGGATGCCCCCAAAACTATACAGACTATTTCCAATACCCTTGGTTGCCTACCTGAGCTAGGTGGTAATTCCCTGTTGCTGAAAACACCAAGTTCTTAAGTTGCAGGACACTGAGAAATCAAGCTGGGACTGAGCTGGGTGGTTTCCTCCCCGCTGGCTAGCTGTCACAGCGCTGGAAAGTGCTTTGCAGGCAACTGGAGGAGAAAAGTCATCAACATTCTTACCCAGTCGCGGACTCTGGAAGCTACACAACCAGCCAGGCAAGATGTGCCCACTGGTGCAGCAGGGGTATGATTGTTAACAGGGTAGTGGGAGTTGAGGCCCACTGCACAGGAGGAAAATCATTCCCGGCGCTGAACACCTAGTCCAAAGCCCATAGGAAGATCACAGGCACCCGGGGGAAGTAAATACTCCTGTTGTTGACTGAATGGATATGCTGTGCCCCTCAACTTACCCCCTAAGTATTGGTATTTATGCCCATGGGTTCGCGCTGCCCTCACCTTTGGTCAGAGAAGCTTCTTCCTGCAGTTACTGGAGACTTAAGACTTGTCAAAGGGCTGAGAAGTGACTGTGGCACGCTCAGCGCCAAGGTGACATCTCTGTCACTCCTTCCAAGGCTCAGCGCCAGAGGACACTGCAGAAGAGAGGAGTGTATGGCACAAGGCAGGTCCTGGCTCTAGCCAGAAGGCACGTCAGAAGAAACCAGGAAGTGGCTTCTGTGGACACGGCATTCTGCGCACGCCTGGCGTGACAACAGCTTCAGTCCCGTGCTCGCGAGAAACCTGCTGCGAGATGATCTGCCCAGAGACAGGCTGTCATTGGTCACAAGAAGGAGACCACCCGACACAATGATTGGCCAGCCAAGCCCCTTAAAACCCCTGCACTGCCCTGAATAAACGAGTTGGCTGCAGCTCGCCCTCTGCCTTCTTCCACCCATCTCCCAGAGTCTGTGTCGTGACTCCGTGCCTCTCACCCCCAGCTCGGCGGAGACCCTGCCGTCCCTCCTGGGCTGGCCCTGGGGGGACCCCAACAGAGGACAGAAAGTGTGTGTCAGTCAAAGGACGGGGAGGACTGCTGTGGACCGCTGTCCTCCTGACAGGACGAGGTCAGTGGTTCTCACCTCCCAGCAGCTCTGTGGTTACCTGCAGGAGCCCTTCACAGTGTTGAGCCCGTGAGCGTTCTACCCTGCACGGTGGAGGAGGGCGCGAGGTGCCCAGCCAGCCATAACTGAGACTTCATTCAATTCAGTGTGTGTGTTTGTGGTGGGGGGCTGAGGTGGTTACAGCCAGCCTGGCTCCTGCAGGCTCCTTTCCCATACCCCATGCCCCCCCATATGGCACAATCCCAGACCCCATCTTTTCCCCCAAAGGTCTTGAAAACCCTCTGCCTCACTTGGTCTCTTTATCACCATGAATCTCCTAGTCTAAGGTGCCAACATTTTCTTCTCCCTCTCTCTGTTGCACATATCTTCTCTCTCCTTACTATTTCTTTCTCTCTCTTTGTTTTGTTTTGTTTTTCTGAGGTAGGGTTTCACTCTAGCCCAGGATGACCTGGAATTCACTCTGTAGTCTCAGGGTGGCCTTGAACTCACGGCCATCCTCCCACCTCTGCCTCCCCAGTGCTGGGATTAAAGGCGTGCGCCACCATGCCTGGCTGCCCTTACTATATCTTTTTTTTCTTTTTTTTTTAATTTTTAAAAATATATCTTATTTATTTGAGCCGGGCATGGTGGCGCATGCCTTTAGTCCCAGCACTCGGGAGGCAGAGGTAGGAGGATCACTGAGAGTTCGAGGCCACCCTGAGACTACATAGTTAATTCCAGGTCAGCCTGGACCAGAATGAGACCCTACCTTGCAAAACCAAAAAAATATATATATATATATCTTATTTATTTGAGAGGCAGAGAGAGAGAGAGAGAATGGGCACACCAAGACCTTCAACCACTGCAAATGAACTCCAGATGCATGCCCCCCCTTATGCATCTGGCTTACATGGGGCCCGGAGAGTCAAACCAGGATCCTTTGGCTTTGCAGGCAAATAACCTTAAGTGCTAAGCCGTCTCTCCAGCCCCTCCCCTTACTATTTCTATCTCTCCTCTATTTCTCTCCCTCTCTGCCCTTCTCTCTGTGCTGTTCTCCACTCTAGCTCAGTGTTTCCCTACATCCCTTTGCCCCATTTTTCAGAGTTTCCTTCCATCTGCCTCTTTCCTCTTGGTGCAGACTCATGGTTCCCTCCCCTCCCATTGGCACTCTCACCCTCTATCCCTGGTCCAAAGTTCCCTTCCTTCCCACTCTGAACTCTCTCACTGGCATAAATAAAACCCTCCTTGCCCAAGGAATTTGGTCCAGTCGTCTATTCAGAACCTGAAAACAAACAGTTGGATCTTTAAATGGGGAAGAAGGAGCAGCCGTGTATCAGTGTCACAGTGATGTCATGTGAGGAAAACTCTGCCCTGGTGAATACACGGGCCCAGATAAGTTATCCACACCGCTCTTCTAAGTTATACAGAGCTAACTGGTAATCTACTTTCATCCAAAACCTCTATTCTCCATTACCATATAAGGTAAACATATTGACAAGTTCTAGGAGTTAGCACGTGTTTTAGGAACTGTTGTAGTCTGTAATAGTTCTCCCTGTGTGTGATAATTATTTTAAAGGGAATCATTTATTGAAAAAGTACCCAGGCATGGTGGTACATACCTATAGTTTCAGGAGGGTGAGATGGTTCTGGGCCAGCCTGAACTACATAACAAGACCCTATTTCAAAAAGGAAACCAAGAGCCTGGAGAGATGGCTTAGTGGTTAAGCGCTTGCCTGTGAAGCCTAAGGACCCTGGTTGGAGGCTTGATTCCCCAGGACCCAAGTAAGCCAGATGCACAAGGTGGCACATGTGTCTGGAGTTCGTTTGCAGTGGCTGGAGGCCCTAGGATGCCCATTTTCTCTCTATCTATCTGCCTCTTTCTCTGTCTCTCTCAAATAAAACAAATAAATAAATAAACAAAATTTTAAGAAAGGGAAAGGAGAGGAGAGGAGAGGAGAGGAGAGGGGAGGGGAGGAAACCGAGCCAGGCTTGGTGGTTCACACCTTTAATCTCAGCACTTGGGAGGCAGAGGTAGGAGCACTGATGTGAATCAAGGCCAACCTGGGACTATGGAGTGAATTCCAGGTCAGCCTGGACTAGAGTGAAACCTTACCTTGAAAAACCAAAAGTATAGTGACAGCAAGGACAAAAGCAGGAAAGTTACCCACCTGGCACCCCAAGTACTCTTGTTCTTTTACTCATCCATGAAATAGCTTTGATTTCCATGAAGTGTATTTGCCAGCCATCTTTCAGAATAAACTTTAAAGAGCGAAGGTGTTTGTAAACAAAAAAATTAGAAAAAAAATAGATACCTTCTAACTTGCTATTTTTATCTAATTGGGCACCTGCAGGTTAAGAAACTAGATAATTCATCTTGGAATTTTATCAACACTTGGGATGACAAATATTTACACAGGGCTCACTAAATGCCAAAACTGCTCCAAGCACATTGGAGTATCATTTCCGGCCTTCCAAGAAGCCTGGGGTTGTGGTGGCCCCGTGACTTCCCAAAGGCTGACATAAAGAAGCATCTGTTTATGACCAGGCACTCAGATCCGTAACCTGTCACCTTAGTTTCCATCCAGAAGAAATCAGGAAACAAATTGGTAAATAAAATTGGATTTATTTCCAGCTTGGGCAAACTGGAGATAGGAAGAACCGGATTTTTCTCTCCATTATGCCTACCGAAGTCTTATAATCTATAGAACACAATAAGACCAAACCAGAAGATATGAAGAATTAATTGGCTGTGGGACAATCTATCCAGTCCTTTCCTGGAAGGAAGGAGACTGTGTTTCTGGAGGCTTCCACGGCCCCTGCTCTCAGCATGGGCTCCTCTCTTTAGACATCTCTTTTGTCCTATCTTGGCTGCAGCCCATTCTCCCAGCATTAGATCTCTGCCCAGATAGAGAAGGCGCTGTAGACCAGCTTTGTCAACCAACAAGTTCATTGGGGTTACTTCCATATGCATGAGTCTCTCACAGTGAGCTGCCCATTGAAGAGTCCCCACCACCACCATGGTGACCTTCCACTGCTGGCACATTCTAGCACCCCAAGAAACTCCATGTGGGGAGAGGAAGGACTGGTAACCACAATGTCAGGAAAGGCCTCTGAAATTCCCACCCACTTCCATGAGGGAATGTTAACGGGCTTACTATGGTCACCATAGACCTGCGTGATCCTTACTTAATCTTTGCTGTCAACCTGACTCGATTTAGAATCGCCATGAAAACACACCTCTGGGAGTGTTTATGAGGCTGTTTCCAAAAAAAAAAAATAAAATAAAAATAAGGCATACTTGAAAGGAATGACCCATCTTAACTGTGTCCAGCACCACCCCATGGACAGGGGTCTGGAGTGAATAAAAAGAAAAAAGCCAGGCTGAGGAGATGGCTTAGTGGTTAAGGTGTTTGCCTGCAAAGCCAAAGGATCCCGGTTCGATTCTCCAGGACCCACGTAAGCCAGATGCACAAGGGGGCGCACGCACCTGGAGTTCGTTTGCAGTGGCTGGAGGCCCTGGGGGGCCATTCTCTCTCTCTCGTTCTCTCTCTCTGTGTCTCTTTCTCTCTTGAGCACCAGCACTCTGCTTTAGTGACCACAGACACAATGTGACCAGCCGCCTAACACTTCCACTGCCATGTCCCCCTCCGTGACTGTAGTGCCCTCACGGGAACCAGTATCAACCCTTCCTTCCTTCCTTGCTTTTGTCTCGTATTTTGTCATAGCAGGAGTAACTAACACATACAGCTTACCTAATGGTCATAACTGTAGGCCAAGGTCTTCTGTAGACCACCACAGCAATTTTGCTTCATGATGGATGCCCCTGTCCTGCCCAGAGGATATAGCTCCAATACAACACTAGGGTATGAGACTCCTTTTACAGAGAAGGAAACTGAGCTGCTATTATGCTAATTAATGTTTTCTTAAAGAGTTCACAACTAGTCCAAATAATTTTTTATATTTTATTTTTTATTTATTTGAGAGAGAGAAAGAGGCAGAGAGAGAGAAAGAGGCAGAGAGAGAGAAAGAGGCAGAGAGACAGAGAAAGAGGCAGAGAGACAGAGAAAGAGGCAGAGAGAGAATGGGCGCACCAGGGCCTCCAGCCACTGCAAATGAACTCCAGATGCATGCACCCCCTTGTGCATCTTGCTTACGTGGGTCCTGGGAATTGAGCCTCAAATCAGGGTCCTTACGCTTTGCAGGCAAGTGCTTAAATGCTAAGCCATCTCTCCAATCTAAATTTTTTTAGATTATTATTTATTTGAGAGAGAAAGAGGCAGAGACAGAGAGAGAGAATGGGCATGCCAGGGCCTCCAGCCACTGCAAACAAAATCCAGACACATATGCCTCCTTGTGCGCCTGGCTTATGTGGGTTCTGGGAAATTGAACCTGGATCCTTAGGCTTTGCAGGCAAGGGCCTTAACCACTAAGCCATCTCTCCAGCCCAGAATCTTTTTTCTTCTCCCTCTTTCTTTCTTTCTTTCTTCCTTCCTTCCTTCCTTTCTTTCTTTCTTTCTTTCTTTCATTTTTTTTTTTTTTGAGGCAGGTTCTTACTCTAGCTCAAGCTAACCTGGAACTCTCTTCCCAGGCTGGCCTCAAATTTATTCTCCTACCCTAGCCTCCCAAGTGCTAAGATTATAGGTGTGAGCCACACCTGGCCTTTTTTTTTTTTAATAAGACAGGATATTGCTGTGATTGTAGTCCAGACTGGCCTCAACTTGAAGCAATCCTTAAATCCTTATTTAGCACAGTTCTTGATGCAGTGTAAAATGCTTAATACATGTCAAGTAGAATAGTAATTATATACATTTACTATTATTTTGAATTACTTGAATTGGTTAATATGTTAGAACAAAGAAAAAAATCCAAATCCTGATTCCATTCAAGGAAAAACGAATAATTAATTCTGGTTCATGAAGTTTGAATAACGCAAAGGAAGAATCCAAGCAAAACCCTTCTGTGTAATTTTAAGATCTAATTCCTTGTTTTCCTTCTTCTCCCTTGTGCTCTGGCCCAGCCTTCCTGGCCTCTCCCTGCCGCCAGTGCATGCAGGCGAGTGAGTCACCATGCACAGGAAGGCACACGCAGGAGACAGGGAGATGGAAAAATGCAGGCTGTGATGCAAAGGTCACCACACTTGTTCTTCAGAAAGAGGCCTGGGCATTTAGCTGGGTTTGGTCAGCTGACTTTGGCCCTTGGCAAGCATCCTTGTAGGTTTGGCATGTAACAGAAGGGGCTGGTCCCCCCAATTCCTCTCCATAGCTTCCTCTTAAGCCCAAGACCAGTGTGAAGGTCACGACTTCCTTGAATCTTCCCCATATTCAGACAGTTGCAGTCACGCTAACAGGGAATGTTATCTACTCTGAGCTGAAACTAAATCCTTATACATATGATGTATCGATGCCGAGGGGCAAACCTAAGGCCTTGCACACGCTAAGCACGCACTCTACCACAGATCCATCCGTGTGCCTTGTCCCCAGATCCTTATCTGGTCAGGAAGAGCAGAGGGACCGCATTCAGCAGTAGGTGAAGAACAGTTCATCAGCATAGGAGGCAAGGTCAGCATCAGCAGTGCAAAGTCATGGTGACTATACGTTTGCTTGGTCCAATGTGTAAGAAAGGCACTTGACTTCTGTGGTTTTCCTAGCCCAAACCTGGAACTCCTGTCTAGTCATGCTTGAAGCCCCGGACGTATCCCAATGGAGGGCTAGATTAGGGAACGCATGCTCAGTGCTCAAAACCGTCAAGGTCATCAAAGACAGGAAAACTCTGAAAACAGTCCCAGGCACGAGGAGCCTAAGGCAATGTGATGACTATCCAGAGACCAGAAAGGACACGAGGTAAAGACAGGAAGGAAACCTGAGTAAAAGTGTGGGCTTTGGTTGCTATGGTACTGCATCAACATGGGTTCATTAACTATGAAAAACGTGCCATGAGATGTTAACGACAGAGGTCAGTGGGTGTGTGAGTATGCGGGCATTCTTTGTACTGCTTTTACGTAAATCTAAGACCGTCCTAAAATGAAATGCCTGTTTTCAGAACTCTGCACAGGAGAAGCGTACAGTGCAACGCCTTGACCTGCTGACTGTGGGGAGAGGAAAGGGGGTGTGATGGGGTGCCTCATGTTGAGCACCTACTATGCGTAGAACCCAGGACTAAAGAGGGAGGTGGAGAGACTGTGTGGGCAAAGTGCAGTGAGGAAGGCTATAGACACGTTTATGTCTGACTTTCTGTCAGTATACCTGGCTTACTTTCATAATATGACTTTTCCATGTTCCTTTTCTTCTTTGAAATTTTGTTTTATTTTGACAATTTCACACATGTATATATGTGGTTTGTTTTTGTTTTGGTTTGGTTTGGTTTGGTTTGGTTTGGGTTTTGGTTTTTCAAGGTAGGGTCTCACTCTAGCTCAGGCTAACCTGGAATTCACTATGCAGTCTCAGGGTGGCCTCGAACTCATGGTGATCCTCCCACCTCTGCCTCCTGAGTGCTGGGATTAAAGGCGTGTGCCACCACACCCAGCCTTGGTTTGGTTTTTCTAGCCCAGGCTGACCTGGAATTCACTCTGTAGTCTCAGGGTGGCTTCGAACTCATGGTGATCCTCCTACCTCTGCCTCCCGAGTGCTGGGATTAAAGGCGTGTGCCACCACACCCAGCCTTGGTTTGGTTTTTCTAGCACAGGCTGACCTGGAATTCACTCTGTAGTCTCAGGGTGGCCTCGAACTCACGGTGACCCTCCCACCTCTGCCTCCTGAGCATTCAAACCATGAGTCCATGGTGGACATTTCAGATTCAGCTCTAACAGTTGCATTCCCTCTTGGCAGCTACTTCTTGGAGAACCTGAAGCAGTAAACAGTGATTAAAGAATCATGGGCTGCAGGGATGGCTTAGCAGTTAAGGCACTTGCCTGTGAAGCATAAAGACCCAGGTTCCATTCCCCAGGACCCATGTAAGCCAGATGCACAAGGTGACACATGCATCTGGAATTCATTTGCAGTGGCTGGAGGCCCTGGCGCATCCATTCTCTCTCTCTCTCTCTCTCTTTCTGTCTGCCTCTCTTTATCTCTCTAAAATAAATAAATATAATTTTTTTTTTTTTTTTTGGTTTTTTAGCCCAGGCTGACCTGGTCTCACTTATAGCCTCAGGCTGGCCTGAACTCATTCCTCCTACCTATAGTCTCAGGCTGGCCACCATGCTCGAAAAATATCTCATAGAAGGGGCTGGAGAGATGGCAATCCTCCCTACCCCGGTCTGCTCTCCCAGGACCCACGGCTGGGGGTGCATTAAATGGCTGGAGGCCATGGTGTGCCCATTCCACCATGCTCTCTCTCTCAAAAAATAAATAAAAATTTTTTAAAATCATAGAAGAGCTGGAGAAATGGCTTAGTGGTTAAACACTTGCCTGTGAAGCCTAAGGACCCCAGTTCAAGGCTCAATTCCCCAGGACCCATGTAAGCCAAATGCACAAGGTGGCTCATGCATCTGGAGTTCGTTTGCAGTGGCTGGAGGCCCTGGCACACCCATATTCTCTCTCTCTCTCTCTCTCTCTCTCTCTCTCTCAAATAAATAAAAATCATAGAAGCTCCATGGCATACAAAGTGTCTAGTGCTTGTTCTGAGGGTTGGAATGGAAACTGGGCAGCCTTGCTGATCTCTGCTGGGCTTGTCCCCATTTCTGGAGTTGGCCGGGTTGGCATTTGACCTAGGATGACCTGCACTGTAACCACTAGTGGCCAGGTCTATGTTCAGGGTGCCTCTCCCCACCCCCAGCAGGTGAGCCCAGGCCTGTTCTCATGGAAACCACACAATGTGTAAGCCCATTGGAAACCCTCTGCCTGCCTCAGGTCAGTTGTGTGCCTTGGCCAGAGAATATCTGTGGCTGAGCTCAGATTCAGAGCTGAATTTATTTTTAAGTAAATAAATAACCACCCTTGTTAGGATCACATCATTATACTTTAGTCTTTTTTTTTTTTTTTTTTTTTTTTTTTTTTTTTTTTGAGGTAGGGTATCACTCTAGTCCAGGCTGACCTAAAATTCACTGTGTAGTCACAGGTGGCCCTGAACTCACAGTGATCCTCCTGCCTCTCCCCCACCGCGGCAGTTGCTGAGATAAAAGGCGTGTGCCACCATGCCTGGCTACGTTTTGTCTTTGAGAAAGTGGTGTCTGAAATGCTGAATCATGCACACACCATGCATACACACACTGCTAGAAACTGGGAAAGAGGTGGAGGGATGACTTGGTCAATAAAGTGCTTGCTGCACAAACAGGAGAATCTGAGTTCAGATCCCAAGTCTCCACTTCAGAGCCGGGCCCAGAGCGCAGTGTGCCTGTAATCCCAGTGCCGGGGAGGCAAAGACAGGAAGATGCCCTAGGGATTGCTGGCAGGCTGATGTAGCCGGTTGGTGAACACCTAGTCTCAAGGTGGAGGAAGAGACCGGACATTGACCTCTGGCTTCTTCATGCATGCACACACACGCCTGCACTCACGTAAACTACACATACGTACTCATGCACACCACACACATGTACATACACCAAATATAGTTTTGTTTGTTTTTTTTTTTTTCAAGGTAGGGTTTCACTCTGGTCCAGGCTGACCTGGAATTAACTATGTATTCTCAGGGTGGCCTCGAACTCTCTGCAATCCTCCTACCTCTGTCTCCCAAGTGCTGGGATTAAAGGCGTGCGCCACCACGCCCGGCTCCAAATATAGTTTTAAAAAAGTATTTGTGTTTGGGCTGGAGAGATGGCTTAGAGATTAAGGCTCTTGCCTGCAAAGCCTAAGGACCCATGTTTGACTCTCCAGGTCCCACGTAAGCCAGGTGCACAAGGTGACGCAAGTGTGCAGGGTCACACATGCACACAAGATGGTGCACGTGTCTGGAGTATGATTGCAGTGGTTGGAGGCCCTGGCATGCCAATTCTCTATCTCTCTCAGTCTTTGGCATATATATATTTTAAAAAGGCCAGTCTATTGGGCTTGCCACCTCAATGTGTGTGTGTGTGTGTGTGTGTATTTATTTATTTATTTATTTATTTGCAAGCACAGAGAGATAGAAGAGAGAGAGAATGGGTGCTCCAAGGCCTCCAGCCACACTTCAGATGCATGTGCCACTATGCATCTAGCTTTACATGGGTACTGGGGAATCAAACCCCAATCCTTAGGCCTTGCTGACAAGTGCCTTAACCATTGAGCAATCTCTCCAGCTCCCCAAATGAGTTTTTTTTTAAGCTGGGATGGATTTCCATTGCAGTCACTAATGAGTCAGTCGTTTTCAGCTCTGTGCAATGACCTAGGGGTGGTGCCTGCTTGTGACAAAAAGCAGATAGTAAGGAATCTATACTTTTTGGTACAATAAAGTAATTTACTAAGAAAGGCTAAGGGGCTGGAGGGATGGCTTAGCGGTTAAGGCGTTTGCCTGCAAAGCCAAAGGACCTTGGTTCGATTCCCCAGGACCCTCGTAAGCCAGATGCACAAGGTGGCACATGTGTCTGGAATTTGTTTGCAGTGGCTGAAGACCCTGGTGCGTCCATTCTGTGTGTGTGTGTGTGTGTGTGTGTGTGTGTCTCAAAATAAATTTAAGAAAAAAAAGAAAAGCTAGGGATGTGATTCAGTTCATAGAGTGTTTGCCTAGCATGAGCAAAACCTAGCACCACTTAAACCAGGCATAGTGACATATGCTTATAATGTCAGAATTTGGGAGATGAAGGCAGTAGGATCAGAACTTCAAGTTCAAGGCCAGACTGAGATACACAAGACACTGTCTCCAAAAAGTGGGGGGGGGGCAGTTGTGGTGGCGCATGCCTTTAATCCCAGCACTTGGGAGGCAGAAGTAGGAAGATCACCATGGGTTCAAGGCCAGCCTGGGACTACAGAGTGAGTTCCAGGTCAATGTGGGCTACCTCAAAAAACTAATAAGACAAAAATGAATATTCAATTTTGTACCACACAAAAGTGAAGCGACGACAGCCTTATTTTTAAAATAAATTTGAATGGTTTCAAAATTACCCCTGTGATGACATCACTTCCTTGCAGGCCAACATTCTTGCATAAGTGGAAGGGAAACCTTTTGTGCTCCAGGTTGGAAGTCAGGAATTACCCCTGCTTCTTAGACATTGTGTACAGGCATCACTTGCCACACAGAGCCTAGCAAAGGGTTAAGTGGAGAAACATAGTAGTCTGCGGTGACATCCCTGTTCCAGGCTCCTGTATGGTGCCACAAAAGGAAGAACGCAGCCTCTTAATCCACCATTTCGTCATTCTTGTTAAAAAAAAAAAAAAAAAAAAAAAAAAACCATCCTACTTTATAATTTTTATTTTTTTACTTTTAAGAATATTTTATTTAGGAGCCAGCAGTGGTGGCGCACGCCTTTAATCCCAGCACTCGGGAGGCAGAGGTAGGAGGATTGCAGAGAGTTCGAGGCCATCCTGAGACTACATAGTGAATTCCAGGTCAGCCTGGGCCAGAGTGAGACCCTACCTCGCAAAACCAAAAAAACAAAAACAAAACCAAAAAAAAAAACAAACCAAAAAAATATATAGATAGATATAATTTAGGGATGGAGAGATGGCTTAGTGGGTAAGGCACATGCCTGTGAAGCCTAAGGAACCCTGTTCAATTCTCCAGGTCCCAAGTAAGTCAGGTGCACATAGTGGCACATGGGTCTGGAGTTCATTTGCAGTGGCTAGAGGCCCTGGAGCACCACCCATTCTCATTCTTTCACTCTTTCTCTCCCTCTTTCTCTCTGTCTGTTTCTCTCCCTCTGTCTCTAATAAATAAATAAAAATGAAATCGTTTTAAAATTTTTTAAAAGATTTTATTTATTAGAGAGAGAATGTGTGTGCAAGAAACTCCAGCCACTAAACGCCAGATGCATGCACTCACTACCTTGTAAATCTGGCATCACATGAGTACTGGGGAATCGAACTCAAATCCTTAGGTTTTGCAGGCAAGAAAAATTTTAACCTACAGACTAGTTTCCAGAATGAAACAGTGACCACCTCTACACAGGACAGCTAGTTTCCCCAGTTCTAAGCACCCTGCCTCTGCCACTACACCATTTTCTAACCCACCTGGGAATGGAGTATAGATAGCCTAACATTTCACCCCCAAAATTTCTACATTCTCCCAAGAACAAAGCCAGTGCCCTACAAACCAGAACACCCTGCCATGGCTAAAAGCCCCACATTCAATATCAAAAATAGTCCATAGGAAAACAAATTTCCAGTTGTGTCATGATTGTACTTTTTTTCTTTCAACCCAGACTCAATTGTATTTGGTTATTATATCTCATTATCTATTAACTGAAAGAATAAAACATATGTATAGTTGCTTGAGCCCTATGCCAAAATTACAAAAACATTTGTAACATTTGTTTTGAGTCAGGGTCTCATCTATCCCAGTCTGCTCTTGAACTTTCTATAGCTGATCCTCCTGCCTCCACCTCCCAAGTGCTGTATGGCTGGCTTTATTTGCAAGCCCTTGAAATCTGTCTTTTTCAAACCTGTTCTAGCTGGAGTCAAGTTGGAAGCCACAGGGATCTCCTTGTAAATTAGTTATCTTTTCAAAAGTACATGTCTGTTTCCCCAGATAGAATGAATTCTTGGGCCAAGCACAAGAATTCTAGTAATTCATTCTGATTAAAATTCATTCCATCTCTACTCTATCTGCCCTAGGCTACATAGTGAAATGCTGTCCAAAAAAGAGGGGGAGTGCAGGAGTGATGGCTTAGCGGTTAAGGCACCTGCCTGCAAAGCCTAAGAACACTTGTTCCAATCTCCAGGTCCCACGTTTAGCCAGATGCAAAAGTGATGCAGGCACGCAATGCCACATGTGCACACAAGGGACGCATACGTCTGGAGTTTGTTCCTAGTGGCTGAAAAGGTCCTGGCGCTCCCATTCTCTCTCTGTCTCTCTCAAATTAAAAAAAAAAAAAAAAAAAGGAAAGAATGACCAAAAAGATAGGCCTCAAGTTCTCTCCATCCTCCTGCCTCAGCCTCCTGAGTGCTGGTATTGGGTTTATAGGCATACATGGACCATTATACCCAACTCAGGAACAGTCTGACAGGCATGAGATATTATCTTCCAGGATTATTGCACACGTCTCCCTGATGGTTAGACATTGAGCATTTTCATGTACAGGCTAGCCATCTGTGCCTTTGAGAAATGCATATTCAAATCCTTTTCCATAAACTGGGTGTGGCGGTGCTGGCTTGTAATCCCAGCACTTAGCCGACGGAGGCGGGAGAATCAGAGGTTGAAGGCCATCCTGGGCTACATGAGTCCTGCTTCTAAAAAAAATAATTCTCCCCGCCCCTTTTTTTTTTCAAGGTAGGGTCTCACTCAAGCCCAGGCTAACCTGGAATTCACTATGTAGTCTCAGGGTGGCCTCGAACTCACGGAGATCCTCTTACCTCTGCCTCCTGAGGACTGGGATTAAAGGCATGTGCCACCACAACGCCTGGCTCCCCATTTTTCATTTAAGTTACTTGGCTTTCTTACTATTGAGTTAGTTGAATTTCTTACATATTTTGAAATTAACCACTTATCATGTGCATCATTTCCAAATATATCCTCCCATTCTACAGGCTGCTTCTTTGCTCTCTAGATAGCTTCCTTTGTTGTGTTGGAAGCTATTCACTTGGGAGCAATTTCATTTGTCTATTTTTGCTTTTTTGCATGTGCTTTTGTGGTCATATCCAAAAAATGGTTTCCCATACCAATGTCATTGTGTTCTCCTCCTCTTCTTTTAACATAGTTTCAGGTCTTACATTAAAATCCTTAATCCTTTTTTTTTTTGTTTGTTTTTTTGTTTTTCAAGGTAGGGTCTCCCTCTAGCCCAGGCTGACCTGGAATTCACTATGTAGTGTCAGGGTGGCCTCGAACTCATGGCGATCCTCCTACCTCTGCCTCCCGAGTGTTGGGATTAAAGGCGTGCGCCACCATGCCCAGCTCTTAATCCATTTTAATTGATTTTGTTTTGTGAATGTAATGTGGTGTGTGTGTGTGTGTGTGTGTGTGTGTGTGTGCGCGCGCTCTATGCACATACATGTGCACTTAAGGCATCCTCTGTGCCCTCCTGACAGGGGCAGGGTAATGGAGGGGGAGTGTTCTGCTGTGGGTGGTTGAAGCCATAGGTCAGGTCCATAAGTCCATTGTTCTCCTGCCAGTTCTTATTTAACCCAGTCTGTCTCTCTCTCTCTCTTGTTTTTGAGGCAAGCCCAAATAACTGCCTTTTTTATGTGAGAATGAGAGGGATAGAGAGAGAGAGAGAATTGGCACATCAGGGCCTCCAGCCATTGTAAGTGAACTCCAGATGTGTGTGCCCCCTTGTGTACTTGCATCACTGTGCAATTGGCTTACATGGGACATGGAGAGTCAAACATGAGTCCTTAGGCTTTGCAGGTAAGCACCTTAACCACTAAGCAGTTTCTCCAGCCCTATTTTAATTTTTTTGTTTTGTTTTGTTTTGTTTTTCAGGGTAGGGTCTCACTCTAGCCCAGGCTGACCTGGAATTCACTCTGTAGTCTCAGGGTGGCCTCGAACTCGTGGCGATCCTCCTACCTCAGCCTCCCGAGTGCTGGGATTAAAGGCGTGCGCCACCACACCCGGGAATTTTAATTTTTTAAAAAAATATTTTTTATTTATTTACTAGAGAGGGGGAGGAGGCAGAAACGATGTGTGAGAGAAAGTATGGGTGTGCCAGAGCCTCTTGTCCCCCCACAAACTCCAGATTTATGTGCAACTTTGTGCATCTGACTTTACATGGCATGTTGGTTTGAATCATATGTCCCTCACATACTCATGTGTTTTGAACATTTGGTTTCAGCTGGTAATTTGGGAAGTGAAGCCTTGCTGAAGGAGGTGTGTTCCTGGGGACAAGATTAGGGGTGTTATAGCCAGGTCCCGGTTGCCAGAGGTTATCTCACTGTCCTGCTGCTGTTTTCTATCTGCTGTGGCAGAAGTGGTCCAACCTTTCTCTGCTCATGCCATGCCTCCCCCACGGTCATGAAGCTTCCCTTGAGTTCAAGGCCAGCCTGGGCTACCTAGTAAGACTCTGTCCAAAAAGTACAAAGAAGCCGGGCATGGTGGCGCACACCTTGAATCCCAGGACTCAGGAGGCAGAGAGGTAGGAGGATCGCCGTGAGTTCAAGGCCACCCTGAGACTACATAGTGAATTCCAGGTCAGCCTGGGCTACAATGAGACCTTACCTGGGGAAAAAAAAAAAGTACAAAGAAACAAAAACAGAAGCAGGTGGACATGTAAGAGAGTACGGATGTGATACATATTACAA
Organism: Orientallactaga sibirica; assembly: GCA_036365145.1. Lineage (NCBI taxonomy): Eukaryota > Metazoa > Chordata > Mammalia > Rodentia > Dipodidae > Orientallactaga > Orientallactaga sibirica. The sequence goes on along the minus strand of JAEOAD010001894.1, from coordinate 2,246,351 downwards.
AAGGAATGTTTATGGGACTTGGCAACTGATGAAGAGAGGTCATAAGGAAGGACCCAAAGATTCCCTTGAAATCTCACACAGAGGTGGGCCATTAAATGGCGCGGCTACAGAAATAGTGGAGTCAAGTGCAGGAGGGAGACGATCCATCCCATATCCGGCTCTGGATATGTTGAACTGAAATGTCTGCAGGGCATACAGGTGGAGCGACAGAGCAGGCCGGTCTTAAAGTCATTTCTGGAACATGACTCTCGAGTTTTTGCATAAAAGTGGTGGGCTAACAAGCCGGCACACGTGCCTTATAGAAACTACTCCTGCAGAGAAATAAACCGTGTTCTGGGAAACACGATAAAAAATATGTACACCTCCTTGTCTGATGCATCCCCTATGACAAGCTCTAGCCAATAGCTAAAGGGCTTCAAGCGAGGGACTGCACGGTCTCAGTCCTACAAATTCCTTATGAAGTGCATCTTGATTTGCATGGGGATCCGTTCTGGCATATTTTAACTGAGTCCTTGATTAGGGGCACGTAAGTCTTCCCTTTTGCAGAAAAGGATAACTTCAAAAGCAGAACGAAAAACATAAAAATGAATAAATGGGGCTGGGGAGAGATGGTTTAGCGGTTAAGGCGCATGCCTGCGAAGCCTAAGAACCCCGGTTCCATTCTCCAGGTACCACGTAAGCCAGATGCACGTGGTTGTGCATGCGTCTGGAGTTCGTTTGCAGAGGCTAGAGGCCCTGGCGCGCCCATTCTCACTCTCTCTCTCTTTTACCTCTCTCTGTCTCTAATAAATAAATAAATAAAATTTTTAAAAAACTTTAAAAAACGAATAAATGACATTACAAAAATTGTTTTAATAAATCATACAGCAAAACGACGGCGGCGGCTTCCTTTGTATCTGCGGTGGCCACAGCGGATATTAAATAAAAGATGAAGCAAAAAGGAAGCCAATTGGACAACACGGAACCGTCTTCCAGATTGGCTGAACCCCTCCCAGTCTGCATTGCTGCACCAGGTCTGGAGCCCTGGGACCAAGAGGTTAAAATCCAGTGGCTTGTTTTTGGAGATGGGTGGGGAGAGGTAACTTGGTAGATACGCAAAGTGCCAGGGGGTGGCGTCAGGCTCCGCTTCTTGCGTTAAAAGAGTTTTGCATCATCCCCAAAAGCTGTTCTCGACCCAGTGACCCTCGGGGAAGACCTCAAGGCCCAAGCCCAGGAGTGCCCCTGGTGCAGCGTGCAGCATGCATCGGGCCGGGGCTGGGCGCTGGGTTTGGTGTCTGTCGCACATCCCCAGGTCCCCGACACTTAGGAGTGGAGCCCTTTCTGAACGCACAAGGCTTTGCACCCCCACCCTGTCCTCCCCGGGACCGCTGGAAGTCAAGGTTTTACGTAGGAGGCTGAGGAGCCGAAAGCCTGGACGGAACCCCTTCTCCTCCACGGGTGCCCACAATGCTCCAAGCTCCCCCATCTCAAGAACCCGGACCCCGCAGAGGCCCGAACCGGTGCCAACGAGCGCACACAGTCTCTCAAGTCGCGCGGGTGCGCAGTCTGGGGGCTCGGCAAGAGGTGGGAAGACGCTGCGCTGGGGTTGGCCCGCGATTCCCCCCTTTAGAGTGGCCCCCTGCCCGAAACACACACACCAGCCCCTGAGCCGGACCACGGGATTGGACCAGAGGCGGGGTTCCTGAGCTGTGATTGGTCGGAGCCGCGGGGCGAGGGTGGGGTGGCCGGTGGGCGGGGCCAGGGCTGCTTTTCCCTCCCTTGCCAGTGCGCGTGTCCTTCCGGGCGCGCCTGGCGCGTTGCATCATCTTTCAGCACGCGGCTTTCTCCCGGGGACACAAGGCTGGGCAGGGTGGGTAGGGGGTTGACCGGCGACCCACGCCTCTCCTCGACTTTTCTGGAACGTGCAGGGATCAGCAAGACCTTCGGCTCCCGGAGCGTACGGGGAGAGTTGGGTCTGAGAGTGTGTGTGCACAAGTGTGTCCTCCCGGTCCATTCATTGGAGCCCGTCTGCATCGCGCATCCCCGGGACCCGCGGGCGACATGGAGAAGAGCGGCGAGACGAACGGCTACCTGGACGGCGCCGCGGCGGGGCCTCGGGACGCCGCTGGACGCTGCGTTGCCTTGGTGCGGCGCAACGCGCTCGTGTTGCTCACCGTGTCCGGGGTGCTGGCGGGCGCGGGCCTGGGCGCGGCGCTGCGCGGGCTGCAGCTGAGCCGCACGCAGGTGGGCTACCTGGCCTTCCCTGGAGAGATGCTGCTCCGCATGCTGCGCATGATCATCCTGCCGCTGGTGGTGTGCAGCCTGGTGTCGGGCGCCGCCTCCCTGGATGCCAGCTCCCTGGGACGTCTGGGTGGCATCGCCGTCGCCTACTTCGGCCTTACCACGCTCAGTGCCTCGGCCCTGGCCGTGGCGTTGGCGTTCATCATCAAGCCAGGGTCGGGCGCGCAGACCCTTCAGCCCAGCGACCTGGGGCTGGAGGAGTCAGGACCTCCTCCAGTGCCTAAAGAGACAGTGGACTCCTTCCTCGACCTGCTCAGGTAATAATGCTCTCCACCGCCACCACAGGCAACGGTAGGGGATGCCAGTGCTGGAGTTCTGGGTCGTACACGTGCACTCGTATATCCTAGAATTCTTTTTTTTTTTTTAACTTTTTTTAAAATTTATTTTTATTTATTTGCAAGAGGCAGAGACAAGATGGGTGCATCAGGGCCTCCGGCCGCTGGAAATGAACTCCAGACGCCACCTTGTGCATCTGGCTTACGTGGGTCCTGGGAAATGGAACCTGGGTCTTTTGGCTTCGCAGGCAAATGCCTTAGCCGCTAAGCTATTTCTCCAGCCTTTTTAAAAACATATATATATATATATACAAAGAGGCCGAAAATGGGCGTGCCAGGGTCTCCAGCCGCTGCAAACGACCTCAAGAAGCAAGTGCCACCTTGTGCATCTGACTTACGTGGGACCTGGGGAATCAAACCTGGGTCTTTTGGCTTTGCATGCAACTGCCTTAGCTGCCAAGACATCTCTCCAGCCCTAGAATTAATTCTTAATTGGCCGCCCGAGGGCTTTTAGTACTTTTAAAATATCAAAATAACGTCTTGTCTGCATGCTGACCATACCTTTGTAAACTGCTGGGGCACACCAGCCAACTTTCACGAGGGCTGCATCTTTTAGCCAGGATCAGTCTTCCCCTGAGTGGATGGGTGTGTCTGCCTTCCCGCCCATGCTTTTCTCCTCAGCCCTGGGCCGCTTTGACCCGCGTTTTGTTTTGTTTTGATTTTAAATTTCCTTCCATCATGATCTGTTGTCTTCACCCCATTTTCTCCCCCACAGTACCCAAAAGGTTCCGGGACATCATTGGTTAAATTTTGCCCGTGAGACCATCAGACTTGCAGTATGTGCGGCTTTCTTGAATTTCAGCTCTTGGGCTGTGAAAGAAGTTGGCAATTTTCTGCAGAGTTGTGGAACGACAATAGTCCTGCTGAAATTAGTTGTGGTGGGCCCATTGCCAGACACACGCGGGTCTTGGGCGGCTTGGAACAGGTTGCTGCCCATATTGTCAGGAGCGCTTCGAGTATCTTGAGTCTCAAAGAGCTTTCTTTATGGCAAAGTGTGAGTTCTAGAGACTGGAAAGAGCTTCGCTTTCATCCTCTTGGCAGTTGTCGTTCATCCCCTGAGGTGAGACACCTCACCTCTCACTTTCCAGACGAATCCAAAGTTCACAGGTGGGGAAACACCAGTCTACAGGCGTTTACTCATGTAAGCAGGTTCATTTGAGCCAGGGAGTCTGGCCTGCCTGCTCCCCCTCCAGCCAGCTCTCTGAGCCTTTAGCAATGTGTTTTCTCTTGAGTCACTGAGCTCTTGATTGCAGAGACTGAAAACCGACAAACTGGGCAAAGTGGCTTGCCTTTCTCCTGTTTCCATTCCTTCATCTGGAATATATGACAACAACCGTCTGCCACTTAAGAAAGATTTTCCATGTAAAACAAAAATCCAGACATTTTTTTTTTAACCCTCTAATAAGAAAAACCAAACGTTTCTTGCCAAAAGGCCGGTGGGAGTGGCCTATTGGAACTTTGATGGGAACATGGGTTTTGTTTTCTGTCTGGCAGCTTGATTGGTGATGTCTCCAGGCGTTTTAAGGTTTGAGAAATAACATTAGGCTGGTACAGAGAAAGAGAGGCCAACTAAGTGTACGCCAGCTCTGCAGGGAAGGAAGGCACTAGGTAGGGATTCAAGGATTCTTTTCTGCAGGGATCTGTGGCCGAGAAAGGGAGTATGCTGCACAGCTCTGCCTTGCAGGTAACTCATAGGAAGCCTTAACAGCATTCTTCTATCTCTGAAAGAGGGACTAGCTAAAAATGGAGGGCTGGGCTGAGACAGAAAAGGATGCTTCGTTACTATGAGCCCCAGGAAGGATTTCATGTTGTCTGGTTGTGGTTTTAGAACCAAGCTCCTTCAACTTCTGTTTTAATATGTATATATTTGCAAGCAGAGAGAGAGAACATATGAGTTCCAGATGCATGCACCATTTTGCGCATCTAGCTTTACGTGGGTGCTGGGGAATCACACTTGGGTAGTTAGGTTTTACAGGCAATCACCTTAACCGCTGAGCCATCTCTCCAGCCCTAGCTTCTGCTTTTGAAGTGAATGACAGCCCAGAGTCACAGTTTTACGGTCAATATAGGTATAAATTCTCAGTGACTTGGGCCACATCTTCATGGAAAAGCTTTTCTTGGCTTGTTAAGATAGGTAGTATTTCAGAACGCTTGTACCTGCTAACTTCACTTAATCCTGCAGTTTATGGATAAAGCTGGGCAGGTGTTTGTTTTGGTCCTGTTTACATCTGAGGAAACAGAGAGAGAGAGATTAAGGGATTTGCTCAAAGACATAGAGTACGCACAAGAGAGACTAGAGTAGAGGCTGGAGGATGTCCATTTTCAGACTGGGCTGGCCTACAGTGAGACCCTGTCTCAACAAAACCAAGGGCTGGTTTTACAGCTCACTGGTAGCATACTTAAGGCTCAGCTACGGATCTCCAGCACAAGGGGGGGGAGAGCAGGAGAACTATGGGTATTCTACCCCACAATTCACTGCTGTTACTTTGTTGTTCTAACGTTACCGTCTCAGAAGTTTACTGTAGACCTAAAGAGGAACTACCTAAGCTGTGACTAGGCCAAGATAGGTTCTTCCCCGGTCCTACCAGGTATTTCAGTGAGGCACTTAAGCAAAGGACAGTGTGTATGTGCCTGTTCACTTTTGGCTTCATGCCAGGTAGCATGTGATAGGAAACTGAGGACTGAGCCAACCTGCAAATGTTTCCTAGAAGTCTGGGGAGTTTCCCTCCTCTTCCTCTTCCCCCTCCCCCTCCCTCCCTCCCTTCCTCCTCCTCCTCCTCCTCCTCCTCCTCCTCCTCCTTCTTCTTCTGAGACAGGGTTTCCCAAGCTGTCTTGGAACTCACTATGTAGCCCAGGTTGTCCTTGAACACACATAGATACTTCATCAGTGTGAGTCTACCACTCCCAGCCCTTCCTTAGCTTCCAGCCTCATAGGGGGTACCAAGATCAGGAAGGAAACATCTTTGTTAACTGGCTCTGGAACAATAAACACCAGGGCTAATAAATATTTACCAGGTATACATACCATGCTATATCCTGTTCTGCAATATTTGAAGTTATCATAGAATAGAATTTTTGACTTAATAAAAGGAAATTCTTCTGAAACAAATACACACACACACACACACAGGCAAAAGCACACTGAGTTACATTCTTATATAGAACAGGGAAATGCATACCACCCTTGACAAAAGGACCAGGACAAACAGCAAGCAGATGCATACAGAAGGAACATTTTTCAAGTTTTCCACCCAGTCTGTAAGTACCCAGACAGAGCACTCCATTTGCAGTGAAGCTCTGACTCACACTTGTATTCCTGTTTAAATAATATAGCCAGAGATTCTTACAATATTGAGAAGGCTTGTGCATTTATTCTGGCTCAGTTTGGACTGACCGAGGCTCTGAATTTAATAATATGGCCTCTTAACATTTTTACATGTATTTTTGCTTTGATACAGTGAGAAGTACATTTTACATTACACACTTACATTCCTCACCCCCACATACATCAGCCAAGGCAAGTTATATCAAACACAATTTTAAGTGTGCTACATGATCTCTTATAAAATGCTGGTTTAAAGCCCCTACATGACTTTGTGGCCTACTGTGCATAAGTTAGTTTGTTATCCTTTGGTCTAATGCATATTCTGTAACTCAAGTAGAGATTTCCAAAATCAAACAATAGAAAGAGGAAATAACTTGCAAACTTGGATAAGATGAGGTAGGGTTTCATTCTGGCTCAGGCGGACCTGGAATTCACTCTGTAGTCTCAGGGTGGCCTCGAACTCACGGCCATCCTCCTACCTCTGCCTCCCGAGTGCTGGGATTAAAGGTGTGCGCCACCACGCCCGGCCACACTCTTGATCTTTGTAATTTCAAGTTAGTGCCAAGACTGTACTGTTGTGTAAATATTGCTAACATGTTGACAGAACACTTGTCTGATCCTTGCGAAGGGGAAATCATTGCCGAGAACTGAACCCAGGGTTCATGCCAGTTTAGCCAAGTGTTTTACTGACTCAAGCACAAAAGTTTGTTTTAGGGATATGGCATACCATCACCGAGGAAAACAATGTTTTGACAATCACCAGGCACATTAACTATATTTTTTTTACTTTAAAAGGAGTTTAGAAGTCAGAGTTAATAGAGAAACTTCCTGTGTTAACTGGCTCTGGAACAATAAACACCAGGGCTAATAAATATTTACCAGGTATACATACCATGCTATATCCTGTTCTGCAATATTTGAAGTTATCATAGAATAGAATTTTTGACTTAATAAAAGGAAATTCTTCTGAAACAAATACACACACACACACACACACACAGGCAAAAGCACACTGAGTTACATTCTTATATAGAACAGGGAAATGCATACCACCCTTGACAAAAGGACCAGGACAAACAGCAAGCAGATGCATACAGAAGGAACATTTTTCAAGTTTTCCACCCAGTCTGTAAGTACCCAGACAGAGCACTCCATTTGCAGTGAAGCTCTGACTCACACTTGTATTCCTGTTTAAATAATATAGCCAGAGATTCTTACAATATTGAGAAGGCTTGTGCATTTATTCTGGCTCAGTTTGGACTGACTGAGGCTCTGAATTTAATAATATGGCCTCTTAACATTTTCACATGTATTTTTGCTTTGATACAGTGAGAAGTACATTTTACATTACACACTTACATTCCTCACCCCCACATACATCAGCCAAGGCAAGTTATATCAAACACAATTTTAAGTGTGCTACATGATCTCTTATAAAATGCTGGTTTAAAGCCCCTACATGACTTTGTGGCCTACTGTGCATAAGTTAGTTTGTTATCCTTTGGTCTAATGCATATTCTGTAACTCAAGTAGAGATTTCCAAAATCAAACAATAGAAAGAGGAAATAACTTGCAAACTTGGATAAGATGAGGTAGGGTTTCATTCTGGCTCAGGCGGACCTGGAATTCACTCTGTAGTCTCAGGGTGGCCTCGAACTCACGGCCATCCTCCTACCTCTGCCTCCCGAGTGCTGGGATTAAAGGTGTGCGCCACCACGCCCGGCCACACTCTTGATCTTTGTAATTTCAAGTTAGTGCCAAGACTGTACTGTTGTGTAAATATTGCTAACATGTTGACAGAACACTTGTCTGATCCTTGCGAAGGGGAAATCATTGCCGAGAACTGAACCCAGGGTTCATGCCAGTTTAGCCAAGTGTTTTACTGACTCAAGCACAAAAGTTTGTTTTAGGGATATGGCATACCATCACCGAGGAAAACAATGTTTTGACAATCACCAGGCACATTAACTATATTTTTTTTACTTTAAAAGGAGTTTAGAAGTCAGAGTTAATAGAGAAACTTCCTGTGATGTTTGGTTTTCCAATATGACCTATTTTTAAATTGCCTTTGTAGAATATTAGGAACAGATTAGAAACTCTGACCTTCCAGTTTTATTGGTTGGCAGCCTCCATCTCCCAAGTGCTGGGATTACAGGCATCTACCACTGTGCCTGGCTTTCTTCTTCTTCTTTTTTTTTTTTTTAAGCAGTTTTGAGGCATATGATTTATATGCAGTGAAAAGCACCGATATCAAGCAGGTGGTTTGTTGGATTTCAAGAAATGGATTAACTTGTGTAACCACCGCAAAAATCAGCTCATTGAGTAATGTTGTCCTTGCCATCTCTCTCTCTCTCTTTCTTTCTCTCTCTTTTTTAAAGAGGGACAGAGAGAGAATTGACACAGCAGGGCCTCAGCCACTGCACTAGAACTCCAGATGCTTGCACCACCTAGTGGGCATGTGCACCTTGTGCTTGCCTCACCTTTGTGTGACTAGCTGACGTGGGATCTGGAGAGTTGAACATGGGTCCTGAGGCCTCACAGGCAAGCGCCTTTAACTGCCAAGCTGTCTCTCAAGCCTTGCCATCTGTGTTCTCAGCATTTTCCATCCTCCACCCTGGCCTTGGGTCACTGACCATTTTGGTTGTTTGTTTTAATGACCATCACATTGGGTTTTCTTTTTCAGACTTTGATATCAGTGCAGTCATCCAGTATGTACTTCCTCTGGCTTCTTTTGCTCAGCACAATGGTGTGGAGATGATGCATGTTGTGTGTGTCATTTTCTTCCTTTCTTGTGGGTTCCGTTATGTAGATTTATCACAATCTGCTTATTCATTGGTGATAAACATTTATGTTGAGAGATATTATGAATAATTCTATCACATGTACAAATCCTTTGAATAATTATCTAGAGATAAAACTGCTGAATCGTATGGTAAATACAGTGCATTCTTCTGTACTTACTGCATTGCCTGTAGGATTGTCTGTGCCCTTCTCGTTCTGTTGGCTCTTGTAGATGGTCTGAGAACAAGTTTTAGATTAAAGTCCATTCTGGGTGTAGAGTTAGGGCTTGTGATTAAGAGACCAGGCAGGACAGAGATGAATTTTAACGTGAGTATTACACTATGTGCAAAAGAGTCCATTTCCAGGCTCCGAGAAAGGCTGCTTTCTCACAGCCATCTAGGAACCAGTTAGTGCCTGAAGGATGTGAGACATTTGCAAGGGAAAATTTTTTCCCCTATGGCAAAGATGGAAGTTATCTAACTTTCCTGCCCTCAGAAAGTAAACCTTCTGGCCAGTAAGGTCTGGGAACTGAGAGTTGGCAAGTGGATGCAGACCAGGGAAAGCTTGGCCTGGGGCTCTTTCTGCTTCTGACTAGATTTGCAAGGAGATGGAGATAGCAGCCCCAGTCCACAGATTGAGATGGGCTAGAATATTGTTTTGTAAGGGGAATTAGGCAAATGCATTGCTGTTCACTTGTGTACCAAAGTCTAGTCAATATAAATTACTGATCTACCTTTTTAAATATATATATATAGGGCTGGAGAGATGGCTTAGTGGTTAAACGCTTGCCTACGAAGCCTAAGGACCCCGGTTCGAAGCTCGATTTTCCAGGACCCACGTAAGCCAGATGCACAAGGGGGCGCATGCATCTGGAGTTCGTTTGCAGTGGCTGGAGGCTCTGGCGTACCCATTCTCTCTCTCTCTCTACCTGCCTATTTCTGTATCTCTCTCTGTCAAATAAATAAATAAAAAATAAAATATTTAAAAAATAATAATAAAATAAAATATATATATATATTTGACAGAGATGGAGAGAGAGAGAATGGGCATGCCAGGGCCTCCAGCCACTGCAAACAAACTCCAGACACATGACCCCCCCGCCTGTGCATCTGGCTAACATGGGACCTGGGGAACTGAACCTGGGTCCTTTGGCTTTGCAGGCAAACATCTTAACCTCTAAGCCATCCCTCCAGCCCCTGATCTACATTTTTAAAAGTGCTTAAATAACAATACAATTTTTAAAAATATTTTATTTAGTTGAGAGAGAGAGAGAGAGAAAATGAACACACCAGGACCTCCAGCCACTGCAAATGAACTCCAGATGCATGCGCCATCTTGTGCATCTGGCTTTACATGGGTACTGGGGAATCAAACCTGGGTCCTTTGGCCTTGCAGGGAAGGACCCATGTTCAACTCTCCAGATCCCCGTAAACCAGATACACAAAGGTGAGGCAAGCACAAGGTTGCACATGCCCACTAGGTGGTGCAAGCATCCAGAGTTCTAGTGCAATGGCTGAGGCCTGGTGCACCAATTCTCTCTTTCCTCTCTCTCTCTCTTTCCCTCTTTCTCTTTCAAATAAATAAAAAAATTTTTTAAACATTATTTTTAAAAAGCACTTCTGGGCTGGAGGGATGGCTTAGCAGTTAAGGTGTTTGCCTGCAAAGCCAAAGGACCCACGTTAGCTAGATGTACAAGAGGGCACATGAAGCTGGAGTTCGTTTGCAGTGGCTGGAAGCCCTGGCACGCCCATTCTCTCTCTCTCTCTCTCTCCCCCTCTTTCTCTGTCAAATAAATAAACAAATAAAAATAAAAGTAAGCCAGGCATGGTGGTGCACGCCTTTAATCCCAGCACTCAGGAGGCAGAGGTAGGAGGATTGCCATGAGTTTGAGGCCACCCTGAGACTACAGAGTGAATTCCAGGTCAGCCTGGACTAGAGTAAGACCCTGCCAGGAAAAGAAAGAAGGAAGGAAGGAAGGAAGGAAGGAAGGGAGGGAGGGAGGGAGGGAGGAAAGGGAGGAAAGGGAGAGGAGGGAGAGGGGAGGAGGGAGGGAGAAAGAAAGAAAGAAAGAAAAAAGGAAGGAAGGAAGGAAAGAGAGAGTAAATATTTTAAAAATCACTTCTATCACTTAAATTAGATGTTGATTAAGGATGCAGAGCTTATAATTTGCTGTTGGTGGAGTCATTTTCTAAGAAGACAATTTTTGGAAACTTTCTGAGCAACATAAACCATCATCCCATAATTTACATAGTAGTTGTACTCCTGGAAAATTGTGATCACGTTGTGTAAAACAAAAAAGCAACTCTTGTGTTGGAATTAGTCCAGATACAGGTAATTAATTCTATGTGGGGTCTTGTCCTATAGGTTTGTCAGAGGGGACATTAGAAACTGTAAAGGCTTTGAGAAAATAAATTGTACAAAATTTGCACTTAGGAAATGTTTTTGGGACCTGGCATTCCCCTATCCCAGTCTCTCCAAAATGGCTCTGAATTATTTTAACAACAACAACAAAAATCCATCAGTTGAGCCAGGTGTGGTGGTGCACACAAATAATGCCAGTACTTGGGAAGCTGAGGTAGATGGATGGAGAGTCTGTTATCAACTTAGGCTATATAGTGAGATCATATTTTAAAAATTAAAGACCAAGGAGACAACTCAGTGGTTAAAGGCACTTGTTTGCAAAGCCTGACAGCCCAGGTTCAATTCCCCAGTACCCACGTAAAGTCAGATGTGCAAAGTGGTGCATGCATGTGGAGCTTGTTTGCAGTGGCAAGAGGCTCTGATGTGACCATACATATTCTCTCTTAAATAAATAAAAAATATTTTAAAATTTAAATAAAATAGGCTCTGGTAGATGATTCAGTGGTTAAAGGCATTTGCTTGCAAAGTCTACTGGTCCAGCTTTAGTACATCAGCACCCTTATAAAATCAGATTCAAAAAGTGGCCCATAGGCTAGGGAGATGGCTCAACAGTTAAGGCACTTGCTTGCAAAGCCTTCGGGCTCAGATTCAATTCCCCAGTATCTATATAAAGCCAGATGCACACAGTGGTACATGTTCTCTCTGTCATATATAATCTTGGTATTTCTAGGTAGTATCTTGCTCTAACCTAGGCTGACCTGGAATTCACTATATAGCCTCAGGCTGGCTCAAACTCACAGTGATCCTCCTCCCTCTCCCTCCTGAGGACTGGGATTAAAGGCGTGCACCACCACACCCATCAGAATAAAATTTTTTTAAGGTGATACATGCGTCTGACATTCATTTTCATGGCAAGTGACCCTGGTGTACCCCATGCACACACAAGTGCAAATAAATAAATAGTGAACAAGGCAAGTGTGATGATACATACCTTTTATCCCAGCACTCATGAGGCAGAGGTAGGAGGATAACTGTGAGTTTCTGGTCAGCCTACACTAGAGTAAGACCTTCCCTCAAAAATAAATTAATTAAGCCGGGCGTGGTGGCTCACGCCTTTAATCCCAGCACTTGGGAGGCAGAGGTAGGAGGATAGCCATGAGTTCGAGGCCACCCTGAGGATACAGAGTGAATTCCAGGTCAGCCTGGGCTAGAGTGAGACCCTACCTCGAAAAAACCAAAAAAAAAAAAAATAATTAATTAATTAATTAATTAGGGGCTGGAGAGATGGCTTAGCAGTTTGTCACTTGCCTGGAAAGCCTAAGGATCCATGTTCGACTCTCCAGATCCCACATAAACCAGACACACAAAGGTGAGGCAAATGCAAGGTTGCACATGACCACTAGGTGGCACACGTGTCTGGAGTTCAATTGCAGTGGCTAAGGCCCTGGCACACCAATTCTCTCTCTCTCTCTCTTCTTGCTCTCTAAAATAAATAAATTAATTAAATAACTAAATAAATAAAACCCTTTGGCTGGGCTAAGTGTGTAGCTCAGTGGTGGAGCAGGACTTGCATGCCTGGTATCCTGGGTTTAATTTCTGCACAGGGTTTTGGGGGAGGGATAAATCAATTCTTGGTTTTTTTTTTTTTTGGTTTTTCAAGGTAGGGTCTCACTTTGTCCCAGGCTGACCTGGAATTAACTATGTAGTCTCAGGGTGGCCTTGAACTCCTACCTCTGCCTCCTGAGTGCTGGGACTAAAGGCGTGCGCCACCACACCCAGCTCCTAATTTTTGGTTTTAATAGTGGGCGGCACCGTTAGCAACTGCAAACCGTTACAGTGGGGTTTAACCTCAGGGTGGTTGAAGGGAAACAACAACAGCTTAAGGTTTAGTGGAGTGCTACGTAAAAGCTGTGGTGGGCTTCTGTAATCTCAGCACACGTCTGGCAAGATGGGAGGTCAGGACAGTAGAATTTCCCAGACGCAAGCCTGGAGAATGAAGAGGTAAATCCTGAGACCCTGCCACAAGGTGGGATGCAAGGACTAATTCCAAAAGGTGGGCCCTAGGGCTGGAGAGACAGCGGAGCAGTTAAGGCTCCTGCCTAAGGACTCATGTTCTACTCTCCAAATCCCACGTAAGCCAGACACACAAAATGACACAAAGGCACACATGTGCCTGAAGGCCCTGGCGTGCCAATTCTCTCTCACTCGCTCTCTCACATTAAAAAAAAAAGGCCACTCTGTTGGGCTTGCCTCAAAAAAAAAAAAAAAAAGTTGGTCTCCAACCTCCATACCTATATCATGGTGTGTGTGTGTGTCCCCATACATATGAAATAAACACCACACAAAAAAAAAAAAAAATCAGGGCTTGAGCTAGGCTTGGTAGCGCACGCCTTTAATCCCAGCACTTGGGAGTCTGAGGTAGGAGGAGCGCCATGAGTTCAAGGCCACCCTGAGACTACAGAGTGAATGCCAGGTCAGCCTGGGCTACAGTGAAACCCTACCTCAAAAAAACAACAACAACAAAAAAGTCAGGGCTTGCCTTTGCTACGGAGTGAGTAGTTTGTGAGACACTATCAAAATAAAAAGGGAAAAGTCCAGTGGTTAAAGGCACTTGCTTGGAAAGCCAGGGTTCAATTCCCAACACCTGGGCACAGAGAGGTGTATCTTGCTGCTGTTCTTCTGCAGTGACAAGAGACCCTGCATGCCAATAAATAAAATATAAAGAACATTAGCCAGGCATGATGGCACATGCCTTTTGTTGTTTTCTGAGGTAAGGTTTCACTCTAGCTCAGGCTGACCTGGAGTTCACTATGTAGTCTCAGGCTGGCCTCAAACTCACGGCGATCCTCCTACCTCGGCCTCTGAGTGCTGAGATTAAAGGTGTGCGTCACCACACCCAGCTTGGCACATACCTTTCTTTAATCCCAGCATTTGGGAGGCCAAGGTAGGAGGATCATCTGGGAGTTTGAGTCCAGCCTAGGATACAGATTTCCAGGTCCACCTAGGCTAAAGTGAGACCTTGCTTCAAAAAAACAAAAACAAGCCCGGCGTGGTGGCGCATACCTTTGATCCCAGCACACAGGAGACAGAGGTAGGAGGACCGCCACGATTTTGAGGCCACTCTGGGATGACATAATGAATTCCAGGTCAGCCTGAGCTAGAGTGAGTCCCTGCCTCGAAAAACATAAATAAATAAATAAATAAATAAATAAATAAATAAATAAATAAATAATAAAGTTACCATGCAGGGGTATAAGTCAATGATAGCATATGTGAGGCCTTAGCTTCCATCTCTAGTATTGCCAAAAACAAACAAACAAAAAACCCTAACAAAATACTCTTTTTCTTCTTTTCTAACAGAAACCTGTTTCCCTCCAATCTTGTGGTTGCAACATTCAATACGGTAAGGCTTCATACTTCCTCAAACATGTGAAACTTTGATGGGGTGGAGGAGGTGTATAAACTACTGCAGTAGAGTTACGTAAAAGTAGAACAAAGAGGTAGCCTGTTATTTACAAAACTTGGTTAGAAATATTAGGTTTTTATAGGTGAATACCTAAATGAACTTCCCAAAATGTTCAAAACGGTCCCAGATCACTTAGATCACTTTATATCACTTATAATATGGCCACAGTCATTATTTGGGGTATGCCTTAAGAAGTGTAGAATTTTCAAGAAAAAAGGGAGATGAAAACAAAACAAAAAAAATCACCCATAATTACTACCTACAGCTACCTATTATTAAAACTTGATATATCCCCTGCAGATTTTTTTTTCTATGCATTTGTTTTTTTTGTATAGGGTCATGTATTATTCTAGTGTTTAGGCTGACCTGGAATTATAATCTGCTCTGTGGCAGCATGTATCTAGTGTAGATTCTCCTCATTTTGTAATTTTTTTTTTTTTTTTTGCTGGGATTAGAGAGAGTTGGCATGCCAGGGCCTGATATTTTTTTCACTGCAATCAAACTCTAAGTATGGTCATGTATTATTCTAGTGTTTACATATGGCACTAATCTGCTCTGCATGTGTGACCTTGTGTACTCCTCATTTTGTAATTTTTTTTTTTTTTTAATGTCTGGCTTAATCAAACTCTAGATATCTGGAGAGTTGAACATGGGTCCTTTGGCGTCTGGCTTACGTGGTATCTGGAGAGTTGAACATGGGTCCTTAGGCTTCGCAGGCAAGCACGTTAACAACTAAGCCATATCTCCAGCCCTGGTGTTTGTTTCCTATGTAGATGACTACCTTTCTGCACATTGCTAATGGCTGTTGAACCTGGAACTGCGAGAAATTGTTTCCCTCCATCTGTCTCCTGTTGATGGACATTCAGGTTGTTTCTAGTTTTTCCTTTTTGTAAAATTTTATTTTGTTTTATTTTATTTTATTTTATTTTTTGAGGCAAGCCCAACAGACTGGTCTTATTTTTTATTTTTATTTTTTAATGAGAATGAGAGAGAAAGAGAGAATATTGGCAGCCAGGGCCTCCAGCTACTGCAGTCAAACTCCAGGCTCATGTACCACCTTGTCTGCATGTGTAACCTTTTGTGCTTGTGTCACCTTGTGCATCTGGCTTACATGGGACCTGGAGAGTTGAACATGGGTCCTTAGGCTTCACTGGCAAGTGCCTAAGGCATCTCTCCAGCCTTCCTTTTTTTTTTTTTTTTTTTTTTTTTGTTTTTTTTGTTTGTTTGTTTGTTTTTCTGAGGTAGGGTCTCACTCTAGCTCAGGCTGACCTGGAATTCACTATGTAGTCTCCGGGTGGCCTCGAACTCACGGCGATCCTCCTTCCTCTGCCTCCCGAGTGCTGGGAATAAAGACGTGCACCACCACGCCCAGCCTCTTAGCCCTCCATTTTTAGTAATGTGGCAAAACCACTTCTGATGATTCTTCACACAGAGAGCGAATTAAAGGTCCAGATGAGATGGTGAGGTCTGATTACTTTTGACCTCCTCCTGTTTTGCTTTTTCAGTCTGCATATAAGCACAAGCTTTAATTGTATATATAGTTGTGAGGTAGAGGGGGTAAAACAGGTTGATGGGGCTTTCAATGCTTGTTCAAGAAGAGATAATGTGGGTTTTATTTCCTCGGCACCCTTGATCATGGGAGAGCTGCCTCTGTGGAACTTTGGTAAAGCCGGGAGAAGCCCACAGAGAATGGCACAGAGCAGGCTGTAATCCCAGTTGGGAACCTGGCATGAGATGAGGCGGGCACTGTGCAGAGGTGTGCAAAGTCATCCAGCTGTAGCCCAGGCAGGCGAGCTGAGTGCTGCTGATGCACGAACCTCTGGGAAGACCTAGCCAACAGCCGCTGTTTGTACCCATGTCCCTTGCTTTGGAGAGTGGACACTCAAGCCCGATTAAAAACAGATGTCAAAGAGCAGTCACACGCAAATAAGTTCCGGAACAAAGTGGGGACATAAATGGGTGAGAGAAAATAAAACGACACATTCAAAAAGGAACTGTGTCATTTTAGAATTTGTGCCGGGCTTCTTGAGATAACGTCGGACATAGTAAACTGTCAGCAGGAAATTGTACCTCTTTCTCCAACCCACTGCCCAAGGAACAGATGGAAAGTCTCCCTGTTTCCTTGAGTCCCTAAATAACCCAGAAGTCCTCTGAAAGACATACTGCCTTGGTCTTAATGCAGAGGTCCACACCAGGCCAACCTAACCAGGCAAGCCCAGACCACCCAGTGTGAATGATGCCAAGAGAAAGAGACCCAGCCGGACTCTGGGTTCCTCTGGGTGGGCTGTCTTTATTTGGTCACTGATGAGTTTTTTTTTTTTTTTTTTTTCCTTAATCACAGGCTGCAACCAGTTACAAAATGCTGAGCCACAATACCAGCTTTGGAAATGTGACCTACGAAAAGGTAAAACTCTTTATAACATCACTTGTGACAAAAAAGCAAATAATGTTCTTGAATTAAGGGACATACATCGGATGTCATTTCCTTTTCTTTATTTAAAAAAAAAAAAAAAAAACTTTAGCCGGGCGTGGTGGCACACACCTTGAATCCCAGCACTCGAGAGGCAGAGGTAGGAGGATGGCCACGAGACTACATATGAATTCCAGGTCAGCCTGGGCTACAGTGAGACCCTACCTCAAAAAAACTAAAACAAAATAAAACTTTGTTAGATATTTTACATATTTCTCTTCCACCACCTCCTTTGTCCTTCCTTCCGCAGCCTCCTACCCTGAACCCCTTCCTCTTACCTACTGTTCCCTCTTCCATATTGAAGTCTTTTTTGTTTGTTTGTTTGCCCTCCTCCATCATCCACAACAACCTGTCCATGGGCCCAAAATTCTGCAGGTCTTGGGCAGATCATGACAGTACTGTGAGGTCAGGAATACAATGCCCACTTTGTGTCTGGGGTACTCCAAAGCATTCCTCTCCATACGTTGGCTCTTCTATTCTTTCTTTCTTTCTTTCTTTCTTTCTTTCTTTCTTTCTTTTTCTTTCTTTCTTTCTTTCTTTTTAAAAATAAAAAAAAAAGTGTGAGTTTCAGGTCAGACTGGGCTACATAGTTGAAACTTCTATTTTTAGATAGAAAGACAGATAGATGGATAGATAGGCAGATAGACAAAAGCACTAAAACAGACTTCAAGACGGGCATGGTGGCGCACACCTTTAATCCCAGCACTGGGAGGCAGAAGTAGGAGGATCGCTGTGAGTTCAAGGCCACCTTGAGACTACAGAGTGAATTCCAGGTCAGCCTGGACTAGAGTGAGACCCTACCTCAGAAAAAAACAAAACAAAACAAAAACAGACTTCAACTGAAGACTGTTGGTGCTTTTCTTCTGAAAAAAAAAAAAGTGCTAGGTGAGGCCAGGCGTAGTGGCGCACGCCTTTAATCCCAGCACTTAGGAGGCAGAGGTAGGAGGATCGCCATGAGTTAGAGGCCACCTGATAGTACAGTTAATTCCAGGTCAGCTTGGGCCGGAGAGAGACCCTACCTCAAAAAAACAAACAAACAAACAAACAAACAAACAAACAAAAAAGTGCTAGGTCAGTGTTTTTGTACCTGTGTATATAAAGACCCTTGAATGCTGCAGCTGCAACTGCAGATTAACATGTCGTAATGTGTCGTAACCATTGACTTGGATATTAGCATTGTGCCTTGTTGACACACTTTTCTAAAAAAATGGGTATGTTAGTTTATATTTATTGTCCACTTGACAGGACCTGGAAATCACCCGTGAGGGATAATCTTGAGAGCTTGTTTGGAGGGTCTAGCAGGGGAACACAGCTACTGGAACACCCTTGACCCAAGACCGGTCCTCCTCTATTCGGGAAAGGTCGTCCTCTTCGACCGAGCTCGCAGCTTTAGGAGGGACGCACATGGAGCTGTGAGGGAGGAAGGGGACACCCGCCTAGCCAGCCAGACCAGCCAAATCAACACTGGCAATCAACGGGGTGACAGATGTCGCAGCCAGATCACGCTCACATCTGGATAATCTTGATTAGGTCATCTGAGGTAGGAGGAGTCACCTTAACTGTGGGTGACGTCATGCCATGGGCCAGCTGGTCTGGTGTTCATTTGCACAGCAAGACCCTGTCTCAAAGAAGGTGGACCACAAGCATCTTGAAATTGTCTTCTGACTCCCGCATGCATACTGTAGCACATGCATCCAGGCATGTACACAAATAAATAAAAATTATGAAAATAAAATAGGGCTAGCCAGTCGTGGGGGCACACACCTTTAATCCCAGCACTCGGGAGGCAGAGGTAGGAGGATCAGCATGAGTTCAAGGCCACCCTGAGAATACATAGTGAATTCCAGGTCAGCCTGGAATAGTTGAAGGCTAAGTTGATGCCTCAGTGGTTATAAGTGTAAGGGCGGAGAGGACCCAGGACTCCTCCCTTGAGAAAAGCTAGGTGTGGCTTCGCATGTCTGTGACCACAGTCCACGGTAGGTGGAAACCAAAGAATTGCTGGGATTTGCTGACCACTGAACAAAAAAAAACCCGCAGCTCTGGGTAATGGTGAGATCCCGTCCCTAGGAAATATGTGGATAGGTGATAAAGGACACTTACAGTTCTCCTCTGGCCTCCCCTTGCACACACACAGTGCCTGTACGACTGCACATGCATATGTATATGTCACACATAACACCCCACACATATGCCATACCATGCGTACACTATGCACACACACACACACACACAAAATAATTGAGGGCTGAGGAGTTGGCTACAGCACTTGCCACATAAGTGTGAGTAAAGCCAGACACTCTGTTGTGAGTGGCTGTAATCCCAGCATGCTTGTGGTGATAAGGGAGGTTGAGACAACTGGGAGCAATGAAAGACTGCTCTCCAAAACCAGGTAGAGGTGCAGGCCAACACCTGAAGCCTTCCTCTGACCGCCGCAGGCATGGATGCGTGCATATACACTAAAAACATCTATTCAGAGAAAGAGCTGGGAGCTCCCAGCTTAGCCCACTTTACTCCATCTTGTAAATGAAGCACCTGAAGCTCAGAGATGTTTCCTGTACAGCACTTCATAAGTGTTGTCTTTTGAGACACAGAGACTCGCTGGGTTGGAACTCTTTATTATGTAGCCCGTGCTGGCCTCCACCTTGCAACCCCTTACCTCAGCCTCCCAGGCACTGGGATTAAACCATCACCATGCAGGGCTATGAAGATGTTTTTTTTTTTTAATTAATTAATTTATTTGCAAGCAGAGATAGAGAAATAGACAGACAGAGAGAATGGGCACACCAGGGCTTCCAGCCACTGCAACGAACTCCAGGTGCTTGTGCCCCTTCTGCATCTGGCTTATGTGCGTCCTGGGGACTCGAACCTGGGTCCTTTGGCTTCACAGGCAAATGCCTTAACCTCTAAGCCATTTCTCCAGCCCTAAAGATGTTTTATTAGAATATTTTTTTCAGCTGGGCATGGTGGCGCACACCTTTAATCCCAGCACTCGGGAGGCAGAGGTAGGAGGATTGCCGAGAGTTCAAGGCCACCCTGAGAATACAGAGTGAACTCCAGGTCAGCCTGAACTAAAGTGAGACCCTACCTTGAAAAACAAACAAAAAAAAATAAATAAAATATTTTTTTCAGGCTGGAGATGGCTCAGCAGTTAAGGCGCTTGCATGCAAAGCCTAAGGACTCATGTTCGACTCTCACATAAGCCAGACTCACAGTGACATATGCACATAAGGTCACACATGCACACAAGGAGATGCACAAGTTTGGAATTTATTTGCAGTGGCTGGAAGTCCTGGTGCACCAATTCTCTCATAATAAATAAATAAATAAATGTTTTTAAAAATTTATTTGCATGGGTGTGGGGGTGGGTACGCCAGGACCTCTTGCCACTGCAAACAGACTCCAGATGCATGCATCACTTTGTCTGCCTTTATATTGTGTACTGGGGAATTGAATTAGGCTGACTGGCTTGCAAGCAAGTGCCTTTAACCACTGAGCCATCTCCCCAGCCCTATGAAGATGTTTTGATGGGGTAAAATGTTTGTGTGGTGATTTGAATAAAATGCCCCACCAAAGGTCTATACGCACGCGTTTGAATACTTAACGTTCAGTCAACGGTGCTCTTTGGGAAGGTCGTGAAACCTGCAGGAGGTGGGCCCTTGCTGGAAGCAGTGTGTCACGAGGGGCAGGCCTTAAGCATGGCCCAATCCCATTTGCCATTCTCTCTCTCTTCTTCTACCCTGCTGATGGGACAGTGGCTTTCTGCTTTTGAAATTCTCCTTGATGCACTGCGCCTCCCGACTGTAAACTGAAAACAAAACCTTTACTCAGCTGTTCCTGGTGAGGTCTTTGTCCCAGCAACATAAGTAACTGATGCAGTGTGTGTACTTTTGTAATTCTTATAGCAATGAGATTCAGCATTGCTAGGAAAAAAATAAAAATAAGGGATACACATTTTTAAACCTGTGGATCAGGAAAGGGCTTCTAGGAAAAGTCCATGCAGGTCCTGAAAATCTTTTGTGACGCTTGTTGGGTAGCAGGTCCCTGCGGGAACTTAACAGCAAAAGATTTGTTGACATTTAGGAGATGAAAGTTACAATTCTTGAGTCTTGATCAGAAAGAACTGTTGTGTTTTTTTGTTTTTTTGTTTGTTTGTTTTTTAATCAACCAGCTTTTCTTTTTGGTTGTTCTTATTTTCTCTCTCTCTTTTTTTTTTTTTTTTTTTTTTTTTTTTTTTTGGTTTTGAGGTAGGGTCTCACTCTAGCTCAGGCTGACCTGGAATTCACTATGTAGTCTCAGGGTGGCCTTAAAGTCATGGCAATCCTCCTACCTCTGCCTCCCAAGTGCTGGGATTAAAGGCATGCGCCACCACGCCCGGCTTTTTCTCTTTTTTTTAAAATAATTTTATTTATTTATTAGAAGCAGAGAGAGAGAGAGGGAGAGAATGGGCATGCTAGGGCCTTTAGCCACTACAAACAATCTCCAGATGCGTGTGCCACCTTGTGCATCTGGCTTACGTGGGGCCTGGGAATCGAACCTGGATCCTTGGGCTTTGCAGGCAAGCACCTGAACCGCTAAGCCATCTCTCCAGCCCTTGTTCTTTTTTTTTTTTTTTTTTTTTTTTTTTTTTTTTTTGAGACAGGATCTCCCTTTGTAGCTCAGACTGTTCTGAAACTCACTCTAGAACCTACGCTAGCCCCACACCTTCAAGATTCCTCTTGCGTCCACTTCCCAGTGGATACTGGGATTACAGGTGTGACCTGTCACACCTGGCTACTTGTTGACTTGCTGTATCCTCGTATTCCATTTCTCCTTGAGTTTTTCCCTCCTTTGTTTATAAACTCACTAGTGGTTCAAGATGATATAAAAGCCCTGGACAGTGTTTCAGACACCAAGCGAATGCACCCGTGAGTCACACTCATGTGTTGTTGAACTTGAGCCATTGCATCTGCTTTGATCCTGCAGCTCCCCGTGGTCACCAGCATCGAGGGGATGAACATTTTAGGACTGGTCTTTTTTGCCCTGGTGTTAGGAGTGGCCCTGAAGAAGCTGGGCTCCGAGGGAGAAGAGCTCATCCGTTTCTTCAACTCCTTCAATGAGGCCACCATGGTGCTGGTGTCCTGGATTATGTGGTAAGCTCTCCCTGCTACCTTTGCCTCCTCGGATTTGCCCTGAGCAGCCAGCTGCCTGGCTCTGTGCCCTGTCGGTGGTTGAAAGTGATAGAGGGCTGGAGGGATGGCTTAGCAGTTAAGGAGTTCACCTGCAAAGCCAAAGGATCCAGGTTCGATTCCCCAGGTCCCACGTAAGCCAGATGCACAAGGTGGCACACGCATCTGGAGATTGTTTGTAGTGGCTAAAGGCCCTGGCATGCCCATTCTCTCCCTCTCTCTCTCTCTCTCTCTCTGCTTCTAATAAATAAATAAAATTATTTTTAAAAAAAGAGAAAAAGCCGGGTGTGGTGGCGCACGCCTTTAATCCCAGCACTTGGGAGGCAGAGGTAGGAAGATCACTGTGAGTTTGAAGCCACCCTGAGACTACATAGTGAATTCCAGGTCAGCCTGAGCTAGAGTGAGACCCTACCTTGAAAGGAAAAAAAAAAAACCCTGTCTCAAACAAAGATAGCTCAACTGTGAAGCTCACGTCCTACACTAGCATGAGGGCCAGAGACTGCCGTAATCACATCTCCATCCCACAGCCTCAGTCGGCACGAGAGGGTGGCCACACTGCCTGTAACCCAAAGACCTGAGGCTCATCAGTATCCCACAAGCTCTAGAATCAGTAACAAAAGAGGCTCAAGACGAGCTGGAAAGATGGCTTAGTGGTTAAGGCGTTCGCCTGCAAAGCCAAAGGATCCTGGTTTGATTCTCCAGGACCCATGTGAGCCAGATGCACAAGGAGGTGTATGCATCTGGAGTTCACCTGCGGTCGCTGGTGCCCATTCTTTCTCCTTCCCTCTCTTTCTCTCTCTCTCTCTCTCTCTCTCTTTCTCTCTCTAATATAAAAATATATATTTTTTGTTTGTTTGTTTGTTTGTTGTTTTGTTTTTTGTTTTTTGAGGTAGGGTTTCTCTGTAGCCCAGGCTGACCTAGAATTCACTGTGTAGTCTCCGGGTGGCCTTGAACTCACGGCAATCCTCCTACCTCTGCCTCCCGAGTGCTGGGATTAAAGGTGTGCGCCACCGCACCTGGCTTTCTAATATAATATATATATATATATATATATATATATTTTTAAAGAGGCTCAAGACAAGACCAGGTGGAAGAACAATAGAGCGGGACACTCCAGTTCCTTTTTGGCCCCCGAGGCGAGCACCTCCAGCCACAGGCAGACATATGGCATGCTACAAGGGCACATATATGTGCATACACCATACACACACACAAGCAAAAATAAATTTTAAATAAAGTTTGATTGTATCTGGATGGAGCTATAAAAAAATAAATAAATTTTTAAAAAGATGACACTTGAACAAAATTAAAATCAAATATATATTTGCACAATATATATATATATATATATATATATATATATATATATATATATATATATATATATCCTGAGACTACATAGTGAATTATTCCAGGTCAGCAGGACTAGAGTGAGACCCTACCTCGAAAACACACCTCCCCAAAAAAAAAAAAAAAAAAAAAAATTTTTATTATTGCTTTTAGGTACGGTCTTACTATGTAGTCTAGGCTGGCCTTGAACCCACTATGCAGTTCAGGCTGGCCTTGAATTTGAGATCCTCCTGCCCCAAACTCCCACATGCTGGCAGGCCTGCTCCACGTCAGCCCGCTTGTTCATCCCAAATGCTGGAACAGGAAAAGATGCAGTGTGCTCTAAGAACATGGATGGAGCACGCGAGCAGGCAGTTGACGGAAGAGGAAACTGGAACGATCAGGACATCTTGAGATCTGCCTAACCTAGTTAGGAATCAAAGGAACGAAAATTTGGTTTTAGCAGGACTTGATAAGGTTCCAGATAGGGCTTTTGAACCCTGACACTTTTTTTTGAACAGATATTTTTATTTATTTATTTTTAGAGAGAACCCCAGACGCTTGCACCACCTAGTGGGCATGTGCAACCTTGCGCTCGCCTCAACTTGGTGTATCTGGCTAACGTGGGATCTGGAGAGTCAAACGTGGGTCCTTCGACCTCCCAGGCAAGCGCCATAACCACCAAGCCATCTCTCCAGCCCTGAGCCCTAACACTTTTGACCTTCGTTGCTGGTCTTTTGTTGTGAGGGCCTGTCCTGTGCAATGTCTGAAATGTGTACCAGTGGAACAATGGTAAAATAACTGGGCATTTCTAGTATGAAGAAATATTTTCAGGCTGGAGGGATGGCTTAGCGGTTAAGGCATTTGCCTGCGAAGCCAAAAGATCCTGGTTTGATTCTCCAGGACCCATGTAAGCCAGATGCACGAGGGGCACATGCATCTGGAGCTTGTTTGCAATGTTAAAGGCCCTGGCGTGCCCATTCTCTCTCTCTCTCTCTCTCTCTCTCTCTCTGCTTGCAAATAAATTTTAAAAAAAGAGAGAGAGGTAGGAGGATCACTGTGAGTTACAGCAAGCCACCCCATATGGCCTCTCTGTTTAAAAAAAAAAAAAAAGGGAGCTGGGAGTGGTGGCACACGCCTTTAATCCCAGCACTCGGGAGGCAGAGGTAGGAGGATCACCGTGAGTTCAAGGCCACCCTGAGACTACATAGTTAATTCCAGCTCAGCCTGGGCCAGAGTGAGACCCTACCTCGAAACCAAAAAAAAAAAAAAAAAAAAAAAAAAGGAAAAAGAAATATTTTCGAATGATGATGTGGTAAAGCTGCTGGATGTCATGTTGCACACCTGTAATCCTAGCCTTTGGGAGGTAAAGGCAAGGGAATCAGGACTTCAGGGCTAGCCTCAGCTACACAGTAAATTTGAGGCCAGCCTAGGCTACATGAGTCCCTGTGTCCCCTAGGGAAAAAAAATAAATAAGAATAGCATAATATGGTCAATGTAAAAACAACACAAATGTCTATCAGTACTAGGTGGATAAACAAAATATAATGTGCATACAATAGGGTATTTATTCAGCCTTATAAAAGAATGAAACTGGCACATACTACACCGTGGCTGAACCTTGAAGACATTAAGCTAATTAAGTAAGCCAGTCACAAAGGGCAAGTATGTGTTAGTTCTGCTGTTGTGTGCCTTGAATAGCCAAATTCATAGAGGTACGCCGGTAGTTAGCGGGAGCTGAGTGGGGTAATGGGAGAGAGCTTTGGAATGATGAAAACACTCTGGAGCTAGAGGTGGAAATGGTTATCCAACAGCGTAAATATACTTAATGCCACTCAACTATACACTTAAACATGGTTTAAATGCTAAATTTTGTGGGGGTTTCATCACAATTAAAAAAAAAAAAAGAGGGCTGGAGAGATGGCTTAGCGGTTAAGGCGCTTGCCTGCAAAGCCTAAGGACCCAGGTTTGATTCTCCAGGTCCCACATAAGCCAGATGCACACGGTGTGGCACATGCGTCTGGAGTTTGTTTGCAGTGGCTACGGGTCCTGGCGTGCCTATTCTCTCTCACTCTCTCTCTTTCTAACAAATAAATAAAAATAGAGTGGGGTAGTTCTAAGTACTGGTTTAAGAAGATCTCAAAAGCATAATGTGAGGTATAAGATGAACACACAGAGACTTAAATGCATGCTTATATGTCTAGATGCATAGGAGACGGGAGTGGTTGTAGCAGGGAGTGAGCCTGAGGATGGTTCCAGAAGAGGAATTTGTTCTGACCTATAATGTCTTAAGTTTTGAAGGGAGAAGGTATTCATACTTGACAGTAGGAGTTAATATGCATAACACTGCTTAGAATAGTTCTAGAAAGGAAATTCAAAAAGGTTGTACGAGCCTCCTTCATACTAATAACCCTTTTGTATCTCTGAAATTTGAATTGTGAGGTATTTCCTATAAATTAAAATTTACAAATTAAATCAACAGTTACAAAACTATTCCTGTTACTCAATTCAAAGCTAACTCTTGTTCTTTGTAGCTCCCATAATTCATTCTTTCCCTTCCTGCCTTTCAAAAAAAAAAAAATCCTCACATTCTGGCAGTGTTCCCAGAATGTCATTGTTAATGACTTTTTCCCACGGGATCATGTTCTCCAAACCACAAAGAATGTAAAACTTCACAATAGCCCCAGTGTAGGTTTTACACCACAGAAGTTCTGTGAAATAGGTGGACAAGTCTGAACAAAGCTGAAAACCAAGCTCGGAGTTCCAGGGCCTTTCATCTTGAACCCATGGGGTCCGTAGCATCCATCTGTCTAGAACATATGTAGCAGGGTTGGGAAGATGGCTCAGAGGACAAAGATGCTTGCTTGCAAAGCCTGCTGGCCCGGATTCAATTCCTAAGCCTCTCACATAAGCTGGATTCAAAAAAGTGGCACAAGCATCTGGGGCACATTTGCAAGAGCAATGACATACATAAATACATACATACATACATACATACATACACACACACACACACACACACACACACACACACAAATGAATAGGCTTAAAATTTTTTTTTATTATTTGAGAGAGACAGACAGACAGAAAATGGGTGCTCCAGTAGCCTCTCAGCCAGTGTGAACGAACTCCATACATGTGCGCCCCATTGTGGGCAAGTGCAGCATTGTGCCCTTGTGTCACTTTTGTGTCTGGCTAAACATGGGACCTGGAGATCGAACAGGCATTCTTAGGTTTGGCAGGCAAGCACCTTAACCTCTAAGCCATCTCTCCAACCCTTGAATAGATATTTTTAAAGATTTTATTTTTATTTATTTGTTAGAGAGAGAGAGAATGGGCATGCCAGGGCCTCTGACCACTGCTAACAAACTCCAGATGTATGTGCCACCTTGTGCATCTGGCTTACATGGGACCTGGAGAATCAAACCTGGGTCCTTAGGCTTCGCAAGCAAGTGCCTTAACCGCTAAGCCATCTTTCTGGCCCTGAATAGATATTTTTAAAAGAACATATGTAAAGCAGGATATAATGGTACATGCCAGTAATACCACTACTTGGGAGGCTGAGGCAGGAGGATCATAGATCTTGTCTTGAGAGGAAACGGGAGGGCAAGAGGGAGGAGCAAAAGAGTTGAGGAATAGAAAAGAGAAGGGCTGGAGAGGTGGCTTGGCGGTTAAGGCGCAGCCTGCAAAACCAAAGGACCCAGGTTCGATTCCCCAGGACCCACATAAACCAGATGCACAAGGTGGCACATGCATCTGGAGTTGGTTTGTAGTGGCTGGAGGCCCTGCTGCACCCATTCTCTCCCTCTCTCTCTCTCTCTTTCTCTCTCTCTCTCTCTCTCTCTCACTGTATATATACATATAAATCTGTCTCTCTCTCAAATAAATAAATATTTTTTAAAAGAAAAAGACAGGAAGTATACATCCAAGGGAAGAAGTCTTAAGTGTCCAGGCACACTCACCAGGTGAATAACGAGTGTCACTGCGCCTCACAACCTGTAAAGTGAGAGTGGTCCACCCCCATCTTTTTCTGTGCTCAGAGTCATCCTGGGAAGAGATAAAGATGGTGTGGTGGAACGTCCTTGTATTCTGTGTCTCTCCCAGTCAGTGTCACCTTGCCACCTTCCTGACTAGGACCCCTGCTTGTGTCCTAGGTACGTACCTGTGGGCATCATGTTCCTGGTTGGCAGTAAGATTGTGGAAATGAAGGATATTGTCGTGCTTGTGACCAGCCTTGGGAAATACATCTTCGCATCCATCCTGGGACATGTTATCCATGGAGGCATCGTCCTGCCGCTCGTCTTTTTTGTCTTAACACGAAAAAACCCATTCCGATTCCTGTTGGGCCTCCTCACGCCGTTTGCAACAGCATTTGCCACCTGCTCCAGGTGAGCAAGCTTGGTCCGCCACGTCAATACAGACCCCAGGGTTTCTCTTGGGAACCATTTTTTCTTTAATTTTTTTGGTTTTCCGAGATAGGGTCTCACTCTAGCCCAGGCAGACCTGGAATTTGCTCTGTAGTCTCAAGGTGGCCTCGAACTCACGGTGATCCTCCTACCTCTGCCTCCCGAGTGCTGGGATTAAAGGTGTGCACCACCACAGCCCGCTCTTGGGAGCGTTTTGCACCAAGGCATTATGTGGCTTTTGAAACATTTGGAACCGGTGAAGCTGAGTAAATAATATAGCGGGTAAATCCCAGAAGTTATGTTTTGAATGCTTTAGTTGACAAAGCCTCACAGTAATGCCAGGAACTTTGAAAAAAAAAAAAAAAAAAAGTTCTGGCTTCTTTTCCCCCTTATCTCAAAGGGGGAAAGCCCAGAAGCTAAGATGGTTCCAGGAGCCAAGTGCTAGCCTGGCGGGAAGGGACTGCTTTCTCAGTTGGTTGATCGCTTTTTCCATTTCTAGCTCAGCAACCCTTCCCTCTATGATGAAGTGCATCGAAGAAAACAACGGTGTGGATAAGAGAATCAGCAGGTTCATTCTGCCCATCGGAGCCACAGTGAACATGGACGGAGCAGCCATCTTCCAGTGCGTGGCCGCAGTGTTCATCGCCCAGCTCAACCACGTGGAGCTGAACGCCGGCCAGATCTTCACAATTCTGTGAGCTCCTTCTCCTTTCCCTCAGGCCCCAAACTTGAGCTTTTGGCCGGCCATGGTGGCACATGCCTTTAATCCCAGCCCTAACTTGGGAGGCAGAGGTAGGAGGATTGCTGTGAGTTCGAGGCCACCCTGAGACTACATAGTGAATTCCAGGTCAGCCTAGCTAGAGTGAGACTCTACCTCACAAAACCAAAAAATTTTAAAAGAGCTGGAGAGATGGCTCAGTGGTTAAGGCACATGCCTGAGAAGCCTAAAGACCCAGGTTTGATTCTCCAGGTCCCACATAAGCCACATTAACATAGTGGCACATGCATCTGGAGTTGGTTTGCAGTGGCTAGAGGCCCTGGTGTGCTCATTTCCACTCTCTCTCCCTCTCTTTGTCTCTAATAAATAAAAATTTTAAAAAAGGAAAGGAAAGGAAAGGAAAGGAAAAAAAGAAAAGAAAAGAAAAAAGAAAAACCAAAAAAAAAAAAACTCTTGAAGCTGGGCGTGGTGGTGCATGCCTTTAATCCCAGCACTAGGGAGTAGGGAAGTAGAGGTAGGAGGATCGCCATGAGTTCAAGGCCAGCCTGAGACTACATGTGAATTTCAGAGCAACCTGGACTAGAGTGAAACCCTACCTCAAAAAAAAAAAAAAAAATATACACACATATATATATATATGTATATATATGTATGTATGTAATGCAGAATGGCAGAAGCAGGACTATTACAGAAATTAAAATTCTGTCCTAACCCCAAACTAAAATTTATTCAAAATTTTTTAAATGAAACTTAAGGCAGCAACCTTATAAAAGAAAATGAAAATTCTTGTCCTAACCCCAAAGCACTAAAATTTATTCAAAGTTCGAGGCCACCCTGAGACTACATTTAATTCCAGGTCAGCCTGGACCAGAGTGAGACCCTACCTTATAAAAACAAAAAAAAAAAAAAAAATGAAACAATCTAACACATTACAGTTCAAAGATACACTAACTTTACACTTCTATGCTAAAGAACATAGGAAGATATTAAAAAGTATTTGTTTTCCATAATTAAATTATGTTTCTTTTTTAAAAAATATTTATTTGAGAGAGAGAGAGAGAAAGAGGCATATAGAGAATGGGTGCACCAGGGCCTCCAGCCACTGCAAACAAACTCCAGATGCATGCGTTCCCCTTGTGCATCTGGCTTACGTGGGTCCTGGGGAATCAAACCTGGGTCCTTAGGCTTCGCACACAAATGCTTTAACAGCTAAGCCATCTCTCCAGCCCATCATTATATTTCTTTAGAAGCAGAAAACTTTGTCCAGTAAAAAGGCTGCCCTTCATAACCTGTAGTAGGCTGATGTCTAAGCTGGGGGTTTCGAGCAGCATTCACTGGTTGACTTTATCTGTGGTTGACTGAATCCATAAATACAGAACCTGAGAACGTGGGAGGCTAATGGTGCTTGAGCATCATCCCTCCAGCCCCAGAGCTTGTGGTGGGTGGGCTTCATTTATACGCTCTGGCTGCAGCATTCCCCATTGTCTGTGCACGCCCCCCCCCCCAATGCTCTGTATTCATGGCTGACCCTGATTGGCCCTCTTCTAGAGTGACGGCCACGGCATCCAGTGTTGGAGCAGCAGGCGTGCCAGCCGGAGGGGTCCTCACCATCGCCATTATCCTAGAAGCCATCGGGCTGCCCACTCATGACCTTTCTTTGATCCTGGCCGTGGACTGGATTGTGTAAGTAGCTAATCCCCAGAGACCTTGAAGAAAAAGTCTTGTTGAGGGCCATAGAAACCAGATTTAGAACTAGGAGTTAACTATATGAAAGTTAGTTGCCCGTGGGCACCCATGAGTGGCATGAGATGCCAGTATGTGGAGCTTACTTGTAGCATCCAGTGGGTCTCAAGGATCTCTGTCACTGTCCCCAGCCTAGAAACCTACATGGAGTGATGCTGGTACAAGGAGAGCAGCTGCCTTGGGCTCAGATCACAAAAGGAGAAATTAGTTAAGGAGGTGATCAGACTGTCACCCCCAGGGCTGCTGTAAAGATACTGATTCCTTGACACGCATAGTATTTTTGCAGGTGTAAATAGCACCTGTTGGGCTGGAGAGATGGCTTAGCTGTTAAGCGCTAAGGACCCCAGTTCGAGGCTCAATTCCCCAGGAGCCACGTAAGCCAGATGCACGGGGTAACGCATGCATCTGGAGTTCGTTTGCAGTGTCTGGAGGCCCTGCTTTTCTCTCTGCTTTTCTCTGCCTCTTTCTCTCTCTCTCTATCACTCTCAAATAAATAAATAAAAATAAACAACATTTAAAAAAAAATAGCACCTGTTGTACAGGGAAGGTTGGCTGACGTCATAATGCTGAGACAGCAGAGTACATGATAAAAAAAAATCAGCCCTGGAGCCCAGGCACCTGGGTTCCCGCCTCACTTTACCGTGTGCTGATGGTATCATGGAGGTTGTTTGGTGCTTTGGTCTGCTTTTCTGTTCATGAGAATCTGAATAGAAGCTGTGTCACAGTCGTGGCAATGACTGAATGAGTCAGCATATGAACAGAGCTGCCGGGGACGACATTCAGTGATCCTTCAGTGTGGAGAGGTGTTCATGACAGAACCTGAGTGCAGGCAGATACCTAGCACTGGGCTCTGGGTCTGCTTATGGTGGTTGGAAACAATAGTCTTTACAACTTAAATAGCTATGTGCAGACCTGACAAACCCTTACAGAAATGGGGGGAGTAGCCGGGCATGGTGGCTCATGCCTTTAATCCCAGCACTTGGGAGGCAGAGGTAGGAGGATCGCTGTGAGTTCAAGAAAAAGAAATGGGGGGAGATACCCAATAGAAGACCCCTGTATTCCAGCCATGCATCAGAAAGAGCTCCATCCCTGAGCTGGACAAGATCAGGGCAGTGTGAGAAGCCAGTCTCTTCCTTCCCCCATCTGCCTCCTGTGTCTGGAGAGGCATCTTAGAGGTGCTCAAATGGGAAGGGAAATTGTGTCTCCCCCCCAAGTGAGCTGCGCAGCACAGGCCCCCAGCCACTGGCAGCCTCTGATCCCTTTAGCCCTACAATGCTCTTAGAGAGAACCACGTTTTGTTTTTTTTACCCTCCTCTTCAAAATGAGCACAGGCCCTTTCCTGAGCTCCAGGGACAGATGGATGTTGGGCTAACATCCTTTGGCAGGTAAGCTCGGTGCTAGTTCCTGTAGGTGGTCCTTGCCCATGTCCTTGAAATGCACGTGTGTTTGGCCTCCAGGAGCCAAGCGGGGCCACAGCGAGAACAAGCACAGATCTGAGGGAAAGAGAAGCCGCACACAAGACGGTGTCTCCCCCTCTTCTCCCAGATACATGCAGCGTCCTGTGACGGGGCCGTTACAGTACATGGGACACGCGCAGAACGATGACGGGAAGGGACTAGATGACAGTGTTCACGTAGACTCTCAGATGCATGCCTGATGTGTTTGCTTCCTTAGACTTATCCTTTTAAGTTTTCCGCAGTGAGGGTCTATTACTTTTGTAAGAATAAAAACTGTTTGGGGCAGGGGGAAATGGCTTAGCGGTGGAGGCGTTTGCCTGCAAAGCCTAAGGACCCCGGTTCAATTCCCCAGAACCCACATAAGCCAGATGCAAAAGGGGGCTCATGCATCTGGAGTTTGTTTCCAGTAGCCAGAGGCCCTCGTATGCCCATTCTCTCTCTCTCTCCAATAAATAAAATAAGATAAAATAAAATAAAACTGTTTGGACGTGAGGGTGATCTAGCTATGACATCTGTCACCCCACTGGTCACCAGGGTTGATACATTCGGCTGATCTGGCTAGCTAGGCGGGTGACCTCTTTCTCCCTCACCACTCTACGCGTGACCTTCTCAAAGCCACATGTTCAAAGAGGATGACCTTCCCCAAGAAGAGGAGGACGGGTCTTCAGTCAAGGGTATACAAGTAGCTGCATTCCCCTGCTAGGACCTCAAACAAGCCCTTGAGAATAAAATTTGGGGCTAGCCAGGCGTGGGTGGCGCACGCCTTTAATCCCAGCACTCAGGAGGCAGAGGTAGGAGGATCGCCGAGAGTTCGAGGCCACCCTGAGACTACATAGTGAATTCCAGGTCAGCCTGAGCCAGAGTGAGACTCTACCTCGAAAAACCAAAAAATATATATAAATAAATAAAATTTGGGGCTGGAGAGATGGCTTAGCAGTTAAGGCACTCTCCTGCAAAGCCAAAAGACCCAGGTTCAATTCCCTAAGACCCACATAAGCCAAATGCACAAGGTGGCATGTGTGTCTGGAGTTCGTTTGCAGTGGCTGGAGACCCTGGCATGTCCATTCTCTCTTTGCCTCTGACGCTCTCTCCCTCTCTGTCTCAAAATAAATAAATAAATAAATAAATAAATAAATAAATAGCCGGGCGTGGTGGCGCACGCCTTTAATCCCAGCACTCGGGAGGCAGAGGTAGGAGGATTGCCATGAGTTCAAGGCCACCCTGAGACTACATAGTGAATTCCAGGTCAGCCTGAGCTAGAGCAAGACCCTACCTGGAAAAAACAAAATAAATAAATAAATAAAATATAATATAATAAAATTTGTCCAAAGAAAATCAATTTAGAATGAGTCCTTTAAGGCTGGAGGGATGGCTTAACAATTAAGACACTTGCCTGCGAAGCCTAAGGACCCATGTTCGACTCTCCAGATCCCGCATAAAGCAGACACACAAAGGCAAAGTTGAGTCAAGTGCAAGTTTCACATGCCCATTAGGTGGCGCAAGCATCTAGAGTTTGATTGTAGTGGTTGAGGCCCTGGTGCACCAATCCTTTCTCTGTCTCTGGCTCTCTCTGCCTCTCCCCCCCCCAAACAAAAATTTTTTAAAAACAAAAAAAGAATGAGTTCCTTAGCTGCGGCTGGCCCTCCCAATCACAAGTTCCATGTGGCCCACGGCCTGCCTGGGACAGTGAGGCTCCCTTTGTAACACCTGCCCCTTTTCCTTTTCTGTTTCTGTCAGGGACCGAACCACCACGGTAGTGAATGTGGAAGGGGACGCCCTGGGAGCGGGCATCCTCAACCACCTGAATCAGAAGGCAATGGCCAGAGGGGAACAGGAGCTGCACGAGGTGAAGGTGGAAGCCATTCCCAACTGCAAGTGTGAGGAGGAGACGTCGCCTCTGGTGACACACCAGAACCCCGCAGGTCCCGTGGCCAGCGCTCCCGAACTGGAATCCAAGGAGTCGGTGCTGTGATGGGGCTCAGCCACAGGCTGGCCTCCAGCACGGACACCCTGCCCTGGCAGCCTGCCTCGTTATTTAGACACGGGCTTGGCCCTCGTGGATCGTGAGTCCCTCAAGCCATGCTTGGGCCCAATCACCAATCTGAGGACGAGGCACACAGGCATTGTGCTCCCACGCAAGAACTGGTTAGCAAGGACCAGGACACTGTGCCATTGGGCTTGATCCGTGTCTAGGTTTAGCTGTGAATATACGCCAGCATTGTTAGGAAAACACTCTCTTGTTGAACTGCCAGGCCTGGGGAGATGACAGGTTCACGGAGACCTGGGGGCAAAGCTTGGGGAAATGCAGGTGTAATTTACATTGCTCCGGGTTGGCGCCACATCAGGTGCTTTTTTTGAGCAAACCAGAGGGGTTTGCAGTCATCGGTCACATTGTCTCGTCAACAGTTGTCCCTGGAAGAATTCTAGAATTCTTAGCCTGAGCAGGAATGCGCTGAGCTGGGACTCGGGGTTTTTTTTTTTTTTTTGAGGAAGCGTGCCCCAAGGGCTCCAGAGTATTTGTCTAGTGTCAGGCAGAAATACTGCAGATGGCGGTTTCCAATGCTCAGCTCTGAGTAAATCATTGAAGCTCTGAGGCTGGAGAAGGCAAGGGGCAGTGCCTTATTTAGAACCAGACACTTACACAATTGTCCCCATTCCCACCCCAGCCATGGGGCACTTTTCCTCTTCCTTCCGAGACTCCGGCCTCTGTCAGTGCTTCTCCTCCATCTCATCCTCGTTGGGCAATAGTTCCAGGGGCCTCTTGCTCTGGGAGGTGTGATGAGATCATTGCATTCCTGGTGCATTGGTTTATCGACCCATTATTACAGTTTCACTAGACTTTCCGCACGATGCTGCAGGTCAGCAAACACACAATCCTCCCCTCCCCGCCACACACACATACACACACAAAACCCATGCAGTAACTGAGTGGGGGGGGGGGGTAGCCCTGTTCCCAAGTCCTCTGGCTTCACCTGATTTCTACAGAGGCAGACTCCTTGTTCGCCAACTCACTGAAGTTTTAAATGATCACTGAAATGTCCTGTGTTCCTTCCCTCCTGACCAAGAGCCTCAGGGTCAGTGTATCAAAGGAGCTGTTTTATGGTGGCACTTGGGTGGGCTCGTGGGATGACATAGCAAGTCCCCAGGCCCATGACACCTGCCTCTTGCCTACCTCAGAGGGACCTGTCAACTGGTGGAAAGGACTGTCTTGCTTTGGGAAATTAAGTGCTAGCACCTGTTCTGACACACGCTTCTTGTGTTTCCCTAGGGGCAGGGTTCTCCCTGGCGGCCTCCTCCTGGTGAGGACAGCCTTCCTTGTGTCCTTCGCCTGTCACAACTTTCATCTTGTCACCCACTCCTTCTCCACGGAGGGAGTCCCTTGAGAGCATCCAGCGCAGCCTCTTTTAGGTGCGCTGCCCATCTCCCAACACGTCTGGGTACCTGACTGCTGTGACTCGGGCTGTTTCTCTGTCACTCCCCCACCCACCCACACTAGGCCACTAAAGCCCCCAGATGAGCCTGGCATATTTCCTTGCTTCCTCTGGTGTCCCACCAGAGTTTATGATGGCCGTGCCACTGCCCTGAGAACGCACAGACGCTGTATGCTATTCTGACACGGGGCCTTGTGCCTGAGTGCAAGGTGTGTGAGCCATGGCTAACGACTGAAGTGGCCAGTGCGAAGACCCAGCTTTCTTTAAGTATCTTTTCTTTTTTAATTTTATTTTAGAGAGAACTGGTGCGCCAGGGCCTCAGCCGCTGCAGTCAAACTCCAGGCGCTTGCGCCCCCTAGTGGGCATGTGCGACCCTGCGCTTGCCTCACCTTTGTGCGTCTGGCTTACGTGGGATCTGGAGAGTTGAACGTGGGTCCTTAGGCTTCCTAGGCAAGCGCCTTAACCGCTAAACTATCTCTCCAGCCTGACCCAGCTTTCTTTAAACCAGCTGAGTCACTCCAGTCTCCTGTGGGGCCAAAGTGACCAGGAAGTGAAACAAGTGTTTCCTAGCCAGAGCCTGTTGACAGTGCCATCTTCTTTTTAAAAGGGGAAACAATCACGCCATTTGATCACAAACTACAAATTGAACATTCTCTGATTTTAAGGCTTCAGTGAAAATTTTTTCCCTTGTGTGTGTCTTTGAAGTTTTTAGCTCCAATCCAAAAAGTATAAGGACTTTGAATGATGGATAACTAAACTGCAGGCTGCGTCTTTGGCACCCTGACTTTTTTTTCCCCCATTTCTGAAGAGAAATCTTACTGAGTACAGGGCATGCGAGCTGAACAGGGAGAGCAGTGGGTGAACACGCATGTCTTGACCTGACCCTGTAATGGGTGAACACGCATGTCCTGACCTGATCCTGAAAGGAGAGTGGTGCCACAGTCTGGAGAAGGGTGCCTATGTGCATAACACCCTCTCCACAGGGCCCAGAAGAGAAGAAGAAGGTGCTGGGTCTCCCTGCTTGCTGGTCCACAGAGAAGTGAGTGCAGTAGGGAAATTCCACTGCGAGTGTCTGCAACGTTTCCCTGCCAGTTCTCTTTTGAACGTGTCCCGAATACTGTTCCATCTCTGGTGTTTTTGTATATGTGATACTTGCCTTAAAACTGCACAGTCCTCAAAAGTGAATACAGTAGCACTTCTATTGACGTCTGCGCGTGCTCGATTCCTGTCTCGTGTCTGAAGACGCGCTTTACTGAAGGAACTGTTGCTGTTCTCGGGGATGGCCTGGGGTGACTGAATAGAATTTTTCTTTCCTATTTCAGCCAGCCTGAGCCTCTTAAAGCAGACGTTGTTGGTTTTGTCAGGTGGGCAAAACCTCTTTGGGGACTGGTCCTCTGTGGCTGCCAGCTTGCCACTGGTGACCGTCAAAGTACCTTCAGATCTCCACTCCACATGAGCAGAGCACTGGCAGAAAATGTTGGCTTGCCACAAATCTAAAATGAGGTCTTACCAGAAAAAATTAGGTGGCTAGGGCTTAGCTAATCATCTATGATAAGCCAAGCATCACACAGGAACAAAGAAAGCCCCAGGTGGGAACTGAGAAGTCCCTGTGGGTAGGCAGCTGTCCATGCCTATACCAGGGTCACCACCACACCCTGCCTGGTCTTTTGAAATTATTTTGTGTTCATTATTTTGTTGGTTGGTTTTTGGTTTTTCGAGGTAGGGTTTCACTGTAGCCCACGCTGACCAGAAATTTACTATGTAGTCTCAACTCAAACAACTCACAGCAATCTCCCTACCTCTGCCTCCCAAGTGCTGGGATTCAAGGCGTGCACCACCATGCCAAGCTTTTTTTAAAATTATTAAATTATTGTATTATTGAGGGAAGTACTGAGCCAAGGAAAGGCACCCACGTGCCTACAGATCCCATGTGGAGGGTTGGGGGAAACTGTGGAAAGAAAACAGAGAAGAAAGTTCAAGGAGCTCCTGTCATGTGGGGAGCTAGAGGGGATAAAGAACCTGTGTGAAGAGTAATGGTTGGGGGACTCTCCCCTCAGCTCAGCCGAGGGAAACTCACCCACAGCTAGCAGTTCGCAAGTGGCAAGAGGTATTTTGGTCCTCCAGCCACTGCAAACGAACTCCAGATGCATGCGCCACCTTGTGCATCTGGCTTACACGGGTCCTGGGAATCGAACCTGGGTCCTTTGGCTTTGCAGGCAAACACCTTAACCGCTGAACCATCCCTCCAGCCTGTATTTTGGGTTTTTTTTTTTTTTTTTGAGATAGGATATTGCTGTGTACCCCAGGCTTGCATGGTACTTGCTATGGAGCCCAGGCTAGCCTTGAACTAGTGCTAATCTTCCTGCCCTAGCTTTGCAAGTGCTGGGATTAAGGGCATGTACCACCATGCCCAGCTTCTTATATAACCTTGCTTTCGGTGGCACCACATTCCGACACAATGAGAAACTCTAGCAGCTCTTCTGAAAGCGTTACTCTGCAGGCTCACACAGGACGTTGTGGTTTCCAGACCCTGGGGCTCTGAAGAAACACATACCCTGTTCTGAACTGGATGTTTCCAGCTCTTCATTTAATGCAGAAATTGGCTTTAATTTCTGGGCAAGGAACAAAGGATGGAACAGAATGCACAGATCAAAGGCCCGATGGGACCTCTAACAAACAGCTTGGATTCCTCTTGGGAGTGCGGGTGCTCTGCTTCCCCACTGTGGATTGTTGGAAGTTAACACACCCGCTGAAGCCGCCTCTGCACAGGTGACAGGGAAAGAAGACTGGACTGCTAGGACATCCCTGCCCAAAGGAAATGGGTCTCCATGAATGGCCTACAACATTTATTCAGGGGGGAACATCAACTGTTATTTCCAGGCTCCTGTCCCAGCTGTGCTATTTGCCAGGTGTTGTGGCACACACCTTTAATCCTGGCACTTGGGAGACAGAGGTAGGAGGATTGCCGTGAATTCCAGGCCACCGTGAGACTACATTGTTAATTCCAGGTCAGCCTGGACCAGAGTGAAACCCTACCTTGAAAAAATGAAAAGAAAAGAAAAAGAAAAAGAAAAGAAAAATGTGGATCATAGCACAGCATTGTTGGACTATCATTATCATTAGAGTTTGGGAAAGGCACCTGGCACACACAATGTGCTGAGTCCAAGCTGACTTTATTTATTTGAGAGAGAAGGCGGCAGGCAGAGAGAGAGAGAGAGAGAATGGGCACATCAAGGCCTCCAGGCACTACATACAAATTCCAAACGTATGTGCCACCTTGTGCATCCGGCTTATGTGGGTTCTGGGGAATCAAACCTGGGTCCTTTGGCTTGGCAGCCTTAACCACTAAGCCATCTCTCCAGCCCCAAGCTGACTTTCATATCAAACAATGGCTGGAAAGGTTCCTGACCAGCCTGCGTCCTTTGTGCCTGGGTCTGAGTGTGCATGGTTGACCCCTTTGCCCTTTGAAAAGACAGAGAGGAAGGCTCACCTCGACTTAGCCATGCCTAGCTGAAAGGATGAATGCTGCTTCTAACACTGGGTCCTCAAAACCTTTGGACAACATCCTAAATGGAACCAGGCCTTGTGCTCCCAGGCCTAGGCTGTGCTCACATCCTATGCCTCTATCCTGTTCTTCCTTTCCTGGCCATTTTGGTCCTCCAGGGCTTGCCTGATGATTCTGTTAAATAGTTCAAAGAATGGATGTGCTTCCAAACGTGGTGGTTCATGCCTGTGGGAGGCTGAGGGAGGAGGATCGCCTCCCGTTCAAGGCCAGTCTGAACTATACAGTTGAGTTTCAGGCCAGCCTGACCTACCGTGTGATGCCCTGTTGCAAA
Organism: Orientallactaga sibirica; assembly: GCA_036365145.1. Taxonomy (NCBI): domain Eukaryota; kingdom Metazoa; phylum Chordata; class Mammalia; order Rodentia; family Dipodidae; genus Orientallactaga; species Orientallactaga sibirica. Next base: position 2,207,248 of record JAEOAD010001894.1, on the reverse strand, counting down.
CAGCAACAAGAAGTATCATTACTTTAAAAAAGGGTGAGGGGAGGGCTGGAGAGATGGCTCAGCAGTTAAGGCGCCTGCCTGCTAAGCCTAAGAACACTGGTTCTAATCTCCAGGTCCCACGTTTAGCCAGATGCCCACAAAGGGACGCATGCATTTGGAGTTCATTCAGAGCAGCTGAGTGGCTGCCGGCACGCCCATTCTATCTGTCTGTCTCCCTCTCTCTGTGTGTCTCTCTCCCAAAAAAAAAAAAATGGTGAGGGGGAGCTAAAGGACGATAGCAATAGTTCAGTGGTGGATATGTCCATATGCCCAGCACATGTAAAACCCTGAGTTTTGCTCCCTTGCTGCTAAAAACAAAACAGAACTAACGTGGCTTCTGTCTTCTACTTGGGTGGCTGGCACGCGGGCTGGGTGCTGTGCACTACTTGAGAAGACTGATAGGATTTTGATGGAGATGGTGGATTCGGGCTGAATGCTGGAACAGGGCCCAGCAGAACGGACCCAGGGTAGTTTAATCATAGCAAATGCCTTTGGGCTAGTTATAGCTGCCGCTTAACTGATGAGGCTGTGAGGAGTTAACTAGTTAGACTGTAATCAGTGGACTGGCTCACTGCCCAGGCTACAGCCAAATGAGTTTTCGATGCCTCCCTTCCATTTTTTTAAAAATATTTTATGTATTTATTTGAGAGACAGAGAGATACAGAAATAGGCAGAGAGAGAGAGAGAAAATGGGAATGGGCATGCCAGGGCCTCCAGCCACTGTAAACGAACTCCAGATGCGTGTGCCCCCTTGTGCATCTGATTTACATGGGTCCTGGGAGTCGAACCTGGGTCCTTTGGCTTTGTAGGCAAGTGCCTTAACCACTAAGCCATCTCTCCAGCCCCCTTCCATTTTTCTATAAATGTTGTCTGAACATGTTACTAGTAGGAATTTGTGGAACCTCTGTAGCCCTGGAAGCTACCTGATGGTGAGTCATGTTTTGGCTCAAATAAACTCCACATGTTTAAAGGTTCAATTGGTAGTTAGTCTTAAGGAATTTTCTTTTCTCTTTTACCATGTTTTTTTTTTTTTTTCTTCGATATAGTCTCACTATGTAGCCTAGGCTGGCTTTGAACTTCTGGTCCTCCTGCCTTAGCCCCTCCAATGCCAGCAATGCCAATGTGTACTACCATGTGTGGTTGGAATTTTCCTTTTAAGGAGGATTTCCTGCAGTCAGTGGGGAACTCGGGTGAGGTGAGTTCTTTACAGCATCTGAGTGTCCTCCCCAACTCAGGAAATTCAGAGAATATGTTGGGAGAAGTGGAAGAGGTGCTACCACACTGGGGTGGAACTGCACTCCCAGGCCCTTGGCCTGAAGAAGGAGAGTGCCTTATAAAAGCCCTTCTTGGGGCTGGAGAGATGGCTTAGTGGTTAAGCACTTACCTGTGAATCCTAAGGACCCCAGTTCAAGGCTTGGTTCCCTAAGACCCACATAAACCAGATGCACAAGGTGGTGCATGCATCTGGAGTTCTTTTGCAATGGCTGGAGGCCCTGATGCACCCATTCATTCTCATTCTCTCCCTCTCTCTTTCTCTCTCTCTCTCTCTCCCTCCTTTCCACTCTTAAATAAATATTTTTTTTCAAAGCCCTTTTCATAGAGCAATATGGAATCTTAGCTGACAGGAGGTTGGATCTCAGAGAGGCACTTTGGAGTGGAGCAAAGAAACTGGAGCACAAGGCGAGAGAATGCAGATGGAACCAGCAGGTTAGGGTTTTCAAGAGAGACTGTCATCTTGAGAGACAGCTTAGCTTTTAAGGCATTTGTCTGCAAAGCCAAAGGATCCTGGTTCGATTCTCCAGGTCCCATGTAAGCCAGATGCACATGGCGGCACATGCATCTGGAGTTCGTTTGCCGTGGCTGGAGGCCCTGGTGCGCCCATTCTCTCCTTCTCTGTCTCTCTCTCTCAAAAAAGAAAAATCAAATGTGTGGGGCTGGAGAGATGGCTTAGAGGATAAGGCGTTTGCCTGCAAATCCAAAGGACCTCTGTTCAATTCCCCAGGAGCCACGTAAGCCAGATGCACAGGGAGCTCTTACATCTGGAGTTTGTTTGCAGTGGCTAGAAGCCCGGGTGCATCAATTTTCTCTCTCACTCTGCCTCTTTCCCTCTCTCAAATAAATAAATAAAGCCAGGAGTGGTGGCACATGCCTTTAATCCCAGCACTCGGGAGGCAGAGGTGGGAGGATCGCCATGAGTTCAAGGCCACCCTGAGACTACAGAGTGAATTCCAGGTCAGCCTGGCCTAGAGTGAGACCCTACCTCGAAAAACTAAATAAATAAAAATAAATAAAATGTGTAACAAATCCAAGGTGTCTCTAGCTGTGCACACCAGTATGTTCTGAACATATAACATGCATGTACTGTCACATTAACACACACTCCCTGAAACACCTCAGCTCAGAGATGAGACTTACTGTATGTACAAACTGCAGGCATTTGTTTATGTATTTATTTTTATTTTATTTTTATTTTTGGTTTTTCAAGGTAAGGTCTCACTCTAGCCCAGGCTGTCCTCTAACTCATGGCAATCCTCCTACCTCTGCCTCCTGAGTGCTGGGGCTAAAGGTGTGTGCAACCATGCCTGGCTTTTTTTTTTTTTTTTTAATTTTTGAAAGCGAGAGGGAGAGAAAATGGGTGTGCCAGGGCCTTTCAGCCACTGTGTACAAACTCCAGATGCATGTTCACCCTTGTGCACATGTGCAACATTGCACGTTTGTGTTGCTGTGCATCTGGTTTACTTGGCACCTAGAGATTTGAACACAAGTTCTTGAGCTTCATAGGTAAGCACCTTCCTCACTAAGCTATCTCTCTAGCCCTATATTTTGGGGGTTTTTTGAAGTTGGGTCTCACTCTAGCCCAGGCTGACCTGGAATTCTCTCTGTAGTCCCAAGCTGACTTCAAACTCATAGTGATCATCCTACCTCTGCCACGGGAAGGCTAGGATTAAAGGCGTACACCACTACACCTGGCTGAACTGCCGAACTTTTGTAGCACATGCAAAGTTTTATGCTCTTATAGAAGTTTAATGGTTTAATTATGGAAGACAAAGACTAACATTTTCTTACTATCATCCCTCGGCATTTAATTATTAAACTACTACATCTTTGTAGTGTTATATTGTTTGATTTTAAATATTTTTAAGACCTTTTTTTTTTTTTTAAATAATGGGGCATAGAGAGGTGGGGAAGGGGTTAGTACTCCAAAAATAGGTTCTAGATACCTAGACTTCACATGTGCTATTCATTTCGTGATCAGATTTCAGTAAAGGACAAATCAGACTTTGTTTATTAAAAAATACTTTACAGGAGAAAAAAACTATGCATTCCATTGTCCTATTTTACAAAGAAATAGCTTAACAATATAACACACTTAGACAGCTACAAAAAAAGCACTGTGTTAAAAGGATTATCATTCACACAAATTTAGAGTTAAGACTATTCATTAAAAACCTTTTTAAAACACTTGTTAATGTCAATAAACAAACTAAGGCCACACAAACGCAAATAGTCTGCCAGGCAAATTATACATTTTATCTATATGCAAAGATCTCATAGATAAATTAAAGCCACAGGAAAAAAGTCTTAGCTGCCAATGAAAATGAAGTTTAGTCACAGAAAACACTATTACATGAAAATTTACAGCATGTGAGAAAGTAGTACGTATTTCTTTAGAGAGAATTGAAAAGTGCTATATTTTAAGAGACAGTGGTCTCAACTACATGCACAAGTGGATCCTAAAAAATTTATGAAGAAAATAAGCTGGGCGTGGTGGCCCACGCCTTTAATCCCAGCACTCGGGAGGCAGAGGTAGGAGGATCGCCGAGAGTTCAAGGCCACCCTGAGACTACATAGTGAATTACAGGTCAGCCTGGACCAGAGTGAGACCCTACCTTGCAAAACAAAACAAAACAAAAAAAATTATGAAGAAAATGGAAGGCCATAATATTATGGAGAGATACTTGCTTTTAAAGCAACAAACTTCCAAGAAGAGGCTGAGTCCTTTATGCACTGAAGATAAAACATCTTGTGCATTTCCTCTATTCGCATGACCAGTAAAACATCTACAGATGATCTTGGGAACATAAAACTTAGCACACATGTGAACTTCTGGCATTTGCTACTGAAAGGTTCACTTTTTTTTTTTTTTTTTTTTTGGTTTTCAAGGTAGGGTCTCACTCTGGTTCAGGCTGACCTGGAATTAACTATGTAGTCTCAGGGTGGCCTCGAACTCTCAGCAATCCTCCTACCTCTGCCTCCCAAGTGCTGGGATTAAAGGCGTGCGCCACCACACCCGGCAAGGTTCACTTTTTTAAAAACCTTTAGTAATGATGATTAGAAATACACAGATTCAATTATCCTAATTATCCCCAATAAATGCAAATAAATTTTAATGGCGAATACAGATGAAAATAGAATGGGCTGATATTAATGATCAAGAATATATGCACTAAAGGCCGGGCGTGGTGGCGCACACCTTTAATCCCAGCACTCAGGAGGCAGAGTTAGGAGGATCGCTGAGAGTTCGAGGCCACCCTGAGACTACATACATAGTTAATTCCAGGTCAGCCTGGACCAGAGTGAGACCCTACCTCGAAAAAAAGAAAGGAAAAAAATATATGCACTAAGAATAAATTTCATGGATTTTGGAGTCTTGTTCCTATATTAACTTTCCTTCTAAACAATAATATTTGTATTGGAAAAGGCAATAAGCCAAAGTTTCTCCAGTCATCGAATGTGATTTTTATGCCTATTAAAACTAATGATAATTCTTTTACTGTTTTAGCAAAAAATTTCATTTAATAAGCTCCTTTTCTCTGTACAAGAAGCTTGCAATATTAGTCTTCTGACAGTCCAACTGTCTCTGAGGGGACAGGGCACTTTCCAAAAGTCTTAAGTAAAAATAATATACCAGTTAAAGCACTGAGTAAGCAAAATTAAAAGTAAAATTAAACCTAGGAATCCATTTTTATGATGTTAAATATTGCTGTCTGCATTGACTTGAGTTTCATCACGAATCATTAAATGGGGCCGGGCACGGTGGCGCATGCCTTTAATGGCAGCACTCAGGAGGCAGAGGTAGGAGGATCACACTCCTGTAATCCCGGCGTCGTGGAGACACAGGCACTAGTTCAAGCCAGCTTCAGCTAGACCCAAGTTCAAGGCGACATGAGAGCCTGTCTCAAGCAACTAAAAAGTAAACGCCTTACTCCAACGCAGCTTCCAGCTCAGCTACAGAAGGCTGAGTGGGGCAGAGAAGCGGCTCAGGGGCTATTTTGCACTTCTATCCCAAACTGGTCACCCATCTAAACGCGTCTAAGGTTTTTTATGGGACGACGGACTCCACCTTGTGGCCATACCGAAGCACTGCACCATTGCCCTGCGTGTCCACGGGATTGGACCCATTGCCTACTCCCTCTCATACTTATAGATTTGTTTGTTGCTGGTGTTTATGTGTGTGTGAGGGAGGGAGAGAGGGAGAGCGCGCACACACATGCCACGGTGTCCTCTGTGAGGGTCAGAGGAAGACCTTTGGATCCATCCTCACCTTCTCACTTCATTTCAGGCAGAGTTCCTCTGTCTTCGTCCAGATTCTGCTGCTGTGCTTTTCTGCATTCACTTTGCGCTTTCGGGAGTTGTCTCTGCCTCACATCTTGCAGTCTGTGGAGGATTGATGTCTGGAATGCAGGCTTGAACTGTGAGCGCTTTATCCACTGAGCCATCTCCCTAGGCCTAGCTAGATCTTTTTTATAAAAAGGGGGGGCACTGGACAGATGGCTTAGCGGTTAAGGCGCTTGCCTGCAAAACCTAAGGACCCAGGTTCTATTCTCCAGGTCCCACATAAGCCAGATGCACAAGGTGGCACATGCATCTGGAGTTCGTTTGCAGTGGCTAAAAGCCCTGACACTCCCATTCTCCCCCCCCCTTTCTCTGTCTCTAATATATAATTAAAATATTTTTTTTTTTTAAAAAAAGGAGGAGGGAGGAAATGGCTCAGTGGTTAAAGGTGCTTGCTTGCAAAGCCTGCTGGCCTGGATTCAATTCCCCAGCGCCCACATAAAGTCAGATATAAAGTGGTGCACGCATCTGTGATCCCAATAGCAATGGGAGGCTAGGCCAGAAGAATCCAAAGCCCTCAGGCCAGCTAGTCTAAAGTTCTTTTAGTCTGGCAGTTCCTTTACAGCTGCAAGACCCCAAAGCTGTCCTCTGAACTCCACACATGTGCTATAGCATGCGTGCCCGCACATACACACAAATAAGAAAGCATACAAAAATCTACTCATGGGATTTCTGTGCATCTTAAATTGACTCTAAAATAGATTATTTTTCTTCCTATACATCTTTTAAAAATCTTTTTAATATTAATTTTTATTTATTTTAGAGAAAGAGAGAATGGGTGCACCAGGGCCTTGAGCTGCTGCAAACGAACTCTGATGCCTGCGCCACCTTGTGCATCTGGCTTACGTGGGTCATGGGGAATGGAACCTGGGTCCTTTGACTTTGCAGGCAAGAACCCTAACCACACATCTGGAGTTCGTTTGCAGTGGCTGGAGGCCCTGGCATGCCCATTTTATCTCTCTCTCTCTCTTCCTCTTTCTCTCTCTCAAATAAATAAATAATAAATAAATAAATAAAATATAAAAAAGAAAAGAAGATAGTGGAGTATTAAAGTCTCCTACTATGATTGTTTTGGGGTTTTTTTCTGCTTTATTGTGTAACAGAATTTGCTTTATAAAATTTTGTGCTTCTGTGTTGGGGGCATATGTCTATGATTATATCCTCTTGTATTGTTCCTTTGTTTATTATTTATTTTTTTTTTTTGGCTTTTCAAGGTAGGGTCTCACTCTAGCTCAGGCTGACCTGGAATTCACTATGCAATCTCAGGATGGCCTTGAACTCATGGTGATCCTCCTACTTCTGCCTCCCATGTGCTGGAATTAAAGGTGTGCGCCACCACGCCCGGTTCCTCTTGTATTGTTCCTTTGATGAGTCTGAAGTAGCCTTCTTTATCTCTTTTGCTTACACGTGGCTTGTCTGATATCAGTATAGCCACCCCTGCTTATTTTCTTATTTCCATTAGTTTGGAATATCATATTTCTAAGGTGGTGTATATCTTTATTTGTAAGGTGTGTTTTCTGTAGACAGCAAATGGACGGGTCCATTTTTTTTTTTTTCTGATCCAACAATTTAGCCCGTGTCCTTTGATTGAGGCACTGGAACCGTTGATGTATAGAGTTATAACTGTGAGGTGTCAAATTGAAGGCTTTGTGCAGTTTGGTGTTTTCTTGAACTTTGTATGTTTTCATGTCTATTTTGTTCATGGTTGTTATTTTTTTCTCTCTCATAGACTCTTGGACGTATTGTTCATCTCTTCAGTTTGGGTTATTCTATGCTGTATTCGTTGTAGGATTGGCTTAGTGCTTATATAATAATCATGTAATAATTATCATGGAAAGTTGTTCTTTTGCCTTCAATTATGAGGGATAATTTTGCTGGGTATGGTATTTGGGGTGACAGCCATGGTCTTTTAGGAGTTTGAAATGTTTGAAATGTTCCATTCCAATCCAATACCTTCTGGTGTCTAGTTTCCACTGAAAAATCAGAGGAAATTCTAATAGATTTACCTTTGTATATAAGAAGCTTTTTTTTTTTTTTTTTTTTTCAAGGTAGGGTGTCACTCTAGCAGAACTCACTCAGTAGTCCCAGGCTGGCCTCGAACTCATGGTGATCCTCCTACCTCTGCCTCCCGAGTGCTGGGATTCAATCTGTACACCACCATGCCCAGCTCAAGCTGGTTTTGTCTTGTTGCTTTTAGAACCCTTTGTTTGTTTTCAGTGTTGAGAGTTTTAAATATAATGTGAAGTGGGGAATTTCTCTTCTGGCCCTGCCTATTTGGTGTTTGGCACCTCGTGTACTTTGATGGGGCTCTCTCTCTTTTGTGAGGTCAGGGAAATTTTGATAATTTTGTTGAAGTTGTTCACTATGCCTTTGGCCTATATTTCTTCCCATTCTTGCCAATGATCTGAATATTTGGTCTCTTTAAAGTGTCCCACATTTCCCCCATATTCTGTTCTTATGTTTTTTTCTGAAAGTTATCATTGTTTTTGGATTGCTTGACTTATTTCTTCTGTCTTGTCTTCAAGTTCTGATAATCTATCATCCATATGGTCTACTCTGTAGTGAGGCTTTTTGAGGGGGGAGGCTTTTAAAAGAGTTATTTCATTGTTATTGCATATTTACTTTTTTTCTGCATAGCTATGTTTGTGAAATTCCAATTCCATTTCTTTTGTTTGTGTGTTTGTTTGTTTGTTTGTTTGTTTTTTCACTGTAGCCCAGGCTGACCTGGAATTCACTCTGTAGTCTCAGGGTGGCCTCGAACTCACGGAGATCCTCCCACCTCCATCCTCCCACCTCCGCGTCCTGAGTGCTGGGATTAAAAGCGTGCACCACCACGCCCGGCCCAATTTCATTTCTTGATTAGACTTGCTTGTTGTTTGTTGGAGTTCATCCCTCATGTGATTATATTCCCATTGAGTTTATTCCACAGCCCCACTGAGGTTCTTTTTTGTTGGTTCTCCTCCATTTCTGTTATCCTGCTATCAGGTTCTTCTGGATTCTCTTCAGTTTTTTGAGGTGTGTATTCAGTTCTTTTTGCTGATTTAGTTCCATTTCCTTCAGCCATGCGGTGAGTTAATTTGTTGAATTCTTTTTATTTTCTTCATTTAGTCTTTTTAATTTTAATTTAATTTTATTTATTTTATTATTATTATTATTATTTTTGAGGTAGGGACTCACTCTAGCCCAGGCTGACCTGGAATTTACTATGTAGTCTCAGGGTGACCCCGAACTCTTGGCCACTCCCCTGCAGACCCTTCTCCACCTGCAGCCCCCTCCACCTGCAGCCCCCTCCACCTCCTCCACCTGAGCTCTCCCCACCGCGGCCCAAAACGACCCCTCGCGCGTCCGTTGGCAGAAGAGCACGTACGTGCGCGCCCTCCGCTGCGCACGCACGAGGCCCCCCTCATCGCCCCCCGCCCCGCGCCAGCCCCACGCAACCCGTAGCCACGAGCGCCCGAGGCAAGGGCAGGAGGGAGGGAGGGGGAAAACGGCCACAAAGAAGACCCGCCCTCCCATAGGCCAGCACGGCGCGAGGGGGCGGGCTCTGCGGCGGAAGCGCGCTGTCCTATTGGCGGCTGCTTCTCGCCGAAGGCTCGGATTGGCTGCTCCGCGCGGAGGGAGACGCACGCTCGGGCCGCCTCCGTCCACGGCGTAGCGGGCGCCGGCGGGAGGGTCGGCACGGTCGCCGCCGGGGTCCCCCACCGCCCGGCTCCTGGCCGGCGTTCGTGCGGGAGGAGCGGAGGCTGCGAGGGAGGTAAGCGGGCCGTGGGCCGGCAGCGCGGGCGTGGAGGCCTCGAGAGCGGCGGCCCCGTGCGCGCGCCCCGGACCCCGCGCCCGCTCTCCCCTTCCGGGCGTGGTTCGAGACCCGGGCCGGGGCCGAGGGCACAAAGGCGTCCTGGCGGGGGCCGGGGTCGCCTCGGTCCTGCCCTCGCCTGGGTCGGCGCTTCTGGCGACCATGGCGACGCGGTCTCCTCCGGGCCATGGGCTGCTGGGGGCGGAGAGCAGGGTGTCCCACCTTTTTGGTTTTTGTTTTTTTGTTTTAATTTATTTATGTATTTAGAGAGAGAGAACGGGCGCGCCAGGGCTTCCAGCCACTGCAAAGTCCAGACGCATGTGCCTCCTTGCGCATCTGCAATCGAACCTCGGTCCTTTGGCTTTGCAGGCAAGCGCCCTAACTGCTAAGCCATCTCTATTTGGATTTTGGAGTTAGGGGGCTCGCTGTAGCCCAGGCTGATCTGGAATTCACTTTGTGGTCCTGGGGTGGTCTCGAACTCATGGCGATCCTCCTACCTCTGCCTCCCGAGTGCTGGGATTAAAAGCTCACCCTTTTTTTTGACTTTTTATTCCCCACCTCCCCTAAACCCTAAACCAGTTCAAGGCCGCCCAAATCTATTCGAAGCCCTTTTATGATGAATAGATCGGATGCAGTGCATTTATAATAAAAATGAAGCCGGGCGTGGTGGCACACGCCTTTAATCCCACCCTGAGACTACAGAGTGAATTCATTCCAGGTCAGCCTGGGCTAGAGTGAGACCATACCCCGAAAAACCTGAAGAGGGGAGGAGAAAAAAAAAAAAGTGGAAATCTTGCCAGTGCCCTCCGAGAGAGTAGACCACTTCCCAGTGGGAATTCGTGGGGTGGGTGTGGAGACCCAAAGGGAGGTAAAGAGGTATACAAGATTGATGTCACATCCAGAGGACACCTAGAGCACCTTGCACCCTCCTGTCAACATGTGGGTAAAAGTCAGGGGTCACCTCTCAGGAAAGCTTTTTGAAGGGTTGCCGGCCCCACAACTGACAATAAGCCCTCCTTTGGGCAGCCTAGCATGGGCTCTGTTCTGTGGTTTCCTTATCCCCAGCAGGATGAAAGCTCAGTGAGGGAAGGAAGCGAAGAGAAAGCAAAACAGCAAGTGAAGCCAAAAGCTGACTAAACAGGAACTTCTGAGTCCTTTCGTTTGTTGTGCTTTCAGGCTAGGGAGGCCGCTTAGCCCTCTAAGTCAAATCACACTTCAGTTCTTCTGGATTACTCACTCTGAATAAGTACCCCAGTTTCCTCATCTGTAAAATAGTCTAGCTGCAAAAAGTGGGGAGAATATCCTAACAGTACGCACTCTGTGGGTAGGAAGGATCGAATACAATACTAATATAAAATACGTAGGATAAACCGGGCGTGGTGGCGCACGCCTTTAATCCCAGCACTCGGGAGGCAGAGGTAGGAGGATCGCCGTGAGTTCGAAGCCACCCTGAGACTACATAGTTAATTCCAGGTCAGCCTGGACCAGAGTGAGGCTTCAAGTACCTCTTTTTAAAAAAATATTTTTAGCCAGACATGATGACGCACGCCTTTAGTCCCAGCACTGGGGAGGCAGAGGTAGGAGGATCACTGTGAGTTTGAGGCCACCCTGATGCTATGTATATGCAATAACAATGAAATGGTTTTTCTAGGGTCTCACTCTGGCCCAGGCTGACCTGGAATTCACTATGTAGTCTCAGGGTGTCCTTGAACTTGTGGTGATCCTCCTACCTCTTCTTCCTGCCAAGTGCTGGGATTAAAGGCGTGCGCCACCACGCCCAGCCATATGTATATGTATGTATGTATGTATGTGTGTGTGTGTATATATATACATTTTTTTTTTTTTATTGTGGCTGGAAAGATGGCTTTAGTGGTTAAGGCACTTGCTTGCTAAGCCAAATTACCCAGGTTCAATTCCCCAGTACCCAAGTAAAGCCAGATGCACAGATGTATTTGGAGTTTGTTTGCAGTGGCAAGAGGCCCTGGTGTGCCCATTCTTCCTCTCTTTCTCTGCCCCCTCCCCCCCATGCGCTTCCCTCCCAGCCTCCTCCCACAAAATAATGAAGCTAGGTGTGGTGGTCCTACCACTTGGGAGGCTGAAGTAGGATCGCTGTGAGTTTGAGGCCAGCCTTAGACTATATAGTGAATTCCAGGTTAGCCTGAGCTAAAGAGAGACCCTACCTCAAAAACACAACACCACCAAAAAATGATAAGCTTTATTTTGCAATTCTGGAGTTGAACATTGCTTCATTCTACAAAATGTGTTCCTTCTGTGTTGACTTTTTAGGCATAGTGGAAGGAATTACTTATTAGTGTTAATGTGGAGACTAACCTAGTCCCTTGTGCATGCTAAGCATGTGCTCTGCCACTGATGTACATCCTCAGCCCGTCGCGTTTTACTTGAATGCTTGAGGCAGTTAGGTTAGAAAGAAAGACAGTAGTTGTGGAAGAGACTACACAGAAGACGACTGCGCCCCTGTCTACACCTTTTTACTAGGTGGGACTTGGCTGAGGCCTAAGCTTCCTCCATCTAAAGCAGAGAGGGAAATGAATGTTGAACCAGCTTTGCTAATACCTGTGAAAAAGAAAATCAGCCTTTGTACTTCTGAGACCGTCTACAAGGGAACTCTAGTCCAGTAAGTGGCTTGCGTTTCTTTTCTTTTTCTTTTTTTTTTTTTTTTGTTGTTGTTGTTGTTGTTGTTTTTTTGAGGTAGGGTCTCACTACAGCCCAGGTTGACCTGGATCTCACTTTGTAGTTCCACGCTGGCCTTGAACTCATGGTGATTCTCCTTCATTCCTCTGCTCCCCAGTGCTGGGATTAAAGGCGTGCACCATTGTTTTGTTTTGTTTTTGAGGAAGGCTCTCCCTCTAGCCCAGGCTGACTTGAATTCACTCCATAGTCCAGTCTGGTCTCTCAAAACTCTTGTCGCTCCTCCTACCTCAGCATCTTGAGTGCCGACATTTTAGGAGTGAGTCACTATGCCCAGCTGTAAGTGGGATTGTTAATAGTAAATCTTTGAGGGAAAAAGATGTTTTTCTGCCCTAGAGGCAGTTCCGGGCTTTATTAAAGGGCTTCACCACAGAGGTCATGTAAAAATAAAAAGTTCCATCAGTTTAATAACAAAAACAGGAGGGGCCTGAGGGGTCAAGGGAAGAGGCCTGCAGGCTCAGCCTGTGCTCCAATACCAGGTCTGCTTGTCGAAACCCCTACTTTTGCTGCTGCTATTGTCCTGGGGGAACCACTGGTCACCCAGGTGAGGGCTGCTACTCCTGGGGCATGCTCAGCCGGTGCATGTCCCAGGTCTTGTCTAGCAGGCCAGAGAGGAAGGCCTTGATCCTGGCAGCCTGGACATTGTTGCTCCCTGTGTCATCGTGTGTACTGGCATCACCCCTTCCTGGCAGGCTCCGAGACAAATGAGCTGTTCTGAGATCTACTCGTCCAGACTGACATGCTTCTGTAGCGCTTGTACTTGATGGTGACCTTCCTTGGCAGCTCCCCAGGCCAGCTCTCACTTTACAGCCTTGCTTTTATACTGCCCACGTTCCCGCCTATGACCCCAGGAGGGCCTCTAAAAGTAGATGTCATGGGCTGGACAGATGGCCTAGCGGTTAAGGCGTTTGCTTGCGAAGCCTAAGGACCCAGGTTCCATTCTCCAGGTCCCATATAAGCCAGATGCACGTGGTGGTACATGTGTCTGCAGTTTGTTTTCAGTGGCTAGAGGCCTTGACGTACCCATTCTCTCTCTGTCTTCCTCTGTCTCTAATAAATAAAAATTTAAAAATAAAAGTAGATGTCAGGCCCTGGGCCCCACTACTCAGGAGTGGTGGAGTACCAACACTGTGTCTGCCCAGGGCCACTACACACCATAGGTTAGGTTGTTTTGTTTGGAGAGCTCACTATAGGCCCAGGCTGGCCTGGGACCTGGCTCCTTCTGCCTTAAGCTTCCAAGTCACTGGGATACAGACATGAACCTTGCAGCCTCCCAGAAAAGCACCAGTACAGTAGAAGCAGGGCCCGTGGAGCTGCAGCCTGAGTTCTGGGCAGCTTCCCTCCTAGTAACAGGAGCGGCTCGTGCTACAGAGCCATGCGTCTGCTTTGCTCTTTGCGGCAGAAGTTGAACACGTTGATCAAGGTGTTCTGCCTGCTTGTTCTTCGATCCTTGTAGACCGAGACTGCTCAGGGGAGCTTAGGGTTGAGGGGAGAAAAGGGGGGCCTGGGAGTTCAGCCAGGCTTCTTAGAGCTTGGCAGTTGTATGTCTGCAGAGCTCTGAGAGTGAGGTAAAAGGATCACCCATGCTCTGAGGCTGTTCGGTGGTTCTAGTCTGCAGCCTCGGGGTGAGTGGTTGAGAAAGTGAAGGGAGAGACGCTCGGACAGCCTGACCCTGGCCTCTCCATCACAGATTGGTGGAGATCCTCAGGCTCCTGGAGGGCCCAGGGCACTCTTCCACTCCGGATTCTAAGTGAAACTTAAAGAGTGAAAGAAGATACCAGTGCCCAGTGGTCTGGGAGAGGGCCTTGCCCATTGCCAAGCCCCAAAAGACGCCATGCTTTGATTTCACCTACAGGGAAGGGTGGCCTGCCCCACACGGAAGGAGCAGGCGGAACAGCAGCTGGTCCCGGTCATCGGTCTCAGATCTGTGCCCGTGGCTTTCCTGGCATTGGCACCCATCCTGCATGGGAGCAGCCTTGGCATCATCCCTTGTGCCTCTGCTGTCTTGCATGTCTTGACTCAGTCTCACGCTGCCATGCCACCTGGACTAGCCTTTGCCTTGACATTCTTTCTCCTGTAAACCTGGTTCCCACAGGAACCTTGCGCCACCTGTCCTGCTGGCCCCTGCCGTCCAGCCAGTGATCCCCGGGCCTCTTTGGCTTCCGAGCCATGTTCTGCCATTGTGTGTTTGTGACATTTTCTCTATGCCTGTGGCTCCTGTGAAAAAAAGTTCCCCAGTTGAGACTCCAGACTTGCTCTTCTCAGCAACACTAGGCCCCTGTGTCAGCACAGCCTCCAAGGCTCCATGAGGATAAAGTGAAAATGTTTCCTGATTTAAAAAATCGTGAGGAAATATTTGCAGCTTGATTTACTTTCGGTTCTGGGGAGAATTGTTCCCAGGTGAGTCGTTCGTTCATGTTTGGAATGAGTGAGCTGCACCCTTCCCTGCGATTCCCAGCCCTCTTCACCCTGGGGAGGAGAGGGATGAAGGCAGGCAGCTGTGACCTAAGGTGATGCGGCGGGTACTAGGAAGGGTCCCATGCTTGGTGGTGGTACTACATAAATAGTTTTACTGTGGAGCAAGAGAAAGTCAAGCTGGCCTCACTCCCAGTGGTAACTGGTGAATCACACAACCTCTGCTGGTCAGGAGAGTCATGGAGGGCCTTACTGTTGAAGGGCAGGTGGGCCCAGAGGACTCAAGCATGTGCTCTTGACAGTTCTGCTGTGTACCTGCCTTTCTCAGAGGGCAAGGTGGGGTTCACTGTGTATTGTCTGTGCTCTCACACCTCCTGTCTGTGAGTCTAGAGGAAGAGGAGGCTAGCTGAAGCCTCTGCTCCTCCTCGGAGCTGCTAACATGCAGGAACACTGATCGAAGTAGACCTGGAGCTGGGTGTGGAGGATCAAGGCCAGCCTGGGACTGCAGAGTGAGTTCCAGGTCAGCCTGGGCCAGAGTGAGACCCTGCCTGGAAGAAAAAAAAAGTGGCCTGGGAGGTAGTGCTGGTCCAGAACAGCAAATGGTGGTCTTCAGTGTGAGCACTGTGCTGGGCTGCAACAAGAGGGTACGCCATCTCTCATGAGAGGCCCAAGCAGAAACCTCAGATCTACCCCCGGCTCCAGGATTAGAGGAATGATGGGAAAGATCTAGAATCTATATAGCCCGGTGTGGTGGCACACACCTTTAATCCCAGCACCCAGGAGGCACAGATAGGAGGATCACTGTGAGTTCAAGGCCACCCTGAGACTACATAGTGAATTCCAGGTCAGCCTGAGCTAGAGTGAGACCCTACCTTGAAAAACAACAACAAAAAATAGAATCTATATAGATTATGTAGTTCAAGCTTCATTTTGTTGTACCACTGAGTCTCAAAATAGCCGGGTGTAGTTGTGCACGCCTTTAATCCCAGCACTCGGGAGGCAGAAGTAGGAGGATTGCCATGGGTTTGAGGCCACCCGGAGACTACATAGTAAATTCCAGGTCAGCCTGGGCTAGAGCAAGACCCCACCTCGGAAAAAAAAAAGAAAAAGACCATAAGGGAGCTGTGGCCATTGAGAGAGTTTCTAGAAATGCAGGGCACGTAGCAGTCAGGAAGGGGGAGCTAAAGGCAGCCTCTCCCTAAGTTCTGCAGTTTGTGGGCCCAGTTTATTCCCTCAGTGTGAAACGCAGCTCACTCGTGTCTTCATGTCTGTAGTTTCTTACAGAACCACAAGGTGAGGATGTGGCTCCGTGAAAAGCTCTGTCTCGGCAGCATTTGGTCACTCTGTCCTTCGACCACTGTCCTCCGTCTTCTGCTTTGTGTGCACTTTTTTGGTCACTTGTTCCCTGTTTTGTGACCGGGGTTCTGGAATCACTCCTGTAGATGAAGTGAGACTAGGAGGCCTCTGGCGCATTGCAAGCCCTCGCGTGTGCTGGTGGGGATACAGACTGATGCTATTCAGAGAGAGGCACTGCTGCTCCTGGCAATTGTACTGTGTGAGTGTGCTGCTATGCATGCAAATGACTATATTACTTGTCACAGTATTGTTTGTAGTAGTGAAGGATTATAAGTAACTTAAATATCCAGGGGCAGGGCTGCAGGGATGGCTAAGTGGTTAAGGCGCTTGCCTGCAAAGCCTAAGGATCCAGGTTCAATTCCCCAGATTCCACATAAGCCAGATGCACATGGTGGTGCATGTATCTGGAGTTCATTTGCAGTGGCTAGAGGCCCTAGTGTGCCCATTCTCTGTCTCTCTCAAATAAATAAAAATAAAACAATTTTAAAAAAATATCCAGCCGGGTTTGATGGCACATGCCTTTAATCCCAGCACTTGGGAGGCAGAGGTAGAAGGATCGCAGGGATGGGGAGACAGTTTATGGATAAGAGTACTTCCTGTACACACATGAATTCAATCCCCTGCACCCACATAAAGGCCAAGCAAGCGTGTTTGACCATGCACATTGGTCATCCCAGCACTGGGGAGGTAGAGGCAGGAGAATCACTGGGGCTCGCTGGTCCCCCTAGTGTAGCTGAAAAACCACAAG
Organism: Orientallactaga sibirica; assembly: GCA_036365145.1. NCBI lineage: Eukaryota > Metazoa > Chordata > Mammalia > Rodentia > Dipodidae > Orientallactaga > Orientallactaga sibirica. The sequence goes on along the minus strand of JAEOAD010001894.1, from coordinate 2,190,572 downwards.
TTCCAGCTTCAGTGAGAGACCTGTCTAAGGAGACCGGGTGGAACAGCGATAAGACAAGGACAGCCCACATCCTCTACCGGCCCTGCTCACATCCATGCATACACCACACACATCAAAAGAGTAAGGGAGGGAAGGAGGCCGCGTGTGGTGATGTGTGCCAGTAATGCCAGCCTGAACTATGTTGTAAGACATTGTCTAAAAGACGGGAAGAGGGAGGGAGGATGGGCAAGAAGGAACTCTTGGTAAGTAATGCTGTCTTAGAATTTTGTTTTTGTATTTCAAGGTATGGTCTCTCTGTAGCCCAGGCTGACCTGAAATTCACTATGTAGTTTCAGGGTGGCCTCAAACTCACAGTGATCCTCCTACCTCTGCCTCCCGAGTGCTGGGATTAAAGGTGGGCACCACCATGCCCAGTTCAAGATACTGTCTTTAAAAAAAAAAAAAAAAAAAAGGCAGGGCCTGGTGGTGACACAGGCCTATAATCCCAGCTACTTGGGAAGCTGAGTCAGGAGAATTGCAAGTTCAAGGTCTTCCTGGGCTACAGAGTGAGTTCAGGGCTGGCCTGGGCAACTTAACTGAGAGTGTCTCAAAAAGGGTGCTGGGGATATATAGTTCATGTGAGATTCTAGGTTCAGTCCCTACACTGTTTAAAAATAAAGTTTTTGAATGGTGTGTCATACCTTGTTTGCCATCTTAAATAAAAGGGGGAGTGAATAGCCGGGCATGGGGGCACACGCCTTTAGCCCCAGCACTTGGGCAGCTGAGGTAGGAGGATCACCATGAGTTCGAGGCCACCCTGAGACTACATAGTAAATTCCAGGTCACCTGAGCTAGACTGAGACCCTACCTCGAAAAAAAAAAAAAGGGGGAGGGGTGAATGAGCTAGAGAGAATGCTTAGAAGTTAGCCTGCAAAACCTCAGAACCCGTGTTCGAATCTCCAGGTCCCATGTAGCCAGACGCACAGGGGTGCATGTGTCTGGAGTTTGTTCATAGTGGCTGAAAGGCCCTGGCATGCCCGTTCTCTGCCTCTGTCTCTCTCTCTCTCTCTCTGTCAAAAATAAAATAAAAAATTCTATAAATTGGGAGGCAGAGGTAGGAGGATGGCCATGAGTTTGAGGCCAGTCTGAGATTACACAGTGACTTCCAGGTCAGCCTGGGCTAGAGTGAGACATTACCTCAAAAAAAAACAAGAAAAAAATTTCTCTAAAACGGGGGAGTGGAAGTAGTTACATGTGGGACAGAAGTCAGCACAACTGATGACACTGCTTACCTGTGCTTGCTCTGCTTGACTTCTGTGAACAGTTAGCTGCCTTTCTGCCAGAAGTGGTGGTGTTCTGTTTAGCTCCTGCCCTGCCGCCGCCTGCGAGAATGAGATGAGCGTCCGTGTATGCTCTAGGACCGCATCAGAAGCGGCCTGGCCCTCGCGTGCCCAGGTCGGCCAGGGTAGAGCTCTTGTACTCCACTATGAGTGGCCTCACAGAGTATGCAGGACCCACCGGCTTCTGCTTCTTGTCATTAAAGCCAAACACCATGAGCCCAAATGTGCTCTCCCCCACGTTGGCGCACGCCTCTTCAAGCTTTGCCTCCGGTCTCTGAGGAAGCGAGGCTTTGAGGTTGGCCTTGGTGCTCGCCGGCTGACTGCAGACACCCCGAGTGCTCGCGGACCCGCATGTCCCCTTCCCTGTCCTCCTAGGCTTGGTCTGTCTGCTGTTGGCTTTGTGGCCCATCAGTGCCCCAGCAGCAGCCGTGGCTTGGGCCCAGGGAGCTCTGCTCTGTTGTCTTGGCGCTCCTCCTGCTGTGGGTCTACTTGGGACGCTTTGCCTTCTTCCTGGACTGCTTCCTCACCAGTCTGCCTGCCTTGCTCTCCCTCTCAAATGGACTTCCCTGGGGCCACTGTTACCCACCTGACTTTCCAGAGCTAAGGCTAGCTAGCCTTGGGAGGAGTGCTGATCTCAGCTTCTGGTCATTGGCTGTCGTTGGACTGAGAAGCCTCACCTGGTGCACAGTTGGGGTGTGATTCTGTGCCCCTCTACCAGGCAGAGCTAGGGATCACGGAAAGCAGCCCTCCTGGGCCCAGGGGAGGCCTGAGTATGCCCTGACTTTCTGTTCTCTAGAATAAATAGAAATGACAACAAGACCTAAGCTGCCTGCCAACAGGCTGTTGCCACAAGAGAAGCACTGCAGGGCTGGGCATGGTGAGGACCCAGGGACAGGGAAAAGCAGTGGCTGAATTGGATCTGTGCCGCCAGCCATTGAGGCCAGAGCTTGTCCCCAACTCCTCATCTCCCTCATCTATCCCTTCTCTTCCACAGTAACTGGGTGGAGGTGGTTTTCTTTCTTTTATATATTTAAAAAAATATTTTTATTTATTTATTTATTTGAGAGAGAGAAAGACACGGAGAGAGAATGGGCTTGCCAGGGCCTCCAGCCACTGCAAACAAACTCCAGACACGTGCGCGTCTTGTGCATCTGGCTGATGTGGGTCCTGGGGAATTGAACCGAGGTCCTTTGGCTTTGCAGGCAAGTGCCTTAATCACTAAGCCATCCTTCCAGCCTTCTTTCTTTTATATCTTTTATTATTTATTTTAATGGGGGGGGGTGCAGATAGCGAATGGGTATACCACGACCTTACAGCCACTGCAAACAAACTCCAGAGACCTGCACCACCTTTGTGCACCTGGCTTACTTGGGTACTGGGGAATCAAACTTGGGTCCTTAGGCTTCGCAGGCAAGTGCCTTAACTGCTAAGCCATCTCCAGCCCTTGTGTTCTTTCTTTACAGTAAGATTGGGGGTCAGCAAGAGGGCTTTGGGCAGCTCCCCCTCCAGCCTCTCCATTGTGTAACGTTCAGCTGCTCCTGCTGCGTGTGGGCAAACTTAACCAGTGACGAGACTAGTGTGAGGAAATGATGGCCTCGGTTCCTGGGATTTGCAGAACTGAAAGCAGCTGGTGCCTCGGTGATTGGGAGCCATGACTCGTTTGGTCACAAACCTGCACGTTTGAGAAGGCACCCACGAGTCTGCGGTCACCCTTCTGTATAGAAGCCTCCTCGAAAGGAACATGACCTTTGTAAATTTTAAAAAATAATTTATTTGAGAGAGTGGCCTCCTGCCACTGTAAACAAAATCCAGACGCATGTGCCACTTTGTACATCTGGCTTCACATGGGTACTGGGGCATGGAACCCAGTCCATCGGGCTTTGCAATCAAGTGCCTTTAACCACTGAGCCATCTCTCCAGCCCAGAACATGACCTTTGAACATGACTCTCCATCTTTTTTCCCCATCTTTATCAGCTGACTTGGTGATAAAATTTGTTTTCTATTATTACCTTCCCTCTTCACTAGTTAGCTTTTCTCGTATGGCAGGGTGACCAAGCCTTTTGCTTGTTCAGACCTGTGCTGACTCTTGGGCCATTCCAGGCAAAGGGCAAGGTTATGTTCTGTGTGCCCCCTTAAAAGAGTCTGGGAGCCGGGCATGGTGGTGCACGCCTTTAATCCAACACTTGGGAGGCAGAGGTAGGAGGATCAGAGGTAGAGGTGAGTTCAAGGCCACCCTGAGACTACATATAGAATTCCAGGTCAGCCTGGACTAGAGTGAGACCCTACCTCAAAAAAACCAAAAAAAGAAAAGAAAAGAAAGGGGCTGGTGCTGATGCTCAGCACTCCCCTGGTGAAGTAGTCACCATTTGTTTTCTTTTTTCCTTGGTCAAAAAAAAAAAGTTTCCTTGAGCTGAAGAGATGGCTTAGTGGTTAAGGTGCTTGCCTGAAAAGCCAAAGGACTCAGGTTTGATTCCCCGGGACCCATGTAAGTCAGATGTACAAGGTGGTGCATGCGTCTGTAGTTCACGTGCAGCAGCTGGAGGCCCTGGCATGCCCATTCCCACCTCTTCCTCTGTCTCTCAAATAAAAAAAAAATTTTTTTTTAAGTTTTTAAACAGGGTGAGGTGACACACCTTTAATCCCAGCAGTTGGGAGGCAGAGGTAGGAGGATCACCTTGAATTTGAAGCCACCCTAAGACTACATAGTGAATTCCAGGTCAGCCTGGGCTAGCGTGAGACCCTACCTTGAAAATCAAAACAAAAACAACAAAAAAAGTTTTCTTCATTGCTAAAAGCCAAAGTTTCCTGGACACAGATCTACATCTGTATTTTCCTCTCACTCTTCCCTATTTTGTAGGTGGCTGAAGACTTCAGGGTCGCCTTGATCTAGGGACAGCCCAATGGCCCTGGGTAAGGAAGAGGCAGAGGCAGAAGCTCCTGCAGATGTGGACACAGACGCGAACAGGAAGGCCCAGTCCTGGGGCAGCAGGTGGAGCTGTGAGGAACAAGAGCTGCTGCCCCGGGGTCCTGAGCCAGAGCAGCCCCTGCACTTGGAAGCTGAGGGGGAGCCAGTGTGGAGGGCTGGGGCTGGCCCCAGCTGTGGTTCTGGAGTTTTCCTGCCACAGGCCCACGGTGCCAGTAGAGAGCCAGTAGTAGATGGATCTAAAGCTGCCCTCAATTGCTCACTTCCTCCTGCCAGCATGGGAACTGAAGACGTTTTGCAGGCTGTGGGAAGGCAAGATGGCATTAAGGTAAGTGAGCTGTAGTCTGAGCCAGGGCTACTGTTTGGCCACTTTTCCTCACGGTGTTACGTTCTGCCCCAGCCACTGCAGAGGAGCTAGTGAGTGCTGTGGCTGTGTCCTCCTACAGTAGCGCAGGGCTGTGCGGCTCAACGTGCACCCCCAGAAGACAGATGGCAGAGTTAGGAGTCGGCATCAGGTCCCTTCTGTGGAAAGTTCTTCACTGAGCAGGTGGACACTCCAGAGTGAAGAAGCTGAGGGACGACTCCTCTTGTTCTTGTTGAGTTAGTCCTGATGTGGGGAGCAGGCTGGGGGCTGCTGGATCCATCAGTGAAACGGCTCAGGACTTTGCTTTGCCTGGAACATGCTTTCAAAAGGCCAGGCAGTGATTTCCAGCTTCAGGGCCACGGAAAGGCCTGTGTCTGCGCTCAAACTGGATGTCCGTGGACCACGAACTTCAGAAGACTGATTAGGAATCAGCTGGGTACTTGTAGAGCAGGGCGGTCTCAGCGCTGTCCACTAAGAGCGGGCACTTCGGTCTGGTCCCTGTCTTAGGTGCAGACTTCATCCTGAGCTCTTCCCTAAACATCAGGGCCCACAAAGAAGACTTTTTTCTTAGGTTTATATTAGTATACAAAGTAATGGGTTTTATCATGGGATCCTCACATGTTGTTTTTAAAATGTATTTATTTGAAAGAGAGAGAGAGAAAAGGAAGGGAGGGAGGAAGGAAGGGAGGGAGGGAGGAAGAAAGAAGGAAAGGAAGGGCATGCCAGGGTCTCCAGCCACTGCAAATGAACTCCAGACGCATGCATTGCCTTGTGCACGTGGCTTATGTGGGTCCTGGGGAATTGAACCTGTGTCCTTTGGCTTAACCACTAAACCATCCCTCCAACCCTTCATGTGGTTTGTATTGAATTTCTTCCCCCATTCCCTTCCCCCAACTCTCTAAGGAAAACTTTGTAAGGAAAAAACATTTGCTTATTTTCAGTTGAGTGCCTTTTTTCTTCCGTATTTATTGTAGGTGGAAGAGAGAAAGCTTTCTGCCTCCCAGGAGCTGCTTCCAAATGTCAAGATGCTCAGAACTGCAGCTCTTTGCTCAGGACATGACGCTGGTACCGAAGATGACGCGTCCCCAGTTGCTTCACCACGCCAGCTGGGTCTCAGCCAGCCCCCTCACATCTCAGGGTTCCCTTTCCTGTCACAGTGGAATTCTGCGGTGAGCCCAGGTTCTCCTCAGCTCTCCAATGGAAGCGTCTCTGCCTCCTCTATGGGTAGCAATCTCCAGGACCAGCAAGAACAGGCACAGCTTCAAAGTGGCTCCTTTGCCAAGGTCCCCTCCCTGGATCTGGTTGTACCCCAGGGCCCCTCTGTGCTGGGGCCAGGGGCTCAGCTCCAGTGGTCATCCCAGCCCGGAGGTGACGCTGCTGGCCTGGGCAGAAGACACCTCTCCTTCCAGGCAGAGTACTGGGCCTGTGTGCTTCCGGATTCTCTCCCTCCTTCTCCTGACCGACACTCCCCCCTCTGGAACCCTAATAAAGAGTATGAAGACCTGCTTGACTACACTTACCCACTGAGACCTGGGCCAGCCCAGCTCCCAAAGCAATTTGACCGCCACGCCCTGGTTGACCCTGTCATGCAAGATTCAGGCATAGATCTGGACAGCTTCTCTGTCTCCCCAGCGAGCACCCTGAAGTCACCCACTAATGTGTCCCCCAACTGCTCACCAGCAGAAGCGTCCACCCTGCCTTTTTCTGGAGCCAAAAAGTCAAGCCTTAAGTTCGGGCCCTTGGGAGTGTCCCAGAAGCAAGACACCATAGGCCTGGCATCTTGGGGCCACCTTCCCTTGACCCCTAGAACCCCAGGCATTGGGGGTGCTCCTTGGAAGAGCAAGGCAGCAGCCCTGAGGGGCACAAAGGATTGTGTGCCAACGGGCATGCACCTCAAAATGGGCTCTCCCCAGGTGAGGACTAGGGGGAGAGGGCAGCCCTTGCCCGGGTCAGAGCAGGAGGAGAGAGCCAGCCAGAGTGTTCAGCGCCCCGCCTGCACAGAGCCTGGGGGGAAGTCTGAGGAGGAAGTGGACAGTGATGACGAGTACCTGGCGCTGCCTGCTCGCCTCACACAAGTTTCTAGTTTGGTTTCCTGTGTCGGTGCCATGCCCACCTGTGTGAGCCTGCCTGCTCGGGCTGCACAGGGGCAGAGCTCCCTGGATGTGTCAGACAGTGATGGGCCAGCTTCCCCCACACTGCACTCTACCCACACACAGTGTCCTTCCGGTGCTGCCATCCAAGAACCTGAGGGCCAGAACCCCTGCTTCCTGCGCCCCCAAGACTCCGCAGGCGAAAGCAGTCTGGTGAGCCAGGCCCTTGGGCCCTCCTGTGGACTGCGGAAAACTCAGCCCTCGCCAGCTCTGTCCGACAGGTGGCCGCTCTCAGAGCCGTATGCTGGAGGGCAGCAGAGAGCCTCGCTAGTGCAGTGTGTGCAGGTAAAGACACCGAAGGCTTCATTTGTCATCTCTGGCCACAGCCCACTGACAGCTGAGCACTGTTCACGTGCCAGCACGGTGCTGTACGCACACTACTTCAGTTCTCGTGCAGGGTGCAGTGGCTCCTGCCTTTAACCCCAACAGTTACAAGGCTAAGGCAGAATAGTCATGAGTTCAAGACCAGCCTGGACAGTAGTAGGAGACCCTGTCTTTACCAGAAAAGTAAAATACTGTTCTCATTTCACTCTTCCAAGAAAAAGGGAGATTAAATAACTTACCGCTTTGTAGCAGGTGTCAAAGCCACCTAAGGCTTGGGCAGACTGCAGAATCTAGCTCATAACCCCACTCCTGGCTCTCCCTTCCTCTGTGGCCGTGCACAGAAAGGGTTGCTTGCACGGAGGCCTTCAGCACACATGGCCACACGAGGGCAGAGGCTCTTGACTGCGGGTCTTTGCAGAGCTTTTCCAGTAGAGTAGCTGCGAGGTTAGGCTGGTTCGGTGCCATGAGTCTTGAGTGATCAGTTCTCGGTCACTGAACCTTCCATTCTGGGCCTTCTGTTGTATCTGTAGGTGCAGTACTGTGTGGAATAGGTTCAGGGCTCTGCTCCCCCCAAATGTGCTTGTTTATACAATATGGAATCCTGACTGGTGAAACAATTCATGGTGGGGCTTTGCCCAGTTCCTGACAAAGTGAAGGTTCAGGAGTGCGCCTGTGCACTCTGTGTCCCACCCCTACCTTCCCACTGAGCAGCAGGAGGGACTGTCGTCCAGTGGTGGCCTACTGCTCAAGGACTAACCTGTCCACAAGTGACTTGGGTTCCCTAATTTGTCCTGTAAAACGAGTAACACATCTGTGAGATACTGTGAAATTGTTTTCAGCTGTGATTCAGGTAGTCAGGATATTCTCATTTATTTTGTATTCAATTTTTAAAAAACTTACTCATGAGAGAGAGCCAGCATGAACGAATTCCAGAAGCATGCCCCACCTTGTGCATCTGGCTTTATGTGGGTACTGGGGGATGGGACCCGAGTCCTTAGTCCATGCAGGCAAGCGCCTTAACCACTAATCCACCTCTCCAGCCCTGTATTCACTTTTCTGCGTAGAAAGGCTAGCGGGTGGTAATGGTGCTGATCTAAGAATTGGCTTCTGATCCAAGCCTGCGCTTCTGGACTTGATGCTTGTCCCTGCTCCTTCACAGTTCCAGTCTGAACTTCAGGTGTCATGTGGTTGAAGAGAGACACGAGTAGGGCTTTCACTGCCCTGGCTGGGTGGGTCTAGAGTCATGAGGCAGATTTAAGGTTGTGGAGAATGATGGCTCTGTGAGGAAAACTGTCAAGGTGTAAGCATCTCCCCAAACCGTCCTGGTATTTTTAGCCTTTGATAAGATAAACTGTAGTTCCTTCAGTGATGCCAGGAGTTTGGTTTCTGATTTATTTGAGAGAGACAGGGAAACAGGTGGAGAGAGAGCTGAGTATAGGCACACCAGGGCCTCCTGTCACTGCAAACAAACTTCAGATGCATTTGGCACTTTGTGCATCTGGTTTTACATGGGTACTGGGGCTTTGCAAGCAAACACCTTTAACTTCTGTTTTGTTTTGTGTTTGTGCTACTGGGGAACGAACTCAGTTCCTTGAGTATGCCAGATAAGCATTGTGTCACTGAGCTGTCGCCCAGCCACCATGTAGTCTTTCTGTCTCCACAGACATTCTGCTGTCAGCTGGAAGAGCTGATCCGCTGGCTGTATAACGTCACAGATGCTACAGACCTTGGGTCTCCTCCGCCCAGGTCCAGTCTTACTGGTCTCAAGTCTTCTCTGCAGCTTTACCGGGTAATATGTGGTCCTTGCTTCTGGCTTGTTCTCTCTCATGAGTGGTAGTTAAATTACTTGATAACTAAGTAAAATCTCAAATAACTGATGGTTGGTGTCCTGTAGCTCAGTAACTTTTATTTGAAGTATAACTGGAGACCTTTTCAACTTCTAAAATGTTGAACACTTATAAAAAGCATGTGTTAATAGAATTTACAGATATTTGTCTTGAATCAAAAAATACTTTAGACTGGCTGGGCCTCGTGGCCCATGCCTTTAATCCCAGTACTTGGGAGGCAGAGGTAGGAGGATTCCCGTGAGTTCAAGGCCACCCTGAGACTACATAGTGAATTCCAGGTCAGCCTGGGCCAGAGTGAGACCCTACCTCGAAAAAACAAAAAAAGAGGGCTGGAGAGATGGCTTAGCGGTTAAGTGCTTGACTGTGAAGCCTAAGGACCCCAGTTCGAGGCTCGATTCCCCAGGACCCACGTAAGCCAGATGCACAAGGGGGCACATGCATCTTGAACTCCTTTGCAGTGGCTAGAGGCCCTGGCGTGCCCATTCTCTCCATCTCCCTCCCTCCCTCCCTTTCTCTCTCTCTCTCTGTCTCTCTCTCTCGCTCTCTCTCTCTGCCTGTTTCTCTCTCTCAAATAAATAAATAAATAAAAATAAAATATTTTTTAAAAAACAAAAAAAATATAAATCTTTGACAAATGAATGAAGATCCCCTACATGGGCAGATAAAGCTACTCCCAGAAGCCATATATTACTGATCAAAAATTCTAGTGTCAGTGATACCTTCCAGCGAGCTGTTGGTCATGGAGAATACTAAACGATACAGGCTAGCAACTGCCTATTTAAAATTGCCATTGTAGAACTTTTAACCCAAAATCTGACACCACTTTGCTTGTGCTTGGATTTGGAGTTTTGTTTTTGCTTCATTTTCATTAAGCTTCTATTATTCTGTGCCTCTTTGTGCATTTTAGCTAACTTGATCCTAAATTAAGTCTATTGAATTGGAGCATAAATATGTAGCTGCGACCCTGAATACAGTTAACTTGTCTGACTTGTAGCCGCATTTACGGTGTACACCTGATGCTAGTCTTAGTGTGAAAGGGCTTTTCTGTACACATCTTGGGGTTTCTCCCTCCCTGTAACCTGACACTCATCTTCAGCAGCAGGGGTGGTGGACTTCTGAAGCTCACCACCCTGCTCTGCACTGACTCAGAGCCTCCTGGGACCACACCCCAGCTGGAGGGAGGGCCTTTGTATTTTCTGTCCTGGAACCAGCTAAAGTCTTGCTAGCCTGGGTAGGGCAAGTAAGCTAGCCAGCTGCTCCGCCCAGGAACGCTGTTCACTTCCTTGTGGGGATTTCTCCTGCCAGAGTGGGCTTGAGGAAGGCTGTGTCTGACTCACCCCAGGGCCAGCATGGCTGAGGAGAATTGTCCTGTTACACTTACCTTAGTGGCCTTTCTTGGGCTGGCAAAGCAGCAAGAAATACACATTTCTCATTTTATGCATCTTCCGACCCTCTGTGCCTCCACCAGCCAGAAGCACTTATCTTACTTTGTGGGTAGAGCTAAGAGCTGAGCCAAGAGCTGCTTCTGCATATCGTGAGGCCTAGGCCTCTTGTCTGCCTTCCACAACTGTGTCACAAAGGGAGACTATGCTGCTAACATCTTCCCCACCGAATGGCACATGACTTACTGACATAACTGCTTAGGCCAAGGCCCAAGTCTGAGCAAGCAGGTGTGCGTGCTCCCATATTGTCACTTGTACTTTGATGAGGCTGAGGCAGCATCTACATCACATTGAGTACAGAAGAATAAGTATCGGTAGCACCTTGAAATGTTAACCCCTGACTCTGCCTCATGTCGGGGGTGTTCTGTACTTCTTACCAACTGACTTCGGATCTGTGAGGAAAAAAAAATGAGCTGCCTGGGAAATGCACAGGTTCCCGGTGCTGAGGTAACCGTCCTGGAGGTCCGCAGAGGGAGGCCACGGAGCTCTGCACAAAGCCCGTGGTTCTTACCATCAAGGCTACTTGAAAGATGTAATTCATCTTGGCAGTTCCACATCTCCGAGTTAGAGCCTCGTAAGATGAGGTGCAAGAAGGAAATGCTCAAAAGCCACCATTTCTGTTGAGCCAGGCATGGTGGTTGTAGGCCTTTAATTCCAGCATGAGGGAGGCTGAGCCAAGAGGATTCCAAGTTTAAGGCCATCCTGGGCTAAATAAGGTACTTTCTATTTTTAAAAAAGTTTTTTTAGAAAGAAGACCCTTCTACTTTTAAACTTTCCCCACAGATTGACTGTTTCGCATAGGCTCAAAGAAGTTGTTAAATTAGTGCATCATGTGTTTGAGGAATTCTGAGACGGCATCTTGACCAGCTTCTCCTCTAGGGAGAGGAAGCTGTCCTGTACTATGCTGTTTATTTTTAACAGCTATTAATGAACAGTAGTAACGAAGGTGTGGTGTTTTCTCTCCTTTTCCTGCTAAATCTTAAGCAATTTAAGAAAGATGTAGATGAACATCAGTCCCTGACGGAGAGCGTCCTGGAGAAGGGAGAGCTGCTGCTTCAGTGCCTGCTGGACAACACCCCGGGTGAGAGCCTCAGGGCTTTGTATTGGCCGTATTTTTATTGACATATACGTACTCACAGTGCCCAGCATGACATTTGGACACACATACACAATGAGTGAGGATCGGATCGCTCAGGGGATATTGTATATTCATCATTGTCATTCCTTCTTTGAAATACACAATTAATTGTTGTCGACTACAGTTGTCCTTTTAGGCTATAGAACAGTAAAAAGGGTGTTCACAAGACCCTGGATTTGATCTGTGGCATCAAAAAAGCAAAAAAGAAAAACAGGGAGGAAAGAGGCAAGGGGAGGGAAGAGAAAAATAGATGAGAGGAAAAGAGCTCAAGGGGAGAGAAGGGGAAAGGAGTGGAAAGGGGAAGGAAGAGGAGGGGAGGAGAAAAAGGGCAAGGGGAAGCAGTTATTCCTTTATCCAGCTGCACCTGTGCCCCCCCATGCTCCCGTCGTCTCTCCCCCGCTCTGTAAGATCAACTCTTCAGCTTCTACATGTGTGTGATAACATACACTTGTCTTTCTGTGCCTGACAACTCATTTAACATGTTGCCTTTCAGTTCTATCTATGTTGTTGCACAGAACAGAATTTCATTCTTTTTATGGCAAAATAATATCCCATGTATATACATATTTTGCCTTCATCTGTTAGTTGGTGCACATACCTGCTGCTGCTATGGTATGATTTATCTTACTGTCCAAGGACATGATCTGACTTCTTCCCGCTCCACATTAATCTTTTTTTTTAAATTTATTTATTTATTTGCAAGCAAAGAGAGAGATAGAAGAGAGGCAGACAGAAATAATGGGCACAACAGGGCCTCTAGCCATTGCAAACAAACTCCAGATGCATGTGCCCCTTGTGCATCTGGCTTACGTGGGTCCTGGAGAATCAAACCGGGATCCTTTGGCTTCGCAGGCAAACACCTTAACTGCTAAGCCAGCAAATGATTATCATTTATAAGATTTATATAATATATAACTCCAGCCCTTGGAGGTGGAGGCAGTATAGTGAGATCAGGTTCTGCGTAGGCTACGTGAGACCATCCAGTTAGCTCGTGCCTCCATTTTGGACTGAGGAGGAATTGCCACTGGAACCAAATGAAACATATAGCTGGGCAGGACCCTGGGGGCTGGAGAGAAGTGGGCAGATTATACAGCAGTGTTTCTGTTTCTGGTCTGGCACCAATGCCATACAGGGCTGCATAATTCTTTGCCATAGGGTGTCTTCCTATGTGTTGCAGGGTATTGAACAGCATCCTTGGTCCCACTAGATGTCTGTAAGAAGCCCTCACCAGTCCCCATAGTTGTGACAGCTCAAAACATTGCTAGTTGTGCCTGGGAGCAGGTGTGGACATGCAAAGGAGTCCAGCGGAAGGGCCTACAGCAGGGAAGTGACTGTCCAGTGTGAATTCTGTGAGCTCTTCACAGTCTTCTGCCCTTTGAAGGCATTTTCACTGCTCTTACATTACAAGCTGCTAGTACTTGTAAATACACCAGCATATTACTGAGTACTCCGCATGGGGCTAAACGTTTATATGATGATGTTTTTCAATCCCAACTGTGTGAGATACTATTACACCTCTTACAGAGCAATGTGACTTTGCCTCAGGCAGCTCCTCCTGAGTGTTTGCTCCCTGCTGCTGTCTCAGAGCGAGCAGGTGGACAGCCACAGGAGGCTTCATGAGGGCCACAAGCATAGTCCACTTAAAGTTAGGGTAGGTTGTTTGTTTTTGTTTTTCAAGGTAGGGTTTCACTCTAATCCAGCCTGACCTGGAACTCAAAGCAACCCTCCTTACCTCTGCCTCCTGAGTGCTGGGATTAAAGGCATACACTACCACACCCGGCTAAAAGTTACTGTTTTAACCTTTACTTAAAAATGAGCTGAACATGATCTGGAGACAGCTTAGCAGTTAAGGCATTTGCATGCAAAGCCAAAGGATCCTGGTTCGATTCTCCAGAACCCACGTAAGCAAGATGCACAAGGGGGCGCATGCATCTAGAGTTCGTTTGCAGTGGCTGAAGGCCCTGGTGTGCCCATTCTCTCTCTCTCAAATAAATAATTTTTTTTTTAATGAGCTGGGTGTTGTGACACATGCCCTTTAATCCCAGCACTCAGGAGGCAGAGGTAAGGAGGGTTGCTTTTGAGTTCCAAGTCAGTCTGGGACTACAGAGTCAGTCTGGGGCCTGGGGAAATGCCTCAGTGGTTAAAGGCATCTGTTTATAGAACCTGCAGGATATAGTACCTGAGTTCAGTCCCCCAGGACCCATGTAAAACCACATGCACAACATGGCACATGTGTCTGGATTTTGTTTGCGCAGCCAGAGATCACTGTCTCTCATAAACAAAAACAGAAACTCTATATGTAAATTTTTAAAATATTAGTCCACTAATACTTCTTGGTGCCTGAGCTGCTAAGAACAGTTCACTTTGCTTTACTTCAAGAGGCTTTGGTTTTCTGAGGGTCTCGTATGGCAGAGGCTTTTTCAGACAGGCATTCTGCCCTTCCTGTCCTCTACTGGAATAATCAGAGCACTTAGATCACAAGTTCCTCTTGATGCCTCATACTTTCTTCCTCCTAGGAGCAGAGCCAGCAAACAGTTTTCCTAGCTTCTTTCAGAGCCTGCTTTCTTACTGGGCTACAGGCATAACCTTACGAGTGTGGGCAAAGGCTTACTACTCCAAGAAGTCCCTATCTCAGCCTCGCCGCATTTCTTTACTGCATTTTGACACAGCTACATAAACACAGGTTGATAGCTCTGTATTAACCATGTGCTTGCAACCTGAGGGCATTAAGCCAAATGAGGCCCATATGTATTTGGTTAAAACAACACAAAAATCACATTGGGGGGGGGCTGCTGGAAGGATTGCTTAGTGGTTAAGGCGCTTGCCTGCAAAGCCAAAAGACCCAGGTTCAATTCCCCAGGACCCACGTTAGCCAGACACAGAAGGGGGCACATGCATCTGGAGTTCGTTTGCAGTGCCTAGAGGTCCTGGCATGCCCATTCTCTTCTCTCTCTCTCTGCTTGCAAGTAAAATTAAAAAAAAAAAAAAAAATCACACTGGGAAGATTTCATTTCTCTTCCTACCCTCTCTTTTTTTTGGCCCCTACTGTCTAAACTCCTCCTGAATCCCACTGACCACACAAAGACGATTAGGCGGAGCCCAGCCAGGCCACATCCATCTGCCACGCCAGCTCTGAAGAGTTGTCAGGGCAGCACTTTCCCTGATGACATGGCACTGATGTGGCTTCCCTGGGGGCTGATCTCAACACAGCCAGCTTGTGTTCCTTCTCCTTCCGCCCAGCCAGTCAGCACTGTGTGCAAGATAGGCGGCTTCCCTTTCCCCTTTCCCTTCCTCTGCTGGCAGATGTCGCAGCTGTGGCAGGAAGCTAGGGAGCACATTCATGTAGCTGATAAAGGCACCAGAAGCTAAAGCAGCTTTTGTTTTTAAAGTAGAAGCACTGACCTTCCTCATGTGAATATTCTGACATTGTAGGGGTGAATCTTGGCCTGTCTTGTCCTAGCCTGCTGTTACATAAGTATGGACACGTAGAGCACACAATAAAAGGTGCACAGGCATCCCCCAAATCATGACCGTGTGAACTGTCAGTCCTCCCAGCCAACAGAAGTGAAAAGGTGCTAATAATAGCCTGGAGTCCTAATCTTGGCTTGTTTCATTTAAGCCTCATGTCCAGCCAATAGGATGTAAGTGTACCCTGTCTCATTTCTAAGACCGAACAGTCACCATGCATTCGTGTTCTACTGTCAGTTACATGACCCCAAAGTAGGGCCAGTATCCTCTAGTACAATTTGGGCCCCTCGAGAGATGGTTTAGCGGTTAAGGCACTTGCCTGCAAAGAAAGGACTCAGGTTCAATTCCCCAGGTCCCACATAAGCCAGATGCATGAGGTGGCACATGTATCTGGAGTTCGTTTGCAGTGACTGGAGGCCCTGGTGTGCTGATTCTTACTCTTATCTGCCTCTCATTCTTTTCTTTTTAATTTTTGTTTATTTATTTGCAAAGAGAGAGAGAAGAGAGGCAGACAGAGAGAGAATGGGCACGGCAGGGCTTCTAGCCACTGCAAACAAACTCCAGATGCATTGTGCCCCTTGTGCATCGGGCTTATGTGGGGTCCTGGAGAATGGAACCAGGATCCTTTGGCTTCACAGGTAAATGCCTTAACCGCGAAACCATCTCTCCAGCCCTGCCTGTCATTCTTTATCTGCCTCTATCTGTCTCTCTCAAATAAGAATATTTTAAAAAGGAGAGGAGAGGAGGTAGCAAGCATTCTCACCCACAGTCCTGTTCCTACGTAAAGTGTTACACCTTTCTGTGATCTCATTGTTAGTTTTGAAAGATGTCCTTGGGAGAATCGCAAAGCAGTCTGGTGAGCTGGAGAGCCATGCAGATCGCCTTTATGACTCCATCTTAGCTTCTCTGGACATGCTGGCTGGCTGCACTCTCATCCCTGACAAGCCGACAGCAGCAAAAAAATACCCATGTGCGGGAGTTTAACATGGTAAGCAGAAAACCTGCACGTCACCTGTCCAGCCCAGAGCTGCTGCAGGCACCGAGTGGAGCTGCTGGACTCAGCTGCGCAGCGCACGCTCACACTCACTTTGGTGCCTTCTGTCACTTGCTGAGCACAAGAGTGTCCCACACTCAGCTCCCATTCCTCTTGTGTTCGCTTCACCACTACTGCCGCATGCGGAGAGCCCCAGCAGCAGCAAAACCTGACCATACTTGTGCTTCTGTACAGGTATGCTTCTCACCTACTCATTTGGCGCTCCATCTCCAAGCATCCTGGCAGCATTTATAAATGTCCCCAGAAACCCAGAGTTCACTCCTGCTCTCCACCCCACCCATCCCCCTTCTTACAAAGCATCTCTGCAAGTCTCCCCAAGGGTTAGGCTGAGGCGAGGTGGGATAACAAGTCCATCTTACCCCTTGAAAAGTCACACAGGATGAATGATCGGAAAAGGAAGCTAAGCAAAGAGAGGGTTACCTGATGCCTGCCACGAGGTTGACACTGCGCAACACTTGATAGTTCCACAACTCTGCATGTCAAGAACGGAGATTCTAGCCAGAAGTGGTGCACAGCTGGAAGCACAGCACTCGGGAGACAGGATTGAAAGCTCCAAACCACCCTGGGCTATGTAGCAAGACGGGCTCAAAGAAAAGGAAAAGACTGCCTGTGCTTGCGTGGAAGCAACTGAAACAGCCAGCCTAGGTCTAAAGTGGGTGCAGATGAGCAGGCGACTGCGGAGGTCTGTCTTCTTCCTCTGCATTGTGCCCTGTGACACAGGCTGCTTTCTCTTCCAGGTGTCTGCTCGGGCAGAGACGGAATCGTCGGCCAAAAGTTGGCCCTTGGGAAGAAAACTTCATACTTGTGAGGGTCATGTCATAGTTAGGAGAACCTTGAGTTTTTAATTTGAAATGCTCTCCTCAGGCTGAAGAGATGGCTCACCAGTTAAAGGTGCTTGCTTGAATGCTTTTTTCATCTGTGAAGTAAGGCTCCTGAGTTACTGTCTGTGTTTATAATGAATCCTTCTAACCTAAGGTGCTTTTGGTGCTTCTCTACAAAAAGTAGATGGTTTTTCAGGTTTTAGTTGTGAGCAAGAGGTCTTATTCCCCCACCAAAAAACAGCAGGTCAAACGGCTGAGATGAGATCAAGAAGGTACTTTAAGAAAGTAGGTTCGTGCTCACTTCGGCAGCATATATACTAAAATTGGAATGATACAGATATTAGCATGAGCAAGGGTGACATGGAAATCCATGAAGCGTTCCATATTTGAAAAAAGAAAAAGGCTCCAAGTACTTGATAGTGTCAGGTATAGAAGAGGATGGAGGATAAGACAGTGAAAAAGTTACTGGTCTGAAACCCTGGATCTTAAGACTGCACATAGCCCTTACTGCACACAAGGACAGTGCACATGAACAGAACCTTTGCAAACTGCTTTGGGCACCATGGCATCTGCTGCCCTCTTCATGGTTTAGGCCTCGACATTCTTGGTTAACTAGTACCCTAAAGGAAAATACATTAAGGACCTAGAGATCTGCAGAATAGCTATACCACTTTATCAAGCTTAAGATAACCTTTGCAAGGACTCAGCCCTCCACTCCTCCTTTCCCTTAGAAGGCTAGTTCAAGGTCCGAAGAGAATGGATAGGGCTACACATCTGGTTTATACAGGAAAGCTGCCGACGGCTAAGGAAAAAGGAAAGCTTTTTGTTGCTTGAAGGTTAACATATCATTTTTTCCTTGTCAGGAAAAAAGAAACTATGGATCAGCAGTTTACTCAAAAGCATTGATTGTAAAGCTTTAAGCAAGGTGACCACTTATTCCTACTTACTACCAAGTCTATAAAATGCCTTTTAAAAGGTCTATTTGGACCTTAGTATCAGTAATACGTTTTTCTGCTTGAAACATTCTCAGACTTACATAGTCACTGGAAGATAACTGTTGGTTAAATTCTAACATTTAAAGATTAACTATAAATACTATTTCCCATGCCTGCTGGCCTATGGCGTGGTTTACCATAATATTTAAGGGCACTATCTGAATTAATGGTCTTCAGATTCTACCATCTCCTCCTTATTAATCCTATACAGGACCTATAATGTGCTTTCAAAAGATAACATCTCCCTAGCAAATGATCAATAATCGCTGGGCGTGATGGCACATGCCTTTAATCCCAGCACTCAGGAGGCAGAGGTAGAAGGATCATAGTGAGTTCAAGGCCACCCTGAGACTACCGAGTGATCAGCCTGAGCTAGAGCGGGACCCTACCTCGGAAAAAAAAGAGAATATATGTAAAGCATTCGTAATTGGTTAAAAATTGGCACATTTCTCTTCTCTGATGTGACTATAAATTGGAACCTACCTTACTCTTGAGTGTGTTAGAGCTGCCCTTAAGAATTTGATTGCTAGTACTAGTCAATATAAAAATTGAAAATCACAACCTTACAGAAGAAAACAGCCAACTGAGTGTGTAATGTGGCATCCTCAATGTGTTATTCCAGTTAGCTTCAACTGACAGTTTTCAAATTATTTTGAAATACCTTGTTTTCCCAAAAGTGCTACCTTGCCCAGACATAGCTGTATTTTTATTCATCCCTTTCAAAAGTGATGGCTTTTTTTGTGCAAGCTCTGAACCTGTCTGTGAATGCCACATAAAGAGTCTGTGCAGTTGCTGAATATATCTTCAGCTGTGTTAGGAAGTGTTTCAGCCTAGGGAGATAGTGCCAGCACCATTTCCATGAGCAGAGCAATCAGACTGGCTGGCTGGTGCATTGTGACGCCACTAGAGAAAAGTTGAATAGTCCTGTAAGCTGAATGAAACTGGAGTCCACAGTAACATGGCAGTTTCAATACTGGTTCTTCAAGATTCCTGCTGAGGTTTCAGCAATGGAGACTTACAGTACGGGGCTACTGTGAAACTTAAAGGATGGGTACCAGAGATGCTAGAATAGCAAAGGTAGAAGCTAGAGGGAGTTTCTATCCAAGATCAGAGCAAAGGTTTCTGCACAGACCATAACGACTCCATTCTGTAAAGAGTTTCAAAGAGTGCCTGCTTAGAATGCTCTTCATTGTGCAAGCTAATGGGAGCCACTCGTATTCAAAACATGAAATGTTCGTACTTGACAAATGGGATATGTGTTTTCCATAGCTACGTTTCTTGGCATATACATGAAGCAAATGGTGCAGCATGCTGAGACACGTAAGTCTTATCTTGACATCTTGACTGCTTCAGCAGAGAACACTACAGTCCCCAGCTGGCGTCTGTAAACATCGTCACATGAAGTAAGCTCATGTGATGCTTCTCTTCTAACCAAGAATAAGCTGATAGATAGTTAGAACAACGTTTGCTGTGTCAAACCAAAGTGCATGGCATCATTTTGTCTGAGGGTGGTTTGTATCATTTAGTTACCTTTAAAGAGATTAGAAACTATTTCCCCCTTTGTACTGTATGGATAAGGTAAAAAAAAAAAAAAAAAAAAATCCTTCAGGAGTTTCCAGTTGCCTTATATAAGGATGAATAGATCCAACAAGCACATCTATAAGACAAAGTAAACTATGATTTTATTGTGAAATTCTCATAGATGGAAAATTAAATTATTTATTCTATCCATTTCATTTTACAATATTACCACTTATTTTTGTACCATGTATTTCAATTGCTTGTTTAGTGAAAAATAAACCTACAATTTTTGGCTTATTTTTAGTTTAATTGTATCATTAAAGACCTCATAATAAAATGTGTTGCCAACAGTCACATTCTGAGCCCCCATGTGAAGAATGCCTTGGCTACTACCTAAACCAAAGGGAATAATCTTTGCTTTTGTCACTTTAAAATGCTAGTGTTGGCAAAAGGTTTTGTTTCCCACAATAAGACAAAAGCCAACTCTAGGCTCTCAAGATTTTCATACATGCAGAAATATTACTGAAATAAATATCTCATTCCCATCCAGCGTTCATTTTGGGGATATAATTTCCATAGTGAAGGCAATCAGTGTTTCCTGCTTTCCACTCTAATGCTTACACAATTGTGAAGGGAAAAAGTCGTTGACATCTGGATCACTTCAAGGCCAGCCTGGGTTACGTGAGACCCCGTCTCTAACAAAAGAAAAGAAGTTCACTTCTGACTCACTCGAGCATGGGAGATACAGCACACACTACCTGATCGATTGTGGGCTAGGAAGGGCGTGCTGCAGCCACCACAGATTAGGAAGTGGTGTTGGTCAGCAAAGCCACTTCACATGGTTTTAGAAGGATCAGAGATGTGGTGCTATACAGCACACATTCTAAACTTGCATTCCACACAGTTTGAGCCACTAAAACCAGTAAAGCTGGTTGGCTCCCTACCCAGCTCAGAAGGTCTATCATCTAGAAAGCAAAATAACGGATGCTGCACTCACTATAGGTGGTCTACAATGCCCTGGTTACACACATGGTTGTTACTGAGTCTAACATAAGGCCCTATTTCCCTTTAACCGTAAGAATTAAAACAATACTTATCACCATACAGTTTGATATTACTTCCAATAAGTACAATATTTATTAAACATGTCTTCAGTTGTTTTGTTACATAGTGTGCAACAAATTACAATATTCTGCAGCCACAAATTATATGCAGAGTATGAAGAAACTATTAATCAGATAGTGTAATCTTTCTATTTATAACTCTACAAGGAAGAACTAGCAAATCAGATCTTACATATAACATCTCACTAAACTTAGGCATGGAACTGACAGACACTGGTTGTGCTGTTTGATACAAAATGGCTAAACTTCATCTTCAGAAGACTAAACCCAACATCTAAACATGCCAATATAAACATCAAAACAAAATACATCCTCACCAACCACAGGAAGCAGTCTGGCATGAGGAAAGCAACAAGGATTACACACATTATTTTATAAACCAGCACACAAAGGTTTAAAACAGTTCTGAAAATGAAGTTAGCTGTCTTGAGTCAAGGGAATAAAAAAAAGTCAGTATTGACCATTGACAATCTCTGACCTTTGTGGAGACGGTAAGAATCTGCTGTAGTGCAGCTACATACAGTACAATTCAGGCAATTTTGTTTTTCGCTTGGGTTCAGATTGCAAATTCATTGCTGTGAGAAAAGGGTGGAGGCAAATCTTAGCAGCAGCCTCCACCTGACTGCTTGACCGGAGTGCTCTGAATTTTAACATTGGATTTCTCTGCACCACCAGCTGTTGCTCCAGGGCCCATTCGCTTTTTTATCTCAGCTGCCATCGTCATGAAAGACTGTTCTACATTCGTTGCGTTCTTAGCACTGGTTTCCAAAAATGGAATTCCAAGGGAATCAGCAAATTCCTAAGAGAATCAGAAAGCACAATGAGCGCTGGAAAATCTTGAACATCTCTGCCATCTTACAATGAGGAAGGAAGGATAGAGCTCTTAAAACTGAAGGTGGTTGTGGCCACTGTGTGAGTCCAAACCCATACCTAGTTAAAATCCACTGAAAGCCCAAACTTTAAACCTACCTTTGCTGTTGTGTAGTCTACTACTTTCTTTGTGGTCAGATCACATTTGTTCCCTACCAACAACTTGTTGACGTTTTCACTGGCGTAACGATCTATCTCCTGTAGCCACTGTTTAACATTATTGAAGGACTCCTAAAAAGGAAGACATTTTTAAGAAAAGGCGGTTCTAGACACACAGCTGTTTTAGTGACCAGTGATAGAGCATCCACACAGCTGCTGAGACCACTGTGAGGAAAGGAGTGTGCTCACACATACAATGACAAGACTTATCTAAATGAATGGCCAACTAGAACTGGAAGGCTTGAAGAAAAAAATACCTTATCTGGGTGGCTAATACTAAGCTTGAGGCCAGCCTGGACTACTTGGGGCCGTCTCAACAAATGAAAGCCACACATGGGGGCTTATAATCCTGGCATTCATTCAGGAGGTTGAGGTAGAAAAATCGCTTGAGTTTTAGGCCAACCTGAGCTACATATTAAGTTCCAGGTAGGCCTGAGCTAAGGTGAGACCTGCCCAAAAAAAGAAAAAATGCTTTTTTATATATGGTTCACATTTTTATTAGAGACAAAGATTTCTGCCTTAAAGGTAACCTTAACATTTATCAAGCACTAACTTCCTGCTTTGTCACTGTCACACAATCTTCTCTTGGAACTTACCTGATCTGTCACATCATACACAACTATGATGCCATGGGCTCCTCTGTAATAACTGGAGGTGATTGTTCGAAATCTTTCTTGACCTGCTGTGTCCCACTATTGCAAAACAAGCAGAGAAGCCAAACAATTCCATTAAAAGAGAGTTGGGGAAAGCACAGGATAGAAACTATGTCTGTAGCTGTGGAGACTAGGGTTTGACATGGCAACAATACTTGGTGCTTATATTACTAAATTGTATAGTAACTGGTAAATAGTTATAAATCCAAGGTAGAAAATGCATTAGCTGATAAGAATACCAAAAGTTTAAGTTCTTTGAGAGTATATACTTCGTCATACATTTTTCACTTTCTTTTCAACCCTAACCCTGTGCTAGGCACTCGCTAAGAACACAGAAACCGAAGGCCACATGAACAGGGCACACTCCTACACACAACTCAAGGCTACCACATCTCATAGTCCCAGAAAGCAGTGAGGATCCAGTTCAGCTAACTTCCATGAAGACGGCACTCAACCACTTCAGGGATTTTTTGTGTGTGGTATGTGCGTGCATGTTTATAAACGTGTTTATAATAGGTGGGTGTACATGTGCCGGTGTATACACACACATGCAGAAGCCAGAGGTGGATTTTGGATGTCTTCCTTAATTGCTCTCCACCTTGTTTTTTTTGAGATTGGAGAACCCTCCTCACTGAACCTGGGCTCACCAATTCAGCTAGACTAGCCAGTAAGCCCCAGGATTCCTCTTTCTGCATCCCCATGCTGGGAACTCAGATCTTCATGCTTATTTATTCTTCTTTATTTAGTTAGTTGAGAAAGAGGCAGAGAGAGAAAGGGCATGCCAGGGCCTCTAGCCACTGTCAACAAATTCCAGATGCATGTGCCACTATGTGCATCTGGCTTATTCGGGTACTGGGGAATGGAACTGGATTCTTAGGCTTCACATGCAAGCACCTTAACCATTAAGCCATATCCCCAACCCCAGATCCTCATGCTTAAATGGCAAACACTCTACAGAGACATTCCCCAGGCCTAGCAGGTATGCTCTTAAATGGAGAAAACGTAAAGATGATTCCAAACACTTATAAAACTGAAGAACACCTTATCCTTTGGGCTCTGATACCAAAAAGAAGTGCTTTTATCACTATATTAATATTCTGACTTAGGAAAAAACTAAAACAATAGAAGCAGGAGCCAGGCATGGTGACTGAGGTAGAAGGATACCGATGAGTTCAAGGTCAGCCTGGGCTACAATAAAACCCGGTAGGGAGTGGGATGGGAGGAGAAAGCTGGGGAGGTAACAGTTGGCGAAAATGTTTTCCTGACGCACACAACGCCCTTGCTTGAACCTCAACACCGCTAGTACCAGGCATGCTGCACATGGGGAAGTCAGAGGACAGCTTTAAGGTGTCTGGTGCTCCGTGTTCTTGAGACAGGGTCTTCTGCCAACGAACTGCGAGATTAGTTGGCCCACAAGCTTAGGATTCTCCTAGCTCTACCTCCCGTTGTTGTAGACATTAAGACCACAGACACATGGGCTGGAGAGATGGCTTAATTGTTAAGGCACTTGCTAAGAAGCCTAATCACTCCGGTTCGATTCTCCAGGACCCACGTAAGGCAGATGAACAAGGAGGTGCATGCATCTGCAGTTCATTTGCAGTGGCTGGAGGCCCTGATGTGCCAATTCTATCTGCCTCTCTGCCTCTCTCCCTCTAAATAGAAAGAAGGAAGGAAGGAAGGAAGGAGAGGAGAGAGGGAGGGGAGGGAAGGAGGGAAGGAGGGAAGGAAGGAAGGAAGGAGGGAGGGAGGGAGGGAGGGAGGGAAGGAAGGAAGGAAGGAAGGAAGGAAGGAAGGAAGGAAGGAAGGAAGGAAGGAAGGAAGGAAGGAAGGAAAAAAAGATCACAGAGACATGCATGCACCACTGTGCATCCAGTTTTATGTGGGTACTAGGGAATTGAACCCAGGTATGGCAAGCAAGCAACTTTAACTGCTAAGCCCTCTCCCCAGCCCAAGTCGTGGTTTTTTTTTGTTTGTTTGTGTTTTGTTTTTCCATGGCGGGTCTCACTATGTAGTCTCAGGTGGCCTTGAACTCATGGTAATCCTCCTACCTCTGCCTCCCGAGTGCTGGGATTAAAGGCATGTGCCACCACGCCTGGCCCAAATCTTGGTTTTAATAAGGATAATTACTCGGGGCTGAGGCTGTAGCTCAGTAGCAGAGTACTTGCGTAGAATGTGCAAGGCTCTCCATTTAACCTCCAGCACAAAAAAGGGAAAATAGCTAAAAATACAGCAATGAGAATGTTTAAGTTCCTGAACAATAGCCGTTTCTTAATAAAGTTTGTATAATCTGAATATTGACTTACCCAACTAAAAGATACTGGTGGGGCTGGGGCTGTAGCTCAATATTTTGAGTACTTGGTTAACACGGCACAGAACCCTGAGTTTTAAATAAATCTCCAGCACTGCACATGCACACACCCCAAGTTACAAATTTGGAGAAACATAAGATCAGATGCTAAGGCATTAATGTTAATTTGGTCAAACGTAATATCAAAATAGTAACAGAACTGGGCATTGTGGCACACACCTTTAATCCCAGCACTCAGGAGGCAGAAGTAGGAAAATCTCTGTGAGTTCAAGACTACTGAGAGTATATAGTGAATTCCAGGTCAGCCTGGGCTAGGGTGAGACGCTACCTCAAAAAAACAAAACAGTAACAGAAGGTAAACTTCAGAAGTTTTCTGGAGCAGAAATTTATCTGTGAAGCTGAGCATGGTGGCATAGGCCTGTAATGCCAGTATCTAGGAGACAAATGCAGGAGAATCACTCACTGCAAGTTTTAAGGCCAACCTGGACCAAATGAAACCTTGCTTCAAAATGCCCAAGTCTTACTTAAAATATGAGTATCTCGCTGGGCGTGCTGGCACATGCCTTTAATCCCAGCACTCGGGAGGCAGAGGTAGGAGGATTGCCATGAATTCAAGGCCACCCTGAGACTAGAGAGTGAATGAATTCCAGGTCACCCTGGGCCAGAGTAAGACCCTACCTCGAAAAACCACAAAAAAAAAAAAAAAAAAAGTATCTCACCAGATGTGGTGGTGTATGCCTTTAACTTGGAAAACTGGGATTAGGAAGAGAACCATGAGTTCAAGGCCAACATGAGCTAGAGTAAAACCCAGTTTCAAAGAAGAAAAAAAAAATCTCTGCTTAATAAACAGGAATTTCAACAACTAGGTAACAGTGCGTGATTAGCATGCAAGGCCACAGCACAAAGAACAAATGAACAGGAAGGAGACGAGACTCTGGACTTAATTTCCACTTTTGAAAAGTAATCCAAGATAACTCCTTTAGCCTAAACATGATTCTTGAGAAACTTTATAACCACTTTTGTTAGTATAGTAAACATAACACTTAATACACTTACCAAAACAATTTTCAACCAAAACTACTTACTAAAGCCAAGTGTGGTGGCGCACGCCTTTAATCCCAGCACTCGGTAGGCAGAGGTAGGAGGATCGTCGTGAGTTCAAGGCCACCCTGACACCACAGTGAATTCCAGGTCAGCCTGGACTAGAGTAAGACTCTATCTCGAAAAACCAAAAAAAAAAAAAAAAACTACTTACTATTTGAAGCTTGATTGTTTTCCCATCTAACTCAATAGTTCTTATTTTGAAATCCACACCAATTGTGCTGATGTAGCTTTCTGTATATGTATCATCCTGAAAGAGAAAAAGTTAAATCAGTGTTCAATAGAGTAATTTTTTTTAAGTGTACGTGTATCTAAAGTCAAAGTTTATAAAGTTTGCAACATTTGATAAATCGTCCTGCTTCAAGTCCTGAATACAAAGTACTAGTTAGTGACAGTTTCTTTTTCCTTGACACTTTCTCTTTCTTCCTTTTTTTTTTTTTTTTTTTTTTTTTAGGTAGACAGGGTCTTCACTCTAGCCCAGGCTGACCTGGAATTCCCTATGTAGTCTCAGAGTGTCTTCCAACTCACAGCGATATCCCTAACTCAGCCTCCCCAGTGCTGGGATTAAAGGTGTGCGCCACCACACCCAGTTCATTGGCATATTTTTGTGTCACTGGAATTTTTAGTAATTTTGCAATCAACCTAAGGGGGTAATTTTCTTGGTTCTTAGAACATGCTGGAAGATAAACTTTGGACAATGTATTATACAATGTATTATATGCCCTTTGTAATTAAATAACCCAAGATAATTTTTTTGTTTTGTTTTTCAAGGTAGGGTATCACTCTATAGCCCAGACTAACCTGGAATTCATTCTGTAGTCTCAGGGTGGCCTCAAACTCATGGCAATCCTCCTACCTCTGCCTCCCAAGTGCTGGGATTAAAGGCGCGAGTCACGCCACTCCCAGCTTCCTTGTCAATATTTAACCCTCTTTAGTATCCACAACGACATTTTACTGAGAATGGGAATTAAATTTTTATTTACTTGAAAAATCTTTTGGGAGACTGGAGAGATGGCTCAGTGGTTAAGACACTTGCCTGCAAAGCCTAATAACCCAGGTTCAATTCCCTAGTACCCACATAAAGCCAGATGCACAAAGTGGTGCATGCATCTGAAGTTCATCTCTGGGGCTAGAAGTCCTGGCATTCCCAATCTCATACTCTCTCTCTCTCTCTCCCCCTTGCAAAGAAATAAATAAAATATAAGAAAAAAATTTTTTTTATCTTTTGGGGAGGGCATACACCTGTAATACCAGCACTTAAGAGACAGAAGAAACACCACTATAAGTTTGAGGCCAGCCTGAGACTACATAGTAGATTCCAGGTCAGCCTGGATCAGAGTGACACCCTACCTCAAAAAGATTAAAAAGAAAAAAAAAAGAAAGAAAGAAAGAAAGAAAGAAAGAAAGAAAGAAAGAAAGAAAGAAGGAAAGAAAGAAAAGAAAAAGAGAGAGAGATCTTAGGGGCTAGAGAGATGGCTCAGCAGTTAAAGGTGCTCACTCACAAAGCCAGATACACAAGTGGCACCTGCATCTGTCATTCATATGCAGTGGCAGGAGGCCAAAGGAAGAGCCAGAGAAAGGGGAGGACTGTTTACAATGCTGTCTTCCAATACAAAGTAGCCATGGCATTCATGACACAGTGGCTGCAGACACAAAGTCTACATAATCAGAGGAGGAAAATACATCAAAATAGAAGACCAAGCCAGGCATGATGGCACACTCCCTTAATCCCAGCACTCAAGAGGCAGAGGTAGGAGGATCACCCTGAGACTACATAGTGAGTTCCAGGTCAGCCTGGCCTAGAATAAAACCCTACCTTGAGGAAAAAAAAAAAAATAGAAGACCGGTTGGAAAGAAAAAAAGGATTCAGTGGGAGGACCATTCAGGCTGCCCTGGAATTCACTCTGTAGTCTCAGGGTGGCCTCGAATTCATGGCTATCCTCCTACCTCTGCCTCCTGAGTGCTGGAATTAAAGGCGTGCGCCACCATGCCCAGCCAGTAATTTTTTTTTTTTTTTTTTTTTTTTTTTTTGGTTTTTCAAGGTAGGGTCTTACTCTAGTTCAGGCTGACCTGAATTCACCTGTAGTCTCAGAGTGGCCTTGAACTCATGGCAATCCTCCTACCTCTCTGCCTCCCAAGTGCTAGGATTAAAGGTGTGTGCCACCATGCCTGGCCCAGCCCGTAAATTTTTTTGAGAGAAAGCAAGAGAAGAGGAAGAGAGAGAAAATTGGGGTGCCAGGGCCTCAGCCAGTGCAATCAAACTCCAGGTGCTTGTACCACCCAGTGGACATGTGTGACCTTACACTTGCCTCACCTTTGTGCTTACATGGGATCTGGAGAGTTGAACATGGGTCCTTAGGCTTCACAGGCAAGCACTTTAACCACTAAGCCATCTCTCCAGCCCAATACATGTTTTTTAAATAAATGTAATTAAAAAGAGGCCCAGGGATATACGTGGTAAAATGCTTGCCAAGCACATATGATGCCACAAGTTCAATGCCCAGAACTAAGTAAATAAACCTTACTGCTCTATAAATGTGTTCATGAATTCAGAACAATAACTGTCTCTTCTGGTTTTTCCTGGTGCCGTTCATTTGTTCCCCTACTTAAAAAAATATGTTTGCAGCCGGGCGTGGTGGCACACGCCTTTAATCCCAGCACTTGGGAGGCAGAGGTAGGAGGATCGCCATGAGTTCGAGGCCACCCTGAGACTACATAGTTAATTCCAGGTCAGCCTGAGCCAGAGTGAGACCCTACCTCAAAAAAAAGAAAAAAAAAATTATATATATATGTTTGCTTGTTTGAAGCAGTATGTCAGTAGCCAAGGCTGATCTAGAACTTATTCTGTAGCTGAGGCAGTCCTTTAACTCATGGCAATCCTCCTGCCTCAGCCTCCCCAAGTGCTAGAATTATAGGAATGAGCCACCACACTGTGCTCCCAATATTTCAATGCATTTCACAAATTATGCAATTAAGTTTAATATCCTTTTTTCAGGGATTTTTTTTCTATTTTAGAAAATACCTTCACACACACCAAGATATTTCTGTACACTGTGGATGTAATTCAGTGGCAGCACACTGCCATGACAGTACGTGTGAGGCCCTGGGTTCATTTCTGTACACTGTCATGACAGTACATGTGAGGCCCTGGGTTCATTTCTGTACACTGTGGATGTAGTTCAGTGTAGCACACTGTCATGACAGTACGTGTGAGGCCCTGGGTTCATTTCTGTACACTGTGGACGTAGCTCAGTGGCAGCATACTGTCATGACAGTACGTGTGAGGCCCTGGGTTCATTTCTGTACACTGTGGACGTAGTTCAGTGGTAGCACACTGTCATGACAGTACGTGTGAGGCCCTGGGTTCATTTCTGTACACTGTCATGACAGTACGTGTGAGGCCCTGGGTTCATTTCTGTACACTGTGGACGTAGTTCAGTGGTAGCACACTGTCATGACAGTACGTGTGAGGCCCTGGGTTCATTTCTGTACACTGTCATGACAGCCCCTGGGTTCATTTCTGTACACTGTGGACGTAGTTCAGTGGTAGCACACTGTCATGACAGTAGTGAGGCCCTGGGTTCATTTCTGTACACTGTCATGACAGTACGTGTGAGGCCCTGGGTTCATTTCTGTACACTGTGGACGTAGTTCAGTGGTAGCACACTGTCATGACAGTACGTGTGAGGCCCTGGGTTCATTTCTGTACACTGTGGACGTAGCTCAGTGGTAGCACACTGTCATGACAGTACATGTGAGGCCCTGGGTTCATTTCTGTACACTGTGGATGTAATTCAGTGGCAGCACACTGTCATAACAGTACGTGTGAGGCCCTGGGTTCATTTCTGTACACTGTGGATGTAATTCAGTGGTAGCACACTGTCATGACAGTACGTGTGAGGCCCTGGGTTCATTTCTGTACACTGTGGACGTAGTTCAGTGGTAGCACACTGTCATGACAGTACGTGTGAGGCCCTGGGTTCATTTCTGTACACTGTGGACGTAGCTCAGTGGTAGCACTGTCATGACAGTACATGTGAGGCCCTGGGTTCATTTCTGTACACTGTGGATATAATTCAGTGGCAGCACACTGTCATAACAGTACGTGTGAGGCCCTGGGTTCATCACATGCACAGAAAGAAGGAAAAAATTACTTTTTGCAAAAACTAATGTTCTATATTATTTGGAAAACCCTTTTGGCCTAACGCATCTACCTAAAAGGAGTCTGGACCATACTCAAAACTAATATATCTATATAGTAAGACAGGACATATGCTAAATTTGAAGGTAAGTGTTAAAGACTAAGAAGACTGTGGATTGCATTATGCCAAAAATCATTTATCTGTCATGTTCAGCATACACAATAACGTGCCACTGTACTAAGTGGTAACTTTCTATTCTACTAAAACTTAAAAGTTCTTGTCTCTTTCAACACAGACCAAGTACTCCCTCTTACCTCACCAATTGTGGTGGTATGACTATAGAAAGCCCCCAAAGGCTTATGTGTTTGAATATTTAATCCCCGGCTGGTGGCACTATTTGGACAAGTTGCTTATGGTCAGTTTCTACCTTCTGCTCTTCTCTCTCCCCACTCAGCTTCAACTGGAAAATCTTTTAAGATCATCATTTCTTTTGATGGACTAAGATACCACTGGGAGTATAGCTGCAAGCTTTAAATACATACATTATTCTAGAAGAATTAACTTATTATAAATGAAACACTTTAATTTGTCTCACTAGAAAAGAGGGCATTAACTGTACCATTAAGTATGTTATTAATTGTAAAGGCAAATTTGTTTCAACTTACTGCAAACCTAAGGAGTAGGCAAGATTTTCCAACCCCAGAATCTCCAATCAGAAGTAACTTGAATAAATAATCACTGAAAAAAGAGGAAAAGAACAGTATTAATTTAAAAAATTTATATTGTAAGTTCTACAACAATAACACAGCCGAATACAAGCTATGAAAACTAGAGAGCTCCTGAAAAGCCCAGGTATGGCTCATCAGAAGCCACACTAGCTCCAATGCAGCCCTGTGCCGGGTCACTGAGTACACCAGAACCGTATTAAAGGAAGGTAGGTAATGCCATCACGAGATGAGTGAACACACTTCCCCTTTCAAGGAATGAAAGGAGAAACAAGTGATTCAAATTCTTAGAGGGCTCAAGAAACAACAATAAGTAAGGTCTAATCCTCTACAATATTGGAAAACAGAAAGTCCACTTTCCACCTTGCCAGCCAATAAGCTAGCTTCTCCTCCTCAGTGGCACATGTCTGTAACGCCAGCGAGCACCTGAGAGGTGGAAGGATTGCGTTTAAGAGCATGCTCAGCTACACAGTAAGTGCCAAGCCAGCCCAGACTGAGTGACACCCTCTCCTCCAAATTCCAAAGCCAATCATTCATAGCAATCCTCCAATGAAATGGTTTTCATAATCCTTTCATAGCATCCAGGTTTAATTTTCTCCTCCCAAAACACCATCATGGGCTGGGGCTGGGAGATGGCTCAGCAGGTAAGAGTGCTTGCTGCACAAGCCTGAGGACTTCAGTTTGATCCCCAGCACCCACATGAAGCCAAGCAGAGCCTGTAGCCCCAGTGCTGAGTGGAAAGGGCCTTTAATCCCAGCACTCGGGAGGCAGAGGTAGGAGGATCACCGTGAGTTTGAGGCCACCCTGAGACTACATAGTGAATTCCAGGTCAGCCTGAGCTAGAGTGAGACCCTACCTCGAAAAACTAAAAGAAAAAAAAAAAGGGATGGCTGGAGCTTCCACTGAAAGAATGTGGCTCAGTAAGGTGATAGAAGAGGATGCCTGACATCTTTCTCGGACTTCTCAATCAATCCTTTAAGGCACTTTCAAAATGACAAAAAAAAAAAAAAAAAAAAAAAAGCATTTCAGAAGGTACATATTTTCTGTTTTTTTTAAAAGATGATTATTTTAAAGATTTTATTTTATTTATTTGAGGGAGGGAGAGAGAGAGAATGGGTGCACCAGGGCCTCTAGCCATTGCAAATGAACTCCAGATGCATGCGCCACCATGTGCATCTGGCTTACGTGAGACCTGGAGAATCGAACTGGGGTCCTTAGGCTTTGCAGGCAAACACTTTAACTATTAAGCCATCTCTTCCAGCCCTTTTTTTGGTTTTTTGAGGTAGGGTCTCACTCTAGCCCAGACTGACCTGGAATTCACTCTATGTTCTCAGGGTGGCCCTGAACTCACAGTGATCCTTCTACCTCTGCCTCCCGAGTGCTGGGATTAAAGGCGTGCGCCACCATGCCCGGCTTGTTTTGTTTTTTGAAGTAGGATGTCACTCTAGCCCAGGCTAACCTGGCATTCAATATGTAGTTTCAGACTGGCCTTGAATTCACAGAAATCCAACTTGTTCTTTCTCCCACGTGCAAGGATTAAATGTGTTAGCCACTATGCCCAGCAGAGAGAGACAGAATGGGCAAGAGAGGTTTAGGAATAAAAGAAAAACAATGGCATTCAGTAAGGTTTGATACACCCAGCTTTATTTAAAAAAAAAAAAAATAGCCGGGCGTGGTGGCGCACGCCTTTAATCCCAGCACTCGGGAGTCAGAGGGAGTCAGAGGTAGGAGGATCACCAAGGGTTCGAGGACATTCTGAGACTACATAGTGATTTCCAGGTCAGCCTGGACCAGAGTGAGACCCTACCTCGAAAAAAAAAAATTTGAGGCAGGGTCTCGCTCTCCAACTCAGGTATGTTCCATCCTCCTATCTCAGCTTCCTAAAGTGCTGGGATTACAAGAGTGAGCCACCACACCTAGCCCCTACCCAGTTTTGACTGAGTATCAGTGACAGATTTTACCTGTTAAGAGTTGAAGTACAGGGGCTGGAGAGATGGCTTAGCAGTTAAGACACTTACTTGCCTGTGAAGCCTAAGGACACAGGTTCAATTCCC
The DNA here is from genome assembly GCA_036365145.1 of Orientallactaga sibirica. NCBI lineage: Eukaryota > Metazoa > Chordata > Mammalia > Rodentia > Dipodidae > Orientallactaga > Orientallactaga sibirica. The sequence goes on along the minus strand of JAEOAD010001894.1, from coordinate 2,158,069 downwards.
CAGTACCCATGTAAGCCAGATGCACAAAGAGGTGCATGTGTCTGGAGTTCATTTACAGTAGCTAGAGGTCCTGGTGTGCCCATCTTCCTTCTCTCTCTCAAGTAAATAAATATTTTTTTAGGTTGAAGTATATAATCTATTCCAAATCAATGAGAGAACCATCCAAAAATGCTTATTTGCACTTTCAATTTAAAGCTCTAATTTCATTATGATCTGAACATAAGCTTGAGGTTCACTAGTTATACACATGTTCTTATGTTCTTTTTACCATGTAGTCTCAGGGTGGTCTCAAACTCACAGCAATCCTACCTCTGCCTCAGGAGTGCTGGGATCAAAGGCACACACCACCACGCCTGGCCCATTTTTAAATTTTACGCTAACATTTTCTATACTTTTAAAAAGCACTGCTGGTGCTGGGGAGATGGCTCCACTGTGAGAGGGGCTTGCTTGCAAAGCCTGCTGGCCTGAGTTCAATTCCCTAGCTACCAAGTAAAGCTAGACAACCAGTCTGTAGCGGCAAGAGACCCTGGTCTACACATACACACGTATATAGGCATGCAAATAAATTTTAAAAAATTAAGGCATTACTGTGACATCATAAAACAATGTTCTTTATATCATCTTCTGAGACATGGTCTCTCTGTGGTCCAGGCTGGCCTGGAAATCCTTTATGTAGATTTCACTTGACCTTGAAATTGCAGGGTTCCATCAGGCTCTGCTTTTTTCATTAGGCAGGTTTAGTAGCTTCATTATTAAAAGAAAATCACTGTTATCAAGTATAATTTTGAAACCCCCCAGTTATTATCATTATGTTTTTGGTTTTTCAAGGTAGGGTCTCACTGTAGTCCTGGAATTCACTCTGTAGCCTAAGGCTGACCTTGATCTCACAGTGATCCTCCTGCCTCAGCCTCCCATGTGCTCATTTTAAAGGCCTGCACCATGAGAGAGAGAGAGAGAGAGAGAGATGAAAAAGAATATGAATGGAATGGATGCACCTGTGCCTCCAGCTGATGCTAACTAACTCAAGGCGCATGTGCCACTTTGTGCATCTGGCATTTCATGTGTACTGGGAATCAAACTCGGGTCATTGGGCTTTACGGGCAAGTGCCTTAAATACTGAGCCATCTCTCCAGCCCCAAAAATGGTTTTAAAGAATAGTATTCCAAGAAAGGATGCGTCTTGCTCCCTATGCCCGGCTTGTTTTGTTTTTGAAGTAGGATGTCCTCTAGCCCAGGCTAACCTGGCATTCAATATGTAGTTTCAGACTGGCCTTGAATTCACAGAAATCCAACTTGTTCTTTCTCCGCGTGCAAGGATTAAATGTGTTAGCCACTATGCCCAGCAGAGAGACAGAATGGGCAAGAGAGGTTTAGGAATAAAAGAAAAACAATGGCATTCAGTAAGGTTTGATACACCCAGCTTTATTTAAAAAAAAATAGCCAGGCGTGGTGGCGCCTTTAATCAACTTGCCCAAGGGAGTCAGAGGTCAGGGTAGGAGGATCACCAAGGGTTCGAGGACATTCTGAGACTACATAGTGATTTCCAGGTCAGCCTGGACCAGAGTGAGACCCTACCTCGAAAAAAAAAAAAAATTTGAGGCAGGGTCTGGCTCTCCCCTCAGGTATGTTCCATCCTCCTATCTCAGCTTCCCAAAGTGCTGGGATTACAAGAGTGAGCCACCACACCTAGCCCTGCACCTAGTTTTGACTGAGTATCAGTGACAGATTTTACCTGTTAGAGTTGAAGTACAGGGGCTGGAGAGATGGCTTAGCAGTTAAGACACTTACTTGCCTGTGAAGCCTAAGGACACAGGTTCAATTCCCAGTACCCATGTAAGCCAGATGCACAAAGAGGTGCATGTGTCTGGAGTTCATTTACAGTAGCTAGAGGTCCTGGTGTGCCCATCTTCCTTCTCTCTCTCAAGTAAATAAATATTTTTTAGTTGAAGTATATAATCTATTCCAAATCAATGAGAGAACCATCCAAAAATGCTTATTTGCACTTTCAATTTTAAAGCTCTAATTTCATTATGATCTGAACATAAGCTTGAGGTTCACTAGTTATACACATGTTCTATGTTCTTACCACAGGGTCTCAGGGGTGGTCTCAAACTCACAGCAATCCTACCCCATTCCCCAGGAGTGTGCCGTGGATCACACACGCAACTACTCCACTTCTGGCCCATTTTTAAATTTTACGCTAACATTTTCTATACTTTTAAAAGCACTGCTGGTGCTGGGGAGATGGCTCCACTGTGAGAGGGGCTTGCTTGCAAAGCCTGCTGGCCTGAGCTCCAATTCTCTCAGGCTGCACAAGTGAAAGCTAGACAACCAGTCCAGCAAGAGACCCTGGTCTGCCACATAACACGCTATATAGGCATGCAAATAAATTTTAAAAATTAAGGCATTACTGTGACATCATAAAACAATGTTCTTTATATCATCTTCTGAGACATGGTCTCTCTGTGGTCCAGGCTGGCCTGGAAATCCTTTATGTAGATTTCACTTGACCTTGAAATTGCAGGGTTCCATCAGGCTCTGCTTTTTCATTAGGCAGGTTTAGTAGCTTCATTATTAAAAGAAAATCACTGTTATCAAGTATAATTTTGAAACCCCCAGTTATTATCATTATGTTTTTGGTTTTTCAAGGTAGGGTCTCACTGTAGTCCTGGAATTCACCTGTAGCCTAAGGCTGACCTTGATCTCACAGTGATCCTCCTGCCTCAGCCTCCCATGTGCTCATTTTAAAGGCCTGCACCATGAGAGAGAGAGAGATGAAAAGAATATGAATGGAATGGATGCACCTGTGCCTCCAGCTGATGCTAACTAACTCAAGGCACAGCCACTTTAGGCATCTTGGCATTTCATTGTGTACTGTGAATCAAACTCGGTCACGGGCTTTACGGCAAGTGCCTTAAATACTGAGCCATCTCTCCAGCCCCAAAAATGGTTTTAAAGAATAGTATTCCAAGAAAAAATTAAAAATTTTCAGCAGGAGTCAGGCGTGTTGGTGCAAGCCTTTAATCCCAGCACTTGGGAGGCAGAGGTAGGAGGATCGCTGTGAGCTCCCCCTGAGACTAATTCCAGGTCAGCCTGGGCTAGAGCAAGACCCTACCTCTAAATAAATAAATAAATAAATAAATAAATAAAATAATAAATAAATAAGAAAGACTAGAAAGATAGTTTACGTTACACTTGCTTGTGAATCTTAAGGACCCAGGTTCAAAGCAGATTCCCCAAACTCCACGCAAGCCAGATGCACAAAGAGGTGCATGTGTCTGGAGTTCATTTGCAGTGGCTGGAGGCCCTGGCATGCCATTCTCTCCATCCCCTTCTCTGGAAATAAATAAAAAATATATTAAGAAAAGAAGTAGGATGCTTTCTTCATGGGATTACTATGACTATGAAGGGAAATAATCATGTCCAAACATAAACTCTAGGATGGCATTAGAAATTCAAATTGTCTGTTAGCCCCACCCCAAGATTAACATCAAGAGAGTCCCCTCACAGTTATTTTTCTCACCAGCTAGTTAATATATTCAAACTTTATGTAAACAATCAAAGTCACAGGCCCCCTTCTCCAAATCTTTTCACTATTATATCATCCTATTCTATAAATTATCACAATATTTAATTGTTGGATAGAGGTGTCTGGGTCTGGGTGATAATGGAAAATACTGGTATACCACATTGGATTGAGCATGCCAACTTTTTGTGTTATGGGGTTTTTTTTGGGGGGAGAGAAAGGAATATAGGAAACGGGTTTTGTTGTTTTTGATTTTTCAAGGCAGGGTCCTACCGGCCTCCACAGTGCTGGGATTAAAGGAGTACCCTACCACACCACACAGCTAAAACTCACTAGGTAGCCCTGTGTGGCTGATCTTGTCAGCTTCCCAACTGATGGCATTAAAGGCAAATGCCAGTGTGAGGGTTATTTGTGCAGTTTGAGGCAGGAGTTCTGTGGACCACGCTGGTCTGGATTCACTATGTAACCAGACCGGCCTCAAGCTCCTAACAAGCCTCCACCCTCAGAGCCCAAGTGCTGGGATTGCAGGGACAAGCAAACATGTCTAGTGTGAGGTAATTTATTTTAACTACAATGCAAAAATGAATCCCATCTTATAATTCAAACAAAATAGGTCCATTTCCCAATCTCTGCTAATTAAGAAAAGCCCATCTTCCTTCTCTCTCTCAAGTAAATAAATATTTTTTTAGGTTGAAGTATATAATCTATTCCAAATCAATGAGAGAACCATCCAAAAATGCTTATTTGCACTTTCAATTTAAAGCTCTAATTTCATTATGATCTGAACATAAGCTTGAGGTTCACTAGTTATACACATGTTCTTATGTTCTTTTTACCATGTAGTCTCAGGGTGGTCTCAAACTCACAGCAATCCTACCTCTGCCTCAGGAGTGCTGGGATCAAAGGCACACACCACCACGCCTGGCCCATTTTTAAATTTTACGCTAACATTTTCTATACTTTTAAAAAGCACTGCTGGTGCTGGGGAGATGGCTCCACTGTGAGAGGGGCTTGCTTGCAAAGCCTGCTGGCCTGAGTTCAATTCCCTAGCTACCAAGTAAAGCTAGACAACCAGTCTGTAGCGGCAAGAGACCCTGGTCTACACATACACACGTATATAGGCATGCAAATAAATTTTAAAAAATTAAGGCATTACTGTGACATCATAAAACAATGTTCTTTATATCATCTTCTGAGACATGGTCTCTCTGTGGTCCAGGCTGGCCTGGAAATCCTTTATGTAGATTTCACTTGACCTTGAAATTGCAGGGTTCCATCAGGCTCTGCTTTTTTCATTAGGCAGGTTTAGTAGCTTCATTATTAAAAGAAAATCACTGTTATCAAGTATAATTTTGAAACCCCCCAGTTATTATCATTATGTTTTTGGTTTTTCAAGGTAGGGTCTCACTGTAGTCCTGGAATTCACTCTGTAGCCTAAGGCTGACCTTGATCTCACAGTGATCCTCCTGCCTCAGCCTCCCATGTGCTCATTTTAAAGGCCTGCACCATGAGAGAGAGAGAGATGAAAAAGAATATGAATGGAATGGATGCACCTGTGCCTCCAGCTGATGCTAACTAACTCAAGGCGCATGTGCCACTTTGTGCATCTGGCATTTCATGTGTACTGGGGAATCAAACTCGGGTCATTGGGCTTTACGGGCAAGTGCCTTAAATACTGAGCCATCTCTCCAGCCCCAAAAATGGTTTTAAAGAATAGTATTCCAAGAAAAAAATTAAAAATTTTCAGCAGGGAGTCAGGCGTGTTGGTGCAAGCCTTTAATCCCAGCACTTGGGAGGCAGAGGTAGGAGGATCGCTGTGAGTTCGAGGCCACCCTGAGACTAATTCCAGGTCAGCCTGGGCTAGAGCAAGACCCTACCTCTAAATAAATAAATAAATAAATAAATAAATAAATAAATAAATAAATAAATAAGAAAGACTAGAAAGATAGTTTAGCGGTTAAGCACTTGCTTGTGAATCTTAAGGACCCAGGTTCAAAGCTAGATTCCCCAAAACCCACGTAAGCCAGATGCACAAGGTGGCGCATGCATCTCGAGTTCCTTTGCAGTGGCTGGAGGCCCTGGCATGCCCATTCTCTCCATCCCCCCCTTCTCTGAAATAAATAAAAAATATATTAAGAAAAAGAAGTAGGATGCTTTCTTCATGGGATTACTATGACTATGAAGGGAAATAATCATGTCCAAACATAAACTCTAGGATGGCATTAGAAATTCAAATTGTCTGTTAGCCCCACCCCAAGATTAACATCAAGAGAGTCCCCCTCACAGTTATTTTTCTCACCAGCTAGTTAATATATTCAAACTTTATGTAAACAATCAAAGTCACAGGCCCCCTTCTCCAAATCTTTTTCACTATTATATCATCCTATTCTATAAATTATCACAATATTTAATTGTTGGATAGAGGTGTCTGGCTCAATGGATAATGGGGAAAATACTGGTATACTGATTGATTGAGCATAACTTTGTGTTTAGTGGGGTTTTTTTTTTGGGGGGGAGAGAAAGGAATATAGGAAACGGGTTTTTTGTTGTTTTTGATTTTTCAAGGCAGGGTCCTACCTCGGCCTCCACAGTGCTGGGATTAAAGGAGTACCCTACCACACCACACAGCTAAAACTCACTAGGTAGCTCCAGGCTGATCTTGTCAGCTTCCCAACTGATGGCATTAAAGGCAAATGCCAGTGTGAGGGTTATTTGTGCAGTTTGAGGCAGGAGTTCTGTGGACCACGCTGGTCTGGATTCACTATGTAACCAGACCGGCCTCAAGCTCCTAACAAGCCTCCACCCTCAGAGCCCAAGTGCTGGGATTGCAGGGACAAGCAAACATGTCTAGTGTGAGGTAATTTATTTTAACTACAATGCAAAAATGAATCCCATCTTATAATTCGAAACAAAATAGGTCCATGCCTCTAATCTCTACACTCAAGAAACTGACGCAGAACTTCATAGTGGGATACTATTCCAAATAAAATAAAATAAAATAAAATAATAAACCCAAAGGGTGGAGATAGCTAGCTTAGTGGTAAAGCCCATGCCTAACACTGATGAGGCCCTGTGTTTAAGCCCCAGCATCTAAAAAAAAAAAAAAAAACTTTCAACTCCTCTGATAAAGGGCTATTTTCTTTACCAAGCTTTCATCCGAGGTAAAATAAATTGTGTGTGTGTGTGTGTGTGTGTGTGTGTGTGTGTCTATATATATATATATATATATGTCACAGAAAATATTTAAAATTTTGTCCTGAAAAATTTAGATAATGGGCCAGGCTTGGTGACCTATTGTTTATACACAAGAATTACTCAGAGAAGTCAAATCCATCACTCTTAACTTCCCAGTCCAGTGGCTGATAAAAAGTAGGCACTTGAGGCTGCAGAGATGGCTTAGCGGTTAAGGTACATGCCTGTGAAGCCTAAGGACCCAGGTTCGATTCTCCAGGTCCCACGTAAGCCAGATACACATGGTGGCACATGCATCTGGAGTTCATTTGCAGTGGCTAGAGACCCTGGCATGCCCATTCTCACTCACTCTCTCCCCTCCCCTGTGTCTCTAATAAATAAATTAATCAATTAAAAGTAAAAGTTAAAAAAAAAAAAAGCCGGGTATGGTGATGCATGCCTTTAATCCCAGCACTTGGGAGGCAGAGGTAGGAGGACTGCCAAGAGTTTGAGGCCACCCTGAGACTACATAGTGAATTCCAGGTAGGCCTGAGCTAGCATGAGACCCTACCTTGGAAAACAAAAAACAAAAACAAAAAACAAAAACAATAAAAAAAAAATTTTTAAGTAGGCACTTGTCAAATAGGAGCTATTAGTATTAAACAGGTGTTCCCCCCTGTGGGCAAAAGTATGCATACAGAATACTACTTATCATATCAAAATCTGCAGACAGAATGAATTCCAGGTCAGCTTGGGCTAGAGTGAGACCCTTGGGGAAAAAAAAAAAAAAAAAAAAAAAAAAAAGAAGAAAATCTGCAAACAGCACAAACTTTACCTATCACAACCTTGGATTTTAAAATGCAGGATATTAGCCAGGCATCATGGCATACACCTTTAATCCCAGAACTTCGGAAGCTAAGGTAGGAGGATTGCTATGAGCAATGCTATGAGCTCAAGGCCACCCTCAGTGAATCCCAGGTCAGTCTGGACTAAGGTGGGACACTACCTTGACAAACAAACAAACAAAAACAAATATTTTGGCCAACTGAGTCAACCACTCACAAAAGTACCAAGTAAAACTTCATTTCCCAGGTGGAGAGTGGTTAAGATCCAAGTTCAATTCCCCAGTACCCACGTAAGCCAGATGAATAAGGTGGCTCAGACATGTGGAGTTAATTTACGTGGCTCACTTCCATGCACTCTCTGCCTCGTTCTCTCTCTCAATTAAATAAACTTTTAAAAAATTCCTTTAATCCCAGCAATCAGGAGGCAGAGGTAGGAGGATCGCCATGAATTAGAGGCCTCCCTGAGACTACATAGCGAGTTCCAGGTCAGTCTGGGCTAAAGTGAGACCCTACCTGGAAAAACTGAAAAAAAAAAAAAAAATTATTTCCTACCTCTGTACTGTAATTCTCACATGTTGTAATCAGCCAACAAACAAGTTCTCTGGCTCCTCAAAGGCTCAGAAGTTTCATATCCTTCCCCTTCCAAATAAACTCTCCCAGGGTTGTGCAAAGAAAAACTAAGACCTAGGCTTTCTTCCTGAAATTCTATCCTATCAAAGCCGCAATCTCAGCCCCACCCTGGACAGGAAAATAGGAACTAGCTGGCCACTCCCTTCTCACTCTAACAGGGGAGAAATAGGCATTCTGACCATATCTTACTGAACATTCCAAAAGTGTACTAAAAAGCTGGTAAAACAAACATTTAAAATCTTTCATGTGAGCAGGGCGTGGTGGCACACGCCTTTAAATCCCAGCACTCGGGAGGCAGAGGTAGGAGGATTGCTGGTGAGTTCAAGGCCACCCTGAGAATACAGAGTGAATTCAAGGCCAGCCTGGGCTAGAGTGAGACCCTACCTCAAAACAAAAAAAACCTCATGTAATGCTACCATTTTAAATTTTTTTTTTTTTTTTTTTTTTTTTTTTTTTTTTTTTCGAGGTAGGGTCTCACTCTGGCCCAGGCTGACCTGGAATTAACTATGTAGTCTCAGGGTGGCCTTGAACTCACTAGCAATCCTCCTACCTCTGCCTCCCGAGTGCTGGGATTAAAGGCATGCGCCACCACACCCGGCTTAAATTTACTTTTTAAATGGCTTCTCTCATTCATAATCTTTTTCTCTTCCTTTCCTTCCCTTCCTCCCTTCCTCCCTTTTCGAGACAAGGTTTCTGTTTCTTGTAGCCTGGGCTACCCTGGAACTTGACATGTAACCTGGGCTGGCCTTCAATTCCTAATCCTCCTTGTTTCCACATCCCAAGAATAAGTGGGTGTGGTGGTGCACACCTTTAATTCCAGCCCTCCGGAGGCAGAGGTAGGAGGATCACTTTGAGTTTGAGGCCACCCTGTGACTACATAGTGAATTCTAGGTCAGCCTAGGCTACAGGAAGACCCTACCTCAAAAAAAACAAGAAAAAAAAAATCTTGCTTCAGGCCAAGGAAGGTTGCTCAGTAGGTAAAGGTGCGGTGCCTGCTTGCAAAGTCTGCTGGTCTGGATTCAACTACCCAGCCACCCACATAAAGGTGGACAGAAAGTAGATTGCAGCAGTAAGATATCCTGGTGCACACGCGCATGCTGTTAAGCAAATATAATTTATAAAATCTTTCTTCTTCATACTGAGGATGGTATCTCATACTTTTATCTTTTTTGAATTTTTTAAAATATTTATTTATTTATTTATTTATTTGAGACACAGAGAGAGAGAGAGAGAGAGAGAAAGAGAATGGGTGCACAAGGGCCTCTAGCCACTGCAAACAATTTCCAGATGCATGCGCCATCACCTTGTGCATCTGGTTTATGTGGGTGCTGGGAAATCGAACCTAGGTCCTTTGGCTTTTTTATTTTATTTTTTTTAATTGACAACTTCTATACTTACAAAAAACACATGATATTTCCCTCCCCTCCCCCCATTCCCCTTTAGAGCTCCAATCTCCATCATATCCCCTCCCTCTCTCCATTAGTCTCTCCTTTAATTTGATGTCATCATCTTTTGCTTCTATTTTTTAAAAAATATTTTATTTCTTCTTCTTCGTCTTTTTTTTTTTTTTTTTGGTTTTGCAAGGTAGGGTCTCACTCTGGTCCAGGCTGACCTGGAATTAACTAAAAATTTTATTTCTTTATTTATTTGAAAGTGAGGGAGGCAGGGAGACAGAGAAAGAGAGAGAGAGAGAATGGGCACACCAGGTCCTCTAGCCACTGCAAATGAACTTCAAATGCATGCGCCATCTTGTGCATCTGGCTTTACGTGGGTCCTGGAGAACTGAACCTGGGTCCTTTGGCTTTGCAACCAAGTACCTTACCACTAACCCATCTCTCCAAACCATGGTATCTCATACTTTTAATTCTAGCACTTGGGAAGTAGAGGTAGGAAGATCAGAAGTTCAAGGTCATCATCCAAAACCACGTAGTGAAAGTTGTTTTTTTTTGGGGGGGGGACAGGATCTCATGTAGCCCGAGTGTGGCCTGGAAACTCATTATGCAGCCCTCCCACCACCCAAACTGCTGAGATTACTGGCAAGAGAACCACCCTGAGCTATTTTCTTGTCATTAAAAAAAAAAAAAAACGGGGTGCAGGCATGGTGGCACAAGTCTTTATTCCCAGCACTCGGGAGGCAGAGAAAGGAGGATCACCATGAGTTCAAGACCACCCCGGGACCACAAAGTGAATTCCGGATCAGCCTGGGCTAGAGTGAGAACGTAGGGGGATGATGGGCTGGATGTGATGGCTTAGTGGTTAAGGCCTTTGCCCTGCAAAGCTAAAGGACTCAGGTTCAATTCCCCAGGACCCACATAAACCAGATGCATAAAGTGGTACATGCATCTAGAGTTCGTTTGCAGTGGCTGGAAACCCTGGTGTGCCCATTCTCTATCTGCCTCTCAAATAAATTAATTAAAATAAATTAATTAAAATTTAAAATTTGAATTTAAAAAAGGGAGGTAAACAGGGTGTGGTGGCTCACGCCCTTAATCCACTTGGGAGGCAGAGGTAGGTGGATTGCTGTGAGTTCGAGGCCACCCTGAGACTACATAGTGAATCCCAGGTCAGCCTGGGCCAGAGTGAGACCCTACCTTGAAAAACCAAAAAAAAAAAGGGGGGGAGGTAAATAGGGCACTGTGGCGCATGCCTTTAATCCCAGCACTTGGGATGCAGAGGTAGGAGGATCTTGTGAGTTCAAGGCCAGCCTGGAACTAGAGTGGGGGAGGGGGTTACAGAGATGACTCAGCAGTTAAAAGGCACTTGCTTGCAGAGCCTGACTGCCTGGATTCAATTCTCCAGCACCCATGTAAAGTGTCTGGAGCTCGTTTGCAGTGGCAAGAGATCCTTGTGTGCCCCATTCTCTCCCTCTTCACAAATAAATAATTTTTTTAAGCTGTGCATGGTGGCACACACTTTTGATCCCAGCACTTAGGAGTCAAGAGGTAGGAGGATCACCATGAGTTCAAGGCCACCCTGGGACTATATATTGAATTCCAAGTGTGTCTGGCTAAAGCTAGAGTGAAACCCTACCTTGAAAAAACCTAACTATATATATATTTTTTTAATGGGGGGGGGGGACTAAGCCAGGCATGGTGGCATACACCTTTAATCCTAGCACTCTGGAGGCTGAGGTAGGAGGATTGCTGTGAGTTCCAGACCAGCCTGAGACTACCTACCCTACCTCGAAAAACCAAGTAAAGAAAGAAAAGGTTGAGTTGTCACTTGTTCTAAATAAGCTTAATATATGACACAGAATAAGACAGATATCAAGTAAACTTAATACCATGGAAAGCAGTGAGAGGGACAAATTAAAATTCAATAATTGATTAATTTTTCCTTCACCTCACAACCTAGCAAACATGTAAAAGCATTCAGTAATAAAGTTACCAATGGGTAAACTCCAAGCTGAAGAGAAGGTTCAGCAATTAAAAGTGCTTGGCTGCAAAGCCTGTCAGCCTGGGTTCAATTCTCCAATATAGTTCTGCCCATACTCTTTCACTCCCTCTCTCACATAAAATAAAAATATAAGAAGAAATTTTAAAAGTACCATTTTAGGGCTGGAGAGATGACTTAGCAGTTAAGCGCTTGCCTGTGAAACCTAAGGACCCTGGTTTGAGGCTCAATTCTTCAGGACCCTCATAAGCCAGATGCACAAGATGACGTGCATCTAGAGTTCGTTTGCAGTGGCTGGAAGCCCTGGCACGCCCATTCTCTCTCTCTCTCTCTCTCTCTCTCCTTTCCTCCCTCCCTCCCTCCTTTTCTCTGTCACTCTCAAATAAATAAAATACTATTTTAGAATTCCTGGTCAGCCTGAGCTAGAGACCCTACCTCCAAAAACAAACAACAAAAAAATATTTTAGAGCTGGAGAGAAGGCTCAGCAGTTAAGGTGCTTGCCTGCAAAGCCTAACAACACAGTTTCAATTGCCCAGTACTCATGTAAAGCCAGCTACACAAAGTGGTACATGCATCTGGAGTTCATCTGCAGTTGCTAGAGGCCCTGGTACACCCATTTTCTCTTCTTTCCTCCCTCCCTCCCTTCCTCTCTATCTCTCTGCCTGCAAATAAATAAAATATGTATTTAAAAATAACAATTTAGGGCTGGGGAAATTGCTTAGCGGTTAACGTGTTTGCCTGCGAAGCCTAAGGATCCCAGTTCGATTCCCCAGGACCCACATAAGCCAGATGCACAAGGGGGCACATGCATCTGGAGTTCATTTGCAGTGGCTGAAGGCCCTGGTGCACCCATTCCCTCTTTCTCTCTCAAATAAATAAGCAAGTTAAATATTAAAAAAAAAAAAAAGTAAAACTGGGCGTGGTGGCACACGCCTTTAATCCCAGCACTCAGGAGGCAGAGGTAGGAGGATCGCCAAGAGTTCAAGGCCACCCTGAGCCTACATAGTGAATTCCAGGTCAGCCTGAGCCAGGGTGAGACCCTACCTCGAAAAAACAAAACAAAACAAAAAGTAGGGTTGGAGATTTGGCTTGGCGGTTACGGTGCCTGCCTGCCAAGCCTAAGAACCCCAGTTCCAATCTCCAGGTCCCACTATTGGTTACCAAACATCATTCTGGGGTCTGGGAATGGAGCTCAGTGGTTCAACACTTGCCTAATATGTACCAGGCCCTGGGTTTGATCCTCAACTCTACAAAACAAAACAAAATCCACCAGGAAAAGTATCCACAAGACTGAAATTTTTTTTCGGGGGTTGGGGGGGGAGTTCAAGGTAGGGTCTCATTCTAGCCCATGCTGACCTAGAATTCTCTATGTAGTCTCAGGGTGGCCTTGAACTCACAGTAATCCTCCTACCTCTGCCTTCAAGTGCTGGGATTAAAGGCGTGTGCCACCACACCCAGCTGAAAAATTTTTAATGTAAGATTTTAATGTTTAAAACAAAATGTTGAAGAAAATGAGCCGGACATTGTGGCGCATGCCTCATGAGTTCAAGGCCACCCTAAGACTACTGAGTGAATTCCAGGTCAGCCTGGATTACAGTGAAACCTTATCTCAAAAAAAAAAAAAAAAAAAAAAAAAAAAAAGAAAGAAAGAACAAGAAAAGAAAATGGGATTTTACATGGGTAATAAAACTCCAAGAGTTGAGCCAGGAGTGGAGTTTGCCTGTAAATCCAGCACTTGCTAGGTAAGGCACAGGAATGAATTTGAGACTATCCTGTCCTACACAGTGAGACCTTGTCTCAAAAAAAAAAAAAAAAAAAAAAAAAAAAGAAAGAAAAAACCCAGAACGTGCAAGGCATAGTAGTGCACGCCTGTAATCCCAGCACTCAGACTACATAGAGAATTCCAGGTCAGCCTGGGCTAGAGTGAGACTATACCTTGGAAAACCAAAAATAGAATACACACAACTTAAAAAAAAATTTTTTTTTTGCTATTTTCCAAATTTTCTCTCTTTTATAATGGTAACAACCTTCATATAAAGAGGAAGCTGGGCCTAGTGGCTCATGCCTATAATGTCAACAAGGCTAGCTGGACCTCTGCCTTAAAAACCCAGAAAAAAATAAAAAGAAACTATTAAAGTCATAGTGCTAAAAAAAAAAAAAAAAAAAAAAAAAAAAAAGGTTGCACTTGTGATCTTCCTAAATAAAAAATCCATCACCTCCTCTCATCTTAAGCAAGTGTCACAAACACTTTTGCAAAAGTTTCCCCAAATTCCTGGACTATTTTATTATACAGTACAGCAGGCCAGATACTGGCGTACTTGATCCCAGAAAAGAACATGAAATTTGTGGGTTGGTTTGTTGAGGGCAGTAAATCAGAGTTCTTAAAACAAAAGGATGATTTAACACTCTTAAGAATTATGTTGGCTGGGCAAGGTGACACATGCCTTTAATCCCAGCACTGGGGAGGCAGAGGTAGGAGGATCACTTTGAGTTTAAGGCCACCTTGAGACTACATAGTGAATTCCAGATCTGCTTGGGCTACAGCAAGACCCTACCTTGAAAAAAAAAAAACAGAAGAGAAGAGTAGAGAAGAGAAGAAGAAAAAGAATTATGTCCATGCAGGGTGTGATGGTGGATATTGATAATCACAGCCCTTGGGATACAGAAGTAAACGGTCTCCCCAAGTTCAAGGCCTGCCATGGCTACAACAGTGACATCTTGTCTCATAACTAAAATAACAATAAAAGAATTATTGTCCTCGTCATTTATCATCCATTCCTTTTCCCTCTTGAAAAATCTTTCTTGTTCCCTTGTGCTCCTACTATCTAACTGCTAATTTCTTACTAGTGTCTTAGTCTTCCAAAATCTAACAGCCGACCGCAACAAACAACCCCTGAAATCTTATTGCTCCCATCCACGATGCACATCTGGAATTTGCTGTCTACTGGTATTTGACACGTACAAAACCTATTTTCTATATTACATTAGAAGCTCCTTGTGGTTAAGGCCTAGTTCCTAAGCCCTAGCACGACTAAAAAAGCTTTCTTAAAAATGATTTTCACCACTGGGGCTGGAGAGATTGCTTAGTTGTTAAGCGATTGCTTGTGAAGCCTAAGGACCCTGGTTCGAGGCTTGATTCCCCAGTACACACATAAGCCAGATGCACAAGGTGTCACATGCATCTGGAGTTCGTTTGTAGTGGCTGGAGACCATGGTGTGCCCATTCTTTAAAAAAAAAAAACAAGGGCTGGAGAGATGGCGTAGCGGTTAAGGCGCCTGCCTACTAAGCCTAAGAATGCTGGTTCCAATCTCCAGGTCCCACGTTTAGCCAGATGCAAAGTGACACAAGGGCGCAATGCCGCACTTGACCACAAGGGGGCACACACATCTGGATTTCGTTCGCAGCAGCTGAGAGGTTGCTGGCGCGCCCATCTCTATCTGTCTCCCTCTCCCTCTCTCAAAATAAATAAATAAATAAATAAATAAATAAATAAATAAATAAATAAATAAATAAAATAAAAACTAAAAAAAAAAATGATTTAAAGCCGGGTGTGGTGGCGCATGCCTTTAATCCCAGCACTCAGGAGGCAGAGGTAGGAGGATTGCCGAGAGTTCGAGGCCACCCTGAGCTAGAGTGAGACCCTACCTCAAAAACCAAAAAAAATAAAAATAAAAGATTTACACCTAGAGTGCTCTTGATAGTGTCCCAAATTTTTTACATACTTTTTATAGGAATGACTTGTACTTCACAGTTTTACAGAAGGAGAAACAAATACTGAGGCTGAGTAACAACAAATTTCTGTTCAACTAATTAATCTTCAAGATCTTTTCACTGTATTTAAAAATGCAGGGGGGCTGGAGAGATGGCTTAGCAGTTAAGGCACTTGCCAGCAAAGCCAAAGGACCCAGGTTCGATTCCCCACGACCCACATAAACCAGATGCACAAGGGGGCTCACAGATCTGGAGTTCATTTGCAGTGGTTGGAAGCCCTGGCATGCCCCTTCTCATTCTCTCTCTCTCAATTGGATAATTAAAAAAAAAAATGTAAGGGCGGGGTGGCATACACCTTTAGTCCCAATATTCGGGAGGCTGAGGTAGGAGGATTGCCATGAGTTCAAGGCCACCCTGAATAGTGAATTCCAGGTCAGCCTTGGCTAGCGCAAGACCCTGTATCAAAAAGTAGGGGCTCGAGAGATGGCTTAAGGCACTTGCTATAAAGCCAAAGGACCCAGGTTCAACTCCACAGAACCCACGTAAGCCAGATGCACAAGGTGGCACATGCACCTGGAGCTGGCTGGAGGCCCTGACAAGCCCATTCTCTATCTCCCTCAAGTAAATAAAAATCAAATGTAAATAGCAAACACAGGAAACTCAGGGAGTAGGACAGTATATACAAACCATGTTCTTTTTACTGTTACCAAGAAAATACCAATAGTTAGGAACCCCAAGTTCAACTCTGCTCAACTCTACAAAACTAATTGTCTTGGAGTCTTTGGAGAAGGAAAAAGCAGCCAACACAGCAAAGATGCTTCTGAGTGAATATTCGCCCCATTTCTCAAGCATACAAAATTCTAACAAAAATGGCTTCTGTTTAATGCAAATGGAAGGGGACATTTTAGCATTAAACCACAGTATTACAAAACTTGAAATCAGAAAGCATTTTGCAAGAGAGCCATGTGACACACACATGACAAGTTAGCTAAACTGATGGACGGACCTCTTCCGAGAAAAAGCAAGCAGTAAATAAGTTCAGCTGCTAGAACAATACTGATTTTTTTTTTTTTTTAAATTTTCCCAGGCCCCGTGTGGTGGCTCATGCCACCACTGGCTAAGGTAGGGTGACAATGGAGTTCAAGGCCAGCCTGGGCTCCAGGGTGAGTTCCCCAGGTCAGTCTGGGCTAGAGTGAGATCCTGCCTCAAAAAACTAAACAACAAAATCCTCTCCCTTAAAGACTTATAAAAATCACATCTCTCGTTAATTTTCATATATGTAAACTGTAGGGAGGTGTTTTTAAGTGACCCTGAGAAGAACCCAACAAAGTCTTCCCAAGGAACGTGAACACCAGGTTCCCATGGAAGGTGCCAGGTGTGTCACATCTGCTGAGGTGGCTTCCTGAGTAAGCAAGAAAAAAGGAATGCATTAACTTTTCATGACACGTCATGGAAGCACATTCCCTATCTACAAGCGTTCAAAGTAGGTAACCCAAAACCCACAGATCCGTCCCGCTCCCATTCGTGTCTCTTTCAACTTGAAGGCAATTTGCTAGTACCAGAAAACACATTCCTTCGTTTAAAGTTCCAGCTTTTTGTTACTAACATCATGATTGCTGTCGACCTATACAAAAGACAAAATAGCTAAGGTATCCCTCTGACCACCACACACACACACACACACACACATACACACACATACACACAAATAAATAAAAATAATATAAAACAATCCAGGTTTTCAACAGAGCAATCGATCAGCAAGTTCTCTAAGAACTCTTCCGGGAAACAGAAGTAAAAAAAAAAATTTTTTTTTAATTAAATAAATAAATGCTCTCTAGCTTCCGAGCATGAACTCATTCCGTTCGGGCCCGACGCAAGGGCCCGACAAAGCATCCAAGATGATGATGATGATGAAGAAGAAGAAGAAGAAGAGGAGGAGGAGGAGGAGGAGGAGGAATAAGCTGAAACCCGGAGGGCAAGGTGCAATAAAGGAGAGGGAGCCGGGTAGCTCGCGATGGAACGGGCTCCTTCCTGACAGCTCGGCTGTCGCAGGGGCTGACAGCGCCCACCCTCTCTCGGATCAATAAATAATAAATACGATAAAAACAAGTCCTTTCCACCACCACCCCAAAAAAAACAAGATAAAATAAAAAGTGAGCCCCGCACCTGCCTCCCGCGCAGCCATCCATCCGCCGAGAGCGCCGCCCGCGGCCGACACAATGGAGCTCCGCCCGCCGCCGCCCGCCGCCGCCCCGGCCCGGCCCCGGCGACCCGCAAGGACGGACACTCACTATTCGGGATTCATGCTGGACATGTCACCGCCGCCGCCCACGCCGCCGCCGCCGCCCTTGCTGCCGCCGCCGCCGCCGCCCCGACTGTCCGCGCCACCGGTCGGTCACCCGAGGGGGGAGAAGGGATGAGAAGAGAGCTGTCCCCCCCGCACCCCGCACAGCAAACGTCTGTGTCCTCTCAACTCGCCCCACGCACGCACGCACGCACACGCACGCACGCACGCACGCACGCCCGGCCGGCCGGCTCGGATCCCTGACAACACACAGTCGTCGGCCGCCACCGCAGCTACCACCACCACCACCACCGCCGCCGCCGCCGCCTCCACTTCCACTCAAACTATCGCTTCCACCCAAAATGGCCGCCGGCGAACCAGGAAATAGGGAAAAGCCCGAGGAACGAACGGGGACGTTCACCCAGCCCACAGGGCGGCGCCCCCCGCCATGCACGCCGGGAAAGCGAGTCGCCAGCGCGCCTCGTGAGCCGCGGAAGCCGGCGGAGCCCGGCCGCTGAAGGAACTCAGTTTCCCATGGAGCCCCGCGCGGCGGGCGCATGCGCGCGCCGAGGCTTGTCGCCCGCCCCATTCCCTCACCCCTCCCCGCCCTACACACATACACACACACACACTCACACGGACACACACACAGACGCAAGCACCTCCCCGGATGGGAACCTCGCTCGGACTCCCCCTGGCGGATTGGCTGAGGCCGAGAGGGCTGCGGTGATGTCATCAGGGAGACGTGGCAGTCCGGCGAGTCAGCGGCCCGCGGGGGAGGGGGAAGGGAGGGGAGGGGCGGAGGGCGGGGCCGGCAGCCGCGGCGCGTGGGCGTGGGGGCGGCGGGCTTGGTGGGGGGCAGCTGCTGCGCGGGGCGCCGGACACGGACCCCCAGCACGGACACGGGCCGTCCGCCCTGCCTCGCGTGCAGCTCCTGTAGCCGGGGGCCCGCGCCTCCCTGTTGCTCCGCGGACGGAAGGAAAGCCCACCAAGCCCTCTTTCCGCCCTCCTCGCTCAGCTGACCCCTACTGGGTGGGGTCATGGTGACCCACTGCTATTTTCTTCTTTTGTTGTTGGTGGTGTTTTGTTTTTTTTTGAAATATATTTTCTTTCTTTATGTATTTGAGAGAATGGGCGCGCCAGGACCTCCTGCCACTGCAAACGAACTCCAGATTCATGCACCCCTCTTTTGCATCTGGCGTACCTGGGTCCTGGAGAATCGAACCGGGGCCCTTTGGCATTTTTTGTTTTTTCGAGGAAGGATCTCGGGCTCTACCCCAGCCGACCTGGAATTCACTAGGTAGTCTCAGGGTGGCCTCGAACTCATGGCGATCCTCCTACCTCTGCCTCTATAATCTTACAGTCTTTTATTTATTTGAGAGACAGAGAGACAATGGGTGCACCAGGGCCTCCAGCCACTGCAAAGGAACTCCAGATACATGCACCCCCTTGTGCATCTGGCTTACATGGATCTTCTGGCCTTGCAGGCAAGCGCCTTAACCGCCAAGCCATCCATCCAGCTTTAAAAGTCCCCACACTTCTTTTTTTTTTGGGGGGGGGTCTTCGAGGTAACGTCTCACTCTAGCCCAGACTGACCTGGAATTCACTCTGGAGTCTCAGGCTGGCCTCGAACTCACAGTGATCCTCCTACCTCTACCCTCCCAAGTACTGGGATTAAAGGCCTGCGCCACCACCATCTTTTGTCGTTTTTGTTTGGTTGGTTGGTTTGGTTTGGTTTGGTTTTTCATGGTAGGGTCTCCCTCTAGCTCAGGCTGACCTGGAATTCACTATGTAGTCTCAGGGTGGCCTCGAACTCACCGCGATCCTCCTACCTCTGCCTCCCGAGATTAAAGGCATGCGCCACCACGCCCGGCTATCTTTTGTCTTTTTTATTGGTTCTTAATTCTAAGTCGTTTTACAAAACTGGAGAGTACTGTGTGATTAAAAAAAAATGAAAACCTGCAACTCATCACTAACCGTCCCAGCACGTTTTTTTAAACCTTGTGTTTTTTAATCAGCTCTGGAAGTTAAATCTCCAGTAAACTTTAACATGTTATCTTGGGTTATTTAATTACAAAGGGCATAGTATAATACATCGTCCAAAGTTTATCTTCCAGCATGTTCTAAGAGCCAAGAAAATTACCCCCTTAGGCTGATTGCAAAATTACTAAAAATTCCACTAACACAAAAATATGCCAATAAGCTGAGCGTGGTGGTGCACTGGGAAGGCTAAGGTAGGAGGGTTGCTGTGACTTGAGGCTACTCTGAGACTACATAGTGAATTCCAGGTCAGGCTAGGCTGGAGTGAAACCCTACCTCGAAACAACAGGAAAAAGAAATTTATATATATATATAGGCTACTCTCATTTCTTATTGCTCAGTACACCCTTAACTCCCTATTGCTCTGTCAGCCTTTTTTATTTTTATTTTTAATTTTATTTGTATTGGTTTTTTGAGGTAGAGTCTTACTCTAACCCAAGCTGACCTGGAATTCACTATGTAGTCTTAGGGTGGCCTCGAACTCACCGAGGTCCTCTTACCTCTGCCTCCCAAATGCTGGGATTAAAGACCTGTGCTGCCACGCCCGCCTCAACTCAATTTTAAATCTGCCTGTCTCCTTAAAGGAATACTCCCCCAACTTCCTTTAATATTTCTTTTCCCAGCTGCTAATGTGAGTGAGAAGATAGCTGTGAGAAATAAAATACTGTGAAGACAGTGATTGTGTGGTTCGTGGTAAAGGTGAACCACTATCCTTCTTCCAGCAAAGTCCCTGAGAGCTTCAAGTGTACCTGCTGTATGCCAAGGACAGAAGGCTTCATGTCTTATCCTTGGTGTTGTACTATATAAGGACATCTTGCAGTGTAGGTTGGAAGTAGTGAGGTGGTGCTTCCTACCCAATATGGCCGGCTATAGTTTCGTTTACAGTAAGATTCCTTCCCAGCCTTTTTAAAAAAATATTTTTGGGGGCTGGAGAGATGACTTAGCGGTTAAATGCTTGCCTGTGAAGCCTAAGAATCCCGGTTCGAGGCTCAATTCCCGAGGATCCAACTAAGCCAGATGTACAAGGGGGCACATGCATCTGGAGTTCATTTGCAGTGGCTGGAGGCCCTGGTGCACCCATTCTCTCTCTCTCTCTTTCTTTCTTTCACTCTCAAATAAATAAATTAAATTAACCAAAAAAAATCTTTAAAAAAATATTTATTGGGCTGGGCGTGGTGGCTCACGCCTTTAATCCCAGCACTCGGGAGGCAGAGGTAGGAGGATCGCCGAGAGTTCGAGGCCACCCTGAGACTACATAGTTAATTCCAGGTCAGCCTGGACCAGAGTGAGACCCTACCTCAAAAAAAACCAAAAATATATATATATATATATTTATTGGGATGGAGAGATGGCTTAGCAGTTAAAGCATTTGCCTGCAAAGCCAAAGGATCCCAGTTCGATTCTCCAGGACCCAGGTAAGCCAGATGCACAAGGGGCCAATGCATCTGGAGTTCATCTGCAGTGACTGGAGGTCCTGGCGTGCCAATTCTCCCTCTTTCTCTCAAATAAATAAAATATATTTAGGGTTGGAGAGGTTGCTTAGTGGTTAAGGCGTTTGTCTGCAAAGCCAAAGGATCCTGGTTTGATTCTCCAGGATCCACATAAGCCAGATGCACATGGGGTCGCATGCATCTGGTATTGCAGTGGCTGGAAGCCCTACCGTGCCCATTCTCTCTCTCTCTCTCTCTCTCTCTCTCTCTCTCTGCCTCTTTCTTTCAAATAAGTAAATAAATGGGAAATGTGTGTGTTTGTATTTAAGAATATTTGTTTATTTATAAACAGAGAAAGAAAGAGAAAGGATGGGCATGCCAGGGCATTCAGCCACTGCAAACGAACTCCAGATGCATGTGTCACTTTGTGCATCTGGCTTTCCATGGGTACTGGGGAACTGAGTTTGGGTAGTTAAGTCTTGCAGGTAAGTGCCATAATTACTGAGCCATCTCTCAAGCCCAAACTTCAAGTATCTTAAAATCATACTTTTACCAAGTTGTGCTGCCTCAAACTTTAATATACTTTGTACTTAGGAATATGTATTTTTATAGTTCAGAATAAAAACTCAATAAACCAGGCATGGTGGCTCTCACCTGTAATCCTGCCCAGTACTTTAGAATCTGAAGTAAATGGATTGCTGTGGTTTTGAAGACAGCCCTGGGCTACACTACAAGTTCCAACCTGGACTACAGTGTGACACCTTGACTCAAAAAACAAGTAACCTCAGGCTGGAGAGATGGCTTAGTGGTTGGGATGCTTGCCTGCAAAGCCAAAGGAAAAGCCAGGTTCAATTCCCCAAGACCCATGTAAGCCAGATGCACAAGGTGGCATATGCTTCTGGAGTTCATTTGCAGCAGCTGGAGGCCCTGGCGCACCCATTCTCATTCTCTGTCTCTCTCTCTCTCTGCCTCTTTCTCTCAAATAAATAATAAAAATTTAAAAAAACAAGCAACATCAAAATTATTCATTTAGGGCTGGGGTGATGGCTCAGTGGTTAAGGGGCTTGCCTGCAAAGCCTAACCACTAGGGTTCGATTGCCCAGGACCCACGTAAGCCAGATGCACAAGGTAGTACATGCATCTGCAGTTCGTTTGCAGTGGCTAGAGGCCCTGGTGTACCCATTCTCATTCTTCCTCTCTTTGACTCTTGCTTGCAAATAAATAATAATTTTTTTTTTTTTTTTTTTTTGGTTTTAGAGGCTCCTCTGGTCCAGGCTGACCTGGAATTAACTATTCTCAGGGTTCTTCTCTCTCTTTGACCTCTGCCTCTGCCTCCCGAGTGCTGGGATTAAATAAATAAATAAATAATAATTTATAAAAAAAGATGCATTGAAAAAAACATATACTTGTCAGCCGTCCTACTGTTGAATGGTTCTTGGAGCTAGATGTGTGATTCAGTAGTAGAGAACTTGCCTGGCATGACTGAAGCCTGGGGTCTGATCCCCAGATTGCAAAGAAAACAAAACACCTCTTCTAAGGTTGTTTGAATATTTATTGACTTTTTTTTTTAGGCAGGGTTTCACTTTAGCCCAAGCTGATCTGGAACTCAGTCTGTAGTCCCAGTCTGGTCTCGAATTCATAGCAAACCTACCTCTGCTTCCCACATGCTGGGACATGCGGAAACCACAGGGTGTGGATGCACACGCCTTAAGCACGTGGGAGGCAGAGGTAGGAGGATTGCCATGAGTTCAAGACAGAGACAGAGGAAGAGGCAGAGAGAGAATGGGCGCTGTGAATGAACTCCAGACACGTGTGCCCCCTTGTGGGTAAGTGTGGCATTGCGCCCTTGCATGGCTAAACATGGGACCTGGAGAATCGGACGGGCATTATTAGGCTTGGCAGGCAGGCGCCTTAAGCACTAAGCCATCTCTCCAGCCCCATCCTTGATTATTTTGACACAGGGTCTCATGTAGCCCAGGATGGCCTTGAACTCCTGCCTCTTCTGCCTCAGCTGCCCAAGTACTGCAATTTGAGGAATATGCTACCACGTCCAGCTGTATTTGGAACTTGTGTTTATATTTCTCTAAGTTCCGAAGATGATTACAGCCCTCCCTCTTTTCGAGGAGATAACTATCCAGTCAGAAAGAACTAAGAACCCAGATAAAATTATAGGTGAAAGTGCAAACATAGACTGGAAGCCAGGCGTGGTGGTGCACGCCTTTAATCCCAGCACTCGGGAGGCAGAGGTAGGAGGATCGCCGTGAGTTCGAGGACACCCTGAGACTACATAGTGAATTCCAGGTCAGCCTGGACCAGAGTGAGACCCTACCTCGAAAAACCAAAAAAAAAAAAAAAAAAAAAAAAGACTGGAAGCTTGCCTGCAAAGCCAAAGGACCCAGTTTCAATTCCCAGGACCCACATAAGCCAGATGCACAAGATGGAGCACATGTCTGGAGTTCGTTTGCAGTGGCTGGAGACCCTGGTGTGCTCATTCTCTCTCCTTCCCCCCAACCCCCAGGTAGGAAAAATGTGCTGAGTGTTCACATTAGTACAATGAAGACCGGCTGTTTCCATCAAATCAGAGTTCCCTTGTTGGGGCTGGAGGGATGGCTTAGTGGTTAAAGTGTTTGCCTGCAAAGCCAAAGGATCCAGGTTTGATTCTCCAGGATCCACATAAGCCAGATGCACAAGGGAGTGGATGTGTCTGGAGTTCATTGGCAGGGGCTGGAGGCCCTGGCACACTCATTATCTCTCTCTCTCTCTCTCTCTCTCTCTCTCTCTCTCTGCCTCAAATAAATAAATAAAATCTTTTTAAAAAATAAATAAACATTTAAAAATAAAGAGACCATTTAGTAGGCAGTGGACAGTTAACTGACAAGCAAGGGCAAGGGATGTGTGGTAATCAACTTAGCGTTCTATGAGCTTCGTGGAGCCTGGAGATATGGAGATTAGTTCACAGGTTACTAGATTCCTTCAGGCAAGAATCTGTGTCCAGTCCTAGGGCAGTTGCACCTGAAATAGAAAAAAGGTGAGAGTCTTTTTTTTTTTTTTTTGAGAGAAACAGAGAGAAAGGGAGAGGAAGACAGATAGAGATGGGCGCGCCAGCAGTCTCTTAGCTGCTGTGAACGAAATCCAGATGTATGCGCCCCCTTGTGGTCAAGTGCAGCATTGCACCTTCGCGTCACTTTGCATCTGGCTAAACGTGGGACCTGGAGATTGGAACCTCTGGAGATTGGAACCAGCGTTCTTAGGCTTAGGAGGCAGGCGCCTTAACCACTAAGCCATCTCTCCAGCCCTCTTTTTTTTTTTTTAATCTTGTGTATCTGACTTTACATGGTTACTGGGGAATCAATCCTCAGTTGGCAGGCTTTACAAACAAGCACCTTTAACCATTGAGCAATCTCCCCAGCCCTCAAACTAGTTTCACTTGACATCACAGTGAGGTTCCCTCTGCTTTAAAGGTGGACTGAAAGGTTCCGCTCTTGCCAATCAGTCATTTGTCTTGCTCCTGTGCCTTGCAAGGAAAGTAACTTTGCCAGGGCCAATTCGTGTCTCGTTTCTGCCTTCTGCAACCCTTTTCCTTCTATAAAACGGACTGCCCTGCCCACTGGAGGGCTCATTCTTGTTTATGGAATGAAGTGATGTTCCTTCCTGAATAGAAAATGAAGGTCTTTAAAATAAACTGTAATAGAGACCTTTGACACAGTTCTACTAAAGATCCGGCTTAGCAACTTGTACCCCATGGGTATTATGAAAGTATTTTAATGAGCTAATGAATGAGTGCATATAAAACTAATTCACCATAAAGCATATCTTAAAAACCCAAATATTTTAGAACAGTTGTTTTGCTCATGTCTATAATCCTAGAACTTAGGAGGCAACTAACCTGATGCAGGAGGATTGTTGGGAGTTTAAGGATATAGAGTGAGTTCCAGATCAGCCTGGGCTAATACTGTAATATATATGAAATAACATAAGCAGCTGTTTTGCTCACTTTGTATATTTTATTTTATTTTATTTATTGAGAGAGACAGAAAGAACAGGCAGAGAATGGGCATGCCAGGGCCTCCAGCCACTGCAAACGAACTCCAGACACATGTGCCCCCTTGTTCATCTGGTTTATGTGGGTTCTGGGGAATCAAGCCTCGAACCGGGGTCCTTAGGCTTCACAGGCAAGCGCTTAACTGCTAAACCATCTCTCCAGGCCTGTTCTGCTCACTTTAAAAAGCAAACACTTGCAAGTCATTCTTCCTTCTTTTTGTTTCCTCTTGGCTATGGCCGGATCTCTAGTCCAGACTCCAGACAGCCTGCTTGACCATAAGCCCGAGCTCAAGTAGGACGGTGTTCTGGAACTGGTTTTGCTATTGTTGGGCAAGAACTTGAATCTGCTGTTAGTAAGGTAGCTGAGTACAAAGGCTCACTTATTACTGTTTTTACTTTATTGAATGTATTTATCTTTAGGAAGAAAGTCTATGTATTAAGTTCACTGCATCCGTCAGAGCGCTGGGCAGTAGGAAGAGGACAGCCTGCCCATGGCTGTGTTTCGAGGGTTTGAGAATGTTGGTCATAGGTTGTGATTCTGGCACTGTCTTCAGATCTCAGAGCACAGCATAAGGTGTTCTTTTGTTTCGCTGGTTTTGCTATTGCTTGTTTTGAAAGACAGGTTTGAGGCTGTCTTAAACTGGATATGTAGCTGAGGAAGACCTTGAAGTTCTGATCCTCCCCCACCCCCACCTCCAGGTAAATAAATAAATAAATAAAAATAAATAAATAAATAAATAAGGCTAGTCTTTAATCCCAGCACTCAGAGGCTATGGTAGGAAGATCACCATGAGTTCAAGGCCAGCCTGGGGCTACAGTGAGTTCCAGGTCACCCTGGGCTAAAGTGAGACTCTGCCTCGAACAAAACAACTCCCAACTAGCTTGTCTGGAAAGTTTAGCCCTCTAATTCTGACTTTTCAGAAAGCCAGGTAAACAGCTTCATTTCAGTTTGTCAGCTGGAACTGCAACATGAGTGGCATTTTTATTTGTAGCTGAATCTGTTCAGGCCTCATATAGGAGCCCAGCCCAAAACAACAGGCTTCTATAATTTCTATGTAACACTTTCTTCCTGCCTTGAAGTATACTACTCTATTCAGAAGCCTCATTGTGGGAGCTGCAGAGATGGCTCTGGGGTTAAAGGTTCCTGCTTGCAAAGCCTCATTGCTTCCACTACCCTATAGCAATCCCCCCCAAAACATAGTTGCTTAAAACAGCAACCTATTATTTCTCATGGTTTTGTGGGTTGCCTGGGATCCACCAAGAAGTCTGAAGCATTAACTATGAAGAATAGGAGATAGAAATGGGCTGGGCAGCTTAAGGAAACAGGACTCCAAAGTTCATAGCTTTCTCTTGGCTAAATGTGGGAATTGTCCTTGGGCCTATGGGGGACCTAGGTCATTACACTTTACTGCAGGTTAGTCAGGTCAGAAGGGTCTGGCCTGCCCTTATCTCTGCCCGCTTAGGGAGTCCTTCCTGGAGAATGAAGATTTCTGGGAAGATTTCTCCTTTCCAGAAATCCTGACTCCAGACACCTGATGTTAGAACTAGACTAGCCAGACCCATTGCCTATCTGCAGGGCTCACATAAATGACCCCAACCTGAGGTTTCAGGCATGCATCACCATGCTTGGCATCCTATTGTTAATTCTTTTTTGTTTGTTTGTTTGCTTGTTTTTTGAGGTAGGGTCTCACTGTAGCTCAGGCTGACCTGCAATTCACTATGTTGTCTCAGGGTGGCCTCAAACTCTCCGCGATCCTCCTACCTCTGCCTCCCACCATGCCTGGCTCCTCTTGTTGATTATTACATATTGCCAGATTATTCTTCCTAAACGATGTTTTTCATGAAGTCTGTGCCTCTGATGCCTCTATCATCCTAACTCTTTTTTTTAAATATTTTATTTTTATTTATTTATTTATTAGAGACAGAGAGAGGGACAGAGAAAGAGTGAGAATGGGTGCTCCAGGGCCTCCAGCCACTGCAAATGAACTCCAGATGCATGCACCACCACGTGCATCTGGCTTATGTGGGACCTGGAGAATCGAACCAGGGTCCTTAGGCTTCACAGGCATGTACCTTAACCACTAAGCCATCTCTCCAGCCCCCTAACTCTTTTTTTTAAAGATTATTTTTTATTATTTTATTTTTAAAATATTATTTATTTATTTATTTGCAAGATAGAGAAGAGAGACAGACAGAGAATGGGCATGCCAGGGCCTCTCACCACTGCAAACGAACTCCAAACACATGCACCCCCTTGTGCATGTGGCTTATGGGGTCCTGGGGAATCAAACCTGGGTCCTTTGGCTTTGCAGGCAACTGCCTTAACCATTAAGCCATTTCTCCAGCCCATCTATCGTCCTAACTCTTTCACCTGGTGTTCAGGTGTTCAAGACTGTCCTTTTCCCATCTTGTCTTATTGCAGCTTCTTTAGATAAACTTTTTATTTCAGCCACACTTCTACATCCTCTTTCCTTCAACTTTACCTGCATGCCTTCGGGTGTAATATAATTCTTCCACCTGATACCTGGATCGTCCCTTCTTTTGCTCAATTGTCTAAAACTGAACCTCTGCCCCCTAGCTCCTGTCCACAGACATCTTTTTTTAAATATTTTATTTTTTATTTATTAGAGAAAGAGAGAAAAATGGGCGCACCAGGGCTTCTAGCCACTGCAAATGAATTCCAGATGCATGTGCCATCATGTACATCTGGCTTATGTGGGACCTGGAGAATTGAACCGGGGACCTTAGGCTTCACAAGCAAGCACCTTAACTGCTAAGCCATTCCTCCAGCCCCACAGACATCTTTTGATCAAGTTGGCCTACAGAAGTATTTCTCTAATCAACAACATAATTTACTAGAACATCCACTTGGTTTATGTACGTCTCTGGACAGCTGCTTTATTTTTCATGTAGCCGAGGAGATTGTGAATGTCTGCAGAGTGGGAAATGTGCCTCTGACGGGTTTCTGTCGCGTTTCCCTTGTGCTTTGCAAATCTAAGTTGTTCAATAAATAGCCATGGATGAACCAAAAAAAAAAAAAAAAAACCCCAACCTGAGTCTCAAGGTGGGCTTCTCAAACCCCCTCTTGCCTCCCTGGATAAGAGTTCTTGCCTTCCTTATTTTTTAAGTTCTTTCTATAATCTAATAGAATCTTTCTGAACCTTATACTGTGGTCTGTGGATTTGTTTTGTTTTGTTTTTTTTTCAAGGTAGGGTTTGGCTCTAGCCCTGGCTGACCTGGAACTCATGGAGATCCTCCTGCCTCTGCCTCCTAAATGCTGGGATTAAAAGGTGTGCTCAGGCTGGGGAAATGGCTTCTTAGCAGTTAAGGCATTTGCCTGTGAAACCCCCTGGTTTGATTCCCCAGGACCCATGTAAGCCAGCTGCACAAGGGGGCACTTGCATCTGGAGTTCTCGTGCAGCAGCCAGAGGCTCTGGCATGCCCATTCTCTTTTTCTCTCTGTCTGCCTCTTCCTCTCTCTCTCACACACAAATAAATTTAAAAAAAATTTTTTTGGAGAGAGACAGAGAGAGAGGGAGAGAGAGACAGAAATGGGCGCGCCAGCAGTCTCTCAGCTGCTGTGAATGAAATCCAGATGTGTGCGCCCCCTTGTGGGCAAGTGTGGCATTGCGCCCTTGCGTCACTTTGCATCTGGCTGGCCTGGAATTGGAACTGCTGGAGATTGGAACTGCTGGAGATTGGAACCGGCGTTCGTAGGTTTAGGAGGCAGGTGCCTTAACTGCTAAGCCATCTCTCCAGTCCCTAAAAAAAAAAAAAAAAATTAAAGGCGTGTGCCACCACACCCAGCTAATAAATAAATTTAAAAAAAAATCAGAGCCAGGCATAGCCTTTAATCCCAACACTTGGGAGGCAGAGACAGGAGGATCTTCAGGAGTTCAAGGCCACCCTGAGACTACATAGTGAATTTCAGCTTGAGCTAAAGTGACACCCTACCTCAAAAACAACACCACCAAAGAAATCATTAATCTTTCTCTCTCTGAATTAGCCTGTTCTGGATTTTGATACAATTGGAATTACATAGCATGTGTACTTTTGTGACTCTCTTCCTTTATGTTTTTTGAGGGGAGGAAGGGCCTTTTTGAGGTAGGGTTTCACTCTGTAGTCCCAGGCTGGCCTCAATCTCACAGTGACCCTCCCAAGTGCTGTATTAAAATGTCTTGATTCATGATTTTCTTTGTAGTGTTGTTTTAAAAAAAAAGGCTTGGCCAGGTGTGGTGGCACACATCTTTAATCCCAGCACTTTGAGGGAGGCAGTGAAGAGGATTACCATGAGTTCGAGGCCACCCTGAGACTACATAGTGAATTCCAGGTCAGCCTGAGCTAGAGTGAAACCCTACCTCAAAAAAACAACAACAACAACAAAAAAACTTAATCACCTTAATGGAATTTGAGGTAGCCTAAATCTGTGTTTCTGGGCCATGTTTACTTATATTTCGCTCCAGAACAAACTATCTCTTATTCCCTTTGAAGTGGCTTTACATGGGTACTGAGGAATTGAACCTGGGCTGTTAGGCTTTGCAAGCAAGTATCTTTAACTGCCATCTCTCCAGCCCTTGTTTGTTTGTTTGCTTGTTTGTTTGTTTGCTGAGGCAGGGTCCCAGGCTGGACTTGAACTCACTTTGTATCCTAGGCTGACCTGGAACTCCCAATGATCCTTCTGCCTCAGCCTCCCAAATGCTGGGATTAAAGGTGTGCACCACACCTGCTGGGCTGGAGCTTTTTTTTTTTTTTTTTTTTTTTTCCTGAGGTAGGGTCTCCCTCTAGCCCAGGGTGGCCTCGAAATCATGGCGATCCTCCTACCTCTGCCTCCCAAGTGCTAGGATTAAAGGCGTGTGCCACCACACCTGGCTTGGAACTTTTAAAAATGTTTTTAAATTTTCAGTTATTTATTTGTGAGAGAGAGAGAGAGGCAGATAAAAGAATGGGTAATCAGGGCTTCCAGCCACTGCAAACGAACTCCAGACACATATGCCACCTTGTACATCTGGCTTACGTGGGTCTTGGGGAATAGAACCTGGGTCCTTTGGCCTTGCAGGCAAGTGCCTTAACAACTAAGCCATCTCTCTAGCCCTTGGAATATTTTTATTTTTATTTATTTATTTATTTATTTGACAGAGAAAGAGGGAGACAGAGAGAGAGAATGAGCATGCCAGGGACTCCAGCCAGTGCAAACCAATTCCAGTCACATGCGCCCCCTTGTGCATCTGGCTAATGTGAGTCCTGGGGAATAGAACGTGGGTCCTTTGGCTTTGCAGGCAAGCGCCTTAACCACTAAGCCATCCCTCCAGCCCCTTGGAATATTTTTTAAATTTTTATTTATTTATTTGCCAGCAGAGAGAGAGAGAGAGAGAAGGCAGAGAGAGAGAGAGAGAGAGAGAGAGAGAGAACTGGCATGCCTCTAGCCACTGCAAACGAGCTCCAGATGCACATGCCTTTTGTGCATCTGGCTTATGTGGGTCCTGGAGAATCGAACTGGGATCCTTTGGTTTCACAGGCAAACACCTTAACCGCTAAGCCATTTCTCCACCCCTTGGAATAATTTTAGTTACTCCCCCAAGAGGACTCTACGCCTCGAAACTGCAAGGTCAGAGGAGCCTTGGCAAGCTGACACCTCACCTAGGTACTTGTCAAGGTAGGGCAGGCCAGGGGACCAGGGAAGTTGCTAAGAGATCAGGAAGGTGTCTAGATCAGCACAGCTTCCTTCAGGATCTAGGGCTCACTGTGACGGAGGACGGTCACCTCTTATCATAACTGAGCCAACCTAACTCACCTCTGATGGAAGAATGATGACACACCAAGTGCTGGAATGAGAAAGGACAAGAATGCCGAGGCACCAGAAAGGGAAGCTACTCCCTACCACCTTCTATACACAGGGGCCTGGCCAGAGTATCACCAGAACCTCACGCACTGAATACTTTTGAATTGCATAAACACTGGAAGGAGGGGCTGCAGAGACAGCTTACTGGTTAGGGCATTTGCCTGCAAAGTCAAAGGATCCCGGTTTGACTCTCCAGGATACATGTAGGCAAGATGCACAAGGGGGCTCACGCATCTGGAGTTTGTTTGCTGTGGCTGGAGGCCCTGGCGCTCTCTCTCTCTCTCTCTCTCTCTCTCTCTCTCTCAAATAAATAAATAGAATTTTTTTTAATGTTTAAAAAAGCCAGGTGTGGTAGTGTACACCTTTAATCCCAGCACTTGGGAGGCAGAGGTAGGAGGATCGCTGTGAGTTCAAGGCCACCCTGAGACTACAGAGTGAATTCCAGGTCAGCCTGGGCTGGAGTAAGACCCTACCTCAAAAAGAAATGTTAAAAAAAAAAAAAAAAGAACTGGAAGGAAATGAGCTATCAGGAAAGGGGTAAGGAGGCACGCAGGGCAGAAGGAATGGAAACAGGTCTTATGTCCAAGGAGCGTTAAAAAGCAGAGTGGCTGAGGACAGACAGAATTATTCTATTGTTAAAAAAAGGAGGGGGGAGCCATGTGTGGTGATGCACGCCTTTAATCCCAGCACTCGGGAGGCAGAGGTAGGAGGATCGCTGAGAGTTCGAGGCCACCCTGAGACTACATAGTTAATTCCAGGTCAGCCTAGGCCAGAGTGAGACCCTACCTCGAAAAAAAAAAAAAAAAAAAAAAAAAAAAAAAAAAAGGAGGGGGTTGCTGGAGAGGACTTAGTGCTTAAGGCACTTGCTTGCAAAGCTAAAGGACCCAGGTTCCATTCCCCATGACCCATGTAAGCCAGATGCACAAGGTGGCATATGTGTCGAGTTCTTTTGCAGTGGCTGGATGCCCTGGCCCACCTATTTTCTCTCTCTCTCTTTCTGTCTCTGTCTCTTACTCTCAAATAAATAAATAAAAATTTAAAAAAATTTTAAAAGGGGGTGTGCTGGAGAGATTGCATAGTGGTTAAGGAGCTTGCCTGTGAAGCCTAAGGAGCCAGTTTAATTCCCCAGTACCTATGTAAAGCCAGTTTCACAAGGTAGTGCATACATCTGGAGGTCCTTTGCAGTGGCTGGAAGCCCTGGCATACCCATTCTCTCTTTCTATCTGCCTCTTCCTTTCCATCTCTCTTTCTCTCTCTCAAATCAATGATAAATAAATAAATTTTATATATATATATATATATTTTTTTTTTTAAGCTGGGCATGAGCTGGGTGTGGTGGCACACACCTTTAATCCCAGCACTCGGGAGGCAGAGGTAGGAGGATCCC
Organism: Orientallactaga sibirica; assembly: GCA_036365145.1. Classification (NCBI taxonomy): domain Eukaryota; kingdom Metazoa; phylum Chordata; class Mammalia; order Rodentia; family Dipodidae; genus Orientallactaga; species Orientallactaga sibirica. The sequence continues at coordinate 2,125,768 of JAEOAD010001894.1, read as the reverse complement.
CATGAGTTCGAGGCCACCCTGAGACTACATAGTGAATTCCAGGTCAGCCTGGGCTAGAGTGAGACCCTACCTCAAAAAAAAAAAAAAAAAAAAAAAAAAAAGAAAAGAAACAAAAAGAAGAGAAAAGAACAGGAACTTGGCTAGGGGCTGGGGAAATGGCTCAATGATTAAAGGTGCTTGCTTGCAAAGCCTGTTGGTCTAGATTCAGTTCCCTAGCACCCACCCACCCAAAGCCAAATACAAAATGTGTTGCAAGCATGTGGCATTCCTATGCAAAGTCAAGAGGCCCTAGCCCCCCCCACACACATCAATTTTAATTTTTTTTCATTGGTTAAGCAAATCATACATGGAGAAGGTTGGACGCTGTGGTCCATGACCATGTAGGGACCCCTACAGGAGCTCTGCTCAGCCTGGCTCAGTGAAGGGCCAGCTGTTTTCTCTTTCTAATCAATAGGAAATGAAAAGGCATGGTAGTGCATGCCTTTAATCCTAGCACTCAGGGCAGAGGCTGAGGTAGCAGGATTGCCATGAGTTTGAGGCCAGTCTGGGGCTACAGAGGAAGCCTGGGTTAGAGTGAAACCCTGCCTCCAAAAAAAAATTACACAGCAATTAGGGAGGGAGAAAATGGAACGAAGTCTTGATAGTTGATCTAGAGCGTGGATTGTGTAAACTGGTGAACCAGAAGCCACTGCTCTGGAAACATCTGGTCCTTGCCTAACACGGAGCCAGCTGTACCTGTTTCTCAGGACATAACTCCAAGACCTCTAGTCATACTGGTGAGAAACGAGTGAGTTTCTCACAGTATTTAGAATTTACTAAGGCACAAGGATTATTACTTATCATACAATAAGCATGCAATTTATGAAGTGATTAAGTCTTGTCCCCAAAGAACTCACGTGTACCCATCCACCCGTGATGGCCCAATTTTTTCTTTCCTTTTTCTTTCTTTCTTTCTTTCTTTCTTTCTTTCTTTCTTTCTTTCTTTTTTATTTATTTGAGGGAGGGGAAGAGGCAGAGAGAGAGAAAGAGAGAAAGGGCATGCCAGGGCTTCCAGCCACTGCAAACAAGCTTCAGATGCCACCTTCCTTTCTTCCTTTGAACTGAGGTCCTTTGGCATTTATTTATTTATTTTTGCCTCCCGAGGGATTAGGAGGAACAAAATATTTTTAAAATTAGTAGAAAGAAATCTTTGACTGAACACTTTATTTTTCTAATTTAAGAACACCATCCCAGGACGGGACAACTCAGCTTTTGGGAGCCACCACAAAGAAACTTCAGATGCCACCTTCATAACAGCAGTGTTAACAGTGGCTTACTTGGGTCTTGAGTCGAAATGGTAAATGCAGGTACTTTGTTACATTTGGAATACTGCTTAACAGAATTAAATAATGCCATCTGTCCAGCTCTACAGATTAATGCCAAAAAAATACAGACACGGCTAGAGATGGCTGGGATTAAAGGCACTTGCACCAGCCTGATGGCCTGACAAAATATTTTAAAAAATTAGAAAGTATTTTAGTATCTGAAATTGTTTCAGAGGCAAGGGGCCCTGAACCATTCTTTATTTTTTGTCTGTTTCCATTTAAAACACCATCCTTATTATTTCTATATCCTTTGCACCTTACATATATAGGCTAAGTTATTCTGTTAAAAGTATTTTCTAGGGGCTGGAGAGATGGCTTAGCAGTTAAGGCACCTGCCTGCAAAGTCTAAGAACATTTGTTCGAAGCTCCAGGTGCCACGTTTAGCCAGACACAAAAGTGACACAAGCATGCAATGTCACACATGCGCACAAGGGGCGCACGCGTCTGGAGTTCATTCACAGCAGCTGAGAGGCCCTGGCATGCCCATTCTCTCTGCCTCTTCCTCTCTGTGTCTCTCTCTGTGTCTCTCTCTCTTTCTCAAATTAAAAAAAAAAAAAAGTATTTTCTGGCTAGAGAGATGGCTCTGCATTTAAAGGTGCTTTCTTACAAAGTCTGATGGCCTGGGCTTAATTCCCCAGTACATACTTAAAGCCAGGTGCATCATGCCTATTCCTTCTCTCCCTCTTTCTCTCTGTCCTCTTCTATCTCAAATAAATAAATTAATTAAATATTTTTTAAAACACTGGGCATGGTGGCATAGGGCTTTAATCCCAGCACTCGGGAGGCAGAGGTAGGAGGATCACGGAGAGTTCCAGGCCACCCTGAGACTACAGAGTGAATTCCAGGTCAGCCTGGGCCAGAGCAAGACCCTACCTCGAAAAACCAAACAAAAGCGCAAATGTTTAGAAGAGAATTCCAGGAAGAGGAAACAATGGGTGCTGAGTCTCTAAGGAAACAGGAACATCTTTGCTTCTTCCGAAACAGCAAGGAGGCCAGAGTGGATGGAACCCGAGGGCTAGGAAGGGGCATCACATGGAGCCCGAGGCTGTTCAAAGATTTCTGCTTCGGAGACTCACTGTTTTCTTCTGTTTTGTTTTTGTTTTTCAAGGTAGGATCTCTCTCTAGCCTAGGCTGACCTGGAATCAAGAGCTCTGTCATGGAGACCTTATCCCCAGCCCATGACCCTTTTTTAAAATGTGCTATTCATAAACCGGGCGTGGTGGTGCACGCCTTTAATCCCAGCACTGGGGAGGCAGAGGTAGGAGGATCGCTGTGAGTTTGAGGCCACTCTGAGAAAACAGTGTGAATTCCAGATCAGCCTTGGCTAGAGTGAGACCCTACCTCTAAAAACAAAATAATAACAACAACAAAAACAATAAAATGTGCTACTCATATCTGCCTAAAATAAACTGGTTAAAAACTAAAAATAGGGCTGGAGACATGGCTTAGCAGTTAAGGCACTTGTCTGCAAAGCCAAAGGACCCATATTTGATTCCCCAGGACCCAGGTAAGCCAGATCCCAATGTGGCGCATGCATCTGGAGTTAGTCTGCAGAGGCTAAAGGCCCTAGTGGGCCAATTTTCTCTCTCTGTCTCTCTGCCTCTTTCTCAAATAAATAAAAATCAATAAATGTTTTTAAAAAATATTGGGCTAGAAAGACGGCTTAGCAGTTAATGCACTTGCCTGTGAAGACTAAAGACCCAGGTTCAATTCCCCTGTACCTGCATAAACCAGATGCACAAGGTGGCGTGTGCGTCTGGAGTTTGTTTGCAGTAGTTAGAGCTCTGACACACCCATTCTGTCTCCTCCCTCTCTTTCTGTCTCTGCCTCTTTCTCTCTCAAATAAAAAAATAAACAAGCCAGGCATGGTGGCGCACACCTTTAATCCCAGCACTCGGGAGGCAGAGGTAGGAGGATCACAGTGAGTTCAAGGCCACCCTGAGACTACAGAGTGAATTCCAAGTCAGCCTGAGCTACAGTGAGACCCTACCTAAAAAAAAAAAAAAAAACAAACAAACAAAACCTAAAAATAAATAAATAAGCCAGGCATGGTGGTGCACACCTTTGATTGCAGCATTCGAAAAACCAAAAAATAAATAAATAAATAAAATTTTTAAAAACTGAAAATATTTAAAATGCCATAATACCTAAAACTCTATATGCTAGCTAAGAAAATAAATAAAACGTTTTCCTCTTTGGAAGGATTCTTTCTGCTCTAACCACAACTGAGATAAACTGGTATCTGTAGCTTCTCACCCTGTGTCTGGCTTTTGGGTCCAACAAGGTGAATAGTTGAGAAAGGTTCTCACTCCATTCTCTCCAAAATAGCCTCCTCCTATTTCTGGTCCTCCTGCCTTAAATAAATAAAATGCTAGGAAAAAAGACAGGAAAATAAATGCCTTTACACTTTGAAGGATTATTCATTTATTTATTTGAGATAAACTGCTGGGGATCTTAACTCCTGGTGTCTGGCTTTTGGGTCCAACAAGGTTAATTTTTAAATAGTATTATTTTAATTTTTTTTTTTTTTTTTTTTTGGTTTTCCTGCCTTGAACTGCAGAGTGCTAGGACTATAGACAGGAGCCAACATGCCTCGCTTACACATGAATTTCATTCATTTATTTATTTGGTAAGTTGCTGGGGATCTTAACTCAGGTGTTCCAGCTATCTCCCCAGGCCAAGGTTAATTTTTAAATAGTATTATTTTAATTTAATTATTTATGAGAGAGAGGGAAAGAGTGGGTGTGCCAGGGCCTCTAGCCACTAAAAATGAACTCCAGACACATGTGCCACCATGTGCATCTGTGTTACATGGGTTCTGGGGAGTTGAATCTAGGTCCTTAGGCTTCACAGGCAAGTGCAGTAACTGCTAAGCCATCTCTCCAGCCCAAGATGAATTTTTTTTTTTTTTTTTGTTTTTTCGAGGTAGGGTCTCACTCTGGCCCAGGCTGACCTGGAATTAACTATGTAGTCTCAGGGTGGCCTTGAACTCACGGCGATCCTCCTACCTCTGCCTCCCGAGTGCTGGGATTAAAGGCGTGCGCCACCACACCCAGCCTGAATTTTTTAAAGAATTTTTTTTTTTCACTTTTTTAGGGTCTCACTCTAGCCTAGGCTGATCTGGAATTCACTATGTAGTCTCAGGGTGGTCTTGAACTCTTGGTGATCCTCCTATTTCTGCCTCCCAAGTGCTGGGATTAAAGGTGTGCACCACCAGGCCCAGCTAAAATTTTTTAAATTTTATTTTAGAGAGCAAAAGAGAGAAAGACACACACACAGAGAGAGAGAGAATTGGTGTGCCAGGGCCTCAGCCACCACTTGCCTCACCTTTGTGTGTCTGGCTTATGTGGAATCTGGAGAGTTGAACACGGGTCCTTAGTCTTCACAGGCAAGTACCTTAACCGCTAAGCAATCGCTCCAGCCCAAGGTTTTTTTTTGTTTTTTTTTTTTCCTTTGGTTTTTTGAAGTAGGGTCTCACAGTAGCTCAGGCTGACCTGGAATTCACTCTGTAGTCTCAGGGTGGCCTCAAACTCAATGGTGATCCTCCTACCTCTGCCTACTGAGTGCTGCTGGGATTAAAGGCGTGGACCACCATGCTTGACAATTTTTTTTTTTATTACTTTTATGGAGAGATACACAGAGAGAGACAGAGAGAGAGAGAGAGAGAGAGAGAGAGAAGACAGATGGGCGCGAGCAGTGTCTCAGCTGCTGCGAACAAAATCCAGATGTGCCCACCCCCTTGTGGTCAAGTGCGGCATTGCGCCCTTGCGTCACTTTGCATCTGGCTAAACGTGGGACCTGGAGATTGGAACCAGTGTTCTTAGGCTTAGGAGGCAGGCGTCTTAACCCCTAAGCCATCTCTCCAGCCCGACAATTTTTTTTTTTTATTGACAGCTTCCATAATTGTAGACAATATCCTATGATACTTCCCCCCTTCCCCCACTTTCCCCTTTGAAACTCCAACTCCCCATCATATCCCCTCCCCCTCTCAGTCTGTCTTTCAGTTTGATGTCATGATCTTTTCCTCCTATTATCATAGTCTTGTGTAGGTAGTGTCAGGCACCGCAAGGTCGTGGATATCCAGGCCATTTTGTGTCTGGAGGAGCACATTGTAAGGAGTCGTACCTTTCCTTTGGCTCTTACATTCTTTTTTTTTTCTTCTGCAATGGATTTTTGTTTACTTATTTGAAAGAGAGATGTTTCAGAAATAGCCAGGTAGAGAGTCCCTTCTTCTCAGCACCATGGTGCCTTCTGGAGTCATCCCAGGTTGCCAGCCATCTGAAAAGAGAAGCTCCAGATATCCAAAAGTGAGTGTGCATCTGGCTTATGGGTATGGACATTAAGGCTTACATGGGCAGTTTAGTGGACATAGTATATCTCTCCAGACCAGACACTTACATTCTTTACACCCCTCTTCTGCTGATGGACCCTGAGCCTTGGAAGGTTTGTTAGAGATGTTTCAGTGCCATGGGCACTCCTCTGTCCCTTCTTCTCAGCACCATGGTTTCCTAACAGACATCCCAAGGTTGCCACCATCTGAAAAGAAGCTTCTCTAACCAAAAATTTTTTAGCATTTTTTTATGGGTATGGTCTCACTAAGAGAAGTGCTGACCTGGGCAGTTTAGTGGACAGGGTATATATATTTAGCCATCCACCAGCTGCCTCCCAAGTCTGGGAGGGCTGATGACCACCCCCGGCTGTTTTTTTTTTGGTATTTCAGGGATGTATTCCCTCCCATGGCCCAGGCTGACCTGGAGTCCAATTAGAAAGTCAGTTGGTTTCCCCAACTAACAGACATCCTCCTACCTCTGCCTCCTGAGTGCTCATTAAAGGCCCGGCTGGCCTTCTAATTTATAATTTAAGGCTTCCAGTGACCACTGTTGAGTATCTTCACTGGTGTTTTCTCTCTCCCATTGAACTGCATGCAGTGTAGCTTTTTCCAACTTTCTGTCAGCTGGTCCACATGGAGGAGGCTTTCAGCTCAGCTCCAGCAGGCTCTCTCAGTGACCTTGCAGCCCAAGTCTTCAGTCTTCAGCAAGGTCTTACCATCTATTCCTGGTGGGAAACCAAGGGCCTCGGCAATGGCCTATATTGTTTTAGGGGTATCTGTGACCTCCCTGGCCAACAACTCCAAGATGAATTTTTAAATTGGTGGTTGCTAAGCAGTCAAGCCAGTCTCATCCATTCTTGGCAGCAGGAAGCTCGGGCGAGGTATGGCAACACTCTGTCATGACCTCAGCTGGGCCAGGGAAATGTTCGCTTCTTTTTTCTTCTTAATAGAAATTTTAAATCGCTGTTACTAGGAATTACTTGTCTTGGAAGGAGTATGCTGACTTTTGCCCAAGGCTACCCATGGCCACCAGGAGCAGAGCTGCAGAAAGGAACTGAGAGAATTGAGTTGGCCTCCCTCAGCCGGACCCATGGGACTCCCCACACCAACCTTTATGTGCCAGGTGCTGCCTGTGGCACACTAACTGCTTCTTGAAACTACTCTTCTGTTTTTATTTTTATTTTATTTACATCTATTTATTTTTAATTTTAATTATTATTATTAACAACATATTTTGTGTGTGTGTGTGTGTGTGTGTGTGTGTGTGTACCATCTTTCCCCTCATCCCTGCCCCCATTCCACTGGAGACCCTCCTCAATAGGGTTGCAGGTATTCCCCATGGGATTGTAGGTTATGTGTTGTGGGAGCAGAAGTCAGTTTTTTGGGGGAAGGCAATGCCTTTTTAATTTTTTTTTATTATTATTTTAGAAAGAGAGAGAGAATTGGCATGCCAGGGCCTAAGCCAACGCAATTGAACTCCAAATATTTGTGCCACCCAGTGGGCATGTGCAACCTTGCCCTTGCCTCACCTTTGTGCATCTGACTTACGTGGGATCTGGAGAGTCGAGCATGAGTCCTTAAGCTTTGCAGGCAAGCACCTTAGCTGCTAAGCCAACCTGGAATTCACCATGTAATCTCAGGGTGGCCTCGAATTTATGGTGATCCTCCTACCTCTGCCTCCTGAGTGTTGGGATTAAAGATGTGCATCACCAGATTGGAGGGATGGCTTAGAGGTTAAGGCACTTGCTTGCAAAGCCAAAGGACTCCGGTTTGAGGCTCAATTCCCCAGGACCCTCGTAAGCCAGTTGCACAAGGTGGAGCATGTATCTATAGTTCGTTTGCAGTGGCTGAAGGCCCTGGTGCGCCCATTTTCTCTCTTTCTCTCTCTCTCTCAAATAAATGAACACAACTTTTTTTTTTTTAAGTGTGTACTACCCTGCCCAGCCAATAAGTATTTTACAAAATCAAATTAGATGAAGATTTTAGTACTGGGTTTGTACTAACAGTAAACTTGCCTAGTATGTGCAAGGCCTTGGGTTCTATAAATTAATGAATTTAATAAACTACAAAGAAAACCATTTTTAATGTTGAGAACAGCGTACTCTTGCACAACAGCCAGGATTTATAGGAAATGTGATTGCTGAACAAAGCTTGGTATTGCTGCTACTAACCACATTTCCACAATATATAATTCCTGATTTCAAACTTGCCCAACAGGGACCAAAATGCACTATTAGCCTTAACTGAAGTAGTCATCTTAAAGCTAAGTTTAATTTTTTGTTGTTGTTTCCCTTTTTTTTTTTTTTCCAAGGCAGGGTCTTCCTGTAGCTCAGGCTGACCTGGAATTCCCTCTGTAGTCTCAGGGTAGCCTCAAACTCATGGTGATCCTCCTACCTCTGCCTCTCTAGTGCTGGGATTAAAGGTATGTGCCACCTTGCCCGGCTATTTTACAATATCCTATGATACTTCCCCCCCTTCCCCACTTTCCCTTTGAAACTCCACTCCCCATCATATGCCCTCCCCCTTTCAGTCTGTCTTTCAGTTTGATGTCATGATCTTTTCCTCCTATTATCATAGTCTTGTGTAGGTAGTGTCAGGCACCGCAAGGTCATGGATATCCAGGCCATTTTGTGTCTGGAGGAGCACATTGTAAGGAGTCGCCCTTTCCTTTGGCTCTTACATTCTTTTTTTTTTTAATATTTTATTTTTTGTTTACTTATTTGAAAGAGAGAGATTCAGAAATAGCCAGGTAGAGAGAGAGAGAGAGAAAGATGGTGCCTTCTGAGTCATCCCAGGGCCTCCAGCCACTGCAAGACGAACTATCAGATGTGATGTAGCATTAATTGTGCATATGGACATTAAGGGCTCCTTAGGGTTTAGGCACATAGTATAACCGCTTTAGCCATCTCACCAGACCGGCGTTACCTTCTTTCCGCCTCTGACTACAATGGACCCTGAGCCTTGGAGTATCAGAGATGTATTCCCTCCTGGGCACTCCTCTGTCCTTCTTCTCAGCACATGGTGCCTTCTGAGACATGCCTATTGCACCCATTGGCTGAAAAGAGAAGCTTCTCTAACCAAAAGTGAGAGTAGTTTTTTTTTTTTCAAGGTATGGGTCTGGACATTAAGAGAAGTGACCTGGAATTAGCAGTAGTCTCAGGGTGGCATAGTATCATATATTTAGCCAGACACCTCTGCAGACGTTAGTGCTGGGATTAGGGCTGATGACCACCCCTGTTGTAGGTTTTTGGTTTCAGGGATGTCTTCCTCCCATGGCCCAGGCTGACCTGGAGTCCAATTAGAAAGCAGTTGGTTTCCTCATAACAGACATGCTACTATTGCCTCCTGATTGGCTCATTTGGCCCCACTGGCCTAATTTATAATAATTTAAGGCTTCCAGTGACCACTGTTGAGTATCTTCAGTGGTGTTTTCTCTCTCCCATTAAACTGCATGCAGTGTAGCTTTTTCCAACTTTCTGTCAGCTGGTCCACGTGGAGGAGGCTTTCAGCTCAGCTCCAGCAGGCTCTCTCAGTGACCTTGCAGCCCAAGTCTTCAGCAACAAGGTCTTACCATCTATTCCTGGTGGGAAACCAAGGGCCTCGGCAATGGCCTATATTGTTTTAGGGGTATCTGTGACCTCCCTGGCCAACAACTCCAAGATGAATTTTTAAATTGGTGGTTGCTAAGCAGTCAAGCCAGTCTCATCCATTCTTGGCAGCAGGAAGCTCGGGCGAGGTATGGCAACACTCTGTCATGACCTCAGCTGGACCAGGGAAATGTTCGCTTCTTTTCATTTTTCTTCTTAATAGAAATTTAAAATCACTGTTACTAGGAATTACTTGTCTTGGAAGGAGTATGCTGACTTTTGCCCAAGGCTACCCATGGCCACCAGGAGCAGAGCTGCAGAAAGGAACTGAGAGAATTGAGTTGGCCTCCCTCAGCCGGACCCATGGGACTCCCCACACCAACCTTTATGTGCCAGGTGCTGCCTGTGGCCTTTCTGCACACTAACTGCTTCTTGAAACTACTCTTCTGTTTTTATTTTTATTTTATTTACATCTATTTATTTTTAATTTTAATTATTATTATTAACAACATATTTTGTGTGTGTGTGTGTGTGTGTGTGTGTGTGTGTGTGTGTGTGTGTGTTGGTACCATCTTTCCCCTCATCCCTGCCCCCATTCCACTGGAGACCCTCCTCAATAGGGTTGCAGGTATTCCCCATGGGATTGTAGGTTATGTGTTGTGGGAGCAGAAGTCAGTTTTTTTGGGGAAGGCAATGCCTTTAAAAAATTTTTTTTTTTTTAATTTTAGAAAGAGAGAGAGAATTGGCATGCCAGGGCCTAAGCCAACGCAATTGAACTCCAAATATTTGTGCCACCCAGTGGGCATGTGCAACCTTGCCCTTGCCTCACCTTTGTGCATCTGGCTTACGTGGGATCTGGAGAGTCAAGCATGAGTCCTTAAGCTTTGCAGGCAAGCACCTTAGCTGCTAAGCCAACCTGGAATTCACCATGTAATCTCAGGGTGGCCTCGAACTTATGGTGATCCTCCTACCTCTGCCTCCTGAGTGTTGGGATTAAAGATGTGCATCACCAGATTGGAGGGATGGCTTAGAAGTTAAGGCACTTGCTTGCAAAGCCAAAGGACTCCGGTTTGAGGCTCAATTCCCCAGGACCCTCGTAAGCCAGTTGCACAAGGTGGAGCATGTATCTATAGTTCGTTTGCAGTGGCTGAAGGCCCTGGTGTGCCCATTCTCTCTCTTTCTCTCTCTCTCTCTCAAATAAATGAACACAACTTTTTTTTTGTAAGTGTGTACTACCCTGCCCAGCCAATAAGTATTTTACAAAATCAAATTAGATGAAGATTTTAGTACTGGGTTTGTACTAACAGTAAACTTGCCTAGTATGTGCAAGGCCTTGGGTTCTATAAATTAATGAATTAAATAAACTACAAAGAAAACCATTTTTAGTGTTGAGAACAGCGTACTCTTGCATAACAGCCAGGATTTATAGGAAATGTGATTGCTGAACAAAGCTTGGTATTGCTGCTACTAACCACATTTCCACAATATATAATTCCTGATTTCAAACTTGCCCAACAGGGACCAAAATGCACTATTAGCCTTAACTGAAGTAGTCATCTTAAAGCTAAGTTTAATTTTTTGTTGTTGTTTTCCTTTTTTTTTTTTTTTTCCAAGGCAGGGTCTTCCTGTAGCTCAGGCTGACCTGGAATTCCCTCTGTAGTCTCAGGGTAGCCTCAAACTCATGGTGATCCTCCTACCTCTGCCTCTCTAGTGCTGGGATTAAAGGTATGTGCCACCTTGCCCGGCTATTTTTATTTATTTATTTTTGGTTTTTTTGAGGCAGGGTCTCACTTTCTAGCCCAAGCTGACCTGGAATTCACTATGTAGTCTCAGAGTGGCCTTGAACTCACGGTGATCCTTCTACCTCTGCCTCCCAAGTGCTGGGATTAAACGTATGTGCCACCACACCCAGCTAAATTTTTAAAAATATTTTATTTATTTTATTTTATTATTTTATTTTATTTTATTATTATTATTATTTTTTTTTTTTTTGGTTTTTTGAGGTAAGGTCTCGCTCTAGCCCAGGCTGACCTGGAATTCACTCTGTATTCTCAGGGTGGCCTTGAATTCATGGCAATCCTCCTACCTCTGCCTCCTGAGTGCTGGGATTAAAGGCGTGTGCCATCACGCCTGGCTAATATTTTATTTTTTGTTTATTTGACAAATAGAAAGAGGCAAAGAGAGGGAGAGAGAGAGAGAGATAATGGGCATGCCAGGGCATCTAGCACTGCAAAAGAACTCTAGATGCATGTACCACCATGTGCATCTGGCTTACATGGGACCTAGAGAATCGAACCTGAGTCCTTTGGCTTTGCAGGCAAGTGTCTTAACCACTAAGCCATCTCTCCAGCGCAATATATATATTTTTTTGTTTTGTTGGCTCTCATGCAGCTCAGGCTGGCCTTGAAGTTCCTATGTAGTGAGGATGCCTTTGACTCCCTGATCTTCCTGCCTCTGCCTGAGTATTGGAGATACAGTCCTGTGCCACAGTGCCTGGCTAAACTTGAATTCTATTTTTTTCTTTTTTTTTTTTTTTTAAAAAAGATTTTATTTTTATTTATTAGAGAGGGAGAGAGATAGAGAGTGAGAATGAGCACACCAGGGCCTCTAGCCATTGCAAACAAACTCTAGATGCATGTGCCACCATGTGCATCTGGCTTACATGGGACCTGGAGAATCGAACCTGGGTCCTTAGGCTTCACAGGCAAGTGCCTTAACTGTTAAGCCATCCCTCTAGCCCTTCTTTTCCCTTTATTTTTAGTTGACATACAGAGATTTAGGTATCATTCCTTCTGGAAGTCTCAAATACATTTTGTTTTTTGAGGTGGGGTCTCACTCTAGCCCAGGCTGACCTGGAATTCACTATGTAGTCTCAGGGTAGCCTCAAACGCATGGTGACCCTCCTACTTCTTCTTTCTCTCTCTCTTTCTTTCTTTCTTTTTTTTTTTTTTTTTTTTTTTGGTTTTGCAAGGTAGGGTCTCACTCTGGTCCAGGCTGACCTGGAATTCACTATGTAGTCTCAGGGTGGCCTCGAACTCTCGGTGATCCTCCTACCTCTGCCTCCCGAGTGCTGGGATTAAAGGCGTGCACCACCACGCCCGGCTCTCTCTTTCTTTTTTTAAAAAATATTTTTATTTATTTATTTGAGAGAGACAGACCAAGAAAGAAACACAGTAAGAGAGAATGGGCGCACAAGGGCCTCCTGTAAATGTACTGCAGATGCATGCGACACTTTGTGCTCTGGCTTTATGTGGGTACTGGGAATCAAACTGGGGTCATCGGGCTTTTGTAAGCAAGCGCCTTTAAACTGTGAGCCATCTCTCCAGCCCCACCTCTCTTTCTTTCTTTCCTTCCTTCCTTCTTTTTTTCTTTTTTAAAATTTATATTTATTTGAGAGCGACAGGCAGAGAAAGAAAAAGAAAGAGAGAGAGAGAATGGGCACACCAGGGCCTCCAGCCACTGCAAACCAACTCCAGGTGCATGCACCACCTTGTGCATCTGGCTTACGTGGATCCTGGAGAATTGAGTCTTGAACCGGGGTCCTTAGGCTTCACAGGTAAGCACTTAACTGCTAAGTCAGCTCTCCTTTCTTCTTTCTTTCTTGAGGCAGAGTCTTACTCTAGCCAAGGCTGACCTAAAACTCACTATGTAGCCTAGGCTGACCCTGACCCTGAATTTACAATGATTCTCCTACGTCTGCCTCCCAAGTGCTGGGTTTAAATGTGTATACCTTCCTTTTTTTTTTTTTTTTTTTTTCGAGGTAGGGTCTCACTCTAGCTCAGGCTGACCTAGAATTCACTATATAGTCTCAGGGTGGCCTTGAACTCACGGCGATTCTCCTTCGTCTGCCTCCCAAGTGCTGGGATTAAAGGCGTGCGCCACCACACCCGGCTAGTGTACACCTTCTTAAAGGTGTTTTCTCTTATACAGAGTTTTGGTGATGGAAGCCAAGAACCAGACAGAGGATATGTCAGACTTAGGACTCACCAAATTATTTCTCCTCTCTCTGCTCCTTTCAGAGAGGGTGGCAGCCACAACCTGTTCTGTCTGCTGTCTTGCTTGGTTTACGTTCCACTTTCCAAGGTTAGTCAAATTCCCTGGGCTGCGAAGTTCCTGGGTTAATGATTGATCTAACTGGGGTAAAAGCTATACGGCATCACCACACCACATTTGACTTCGTCCTTCCAGACCAGTTGGCTATCACTCGTCACAAAGTGGCCCTGGGCAGCATTACCAGCACGTTCCAGAACATACATGCATACTATACTTGCCGAGGCCAAGCAGCAACAAATACTTTAATCTTTCCTGAGAGTCCGGAATGGAAAAAAAAGAAAAGTTACCCAGAGCAACAAGATAGCATTTAGGTAATGGTTAAACCAGATTGCATCTCAGATCTCAGGGCTTTTGAGTTGTTGTTTTTTGTTTGTTTGACACTGGGTCTCACTCTAGTCCAGGCTGACCTGAGACTCCCTGTGTAGCCCAGACTGGCCTCGATCCCCCATTTCCATCCTCCTACCTCAGCTTCCTGAGTGCTGGGACGAAAGGTGTGCACCACCATGCCTGGCTTGCATTTAGAGCTTTTTTATGTTTATTAATTTATTTTTATTTTTGCCCCGTTAGGAACTGAATCCAGGCCCTGGAGCATACTAGGAAAACACTGTAGGCATTTCTTTTAAATTATTATTATTATTATTATTATTATTATTATTATTATTTTGGGTTTTCGAGGTAGGGTCTCACTCTAGTCCAGGCTGACCTGGAATTCACTCTGTATTCTCAGGGTGGCTTTGAACTCACAACAATCCTCCTACTTCTGCCTCCGAAGTGCTGGGTTTAAAGGCGTGTGCCACCACACCTGGCTAAAAAATGTTTTCATGTATTTGTAAGCAGAGATAGAAGAGACAATGGGCACGCCAGGGCCTCCAGCCACTGCAAATGAACTCCAGATGAATGCGCCACTTTGTTCATCTGGCTTTATGTGAGTCTTGGGGAATCGAACCCTGGTCATAAGTTTTTCCAGGCAAGAACCTTAACCACTTAGCCATCTCTCCAGCCTTTGTTTTTGTTTTTATTTTATTTTATTTTTTTTCGGTTTTTCAAGGTAGGGTCTCACTCTGGCCCAGGCTGACCTGGAATTAACTATGCAATCTCAGGGTGGCCTTGAACTCATGGCGATCCTCCTACCTCTGCCTCCCGAGTGCTGGGATTAAAGGCATGCGCCACCACGCCCGGCTTGTTTTTATTTTTTTTTCGAGGTAGATTCTCACTCTATTCCAGGCTGACATGGAACTCACTCGGTAGTCCCAGGCTGACCTCAAACTCACAATAGTCCTCCTACCCCTGCCTCTCAAGTGCTGGGATTAAAGGCATGCGTCACCACACCCAGCTCTGAGGGCATATTTAAATTGAATTTTATTGCAGCATCTACATATTGGCAAGAACACAGTACAGATCACTAGTGTTCAAGATCATAAATGTCCACCATTTACACACTCTTGCACAATGCTCAGAGGTTGTAAACCAGCTGTTATCACAAGCCCAGGAGACCTCTGAACAGTACCAGCCACACAGTCTCTGCCTCATTATTTCTTTTTCCTTCTTTCTTTCTTTTTTTTTTTTTGGTTTTTTGAGGTAGGGTTTCACTCTGGTCCAGGCTGACCTGGAATTAACTATATAGTGTCAGGGTGGCCTCGAACTCACAGTGATCCTCCTACCTCTGCCTCCCAAGTGCTGGGATTATATTTCTTTATTTTTCTAATCATTATTTCTTCTTTCTCTTCTTGCTCCTCCTCTTCCTCCCTTCCCCCTCCTCCTTCTTTCTCCTTCCCTACCCTTCCTACTTCCTTCATCTTTTTTCTTTCTTTTTTATTTTTTGTAGCTATGGGGATAGAACTTGGGCCTTTTGCATTCCAGGCAGAGCTTTACACTGCCTTAACTCCTCCACGTCCTTTCTTCTGACATCATACATTATTTTGCCCCCCTTTCAAGGTAGAGTCTTGTTCTATTCCAGGCTGACCTGGAACTCCTTAGTCCCACGCTGGTCTTGAACTCATGGTGATCCTCCTACCTCTGCCTCCGGAGTGCTGGGATTAAAGGCATACACTACCATACACAGCTCAAGTACTTATTTTTAGATATATAAAAATAAACAGCATGGGCTGGAGAGATGGCTTAGTGGTTAAGGTGCTTGTCTGCAAAGCCAAAGGGCCAAGGTTCAATTCCCCAGGACCTATGTAAGCCAGATGCACAAAGTGGCGTACGCGTCTGGAGTTCATTTGCAGTGGCTGGAGGCCCTGGCACGTCCATTCTCTCTCTCTCTACCTCTTTCTCTCTCTCAAATAAATGAAAATTATTTTTAAATATTTGAAAAAAACAATAAATAAACTGCTTTTTTGGTGGGTGGGAGTGCTAGGATTGAACCTTAGGCCTTGCACGTGCTGTAGCACTAAGCCTCTGAAGAGCATTATTCTGGGGGAGGGCACAGGGTCTCATGTAGCCCAGGCTGGCCGCAACCTTGCCATATAATTGAGGATGACCTTGAACTTCTGATCCTCCTATTTCCACTTCCCCATTTAACCTAATCTAGAAACGCCCTCACAAACATGCCCAGAGGTTTGCCTTTTAGATACTTGTAGATCCTGCTAACTTGACAATATTAACCATCATGTTCTATAAAATAAAGGCCATTTTTCTAAGCACAGTTATCATAAAAATATTTTATTTCTTTTTTAAAGTTTTTAATTTTTTTAATTTTATTTTCATTTATTTGAGATGCAGGGGAGGGGGGAGAGTGAGAATGGGCATGCCAGAGCCTCTAGCCACTGCAAACGAACTCCAGATGCATGTGCTACCATGTACATCTGGCTTACATGGGATCTGGAGAAGCGAACCTGGGTCCTTAGGCTTCATAGGCAAGTGCCTTGACTGATAAGCCACCACTCCAGCCCCTAATATTTTATTTTTATTTATTTATTTGAGAGAAACAGGCAGAAAGAGAGGGAGAATGAGTGTGCCAGGGCCTCCAACCACGACAAATGAACTCCAGATGCATGTGCCACCTTGTACATCTGGTTTACATGGGTCCTGGGAAATTAAACCTGGGTCCTTTGGCTTTGCAGGCAACTGACTTAACCACTAAACCATCTCTTCAGCAATAGTTTATTTCTTTTTTATGTCTTTATTTATTTATTTGCAAACAGAGAGAGACAAAGAGAGAGAGAAAGAGAGAATGGGCATGCCAGGGCCCCTACCCACTGCAAACAAACTGCAGATGCATGTGCCCCTTTTGTGCATCTGACTTTACTTGGGTACTGGGGACTCAAACTCAGGTCGTTAGGTTTTGCAGGAAAGGGCCTCGATTGCTGAGCCATCTCTCCAGCCCTATTATTTCTTTTTAAAAATATTTTATGGAGCCGGGCGTGGTGGCTCATGCCTTTAATCCCAGCACTCGGGAGGCAGAGGTAGGAGGATCGCCATGAGTTTGAGGACACCCTGAGAATACAGAGTGAATTCCAGGTCAGCCTGGGCTAGAGTGAGACCCTAACTCGAAAAACCAAAAAAAAAAAAAAAAATTTTATGGGGCTGGAGAGATGGCTTAGCAGTTAAGGTACTTGCCTGTAAAGCCAAAGGACCCGGGTTCAATTCACCAGAATCCACATCAGCCAGATACACAAGGTGGCACATGTGTCTGGAGTTTGTTTGAACAGCTGGAGGCCCTTGCATGGCCATTCTCTCTATCTGCCTCTTTCTCTCTTTCTCAAATAAATAAATAGAAAACATTAAAAAAATTTTTTTTAAATAGCCAGGCATGGTGGCACTCACCTTTAATCCCAGCACTCAGGAGGCAGAGGTAGGAGGATTGCTATGAGTTCAAGGCCACCCTGAGAATACAGAGTCAATTCCAGGTCAGCCTGGGCTAGAGTGACACCCTACCTTGAAAAACCAAAAAAATTAACTAATTAATTAAAAAATGTTTTATTTATTTGAGAGAGAAAGAGACAGATAGAGACAAAGAGAATGGGTGCACCAGGACCTTCAGCTGCTGCAAAGGAACTCTAGACACGTGCCACCTTGTGTATCTGGCTTTATGTGGGTACTGGAGACCTGAAACCTGGTCCTTAGGCTTTGCAGGCAAGCATCTTAACCGCTGAGTGATCTCTCCAGCCCTGTTTCCTCCTTCTTCTTCTTTTTTAGTGTTTTGTTGTTGTTTTGAGGTATACTCTCACTCTAGCCCAGGCAGATCTGGAACTCACTCTGTAGCCCATGGCTGACCTTTAGTTACAGCAATCCTGGGATTAAAGGCATGCTCCACCACACCTGGCTACAGCCCTATTTTTTAAAATATATTTTTTATAAATATTTATTTATTTGAGAAAGATAGAGAGAGAAAAATGGGCACATCAAGGCCTTCTGCTGCTGTAAATGAATCGCAGACTCATGTGCCACTTAGTTTTAGGGCATCAGGCTTTACAGGCACATGCCTTTAACTGCTGAGCCATCTTTCCAGCCCTAATTTATTATTTCTTTTTTTTTCTTTTTTTGTTTTTTTGAGGTGCGGTTCTCACTCTAGTTCAGGCTGACCTGGAATTCACTATGTAGTCTCAGGGTGACCTCGAACCCTTGTGATCCTCCTACCTGTGCCTCCCAACTGCTGAGATTAAAGGCGTGTGCCACCACGCCCAGCTTATTTCTTAATAATATCTCCAAAATCAGCCACCCAAAGTTAATGACATTGCTGATTTTAAACTAAATTTAGAAGGCGGGACCTCATTACGGTGGCTCTTAAATGTTAGAGTACCATTCTGTTCTATTTAGTCATTAGTTTAATGAGTTTTATGAAATAAGTGGAATAGAGAGGAGTGCTTTATTATTGTTCTTTAACAATTTTTTCCTGCAGACTCATAATCCTACAGATTCATAACCTCAGGTAGCCATTAATAAATGTTAATGGAGTCGGGCGTGGTGGCACATGCCTTTCATTCCAACACTTGGGAGCTGAGGTAGGAGAATAACTATGAGTTTGAGGCCAGCATGGGCTAAGTGAGACCCTGCCTCAAGATACCTCCCCCCAACAAACAAAACCTAAATAAACAAACAAATAAATGTTTAATGGATGATGGCAAAGATACAGAGCGTGGCACTATCATGCATAGTAGAACAAAGTATTTAGGCTGGAGAGATGGCTTAGCGGTTAAGGTGTTTGCCTGCAAAACCAAACAATCCCAGTTCAATTCTCCAGGACCCATGTAAGCCAGATGCACAAGGGGGTGCAGGCATCTGGAGTTCGTTTGCAGTGGCTGGAGGCCCTGATGCGCCCATTCTCTCTCTCTCTTTCTGCCTCTTTCTCTCTCTCAAATAAATTAATAAATAAATAAAATATATTAAGAAAAAACAAAGTATTTTAGTTTGTTCAACCAACTCATTCATCATTTGTGTTCATTTTCTGGGGAAACCACCACTCCAATTTGCACGCTCATGTTTAACAAGTTCCACCATGAGCCATTATTCCTATATTAATAGCTGAAGGGGAGAAAAACATTGCTGCACAAGGTGTTCTTAAAGGATTAAGCACAGTAAATAAAATGCCATAACCTTTACTTCTCTCTATTTTAAATTACCACTTTATCCTGCCAAAAGGGATTTTCAAATGGCCAGCGGTGTGTTTTTTCGTTCTCACAAACTTCTTCAGAATACTGTTGTAAAGGGACCATGCTACCTACTGTGTACCCCACTCTGTCATTTTCAGTCCTGTCCTGGAAGGAGTGGGGGCAGAGACCAGCTCCTTGGCTCCATGCCATGCCTCACCAGGTATCCACTGAAACTGACATGACCACCGCGTATACCTTTGTCCAGAACAGAAAGTCTTGGAGGACACAAATCTTATCAACTCCACTCTTCCTGGAAAGGCAGGAAAATGAACTCTAAACTGAGAGAACTGACAGAGAACAGGCACTTAAAAGTCTGCTTCTAATGAGCACGTCAGGTCTGGGAAAGTGTTTGCATCAAGAGTGCAAGTGGTGGAGCACGCCTTTAATCCCAGCACTCGGGAGGCAGAGGTAGGAGGATCACCGTGAGTTCAAGGCCACCCTGAGACTGCATAGTGAATTCCAGGTCAGCCTGGGCCAGAGTGAGACCCTACCACAAAAAAAAAAAAAAAAAAAGAAGAAGAAGAAGAAGAAGAGGAAGGAGGAGAAGAAGAAGAAGCAGCTGGGCATGGTGGCGCACGCCTTTAATCCCAACACTAGGGAGGCAGAGGTAGTAGGACGATCGCTGTGAGTTCGAGGCCACCCTGAGCCTACATAGTAAGTTTCAGGTCAGCCTGGGCCAGAGTGAGACCCTACCTCGAAAAGAGAGAGAGAGAGATGGAGAGATGGCTTAATGGTTAAGGCACTTGCTTGTGACGCCTAAGGACACAGGTTCAATTCCCTAGGACCCACATAAACATAAGCCAGGTGCACAAGGTAGCACATGTGTCTGGAGTTTGCAGTGGCTAGAGGCCCTGGTGTGCCCAACTCTCGCTCTCTCTTTTTATCTGCCTCTCTTTCACACACAAATAAGTAAATAAATAAATAAATAAATAAATAAATAATTTTTTTTTTAAAGAGTACAGGTCTGGAGTGATGGCTTAGTGGTTAAGGCGCCTGCATGCTAAGCCTAAGAACGCTTGTTCCAATCTTCCAGGTCCCACGTTTAGCCAGATGCAAAGTGACGCAAGGGCGCAATGCCGCACTTGACCACAAGGGGGCGCACACATCTGGATTTCGATCACAGCAGCTGAGAGGCTGCTGGCGCGCCAATCACTGTCTTCCTCTCCCTATCTCTCTGTGTCTCTCCAAAATAAAAATAAATATTAAAAAAATTTTTTTAAAAGAGTACAAAGTTACATGGCTTCCTTTCCCCATTCCCCAAGGAACAACAGTCTTTACAGATAAGGAAAATTCAAGAAAGCAGTAATGCCAGTGTTGTCAGAAGACTGTCCAACATCATCTGAAAGACAACCAAGTTACACTTTGAGGTCACGCTCAAGTCTTCCATGAAGAGTAATTTGCATCTCCTGGATGTTTCCACTTGCATTTTCATGCCAGGCATGGTGGTGCACACCTTTAATCCCAGCACTCAGGAGGCAGAGGTAGGAGGATCACCATGAGTTTGAGGCCAGCCTGAGACTACATAGTGAATTCCAGGTCAGCCTGGGCTAGAGCAAGACCAGGGTCTCACTCTGGTCCAGGCTGACCTGGAATTAACTATGTGTCTCAGGGTGGCCTCGAACCTCAGCGATCCTCCTACCTCTGCCTCCCGAGTGCTGGGATTAAAGACCCACGCCCGCCAAAAAAAAAAATTTAAAAGATATATCATGATATTGTGAGGCTGGAGGGATGGCTCAGCACTTAAGGTGCCTGCCTGCAAAACCTCTTGACCTGGATTCAATTCCCCAGTACCAGCCAGATGCACAAAGAGGCGCATGTGTCTGGAGTACATTGTAGCAGTTGGAGGCCCTAATGTGCCGAGTCTGTCTGTCTCTCTGTTTGCAAATAAATAAAAATAGTTTTTTAGGGGCTGGAGAGATGGCTTAGCAGTTAACTGCTTGCTTGTCAAGCCTAAGGACCCCGGTTCATGGCTCCATTCCCAGTACCACGTAAGCCAGATGCACAAGGTGGTACATGCATCTGGGAGTTCATTTGCAGGGTCTGGAGGCATATATTAAGAAAAAACAAAGTATTTTAGTTTGTTCAACCAACTCATTCATCATTTGTGTTCATTTTCTGGGGAAACCACCACTCCAATTTGCATGCTCATGTTTAACAAGTTCCACCATGAGCCATTATTCCTATATTAATAGCTGAAGGGGAGAAAAACATTGCTGCACAAGGGTGTTCTTAAAGGATTAAGCACAGTAAATAAAATGCCATAACCTTTACTTCTCTCTATTTTAAATTACCACTTTATCCTGCCAAAAGGGATTTTCAAATGGCCAGCGGTGTGTTTTTTCGTTCTCACAAACTTCTTCAGAATACTGTTGTAAAGGGACCATGCTACCTACTGTGTACCCCACTCTGTCATTTTCAGTCCTGTCCTGGAAGGAGTGGGGGCAGAGACCAGCTCCTTGGCTCCATGCCATGCCTCACCAGGTATCCACTGAAACTGACATGACCACCATGGTATACCTTTGTCCAGAACAGAAAGTCTTGGAGGACACAAATCTTATCAACTCCACTCTTCCTGGAAAGGCAGGAAAATGAACTCTAAACTGAGAGAACTGACAGAGAACAGGCACTTAAAAGTCTGCTTCTAATGAGCACGTCAGGTCTGGGAAAGTGTTTGCATCAAGAGTGCAAGTGGTGGAGCACGCCTTTAATCCCAGCACTCGGGAGGCAGAGGTAGGAGGATCACCGTGAGTTCAAGGCCACCCTGAGACTGCATAGTGAATTCCAGGTCAGCCTGGGCCAGAGTGAGACCCTACCACAAAAAAAAAAAAAAAAAAAAAAAAAGAAGAAGAAGAAGAAGAGGAGGAGGAGAGGAGGAGGAGGAGGAGGAGCTGAAGGCATGCAGCTGGGCATGGTGGCGCCTTTAATCCCAACACTAGGGAGGCAGAGGTAGTAGGGACGATGGCTGTGAGTTCGAGGCCACCCTGAGCCTACATAGTAAGTTTCAGGTCAGCCTGGGCCAGAGTGAGACCCTACCTCGAAAAGAGAGAGAGAGAGATGGAGAGATGGCTTAATGGTTAAGGCACTTGCTTGTGACGCCTAAGGACACAGGTTCAATTCCCTAGGACCCACATAAACATAAGCCAGGTGCACAAGGTAGCACATGTGTCTGGTTTGCAGTGGCTAGAGGCCCTGGTGTGCCCAACTCTAATCTCTCTTTTATCTGCCTCTCTTTCACACACAAATAAGTAAATAAATAAATAAATAAATAAATAAATAATTTTTTTTTTTAAAGTACAGGTCTGGGTGATGGCTTAGTGGTTAAAGGCGCCTGCATGCTAAGCCTAAGAACGCTTGTTCCAATCTTCCAGGTCCCACGTTTAGCCAGATGCAAAGTGGCGCAAGGGCGCAATGCCGCACTTGACCACAAGGGGCGCACACATCTGGATTTCGATCACAGCAGCTGAGAGGCTGCTGGCGCCAATCACTGTCTTCCTCTCCTATCTCTCTGTGTCTCTCCAAAATAAAAATAAATATTAAAAATTTTTTTTAAAAGAGTACAAAGTTACATGGCTTCCTTTCCCCATTCCCCAAGGAACAACAGTCTTTACAGATAAGGAAAATTCAAGAAAGCAGTAATGCCAGTGTTGTCAGAAGACTGTCCAACATCATCTGAAAGACAACCAAGTTACACTTTGAGGTCACGCTCAAGTCTTCCATGAAGAGTAATCTGCATCTCCTGGATGTTTCCACTTGCATTTTCATGCCAGGCATGGTGGTGCACACCTTTAATCCCAGCACTCAGGAGGCAGAGGTAGGAGGATCACCATGAGTTTGAGGCCAGCCTGAGACTACATAGTGAATTCCAGGTCAGCCTGGGCTAGAGCAAGACCCTACCTCAAAAAAAATTTTTTTTTTTTTTTTTTTTTCTCACTTTGGTGGTAGGGTCCACTCTGGTCCAGGCTGACCTGGAATTAGGTCTCAGGGTGGCCTCGGCCTCCTGAGCAGTGCTGGGATTAAAGGCGTGCCACCACCACCTAAAAAAAAAAAATTTAAAAGATATATCATGATATTGTGAGGCTGGAGGGATGGCTCAGCACTTAAGGTGCCTGCCTGCAAAACCTCTTGACCTGGATTCAATTCCCCAGTACCAGCCAGATGCACAAAGAGGCGCATGTGTCTGGAGTACATTGTAGCAGTTGGAGGCCCTAATGTGCCGAGTCTGTCTGTCTCTCTGTTTGCAAATAAATAAAAATAGTTTTTTAGGGGCTGGAGAGATGGCTTAGCAGTTAACTGCTTGCTTGTCAAGCCTAAGGACCCCGGTTCATGGCTCCATTCCCCAGTACCCACGTAAGCCAGATGCACAAGGTGGTACATGCATCTGGAGTTCATTTGCAGGGTCTGGAGGCCCTGGTGTGCCCATTCTCTCTCTCTCTCTCTCTGCCTCTTTCTCTCTCTGTCTGTTGCTCTCAAATAAATAAATAAATAAATAAATAAATAAATATAAAAATAAAAAGTTTTTGGGGGGGCTGGAGAGATGGCTTAGTGGTTAAGCGCTTGCCTGTGAAGCCTAAGGACCCCGGTTCGAGGCTCAATTCTCCAGGACCCACGTAAGCCAGATGCACAAGTGGGCACATGCATCTGGAGTTTGTTTGCAGTGGCTGGAGGCCTGGCGCGCCCATTCTCTCCCTCTCTCTACCTGCCTATTTCTGTATCTCTCTGTATCTCTCAAATAAACAAATAAAAAATAAAAATAAAAATAAATAAAAGTTTTTTTTTAAAGCTGGGCGTGGTGGCGCACGCCTTTAATCCCAGCACTCGGGAGGCAGAGGTAGGAGGATTGCCAAGAGTTCGAGGCCACCCTGAGACTACATAGTTAATTCCAGGTCAGCCTGGACCAGAGTGAGACCCTACCTCGCAAAACCAAAAAAAAAAAAAAAAAAAAGTTTTTTTAGAAAAGATGTATTACTATACTTCTTAAATTGTCACTACAATCCCTCAGATATGTATGTTCACATTTGGAGACAAAAAATAAAGCTCAGAGAAGTAATTTGTACAAAGCCACATACTGAGTCAGTGGAGCTAGGTTTGGAACCTTGCACCTGTCTCTAGGGCCTGAGCAGTTAATTATTTCCTCCACTGGATGTATAATCAAGAGACAGAATTTGTATATATTCTAGTGAGATTCACAATGGGTAGGTTAGAGATTGATGCTTCATACTTTAGTCAACTCTCTGTGTATCTCTTGTTTTTTTTTTTTTTTTGTTGTTGTTTTTTTTTTTTTTTGAGAGACAGAGAGAGAGAGGGAAAGGAAGAGAGATGGTGGGCGCCAGCAGTCTCTCAGCTGCTGCGAACGAAATCCAGATGTGTGCGCCCTCTTGTGGCCAAGTGTGGTATTGTGCTCTCTTGCGTCACTGCATCTGGCTAAACGTGAGAACTGGAGATTGGAATCAGCGTTCTTAGGCTTAGGAGGCAGGCGCCTTAACTGCTAAGCCATCTCTCCAGCCCTCTTATATTTTTTTTGTTTTGTTTTGTTTGTTTTTCAAGGTAGAGTCTCACTCTAGCCCAGGCTGACCTGGAATTCACTATATATTCTCAGAGTGACCTCAAACTCACAATACTCCTACCTCTGCCTCCTGAGTACTGGGATTAAAGGTTTGCACCACCACACCTGGCTGAATTAGCCTTTTTATTTATTTATTTATTTTTATTTATTAGAGAGAGAGAATGGGCATCCACGGCCTCCAGCCACTGCAAATAAACTTTAGATGTATGTGCCACCATATGCATCTAGCTTATATGGGTTCTGGAGAATCAAACCTAGGTCCTTAGGCCTCTAGCTGCTGCAAATGAACTACAGACACATGCCACTTTGTGCATCTGTGGGGAATTGAACCCGGATTGTTAGACTTTGCAGGCAGGCGCCTTAATCACTGAGCCATCTCTCCTGTTCCTTGGCACTGCTTTTGTAATTGAGCAAATCCAATATAGTCCCAGCCTTTCATAAATGGTATAATCTCAAGAGAAAGACACACATGAAATAAGTAAGTACAGAAATATAGGTAGCATTTTAAATTACAATGAAGAAAAGAAGTGTCTTGTTAGAAAGGAAATATTATCATTTTTATTATTTTCTTGGTTTTGCGAAGTAGGTTCTCATTCTAGCCCAGGCTGACCTGGAATTCACTATGTAGTCTCAGGATGGCCTTGAACTTTTTTTTTTTTTTTTTTTTTTTTTTTTTTTGGTTTTGGGATTAAAGTCTCACACCACCAGGCTGACCTGGAATTTATTCTGTATTCTCATGGGTGGCCTTGAGACTCATGGCGAATCCTACCTCTGGGCCTCCCGAGTGCTGGGATTAACAGACTCGTGAGCCATGTGCCCGCTTGTGCATCTGGCTGAATAGGTCCTGGCGATCATCCTACCTCAGGCTCCCAAGTGCTGGGATTAAAGGCATGCGCCACCACGCCCAAGCCATTTTTTGAGGCCCCTGGAAAGAAAGAGACAGATAGATAGAGAATGGGCACATCAGGGCCTCCAGTCAATGCAAACAGACTCCAGATGCATGTGCCTCCTTGTGCATCTGGCTTACGTAGGTCCTGGGGAATCGAACCTCAAACTGGGGTCCTTTGGCTTCACAGGCAAGCGCTTAGCCACTAAGCCATCTTTCCAGGCCCCTAGAAAGGAAATATGGTAGTGGGCTCGAGAGAATGACACATAGGAGGGTGGAAGAATCAAAAGTACAGGGTGGCCAGAAGTGGTGGCACGTGCCAATGATGGAAGCACACTGGAGGGTGAGGTAGGGGGAGCATGAGTTCAAGGTCATCCTCTGCTACAGAGCCAGTGTGAGGCCAGCTTGGGCTACATGAGACCCTGACTCAAAAACAGCAACAAGGCCTGGCCTGGTGGTGCACATCTTTCATCCCAGCCCTCTGGAGGCAGAGGTAGGTGGAGCCCCGTGAGTTCAAGGCCACCCTGAAACTACAATTTATTTCAGGTCAGCCTGGACTAGAGACTAGAGGGAGACCCTACCTTGAAAAACAAAAAAAACAAGCAACAAAGTGTGGTGAAGGTTGTTGTGTAGAACGGAGGTAGACGAGATACCAGTTTAGGGCTGGGGCACACAGAACTTTGAGGGCACTGCAGTGGCTTTTGTCCTTCATCCCAAGCAGAGTGGGAAGTAATTGCTGCAGCACTAGCTGAGGCCTGGCATGGTTAAAGAGTTGAAGTTAGGGGGCTGGGGAGATGGTTGAACAGTTAAGGCACTTGCCTGCAAAGCCAAAGGACCTAGGTTCAATTCCCCACATGAGCCAGATGCACAAGGTGGTGCATGCATCTAGAGTTTGTTTACAGTGTTTGGAGGCTCTGGTGTGCCCATTCTCTCTCTGCCTCTTTCTCAAATAAATAAAATAAATTAGCTGTGCGTGGTGGCGCACGCCTTTAATTCCAGCACTCGGGAGGCAGAGGTAGCCAACACTCAGGAGGCAGAGGTAGGAGGATTGCAGTGGGGTCGAGGCCACCCTGAGACTACATAGTGAATTTCAGGTCAGCCTGAGCTAGAGTGATACCCTACCTCAAAAAAAAAAAAATTAATTAATTTTAAAAAAGAAAGAAAGCTAGTCAGGCATGGTGTGGTGCACGCCTTTAATCCCAGCACTCGGGAGGCAGAGGTAAGAGGATCTGCCATGAGTTCAAGGCCACCCTGAGATGACATAATGAATTCCAGGTCAGCCTGGGCTACAGTGAGATCCTACCTCAAAAAACCAGAAAGAAAAAAAAAAAAAAGAGTTGAAGTTACTTGAAAAGTGGCTTCATGGAAGTCACCTGGCATCTAGGCCACACAGGATGGATGAAGAAGGGCGCCTGAGTGTGGAGAGGGCATAGCTGGCACTGGGGTGAAGGACCTGGCAAGGTGAAAGCTTATGTTGCTCATGGGTCGCTGGAGATGTGGAACATGAGAAGGGGATGTGAGTAGGAGAGGAAGATAATGATCATTTTTCTGTTTTTTTAGAGAGAAAGACAGAATGGGCATCAGGGACTCCAGGTGCATGCACCACCTTGTGCATCTGGCTAACGTGGGTCCTGGGGAATCGAACTGGGGTCCTTAGGCTTTGCAGGTAAATGCCTTAACCGCTAAGCCATCCCTTCAGCCCGGAAGGGGATGATCATGAACTTGGGGGTGATGGTAACAGAGCAGGAGATAAATGGTCCCTACATGGCCGGGTCCACACTCAGAAAGCATTTCGCCCTTCGACCCCGCCGTTCTACGTGGGAGGACTGGCTCCGGGTCATTGAAGATGCTGTTGCTCCCTTCCGAGCTGGGGAATGACTTGCCAATGTAGCTGGAGATGGGAAGAGAGAGAATAAATGCCAGGGTCAGGATTTCCCAGAGGGCTCAAACTGACGCGTGTTGTGCAGACCTGACCCCTGCTGGTGAGTTCTGGAAACACTGTAGAAGCCCAGAAGGTTGCTGGCTTAAGGGAAACCCCGGGGGGCGGAGGGCGGGGGTACTTGGTAAAAACTGGCAGCGGACAGAGAGGGCTGCTTCATTTAGACCTGACATTTTTTTCACTTTTTAAAATGTCCCTGCTAGTTCGGGGCTCAGAATGTTCTTACAATTAAAGCATCTTTGTAAATAATGGCCAGGCCTTGTTATCAAATACTGAAAATGTGGTAGGAAAAAACTTGATGCACAGGGTGGCACATGCGTCTGGAGGCCATGGCTCTCTTCTCTCTCTTTCTGCTTGCAAATAAATAAAAAAAATTTGTTTTAGAATTTTTATGTTTTTACTTATTATCTGAGAGAGAGAGAAGCAGAGAGAGATAGAGAATGGAGCTCCAGGGCCTCCAGCTGCTGTAAAAGAACTCCAGATGCATGCACCACCTTGTGCATCTGGCTTACGTGGGTCCTGGGGAATTGAACCTGGGTCCTTTAGGGTTCTTCTCCCCCCCCCCATTTGGATGGGCTGGAGAGATGGCTTAGTGGTTAAAGCGCAAGCCTGCGAAGCCTAAGGATGCTGGTTCGAGTCTCCAGGTCTCACGTAAGCCAGATGCACATGATGGCACATGCGTCTGGAGTTCATTTGCAGTACCTAGAAGCCCTGGTGCACCCAGTCTCACTCTAATAAATAAGTAAATAATAAATAAATTAATACATTAATAATAAATAAATAAAAATAAAATCTAAAATTAAGAAAAAAAGTTGAAAAAAATGATTAAAAAAAAACGTGTTAAACTGGGGCATGGTGGTGCATGCCTTTAATCCCAGCACTGGGGAGGCAGAGATAGGTGGATTGCTGTGAGTTGGAGGCCACCCTGAGACTACAGAGTGAATTCCAGGTCATCCTGGGCTAGTTTGAGACCCTACCTCGGAAAACCAAAAAAAAAATAAATTAATTAAAAAAAATAAAGCCCTGAGAGGGGAGGACAGAGAATTCCCAAGGCTCACTAGAGTCTAGCTGAATAGGTGAGGACCTGTCTCTACGGATGAGGTGGAGAGCAATTGAGGAAGACACCTGACATTGACCTGTGGCCTGTACACACACATGTACACAGCCATGCATGTGTGTATATGTGCACCCACCTATACATGAGCCCACCCGCACACACATATGCACGCCACACACACACACACACACATCTGACAAATTTATAAGGAATTCTGCAGTAGATAATCCGATAGTAACAGAATGTATTGGTAATTTATTATCATTATTATTATTATTGGTTTTCCTGGAATTAACTCTGTAGTCTCAGGGTGGCCTCGAACTCATGGCAATACCAAGTGCTGGGGTTAAAGGCGTGCACCATCAGAGCCGGCAAAAAAAAAATTTATTTATTTATTTGAGAGAGGGGGAGAGGAGAAAGATGAAGGTAGAGAATGGGCATGCCAGGGCCTCCGGCCACTGCAAACAAACTCCAGACGTGTGAGCCCCCTTGTGCATCTGGCTTGCGGGGGGTCCTGGGGAGTTGAACCTAGGTCCTTTGGCTTTACATGCAAGTGCCTTAACCACTAAGCCATCTCTCCAGCCCCCATCCTACTTTTTAAAAATAGGCTTTATTTTTATTTATTAGAGATAGAGAAAGGGAGAGAGAATGGGCACACCAGGACCTCCAGCCACTGCAAATGAACCCCAGATGCGTGTGCCCCCTTGTGCATCTGGCTTATGTGGGTTCCTGGGGAATCGAACCGCGATCATTAGGCTTCGCAGGCGAAGAGGCGGGCAAGGGGGCACCCACCCTCCTTCACTTGACCATCGCGGCACAGTAAGGCTGGAAGGAAAGCTGCTGGAGGAACCCATGCTTTCCCCGCAAGGCCCCGGTGCAAGGACACACTACGTCCCCAAAGCCTCGGCCTAGCCTAACCACAGAGACAGCCTCGCTGGAGCCACAGCACTCCCGGAAGTCCGCCACCACTTCCGCCGGAAGCAAGGCGCGGCGCACCCCGGGGCGCGGCAAGCCCAGACGCCGCACCTGGAGGCGCCGCTTCTTATTGGTCGGTACCGCCGCCAGTCACGACCCACTTCCGTTCTCTAGGCCCAATCGGCGCAGACGCTCAGCGAACCGGTGGGCGGGGACTTCCTGTCAGGGGCCTAGTTGAGCGAGGGAGGGGCCGCGACGAGGAGGAGGAAGAGGAGGAAGAGGCCAGGGCGGCGGCGGCGGCGGAGTTGGTGTCGGCAGCTCTCCCGGGGGCGGACGATGGACAGCCAGGGCAGGAAGGTGGTTGTGTGCGACAACGGCACCGGGGTAAGCATCCCGGCGAGGGCGGTGCGCTGGGCCCCGGTGTGTCCGGGCCCGCGGCTCCCAGGGCAGCTCTTCCGGGGCCCGAGGGGCGCGGGCACGGGCAGGGAGGATCCGGGGCTACCCTGACCCGACCCCCCGGTAGCCGGGCTCCCCAGGCTCGCACCCCGACCGCCTTAGATCCCACCTGCAGCCCCGCGGGCGTGGGGAGTGGCTAAGGGTATGATGATGGGGCGCAGGGTGGTCCCCCCCCCAAAGCGATGGAGCAGGGAAAGACTGCGTTGGTGGTGGTGGGGGGTCCATATCTTGGACTGCCCGGTGTGTAGAAGGAGAAAGACCCCCGAGGCCTTCCTCTTTCCTCTACAGCTGAAGATGCCTAAGGGAGGCAGGAAACAGATTTGCAGAATTTAAAAAAAAAAAAAAAAAAAAGTGCTGTCATGCAGTGGGGCCGCAGCCCTTGCACGAGCCTTCCTATCTGCCAACCAACAGGGTTTGTCGGCTTGCCCTACCGTCTGCTTGTTTGTTTGTTTGGGAGAGAATGGGCGCACCAGGGCCTCCAGCCGCAGCAAAAGAACTCCAGATGCATGCACCACCTTGTGCATTTGGCTAACGTGGGTCCTGGGGAATCGAACCTGGATCCTTTGGCTTTGCAGGCAAACGCCTTAACCGCTAAGCCATCCCCCCAACCCCTGCGTTTTTTTGTTGTTGTTGTTTGGTGGGGAGAAAAAGAGGATCAACAGCTCATCGTTTTACTTTTTAAAATATATTTAATTAATTCATTTGAGAGAAAGGGAGAAAAAAAGCAGATAGAATGGGCATGCTATGGCCTCCAGCCACTGCAAAGGAAATACAGACACCTGTGCCACCTTGTGCGTCTGGCTTACGTGGGTCCTGGGGAGTCGAACCTGAGTCCTTAGGCTTCGCAGGCAAGTGCCTTAACCGCTAAGACATCTCTCCAGCCGTCGTTTTACTTTTTGTTCTATAAGCTTGTAGTTTGGCCCAACAGTAACCTCTTTTAAGACCATCGAGCTCTGTGGGTTGATTTGGGGAAAGTAGGAGTCCTCCAAGAGTTAACTAACAGATGCTGGGGGAAACAGTTCTGCTTCCCCTCGTCTGCGTCCTTTTTGTTCTCAAGTGCAGGATAACACATGTTTGTCAGAATCAAACTGAAGTTCGAAAATTGTCTCATGCCATCCTCACTCTGAATTCAAAAATGTATTTTGGAGCTGGGCGTGGTGGTGCGTACTTTTAATTCCAGCACTGGGGAGGCAGGGGTAGGTAGGATCGCCATGAGTTCAAGGACAACCTGACAGTCCATAGTGAATTCCAGGTCAGCCTGGGCTAGAGCAAAACCCTACCTTGACCCCCACCCCCCCAAAAAAGAAAAGAAAAAAAGAAAAAAAGCTGCAAATGAACTCCAGACTCATGGGCTACTTTGTGCATCTGACTTTACATGGGTACTGAGGGAATTGAACCTGGGCCAAGAAGCTTTTGCAAGCAAGTACTTTTTTTTTTTTAAGATTTTTTTTTATTTATTAGAGAGAGTGAAAATGGGCGTGCTAGGGTCTCTAGCCACTGCAAACGAACTCCAGACGCATTCGTCACCATGTGCGCCTGGCTTATGTGGGACTTGGAGAATCAACCAGGATCCTTAGGCTTCAGAGGCATGCGCCTAAACCACTAAGCCATCTTTCCAGCCATGCAAGCAAGCACTTTAACCACTAAGCAATCCCCAGCTCTTCTTGTGTGTTCTTTACTAAAGATAGCTAGATGTTTTCAAACTTCATATGGAGAATTTTTAAAAGTGTTCATATTGTTACTTATGAGGCAAGCGATAAGGCAATGAGGGAAGATGGGGATGGGTAGAACCTCATAACTTCCAAATTGTTGGGAAATGCTCCTTTTTTTTTTTTTTTTTTTTTTTGAGGTAGGGTCTCACTCCAGCTCAGGCTGGCCTGGAATTCACTTTATAGTCTCAGGGTGGCCTCAAACTCACGGCGATCCTCCTACCTCTGCCTCCTGAGTGCTGGGATTAAAGGCATGCACCACCACGCCTGGCTCTCTTTTTTTAAAAAAAAAAACTTTTTTTTTTTAATTTGAGAGAGAGAGAGGAAGAGGCAGAGAGAGAATGGGTGTGCCAGGGCCTTTTCAGCTGTTGTGAACAAACTCCAGATGCGTGTGCCCCCCTTTGTGTGCATGTGTGACATTGCGTGCTTGTATCACTTTTGTGTCTGGCTAAATGTGGGACCAGAGATCTGAACAAGCATTCTTAGGTTTTGCAGGCAGACGCCCTAACTGCCAAGCCATCCTCCAGCCCCCTCTTTTAACAAAGCATGCATTGTTGCACTTTATTTATTTATTTATTTATTTATTTTTATTTTTATTTTTTTTTTATTTTTTTGAGGTAGGGTCTCACTGTAGCCCAGGCTGACCTGGAATTCACTCTGTATTCTCAGGGTGGCCCCGAACTCATAGCAATCCTCTTACCTCTGTCTCCCGAGTGCTGGAATTAAAGGCGTGCGCCACCATTCCCAGTTTTTGTTGCACTATATTTAAACTAAATTAACAATAAAGATCTTAAACTGTAAACATTTATTTAAAAAATTTATGACGAAGGCTGGAGAGATGACTTAGTGGTTAAGGTGCTTGCCTTCAAAGCCTAAGAAGCCATATTTGACTTTCCAGATCCCATGTAAGCCAGACACAAGAGGTGAGGCAAGTGCAAGGTTGCACATGCCCGCTAAGTGGCACAAGTGTCTGGAGTTTGATTTCAGTGGCTGAGGCCCTGGCGTGCCAGTTCTCTTTCCCTTTAAAATAAATAAAATAAAATTGAATGACTAAACCCCAGGTAACAGCACTTAAAAAAAACAGCTTGAACTGATTGTAGTGGTACACACTTGCAGCTTCAGCGTTCTGGAGGTTAATTCAAAAGAATTTCAAGTTTGAGGCCAGCCTAGGCTACATACAAAGTGAATTTTAAGCCAGCCTGACCTACAAAGCAAAACCTTGTCTCCACCTAACCCCCTCCAAATTAGCTTGATTTCCACTGTTGTCTCAAATTGACCTGTAAGTAAACTTCAAATGTTGACGTCAAATCTAAAACGTTTTGTGACTGTCAGGTACTCTCTTCTAGAGTCAGCCCTTTTATACTTCACTGGATTTCTCCTCTTCTAGTGGTGCCAAGTAATACCCTTTGTAGTGTGTGTGTGTGTGTGCGCGCGCTCACGCATGTGCAAGTGTCCCTTACCTCGGAAAACAAAAAAAAAAAAAAAGTTATTATTTGTCTACAATATTTTCATTTGCTCCTTACGTAAATTGATAGGCTATTTGAGAAACTGATTTTTGTGTTACAGTTTGAACCCAGGACCTCAGGCATAGTGAGCATATACTCTCCCTGTCTTTCCTGAGCAGTTTATATGTGTGTGTGTGTGTGTGAGAGAGAGAGAGAGAGAGAGATTTTTTTTTTTTTTTTTTTTTGAGATAGGGTCTCACTCTATCTCAGGCTGACCTGGAATTTTACTATATAGTTTCAGGGTGGCCTTGAATTCATGGCAATCCTCCTGAATGCTGGGATTAAAGGTGTGTGCCACCACACCTGGCCTTTTTTTTTTTTTTTTTTTTTTAAATTTATTTGCAAGCAGAGAGTAAAGAGAAGCGACAATGAGGTGCTAGGGCCTCTGGTCACCACAGGCTAAGTGCAGATGCATGCACCATTTTGTGCATCTGGTTTTACATGGGTACTGGGAATTGGAACTCAGGCTCCCAGGCTTTGCAAGCAAGCACCTTTAACCATTGAGCCACATCTTCAGTTGATATTTGTTTATTTATTTATTTATTTGAGAAAGGGAGAAAGACAGAGTGAGAGAATATGGGTGTGCCAGGGCCTCTTGTTGCTGCAAAGGAATTCCAGATGTGTGCACCACTATGTGCATCCTCTGGCTTTACGTGGGTCCTGGGGAATGGAACCTGGGTCGGCAGGCTTTGCAGGCAAATTCCTTAACCACAGAGCCATCTCTCCACCCCAGATGTGTTCTTTTCTTTCTTTTTTTTTTTAATTGGCAACTTCTATACTTACATACAAAAAATGCATGATATTTCCCTCCCCCTTCCCCCATTCCCCTTTAGAACTCCAATCTCCATCATATCCCCTCTCTCTCTCCATTAGTCTCTCTTTTAATTTGATGTCATCATCTTTTTCTTCTATTTTGAGGGTCTTGCGGAGGTATTGCTAGGTGCTACAAGGTCATGGATATCGAGGACAATTTCTGTCTGGACAGTTGCATTGTAAGGAGTTGTACCCTTCCTTTGGCTCTTCCATTCTATCTGCCCCATTTTCCGCAATGGGCCCTGAGCTTTGGAGGGTGTGACAGAGGTGTTTCAGTGCTGGGCACTCCTCCATCCCTTCTTCTCAGCACTGTGTTGCCTTTTGGGTCATCCAAGTGGTCATCACCATCTGAAAAGAGAAGCTTCTCTAACAAGAAGTGAGAGTAGCGTTAATATGTGAATATAAACATTAAATGTAGTGCTTTCAGGGCAGCTTGGTGGGAATAATATATACATTTAACCAGACAAGCGCAGGTTCATGACCTCCCCTGCCATAGACTTTTGCTTAGGTTTTTCAGTACCAGGTATGTATTTCCTCCCATAGAGAGTGCCTTCAGTCCAATTATGGAGCAGTTGGTTACCCCAAGAGCAGACATGCCACTATTGCACCCGTTCAGTCATTGGGCCTGTATGGCCAAACTTGAATATTCAGTGTCCACTGTTTTCACTGCTGATGACTTCTGTCTCCCATAGGGCTGCGTGCAGTGCAGCTTTTTCCAGCTTTCATTTGTCTGGTCTACAGGGAGAAGGTTTTCTGCTCAGCACCAGCTTGCTTTCTCAGTGACCTTGCCTCTCAGGCAAGAGATGTCTTCAGCAATAGGGTCTTACCATCTGTTTCTCAAGGGAAACCAAGGGCCTTGGCAAAAGCCTTTAATGTTTTGGAGGCTACCGGGACCTCCTTGGCCAACAACTCACTGGAAGGTATCCCATCCCAGGCACTGAAAATTTTCTAGTAACAGTCTACAGCTTCTGGATGTGCCCTTATTCGAAAAAGTAGGTTTACATAAGTCTTATTCACACTACCTTGAATTTTTTTTTTTTTTTTTTTTTTTTTTTTTTTTCGAGGTAGGGTCTCTGGTCCAGGCTGACCTGGAATTAACTATGTAGTCTCAGGATGGCCTCGAACTCTCAGCGATCCTCCTACCTCTGCCTCCCAAGTGCTGGGATTAAAGGCGTGCGCCACCACGCCCGGCTTACCTTGAATTTTTTTATTTTATTTTTTAATTTTTTTAAATTTTTTTAAATATTTATTGACAACAAAACATACTTACATACCAAAGGTGCGTATTTTTCCCTCCCCTCCCCCCTTCCCCTTTAGAACTCCACTCTCCATCATATCCCCTCCCTCTCTCCATTAGTCTCTTTTTTTTAATATGATGTCATCCTCTTTTACTTCTACTATGAGGGTCTTGCGGAGGTATTGCTAGGCACAGCAAGCCGGCTTACCTTGAATTTTGATTGACCCTCCCCCTGCCCTTCTTTTACGCATTCTCTTCCCATGGCCTCACTTAGGCCATTCCCCTCCTTGTAATCTGTTCTTCTACTTACATATGTGCAATACCATACACTTAAATCCTTCCCTCTCCTGCCTCCCTTATAGCCTTTTACAAGCTTACTGGTTTCTGGTACCTATTTTTGGTTCCAGTTCACACACAAGTCTATACATTTGTAGCTAGGATCCACATATGAGAGAGAACATGTGACGTTTGGCTTTCTGAGCCTGGGTTACTTCACTTAATATAATCCTTTCCAGATCCATTTCCCTGCAAATTTCATAATTTCATTTTTCTTTACTGTTGAGTAGAACTCCATTGTGTAAATGTACCACATCTTTATTATCTACTCATGTATGGAGGGACATCTAGGCTGCTTCCATTTCCTAGCTATTGTGAATAGAGCAGCAATAAACATGGTTGTGCAACTATCTCTAAAGTAGTGAGAAGAGTCCTCCGGATATATGCCTAGGAGTGCTATAGCTGGATCCTATGGTAAATCTATTTCTAGCTGTCTCAAGAACCTCCACACTGATTTCCACAATAGCTGGACCAGATTACATTCCTGCCAACAGTGTAGAAGTGTTCCTCTTTTTCCGCATCCACGCCAACACTTATTGTCATTTGTTTTCTTTCTCCTCCTCCTCCTCCTTCTTCTTCTTCTTCTTCTTCTTCTTCTTCTTCTTCTTCTTCTTCTTCTTCTTTCTTCTTTCTTCTTCTTCTTCTTCTTTCTTCTTCCTCTTCTTCTTCCTCCTTCCCTCCTTCCTCTTCCTCCTCCTTTCTCCTCCTCCCTCCTTCCTCCTCCTCCTCCTCTCCTCCTCCTTCCTCCTCCTCCTCCTCTCCTCCTCCTCCCTCCTCCTCCTCCTTCCTCCTCCTCCTTCCTCCTCCTCCTTCCTCCTCCTCCTCCTCCTCCTTCCTCCTCCTCCTCTCCTCCTCCTCCTCCTCCTTCCTCCTCCTCCTCCTCCTCCTTCCTCCTCCTCCTCCTCCTCCTTCCTCCTCTCCTCCTTCCTCCCCTCCTCCTTCCTCCTCCTCCTCCTCCTCCTCCTCCTTCCCTCCTCCTCCTCCTCCTCCTCCTTCCTCCCTCCTCCTCCTCCTCCTCCTCCTCCTCCTTCCTCCTCCTCCTCCCTCCTCCCCCTCCTCCTCCTCCCTCCTCCCCCTCCTCCCTCCTTCCTCCTCCTCCTCCTCCTCTTCCTCCCTCCTTCCTCCTCCTCCTCCTCCTCCTCCCTTCTTCCTCCTCCCTCCTCCTCCCTTCTTCCTCCTCCTCCCTCCTCCCTCCTTCCTCCTCCTCCTCCCTCCTCCCCTCCTCCTCCTCCTCCTCCCCTCCTCCTCCTCCTCCTCCTCCTCCTCCTCCTCCCCCCTCCTCCTCCTCCTCCCCTCCCTCCTCCTCCCCTCCTCCCCTCCCCTCCTCCTCCCCCTCCTCCTCCCCCTCCCCTCCTCCCCTCCTCCTCCCTCCTCCCCTCCCTCCCCCTCCCTCCCCCCCCTCCCTCCCTCCTCCCCCTCCCCCTCCTCCCTCCTCCCCCTCCCTCCTCCTCCCTCCTCCTCCTCCCTCCCCCTCCTCCTCCTCCTTCCTTCTTCCTCC
Organism: Orientallactaga sibirica; assembly: GCA_036365145.1. NCBI lineage: Eukaryota > Metazoa > Chordata > Mammalia > Rodentia > Dipodidae > Orientallactaga > Orientallactaga sibirica. The sequence continues at coordinate 2,088,926 of JAEOAD010001894.1, read as the reverse complement.
TCCTTCCTTCTTCCTCCTCCTCCTCCTCCTCTCTTCTTTCTTCTTCTTCTGTTTTGCGAGGTAGAGTCTCACTCTGGTTCAGGCTGACCTGGAATTAACTGTGTAGTCTCAGGGTGGCCTCTAACTCTCCACAATCCTCCTTCCTCTGCCTCCCGAGTACTGGGATTAAAGGTGTGCACCACCACGCCCGGCTCTCATTTGTTTTCTTGATGGTAGCCATTCTGAAAGAAGTGAAATGGAATCCCAAAGTGGTTTTAATTTGCATTTCCCTGATGGCTAAGGATGTGGAACACTTGTTTAGATGTTTATATGCCATCTGTATTTAATCTTCTTATTATTCTGTTTTTTGAGTTCTTTGTGTATTCTGGATGTTAATCCTCTGTCAGATGTATAGCTGGCAAAGATTTTCTCCCATTCTGTAGGTTGTCTCTTTGCTCTATTCACAGTGTCCTTTGCTGTACAAAAGCTTTGTAATTTCATAAGGTCCCAGTGGTTGATTAGTGGTTTTATTCCCTGAGCAACTGGGAAAGTCCTTGCCTATGCCAATATGTTGAAGGGTTTCCCCTACCTTTTCCTCTAGCAGTTTCAGAGTTTCAGGTCTGATATTAAGGTCCCTGATCCATTTGGACTTGACTTTTGTGCATGGAGAGAGACAAGGATCTATGTTTATCCTTTTACATACAGATATCCAGTTTTCCTAGCACCACTTGTTGAAGAAGCTATCTTTTCTCCAATGAATATTTTTGGCATTTTTGTCAAAAATCAGGTGGCTGTAGCTGCCTGGATTAATATTTGGGTCTTCTATTCTGTTCCCTTGATCTACATGTCTGTCCTTGTGCCAGTACCATGCTGTTTTTTGTTACTATGGCTTTGTAATATAACTTAAAATCAGGTATGGTAATACCACCAGCCTGATTTTTGTTGCACAAAATTGTTTTGGCTATTCGAGGATTTTTGTGTTTCCAGATGAATTTTAGGATTGTTTTTTCTATTTCTGTGAAGAATGCTATTGGGATTTTAATGGGGATCGCATTAAATGTGTAGATTGCTTTTGGTAAGATTGACATTTTCACAATATTGATTCTTCCAATCCAGGAGCATGGGATGTCTTTCCATTTCCTTGTGTCTTCTGCAATTTGTCACTCGAGTTTTTTAAAGTTCTCATTGTAGAGATCCTTCACTTCCTTGGTTAAGTTTATTCCAAGGTATTTTATTTTTTGAGGCAATTGTGAATGGGAGAGATTCCCTGATTTCATCCTCTGCATGTTTGTTGTTAGTGTATAGAAAAGCTACTGATTTCTGTGTGTTTATTTTGTATTCTGCTACATTGCTAAAAGTGTTTATCAGCTCTATCAGTTTGCTGGTGGAGTCTTTAGGGTTTGTTATGTATAGTATCATATCATCTGCAAATAATGATCTTTTCCCTTTCGATTTGTATCCCTTTTATGAGTGTCTCTTGCCTTATTGCTATGGCTAAGACTTCCAGTACTATATTAAATAGTAGTGGGGAAAGTGGACACCCTTGTCTTGTTCCTGAATTTAGAGGAAACGCTTCAAGTTTTTCCCCACTTAGTATTATGTTGGCTGTAGGTTTGTCATAAATAGCTTTTATTATGTTGAGATATGTTCCTTCTATTCCCAGTTTCTATAATACTTTCACCATGAAGGGGTGTTGGATTTTGTCAAATTCCTTTTCTGCATCTATTGAGATGACCATGTGATTTTTGTCCTTCAGACCATTTATATGGTGTATTACATTTATGGATTTGTATATGTTGAACCATCCCTGCATCTCTGGGATAAAGCCTCCTTGGTCGGGGTGATTAATCTTTCTGATATATTCTTGTATTCTGTTTGCCAGTATTTTGTTGAGAATTTTTGCATCTATGTTCATGAGGGAGATTGGTCTGTAATTTTCTTTTTTAGATCTGTCTTTGTCCGGTTTGGGTATCAGGGTGATGCTGGCTTCATAGAAGGATTTCGGTAGAATTCCTTCCTTTTCTATTTTATGGAAAAGTTTGAGAAGCATTGGTGTTAGTTCTTCCAGGAATGTCTGGTAAAATTCAACAGTGAATCCATCTGGGCCTGGGCTTTCTTTAGTTGGGAGACTTTTTATAACTGCTTGGATCTCTGTAGTTGTTATAGGTCTATTTAAATGGTTTATCTCATCTTGGTTTAAATTTGTTAGGTCATATGAATCAAGGGAATCATCCATTTCTTTCAGGTTTTCAAACTTAGAGGCATATATATTCTTTTTTTTTTTTTTTTTTTTTTTTTTTTTTTTTTGGTTTTTGCGAGGTAGGGTCTCACTCTGGTCCAGGCTGACCTGGAATTCACTATGTAGTCTCAGGGTGGCCTTGAACTCTCCGCGATCCTCCTATCTCTGCCTCCCAAGTGCTGGGATTAAAGGCATGCGCCACCATGCCCGGCTCATATATATTCTTAAAGTATGTCCGAATGATTTTCTGAATTTCTTTAGTATCTGTTGTGATGTTGCCTTTTTCATCTCTAATTTTATCAGTTTTTGTCTCTTCTTTCTTTTGGTCAGATTTGCTAAGGGTTTATCAATCTTGTTTATCCTTTCAAAGAACCAACTCTTTGTTTAATTGATTTTTTTTTTTTTTTGGTTTCTATTTCATTAATTTCTGCCCTAACCTTTATTATTTCTTCCTGTCTACTGATTTTTGGTTTGCCTTGTTCTTCTCTTTCCAAGGCCTTAAGGTGAAGCATTAAATTGTGTACTTGTGAACTCTCTAATTTTTTTTTTTTTTTTTTTTTGGTTTTGCGAGGTAGGGTCTCACTCTGGTCCAGGCTGACCTGGAATTCACTATGTAGTCTCAGGGTGGCCTCCAACTCTCGGCAATCCTCCTACCTCTGCCTCCCAAGTGCTGGGATTAAAGGCATGCACCACCACGCCCGGCTTAATTTCTTAATATAGGCCCTTAGAGCTATAAATTTCCCTCGTAGGACTGCCTTCATTGTGTACCAAAGGTTTTGGTATGTTGTATTCTCATCATTATCTGATTCTATGAATTTCTTGATTTCCTTTTTAATTTCTCCAATGACCCATACATCGTTCAATAATGTACTGTTTAGTCTCCATGAATTTGTTTATGCTCTTTCAAGATTTTGTTTTCTCCCTTAATTCCTTTGTTTTCTTCTCTGATTCCTTTCATTTGTTTTATTTCTTCTTTCATTTCTTTGAGTATAGATAGCATCATTCTTTTGAAATTTTATTTTATTTTTAATTTTTTTTAGAGAGAGACACAGAGAGAGAGACAGACAGAGAAGGAAAGGAAAACAGAGAATGGGGGCTCCAGCAGTCTCTCAGCTGCTGGGAACAAAACCCAGATGTGTGCGCCCCCTTGTGGTCAAGTGCGGCATTGCGCCCTTGTGTCACTTTGCATCTCGCTAAACGTGGGACCTGGTGATTGGAACCAGCGTTCTTAGGCTTAGGAGGCAGGCGCCTTAACTACTGAGCCATCTCTCCAGTCCAACATCATTCTTTTGAAATCTTTGTCAGGAATTTCATCTAAAACAGTCTTATTGGTGAACAATTCTGATGGATTTGTAATTTTTGGTGGGATTGCATTGTCTTGATTCTTTGTGTTTCTTGTATTATAATGTAGTGACTTTTGCATCCTGGATTGGTTTGATGCTTAGGTTTTCTATTTATCTGCAGTGTTCTTAGGTGTGGTGATCCAGCTTTATATACTTTCAGGATATGCGTTTAAGGTGCCAGGTAGAGCACTTGTACCCAAGTCCACCCTCAGAAGTAATCCTAGCTGTTGAATTTGCTTGTTAAGCAAGTATTGTAGTGGACTGGTGGAACAATTTAGTAGCAAGTTCTAACTTCAACTGAGCAAAATACACATTCAGTTAAAATGAGCACAGAGTATACAAGTGTGGGGATTAAAACAAACAGTCTTGCCGGGCGTGGTGGCGCATGCTTTTAATCCCAGCACTCGGGAGGCAGAGGTAGGAGGATTGCCGTGAGTTCAAGGCCACCCTGAGACTACATAGTTAATTCCAGGTCAGCCTGGGCCAGAGTGAGACCCTACCTCGAAAAACCAAAAACAACAACAACAAAAAAAAAAAGTCTTATAAGGTCAAAATCCCTAAGGGTGTGTGTTGCTCTACACCCTGAATCTTGTCAGCTAGGACGTAGCGGATTTTGTTCTGACTTGGGTTCCAGGTCAGCCTGGAACTGGATCAGACCCTGCCCCCAATAAAGACAAAAACAAAAGATAAAGGCCCTCTAAATGTAAAAGTATTACAGGCAGCAATATTCAACACCGACTGTTCAGCTTATTCGAAAATGGTAAGGCCAACCTCAAATATGTAACCCATAACCTGCCCTGACCTGGAAAGAGGGATTAGAACTTCCAATGCAGGCCTATGTACCTTTTTTTTTTTTTTTTTTTTTTTTTGTCAGCCAGTCTTGTTACCTTTTGGTGTGGCTCCCAAACTTACCAATGCTGAGTGCCCACCTTGTTCCCTGTGCTGTGGAGCTTGGCTCAGCTGTGCTGGCTGCGGCGCTGGTGATGTGCTACAGAGCTTGAGCTTGCCTCCGCAATGGTGCTGGATACGCTGCTGCTAGGAGCTGAATGCTGGCAGATGGCCGCGGTTCTGATGGTGGGGGATGGGCGAGTTCAGGAAGCCTGTAGTTGCTCACACTGCTCCCCTGTGTCTCGTTCAGTAGCTCAGCAGAATTTATTTCAATTTCTGGGCTCTGTGAGGAGACTGATGAGGTTGGAAAGTTTCCTTTTTTGGTCTCTATTTCTGCTGCTAGGCACACCTGGTGGGTTGGGGTCGCGGTGGCTTGTGGCAGCGGCGTCTTGGGGCTGTCGTGGGTGGGGCCGCAAGATCCACAGTGGGATTCTGGCTGTCTACTACTTTTCCGCTCTTTCCCGGAAAAAATATTCTGCTCTTTTCAGAAGAAGAGTGTAGTTTTGCTTAAATCCCTTCCTGATCTGGTTTGGCGTGGTTCCTATGCCGCCATCTTACCCGGAAGTCCAAGGACGGGTTCTTTTCTCCCACCTGCTCCTTTTCAAAGTCCCTGTTGCACTGTCAGGTGTGCTTTTTAAAAAATATTATTTTATTTTTATTTATTTGACAGTGAAAGAGGGAGCGAGAATAGGCATGCCAGGGCCTCCAGCCACTGCAAATGAATTCCGGATGTGTGTGCCCTCTTGCGCATCTGGCTAACGTGGGTCCTGGGGAATCGAACCTGGGTCCTTTGGCTTTTCAGGCAAACGCCTTAACTGCTAAGCCATCCCTCCAGCCTCCCCAGGTGTGCTCTTTTGATTGCAGAACAAATACTGGTCCTGCTCTGTTTCGTCGTTCCCACCTAGACCCACCTGGCCTAGAGGAGGAAACTCAGCTGATACTGCAGTGTGTGCTTCCGCCTCTTAACTCTCCAATCTGCTTTCTCGAAAAGCAGCTTCCCAGAGTGGCTGGGTAGGCAAAAGTCTGGCTGGCTGTTAAGCTGTAGGCTTTGGTTCCATTCAAAGTAGGCCCAGGTCCCTGGTCTGTGTATGGTATTAGCAAACTTTACTGGTTTAATCAACAGTGAGTTTATTAACCAGCAAAATGAAGATTTCTCTAGTGAGTTACTGGGTTGCTGGCTTCGTACTTAATAAGGTTTAGTGACATAAAGAAGCTTGTAGTGCTGGAATATTTTCACTTACAGTTTGCATTTGTAGTTGACTATAGCCTGTTTTATACAGTTTCTGTTAATTTGTGTGTTGAGTTTAGGAGTGTTTGAAATAGAAACAACAAGAACCTTAGTTTTGCTGGGCAAAACATTTTGGAATAACAGGATCAATATCTTGGTGGCCTAAAATCAGAAGTCACTATACAGTTGTCTTAAAATCCCAACACCATAAATTAATAAGGGAAACAATGCAAAATAAAAGGCCATACAGGACTTACAAACCGCCAGCGTTAGCCAGGCATAGAGCATGCCTGTCATTCCAGAGAATAGGGGGGAGGGGGGTGGTGAAGAAGGATCAAGCGGTTGAGGCCAACCTCAGCGACAGGAGAGCTTGTCTCAAAATCAATCAATCAATCCTTTAATTCCAGGACTTGAGAGCAGGAAAATGGCCACAAGTTCAAGGGTAGCTTAAGCATGCTGTGTGTCAGATTAATTAAACTACTCACTCCTACCCCTCCTCAAGGAAAGCGTTGCATTGAGAGTGGCTGTAGCAAGGACTTTCTTCATTGTTGCTTGAGGGAACATTGCACCTCTTACCATTAGATGACTCAGTGGGAAGAAACCTTGCTCAAACCACAGTACTACAGAGAGGAAAGGCAACTATATATGGTAAACGCTTTCTTAAACACAGCCAGTTGCACACAATGAGAGAACTATGTTACCAAGTCTTAAAATGATTGACATGGGGGGAGATTTCAGGAATTGATACCAAGTGAGTCTAGAAAAGAATATTTTCTTTCTATTTTGTTACATTGTAGCTTTTTTTTTTTTTTTTTTTTTTTTTTTTAAGATTGAGGTGACTCCGTTAGTAGAATGCTTCTCTAGCGTGCAGGAAGCCCTGAGTTCTGTCCCTACTGTGTGTGGTCATGAGTGGTGTAATCTAGCACTGGGGAGGATCAGAAGGTTCTAGTATTGCTTAGCTACATGGGGAGTTTGAGACCATCCTAAAAGAGGAGGGGGCACAAAAACACAACAACAAAAGAAAATCGTAGCGAGACGTGGTGCCTCACGCTTTTAATCCTAGCACTTGGGAGGCTGAGGTAGGAGAATTTCCGTGCATTCGAGGCTAGCTTTAGACTACCTAGTGAGTTCCAGGCCAGCCTGGGCTAGAACAAGACCCTACCTCAAAAAAAAAAAAAAGGAAAGAAAATAGTAGACAAGTTGGACTTCATCAGAATTTAGGTGTTTGTGTACAAAAGACTATTGAAGCCGGTGAGGTGGTGCACGCCTTCAGTCCCAGCACTCGGGAGGCAGAGGTGGGAGGATCGCCGTGAGTTCGAGGCCACCCTGAGACTACAGAGTGGGTATAGGGTAGAGCACTTGCCTAACATGCCCGAAGCCTTGTCTGTAAAAGCAGTATTGGAGACGTGCTCTATGTGAATATGACCGTGTCATCTGCTATCACTAAGGAAATGTTCAGAACAGAAAAGCTAGGTGAGAATGACTAGAAGGCGGTTATTTTCTTGTGATGTCGGTCGAAATGCCATTTGATTTTTCCATTTTGGGACCATGAGGTTGCTTAAGTACATTGCTGAAAATAAATGAAAGCCTGCTTCAGAGTTGAAGCCTTGTTTTGTTCATTTTCTAAGCCCCACCCCCTTTTGAGGCAGGGTTTCACTCTAGCCCATTCTGACTTGGAACTCAGTCTGTAGCCCAAGCTGGCCTTGAACTCACAGTAGTCCTCCTTCCTCAGCCTCCTGAGGGCTGAGATCATAGGGGCCAGCCACCACGGCCAGCTTACGTTTCTCTTTTAAAATTACTGAGCCCCCGTTGAGTGACTGTGTCCACACCCAAGCACTGCTTGAATGGCCACTGTGCTGAGGCCTCTCGCAGGTGACAGGCTGCAGTATGAGCTGCTTTGCTTGGCTGCCTGTCAAGGGCACCGTTCCCTTTAGTCGGGTACTTAGACACTAAGGAAACGGCTGGCCAGGAACTAAATATGGGCTCTGAAAGTACTTGTTGCCATTGAGAAGTCAAAGCAGATGAGTCTAGAAAAAATTGGGTGGCTGCTGTGGGTGGTTTGAAAGCACAAGTTTAAAATATAAATGCAAAGTGGTATTGTCTCAGATACCATTTTTATTTTATTATTTTTAAAGTATATTTTATTTATTTGAGACAGAGAAAGAGGGAGGGAGAGAGAGAGAGAGAAAATGGGCACACCAGGGCCTCCAGCCACTGCAAACGAACTCCAAACACGTGCGCCCCTTGTAAATATGGCTGACGTGGGTCCTGGGGAATCAAACCTGGGTCCTTTGGCTTTGCAAGCAAATGCCCTAACCACTAAGCAACCCATCCAGCCCCATTTTTTTTTTTTTTCCGAGGTAGGGTCTCACTCTAGCCTAGGCTGACTTGGAATTAACTATGTAGTCTCAGGGTTGTGTTGAACTCACAGCAATCCTCTACCTCTGCCTCCCGAGTGCTAGGATTAAAGACGTGCACCATCACGCCTGGCTCTCTTATTATTATTTTTTTTAATTTTTTTAGAGAGAGGGAGAGGAAGACAGATAGAGAAGGGTGTGCCAGCAGCCTCTCAGCAGCCTTTCAGCTGTTGCGAACGAAATCCAGATGTGTGCGCCCCCTTGTGGTCAAGTGCGGCATTGCGCCCTTGCGTCACTTTGCATCTGGCTAAACGTGGGACCTGGAGATTGGAATCAGCATTCTTAGGCTTAGGAGGCAGGTGCCTTGACTGCTAAGCCGTCTCTCCAGCTCTTGTTGTTATTATTATTTATTTATTTATTTATTTATTTATTTATTTTGGTTTTTTCGAGGTAGGGTCTCACTCTGGCCCAGGCTGACCTGGAATTAACTATGTAGTCTCAGGGTGGCCTTGAACTCACGGTGATCCTCCTACCTCTGCCTCCCGAGTGCTAGGATTAAAGGCGTGCGCCACCATGCCCGGCTCTTGTTATTATTATTATTATTTTTTTAATTTATTTGCAATCAGAGAGAGAGAGAGAGCGAGAGCACGCCAGGGTCTTTAGCCACTGCAAACGAACTCCAGATGCATGCGCCCCTCATGCATCTGGCTTACGTGGGTCCTGGAGAATTGAACCGGGATCCTTTGGCTTCACAGGCAAACACCTTAACCACTAAGCCATTTCTCCAGCCCATTGTTATTATTTTTTTGTGTGAGGTAGGGTCTCACTCTAGCCCAGGCTGACCTGGAGTTCACAATGTAGTCTCAGGGTGGTCTCAAACTCATGGCAGTCCTCCTACCTCTGCCTCCCGAGTGCTGGGATTAAAGGCATGTGCCACCATGCCTGTCCAGATAGCATTTTTAAATGACCATGGTAAATACATTGATACTAACCTACTTTTATTGTTTTCTTCCAGTTCGTGAAGTGTGGATATGCGGGCTCTAATTTTCCAGAACACATCTTCCCAGCTTTGGTTGGAAGACCTATTATCAGATCAACCACCAAAGTGGGAAACATTGAAATCAAGGTAATAGTTTATTTATTATTAAAATGACCATTGAAGCATGTGAAATTAAGCAGTTTTAAATTACAATGCCAGGAAAAGCAAAGGGGAGGGCAGAATTTCTCATAATTTAATTTATATTAACACCTCGGCAGAGGCACAAAAAGGGAAGTTAATTTCATCTAATTATGTTTTATGTATGGCTTGATGCCATTGCTATCTGGAGTACAATACTTAGGCTTTTTTTACATTGATACAGAGCACTGTTTAAGTTAGTGACTTAGTCTATTGCATAATTAGAGTTTAAAAAAATCAGGGGTTGGGGACTTAGCCCAGTGGTACAAGGTTGTGGGTTTGGTCCCTGGCATGTACGTGTGTGCACACACACAAAACCAAAAAGCCATAAAAAGAAATCAGACTAGCAATTTTATGTCTTTGATGTTTTTTATTATATCTTAGTGGCACTTTCAGACCTTGGACTTTTCCTCCATATTTTCCTAGGCCTACTTTTTTTATATAGTCAAGTTAGGAAAACACAGAAATGTAGGTATTGGTGCCTTTCTCTTTTACTGATAACACTTGATTTCCATAATGCACTGAGAGAAGCCTTCGGTAGCACCATACGGGAAGAGAAGGGGACGCTGCCGTTACTTGCCACCAGCCACGCTGTGCTCTGTGGGAGACTGTACGTTAAGTGTGGTAGAGTTCTCTCCCACAGGACTAGAAATCAAGCAAGAATTACTTTAGAAGAAAGAAAGAAGTCAAACAATTATAAGAACAGTGATGACCAATGGACTTTATTCTTCAGGCAGCCAGGCATCAAATTATACAGAATGCAATAGAAATAGCTCTTTTAGTGAATTATTTCTGAATCAGTTCACATTATTGGTCCTGTCTGGACTATGTTGCCAGACTTCAGTGAAATGTTAAGAGTCATTTGAAGTATGAATTAATGTGTACATCTTGGGAACATTTGTTGAAACACCCTGAAAGGTGGTGGTAGTGGATTTGCTGCATAGGAGATCTCTCCTGTAGCGACTAGAGGGTTGAGTTGCACAGTGAATACAAGTACAAACTAAAACTTGGCTTCTGTGGTGGTTTTATAATGACTAACAGTAGTGAGTTCTGACCTCTTATTAGGTCAGAGAACTACACTGGTACCCTCAGTTTTATGGCTTAGAAGAGGTCTTTTGGTAGAGGATTTAAAGGAGTCCTTACTCACTTTTTATGAACTTCTATTCTGGTTGAATCCTGGCTGCAATGTCAACTTGAAATTTAGCTACTAATGTGATCAGGATAAACTGATTGGAAGTAATGGTGTTTATTTACTATCTGGCTTCTTACAACTTTAATGGACAACAAAATTTTTGCAGTATAAAGAAATACTGTATACAGCCATTTTTATTCAACATGGACAAAGATAACAGTATAGCCTCTTTCATTCTTACTTTCTTGCATTTCAAGTCCAAGTAATAGAAATAAACTGGTCAGTACTATCAGGCAATGTTTTACCAAGGAATGCCCCCGTAGCATTGCTAATCTGGTTTGTCCTTCTGTGTTCTATTGACTCAGTTCTTTTCATTCTGCTCAGTCTTTTAAGTCTTTCAAGTTAAAATTGTCTTTCCAGTAGGAAGCAGTAAAGAGGTCCGCGTCCCAATTTCACTTGAACCTGAACTGATGTTCTGCCTGCTCAGCTAGACAGACAGACTTGCTGCGATAGCATTTCTTTTTCTTAAAGTTCTTAAATCTAATAACGAATTTAAAAATTACTTTTTCAAATTCCTATGCTTAGTGAACTGACTTATACTTGTATGTCTTAGTAGCTAGAATGTGATGGTAAACTAAAACAAAGAAAATTCAAATCATTTCGTTAACTTATTCAGGAGTAGTAACTGTCCATGTTAATTTGGCCCTGATTATTAACTCCATAAAATACAGTAATATTGCATCTGACCTCAAGCTAATTTGTCTCTGTTGCTTGTATGTTTAAAAATTTCAGTGAGGATTTTATTTAGGCCTTTTCTGACTCTTACTTCTACCTTCTCTTTCTTCACCTTTCTTGACCTGTTGAAGTAGAATAACAAAAAGATGGTAAGTGAGGTCACCCACATGCTCTGTTTGTTTTCCACTTTGCTTGGTGGGACAGTAGTTGTTGTTTTGTGTCCCTTTAGATTTGGGGAGGGGGAAGAGTCCATATTTTGATTTTTAAGTACTTTAATTTTTAACCTTTTCCATTGCTTCAGTTTGGTAGCCACTAAGTCCTATGCTTTCCTGATTGCATACAGTGGGCCAAACAATAACTGATTACTAACATAGTTTTGAATTGCTTTCCTTGCTTTCCTCTTAGACGAATGTTATCATTAAAATGGAATGTGGTGTGCATAATGTTAGAAATGAAGCAGCTTTGTGTAGGATATGAGTGATACAGAACGTTGGGGTCAAGTTGTTACATTTGGGTAATTCACTATTGACTAATGTCATGCATTGTCTGCCTTGTGCCTAGTGTTTTTTGTGTGTCTAGTATGTTATCCTATGTATATTTAGTAAATGTGAGTAAACATTTAGTATGAACATGAATCCTAAGTGGAAAAGAAGAAAGACAATGACTTGTTTCAGTATCATTCTTACTGATGAGATAATTTGACAACATTATCTGAGAGTAAGGAAGAAAATGTACCACATGTCATGCTGTCCCTCCCCTCCCACAGTAAGTACCTGTGTGTGGTACCTTTGTCTACTGCAAGCTTGCTGGGCCTAGCCTAGATATTTGACTCTTAGCATTATATGATCATTTCACTTTTATTTGTTTTTATGTTGTTTCTAAACATCCTGACAGAGGTAAATATCAGGCTTTTTATTTTTATTTTTATTTTTATTTTTTTAAGATAGGGTCTCGCTCTAGCCTAGGCTGACCTGGAATTCACTATATAGTCCCAGGCTGGCCTTGAACTCACAGTGATCCTCCTACCTGTGTCTCCCTAGTGCTAGGATTAAAGGTGTGTGTTACCACACCCAGTACTTTGGTGAAATATATTTATATCCTCCCCACCCCACATACACACAGTGACTGACTGCTACTCTCACAACTCCACCGTGAACAGCAGCAGCCCCACTAAGGAGGCCTCGGTGGAGTGGGGACAGGGAGGAGGGAAATGATGGCACCAACACATGATGGGGCCATACAAACTTTCTGCCTAATAAAAAATACGTATTTATTTATTTATTTGGAGAAAGAATGGGCACACCAGGGCCTCCTTCCACTTTGTACATCTGGCTTTATGTGGGTACTGGAGAATCGAACTCGGGCTATCAGGCTTTGCAAGCAAGTGCCTTTAAGTGCTGAGCCATCTTACCAACCCAGTATTTTTATTTATTTGTTTAATTTATTTATTTACAAGTAGAAGAGAGAGAGAATAGTCACACCAGAGCCTCTTGATGCTGTCAGTAAACTCCAGGTATATGTTGCTTTGTGCATCTGGCTTTATGTAGCCACTGAACCATCTTCTCAGCCCTTACTCTTTTTGATTTTTACTGGAATTCACTCTATATTCTCAGGGTGGCCTCGAACTCGTGGCAATCCTCCTACCTCTGCCTTCCAAGTGCTGGGATTAAAGGCATGTACCACCATGCCCGGCTATATTTTTCTTAAATAAAAGAGCATTTGTCTTACAATCCTAAAGAGCTGGGCATGGTGGTGCACACCTTTAATCCTGGCACTCAAGAGACAGAGATAGGAGGATTTCAATGAGTTTGAGGCCATCCTGAGACTACATAGTGACTTTTGGGTCTGCCTGGGCTAGAGTGAGACCCTATCTCAAAAAAATCAAACAAAAAAATACTAAAGAGATTTTTAGAAAGGGTACACGTGTAGAAAATAGCATAGGCTTCGTTGAAAAGTGGCTTTTGTTTTGTTTTTGAGACAGGGTCTCATTCTAGCCCAGGCTGACTGGGAACTCATTCTGTAACCTAAGCTAGCCTCAAACTCATGGCAACCCTCCTGCCTCAGCCTCCTGAGTTCTGGGAATATAGACATGAGCCCATACCTAGGTACAAAAGGTATTTTTGTGTTGGTCTGTTGTTGATATTTTTGTTTTTTAAGTGAAATTTCCTTGTAGGGATGTAGTTGTGGCTTAAAACTTATTTGTTCTATTTTTGAATTCAAGAAGGCATTGTCCAAAATCAGCATTATCACACTGCCTACTTTTAGTAAAGTGTAACACTGCCTTTGAAGCAGTGTCTCAGACAGTTCCTATGATTATTTTCATTCTTTCAAGTAATAGGCGACAGTTAGGCTTGAAGTACATGGTGAAGCAAACAGGGGAAAAGCAAAATACCTGGTTTGTTCATTTGCAGTTAGTTCTGAAGAATGAAGGTAGGTTACTTAACATTCTTAGTAGTTTTGACATTTGAAAGGTAAAGGGGAGCTAGAGAGATGGCTCAGTGGTTAAAGGCACTTGCTTGCAAAGCCTGCCAATCCAGGTTCAATTCCCAAGCCAGCACATAAAAAGCCAGATGCAGGCTGGAGAAATGGCTTAGTGGTTAAGGTTCCTGCCTGCTAAGCCTAAGAACCCGGTTCCAATCTCCAGGTCCCACGTTTAGCCAGATGCAAAGTGACGCAAGGGCGCGCACACACCCGGATTTCGTTCACAGCAGCTGAGAGACTGCTGGCGCGCCCATTCTCTCTCTCTCTCTCCAAAAAAAAGCATGGAAAAAAAAGACAGATGCAAAACGTGGCCAGGCGTCTAGTGTTCCTTTGCAGTGGCAAGAGGTCATGTGCCCACACACAAATAAACAAATGAATAGATACAATTTAACAATAAAGAAAGGTGAAAAGTCTAGGGAAGAATTTTAAAAATATATTTATGTATTTGAGAGAGAGAAAGAAAAGGAAAGGAAAGAAAATAAAGAGGCAGAGAGAGAGAATGAGTGTGCCAGGGCCTCCAGCCACTGCAAATGAACTCCAGATGCATGTGCCCCCTTGTGCATCTTCCTTACATGGGTCGTGGGGAATAGAACCAGGGTCCTTTGGCTTTGCAGGCAAACGCCTTAACTGCTAATCCATCTTTCCTTTTGAGGTAGAGTCTTGCTCTATCCCTTGCTGACCTAGAATTCACTATGTGGTCTCAGGGTGGCCTCCAACTCACCATAGTCTTCCTACCTCTGCCTCTGGAGTGCTGGGATTAAAGGCGTGTGCCACCATGCCGGGCTTGCTTCAGACCTTCTTTGTAACTGAGGATGACTTGGCATTCTGATCCTCCTTACTCTACCTCCCTTGTTCTGGGATTCTAGGTTTACAGACCGCTATACCTGGTCTCTGTGGTGCTAGGGATTGAACCCAGGGCTTCCTGCATGCTAGGCAAGCACTCTACCAATGAACTACATCCCTAGCCCTATGCTAGCATTTTATTTGTTTGTTTTGTTTTTGTTTTTTGAGGTAAGGTGTCTAGTCCAGGCAGAACTGGAGTTCATTGTGTAGCTTCAGGGTGGCCTCAAACTCTCAGCCATCCTCCTACCTCTGCCTCCTGAATGCTGGAATTAAAGGCATGCGCTACCACGCCCGGCTATGCTAGGATTTTTAAAAAATTATTTTAGCTATAGAATTTTTTCATTAAGTCACTTGTACTTCTATACTTTTCAAATAAATTAATATTTCCTTCCACTTTAATGTCCTTTTTGTTCAGCAGGAACTAAGAATACTCAGTGTCAGGTGTTCCTCTCATTTAGTCCTTCATAGAATATGTAATTCTGGCAGTTTATATCAAGGCATTTGAGTTAACAGAGTGTCAAACATATGTAAGCTGGGCTGGACAGCTGGCGTAGTGGTTAAGGCGCTTGCCAGCGAAGCCTAAGGATCCAGGATTGATTCTCCAGATCCCACATAAGCCAGATGCACATGATGGCACATACATCTAGAGTTTCTTTGCAGTGGCTAGAGGCCCTGGCGTGCTCATTCTCTCTCTCTTTCTAATAAATAAAAAATAAAACATTAAAAAATATTTAAAACTGGGTGTGGTGGCGCATGCCTTTAATCCCAGCACTCAGGAGACAGAGGCAGGAGAACTGCCATGAGTTCAAGGCGACCCTGAGACTACATAGTGAATTCCAGGTCAGCCTGGACTAGAGTGAAACCCTACCTCGAGAAAACAAAACAAACAAAAAAACATTTTAAAAATCATGTAAGTCCCTGTTTTCATGAGGAGCAAAAAGTAAGTATTCTGTTCAAATCAGGAGATAGTTTAAATTGGTAGAAATAGCCCGGTGTGGTCTACACGCCTTTAATCCTAGCACTCCGGAGGAAGAAGGGAGAAGATTGCCATGAGGGGAGACTACAGAGTGAATTCCAAGTCAGCCTGGGCTAGAGTGAGATCCTACCTTGAAAAAAAAAATGGTAGAAATAATAGTGATTATGTAGACCAGTTATCTACAGTACAAAGAAAGATATGTTTATAGGAAAGGGTACATAAACATTTGGTATTAATTTTTTTTTTTTTTTTTTTTTTTTTTTTTTGGTTTTTCGAGGTAGGGTTTCACTCTGGTCCAGGCTGACCTGGAATTAACTATGTAGTCTCAGGATGGCCTCGAACTCTCGGTGATCCTACTACCTCTGCCTCCCGAGTGCTGGGATTAAAGGCGTGTGCCACCACGCCCGGCTTAAATTTTTAATGGCCAAAAGTAGCATATGTGTTTGCAGATATCAATTTCTCCCATAGTTTTAGTGAAGCAATGTTCATGATATGCAGCTGTGTTGAAACAATTGTATGGTAAGCCCATATGCCTATCACTTGGATTCAGTAACTTCCACTATTAATATATGATACTCCTTTATCACAATCTATTCATCCATCAAGCCTTCTTAAATTTTAATATAAGTTACAGATAACTAGTATACTATGATCTTTTTTTTAAAGATTATTTTTATTTGTTTATTAGAGACAGAGAGGAGAGAGAGCAATCAAGAGAAAGTGAGAATGGGCCAGGCATATGGTGGTACACTCCTTTAATCCCAGCACTTGGGAGGCAGAGGTAGGAGGATCACCATGAGTTCAAGGCCACCCTGAGACTACATAGTGAATTCCAGATCAGCCTGAGCTAGAGCGAGACCCTGCCTTGGAAAACCAAAAAAAAAAAGGAAGAAAGAAAGTGAGAATGGGCATGCCAGAGCCTCTAACCACTGCAAACGCTCCAAATGCATGTGCCACTTTGTGCATCTGGCTTACATGGGATCTGGAGAATTGAACCTGGGTCCTTGGGCTACACAGGCATGTGCCTTAACCACTAAATCATCTCTCCAGCCCTAGTATACTAAACTTAATACTTAAACATGTATACCATACCATTTAACTAAAGTTCACAAGTATAGTTGTTGGTTTGTTTTTTTTTTTTTAGGTAGGATCTCACTCTAGTCCAGGCTGACGTGGAATTCACTATGTAGTCTCAGGGTGGACTTGAACGCGTGGCAATTCTCCTACCTCTGCCTCCCAAGTACTGGGATTAAAGGCGTGTACCACTACACCAGGCTAGATTTATATATATATTTAGGAGAGTGAAAGAGGCAGAGAGAGAGAGAATGGGCACACCAGGTCTTCCAGCCACTGCAGATAAACTCCAGATGCATGCACCACCTTGTGCATGTGGCTTACGTGGGTCCTGGGGAATCGAACAGAGGTCCTTTGGCTTTGCAGGCAAGCACCTTAAGTGCTAACTATCTCTCCAGCTCTCAATTTTTTTTTTGAGGCAAGCCCAACAGCATTTTTTTTATATATGAGAGAGAGTGAGAGAGAGAGAATTGGAGCACCAGGGCCTCCAGCCACTGTAATCAAACGCCAGACACATGTGCCACCTTGTATGCATGTGTATCCTTGTGCACGTGTCACATTGTGCATCTGGCTTACATGGGATCTGGGGAGTCGAACATGTTTCCTTAGGTTTTGCAGGCAAGCGCCTAACTGCTAAGCCATCTCTCTAGCCCAAGTATAGATTTTGTTAGTTTTGCATTTTATTTCCCTGAAGATTCAAAATGGTAATAGTTAAGAAATGAGAGTGTTAAAAATTTTGGGAAAATTAACTTTATAAGAAATTAGTTACAATCGAAATTTTCATGAGCTTTGTATTCCCTTTTAGATGTGCTGGCAGTGACTTTTTCAGAATTGGGTTTATTTTTTTTTTATTTTTTATTTTTTCTTTTGGTTTTTCGAGGTAGGGTCTCACTGTAGTTCAGGCTGACCTGGAATTCACTATGTAGTCTCAGGGTGGCCTCGAACTCACGCAATCCTCCTACCTCTGCCTCCCGAGTGCTGGGATTAAGATTCCTCACCCTGGTTTTTAAGTTTAAAAGAGTTTTTTTGGGGCTGGAGAGATGGCTTAGCGGTTAAACGCTTGCCTATGAAGCCTAAGGACCCCGGTTCAAGGCTCGATTCTCCAGACCCATGTAAGCCAGATGCACAAGGGGGTGCATGCATCTGGAGTTCGTTTGCAGTGGCTGGAGGCCCTGGAGCACCCATTCTCTCTCTCTCTCTCTCTCTCTACCTGCCTATTTCTGTATCTCTCTCTCTCTCAAATAAATAAATAATAAAATATTAAAAAAAAAAAAAGAGTTTTTTTTTTTGCCCCTTTCCTGCTGTTCTGTTTTTTTTTTCTTTCCCCAGTGCTATAGATGGAACCCAGGGCTTCTTGCATGATAGGCAAGCACTTCCACTGGGCTATAACCCCAGCCTGAAAGCTCACAGTTTTCAAAGCTTCATTTTTCTACCTGGAAAAAGGAAGAAAAATAAATAAATAAAATCATGTGTTAATTTTGTTGCTTCTTTTCTTAATTTCCTCGTAATTTGAATTTGTTATTATAGCAAATAGTAGCTTTTTGTAATAATTATTGTTTGATTTGGTTTTTCGAGATAGGGTCTCATCTAGCCCAGGCTGACATGGAATCCACTGTGTATTCTCAGGATGGCCTTGAACTCACAGCGATTCTCCTACCTCTGCCTCCTGAGTGCTGGGATTAAAGGCATGCGCCACCACGCCTGGCCTGTAATAACTTTTTAAAAAAATATATTTTATTTATTTATTTGAGAGAGAGAGAGAGAGAGAGAGGAAGAGGCAGATAGAAAGAAAGAGACTGGGCACGCCAGGACCTCCAGCCACTGCAAACGAACTCTAGACGCATGTGCCCCTTGTGCATCTGGCTTATGTGGGTCCTGGGGACTCGAACCGGGGTCCTTAGGCTTCATAGGCAAACGCCTTAACCACTAAGCCATTTCCCCAGCTCCTCTAATAATAAATTTTAATTGAAGCCATCAACATATAAAAAATTAAAATCAATATTTCAGTTACCTCATTTTAAAAATAAGTTTAGCTGGGTGTGGTGGTGCACGTCTTTAATCCCAGCACTTGGGAGGCAAAGGTAGGAGGATCATCATGAGTTTGAGGCCACCCTGAGAATACAGAGTGAATTTCATGTCAGCCTGGGATAGAGCAAGAGCTTACTTAGAAAAACCAAAAAAGGAAGAAAAAAAAGATGAAGTAAGTTTAAATTTTAGATATCATTTGCCTTGTTATGCATACAAAATCTGATCATTTTTTAAAATGTAGGTTAGCTAAATTTACTCTCATTGGAGATAAAAGTTGCGAATATTTTGCTTCATAGGAGGTAACAGATTTTAAGATTGAAAATGCTGCCCATGAGATAATTGTAAAGGAGATGTTTGATTATGCTTTATGGGTTTATTTTTTTATTTTTTATTTTTTTGGTTTTTCAAGGTAGGGTCTCACTCTGGCACAGGCTGACCTGGGAATTAACTATGTAGTCTCAGGGTGGCCTCAAACTCATGGCAATCCTCCTACCTCTGCCTCCCGAGTGCTGGGATTAAAGGCGTGCGCCACCACGCCCAGATGGGTTTATTTTTGTTTTGTTTTTTGAAGTAGGGTTTCACTGTAGTCTGGGCTGACCTGGAATTCTCTATGGAGTCTTATGGTGGCCTTGAACTCATGGTAGTCCTCCTACTTCTGCCTCCCGAGTGTTGGGATTAAAGGCGTGCACCACCATTCCTGGCATATGCTTTATGTTTTTGTGCCACCACAAAGTTTTCATTTATCTTAGGCATATGTAGAAATTTAAATGAAAGTTTAATTTTTTAAATATTTATTTGAAGAAATATAGAGGAATGAGAGAGAATGGGTACACCAGGGCCTCCTGCCGCTGCAAACAAGCATCACCAGATGCATGCGCCACTTTGTGCATCTGGATTTATGTGGGTCCTGGGAAATTGAACCCAGGCCATCAGGCTTTGCAAGCAAGCACCTTTGACTGCTGAGCCATCGCTCCAGCCCTTAATTTGAAATTTAATTCTGACACATACAAATAGACATTTATGAAATTTATAGGTTAATTGCTATGTTTATGCATTATATTAGAGTGATAAAGAATCTTTTATTTTTGCATCTTTCATTATCTTTTTCTAGTGCCTACATTTCTGTGTCATTTTGCTATTAGTGCAAAGAAATGTGTTTGCATGCTTTGAGCATTTTCTACAAGGTTATTCCCCAGATGTGCTATTTCACATATCACAGGATTTATTTTTTGAACATTTGAACAAAAGAAAAAGATGAAACCTCATACAAAACCTTCCAAAATATGAAAATGTGGGGTTTATTTGTGCTAATACTCTTCTTTTGGGAACATATGTATTAAAGGTAAGGGCAATTTATTGATTTAAACCAATTAGTACATAAAATTTTATTATCCATCTTTAAAGTTTGCAAGATACTGTTCTTGAAAGGAAGGATTAATTTTGGCATAAAAAATTTTAAGTGCCAGAAAGATTAAAATTTAAATTTAAAAAATTGAATTATTCCCATGTTTCTTGAAAATGGGAATATAATTTACTGAAGCTACTATATATAGAACTTTAGATGTCTTAAAGCAATGATATTATGATTTTCTAGGATCTTATGGTTGGTGATGAGGCAAGTGAGTTGCGCTCAATGTTAGAAGTTAATTACCCAATGGAGAATGGCATAGTTCGGAATTGGGATGACATGAAACATCTGTGGGACTACACATTTGGACCAGAGAAACTTAACATAGACACCAGAAACTGCAAAATTTTACTCACAGAACCTCCGATGAACCCAACCAAGAACAGAGAGAAGATTGTAGAGGTAAGATTTTAGATGGGTGCAAATCCATGTGCATCTCTGATAGAACGTTAACCCATACTGTTGTTAGTATATGGATAAAGAGGATAAGAATGAAAGCAATTGTTTCCCCCGTCCTGTTTATTTTGCACTTGCTGCAGATTGTATTTCCTTAGTGTGAAATTTTTGAACATTTTTATGATGCTTATGAAGTTTTGGATTTTTCAATAAGGATGCTTAACTAGTAAATGTGTACCTATTTCACAATCTGAAAAACTATGAAATCAGAAATATCTTTGGTCCTAAGCATTTTAGATAAGGGAAACTCAACATATATGCGATGGTTTTAAGATGGTCGTGTCAGCAAACAAAGTCGTGTTTGTGTTGAGGTAGGTGAGAGCAGCCCCTCCCCCAGTGGTGAGTTACTCTGTTAGAGGGTGATAGATGCTAAAGGAAAGGGTAATGTAAATAATGATAATAGTAAGGTTGGAGGAGATGGGCTCCTGCTGCTCTACCTAGGTTCTGGTATAGTAGTCCTCCATGTAAAGGTGCCATTTAAACAAAGACGGGGCAGGAAATGCCCAGGATAGAAAGGAAAAGCATCCCGAGCAAAGGGAGTCGACAGTGCGACTTGAATGTGCTGCTTCTGTGTGGAGGGCTCTCCAGGAGCAAGATGTAGGAAGCTAGACACTTACTCTGGGTGAAATTTGTAGGGCTGCTACAGGGAAGAGAGATGGCAGCTTTAGAGTCCTCTAGCTGCCTCTGCAGGCAGCAGAGATGGAGACACAGTTTGGAGACTTTGAGCTGTTTACATGAGAGCTGGTGATGTGGAGGACCAGGGATAGTAGTGGAAGTGTGAGAAGTGACCAGCCTGTGGGTCTGTTTGAAGGCAGATGCAATGGATTTTCTTTGGTTTGAAGTGTGGGTAGCAGAGGGCAGCCAGCAAAGTTTTGGCTGAGTTATTAGAGGAGATACTGGCCGTTAACTGGCATGGGGAAAACACTGAGAAACGTAGAAAAGAATTTAAAGGCAATGATCAGGAATTCCATTTTGTGTGTGTGTGTGTTTTTTTTTTTCCTTCAGTGCTGAGGACCGAACCCAGGGCCTTGCGCTTGCTAGGCAAGCGCTCATCCACTGAGCTAAATCCCCAACCCCAGGAATTCCATTTTGGACACTAGAAGTTTTCAGATCCTTACTAGACTTTCTAACAAATGACAAGAATATTTATATAAGGTCAATTTCAGGTAAAAGGTTTGGGGCTTAAAGAAGTGATAAGGTAGTGGTAAAAATGCCAGGACCAAAGAAAGAGAAGACAGCAGGAAATGGAAAAGCTAACAAGTGTACGCAGGCAGTTGTTTGGGAAGGGAGAGCCCGCTGGAGTCGAGGTGACTGGCGTGCCACGGTCATTTGGTTGGCATGTACTTCGATTCTCATCCCTCCAGGGGAGGACTTACTCACAGGAGGGTGAGATAGAAGACTAGCCAGAATTTTTTAATTGATGAGACATATGTCAGACTTCTTTCTATACAGTTCTCACGTGGTCAGTTGGAACATACCTAACTAGAATGTGATTTTTCAGTGTCAGTAAGCACGACACCATGCAGGGTGCAGCCCACCCGGACTGCATGGGTAGGACTAGAGCGGCCCAAGGACTTGCTCCCACCTCCACGGTAGTTCAGTGTGGGGTGGAACTACAGCCGGGGCTCAAGGAGGGACAGTGAGCTGGGTGGCCAATCTGTTTCAGTATTTGACACTATTATTTTTTAATAAAATTGACGACTTGAATATATGAACATTCAGTAATTTGATCTTGTGCTCACCCCTTTATCCTTTTTTGTGTGTCCTACCCCACCCCATCCCATCCCCTGGGTTGTCCCATGTTCAAGGTAGTTCTTCCTGTCTTGCGCCCCTCCTCGTGTGAGAACGCTGATGGCTCAGAACCATGCTGTTGGGTGGGGTGTTGGTACCCACTGTGGGTCATGGATGCACCAGTCAGTCATGCCAAGAGGCTGGTGCCCAGAATACACCCATACACCCTGTGGCTCTTAGTCTTTCTGTCCCCCTTGTGCAGTGTTCCCTGAGGGCGGGTAGAAGTCTCCTGTAGTGTTGAGCTCTTGGCATCCTCTTATTTTCTGCTTTGATGAGTTTTGAGTCTCCTGTGACCTGCCACTTCTGTAACGGTTGGTTTTGTCTTCACCTCTCATTTGCTCATTCCTGCATTCCTATACCGCGCATCAGACGCAGTGTCTTGTGCATGCTACCAAAGACTACTGACTACTGAATTATATCCCCAGTCCTAGTTCCTTATTTTAAATTTTTATTTATTGGCATGTGTGTGCGCACACGTGTGTGTGCACACCAGGGTCTCTTGTTGCTGCAAACACACTCCTGATGCATATGCTGTTGTGCATCTAGCTTTACGTTTTGTTGGGGAATTGAACCTTTAACCATTGAGCCATCTCCCCAGGCATACTTTTTTTTTTAATTATGGTTTTTTATAGACAACTTTTATACTTACATACAAAAAAACCCACCTGATACTTCCCTCCCCTCCCCCCATTCCATTTTAGAACTCCAGTCTCCATCATATCCCCTCCCTCTCTCCATTAGTCTCTCTTTTAATTTGATGACATCATCTTTTTCTTCTATTTTGAGGGTCTTGCGGAGGTATTGCTAGGCACTGCAAGGTCATGGATATCGAGGCCAATTTCTGTCTGGGCAGTTGCATTGTAAGAAGTCATACCCTTCCTTTGGCTCTTCCATTCTCCGCCCCCTCTTCCGCAATGGTCTCTGAGCCTTGGAGGGTGTGACAGAGATGTTTCAGTGCTGGGCACTCCTCCATCTGTTCTTCTTAGAACTATGTTGCCTTTTGGGTCATCCCAGTGGTCATCGCCATCTGAAAAGAGAAGCTTCTCTAACCAGAAGTAAGAGTAGC
This sequence comes from Orientallactaga sibirica, assembly GCA_036365145.1. Lineage (NCBI taxonomy): Eukaryota > Metazoa > Chordata > Mammalia > Rodentia > Dipodidae > Orientallactaga > Orientallactaga sibirica. Next base: position 2,065,725 of record JAEOAD010001894.1, on the reverse strand, counting down.
GTTAATATGTGAATATGAACATTAAGTGTAGTGCTTTCAGGGCAGCTTGGTGGGAATAATATATACATTTAGTCAGACAAGAGCAGGCTTTATACCCCTAAGGCTCATGACCTCACCTGCCATAGACTTTTGCTTAGGTTTTTCAGTACCAGGTATGTATTCCCTCCCGTAGAGAGGGCCTTCAGTCCAATTATGGAGCAGTTGGTTACCCCAAGAGTAGACATGCCACTATTGCACCTGTTCAGTCATTGGGCCTGTCTGGCCAAACTTGAATATTCAGCGTCCACTGTTTTCACTGTTGATGGCTTCTGTCTCCCATATGCTGCGTGCAGTGCAGCTTTTTCCAGCTTTCAGTTGGCTGGTCTAGAGGGAGAAGGTTTTCTGCTCAGCACCAGCTTGCTTTCTCAGTGACCTTGCCTCTCAGGCAAGAGATGTCTTCAGCAATAGGGTCTTACTATCTGTTTCTCAAGGGAAACCAAGGGCTTTGACAAAAGCCTTTAATGTTTTGGAGGCTACCAGGACCTCCTTGGCCAACAACTCACTGGAAGGTATCCCATCCCAGGTACTGAAAATTTTCTAGTAACAGTCTACAGCTTCTAGACGTGCCCTTATTCAAAAAAGTAATTTTACATATGTCTTATTCACAATATCTTGAGTTTAGATTGACCCTCCCCCTGCCTTTCTTTTATGCATTCTCTTCCCATGGCCTTGCTTAGGCCATTCCCCTCCCTGTACTCAGTTCTTCTACTTACATATGTGCAATACCATACACTTAAGTCCTTCCCTTTCCTCCCTCCCTTATAGCCTTTTACCTGCTTACTGGTTTCTGGTACCTATTTTTGGTTCCAGTTCACACACAAGTCTATACATTGGTAGCTAGGATCCACATATGAGAGAGAACATGTGATGTTTGGCTTTCTGAGCCTGTGTTACCTCACTAAGTATAATCTTTTCCAGATCCATCCATTTCCCTGCAAATTTCATAATTTCATTTTTCTTTCCCGCTGAATAAAACTCCATTGTGTAAATGTACCACATCTTTATTATCCACTCATCTGTGGAGGGACATCTAGGCTGCTTCCATTTCCTAGCTATTGTGAATAGAGCAGCAATAAACATGGTTTTGCAGGTATCTCTAAGGTAGTGAGAAGAGTCCTCTGGATATATGCCTAGGAGTGCTATAGCTGGATCATATGGTAAATCTATTTCTAGCTGTCTCAAAAACCTCCACACTGATTTCCACAATGGTTGGACCAGGTTACATTCCCACCAACAGTGTAGAAGTGTTCCTCTTTTACCGCATCCACACCAACACTTATTGTCATTTGTTTTCTTGATGGTAGCCATTCTGACAGGAGTGAAATGGAATCTCAACGTGGTTTTAATTTGCATTTCCGTGATGGCTAAGGATGTGGAACTTTTTTTTAGATGTTTATATGCCATCTGTATTTCATCTCCTGTGAATTCTCTGTGTAGTTCCATAGCCCATTTTTTAACTGGGTTTGAATTCTTATTATTCTGTTTTTTGAGTTCTTTGTATATTCTGGATATTAATCCTCTGTCAGATGTATAGCTGGCAAAGATTTTCTCCCATTCTTTAGGTTGTCTTTTTGATCTATTCACAGTGTCCTTTGCTGTACAAAAGCTTTGTAATTTCATAAGGTCCCAGTGGTTGATTAGTGGTTTTATTCCTTGAGCAATTGGTGTTATATTCAGAAAGTCCTTGCCTATTCCAATATGTTGAAGGGTTTCCCCTACCTTTTCCTCTAGCAGTTTCAGAGTTTCAGGTCTGATATTAAGGTCCCTGATGCATTTGGAATTGACTTTTGTACGTGGAGAGAGACAAGGATCTATGTTTATCCTTTTACATAAATATGTCCAGTTTTCCCAGCACCACTTGTTAAAGAGGCTATCTTTTTTCCAATGAATATTTTTGGCATTTTTGTCAAAAATCAGGTGGCTGTAGCTGCCTGGATTAATATTTGGGTCTTCTATTCTGTTCCCTTGATCTACATGTCTGTCCTTGTGCCAGTACCATGCTGTTTTTGTTACTATGGCTTTGTAATATAACTTAAAATCGGGTATGGTTATACCACCTGCCTTACTTTTGTTGCGCAAAATTGTTTTGGCTATTCGAGGTTTTTTGTGTTTCCAGATGAGTTTTAATATTGTTTTTTCTATTTCTGTGAAGAATGCTATTGGGATTTTAATGGGGATCACATTAAATGTGTGGATTACTTTTGGTAAGATTGACATTTTCACAATATTGATTCTTCCAATCCAGGAGCATGGGATGTCTTTCCATTTCCTTGTGTCTTCTGCAATTTGTCGCTTGAGTTTTTTAAAGTTCTTGTTGTTGAGATCCTCCACTTCCTTGGTTAAGTTTATTCCAAGGTATTTTATTTTTTTTGAGGCAATTGTGAATGGGAGAGATTCCCTGATTTCATCCTCTGCACGTTTGTTGTTAGTGTATAGAAAAGCTACTGATTTCTGTGTGTTTATTTTGTATTCTGCTACATTGCTAAAAGTGTTTATCAGCTCTAACAGTTTGCTGGTAGAGTCTTTAGGATCTGTTATGTATTGAATCATATCGTCTGCAAATAATGATAATTTGATCTCTTCCCTTCTGATTTGTATCCCCTTTATGAGTGTCTCTTGCCTTATTGCTATGGCTAAGACTTCCAGTACTATATTAAATAGTAGTGGGGAAAGTGGACACCCTTGTCTTGTTCCTGAATTTAGAGGAAAAGCTTCAAGTTTTTCCCCACTTAGTATTATGTTGGCTGTAGGTTTGTCATAAATAGCTTTTATTGTGTTGAGATATGTTCCTTCTATTCCCAGTTTCTGTAATACTTTCACCATGAAGGGGTGTTGGGTTTTGTCAAATGCCTTTTCTGCATCTATTGAGATGACCATGTGATTTTTGTCCTTCAGACCATTTATATGGTGTATTACATTTATGGATTTGTATATGTTGAACCATCCCTGCATCTCTGGGATAAAGCCTACTTGGTCAGGGTGAATAATCTTTCTGATATATTCTTGTATTCTGTTTGCCAGTATTTTGTTGAGAATTTTTGCATCTATGTTCATGAGGCAGATTGGTCTATAATTTTCTTTTTTTTTGATCTGCCTTTGTCCGGTTTGGGTATCAGGGTGATGCTGGCTTCATAGAAGGATTTTGGTAGAATTCCTTCCTTTTCTATTTTATGGAAAAGTTTGAGAAGCATTGGTGTTAGATCTTCCAGGAATGTCTGGTAAAATTCAACAGTGAATCCATCTGGGCCTGGGCTTTTTTTTAGTTGGGAGACTTTTTATAACTGCTTGGATCTCTGTACTTGTTATAGGTCTATTTAAATGGTTTATCTCATCTTGATTTAAATTTGGTAGGTCATATGAATCAAGGAAATCATCCATTTCTTTCAGGTTTTCAAACTTAGAGGCATATATATTCTTAAAGTATGTCCATATGATTTTCTGAATTTCTTTGGTATCTGTTGTGATGTTGCCTTTTTTTTTTCTCTAATTTTGGATTCAATTTTTGTCTCTTCTTCCTTTTTGCCTCAGATTTTAAAGCTAAGGATTTGTTTTCAATCTTTTTATTTTTTGTCCTTTCAAATTTGCTAACCAATCTTTGTTTCAAAGATTTTTTTCATTGATTTTTTTGATTGTTTTTTTGGTTTCTATTTCGTTAATTTCTGCACTAACCTTTATTATTTCTTTCCGTCTACTGATTTTTGGTTTGCCTTGTTCTTTTCTTGCCAAGGCCTTAAGGTGAAGCATTAAATTGTTTAGTTGTGAACTCTCTGATTTCTTAATATAGGCCCTTAGAGCTATAAATTTCCCTTGTAGGACTGCCTTCATTGTGTCCCAAAGGTTTTGGTATGTTGTATTCTCATCATTATTTGATTCTATGAATTTCTTGATTTCCTTTTTAATTTCTTCAGTGACCCATACATTGTTCAATAATGTACTGTTTAGTCTCCATGAATTTCTGTATGCTCTGTAGTTTTTCTTGTTGTTGATTTGCAGTTTAATCCCATTGTGGTCAGATAGCCTACAATGGATTATTTCAATTTTCCTGTATTTGTTAAGGTTTGCTTTGTGTCCTATTATATGATCTATTTTAGAGAATGTCCCATGTGCTGCTGAGAAGAATGTATATTCTGCAGCATTTGGATGGAATGTTCTGTATATATCTTTTAGGTCCATTTGTTCCATGATCTCATTTAATGCAGATGTCTCTCTGTTTATTTTTCGTTGGGTAGACCTGTCAAGTGATGAGAGTGGGGTATTGAAGTCACCCACTACTATTGTGTTAGGAGTTATCTCTGACCTTAAGTCTGATAGTGTTTGTTTGATGAAATTGGGGGCCCCCGTGTTGGGAGCATATATGTTTAGGATTGTGATGTCCTCCTGTTGGAGTGTTCCTTTAATCAGTATAAAGTGACCTGCTTTATCTTTCCTCACTAATGTTGGTTTGAAGTCTATCCTGTCAGAAATTAGGATGGCAACCTCTGCTTGTTACTTCTTTAATTATTTATTTTTTTAAAAATTTATTATTATTTTTTATTTATTTGGAGAGAGAGACAGAAAGAGATAGAGAGGGAGAGGGAGACAGAGATGGGTGCGCCAGCAGTCTCTCAGCGGCTGAGAACGAAATCCAGATGCGTGCGCGCCCTTGCGTCACTTTGCATCTGGCTAAACGTGGGACCTGGAGATTGGAACTGCTGGATATTGGAACCAGCATTCTTAGGCTTAGCAGGCAGGCACCTTAGCCACTAAGCCATCTCTCCAGCCCTATTTACTTATTTTTAACTGCTGTGGGGGGCTTGAGTGATGGCTCAGTGGTTAAAGGTGCTTGCTTGATTGCCTGGGTAGCCGATCTTGGCCCAGGTTGGAGGCTCAATAGTAAGACCATTTCTTTTCTACTGTCTGGTGCTAGTTGTTGGGTTGGGTTTTTTGATGGGGGCAGCACACCTGGGCATTTTGACACCAGACACATTGGCTACTTTTTGCTCTAGTTTACATAGATGGCTTAGGAATAGAATGTGGGCTGGCCAGCTTTTCAACAAGCAGCTTTTTTTGGGGGAGGGGGAGACAGAGAGGGAGAGAAAGACAGAGATGGGCGCACCAGCAGCCTCTCAGCTGCTGAGAATGAAATCCAGATGTGTGCGCCCCCATGTGGTCAAGTGCAGCATTGCACTTGTGTCACTTTGCATCTGGCTAAACGTGGGACCTGGAGATTGGAACCAGCGTTCTTAGGGTTAGGAGGCAAGTGTCTTAATCGCTAAGCCATCTCTCGAGCTATCTTTTTTTTGTTTTATTTTATTTTTTTATTTATTAGATAGAGAAAGAGAATGGGTTTGTCATGGCCTCTAGCCACTGTAAATGAACTCCAGACACATATGCCTCCTTGTACATCTGGCTTTGCATGAGTTCTGGGGACTCAAGCCTGTGTTCTTTGGCTTTGCTGGCAAGTGCCTTAACCGCTAAGCTCTCTCTCCAGCCTAAAGGTTTTCTTTTATACTAATTAGTCACTATGATGGTTAAATTTCATCATGACTATAATATGCTCAGAAATCTTTGCTTTATAGCACTTACAAATGCTTGAAGACACGTATGTACATACGTGTGTGTGTGTATAAATCTGCCTAAGTACTGGACATCATAAAGGTAAGAACTGATTAGAATTGAAGACACATATGTACATACATATATGTGTATGTGTGTGTGTATAAATCTGCCTAAGTACTGGACATCATAATGGCCAGAAGAACTGGTTAGAATTGAAGACACGTATGTACATACGTATATGTGTATGTGTTTGTATGTAAAATCTGCCCAAGTACTGGACATCATAAAGGTAAGAAGAACTGGTTAGAACTAAAGACTCCTCAGGACCCTCTTCCCTAGTCTACTATGTGAACACGACAAGTATACAAATACCTTTTCTATATCCCACTCCCCCTTTTTTCTTTCTTTTTGCATTTTTCAGGTAATGTTTGAAACTTACCAATTTTCTGGCGTATATGTAGCCATCCAGGCAGTTCTGACTTTGTATGCTCAAGGTAGGTAAAGTTTTAGAAAACAATAATTCTATTAACACTAAGTATGTTTATGTATGAGAAATTGAATTTCTCACTAAATTATAAATCCAAGAAAAGCCAGTTATGTATATTATACCACACTTTGAAATTTTATAATTTGTCATTTGCCACCACGCCTGGCTTTTGTAGTTTTTTTAAATATATTTTATTTGAGAGAGAGAGAGAATGGGTGTGCCAGGGCATCCAGCCACTGCAAACAAATTCCAGGTGCATGCACCACCTTGTGCATCTTGCTTACATGGGTACTGGGGAATCGAACCGTGGTCCTTTGACTTTGCAGGCAAGCACCGTAACCGCTAAGCCATCTCTCCAGCCCCTACCGTACACTTTTAAAAAAATTATTTTAGGGGTGGAGAGATGGCTTAGCGGTTAAGGCGTTTGCCTGTGAAGTCTTAAGTATCCCGGTTCGATTCTCCATGTCCCAAGTAAGCCAGTTGCACATGGTGGTACATGCGTCTGGAGTTTGTTTGCGGTGACTAGAGGCCCTGGTGCACCCATTCTCACTCTCCCTGTGTCTCTAATAAATACATAAGTAAAAAGAAAAATATTTTAAAAATATTGACAACTTCATAATTGTAGACAATATCCCATGGTAATTCCCTCCTTACCCCACTTTCCCCTTTGAGACTCCACTCTGCATCATATCCCCTCCCCCTCTCAGTCTCTCTTTTATTTTGATGTCATGATCTTTTCCTCCTATTAGGATGGTCTTGTGTAGGTAGTGTCAGGCACTGTGAGGTCATGGATATCCAGGCCATTTTGTGTCTGGAGGAGCATGTTGTAAGGAGACCTACTCTTCCTTTGGCTCTTACATTCTTTCCGTCCCCTCTTCCGCACACCTTGGAAGGTGTGTTAGAGACGTTTCAGTGCTGAGCACTCCTCTGTCCCTTCTTCTTAGCACCATGGAGCCTTCTGAGTCATCCCAAGAAAATTATTGTAAATTTTCATTTATTTTGTTTGTGACAGAGAGAGCGTGTGTTTATGGGTGTGCCAGGGCTTTGTGTTTCTGCTCACAAACTCCCCTGAGACAACATAGTGAATGCAGTCAGCTGGGCTAGAGTGGGGCCCTACCGCAGATTGCTGGTTCATTTGCTGTTGGCTTGTTTGTGGTGCTGGGGATCCATCCCTAGGCCGGAATTCTGTCACTAATACTGAACAATTTCTCTCACTCAGTAGCCCATGCTGACCTTGAACTCAGGGCACACCTTTTCTCTTAGCCCTGGAGTGCTGGGATTATAAGTATGTGGCACTCCACCCAAACAGAGTTCCAACCGCTTACTACATACGGTGTCTGTAAATTCGTGTGCTGTTCACTTTTTACAATAGTTTTCATAAGTTACCCATTATACTCTAGAAAATTTCATTTCAGGGAAATCAGTGTTTAAATTGAAAAGAAAAACAAGGACGTGGGCTGGAGAGATGGCTTAGTGGTTTAGGCGCTTGCCTGAGAATCCTAAGGACCCAGGTTTGATTTCCCTAGGACCCACGTAAACCAGATGCACAAGGTGGCATGCATCTGGAGTTCTTTTGCAGGGGTTGGAGGCCCTGGTGTGCCCATTCTCTCTCTCTCAAATGAATAAATGAAATTTTAAGAAAACGAAAAAGAAGGAAGTATATTGGGCATTATGAACGTGCTATTTTTCTGTCTGCCCATCTCCTGAGGAGGCACAGGATTGAACTAGCAATCTCAAGAAACACGCTTTAACATCTAAATAACCTTTCTAGTTGTTTGACTTTCTACTTTGTCATCTACTCTATTTGAAATGGGATAGCTTTGGTTTCTGACCTGCTTTTTACTTGAAACCTTGTGATGCAGGTTTACTGACTGGTGTGGTGGTGGACTCTGGAGATGGCGTAACTCACATCTGCCCAGTATATGAAGGCTTTTCTCTCCCTCATCTTACCAGGAGACTCGATATTGCTGGGAGAGATATTACCAGGTACCTGATCAAGGTAAGTGAAAATAAAATTCCTTTTTTTGGTAGTCATTGTACAAGGCTTCTGGTAAATCTACATCTCTAGAGGAATCCCCAGTTTCTCTTTGGTTAATAGAAAAATCCATATAAGATTTCCACATGTACGTAACGGTGAGAGTGCATTATCTGCTGCCATGGAGTTATGCTCGCTGACTAACCGCTAAGCCATCTCTCCAGCCCTTGATGAATAAAATGTTAACAAAAGCAGATGGGGGCAGATATTTAGTACTAAGGACTATGCCTACTTAACAATTCGCATAGCCTTCTCAGGATGTGGTAGACCTAATACTGGAAGCTAGAGGCAGACACTTCCTAAGATCTAGGAATAGTTTACAAATATCATGCTGAATGAACAAATAAACTGCAGGCTACACGAGTCCAGTACTGACATTTTGATTTATTACATTTTTTTTTTTTCCCGAGGTAGGGTCTCACTCTAGCTCAGGTTGACCTCGAACTCACAGCGATCCTCCTACCTCTGCCTCCGAGAGTGCTGGGATTAAAGGCGTGCGCCACCACGCCCGGCCTGCTTTTATCTATTTATTTTTTTAGTTATCTGTTTTCTGACCCAGGCTGTCCTCAAATTTACAGTTCTCCTGCCTTAGCCTCCCCCATGTTAGGATAACAGGTATGCATTACCATATCCAGATGTCAGTGTACATGTATTTATCAACACTATCTAAACATAACTACATTAGCACTCTTTAATAAAAGGTGGGCTTTTTTTTTTTTTTTTTTTAAAGCCAGGCATGGTGATGCACACCTGTAATCCCAACACTGGAGAAACTGAGGCAGGGGAATGAAGAATTTGAGACCAGCCTGTTGGATATAATGAGACCCTGAATCAACCTACAACAAAATGGCTTTTATTGTAGTTTGTTTTAATCATGAGCTGTTAATTATGCTATTTTCTAGAAAAGGCCTCAGTGAAAAGGAAGTATAAATGCCCACTTAGTTTTCTTTTAAATTTGTTTTATTGACAACTTCTATACCAGCTGCTCCTGTTACGAGGATATGCCTTCAACCATTCTGCTGACTTTGAAACAGTCCGCATGATTAAAGAAAAACTGTGCTATGTGGGGTACAATATCGAGCAAGAGCAGAAACTGGCCCTAGAAACCACCGTGTTAGTGGAATCGTACACAGTAAGTACATCCAGTGTATAATACTTACTGGGGTTAATAAAGGACCATTGGTGTTAGCATCAGGGGCCCAATGGAATCCCTCCCTCCCTCCCTTCTTCTCCCTCCTTTTTCTTCTCCTCCTCTGGTGGTCGTCGTCGTCTTCCTGCTTCTGCTCCTCTCTATCTCTTCCTCTCCTTCTCCTTCTCCCTTTCTTCTTCTGCACCTGTTTCATCTTCTTTCTCTTCTCCTCTTTCTTCCACTCCTTCTGCTTCCCCCTTGCTTCTCTCTTCTGCTTCCTCTCCTTCTTCTGCACCTGTTTCATCTTCTTCCTCTTCTGCTTCTCTCTCTCTTCTTCTGCTCCTCTCCTCCTTCCCTTTTTTTTCTCTTCTCTCTCTCCTCCTCTCCTGCCTTCTTCTTCTTTATTCTTCTGCTGCTTCTTATTCTTCTTCTTCTTCCTCTTCTCTATTCTTCTTCTTCTTTTCTTCTTTCTTCTGCTGCTTCTTTCTTCTTCTGCCCCTTCTTCCTTCTTCTTCTTCTTCTTCCTTCCTTCTTCTCCTGCTCTTTTCTTCTTTCTTCTTCTTCCCCTCTTTTCTTCTTCTTCTTTTCTTCTTCTTCTTCTTCTTCTTCTTCTTCTTCTTTTTCTTCTTCCTTCTTCTCCTTCTCCTCTCTTGCACCTCTGTTTTATCTGCTTCTCTTTCTTCTCCTCCTGCTCCTGTCTTTCCTCTTCTTTCTTCTGCTTCTCCCTTTTTCTCCCCTCTTGCTTCTCTCTTCTTCTCCTCCCCTTTTCTCTTCTTCTTTTTCTTCTTCTCTCTCATCTTCTTCCTCTGCTTCTTCTCCTCTCTTGCTACTTCTTCTGCACCTCTGTTTCATTTGCTTCTCTTTCTTCTCCTCCTGCTTCTTCTGCTCCTCTCTTTCTTCTTCTTCTTTCTTCTGCGTCTCCCTTTTTCTTTTTCTCCTCCTGCTCCTCCTTCTTCTTCTCCTGTCTTGCTTCCCTCTTTCTTCTTCTTCCTCTCCTTCTGCTTCTTGCTTCTGCTCCTCTTCTTCTGCTGCTTCTTCTGTACCTGTTTCCTCTTCTCCTCCTCTCTTTCTTGCTCTTCTTCTGCTTCTTCTGCTGCTCTCTTCCTTCTTCTCCTGCACCTGTTTCACCTCCTTCCTCTTTCTTCTTCTTCTGCTCCTCTCTTTCCTCTTCTTCTCTCCTTCCCTCTTGCTTCTTCTTCTCCCTTTCTTCTGCTTCCTCTCCTTCTTCTGCACCTCTGTTTCATCTTCTTGTCTCTTCTTCCTCTATCCTGCCCTCTTGCCTCTCTCTTCTCCTCCTCTGTCATCGTCTTCTCTTTCTCCTCTTTCTTCTGCTCCTCTCTTTGGCACCTGTTTCATCTTCTTCCTCTTCTGCTTCCCTCTTGCTGCTCTTTTCTTCTTTTTCTGCTGCTGCTTCTTCTGCTGCTCTCTTTCTTCTTCTTCTGCTCCTCTCCTTTTGCTTCCCCTTGCTTCTCTCTTCTCCTCTGGCGTCGTCGTCTTCTGCTGCTCCTCCTGCTCTTTCTTCTCCTTCCCTCTTGCTTCTCTCTTCTCTTTCCTCTTCTTCTGCCTTTCTTCCTCTCCTTCTTCTGTTCCTCTTTCTTCTCTTTCCTCTTCTTTTCCTCTGCTCCTCTCTCTCTTCCTTCTTCTCTTGCACCTCTGTTTCATCTGCTTCTCTTTCTTCTCCTCCTCCTCTTTCCTCCTCTTCTTCTTCTTCTTCTTCTTCTTCTCTTTCTCTTCTTTTCTTCTTCTTCTTTTTTCTTTCTTCTTCTTGCTTCTCTCTTCTTCTTCTTCTTCTTTCTCTTTCTTCTTTTTCTTCTTTTTTTCTTCTTCTTCTTCTTCCTTCTTCTTCTTCTTCTTCTTCTTCTTCTTCTTCTTTCTTCTTCTTCTCTCTTTTCTTCTTCTCCTTTTTCTTCTTCTTCTTCTTTCTCTTTCTTCTTCTTCTTCTTCTGCTTCTCTTTCTTCTCCTCCTCTTCTTCTTTTTCTTTTTCTTCTTCTTGTTCTTCTTCTTCTTCTTCTTCTCTTCTTCTTCTCCTCTTCTTCTTCTTTTTCTTTTTCTCCCCTCTTGCTTCTCGCTTCTTCTTCTGCTCCCCTTTCCCCTTCTCTCTCTCTTCTCGCTTCTGCTCCTCTGCTGCTTTTCTTCTTCTGCTGTTTCCCTCTTCTTCCCTTGCACCTGTTTGATCTGCTTTTCTCTTTCTTCTCCTCCTCCTCTTTCTTTTCCTTCCCTCTTGCTTCTCTCTTCTGCTGCTTCTTCTGTACCTCTGTTTCCTCTTCTGCTCCTCTCTTTCTTGCTCTTCTGCTTCCCCCTTGCTTCTCCTCTCTTTCTTCTCTTCCTTCTTCTGCACCTGTTTCACCTCCTTCCTCTTTCCTCTTCTTCTGCTCCTCTCTTGCTCCCCTCTCGCTTCTTCTTCTCCCTTTCTTCTGCTTCCTCTCCTTCTTCTGCACCTGTTTCATCTTGTTGTCTTCTTCTTCTTCTCCTGCCCTCCTGCCTCTCTCTTATCCTCCTCTGTCATCGTCTTCTTCTCTTTCTCCTCCCTCTTCTGCTTCCCCTTGCTTCTCTCTTCTCCGCTGGTGTCGTCTTCTGCTGCTCCTCTCTTTCCTCTTCTTCTACTTGCTTCATCTTCCTTTCTTCTTCTGCTGCTTCTTATTCTTCTTCTGCTCCTCTCTCTCTTCTCCTCTATCCATCCTTCTCCTTCCTTCTTCTCCTCTCTTGCTGCTGCTTCTTTCTTCTTCTGCCCCTCTTTCTTCTTTTCCTCTGCTTCCCTCTTGCTTCTCTCTTCCTTCTTCTCCTCTCTTGCACTTCTGCTCCTCTCTTGCTCCTCTGCTATTTCTCCTTCTTCTTCTTCTGCTGCTTCTTCTGCTCATCTTCTGCTGCTCCCCTCTTCTTCCCTTGCACCTGTTTCATCTGCTTCTTTCTTCTCTTCCTCTTTCCTCCTCCTCTTCTCCTTCCCTCGTGCTTCTCTCTTCTTCTGCTGCTTCTTCTGTACCTCTGTTTCTTCTTTTGCTTCTCTTTCTTCTTTTGCTTCCCTCTTGCTTCTCGCGTCTTCTCTCTTCTCCTTCTTGTCTTGCTCCTCTGTCTTTTTGCTCCTCTCTCGCTACTCTGCTGCTTTTCTTCTGCTTCTTCTTCTTCTTCTCCCTTTCTCCTCTTTCCTCTTCTTCTTCTCTCCTCCTTCCTGCTTCTAGCTTCTCCTCCTCTCTTGCTACTTCTTCTGCTCCTCTCTTTCCTCTTCTTTCTTCTGCGTCTCCCTTTTTCTTTTTCTCCCTCATGCTTCTCTCTTCTTCTGCACCTCTGTTTCCTCTTCTGCTTCCCCCTTGCTTCTCTCTTCTCCTCCTCTGGCGTCGTCGTCGTCTGCTGCTCCTCTCTTTCTTCTCTTCCTTCTTCTATCCTGCCCTCTTGCCTCTCTTATCCTCCTCTCTTCTGCATCTGTTTCATCTTCTTCCTCTTCTGCTTCCCTCTTCTTCTTCTTCTCTTCTTCTTTCTTCTTCTTTCTTCTTCTTCTTCTTCTTCTTCTCCTCTTCTCTTTTTTTCTCTCTTCTTCTTCTTCTTCTTCTTCTTCTTCTTCTTCTTCTTCTTCTTCTTCTTCTTCTTCTTCTTCTTCTTCTCTTCTTCTTCTTTCTCCCCTCTTCTTCTTCTTCTTCTTCTTCTCTTCTTCTTCTTCTTCTTCTTCTTCTTCTTTCTTCTTCTTCTTTTCTTCTTCTTCTTCTTCTTCTTCTTCTTTCTTCTTCTTCTTCTTCTTCTTCTTCTTCTTCTTCTGCTTCTCTTCTTCCTTCTTTTCTTCTTCTTCTTCTTCTTCTTCTTCTTCTTCTTTTCTTCTTTCTTTCTTCTTTTCTTCTTCTTCTTCTTCTTCTTTTCCTTCTTCTTCTTCTTCTTCTTCTTCTCTTTCTTCCTCTCTTTCTTCCTCTTTTTCTATCTGCTCTTCTTTTTCTTCTCCTTCCTCTTCTTCTTCTTCTTCTTTTCTTCTTCTTCCCCCTCTTTTCTCTTCTTCTTTGCTTCTTCTTCTTCTTTCTCTTCCCCTTTCTCTCTTTCCTCTTCTTCTTTCTTCTTCTCTCTCATCTTCTGCTGCTGCTTCTTCTGTACCTCTGTTTCCTCTGCTTCTTCTCCTCTCTTGCTACTTCTTCTGCGCTCCTCTTTCTTCTTCTCCTTCCGCTCCTCTCTTGCTCCTCTGCTCCTTCCCTCTTCTTCCCTTGCACCTGTTTCATCTGCTTCTCTCTTCCCCTCCTTCCTCTTCTTCTGCTGCTTCTTCTGTACCTGTTTCCTCTTCTCCTCCTCTCTTTCTTGCTCTTCTGCTTCTCTTTCTTCTTTTTCTCCCCTCTTGCTTCTCGCTGCTTCTCTCTTCTCCTCTGGAGTCGTCGTCTTCTGCTGCTCCTCTCTTTCTTCTCTTCCTTCTTCTCCTGCACCTGTTTCACCTCCTTCCTCTTCTTCTCTCCTTCCTTTTTTCTTCTTCTTCTTTCTTCTTTTTCTTCTTCTTCTTCTTCCTCTTGCTCTTCTTCTTCTTCTTCTTCTGTTTCATCTTCTTGTCTCTTCTTCCTCTGTCCTGCCCTCTTGCCTCTCTCTTCTCCTCTGTCATCGTCTTCTTCTCTTTCTCCTCTTTCTTCTGCTCCTCTCTTCTGCACCTGTTTCATCTTCTTCCTCTTCTGCTTCCCTCTTGCTTCTTTCTTTCTTCTTCTTCTGCTCCTCTCCTTTTGCTTCCCCTTGCTTCTTGCTTCTCCTCTGGCGTCGTCGTCTTCTGCTGCTCCTCCTGCTCTTCTTTCTTCTCCTTCCCTCTTGCTTCTCTCTTCTTCTGCTCCTCTCTCTCTTCTCTTTCCTCTTCTTCTGCCTTTCTTCCTCTCCTTCTTCTTCTTCTTCTTCTTCTTTTTCTTCTCTTTCTCTTTTCTTCATCTTCTTCTTCTTCTTCTTCTGCTCCTCTCTTTCCTCTTCTTTCTTCTGCTTCTCCCTTTTTTTTCTCCCCTCTTGCTTCTCGCGTCTTCTTCTCCTTGTCTTGCTCCTCTCTTTTCTTCTCCTCCTGCTCCTGTCTTGCTTCCCTCTTTCTTCTTCTTCCTCTCCTGCTTCTTGCTTCTGTTCCTCTCTTGGTCCTCTGCTGCTTTTCTTCTTCTGCTTCTCTCTCTCTTCTTCGCCTTCCCTTTCTCCTCTCTTTCCTCCTCCTCTTCTTCTGCTTCTTCTGTACCTGTTTCCTCTGCTTCTCTTTCTTCTCCTCCTGCGTCTCCCTTTTTCTTTTTCTCCCCTCTTCTTCTCGCTTCTGCTTCTCTGCTGCTTTTCTTCTTCTGCTGTTTCCCTCTTCTTCCCTTGCACTTGTTTGATCTGCTTTTCTCTTTCTTCTCCTCCTCCTCTTTCTTTTCCTTCCCTCTTGCTTCTCTCTTCTGCTCCTCTCTTTCTTGTTCTTCTGCTTCCCCCTTGCTTCTCCTCTCTTTCTTCTCTTCCTTCTTCTGCACCTGTTTCACCTCCTTCCTCTTTCTGCTTCTGCTCCTCTCTTGCTTCTCGCTTCTTCTTCTCCCTTTCTTCTGCACCTGTTTCATCTTCTTGTCTCTTCTTCTTCTATCCTGCCTTTCTCTTATCCTCCTCTGTCATCGTCTTCTTCTCTTTCTCCTCCCTCTTCTCCTCTGGCGTCGTCGTCTTCTGCTGCTCCTCTCTTTCCTCTTCTCCCTCTGTCTTCTCTCTTTCTGCTCTCTTGCTCCTCTCCTCGCTTTCTTCTTCAGCTTCTCTCCTTCTGCTCCTCTCTTTCCTCTTCTTCTCTTCTTCTACTTGCTTCTCGCTTCTTCTCTCTCCTCCTTTGCACCTGTTTCATCTTCTTCTTTTCTTCTTCTGCTGCTTCTTATTCTTCTTCTGCTCCTCTCTCTCTTCTCCTCTCTTGCTGCTGCTTCTTTCTTCTTTTCCTCTTCTTCTCTCTTACTTCTCTCTTCCTTCGGCTTCTTCTGCTCCTCTGCTATTTCTCCTTCTTCTTCCTCTCCTCTTCTTCTTCTTCTTCCCTTCTTCTTTTCTTCTTCTTTCTTCTCTTCTTTTCCTCCTCCTTCCTTCTTCTTCTCTCTTTTCTTCTTCTTCTTCTTCTTCTTCTTCTTCCTCTTTTCCTTTCTTCTTCTTCTTCTTCTTTTTCTTCCTCTTGCTTCTTGCGTCTTCTCTCTTCTCCTTCTTGTCTTGCTCCTCTCTCGCTACTCTGCTGCTTTTCTTCTGCTTCTTCTCTCTTCTGCACCTGTTTCATCTTCTTCCTCTTCTGCTTCCCTCTTGCTTCTCTCTTCTCCTCCTCTGTCTTCTTCTTCTTCTGCTCCTCTCTTCTTCTTCTCCTCTTTCTTCTTCTTCTCCTCTCTTATTTCTCTTTCTTCTTCTTCTTCTTCTTCTTCTTCTTCTCTTACTTCTTCTTCTTCTTCTTCTTCTTCTTCTTCTTCTTCTTCTTCTCTTCTTCTTCTTCTTCTTCTTCCTCTTCTTCTTTTTCTTCTTTCTTCTTCTTCTTCTTCTTCTCTTCTTCTCTTCTTCTTCTTCTTCTTCTTTTCTTCCTTTCCTTCTTTCTTCTTCTGCTTCTTCTTCTTTCTTTTCTTGCCTCTCTTTCTTCTGTCTCCTCCTTCTGCACCTCTGTTTCCTCTTTCTTCTTTTCCTCTGCTTCCCTCTTGCTTCTCTCTTTCTTCTTTTCTTCTTCCTCCTTCCTCTTCTTCTTCTTCTTTTTTCTTTTCTTCTTCTTCTTTTTCTTCCCTCTTCTTCTTCTCTTCTCTCTTCTCTCTTGCTTCTTCTTCTTGCTTCTCTTTCTTCTTCTTTCTCCTTCTTCTCTCTTGCTTCCCTTTTTCTTTTCTTCTTTCTTCTTCTTTCTTCTTCTTCTTTCTTCTCCTCTCTTGCTCCTCTGCTCCTCATCTTCTGCTGCTTCTTCCCTCTTCTTCCCTTGCACCTGTTTCATCTGCTTCTCTCTTCTTCTCCTCCTCCTCCTGTTTCTTCTTCTGCTTCTCTTTCTTCTTCTTTTTCTCCCCTCTTGCTTCTTGCGTCTTCTCTCTTCTTCTGCTTCCCCCTTGCTTCTCTCTTCTCCTCCTCTGGTGTCGTCGTCTTCTGCTGCTCCTTTCTTCTCTTCCTTCTTCTCTTGCACCTCTGTTTCATCTTCTTCTCTCTTCTTCTTCTATCCTGCCCTCCTCTGTCATCGTCTTCTCCTCCTCTCTTTCCTCTTCTCTGCTCCTCTTTCTTCTACTTCCCTCTTGCTTCTCTCTCTCTTCTTCTTCTGTACCTGTTTCATCTTCTCCCTCTTTCTTCTTCTGCTCCTCTCGCCCTTCTTCTCTTTCTCCTCTCTTGCACCTCTGTTTCATCTCCTTCTCTCTATCTTCTCCTTCCCTCTTGCTTCTCTCTTCTTCTGCTTCTCCCTTTTGCTTTTTCTGTACCTCTGTTTTATCTGCTTCTTTCTTCTCCTCCTCCTTCTTCTTCTGCTCTTATTGCTCTCTTTCCTCCTTCCCTCTTGCTTCTCTGTTCTTCTCCCCCCTTCTTCTCACTTCTGCGCTTCTCCTCCTCCTCTCTTGCTTCTCTCCTTCTGCTTCTTGCTTCTGCTCCTCTCTTCTCTCTTTCTTCTTCTCTTTCTCCTCTCTTGCACCTGTTTCATCTGCTTCTCCCTTCTCTCTCCTTCTTCCTCTCCTTCTGCTGCTGCTCCTCTTCTTCTTTTTCTGCTCTCGTCTCGCTTCTCTTCTTCTGCTCCTCTCTTTTTTTTTTTTTAATATTTCATTTATTTATTTGAGAGAGAGAGAGCGCGCGAAAGAGAAAGATACAGAGTGAGAATGGGCGCACCAAGACCTCTAGCCACTGCAGACTCCAGATGCATGTACCACCAGGTGCTTCTGGCTTATGTGGGACCTGGAGAATTGAACCTGGGTTCTTAGGCTTTGCAGGCAAGTTCCTTAACCGCTAAGCCATCTCTCCAGCCCTGCTTCTCTCTTCTCTGCTTCTCTCTTCTCCTCCTCTGTCATCTTCTGCTGCTCCTCTTTCCTCTTCTCCTCCCTCACTCTGTCTTTCTTCTCTCTTTCTGCTCTCTCTTCTCTCTTGCTCCTCCCTTTCTTCTTCTCCTTCCCTCTTGATTCTCCTTCTTCTTCTCTCTTGCGCTTCTTCTGCACCTCTGTTTCATCTGCTTCTCTCTTCCTTCTGCTCCTTCCCTCTTGCTTCCCTCTTCTGCTCCTCTCTTCCTCCTCTTTTCTCCCTTTCTTGCTTCTTCTTCTGCTCTTCTTTCTTCTCCTGCTGCTTCTCTCTTTCTTCTTCTATCCTGCCCTCTTGCTTCTCTCTTCTTCTCCTCTTTCTCCTGCTCCACCTGTTTCATCTTCTTCCTCTTCTCTGCTTCTCTCTTGCTTTCTTGTTTCTGCTCCTGCTTCCCTCTCGCTTCTCTTCTTCTCCTCTTTCCCCTTCTTTTCTTTGTTCCTCTCCTTCTATCCTTTTCTTTCTCTTCTCTTGCTGCTCCTCTCTTTCTCTTCCTCTCCTTCTGCTTCTCTCTTCTTCTATCCTGCTTTCTTCTGCTGCTCCTGTTTGATCTTCTTCCTCTTTCTTCTTCCTCCTTCTTCTGCTTCTTCTTCTTCTCCGCTCATCTCTCTCTCCCCTCTTCTTTCTTCTTCTGCCTCTCCTTCTGCTCCTCTCTTTCCTCTTCTGCTTCTCTCTGCTCTCTTTTTTCACTTTTCTGCTCCTCTGCTTCTTCTCATTCCTTCTTCTGCACCTGTTTCATCTTCTTCCTCTCCTTCCCCTTGCTTCTCTCTTATCCTCCTCTGGCGGCAGCGTCTGCTGCTCCTTCTCTCTTCTGCTTCCCCTTGCTTCTCTGTCGTCTTATTCTTCTTCTGCACCTCTGTTTCATCTGCTCCTCTCTTCTTCTCTTTCTGCTTCCCCCTTCTCTCTTCTCCTCCTCTGTCATCGTCTTCTTCTGCACCTGTTTCATCTTGCTCCTCTTTATTTTTCTTCTCTCCCTTCTTCTCTCCTTCCCCCCCAGAACCCATGTAAAGCTGGATACTGTAGCAGGCATCTGTAATGCCAGTTCACTTAGGGCAAGGTAGGAGGCAGAGGCTGAAGAGTCCCTTGGAAACCTGAAGGCCAGCTGGTCTGGTAAACACAAACAATGAAGAGACCCTGCCTCAAGTGAGGTGGAAAGCAAGGGCTGATAGTTGAGGTCGTCCTCTGACCTCCACACATGGGCTGCAGCACGCACACGCCTACCCTCACTGAAAAATAATAAAATAGGGCCTGGCCTTAGTGCTTAAAGGGCCTTGCTTGTGAAGACTGGTGGCCTAGTTCAGTGCCAGGCGTGGTGGTGCATGCCTTTAATCCCAGCAGAGGTAGGAGGATCGCCCATGAGTTCGAGGTCAGCCTGGACTAGAGCAAGACCCTACCTTGAAAAAAAAAAAAAAAAAACAAACAACCAGGCATGATGACCCATGCCCATACCTTTACTCCTCAGCACTTAGGAGGCAGAGGTAGGAGGGTTCCAGGCCAGGCCAGGTTAGTAAAACCCTACCTTGAAGGGGGGAAAAAAAAGTCAGACAGGCATTCATTCAATTGCAGCAGCAAGATACCCTGGCCCACACATGGGGTTCAGAGAACAAGCTCAGTGTGGCTGGGTTATGCCCTCTTGAGGCAGGGTCTCCTGCCCTTGCACCTGCCAGATTTGTATTACTAAATCTGGCTTTAATGTAAGGGCTGGGGAATTTGGCAGATTTTGTAAGCAAGCATCTGTAACTGCTGACCCATCTCTGCAGCTGTAGCACAGCTTTTTTTGTTTGGTTGGTTCTTTTTTTTTTTTTTTTTTTTTAAGTTTTATTTTTTTATTTTTAGAGAGACAGACTGAGAGGGAGACAGAGAATGTTCGCCCCCTTGTGGTCAAGTGCGGCATTGCGCCCTTGCATCACTTGTATCTGGCTAAAGGTGGGACCTGGAGATTGGAACCAGGTTCTTAGGCTTAGCTGGCAGGCGCCTTAACCACTAAGCCATCTCTCCAGCCCTGTTTGGTTGGTTTTTTTCAAGGTAGGTTCTTGCTCTAGCCCAGGCTGACCTGAAATTCACTATGCAGTCTCAGGGTGGCTTCGAACTCATAGTGATCCTCCTACCTTAGCCTCCCAAGTGCTGGGATTAAAGGCATGTGCCACCATGCCTGGCCAAGCACAACATTTATTTATTTGAGAGCGACAAACACAGAGAGAATGGGCACACCAGGGCCTCCAGCCACTGCAAACAAACTACAGATACATGTACCACCTTTTGCATCTGGTTTATATAGGTACTGGGAAATTGAGCCTCAAACTGGGATCTTTAGGTTTCACAGGCAAGCATTTAACCACTAAGCCATCTCTCCAGCCTGCACAGCATTTTTAAAAACAGATTAGAGCATGATAATAAAACAATCATCTAAAATTTTGACTATAGAATAGATGCTTAAAAGCACTTGGGTTTGGGGCTGGAAAAATGGTCCAGCAGTTAAAGTGCTTGCATGTGCAACTTAACAGCTTGGTTTGATTCCCAGTACCCACGTAAAGCCAGATGCACAATGTGGCACACGCATCTGGAGTTTGTTTACAACAGCTGGAGGCCCTAGAGTGCCCATTCTGTCTCTATTTCTCTCTGCTTACAAATAAATAATTTTTAAAAGTACTTACACTTGATTCTTTTATTGGTTCATAAGCGTGATGATTGGGAGTCCATGTACTTGTGTGATATGTACCTCCCACAAACCTTGTTACAATGTTGGCACATTACCCATCTTATGTTCAAAAAAACCACATTTAACGTTCGTACTTGAGAGGCAGAGGTAGGATTGCCATGAGTTCAGTGGAAGCCTGGGCTAGAGTGTGATCCTACCTCCAAAACCAAACAAAAAGTACTGTGTTGGGCTGGGAAGATGGTTTAGTGGTTAAAGGTGCTTGCTTGCAGTCTGCTGGCCTGGGTTTGGCCCAGGTTTGATTCCCCAGTACCCATGTAAAGCCAGATGCACAAAATAGCACATGCATCTGGAATTTGTTTGCAGCTGCCAGGGGCCCTGGTGCACCTATTCCTTATTCCTTCTCTTTTCTATTTTCCCTCTTTCGTAATATAGTCGTTTTCAAAGTCCTAGCATTCTACAGCAAACAGGGAAGTTTTGACTTGTGCTGACTAATTCCCGGTCATTTTCTGTTTCTAGCTTCCAGATGGCCGCATTATCAAAGTTGGAGGAGAGAGGTTTGAAGCACCAGAAGCTTTGTTTCAACCGCACTTGATCAATGTTGAGGGAGTCGGTGTTGCAGAATTGCTTTTTAACACCATCCAGGCAGCTGACATTGATACCAGGTACACTAGAAATGGAGTTTGAGTGGTTAGAATAAACAACTTGTCTGTTACCTCATTTGTGTTTTTTTTTTAAATATTTGTTGGGCTGGGGAGATAGCTTAGCGGTTAAGGCACTTGCCTGCAAAGCCAAAGGACCCAGGTTCGACTCCCCAGGACCCACATAAGCCAGATGCACAAGGGGGTGCATGCATCTGGAGTTCATTTGCAATGGCTGGAGGCCCTGGTGTGCCCATTCTCTCTACCTGCCTATTTCTGTATCTTTCTCTCTCACACACAAATAAATAAAAATAAGACATATATATAAAAATAAAATATCGGGCTGGAGAGATGGCTTAGCGGCTAAGGCGCCTGCCTGCTAAGCCAAAGAACCCGGTTCCAATCTCCAGGTCCCACGTTTAGCCAGATGCAAAGTGACGCCAGGGTGCAATGCCGCACTTGCCCACAAGGGGGCGCACGCATCTAGATTTCGTTCACAGCAGCTGAGAGACTGCTGGCGCGCCCATCTCTGTCTCCCTCTCAAAAATAATAAAAAATAAAATAAAATATTTATTTGTTGAGGGGAAAGAGAAAGAATGAGAACGGGCATGCAGGACCTCCTGCTGCTGCAAATGAACTCCACATGCATGCACCACTTGTGCACCTGGCTTTATGTGGGCACTGGGGGTCGTCAGGCTTTGACCACTGAACTGACTCCGCAGCCTCCTTTTTGTTTCCCCCGCCCCCGCCCCCATGTTTTTTATAGAGTGGTACCATGCATAAACATATATTGTGCTATTGTGTCTTAAAATCCACTTTACACTTCTTTTGAAATATTTCCAATTCCACAGAAAAGAACCAAGCATCATATACAAAACTTACGTAGGCCTTTGTCTGGTTTCGCCATTTTACTAATGCTGATGTTCCACAAGTCTGCTTTTTCTTTTGTTAAAATTTATTTGTATTTACTATTTATTTATTTATTTATTTATTTATTTGAGAGTGACACACAGAGAGAAAGAGAGAATGGGTGCATCAGGGCCTCCAGCCACTGCAAACAAACTCCAGATACATGAGCCATCTTGTGCATCTGGCTTACGTGGGTCCTGGGGAATTGAGCATTGGACCAGGGTCCTTAGGCTTCACAGGCAAACGCTTAACCTCTAATCCATCTCTCCAGCCTCACATTTGCTTTTTCATTGTTTTGTTTTTGTTTTTCTCGAGGTTAGGGTTTCACTCTAGCCCAGGCTGACCTGGAATTCACTCTGTAGTCTCAGGGTGGTCTCGAACTCACAGTGATCCTCCTACCTCTGCCACCTGAGTGCTGGGATTAAAGGCGTGTGCCACCACCCCTGGCTTTCTTTATTTATATTTATTTATTTATTTATTTATTTATTTATTTATTTATTTATTTATTTATTTTGAGGTAGAGTCTCACTCTCTAGTCCAGGCTGACCTGGGTTTTTTTTTTTTTTTTTTTTTGGTTTTTCAAGGTAGGGTCTCACTCTGGCCCAGGCTGACCTGGAATTAACTATGTAGTCTCAGGGTGGCCTCGAACTCTCAGCGATCCTCCTACCTCTTGCCTCCCGAGTGCTGGGATTAAAGGTATGCGCCACCACGCCGGGCTCAAAATAATTTCTTAAGGAAAAATTTAAAAATGACAGTAAAGCCAGGCGTGATGGCGCACGCCTTTAATCCTAGCACTCGGGAGGCAGAGGTAGGAGGATCGCCATGAGATTTGAGGCCACCCTGAGACTACATAGTTAATTTCAGGTCAGCCTGGGCCAGAGTTGAAACCCTACCTCTAAAAAAAAAAAAAAAACAAAAAAAAATGACAGTAATCCTGAGTTATCTTCCTAATCTGAAACCCAAAATGATTACTCATTGTGTCCTCTCAGATCTGAATTCTATAAGCACATTGTGCTTTCTGGAGGATCTACTATGTACCCTGGCCTGCCATCACGTCTGGAGCGAGAACTTAAACAGCTGTACTTGGAGCGAGTTCTAAAAGGAGATGTGGAAAAACTTTCTGTAAGTATCTAGTCTTAATATTCTTTTTAAAAACTTGCAAAGTGGTTTGTGAGTCTTAAAACCACCAGAGGGAGCAAGAAGTTTTGTCAACAGTTCCTGTTCAGTTAAGCAGAGAATGGAAGAAAAGGGCTCAAGAGAAACTGTGCCGGGTGTGGTGGGAGGCAGAGGCAGGTGGATCGCTGTGAGTTCGAGGCCAGCCTGAGACTACATAGTGTAGTCCAGGTCAGCCTGGGCTAGAGTGAGACCCCACCTCGGAAAAACAAACAAACAAGGAGAGAGAAACTGTACCCGAATGGTGGTGCTGCCCAGTCCCCTCTAGACCAAATGTCCTAGGTCATCTGTGACGACCAGCCTGGACTCTGAGGTGCCTGTAACTTAGTAAGGAGAGACTCGGGGTTTGGTTTGGCTTTTGAGACGGAGTCTCGCCCTGGCCAAGGCTGACATGGGACTCTCTAGTGCCAGGCTCACTCTGGAGCCCAGGCAGGCCTTGAATTGACAGCAGTCCTACCTCAGCCTTCCAGCTGCTGGGATTTCAGGCATGAACCATCACGTCTGGTTTATACTTTGGGGGTTTTTCTGTCTAGGTTTTGTTCTTTTGCTTTGTGAAGCAAGGTCTCACTGCAGCCCAGACTGGCCTTGAACTCTCAGGCCCGTTCCTCCTCCTCCACATAGTGAGTCCCGGCCGGCCTGGGCTAGAGTGAGACATTGCCTCAGAAAACTTAAATCTTGTGAGGTCCTGGATAGCAGGCTCAGTGGTTAAAGATGCCGATTCTGTGAACCTGCCGACTGCAGTTCGGTTCTCGGCACCCACCTCTGTGTCCCAGCCTGTGGAGGGCAGCAGGAGGCAGACTCGAGTCCTGAAGCTACTCTGGCCTTCCCAGCAGCAAAATATGAGAGACCTTGTCTCAGGTCAGGTTAAGGAGTACTGGATTTGGGCTGGAGAGATGGCTTAGTGCTTAAGCGCTTGCCTGTGAAGCCTAAGGACCCCGGTTCGAGGCTCGATTCCCCAGTATCCACGTAAGCCAGATATAAAAGGGGGCACGTGCATCTGGAGTTTGTTTGCAGTGGCTGGAGGCCCTGGTGTGCCCATTCTCTCTCTCTCTGTCGCTCTTAAATAAATAAAAAGAAAAAATATATTCTGGGCCAGGTGTGGTGGCACACAAGAGATAGAAGGAATGCAGCCTGAGGCTGCAGACTGAGTTCCGGGTCAGCCTGGGCTAGAATGAAACCCTGCCTTGAACAACCAAAGAAAAGTACTACACTCTATTCAAACCTCAGGAAGTTGTGACCCTAACCGTGCTGATTTTTTCTTTTTGCTCTAAAAGTTTTTTGAGGTAAGGTGTCGCTCTAGCCAGGCAGACCTGGAATTCACTATGTTTTCTCAGGGTGGCCTTGAACTCACGGCGATCCTCCTACCTCTGCCTCCCGAGGGCTGGGATTAAAGGCGTGCTCCACCACTCCCTGCTCCAAAGGCATTTTTCATGAAACAGAAAGCACAGGTGACATGTTTCTGTCCTCCCTCTCTCCTTTAGAAATTTAAGATTCGGATTGAAGACCCGCCACGCAGAAAGCACATGGTGTTCCTGGGCGGCGCAGTGCTGGCAGACATCATGAAGGACAAGGACAACTTCTGGATGACCCGCCAGGAGTACCAGGAGAAGGGCGTCCGAGTGCTGGAGAAGCTCGGGGTGACCGTGCGATAGGCCCCACCACGCGTGTCCCCGGCGCCCCCACCCCACGCTTTCTTTCTTCCTGTATTGCCAATCTCTGAACTCCTTCCAGCACCGGGATGGAAGCGGCCTCCCTGTTCCCTTGACTGAAAAGGTCAAGTCATATTCTCGTGTCTTGGGCAAGCTTTGTTAGATTTTTGTCCTCGTGAGTCAGCCTGCCCGTTTAATACAGCCACTTCCTATGTGCACAGCCCAGGGCGAGAGTTGTGGCTTCCTTCCTTCCCAGCGCTCAGAACTCACACCCAGGCTGGGGAGCGGTGCGGTGCGGGGCGGGGCGGGCAGCCCTGGGCGCTGTCCTGTCTGCTTCCCGCCGGCGGTGACACCGCTACCAGGTGCACAGCCAGAGCGTGCGCGCGCGCGGAGCAGGAAACGCTGCGCTCCGACTGTGAGGTTTTTAGGTTTTCGGCTTCTGGGCAAATAAATGACTTATCTACAGTCCTTTGACGGGGAGGGTTTCTTTGCTTCTTTCTCTTCCTAAACGCTCCATATGATAGAAAAGGCTGTTGTACCCCATTGCCCTGTTCCTAAGGGCCATTATAACCCATCAGCTGGGACTAGACTTCCTAGACTTTTTTTTTTCATAGAAAAATGCAACATTTAAAAATGCCTTTGTTTAATTCCAGGTAGAAAAAAGCTTAAGAGCTGGTGTTTCCTAATCCTCTTGTTTATTCAGAACATGATGGAAACCCGATGCCAGTGTACCGTTCTCATACATTGTTCTCGTCCATAACTGACCAGTGCTCTCAAACTCGCAGGTACATGGAGTGTGAACAAGAAAAAAATCCTGTTTTCAGTATATATTGTTCCAAAACGTGATCTTAAGTGCTTCCTTCTCAGCCATCTTTTGTGCTTGGAGGAAAAGTGATTGGGATTTTGGACGTGTTAGCAGATGGCTGCCTGTAGCCCTATTTGTGAGTCCTGTTAGCATGCTGTATCAAAAATATCAAATATCTCCAGATGGGAGTTCTTTCTAAATTTGAAAAATAAAAATAATGAAAAATTGTATCACACCAAATACCAAAAAGGTTTTTGACAAAAATATTTTGTGGGGTTGGGGATGCTAAAGGCCCTGGGTTTGTTCCTCAGCACTTGGGTGGGGGGATCACAATATTCTTTGCTTATGATGGATTTGAAAAAAATGGCTTAGTTTTTGAATGAAATCAGAGGTTGTTGTGTCTTTTTGGAGATAAAAATTAGTTTATATGAAATAAGCAGGAAAAGGAAGTTAGTTTTTTAATTATGCACTGTCTATTGATATTAAGTTTTTTTTTTTTTTTTTTGTCTATTTTACCTCAAATTGAACAAGTAAGAGTTTGTGTGCATGCTGGACATGCTCCATTACACACGAATAGCCCACCAACAATGTCCACTAGATTCTGGGTGTGTGGCTTCCAAAGTCAGTTTGGAATTCTGGAGTATTCTCAATAATGTTCTCATGAACTCTCAGCCTTCTGAGCGCCAGGCTCTTTGCAGGACCTGTGCTGTATGTAAGACCAGTACCTACTGACCACTCACGCCAAGGAGATGGGTTGGCTTGTACATTGACTGTGATTTTAAAATACAGGGGTAGAAAAGAACAAGGAATGAGATGGACCCTTAACACAGTGAGAGAACATTTGTCATTTGTACCTGGAATGTAGAATTTGTTTTGTTGCATAATTCTGCTAGCAAACATGATTGTTAAAATGGTATTTTATGTATGTAATAACTTAGAAATTCCACTTTTATAGCTTTCCTATTCTAAGGTGAAATGATGTAATTAATCATTTGGAAATGTGGACATAGTGTGCTCTGTTGAATTGTCAGGTATGAATCAGTAGAAGATAAAATGAACCTAAAAATAATGATTTTTTAACAAGAAATCTGAGCCGGGCGTGGTGGCGCACACCTTTAATCCTAGCACTGGGGGGGAGAGGGGTGCAGAGGTAGGAGGATTGCAGTGAGTTCAAGGCCACCCTGAGACTACACAGTTAATTCCAGGTCAGCCTGAACTAGAGTAAGACCCTACCTTGAAAAAAAAAAAAAAAGAAAGAAAGAAAGAAATAGAAAAAAAATCGATTTTTAACTCTTGGAACCTACTGTCACTTAGATTTCAATGCTGGTTAAACTTCTTTTATTTTTCAATGAAAAGCATGGATGCCTTGGGGACATTCTTAGCTGTGGTTTGGGGTTTTGTTAACTTTAGAGTTCTAGTGCTGCTTGTCTCTGGCGAATGTTGAAAGGTCAGTGGAAAGCTAAACATTCTTAATTTAACGTAAATATACTTCTTTTTGATTAAGAAAAATAAAATCAGACTTTTCAAAGAAAATTTGCGTTTGCTTTTGTTTTTCCTTGTAATAGTTTTCCTCTTTCTTTTTTTTTTTCAGTTTTTTTTTTTTTTTTTTTTTTTGGTTTTTCGAGGTAGGGTCTCACTCTAGCCCAGGCTGACCTGGAATTCACTGTGTAGTCTCAGGGTGGCCTCGAACTCTCGGCAATCCTCCTACCTCTGCCTCCCGAGTGCTGGGATTAAAGGCGCACACCACGCCCGGCTCTTTTCAGTTTTTATTTTTAGAGGTAGTGTCTAACTCAGGCTGACCTGGAATTCACTATGTAGCAGGGTGGCCTCACACTATCCTCCTACATCTCCCAAGTGCTGGGATTAAAGGGGTGCAACCACCACTTCTGGCTTCATTTTCTTATTAGTTGTACTTAAAGATTTAAAAAACAGTTTTTAATCTCTCTTTCTTAAATAAGAGTATGGGTGCACCAGGGTCTCCTGCCACTGCAGAGGAATTCCAAATGCATTCATCACTTTGTGCAGCTGGCTTTATGTGGGTTTTGGGGAATTGAACTCAGGCAGTCAGGCTTTTTGCAGGCAAGTACCTTTAATTGCTAAGCCACCTCGCCAACCCTGTACTTTTGTTTTGCTAGTGCAAGATAAATACAGGTTTTTTGTTTGATTTTTGCTTTTTTAAGGTAGGGTCTCACTCTAGCTCAGGCTGACCTGGAATTCGCTATGTAGTCTCGGGCTGGCCTGGACCTCAAGGTGATCCTCCTACCTCTGCCTCCCTAGTGTTGGGATTAAAAGCGTGCACCACCATGCCCGGCTTGTAAATCTCATTCTTGGGCTGGAGAGATGGCTTAGCGGTTAAGGCGCCTGCTAAGCCTAAGAACGCTGGTTCCAATCTCCAGCAGTTCCAGTCTCCAGGTCCCACGTTTAGCCAGATGCAAAGTGACGCAAGGGCGCAATGTCACACTTGACCACAAGGGGGTGCACACATCTGGAGTTTGTTCACAGCAGCTGAGACTGCTGGCGCCCATCTCTATCTATGTCTCTCTCTCTCTGTGTCTCTCCAAAAATAAATTAAAAAATTATTAAAGTCTCATTCTTATTTTGGGGGGCGGGGGGTTCCAGGTAGGGTCTTGCTGTAGCTCAGGCTGACCTGGAATTCACTATGTAGTCTCAGGGTGGCCTCGAACTCATGGTGATCCTCCTACCTCTGCCTCCCAAGTGCTGGGATTAAAGGTGTGCACCACCACCATGCCCAGCACAGATTTAGATTTTTGTGCCAAGTTGTTAGGCCAAAATCAGTGGGCTGATTGTTTTTGTGTGTGTGTGTGTGTGTGTGTGTGTGTGTGTGTGTGTTTTTTTTGTTGTTTTTTGAAACAGACCCTTATGTAGCCCAGGCTGGCCGCAAATTTGTTATGTAGCTGATCTTTTTTTTGGGGGGGGGTTATCAAGGTCGGGTCTCACTTTAACCCAGGCTGACCTAGAATCCACTCTGTGGTCTCAAAGTGGCCTCAAACTCACAGTGATCCTCCTACCTCTGCCTCCCCAGTGCTGGGACTAAAGGTGTGCACCACCACGCCCGGCTCCTGAAGATGTTCTTGAACTCCTGAACTCTATGCCTCCTACCTTAAAGGAGAATAGGATTAAGGTAGTTTTTTGATGGTGGGGGGACGACAGAGGCCCAAAGAGATGGACCCCAGTGAAACAGTCAAACTGACACCATGAGGGGCTTCAATAAGATATTTCCTAGCTAGGCCTAAGTTTCAATTTCTCAAGAAGCCTGAACTAAATTCTGGGAGAACAGAACAGAGAACCACGTCTTTCCTGGAAGGTTTCAGAGAATGTCTAAGACCATTTCCCCCTTTCTTGACCCCAGCCAATCAGAAGTAGAATGTGACATATGCTTACTGGCCATTTAACTGGCCACCTTAGAAAACTTTATCTTCCTTTAGCCCCCGTGCACAAATTATAACCAGTCAGGAGTGCACAAGTACTATATTGTTCGAATTAGCCAATTATGTTAGAGGTCTTTGTTTAGCGGTCTATAAAAGAGCCAGGGAGCTTCTCGGGGTCGCCATTTAGTGCACATGGTTGACCCCTGCATGCTGGACTTCTCTGCACAATAAACACTATGTTTTTACATGCTATATGAGTCTGAGTCTCCCTTCAGCGATTTTCGAACCCTAACACTGGTGCATGAGCCGAGAAATGCTGAGGCCCCCAGACCCCATAGCGGAGTGTTCTAGGGGGGCTGTTGTTTCTCCAGGATCGGTGAGTGGGGGAGGGGCGCTCCTCCTCTGTGTTGTTTGTCTCTGTTCCTTGTTTCTCTGGTAAATCTGGTGTCCAGACACAATCTGGAGGACCACAGAGGTAAGGTCGGCGGCCTATGGAGTTTCTGGTAGCTTGGAACTCCAGGCAGAGCCCGTTTATGGGACAGGCCGCTGTCTGGTGGAGCAGAGAGCTCCACTCTGACTCTTTGGTAAATACTGCTGGGCTGGGCTGCGAGCACGCATCTGGCGGAGCCTGTTTACAGGATAAGCCACCTCTGCATCGTTTTGGTTTCTCTTTTTTTCTTCTCTCCCCGGGGAGTTTATTTCTGTGTCTGTGTGTTTGTGTCTTGTTCGTCCTTCTTACTTTCTTGTAAGACACCATGGGACAGGCGGCAAGCTCCACCCCACTGGACCTAATCCAGTCACACTTAAGGATTTCAGACGCCTGGCAGACAATCTGAACTGAAAAGTACAGCCGTGGGGCTGGAGAGATGGCTTAGCGGCTAAGGCGCCTGCCTCCAAAGCCTAAGAATGCTGGTTCCAATCTCCAGGTCCCACGTTTAGCCAGATGCAAAGTGACGCAAGGGCGCAATGCCGCACTTGACCACAAGGGGGCGCACACATCTGGATTTCGTTCACGGCAGCTTAGAGGCTGCTGGCACGCCCATCTCTATCTGTCTCCCTCTCCCTCTCTCTCTGTCTCTCTCAAAAAATAAATAAAAAATAATACAAAAAAAAAATTTTTAAGTACAGCTTTGAAAATTAACCATCTTTTGCAGGAATGGGTGACTGACTGTCAGTGTGGGATGGCCAAAGAGAGGCACCTTCCACCTTCCCACCATTTATCAAGTTAAGGGTACTATATATATTGATGTTATAAAGCAAGTCTGGTCGTCAGGTAGAGCTTTTTTGGTGACTTAAATACTAAAGCTTTTTCTCTGCAAACTTTCAATAGTAAAAATGTTTTATTTTTTGAAGCCAAACTACTTTCTCTTTGTCAGTGGGTAATAAGGTTGATCAATTTGGCGTAATTTTTAGTCTTATAAAGAAAGATGGAGCTGGGCGTGGTGGCGCACGCCTTTAATCCCAACACTCGGGAGGCAGAGGTAGGAGGATCGCCGTGAGTTCAAGGCCACCCTGAGACTACATAGGTAATTCCAGGTCAGCCTGGGCCAGAGTGAGACCCTACCTCGAAAAAACCAAAAAAAAAAAAAAAAAAAAGAAAGATGGTTAATTATTCGTTGAGAAAAAATGATTAAAGGAACTGGGAGATATGTGTAAATGTTGGACATAAAATGCTTATGGTATTCTTGAGTGTTAAAGTATGTGGATAAAGATGTGCATATATATAAAAAGGATATAAGAAATCTAAAAAGACCAGATTTTGCCTAAAATCAATTTCCTTGTAAAAGGAACAGAAAGCTAATTTTCAGGCTGAACCTAAACACCATGCCTGAAGTTAGATTTTTTAAACTGTTTACAGACTTTTAAGGATCCTCTAATGGTTTTATATAAGGACATAGACTTAATGTAAATTTTCTTACATTAGACACAGGTGATGTCCTATGCTAGGTGGGTCACAGTCATAAACACAGACGTAATTCATATGGTTTGGAGGTGTAACCAGGTTAGACATAAACAAGACCCTATCACCTTATGTATTACAAATGGGTAAAATAAATTAACTAGTTAAAAACAAACAACTTCAAATTAAGACAAGGAATGTCAGGATGCTTAGCTCTCTGCTCTGTCATTTCCTTACTGTTATACGCTATTTAAAGTCATGGCAAGCTGGACTCTGAAAAAGGAATGATGCCCCCTTTATCTCAGACCCCATGCAAATTTAAACCATATGTCCTTCTGACCCTGTCCAGACAAAATGGCCAACTGTCTCTGACAAGGAAAAGGGAATAAAACATGCCATATAACTCTCTCTTTATAGTTCTCTTAGAACACCTGTTCATCTATTAGATGAAATTTCTCAGTAGACAAAAAGTTAAATAGATAAACTGAGTCAAGGTACTTAATCAAATTACAAACTCCTTACATAAGGGAAACATCAGGCTTACTCTAAAATGTGGAGAGATGGTACTAAATGGAAAGCTCAGGTAGGCAGGGAGGGGGGCAGTTAAGCAGGGCTCCTCTATCTGGAGGAGGAAATAAATTGAGATAAGAAGACAGGGGAAAAAAATAAACCAAAAAAGACAGGGGAAAAAAGGAAAACTTCTTGGGTTATTAGCAGATCGTGAACTAGGGTTTGAGGCAGAAATGTGGCGAGTAAACAAAGTCATGTGTAGCTTAGATGTGAGCGTGTGACAAGAATGTGGTAAAAAGAAATGAAGAAGGTTGGGGGAGGAACATGGACCCTGGGCCTCATGGGAGCCTCTGGCAGGCAGAATGAGGACTGTGGGGCCTCCACTGGACTTGGGAATTAAGCAGATGAGAGGAAGCATTTGAGGAGATGATAAGAACTTGGTGCAATGTGAGGAAGGAGACGCAGGTGGCAGAGGCTTATGGTGGCCTGGGGCAACCTCTCTTTCCTGCAAGGGCTTCCTGGGAAGAAACTAAGTGTGCTTTGTGAGGGGCTACCCTGGGACTCTATGATTTGCTTTATAAAATGGACATGAAAGATGTCAAGAGTAATGTAGGAGGATGGACACTGTGGCTCAGGCCGATAAATAATCCTGGTCTCAGGAGGCTGCGGTGGGAGGACCACTATGAGTCTGAAGTCAGCTTGGACTACAGAGTGAGTTCCAGGTCATCCTGGGCTAAAATGAGACCCTACCTCAAAAGGAAAAATAAAAATAAAAACTGTAGGCAACATCTGGGCTGAAAAGATTGCCACCCTGAGACTAATGAATTGGACCAGAGTGAGACCCTACCTTGAAAAAAAAAAAAAAAAAAAAAAAAAAAAAACTGTAGCATCTTGCTGGCAAAAGCCAAAGGACACAAGTTTGATTTCCCAGGACCCACGTTAGCCAGATGCTCAAAGGGCACATGCATCTGGAGTTTGTTTGCAGTGGCTGGAAGCCCTGGTATGCCCATTCTTTCTCTGTTTCTCTATCTCTGCTTTCAAATCAATAAATTAAATTTTAAAAAAAACATCAAATAAATGATGACTTAACAGTTAAGGTGCTTATTTTAACCGAAATCTGATTTAAAGCAGGTTCTCTGCTGTCCCTTTCCAAGACAGTCTTTTACACCCATCAGCCCCTTGGGAGGACTGCTAACAACTCTTGCAGATCCTCTTCCCCAATAGTAACATGAAGAAATCTGAAGGGAAACCAAGAAACTAGTGTTGGGAGCTGAGGACTGCCTCATGGAGAACCCTAATGTTATTGACAAGGTTTTCCTTTCCACAAAACTGGACTGGGATCCCAACACCCCCAAAGGTAGGCATTCCTTAACCTCTTTCACCGGACTCTGATGGGTGGTCTCCAGGCAGCCGCTTGCTCGGTGCCCTACAAATTTGTCTAAGGTGGGTAAAGGGCACACAGAGTTCCCCCACTGCTTTCCTAAAAAGGCTGCAGGAAGCATACAGGACATATCCCTCCCCCTTCATAGATCCTGAAGCCCCTGAGAATAGGCAAACTATTAACATTGCTTTTGTAACTCAGTCCACACCAGATATTAAAAAGGAGATTCAGAAAATAAAAGGCTTTAAGAGGAAACTTCTTTCAGAGTTAATAGAGATTACTACCAGGGTATATTATAGTAATAAAGACACTCTAAAGATAGACAGTTTAAGAAAATGACTAAGGTTATGGTGGCTACCTTCCAGAAGGCACAGGCCCCACAAGACAGCACTTATACTCTGCTCAGTATGATTCCATCTGAAAGACATATACTGTACTGTACTAAAGGACGCTTTCGTTAACATCCCATTGGTGGAGGGAAATCAACCCATTTTTGCCTTTGAATGGACAGATATGGAATGAGACACCACAGGGATTTAAAAATTCCCCTGCTCTCTTTGATGAGACTCTCCATGAGGATTTGCAGGTTTTCCATAATGAGGCGCCTGAGGCAACACTCCTGCAGTACGTGGATGACCGCCTAGCTGAAGCAACAGAATAAAAATGTCTCGCTGCCACAGAACATCTCCTGGACCCCTTACAACATCTGGGCTATCCTGTGTCAGCCAGTAAGGCTCAGCTGTACATGTGTAAGGCAACCTACTTGGGTACGAACTCCAAGGAGGCTAGATGATGCTGGTGGCCTCTAGAATTTAGGCCATCATCACTCAGATCCCCATGCCTCAGACTAACAGACAAATCTGAGAATTCCTCAGAACTGTGGGGTATTACAGGATTTGGGTTCTAAGGTATGCTGAATTAGCCAAGCCTCTATATGAGGCCACTAGAGGGCAAGAAAAAGATTTTAATTGGACTGAAAATAAGAAACAAACATTCCAAAAACTGCCCTGGCACTTCCAGACTTAACGAAACCCTTACACTTGTACATAGATAAAGAGAAGGGAACAACCAGGGGCGTCCTAACCCAGAGACTGGGGCCATGACATCACCCAGTGTCCTATTTGTCTGAGTTAGACCCAGTAGCCACAGGTTGCCCCCCCCACCTCCAGGCTATCGCAGCTGCTGCTATTCTGACAAAGGACACAGACAAACTAACCTTGGGAGAGACTTTATCAATTACAGCCCCACATGGGTTAGAGGCTCTTCTAAAAAGCCCTCCCAACTGATGGCTCTCCAACTCCCACGTACCCCACTATCAGGCCTTGCTCTTAGAACAACCAAGGATACAGTTTTGCCAAACTGCGGCTTTGAATCCGGCCTCCCTGATACCCGAGATGGATAAGGCATCAATTCCTCTCCATGACTGCGTAGAGATCACCGCCACCTTCCATGGGCTCTGCCCCGAACTGACAGATGTGGCTTAGCTGGACCCTGATCTGGTGATGTGTTCTGATGAGAGCAGCTTTGCTGTGGATGAAATCAGGTATGCAGGGGCGACTATGGTGACTCGAAGAAACCCTGTGGGCTGAGGCCCTGCCTTAGGGTACATCAGCTCAGAAAGCTGAACTGATAACACTGAGTAAGGCTCTGATATTGGGAAAAGACGGGACAATGCATATCTACACAGATAGCCATTATGCCTTGGCCACGACTCATGTCCATTACCAGGGACAAAGGCTATTAATGGCAAAAGGTCATCAGAGGGCTGGAGAGATGGCTTAGAGGTTAAGGCGCCTGCCTCCTAAGCCTAAGAACACTGGTTCCAATCTCCAGTGGTTCCAATCTCCAGGTCCCACGTTTAGCCAGATGCAAAGTGACGCAAGGGTGCAATGCCACACTTGACCACAAGGGGGCGCGCACATCTGGATTTCGTTCACAGCAGCTGAGACACTGCTGGCGCGCCCATCTCTGTCTTCCCCCCTCTCTCTCTCTGTCTCTCTCCATAAAAAAGGAAAAAGGTCATCAGAAAGGAGAAACCACAAAAGCAAGAGGGAACAGACTGACAAACCCAGCAGTAAAGAGTGCTGCCTCTCGGCACCAGTCAGATTGTCTGGTCACCCTCCCGGCACTCATTCTTCCTGAGAGACCAGCATACACAGAACAAGACCTACAGCTCACCTCTCATCTGATAAAAGAACAAGCCCCACAAGGATGGTACCCACTGAAGAATGGATGACGGTTGCTGCCCCAAGCCCTAGGGCAGAGACTGGCTAAACAACTACATGAAGAAACTCACTTAAGCAGCAACAAGCTAGTGGAGCTAGTAAAGAAAGAGTTTTTCTTTCCAGGTACAGACTCACTCAGTCATCAAGGACACCACCACCCGCTGTCAGTCCGCTGACAGGCAAATGCCTCCTCTGGTAAGGACCACCAACAGGGGCGAAAGAAAAAGAGGAACAGAGCCAGGTAGATATTGGGACGTTGGTTCCACAGATGTAAAGCCAGGTCGATATAGAATAAATATTTACTTGTTTATATTAATATATTCACAAGATAAATAGCTTTCCCTAGCAAGTCTAAGACAGCTCATATAATAGCTAAGGAATTGTTAGAGATAATTTCCAGCTATGGATTGGCCCCCTCAAGATAGGATCAGAATGGGCCTGCCTTGATGTCCGAAATCACTAGGAATTGACCAAAACATTGGGGATCAATTAAAAATTACATTGTGGGGCTGGAGAGATGGCTTGGGGGTTAAGGCACCTGCCTCCTAAACCTAAGAATGCTGGTTCCAATCTCTAGCATTTCAAATCTCCAGGTCCCACGTTTAGCCAGATGCAAAGTGACACAAGGCGCAATGCCGCACTTGACCACAAGGGTGCACACATCTGGATTTCGTTCTCAGCAGCTGAGACACTGCTGGCATGCCCATCTCTATCTGTCTTCCTCCACCTCTCTCTCCTCTCTCCAAAAAAAAAAAATTAAAAAAAACAATCGGTCTAACTTAATCTGTTTGGTTATCATTTAAAAAAATTACATTGTGTCTATAATCCCCAAAATTCAGGACAGATTAAAAATAATAATAATAAAGGAGACTTTAAATTAACCCTAGAGTCCGGCAAAGGATGGATGGAACTCCTTCCCTTTGCAATGTTAAAAGCCAAGTGTACCCCTTATGTAAATGTATACCCCACATCCTGCCCCACTGGATCTTAAACAGACAAGATTTAGACCTACTATTCCTACAATGAGGTGGTCTCTGTGTTGCTTTAAAGAAAAAAAAAGTTGGTAAGATATTTCCTAGCTAGGCCTAAGTTTCAATTTTTCAAGAAGCCTGAACTAAATTCTGGGAGAACAGAACAGAGAACCACGTCTTTCCTGGAAGGTTTCAGAGATGTCTAAGGCCATTCCCCCTTTCGTGGCCCCAGCCAATCAGAAGTAAAAGAATATGACATATGATTACTGGCCACTTAACTGGCCACCTTAGAAAACTTTACTTTCCCTTAGCCCCCTATGCACAAATTATAACCAGTCAGGAGTGCACAAGTACTATATTGTTTGAATTAGCCAATTATGTTACAGGTCTTTGTTTAGCGGTCTATAAAAGAGCCAGGGAGCTTCTCGGGGGTCGCCATTTAGTGCACATGGTTGACCCCTGCATGCTGGACTTCTCTGCACAATAAACACTCTATGTTTTTACATGCTATATGAGTCTGAGTCTCCCTTCAGCGATTTTCAAACCCTAACATTGGTGCATGAGCTGAGAAATGCTGAGGCCCCCAGACCCCATAGCGGAGTGTTCTAGGGGGGCTGTTGTTTCTCTAGGATCGGTGAGTGGGGGAGGGGCGCTCCTCCTCTGTGTTGTTTGTCTCTGTTCCTTGTTTCTCTGGTAAATCTGGTGTCCAGACACAATCTGGAGGACCACAGAGGTAAGGTCGGCAGGCCATGGAGTTTCTGGTAGCTTGGAACTCCAGGCAGAGCCCGTTTATGGGATAGGCCGCTGTCTGGTGGAGCAGAGAGCTCCACTCTGACTCTTTGGTAAATACTGCTGGGCTGCGTGCACGCATCTGGCGGAGCCTGTTTACAGGATAAGCCACCTCTGCATCGTTTTGGTTTCTCTTTTTTTCTTCTCTCCCCGGGGAGTTTATTTCTGTGTCTGTGTGTTTGTGTCTTGTTTGTCCTTCTTACTTTCTTGTAAGACACCATGGGACAGGCGGCAAGCTCCACCCCACTGGACCTAATCCAGTCACACTTCAAGGATTTCAGACGCCTGGCAGACAATCTGAACTGAAAAGTACAGCTGTGAAAATTAACCATCTTTTGCAGGAATGGGTGACTGACTGTCAATGTGGGATGGCCAAAGAGAGGCACCTTCCACCTTCCCACCATTTGTCAAGTTAAGGGTATTATGTATATTGATGTTATAAAGCAAGTCTGGTCGTCAGGTAGAGATTTTTTGGTGACTTAAATACTAAGGCTTTTTCTCTGCAGACTTTCAATAGTAAGATGTTTTATTTTTTGAAGCCAAACTACTTTCTCTTTGTCAGTTGGTAATAAGGTTGATCAATTTGGTGTAAGTATTAGTCTTATAAAGAAAGATGGTTAATTATTTGTTGAGATAAAATGATTAAAGGAACTGGAAGATATGTGTCAATGCTGGACATAAAATGCTTATGGGTATTCTTGAGTGGAACTTAGATCAGAATGTTAAAGTATGTGGATAAAGATGTGCATGTGGATGAAGATGTGCATATATATAAAAAGGATATAAGAAATCTAAAAAGACCAGATTTTGCCTAAAATCAATTTCCTTTTAAAAGGAACAGAAAGCTAATTTTCAGGCTGAACCTAAACACCATGCCTGAAGTTAGATTTTTTAAACTGTTTACAGACTTTTAAGGATGCTCTAATGGTTTTATATAAGGACATAGACTTAATGTAAATTTTCTTACATGAGACACAGGTGATGTCCTATGCTAGGTGGGTCACAGTCATAAACACAGACGTAATTCATATGGTTTGGAGGTGTAACCAGGTTAGACATAAACAAGACCCTATCACCTTATATATTACAAATGGGTAAAATAAATTAACTAGTTAAAAACAAACAACTTCAAATTAAGACAAGGAATGTCAGGATGCTTAGCTCTCTGCTCTGTCATTTCCTTACTGTTATACGCTATTTCAAGTCATGGCAAGCTGGACTCTGAAAAAGGAATGATGCCCCCTTTATCTCAGACCCCATGCAAATTTAAACCATATGTCCTCCTGACCCTGTCCAGACAAAATGGCCAATTGTCTCTGACAAGGAAAAGGGAATAAAAAACGGCATATAACTTTCTCTTTATAGTTCTCTTAGAACACCTGTTCATCTATTAGATGAAATTTCTCAGTAGACAAAAAGTTAAATAGGTAAACTGAGTCAAGGTACTTAATCAAGTTACAAACTCCTTACATAAGGCAAACATCAGGCTTACCTAAAATGTAAATTGGTACTATGGAAGCTCAGGTAGGCAGGGAAGTTAGGGGCTCCCTGGAGGAGATAAGACAGAGGGAAAAGAGGAAAACTTCTTGGGTTATTAGCAGATCGTGAACTAGGGTTTGAGGCAGAAATGTAGCGAGTAAACAAAGTCACGTGTAGCTTAGATGTGAGTGTGTGACAAGAATGTGGTAAAAAGAAATGAAGAAGGTTGGGGGAGGAACATGGACTCTGAGCCTCATGGGAGCCTCTGGCAGGCAGAATGAGGACTGTGGGGCCTCCACTGGACTTGGGAATTAAGCAGATGAGAGGAAGCATTTGAGGAGATGGTAAGAACTTGGTGCAATGTGAGGAAGGAGACGCAGGTGGCAGAGGCTTATGGTGGCCTGGGGCAACCTCTCTTTCCTGCAAGGGCTTCTGGGAAGAAACTAAGTGTGCTTTGTGAGGGGCTACCCTGGGACTCTCTGATTTGCTTTATAAAACGGACATGAAAGATGTCAAGAGTAACGTAGGAGGATGGACACTGTGGCTCAGGCCGATAAATAATCCTGGTCTCAGGAGGCTGCGGTGGGAGGACCACTATGAGTTTGAGGTCAGCTTGGACTACAGAGTGAGTTCCAGGTCATCCTGGGCTAAAATGAGACCCTACCTCAAAAGGAAAAATAAAAATAATAACTGTAGGCAAGGCCGGGCGTGGTGGCACACGCCTTTAATCCCAGCACTCGGGAGGCAGAGGTAGGAGGATCACCAGGAGTTCGAGGCCACCCTGAGACTACATAGTTAATTCCAGGTCAGCCTGGACCAGAGTGAGAACCTACCTTGAAAAAAAAAAAAAAAACTAGGCAACATCTGGGCTGAAAAGATTGCTTAATGATTACGGCACTTGCTGGCAAAGCCAAAGGACACAAGTTTGATTTCCCAGGACCCACGTTAGCCAGATGCTCAAAGGGCACATGCATCTGGAGTTTGTTTGCAGTGGCTGGAAGCCCTGGTATGCCCATTCTTTCTCTGTTTCTCTATCTCTGCTTGCA
This sequence comes from Orientallactaga sibirica, assembly GCA_036365145.1. Taxonomy (NCBI): domain Eukaryota; kingdom Metazoa; phylum Chordata; class Mammalia; order Rodentia; family Dipodidae; genus Orientallactaga; species Orientallactaga sibirica. The sequence continues at coordinate 2,027,056 of JAEOAD010001894.1, read as the reverse complement.
AATCAATAAATTAAATTTAAAAAAAAAACATCAAATAAATGATGACTTAACAGTTAAGGTGCTTATTTTAACCTAAATCTGATTTAAAGCAGGTTCTCTGCTATCCCTTTCCGAGACAGTCTTCTACACCCATCAGCCCCTTGGGAGGACTGCTAACAACTCTTGCAGATCCTCTTCCCCAATAGTAACATGAAGAAATCTGAAGGGAAACCAAGAATCTAGTGTTGGGAGCTGAGGACTGCCTCATGGAGAACCCTAATGTTATTGACAAGGTTTTCCTTTCCACAAAACTGGACCGGGATCCCAACACCCCCAAAGGTAGGCATTCCTTAACCTCTTTCACTGGACTCTGATGGGTGGTCTCCAGGCAGCCGCTTGCTCGGTGCCCTACAAATTTGTCTAAGGTGGGTAAAGGGCACACAGAGTTCCCCCACTGCTTTCCTAAAAAGGCTGCAGGAAGCATACAGGACATACCCCTCCCCCTTCATAGATCCTGAAGCCCCTGAGAATAGGCAAACTATTAACATTGCTTTTGTAACTCAGTCCACACCAGATATTAAAAAGGAGATTCAGAAAATAAAAGGCTTTAAGAGGAAACTTCTTTCAGAGTTAATAGAGATTACTACCAGGGTATATTATAGTAATAAAGACACTCTAAAGATAGATAGTTTAAGAAAATGACTAAGGTTATGGTGGCTACCTTCCAGAAGGCACAGGCCCCACAAGACAGCACTTATACTCTGCTCAGTATGATTCCACCTGAAAGACATATACTTTACTGTACTAAAGGACGCTTTCGTTAACATCCCATTGGTGGAGGGAAATCAACCCATTTTTGCCTTTGAATGGACAGATATGGAATGAGACACCACAGGGATTTAAAAATTCCCCTGCTCTCTTTGATGAGACTCTCCATGAGGATTTGCAGGTTTTCCGCAATGAGACGCCTGAGGCAACACTCCTGCAGTACGTGGATGACCGCCTAGCTGAAGCAACAGAATAAAAATGTCTCGCTGCCACAGAACATCTCCTGGACCCCTTACAACATCTGGGCTATCCTGTGTCAGCCAGTAAGGCTCAGCTGTACATGTGTAAGGCAACCTACTTGGGTACAAACTCCAAGGAGGCTAGAGGATGCTGGTGGCCTCTAGAATTTAGGCCATCATCACTCAGATCCGCACGCCTCAGACTAACAGACAAATCTGAGAATTCCTCAGAACTGTGGGGTATTACAGGATTTGGGTTCTAAGGTATGCTGAATTAGCCAAGCCTCTATATGAGGCCACTAGAGGGCAAGAAAAAGATTTTAATTGGACTGAAAATGAGAAACAAACATTCCAAAAACTGCCCTGGCACTTCCAGACTTAACGAAACCCTTACACTTGTACATAGATAAAGAGAAGGGAACAACCAGGGGCGTCCTAACCCAGAGACTGGGGCCATGACATCACCCAGTGTCCTATTTGTCTGAGTTAGACCCAGTAGCCACAGGTTGCCCCCCGCTGCCTCCAGGCTATCGCAGCTGCTGCTATTCTGACAAAGGACACAGACAAACTAACCTTGGGAGAGACTTTATCAATTACAGCCCCACATGGGTTAGAGGCTCTTCTAAAAAGCCCTCCCAATTGATGGCTCTCCAACTCCCACGTACCCCACTACCAGGCCTTGCTCTTAGAACAACCAAGGATACAGTTTTGCCAAACTGCCGCTTTGAATCCGGCCTCCCTGATACCCGAGATGGATAAGGCATCAATTCCTCTCCATGACTGCGTAGAGATCACCGCCACCTTCCATGGGCTCTGCCCCGAACTGACAGATGTGGCTTAGCTGGACCCTGATCTGGTGATGTGTTCTGATGAGAGCAGCTTTGTTGTGGATGGAATCAGGTATGCAGGGGCGACTATGGTGACTCTGAAAGAAACCCTGTGGGCTGAGGCCCTGCCTTAGGGTACATCAGCTCAGAAAGCTGAACTGATAACACTGAGTAAGGCTCTGATATTGGGAAAAGACGGGACAGCGAATATCTACACAGATAGCCATTATGCCTTGGCCACGACTCATGTCCATTACCAGGGACAAAGGCTATTAATGGCAAAAGGTCATCAGAGGGCTGGAGAGATGGCTTAGAGGTTAAGGCGCCTGCCTCCTAAGCCTAAGAACACTGGTTCCAATCTCCAGTGGTTCCAATCTCCAGGTCCCACGTTTAGCCAGATGCAAAGTGACGCAAGGGTGCAATGCCACACTTGACCACAAGGGGGCGCGCACATCTGGATTTCGTTCACAGCAGCTGAGACACTGCTGGCGCGCCCATCTCTGTCTCCCCCCCCCCCTGTCTCTCTCCAAAAAAAAAGGAAAAAAAAGGTCATCAGAAAGGAGAAACCACAAAAGCAAGAGGGAACAGACTGACAAACCCAGCAGTAAAGAGTGCTGCCTCTCGGCACCAGTCAGATTGTCTGGTCACCCTCCCGGCACTCATTCTTCCTGAGAGACCAGCATACACAGAACAAGACCTACAGCTCACCTCTCATCTGATAAAAGAACAAGCCCCACAAGGACGGTACCCACTGAAGAATGGATGACGGTTGCTGCCCCAAGCCCTAGGGCAGAGACTGGCTAAACAACTACATGAAGAAACTCACTTAAGCAGCAACAAGCTAGTGGAGCTAGTAAAGAAAGAGTTTTTTTCTTTCCAGGTACAGACTCACTCAGTCATCAAGGACACCACCACCCGCTGTCAGTCCGCTGACAGGCAAATGCCTCCTCTGGTAAGGACCACCAACAGGGGCGAAAGAAAAAGGGGAACAGAGCCAGGTAGATATTGGGACGTTGGTTCCACAGATGTAAAGCCAGGTCGATATAGAATAAATATTTACTTGTTTATATTAATATATTCACAAGATAAATAGCTTTCCCTAGCAAGTCTAAGACAGCTCATATAATAGCTAAGGAATTGTTAGAGATAATTTCCAGCTATGGATTGGCCCCTCAAGATAGGATCAGAATGGGCCTGCCTTGATGTCCGAAATCACTAGGGAATTGACCAAAACATTGGGGATCAATTAAAAATTACATTGTGGGGCTGGAGAGATGGCTTAGGGGTTAAGGCACCTGCCTCCTAAACCTAAGAATGCTGGTTCCAATCTCCAGCATTTCAAATCTCCAGGTCCCACGTTTAGCCAGATGCAAAGTGACACAAGGGCGCAATGCCGCACTTGACCACAAGGGGGTGCACACATCTGGATTTCGTTCTCAGCAGCTGAGACACTGCTGGCATGCCCATCTCTATCTGTCTTCCTCCGCCTCTCTCTCCGCCTCTCTCCAAAAAAAAAAAAAAAAATATTAAAAAAACAATCGGTCTAACTTAATCTGTTTGGTTATCATTTAAAAAAAATTACATTGTGTCTATAATCCCCAAAATTCAGGACAGATTAAAAATAATAATAATAAAGGAGACTTTAAATTAACCCTAGAGTCCGGCAAAGGATGGATGGAACTCCTTCCCTTTGCAATGTTAAGAGCCAAGTGTACCCCTTATGTAAATGTATACCCCACATCCTGCCCCACTGGATCTTAAACAGACAAGATTTAGACCTACTATTCCTACAATGAGGTGGTCTCTGTGTTGCTTTAAAGAAAAAAAAAAGTTGTTTCTAGTTGACCATTCTGATGTTATAAGAAACAATCTCAAAGCTGGTACAAATCTGTGTTTGACTGGTCCCCCTGACTAACAACTTTAATTTCTGCTCTAACAGGTCCCCTTGTCCTTCTGCTACTTGCCCTCACTTGTGGACCTTGTATAATTAATGCTCTGGTCAAATTTGTTAAAGAACGATTAGCTACTGTCCAACTAATGGTCCTAAAACAACAATACCGACCTCTAGGGACATCTCAAGGATTTGAGATGAAGGGGCTCTCAAGGGGGAATGAAAGAGTCAAACCGACACCATGACAGGCTTCAGTAAGATATTTCCTAGCTGGTCCTAAGTTTCAATTTCTCAAGAAGCCTGAACTAAATTCTGGGAGAACAGAACAGAGAACCACGTCTTTCCTGGAAGGTTTCAGAGATGTCTAAGGCCATTCCCCCTTTCTTGGCCCCAGCCAATCAGAAGTAGAATGTAGACTGGCCATTTAACTGGCCACCTTAGAAAACTTTACCTTCCCTAGAGCCCCCCTCTCTTAGCCCCCTTAGCCCACATGTGTGAATTATAACCAGTCAGGAGTGCACAAGTACTATATCATTCAAATAAGCCAGTTATGTTAGAGGTCTTTGTTTAGCAGTCTATAAAAGAGCCAGGGAGGGCTGGAGAGATGGCTTAGCGGTTAAGGCACCTGCCTGCTAAGCCTAAGAACACTGGTTCCAATCTCCAGGTCCCACGTTTAGCCAGATGCAAAGTGACGCAAGGGCGCAATACCGCACTTGACCACAAGAGGGCGCACACATCTGGATTTCGTTCACAGCAGCTGAGAGACTGCTGGCGTGCCCATCTCTATCTGTCTCCCTCTCCCTCTCTGTCTGTCTCTCTCCATGTAGTGCACATGGTGGACCCCCGTATGCTGGACTTCTCTGCACAATAAACGCTCTATGTTTTTACATGCTATATGAGTCTGAGTCTCCCTTCAGTGATTTTCGGACCCTAACACCAGCAGGACTAGAACTAGTGTCTGATCTCTCACTGAAATGGCTACAAACAACAACTACACAGCGCTTCCTGCTTTTTCATCAGATTAGCACACCTGTGGGCTGGCCCCTCCTGACTCAACTTCTTGAGTGCACCGACCATTCAAGTCTTGTTCTAACTGGACGTCCACATAGCGAGGCTCACCTCATGTGTAAGTCCCCTTATTCCTCTGGACACATGTAGACACATGTGTAAGTCTGGATTTCTTTTTGTCTGGACACTTCCTTGCCATTTTTTTTTTTTGAGAGCGACAGAAAGAAGAAGAAGAGGTAGGATGGGACTGCCAGGGCCTCTCAGCTGCTGTGAACAAACTCCAGAGGCGTGTGTCCCCTTGTGGGCATGTGCGACATTGCACACTTGCATCACTTTTTTGGGGAGGGACCCCTTATGTAAATGTATTCCCCACATCCTGCCCCACTGGATCTTAAACAGACAAGATTTAGACCTACTATTCCTACAAGCATGGGACCTGGAGATTTGAACAAACGTTCTTAGGCTTTGAAGGCAGGTGCCTTAACTTCTAAGCCATCTCTCCAGCCCTTTCTTGCCTTATTTTTTTGGGGGAAGAGACACAGAGAGAGAGAGGGGAGAGGAAGACAGAATGGGTGCGCGAGCAGTCTCTCAGCTGCTGGGAACAAAACCCAGATGTGTGCGCCCCCTTGTGGTCAAGTCTGGCATTGCGCCCTTGCGTCACTTTGCATTTGGCTAAACGTGGGACCTGGAGATTGGAACTGGCTTTCTTAGGCTTCGAAGGCAGGTGCCTTAACCACTAAGCCATCTCTCCAGCCCTTTCTTGCCTTATTTTTGAAGGTGCTTTATTGCTTTGCTACATGTGTGATCTCTCTCAAGCTCTGAGCCCTTCACAATCTCAGTCTTCTCTGACCCCTGTGTGAGGGGGATCTTGTGCCTTACGTTCTGATACTTTGTGTGTGTGTGTGTGTGTGTGTGTGTGCACGCACACGCCTGTACTTTTCCCTATGTGAGAGAGATGTTCTCCATCTCCCTTCCCCATTTCCAGCCTAGCTGGGTACGGGGAACCTCTTTTTGCCTTGGGCCTATCTGCTAGCTTTTCCTCTGGATCCTTTCTGGCTCTAAAATAAACCTCATAATTCATAATTTATCATTCATGGAATCCATGTGTTCAATTCTTTGCTAACTCAGATAAGGACCCAAGAAGTTTTGGGGTCTGGTATCTCTGACATCTTTGTGGAATTTAAAAAATATATATTTGCAAACACAGAGGGGATGGGAATGGGCCTTTTGCCACTGCAAACACTCCAGAGGCATGAACCATTTTGTGTATCTGGTGGGCCAGCACCTAGTGTCGCTACAAAAACATTCCAGATGCATGCACCACTATGTGCATCTGGCTTTATGTGGGTACTGGGGAATCAAACCCAGACCATTAGGCTTTGCAAGCAAGCACCTTTAACCACTGAGCCAACTCTCCAGCCCATCATTACGGAATTTAATCTCTAGACTCAAAATCCTGCTGGGATTATAGATGAGCTGCCCTACCTAGCTCCAATTTAGTGCTTATTGTTGATAAAAAACAAAAAATCACAGCTGGGCGTGGTGGCGCACGCCTTTAATCCCAGCACTCGGGAGGCAGAGGTAGGAGGATCACTATGAGTTCAAGGCCACCCTGACAGTACATAGTTAATTCCAGGTCAGCCTGGACCAGAGTGAGACCCTATCTCAAAAAACCAAAAAAAAAAAAAAAATTCACTTTGGGGGCTGGAGAGATGGCTTAGTGGTTAAAGCGCTTGCCTGTAAAGCCAAAGGACCCAGGTTCGACTCCCAGATGCACAAGGGGACACACGCATCAGGAGTTCATTTGCAGTGGCTGGAGACTCTGGAGCGCCCATTCCCCCTCTCTCTACCTGCCCATTTCTGTATGTCTCTCAAATAACTATTTTTTAAAAATCACTTTTTTTTTCCCCCAAGGTAGAGTCTCTAGCTCAGGTTGACCTGAAACTCACTATGTATTCTCAGGAGGCCTTGAACTCACAGCGATCCTCCTACCTCTGCCTCCCAAGGGCTGGGATTCAAGGCGTTCACCACCACGCCTGGCTCCACTTTGGTTTTTAGAAACGTGGGGGGTTGGGGTGGGAAATGAACAAGAAATGAAAGTAAATTATAGCTATTTTAGAGGATGTAGTCTAGACAGTTCCACTTCGCTAGGAGGGACATGCAACCAGTTTTATGGCAGGAAAGGATTTTATTTCAAGCTTACACAGATCCAGGGGAAGTTCCATCAATGGCAGAAGCTGGCTCCCCATTCATAAATCTGAGCAGAGAAAAACCACCACCAGCCAGCAAACACCAAAAAGCAGCAAGAAAGCCGGGCGTGGTGGCGCACGCCTTTAATCCCAGCACTCGGGAGGCAGACGGTAGGAGGATGGCCGTGAGTTCGAGGCCACCCTGAGACCTCAGAGTGAATTCCAGGTCAGCCTGGGCCAGAGTGAGACCCTACCTCAAAAAAAACAAACCAAAAAAGGCTGCAAGAGGGAGCCCTTCAGAGCTCCAACCTCCCTGCAGACCTTTGGGCTGAATCCCAGGATCCCCACACACACACCCATACCTTCTCCAACCAGACTGCTGGAGACTCAAGTTACAAGTTTAATAAAACACTTGTCCATGGGGGACATAATTTCACATTCAAATCACAACAAAGAGACTTTTGTTGTTCTTTTTAGATTGTTTTGTTTCAGATTGTTACCTGAGACATTTCAAGGTGCTTTCACAAAAGTAGTATCGTGCACGCCTTTAATCCCAACACTTGGGAGGTGGGGATAGGAAGAAAGCTGTGAGTCTGAGGCTGCCCTGAGACTACATAGTGAATTGCAGGTCAGCCTGACCTGGAGTGAGACCATACCATACCTTAAAAAAAAAAAAAAAACAAAAAAAAAAAAAACAAACAAAAGACTTGGGCTGGAGAGATGGCTTAGCAGTTAAACGCTTGCCTGTGGAGCCTAAGGACCACGGTTCGAGGCTCGATTCTCCAGGACCCACGTCAGCCAGATGCACAAGGGGGTGCACGCATCTGGAGTTCGTTTGCAGTGGCTGGAGGCCCTGGCGCACCCATTCTCTCCCCCTCTCTCAATCTCTCTCTCTCTCTCTCTCTCTCTCTACCTGCCTATTTCTGTATCTCCCTCTCTTTCAAACAAATAAATAAACAAAATAAAATATATTAAAAAAAAAAAGACTTCTGGTCAAGATGGCATCTGCCTAACCTCGCCTCACCTTACAGGGAAGTAAAAGCAAGACCCTTAACTTTAAGAGATTTTTAAAAGGGTTTGGTTGCTCTTGCATGCTGCCAGAGGGAGGAGGTGGATGAAAAAAATAGGGAATCCACTGATTCCCACCCACTTGCGTAGGGGCCACCACAGGTTAGGTCCCACCGGGCCGGTGTGACCTGCACCGGCCTGAGCCCCGGGTGACCTGCCAGAGCCCCATCGACTCCCTCCGGGCCTGACTGACCGGTCAGACCCCTCCCTCACCCAGGGGGCCTGACCGAGTTTCATTGCTAGTCAGATCCATCTCTCACTGGCCACATCCCCATCACTGGTCAGGTGCCACCACAGCCTTCCTGAACCCCATCTCCAGGCAGGTGCCACCACTCCCCCTCCTAGGGCAGATTTGGGATCCAGGGAAGTAGGCCAGTATTCTGCCCTACTCTGCCTGAGCTCAACTAGGGTGGTTGTGGTCCCTTACCCCTCCCACCTCCATAGGGAACCCAGGCTAGCAGCCAGTGCCCCCCCCATCCCAGCCTATCAGAACTCCAGGGGCCACTGCCCTGACACTCACCACTGTGCCCACCCCAGCACAACAGACTAGCATTCCACACCCTAGGCTTTCTGAACCATTGTGATGGGCAGACTACAGTGAAAAAGGAATAGCATGAAAAACCAGATACAAGTAAATCCAGTTAGATGATCCAGTCCCACAATGGATGTCTTAAATTCAAAGCATAGAAGAGACAATAGAATCAGAACCCCAAAATGAAGAGACAAGCTATGCAACCCTGGCCAAGCAAATAGCACAACTCTCAGAAACTCAACAAAGAGCCAACAATTGTATGAATGTTATCCTTGCTAGATTAGACCTAATAGAAAAGGAGGAAAATAGAAAAACCAGGAAGGGCTCCAAAGACCATTAAATGACCTGAAGGAGAATGAAAAAAAAAGAGGTACTCAATAACCAGCTGACCAAGTTCAATGAAGACATAAAAAAATACAAGGATGGGGGGCTGGAGAGATGGCTTAGTGGTTAAGGCATTTGCCTGCAAAGCCACAGGACCTCAGTTCGATTCCCCAGGACCCACGTAAGCCAGATGCACAAGGTAGCACATGCATCTGGAGTTCGTTTGCAGTGGCTGGAGGCCCTGGTGCACCCATTCTTTCTTTCTCTCACTCTGCCTCTTTCCCTCTCTCAAATAAATAAATGAAAATAAAAAATATTTTTAAAACAATGCAAGGATGAAGCCAGGCATGGTGGCACAAGCCTTTAATCCCAGCATTTGGGAGGCAGAAGTATGAGGATCGCCATGAGTTTGAGGCCACCCTGAGACTACATAGTTAATTCCAGGTCAGCCTGGACCAGAGTGAGACCCTACCTCGAAAAACAAAAACAAAACAAAACAAAAAAAAATGCAAGGATGAACTCCAAGAAGCGTTAAGAAAATCAGAAAATGACACAAAAAGGGAACTAGACAGAGGGATGGAAATGATACATAAAAATACTATACATAGAAAATATGAACCAAATTGAACAACCCCAAAACTCTATGGAAGCTATTAAGAACAGAGTAAGTCAAGTGGAGGATAGAAACTCAGAATTGGAAGACAAAACAGAAGAAACAGTTCGTGAGTCCAAAAATTTCAACAAGTTCAAAAATTTCTGTGAACAGAACATGAGGGAAATGTGGGATACCCATAAGTGTCCAAACATTAGGATCATGGGTATACCAGAGGGGGAAGAAACACAGACCAAAGGAATGGAAAGCTTATTCAACAAAATAATTGAAGAAAACATTCCCGCTCTCTCAAAAGAAAATCCCATCAAGTTACAAGAAGCTAGCAGAACTCCAAACAGACTGGCCCAAAGGAGAAATTCTCTAAGACACATTATCTTTAAGACTCTAAACATCAAGCACAAAGAGAACATAGTAAAAGCAGCCAGAGAGAAACAACTCATTACATATAAAGATAACCCCATCAGAATTACCTCAGACTTCTCATCGGAAACCCTAAAAGCCAGAAGGGCCTGGAATGGAACAGTGCAAACTCTAAGAACCTACGGCTTCCAACCCAAAGCAAAAGTATCCCTCATAATAGATGGTGAAAGAAAAACTTTCCACAATAAAACTCATCTTTACAAGTATATAAACACAAAGCCAAACCTACAGAGAGTACTTCAGGGAATTCTTCACACTGAAGAATCAAATAACCAATTTCAAGTGCCCCCATGAAGCAGTCCACATTAATCCCCCTCAAAAAAAAAAAAACCAAACCACAAAATCCACCACAATATGGCAGGTATTAAATCAAACCTCACAGTTATATCTCTGAATATTAATGGCCTTAATTCACCCATCAAAGGACATAAGCTAACAGGGTGGATCAGAAAACTAGACCCCACAATCGGCTGTGTTCAAGAAACCCACCTCACCACTAAAGACAGACACCTCCTCAGGGTGAAAGTGGAAAATGATATTCCAAGCAAACACAAAATAAGAAAAAAAAGCAGGCATAGCGACATTCTTCCTCAGCAGCCCATGGGTCGCTCTTCTAAAATAGATCATATACTGGGCCAGCAAAGCCTGCCTCCATATTTTAGGAAAATTGACATAATTCCTTACACAATATCAGACCACAATGTGTTGTAGTAGTTAGAAATTTAAAATAAATACAAAGATATGCCAGAATCCCACCTAATCCTGGGAAACTGAACAAACATAAACTTTTAAACAAAAAGAGTAATTGGTTTAACCCATAAAAATGAAATTGCAAAATCTGGAGTTCGTTGAATTGAATGGAGGCCCTGAGAACACATTGTCTCTCTGGCTCTCTCTCTCTCTCTCTCTCTCTCTCCATACTATTTTTGTATCACTCTCTCTCAAATAAATAAATAAACAAAATAAAATGCCTTAATAACAAAGATCTTCCTGTCAAGATGGCAGCTACTAACCTCACCTCACCTTACAGGAAGTAAAGCAAGACCCTTTACTTTAAGAATATTTTTAAAGGGTTTTCTGGCTCTTGCACGCCCAGAGGAGGGGGTGGATGAAAAAAAACAGGGAATCCACTGATTCCCACACTTGGGTTAGGGGCACAACAGGTTAGGTCCCACCAGTCCTGTGTGATCATCAGCCAGATCCCTGGTGACCCGCTGGAGGCGCACTGGCTCCTGCTGGGTCTGACTGACCAGTCAGACCCCTCCCGCCAGAGATCTGGGTGACCCGCCCAGCCTGACTGACCAGTCATACCCCTTCCTCACCCAGGGCCTGGCTGAGCTTCATCACTAGTCAGATCCATCTCTCACTGGCCACATCCCCATCACTGGTCAGGTGCCTCCCTAGAGCCTTCCTGAACCCCATAGCCAGGCAGGTGCCACCACTCCCAACAAAATAAAATATATTAAAAAAAAAAAGACTTCTGGTCAAGATGGCATCTGCCTAACCTCGCCTCACCTTACAGGAAAGTAAAAGCAAGACCCTTAACTTTAAGAGATTTTTAAAAGGGTTTGGTTGCTCTTGCATGCTGCCAGAGGAGGAGGTGGATGAAAAAATAGGGAATCCACTGATTCCCACCCACACTGCGTAGGGGCCACCACAGGTTAGGTCCCACCGGGCCGGTGTGACCCGCACCGGCCTGAGCCCCGGGTGACCTGCCAGAGCCCCATCGACTCCCTCCGGGCCTGACTGACCGGTCAGACCCCTCCCTCACCCAGGGGGCCTGACCGAGTTTCATTGCTAGTCAGATCCATCTCTCACTGGCCACATCCCCATCACTGGTCAGGTGCCACCACAGCCTTCCTGAACCCCATCTCCAGGCAGGTGCCACCACTCCCCCTCCTAGGGCAGATTTGGGATCCAGGGAAGTAGGCCAGTATTCTGCCCTACTCTGCCTGAGCTCAACTAGGGTGGTTGTGGTCCCTTACCCCTCCCACCTCCATAGGGAACCCAGGCTAGCAGCCAGTGCCCCCCATCCCAGCCTATCAGAACTCCAGGGGCCACTGCCCTGACACTCACCACTGTGCCCACCCCAGCGCAACAGACTAGCGTTTCACACCCTAGGCTTTCTGAACCATTGTGATGGGCAGACTACAGTGAAAAAGGAATAGCATGAAAAACCAGATACAAGTAAATCCAGTTAGACTATCCAGTCCCACAATGGATGTCTTAAATTCAAAGCATAGAAGAGACAATAGAATCAGAACCCCAAAATGAAGAGACAAGCTATGCAACACTGGCCAAGCAAATAGCACAACCCTCAGAAACTCAACAAAGAGCCAACAATTGTATGAATGTTATCCTTGCTAGATTAGACCTAATAGAAAAGAACCAGGAAGGGCTCCAAAGACCGTTAAATGACCTGAAGGAGAATGAAAAAAAAAGAGGTCCTCAATAACCAGCTGGCCAAGTTCAATGAAGACATAAAAAAATACAAGGATGGGGGGCTGGAGAGATGGCTTAGTGGTTAAGGCATTTGCCTGCAAAGCCACAGGACCTCAGTTCGATTCCCCAGGACCCACGTAAGCCAGATGCACAAGGTGGCACATGCATCTGGAGTTCATTTGCAGTGGCTGGAGGCCCTGGTGCACCCATTCTTTCTCTCTCTCACTCTGCCTCTTTCCCTCTCTCAAATAAATAAATGAAAATAAAAAATATTTTTAAAACAATGCAAGGATGAAGCCGGGCATGGTGGCACAAGCCTTTAATCCCAGCATTTGGGAGGCAGAAGTATGAGGATCGCCATGAGTTTGAGGCCACCCTGAGACTACATAGTTAATTCCAGGTCAGCCTGGACCAGAGTGAGACCCTACCTCGAAAAACAAAAACAAAACAAAACAAAAATGCAAGGATGAACTCCAAGAAGCGTTAAGAAAATCAGAAAATGACACAAAAAGGGAACTAGACAGAGGGATGGAAATGATACATAAAAATACTATACATAGAAAATATGAACCAAATTGAACAAGCCCAAAACTCTATGGAAGCTATTAAGAACAGCGTAAGTCAAGTGGAGGATAGAAACTCAGAATTGGAAGACAAAACAGAAGAAACAGTTCGTGAGTCCAAAAATTTCAACAAGTTCAAAAATTTCTGTGAACAGAACATGAGGGAAATGTGGGATACCCATAAGCGTCCGAACATTAGGATCATGGGTATACCAGAGGGGGAAGAAACACAGACCAAAGGAATGGAAAGCTTATTCAACAAAATAATTGAAGAAAACTTTCCCGCTCTCTCAAAAGAAAATCCCATCAAGTTACAAGAAGCTAGCAGAACTCCAAACAGACTGGCCCAAAGGAGAAATTCTCTAAGACACATTATCTTTAAGATTCTAAACATCAAGCACAAAGCGAAAATTCTAAAAGCAGCCAGGGAGAAACAACACATTACATATAAAGGAAACCCCATCAGAATTACCTCAGACTTCTCATTGGAAACCCTAAAAGCCAGAAGGGCCTGGAATGGAACAGTGCAAACTCTAAGAACCTACGGCTTCCAACCCAAAGCAAAAGTATCCCTCATAATAGATGGTGAAAGAAAAACTTTCCACAATAAAACTCATCTTTACAAGTATATAAACACAAAGCCAAACCTACAGAGAGTACTTCAGGGAATTCTTCACACTGAAGAATCAAATAACCAATTTCAAGTGCCCCCATGAAGCAGTCCACATTAATCCCCCCCCCCGAAAAAAAACCAAACCACAAAATCCACCACAATATGGCAGGTATTAAATCAAACCTCACAGTTATATCTCTGAATATTAATGGCCTTAATTCACCCATCAAAGGACATAAGCTAACAGGGTGGATCAGAAAACTAGACCCCTCAATCGGCTGTGTTCAAGAAACCCACCTCACCACTAAAGACAGACACCTCCTCAGGGTGAAAGTGGAAAATGATATTCCAAGCAAACACAAAATAAGAAAAAAGCAGGCATAGCTATACTTATATCAGATAAAATAGACTTCAAACCAAAATTAACCAAAAAAAACAAAGAAGGCCACTTCCTACTTATCAAGGGAACAATCCAAACACAGGGGCACCACAATTCATAAAGCAAAATCTACTTGGCAACAAAACAGAAATAACCATCAACACCATCATAGTTGGGGACTTCAATACTTCACTATCAGCAATACACAGATCATCCAAACAGAAAATTAATTAATAGGGAAGTAAGAGAGCTCAACATCACCATAGAGCAACTAGACCTAACAGACATATACAGAACATTCCACCCAAAATCTACAGATTACACATTCTTCTCAGCAGCCCATGGAACCTTCTCTAAAATAGATCATGTATTGGGCCACAAAGCCTGCCTCCATATTCTCACGAAAATTGATGTAATTTCCTGTATGATATCAGACCACAACGCTATAATGCTAGAAATTAACAATAAAAAGTACGCCAGGAATCAATCTAGCTCCTGGAAACTGAACAACACACTTTTAAATACTAAATGGGTTGTGGATGAAATAAAGAATGAAATTGCAAAATTTCTAGAATTCAATGGCAATGAGAACACATCATACCAAAATGTATGGGACACAATGAAGGCAGTCCTTAGGGGAAAATTCATAGCACTAAATGCCTCATAACAAAAACAGAGAGCTCCCAAATTAATAGCCTAACTATCCACCTAAAGGCATTGGAAAAACAAGAAGAAGCCATCCCAAAAGCTCCAGACGGGAAGAAATAATTAAGAACAGAGCAGAAATTAATGAATTGGAAACTAAAAGGACAATTAAGAAAATTGATGAAACAAAGAGCTGGTTCTTTGAAAAAATTAACAAGACTGATACACCCCTGGCCAATCTGATCAAGTGAAAAACAAGAAATACTTCAAATTAATAAAATTAGAAATGAAAAAGGAGAGATCACAACAGACATGAGTGAAATAGGAAGAATTATCAGGACTTATTTCAAAAACCTCTACTCCACAAAACAGGAGAATATGGAGGAAATGGATGAATTCCTGGACACATACCACCTACCAAAGCTAAGCCCAGAGCAGAGTAATCTCCTAAACAAACCCATCACACCCTTTGAGATTGAAGAGGTAATCAAACACCTCCCCCCAAAAAAGAGTCCAGTACCAGATGGTTTCTCAGCTGAATTCTATCAAACCTTCATGGAAAAACTGAGACCAATTCTTCTCAAACTGTGCCACACAACTGGAGAATGGGGAGAGATCCCCAACTCCTTCTATGAAGCTAGTATCACCCTATTTCTAAAACCATGCAGAGACGCCACTAGAAAGGAAAATTATAGGCCCATTTCCCTGATGAACATAGACGCAAAGATCCTGAACAAAATCCTTGCAAACCAAATTCAACAGTACATCAAAAGCATTATCCACGTTGATCAAGTAGGCTTCATTCCTGGAACACAGGGGTGGTTCAACATACGGAAATCTGTCAATGAAATACACCACATAAACAAGCTGAAACACAAAAACCACATGATCATTTTGATAGATGCAGAAAAGGCCTTTGACAAAATACAACATCACTTCATGATCAAAACATTGGAGAGAATAGGTATGGACAGCCCTTATCTCAACATAATAAAGGCTATATATAAAGCACCTAAAGCCCAAGTAATTCTTAATGGGGAGAGACTGAAGGAATTCCCGTTGAGGTCAGGAACAAGGCAGGGGTGTCCACTCTCACCTCTGCTCTTCAACATAGTGCTAGAAGTATTAGCTCAAGGAATAAGACAGGAGAAAGAATTCAAAGGGATACAAATTGGAAAGGAAGAAGTTAAGTTAGCCCTATTTGTAGATGGCATGATTTTATACATAAGTGACCCGAGAACTTCTACCTCAAAACTCTTAAAGGTGATTAGCGCCTTCAGCAAAGTAGCAGGATATAAGATCAATGTGCAGAAATCAGCAGCCTTTCTGTATGCAAAAGACAAAGAGACAGAAAAAGAAAAACCTTACATTGTCCCATTTTCAATTGCAACAAAGAAAATAAAATACCTTAGAATAACATTAACTAAGGAAGTGAAAGACCTATACAATGAAAACATAAAAACACTCAAGAAAGAAATTGAGAAGGGCCTACAAAAATGGAAAGACCTCCCATGTTCCTGGATTGGTAGAATTAACATCGTGAAAATGGCAATCTTACCAAAAGCACTATAGAGATTCAATGCAATGCCGATAAAAATCCAAACTTCTTTCTTCACTGAGATAGAAAACACTATCTCAAAATTCATATGGAAAGGCAGAAGGCCTCGGATATCCAAGCATATCCTCAGCAAAAGAAACACCTCTGGAGGCATCACCATACCTGATCTAAAGCTGTACTACAAAGCCATTGTAATAAAAACAACATGGTACTGGCATAAAAACAGGAATATAGACCAATGGAACAGAATAGAAGACCCAGACTTTGGGTCAAGAAACTACAGCTACTTGATATTGAGAAAGGCCCTACCAATGCAGAACGGAAAAAAGACAGCATCTTCAACAAATGGTGCTGGGCAAACTGGACAACCATATGTAGGAAAATGAAACTTGACCCACACATCTCTCCATGCACAAAAATCAAGTCCAGATGGATCAAAGACCTTAATATAAAACCAGAAACCCTGCTACTACTGGAAGAAAAAAAATAGGAGGAACCTTCTATGAGACAGTAGTGGGAAAAGACTTCCTGAACAAAACCCCAGCAGCTCAGGAAATTAAACAATCACTCAACCATTGGGATCTCATGAAGCTGAAAAGCTTTTTCACTGACAAATATACTATAACCAAAGCCAGCAGATTACCCACAGAATGGGAGAAAATTTTCACCAGCTATACAACTGACAGAGGCCTATTTTCTAGAATCTACAAAGAACTCCAAAGCCTAAACAATAAATCACCAAACAACCCACTCACAAAGTGGGGCAGAGAACTGCACAGGGAGTTCTCAGAGGAAGACATACAAATAGCAAACACACATTTAAGAAAATGTTCAACATCCCTAATCATCAGGGAAATGCAAATTAAAACAACTATGAGATTCCACCTTACCCCAGTAAGGATGGCTAACATTAAAAAAAAACAATGAAAACAAATGCTGGTGAGGCTGTGGAGAAATAGGAACAAGCTTTCACTGCTGGTGGGAATGTAAAATGGTTCAACTATTACGGAAAGCTATATGGAGACTCCTGAAAAGGATGACCATAGACCTACAAATGGATCCAGTTATTCCCTTACTGGGCATTTACCCTAAAGGCTCCAAGCCTCAGATCAGAGACCTTTACTCAACCATGTTCATAGCTGCTCAATTCATAATAGCAAAGAGCTGGAATCAACCCAGGTGTCCATCACTAGATGAATGGATAACAAAGATGTGGTATATCTATACTATGGAATTCTACGTAGCAGTAAGGAAAGATGAAATAAGAAAATTTGAAAAAAAATGGTCAAACATGGAACAGATCATCCTCAGTGAGCTCACCCAATCACAAAAAGATAATCGTCGCATGGTCTCAGTTATTTGTCGCTCCTAACCTGAATCTACCTGAGACGCTGCCAAACCTAATAAACACTCTGAGGACCAGACAAGAAGAAGGGTGGGATGGAGGGAGGGTAAAGGTGGGAGGGAATGAGAGGGTGGGAGGGAGGACAAGGGTGGGGGGATACAGATAGGGACCCAAAAGGAAATTATACTATAAAACCCTTTATTCTGAACAACAGGCTTTAGCCTTGATCCTTCAGCAGGCCCGCAGAGGGAACACCTGAACCACAGGAAACTGGAGAAAACATGAAGACCAACCTTAATCTTGTCCTGCTTCTCTCTCTCTTCTCTCTCTCCCTCTGCTCTCTAGACTCACTTTCTCTTTTATATTACCTATCTTTTTCTCCCCTCACCTTCCTAGGTGCTGACTTACAACTCCCGGGGCCAGCACGGGGTTAACTTCCACAATGAGCTGTTGATCCGAGACACCTACAAGGTTTCCCAAAAAAGACAGATTTCTGTCAGAGTTCTTGAATCCCCACCAAAGGTCAATGGTAAGACCCTACTGTTGAAGACAGCATACGTGTGTGAGACCAAACATGGAGAGACCTGGTCAGAATCTGGAAGAGGGTCATTCCCCTGACAGTTAGCTAGTCTAGTGCCAGAGGATGCCACATGAGCAACTGGGGGATGATGGCCAAGATCTGTCCAAACAACTTCCCGTCTAAGCTACCCAGCAGGAAACAACCTGACATAATGCTCAAACAAGTGCAGTAGTGGCCCAGCATGGAAACAACTGCTCTTGATTTGACTAATGATCCACTCAAATGGAACTCAAGGAACTTGCAAATAAGTCAAAACCATGTGCAAAAAAATGCTCAGGGCTGGAGGGATGGCCAACTGCTCTTGATTTGAATCTAATGCAAAGTGATCCACTCCAGTGGAATGGAACTCTCAGCAGCTGGAACTTGGAAATAAGTCAAAAAAAATGTGCAAAAAATGAGCTCAGTCTCCAAGATCAAGATACCACCAAATGTGGGCTAGAAGAGGGCTAATGCATATAAAATTCCCTCCAAAACATATATGGTCATCCCTTCTATCTAGTACTAATTTCTCTCTCTGTTGGAGAATTTGCTTATCTTTTTTAGATGGACAACGAGCCTGAAGGGAGGATCCGCCAATCACATCTCACCAGGGCCCCAGCTGAAACCACAGAGTAATGCGGGGGACAGGCAAGAATACAGCATTCCTGGGGACCACGGCACCAGAAAAAGGCTGAAGGAGATAAACACAGAGAACATCCAACTCCAACTAAGCCAGATGTCCAGAGACACAGAGGCTCCCAAAACTTTATCATCAAAGTAGAATTAAAATGACCCCAATGTGGCTCAGGGAAATTCACGGAAGAGGGGGTGGAAAGAATGTTAGAGCCACAATGTTGGGGCATTATGCACAGAGACTTGGTCTACCCCCAGAACTCTTGACGACCCCCACAATGCATGACCCACATTCCCCATTGATGAGGGTCCCTTTGGAAGAGGGAGGGCAGGGAGGAGGAAAAGGGAGCCAACACTATGAATGTAAAAACAGAATAATATAAATAAAAATAAATTATGGGGAAAAAAGTATTGCTAAATAGACATGACTCTCTTTAGGAACATTTTAGCTCACCCATGTGCAGATTTTTAAAGTTCTTTTTTATTTTATTCATTTATTTGAGAGAAGCAGAAAGAGAGAGAGAATGGGTATGCCAGGCCTCCAGCCACTGCGAACAAACTCCAGAATCTTGTGCCACCTTGTGCAAGCATCAGATGCATACTAAGGAATCAAACCTGGGTCCTTTGGCTTTTCAGGCAAGCACCTTAACCACTAAGCCATCTCTCCAGCCCTAAAATTTCTTTGAGTTAATGTGCTCATATATATGTGTTCATGTTTGTGAGTATAGGTGAATGCATGGCACTACGCTCATATGTCAGTCCTGGACACACCCAGGGGACTGCCAAATCCCTGACACGCCCCTTCACTGCCTTCCCTGTTAACATAGGGCCAGATGCGACAGCCAGGCCTTGGTACCCCACCTCCCTTTCTGGTCTGGCTCTCATCCTTAAGGTGGTCCAGGAATCTGGCGTTGACTCCTCTTACTTCAGACTTACTATGACTGGTACTCGCTCCTCAAGGCGGTCCTTCTCCCCCCTGAATTCCTCCAATGGAAAGCCACCTATAGTGACCTGGCTGAATCCCAGGCCTGCCAAAATCTTAGGAGTGGAATTCCAATTACCCTGGACATGCGCCTTGGCACAGGACCTTATACAGACCCTGTATCACAAGCCACAGTGGGCATACATGCCTACTTTGACCAAGTAAAATCTTTATCCCTCCAAGGGCTTAAGGCCTGCCTCCCACAGAAGCCGGATACCTATTTTCGTAACCTGGTCCAGGGCCCATCCGAGGGCTTCACGGATTTCCTCTCTCATGAAGGCATCTGTGGACTGACACACTCCCCCTGGCCCCACCCAGGGATGCTTTAGTTAAGCAACTGGCATGGGAGGGAGCATCCACGGCAGCGCGTAATGCTATTGCTGCCATGCGCAATGAGGATCTCCATAAATGGATTGTAGCTACCAAAGGTATCAATCCCATGTCTGCCCCCCATGAGGCCCTGGCCGCCTCCATACAAACCCTGAGCATGGGTCAAAAACCTACCCAACAACCACTCCTCTGCTGGGGCTGTGGCCAACCAGGACACCTTCTGAGGACCTGTCCAAAGACAACTAAGCCTATTTTAAGGCCCCAAACCCCTGCCCTAAATGTCAAAGGGAATATCGTTGGGCCAAGGATTGCAGAAATTCCCCATCTTTAACCTCCCCCAGGGGCAAGCCTCAACCCCGAAAGTAAGAGGGACCCACCCCCACATTAGGTGGACCCTGCCCATTTACGACCATTTACCCCACATCTCTGTCCTTTTGGACGGGGTTGAATTCAAGGGCATGGAAGACACAGGTGCGGATGCCACTATTATCTCTGCCAAGGATGCACTCCACATGCCCAATTGGGCCTATAAATAAAGATGATCCCAATATTAGGGGTGTTGGGGACAACAGACTACTAGACAGGTTAGAAGACCAGTTACATGGAAAGAGTATGATGGCAACACAGGAGAATTTCTCCCCTTGCTGGCAAATGTCCCCAATACCCTCTGGAGCAGACATCTCCTTACTGACATGGGTGTTGTCATAACAACCGATGACCAGGCCTTTTATGATGATGTTATCACCCATGATAACATTGGCCTCTCAGGACGACCCAATCCCTCCAAAACACACACCACTCATCATCACCCCCAATTCTAGGGGCCACTGTCCGATCCCCTACCGCTCCCATATGCCTCGAGTGAGATACCATGGAATCCATTTGGGTCGAACAGTGGCCTATACTAGAACCTAAATTGACTATTCTCAAATCCCTTATTCACGAACAGCTTGCTCTTGGCCATATTGAGCCCTGTATTAGCCCCCATAATTCCCCCATCTTCGTCATTAAAAAGAAAACTGGTAAACATAGACTGCTCCATGACCTTTGTCAGGTTAATAAACATATGTTAAAAAGGGCTCCTTTCAGACTGGCATCCCCCACCCAGGAGCCATCCCTGCTAATCACCATATAGTTATTTTAGATACTAAAGACTGCTTTTTCTCTATCCCTTTAGCCGCAGAGGACAGGCCCTATTTTGCCTTTACTGTCTGGGAGACCAACCACTCTATCCCAGCTAAAAGATATCAATGGAAAGTTCTCCCCCAGGGCATGAAAAACAGTCCTTCTATTTGCCAAATGTTTATATCCTCCACCACGGTGAGAATACAATCTAAATGCCTTCTTGTTCATTATATGGATAATCTTTTGATTGCACATACCTCAAAAACTGCCCTTTTGGACCTTCTTAAATTACTCATTGAGGACCTCAAAAACTTGGGTTTGAAAAACCAAAAATAAAATAACAAGCCAGGCGTGGTGGCGCACGCCTTTAATCATCCCAGCACTTGGGAGGCAGAGGTAGGAGGATTGCCGAGAGTTCGAGGCCACCCTGAGACTACACAGTGAATTCCAGGTCAGCCTGGACCAGAGTGAGACCCTGCCTTGAAAAACAACAACAACAAAAAAAAAACAAAAAACAAAACAAAACAAAAAAAAACCAAAAGAAAACAAAACAAACAAACAACAACAAACAAAAAACTTGGGTTTGTCATAGCAAATGAAAAAATTCAAACAGTGCCCCCTTTGGGATTTTTAGGGTACAAAATTTCTACTACCATACAACCACGTATGTACCCCTCACCTTCTAATAAAGGATCATTATTCCCTCAATGATCTCCAAAAACTTTGGCCAAATTAACTGGCTTTCAAATTAACTGGCTTTCAAACTTTTTCTCTTTTTCTTTCCTTCTTTTTTCTCTTCCTTTCCTTTCCTTCTTTTTTCTCTTCCTTTCCTTTCCTTCTTTTTTCTCTTCCTTTCCTTTCCTTCTTTTTTCTCTTCCTTTCCTTTCCTTCTTTCCTTTCCTTTCCTTCTTTCCTTTCCTTTCTTCTTTCCTTTCCTTTCCTTCCTTCTTTCCTTCTTTCCTTTCCTTTCCTTCTTTCCTTTCCTTTCCTTTTCTTTCTTTCCTTTCCTTCCTTCCTTTTCCCTTCCTTTCTTTCCTTCCTTCTTTCCTTTCCTTTCCTTCCTTCCCTTTTTCCTTTCCTTCCTTCTTTCCTTTCCTTTCTTTTCCTTTCCTTTCTTTCTTTCCTTTCCTTTCCTTCCTTCCCTTTCCTTTCCTTCCTTCCTTCCTTTCCTTTCCTTCCTTCTTTCCTTCCCTTTCCTTTTCCTTCTTTCTTCCTTTCCTTTCCTTTCCTTCCTTCCTTCCTTCCTTTCTTTCCTTCCTTCCTTCTTCCTTCCTTCCCTTCCTTTCCTTCCTTCTTTCCTTCCTCCTTTCCTTTCCTTCCTTCTTTCCTTCCCTTCCCTTTCCTTTCCTTCTTCCTTCCCTTCCCTTTCCTCCTTTCCTTTTCCTTTCCTTTCCTTTCTTTCCTTTTCCTTTCCTTTCCCTTCCCTTCCTTTCCTTTCCTTTCCTTTCCTTTCCTTTCTTCTTCTTTCCTTTCCCCTTCCTTTCCTTTCCCTTCCTTTCCTTCCTTCCCTTCCTTTCCTTTTCCTTTCCTTTCCTTTCCTTTCCTTCCTTTCCTTTCCTTTCCTTTCCTTTCCTTTCCTTCCCCCTTTCCTTTCCTTCCCCTTCCCTTTCCTTCCCTTCCTTCCTTTTCCTTTCCTTCCTTCCTTCCTTTCCTTCCTTCCTTCCCTTTCCTTCCCTTCCTTCCTTCCTTCCTTTCCTTCCTTTCCCTTCCTTTCCTTCCTTCTTCTCCCTTCCTTCCTTTCCTTCCTTCCTTTCCTTTCCTTCCTTCCTTCCTTTCCTTTCCTTTCCTTTCCTTTCCTTTCCTTTCCTTTCCTTTCCTTCCTTTCCTTTCCTTCCTTTCCTTTCCTTTCCTTTCCTTCCCTTTCCTTTCCTTCCTTCTTTCCTTTCCTTCCTTCTTTCCTTTCCTCCTTCTTTCCTTTCCTTTCCTTCCTTCTTTCCTTTCCTTCCTTCTTTCCTTTCCTTTCCTTCCTTCTTTCCTTTCCTTTCCTTCCTTCTTTCCTTCCTTTCCTTCCTTCCTTCCTTTCCTTTCCTTCCTTCTGTCCTTTCCTTTCCTTCCTTCTGTCCTTTCCTTTCCTTCCTTCTGTCCTTTCCTTCTTCAAACCTTTCTTTCCCCTTTCCTTCCTTCCTGAACTCCTTCCTTCTTTCCTTTTTCCTTCTTTCCTTTCCTTCCTCTTCTTTCCTTTCCTTCCTTCCTTCTTTCCTTTCCTTCCTTCCTTCCTTCTTTCCTTTCCTTCCTTCTTTCCAACCCTTCAAGGAAAAATTCTATGTAGTCTCAGGGTCCTCGAAAACGATCACTCCAAAATTTGTTACATAAAATATCCCGCTGCCTCTTTTCTTTCTTTCTTTCTTTTTTTTTTTTTTTTTTTGGTTTTTTCATTTTTTTGTTTTTTCAAGGTAGGGTCTCACTCTAGCCCAGGCTGACCTGGAATTCACTATGTAATCTCAGGGTGGCCTTGGACTCATGGCGATCCTCCCACCTTTGCCTCCTGAATGCTGGGATTAAAGGCATGTGCCACCATGCCTGGCCTGCTATCTCTTTTCAATGACCCTCACAAGATATGACCCGTCTGCTCCAATCCTAAATGGGATCCTTTGGATGGCAGGGGCACCTTTGGGAGTCATCTGGCAAAACCAATGGCCCCTTTACTGGGTACACCCCTCATGGGCACAGGCCCATAAACTCACCACCAACCTACAAGCAATGCTCCTCATAGCAATTAAGGCACATACCTGCACTAACAAAATCCATAATATGGAACCCTCCAAAATAATTCTGCCCATCCCCATGTCGGAACTTCCACCTCTTTTTAGGGAGGACCCCCTTTTCCACATCTTAATGGCGGATTCCCCAATGAGATAGACAATCACATCCCCGCTCACAAACTACTTTCAATCCCTATCGGCTTTGCCCATAAAGACTATTTCTCCGGGCCTTCTGGTCAGCCAATACCCTTAGCAGCCTCGGCCTTTACAGATACCAATAAACATACTTATGGGCTAATTTTTAAGAGAGCCAATTGACCAGATGAGGTCCAGGGTGGCCTAAGTTCCCCTAACCCCCCTTCAGTCCAGCTAGGGGCTAACTATATGCCATCATCAGAGTCTTAGAGCTCTGTCAACAAGAGCCCGTCAACATCTTCTCTGACAGCAGTTACGCGGTTCAAATGACAAAGGTACTGCCCTTAGCCAATCCCAGGCCCTCTCATCATCCCATAGACATTGCCATCTCCACTTTACAAT
This sequence comes from Orientallactaga sibirica, assembly GCA_036365145.1. Classification (NCBI taxonomy): domain Eukaryota; kingdom Metazoa; phylum Chordata; class Mammalia; order Rodentia; family Dipodidae; genus Orientallactaga; species Orientallactaga sibirica. Next base: position 2,002,785 of record JAEOAD010001894.1, on the reverse strand, counting down.
TGCAGATGGAAAACAGATCGTATTCTTGGTTTATTGAGCACGTTCGCTCACACACTGGTCTGCCTGGCTTTATTGCTGTCTCCTCCTTGCCACCTTTAGAACAAGCTAGACGTTTACACTAAAGGTTCCATCTATTCCCCACTAACCTAAAAACCCTATACCCTGAGCTCTCGCTTAGCCAATGCAAACATTTAACCCGTACCTGTAAGGCATGCGTCTCTCCCTAGCCCCCTTGGACCCCTACAGCCTCAAGGAGTCAATCCTAGAGGCCTTACCCCAAATTCTATCTGGCAGATGGATGTTACCCACATACCTTCCTTTGGAAACCTCAAATATGTCCATGTCATTGTGGACACTTACTCTAAGCTTACTTTTGCTATTGCTCTCTCAGGGGAGAAGGTGTCCCAAGTCATTAAGGCCACAAAACCTGCTATGTTGGTCATGGGTGTACCCTGGTCAATTAAAACGGACAATGGCCCTGCATACACATCTGCCCAATTCACATCCTTCATGGAATCTTGGGGAATAAAACACTCCCTTGGGATCCCCTACAACCCACAAGGACAAGCCATCATGGAGAGAACTAACCAGACCCTAAAGGAACTAATTATAAAACAAAAGTCTACTATGTCGCCCAAGGACCCCCACCTGGCCCTAGTGGAAGCTCTCTTCACCCTCTATTTTCTCACCTTTGATGAGGCAGGACTCTCCCCAGCCTACAAACATCAGAGATCCCAACCAACCACCACGCCCTTACCCTTAGTCCACTAGAAGCATCCTCTTACTAATATTTGGAAGGGACCCCACCCTCTTTTAACACAGGGCCAAGGGTATGCTGTGTCTTTCTAGAAACTTCACAGATCCGATCTGGATCCCTGCCAGAAACATCTGTCCAGCCACTGACACAGGGATCAACCTTGATCAAGAGGATGATGCCAAACCCCTCAGGCCAGATACAGGACTTTAAACTTATTCTCCCCTTTTCCCCTCTACCACTTCCCAGAAACCATTTTGGACAACTCTTCTTAGGCCATACTTGTTTGGTGTGGTGGGCCTGGATTCCCATGCTTTTCCTAGGCTTTATTTTAGCCACTCTATTTCACTGTATTCTTCCCCTTCAAGCACACACTTCCCCTTAGCCACACCTTTGCCTTTTTCGCTTATTAATGCCTCTTATGGTAATGCTACCCTCCAACCAGCCATAAATTCCTTTCCAACTCCTTTGATCTGCTACCATTAAGGACACTCAATGCTACTAATTGTGCTAAGGGTGAGCTCACGACAGTCACCCAGCAACCTGTGCTACCCCAGTCCTTTTCAGATTCTATAGTTAATTCTCGCTTGCTGGGACCGTTTGCATGCCACAGAGCCACTACCACTTCGCCCTCCCATGCCTCCTAGGGGACAGTCACACCCCTGAGTTTTCTCACCAGATTTGCGGGTAGCCAATGACAGGTAAGACTCCATGAGATAGGGCAACCTGAGACAGACACCATCACGTATGATGATCCCTTGGGGCCTGGGTTCAACAATGGCTTGGCAAAGAACCATGTCTCTCAAGGTTGCCAATAATAAAAACCAAAAGGAGGATATGTATGGCACAATGCAGGCCTGGCCCTAGCCAGACAGCATGTCAGAAGAAACCAGGAAGTGGCTTCTGTGGTCGCAGCATCCTGCGCAGGCCTGGCGTGACAACAGCTACAGTCCCATGCTCCTGGGAAACCTGGTATGAGATGATATGTCCAGAGACAGGCTGTCCTTGGTCACAAACAGGGGACCACCCCATACAAGGATTGGCCAGCCAAGCCCCTTAAACCCCCCCTACACTTTTTTGAATAAACGAGTTTGCTGCAGCTCGCCCTTTGCCTGCTTTCACCCAACTCCCGGAGTCTGTGTCGTGACTCCACGCTTCTCACCCGCAACTCAGCAGAGACCCTGCTGTCCCTCCTGGGCTGGCCCTAGGGGGGACCCCAACAAATTGCCACACTGCAAACTTAACAAACCACACAAGCTGCCCTTGAACTTCATCTGGGTTCTGCCTCCCATTATTTAGGAAGGATAGGCACTCATTCAGGATTTTGAGGGTTGGGGGGTGTCCTTGAGCTTATAGACCCCAACTTTTAGTTTCTTACACATCCTAAAAAGATTTGAGGGGCTGGAGAGATGGCTTAGCCATTAAGGCATCTGCCTGCAAAGCCAAAGGACCTCGGTTCGAAGCCCTGGCACACCCATTTTCTCCCTCCCCTCTCTCTCGCTCGCTTGCTCAAATAAATAAAAATAAAGATATCTGCAAGGCATGGTGGCACACGCCTTTAATCCCAGTACTCAGGAGGCACAGGTAGGAGGATCACCGTGAGTTCGAGGCCATGCTAAGGCTACATAGTGAATTCCAGGTCAGCCAGCTGGAGTGTGACCCTACCTCAAAAAACAAACAAACAAAAAAACGAATAAAGCCGGGTGTGGTGGCACACGCCTTTAATCCCAGCACTCAGGAGGCAGAGGTAGGAGGATCACCGTGAGTTCGAGGCCATGCTAAGACTACATAGTGAATTCCAGGTCAGCCAGCTGGAGTGTGACCATACCTCAAAAAACAAACAAACAAAAAAAAAAAACGAATAATAATAATAATTCAGGCCAGGCATGGTGACACATGCCTTTAATCCCAGCACTTGGGAGGCAGAGGTAAAAGGATCACCATGAGTTTGAGGCCACCCTGAAACTACGTATGTATATATATTTTTGGCTTGGTCTTTTTGAGACAAGATCTTGCTTTAGCCCAGGTTGATACTGTAGCCCAGGCTATGTTTGAACTCACACAGATCCTTCCTATCACAGTCTCCTGAGTGCCAGCATTAAAGACAAGCCACTGTGCTTGGCTACTTTTTTTTTTTTTTTAGAGGCAGAGATAGGGAGAGAGAGAGAGAGAAATTAAGAGTGAGAACGGGCACGTCAGGGTCTCTAGTCACTTCAAACAAATTCCAGACACATGTGCCACCATGTGCATCTAGCTTATGTGAGACCTGGAGAATCGAACCAGGGTCCCTGGGCTTCACAGGCATGTGCCTTAACCGCTAAGCCATCTCTCCAGCCCTGAAACTACATATTTATTTCCAGGTCAGCCTGGGCCAGCGTGAGACCCTACCTCAAAAAATAACAACAATAACAATAATTGAGGGCTGGAGAGATGGCTTAGTGGTTAAGGCCCTTGCCTGCAAAGCCTAAAGACCCAAGTTTGAATTCCAAGTGCTCACATACAGCCAGACGCACAAAGGGGCACATGTGTCTCAGTTTACTTATAGTGGCCGGAGGCTTTGACGCACCCATTTTCTCTGTCTCTCGTCTCTGATTGCAAGTAAATTTTTTTTCAGTTCTTTTCATTAAATTTTTATTTATTTATTTATTTATTTATTTATTTATTTATTATTATTATTTTTTTTTGGTTTTTCGAGGTAGGGTGTCACTCTAGCTCAGGCCGACCTGGAATTCACTAAGTAGTCTCAGGTGGCCTCGAACTCTCGGCGATCCTCCTACCTCTGCCTCCCGAGTGCTGGGATTAAAGGCGTGCGCCACCACGCCCGGCTTTATTTATTGTTTTTTTGAGGTAGGGTCTCACTCTAGCTCAGGCTGACCTGGAATTCACTATGTAGTCTCAGGGTGGCCTCGAACTCATGGTGATCCTCCTACCTCTGCCTCCCAAGTGCTGGGATTAAAGGCATATGCCACCACGCCCGGTTAATTTTTAATTTTTTTATTAAAATACAGGGCCTCCAGCTGCTGCAAATGAACTCCAGATTCATGCGCCCCCACGTGTATCTGGCTTACTGAGAGTTCTGAGGAGTCAAACCTGGGTCCTTAGGCTTCCCAGGCAAGGGCCTTACCCACTAAGCCATCTCTCCAGCCCCCCTGCCATGCCCATTCTCTCTCCCTATGTTGCAGTCAGGTTCGGATTGCCAGCAGAAATCACCTGACCAAGAGCAGCTTTTGGGAAAAAAGGGTTTATTTTGGCTTTCAGACTCAAGGGAAAGCTGCACTGACGGCAGGGAAAACGACAACATGAGCAGAGGGTGGACATCACCCTCCAGCCCACATAAGGTGGACAACAGGAACAGGAGAGTGTGTCAAACACTGGCAAGAGGACACTGGCTATAACACCCATAAGCCCGCCCCCCACAACACACTGCCTCCAGGAGGTGTTAATTCCCAAATCTCCATCAGCTGGGAACCTAGCATTCAGAACACCTGAGTTTATGGAGGACACCTGAATCAAACCACCACATTCTGGCCCTGGTCCCCATAAACTGATAACCATCCATGATGTAAAATGCAACGCATCCAGGCTATCTTTAAAAATCACCATAGCCGGGCGTGGTGGCACACATCTTTAATCCCAGCACTCGGGAGGCAGAGGTAGGAGGATTGCCATGAGTCTGAGGCCACCCTGAGACTACATAGTTAACTTCCAGGTCAGCCTGGGCCAGAGTGAGACCCTACCTCGAAAAAACCAAAACATAAAAAATAAAAATAAATAAAAATAAAAATCACCATAGTTTGTATCAATCCCAATGATGTTCAAACATCCCCATAATTCAAGGTCTTTTTTTTTTTTTTTCAAGGTAGGGTCTCAATCTAGTTCAGGCTGACCTGGAATTCACTATGTAGTCTCAGGGTGGCCTCAAACTCACTGCGATCCTTCTACCTCTGCCTCCCAAGTGCTGGGATTAAAGGCGTGTGCCACCATGCTAGGCCCAAAGTCTTTTAACTGAGCCATAATACCACCCCCCAAAAAACTCATAATTGCACAGAATAAACATTCACACTGCAAAAGATGGCACTGGGCATAGCAAAGAAATATTCAGCCAATACAATATTTTAAACAACCAGGGCAAACATCAAACTCTGTAACTCCGAGTCCAACAACTCTAGTCAGTGACAAATGCCCACGTCAGATCATTCTAACCAGCAACAAGTCTCTGGAGTTCCAATTCCGCCCCTCCAGCTAGGCTACTCACGGTACGAGGAGAGGGTCTTTTTTGGCTTGCAGACTTGAGGGGAAGCTCCGTGATGGCAGAGAAAATGACGACATGAGCAGAGGGTGGCCATCACCTCATGGCCAAGGTCAGATGGACAACAGCAACAGGAGAGTGTGCCAAACACTGGCAAATGGAAGCTGGCTGTATATAACACCCATAAGCCCACCCACCGCCAACAACTGCCTCGAGGAAGCTTTAATTCCCAAATTGCCATCAGCTGGGGACCTAGCATTCAGAACACTAAGGTTAAAAGGGACATCTGACTCAAACCACCACACGGGGCTACTAAGGAATGGAACAAACAAAAAGGAGGATATGTATGGCACAATGCAGGCCTGGCCCTAGCCAGAGGGCATGTCAGAACCAGGCTATCAGGCTTAGCAAACAGGTGCCTCTAACCACTGAACCATCTCTCCAGCCCAATGCATGCTTATTTATTTATTTATTTATTTATTTATTTATTTATTTATTTATTTATTTATTTATTTATGACAGGGTCTCTAGCCTAGGCTGGCTTCAGATTCACTATGTGCCAAGGGTGCTTGGAATCTCTAATTGTTCAGCTTCCACCTTCTGAGTGCTGGGATTACAGACATGCCACCACACCTAATTTTTTTGTTTGTTTGTTTTTTGTTTTTTGAGGTAGGGTCTCACTCTGGTCCAGGCTGACCTGGAATTCACTATGTAGTCTCAGGGTGGCCTCAAACTCTCAGCGATCCTCCTACCTCTGCCTCCCGAGTGCTGGGATTAAAGGTGTGCACCACCACGCCCGGCTTTCTTGCTGCTTTTTGGTGTTTGCTGGCTGCTGGTGGTTTTTCTCTGCTCAGATTTATGAATGGGAAGCCAGCATTTTAAAAAAGAGAAATACAAGAAAAAGAAAGATAAAAAGAAAAAGACTGGGTGTAGCGCACACCTTTAATCCCAGCACTCAGGAGGCAGAGGTAGGAGGATCGCTGAGAGTTCAAGGCCACCCTGAGACTACATAGTGAATTCCAGGTCAGCCTGGACCAGAGTGAGACCCTACCTTGAAAAACAACAACAACAATAGGGGCTGGAGAGATGGATTAATGGTTAAGGCATTTGCCTGCAAAGCCAAAGGATCCCGGTTCAGCTCCCCAGATGCACAAGGGGGGGCACATACATCTGGAGTTCATTTGCAGTGGCTGGAAGCCCTGGCACGCCCTGTCTCTCTGCCTCTCTCTCTCTCTCTCAAATAAATAAATTAAATGTTTTTAAAAAATATAAATAACTTCATATATATTGTCCATAAAATACTTGAAGCAGCTGGGCGTGATGGTGCACGCCTTTAATCCCAGCACTCGGGAGGCAGAGGTAGGAGGATCGCCATGAGTTTGAGGCCACCCTGAGACTACATAGTGAATTCCAGGTCAGCCTGGGCTAGAGTGAGACCCTACCTCGAAAAAACAACAACAACAACAACAACAACAAACCTTGAATCAGGAATAGGAAAAAAGAATAGTTTTGAGGTCTGGAGAGATGGCTTAGAGGTTAAGGTGCTTGTCTATGAAGCCTAAGGACCCATATTCAACTCTCCAGGTCCCACGTAAACCAGACACACAAGGTGACACAAGCATGCAAGGTCACACATGCACACAAGGTGGCCCATGTGTCTGGAGTTCGATTGCAGTGGCTGAAGGCCCTGGCATGCCAATTCTCCCCCCACCTCGCTCTCTCTAGCTCTCATAAAAAAAAACAAATAATAATAATAATAATAATAATAATAATAATAGTTTCAGGCAGAATGGAAAGATGGGGGAAATTATGTGGACATGGGAAAGGAAAGGAGCCATTCACCTGGAATCTCTTGTCAACTGAGAAGCAAAAATTCCAGCACAGGGCTGGAGAGATGGCTTAGCGGCTAAGGCGCCTGCCTGCTAAGCCTAAGAATGCTGGTTCCAATGTCCAGCGGTTCCAATCTCCAGGTCCCACGTTTAGCCAGATGCAAAGTGAGGCAAGGGTGCAACACTGCACTTGCCCACAAGGGGGCGCACACATCTGGATTTTGTTTACAGCAGCTGAGAGACTGCTGGCGCGCCCATTTCTGTCTCCCTCTCCCTCTATCTCTCTCTCCAAAAAACTAAATAAAAAATAAATTAATAAAAAAATAAAGAATTCCAGCACAATTAACAATTGCCTGCTGGGCCTGGTGGCACACACCTTTAATCTCAGCACTCACTTGGAAGACAGAGTTAGAAGGATCATTGTGAGTTCAAGACCAGCCTGAGACTAGATAGTGAATTCCAGACCAGCTTGGGCTAGAGTGAGACCCTACCTCAAGAAAATAAAATTGCTATGAAATAACACGGACACATTTTGTCGTGCTGAGAAGGTGGCTCCGTATATAAACTGCTTGCTTTAGTGGTTGGTACCCCAAGGGCCATTTGAAAAGTATTTTGATAGGTCCTACAGGAGTTTTGTCTTTGGTTTCTAACAAACCCTTCCCATGGGCGGAAAAATCAAAAACAAAAATAGAAAACCAAGTGGAAGGTCTAAGAATGGACAAATGCAGAGTATGACACTACAGGCATTGAGTGCCAGAGGGACGGTCATATTTTCAGCATCAATTAAGTTTGGCCTTTTATTCCTTTGCCTGGCAGGTGCCCAGGTGGCTCCAGTGATTTAGACCAGGACGTGACAAAGGAGCCAGTAGTGTCTTCAAACTCTCTACTCACAACAGGAAGGCAAGAAATGGAAAGAATGTCAGCAATTAAGATTAGCAGGACCCTGGGCTGGAGAGATAGATGGCTTAGCGGTTAAGGCACTTGCCTTTGAAGACTAAGGACCCAAGTTCGATTCCCCAGTATCCACATAAGCCAGATGTACAAGGTGACACATGCATCTGGAGTTTATTTGTAGTGGCTGCAGGCCCCGGTATGCCCATTCTCTCTATCTTCCTCTCTCAAAATTAAATAAATAAATAAAAATTTAAAAATTAGATATTGTGAATAAGACTTATATAAACCTACTTTTTAAAATAATGGCACATCTAGAAGCTGTAGACTGTTACTAGAAAAATTTCAGTGCCTGGGATGGGATACCTTCCAGTGAGATGTTGGCCAAGGAGGTCCCGGTAGCCTCCAAAACATTAAAGGCTTTTGCCAAAGCCCTTGGTTTCCCTTGAGAAACAGATAGTAAGACCCTATTGCTGAAGACATCTCTTGCCTGAGAGGCAAGGTCACTGAGAAAGCAAGCTGGTGCTGAGCAGAAAACCTTCTCCCTGTAGACCAGCCAACTGAAAGCTGGAAAAAGCTGCACTGCATGCAGCCATATGGGAGACAGAAGTCATCAGCAGTGAAAACAGTGGACACTGAATATTCAAGTTTGGCCACACAGGCCCAATGACTGAACGGGTGCAATAGTGGCGTGTCTACTCTTGGGGTAACCAACTGCTCCATAATTGGACTGAAGGCCCTCTCTACGGGAGGGAACACATACCTGGTACTGAAAAACCTAAGCAAAAGTCTATGGTAGGTGAGGTCATGAACCTTAGGGGTATAAAGCCTGCTCTTATCTGACTAAATGTATATATTATTTCCACCAAGCTGCCCTGGGGGCACTACACTTAATGTTCACATTCACATATTAATGCTACTCTCACTTCTGGTTAGAGAAGCTTCTCTTTTCAGATGGCGATGACCACTGGGATGACCCAAAAGGCAACATAGTGCTGAGAAGAAGGGATGGAGGAGTGCCCAGCACTGAAACACCTCTGTCACACCCTCCAAGGCTCAGGGACCATTGCGGAAGAGGGGGCGGATAGAATGGAAGACCCAAAGGAAGGGTATGACTTCTTACAACACAACTGCCCAGACAGAAATTGGCCTCAATATCCATGACCTTGCAGTGCTTAGCAATACCTTCACAAGACCCTCATAATAGAAGAAAAAGATGATGACATCATATCAAAAGAGAGACTAATGGAGAGAGGGAGGGGATATGATGGAGATTGGAGTTCTAAAGTGGAATGGGGGAGGGGAATATCATGTGGTTTTTAAAAATAATTTTTTTTTTTTTTTGAGAGAGACACAGATAGAGACAGAGAGAGAGGGAGAGGAAGACAGACAGAGAATGGGCGCGCCAGCAGTCTCTCAGCTGCTGTGAACAGAATCCAGATATGTGCGCCCCCTTGTGGGCAAGTGCGGCATTGCACCCTTGTGTCACTTTGCATCTGGCTAAACATGGGACCTGGAGATTGGAACCGGGTTCTTAGGCTTAGCAGGCAGGCGCCTTAACCGCTAAGCCATCTCTCCAGCCCTCATGTGTTTTTTTAATGTAAGTATAGAAGTTGTCAAGAAAAAAATTAATAATAAAAATTTAAAAATTAAAAAAAATATATTTTTAAATTTGAGAGAGAGACAGAGAGGAAGAGGCAGAGAAAGAATGGGCACCCCAGGGTCTCTCAGCTGCTGTGAACGTACTTCAGACATTTGCGCCCCCTTGTGCACACGTGCGACATTGCGTGCTTGTGTCACTTTTGCATCTGGCTAAATGTGGGACCTGGAGATTAGAACAATCATTCTTAGGCTTCACAGGCAGGCGCCTTGACTGCTAAGCCATCTCTCCAGCCCAAAATACCTATTTTTTAAATAGAGAGAATACAGAGGAGAGGGGTTGTGAGGGGAAAAAGAGGAGTGGTGGGAAGGGATTATGAACATGGTTTATTGCCTGTATTTATGGAAGTTGTCAGTAAAAAGTTTTTAAAAATAGGGCTGAAGAGATGACTTAGCAAAGCCTAAGGACTCATGCTTGACTCTCCAGGTCCAATGTAAGCCAGACATACAAGGTGATGCTAACGTGTAAGGTTGCACATGTGTACAAGATGGTGCACACATCTGGAGTTTGATTATAGTGGCTGGAGGCCCTGGCATGCCAATTCTTTCTTTCTCTCTGTCTCTCTCTCAAAAATATGAAAATAGCCAGGCGTGGTGGCGCATGCCTTTAATTCCAGCACTCAGGAGGCAGCTGAGAGTCAAGGCCACCCTGAGACTACATAGGGAATTTCAGGTTAGTCTGAGGGTGAGACCCTACCTTGGACAACCAAAAAAAAAAAAAAAAAAAAAAAAAAAAAAAAAAAAAAAAAAGAAAAAGAAATAAATTAAAGTGTTTTGCTTGCAGAGCCTGGTGGTCTATTCCCCAGTACTTATGTAAAGCCAGATGCACTAAGTAGAGCATGCATCTGAAGTTGGTTTACAGTGGCAAGAGGCCCTCACCTCTCCCCCACACATTAAAAAGACAGAGACAAACCTTGATCAGGCCCTTGGAGGAAGCAAGGGTTCCAGCCACACAGAGATTGGAGGGCAGAGTTATCTCAGGTGGGGGAAACAGCAAACACAAGCGACCTGGGATGGGAACATGTCTGAGAAACAATGAGGCTGGTATGGCTTGTGGGAATAAAAGACAAGTGTTAGGGCTAGAGAGATTGCTCAGTGGTTAAGGCACTTGCCTGCAAAGTTTAAGGACTCAAGTTCTATTCCCCACTACCCACGTAAAAGCCAGATGCACTAGATGGTACATGTGTCTGAAATTGGTTTGCAATAGCTAGAGGCCCCTGGCGCACCCATTCTCTCTTTCCGCCTCTTTCTCTCTAATAAATAAATAATTTTTTAAAAAATAAAGCCAGGCTGTGTGTGGTGGCGCATGCCTTTAATCCCAGCTCTTGGGAGGCAGAGGTAGGAGGATCACTGTGAATTTGAGGCCACTTGAGACTAGTGAATTCCAGGTCAGCCTGAGCTAGAGTGAGACCCTACCTCGAAAAACCTAAATAAATAAATAAAGCCGGGTGTGGTAGGGCACACCTTTAATCCCAGCACTTGGGAGGCAGAGGTAAGAGGATCACCATGAGTTTGAGGCCACCCTGAGACTACATAGCGAATTCCACGGCAGCCTGGGCTAGAGCAAGATGCTACCCTGAAAAACCAAAACAATAAAAAAATAAAAAAAATAAAAAATAATAAATAGAGGGCTGGAGAGATGGCTTAGTGGTTAAGGCACCTGCCTCCTAAGCCTAAGAACGCTGGTTCCAATCTCCAGAGGTTCCAATCTCCAGGTCCCACGTTTAGCCAGATGCAAAGTGACGCAAGGGCGCAATGCTGCACTTGCCCACAAGGGGGTGCACACATCTGGATTTCATTTACAACAGCAGAGAGACTGCTGGCGCGCCCATCTCTATCTGTCTCCCTCTCCCTGTCTCTCTGTGTGACTCTCCCTAAAAAATAAAAAAATAAAAAATAAAAAAAATAAATAAATAGAGCTGGAGAGATGGCTTAGTGGTTAAGGTGCTTGACTGAAAAGCCAAAGGACCTTGGTTCTATTCCCCAGGACCCACATAAGCCAGATGCACAAGGGGGCGCATGCATCTGGAGTTTGTTTGCAGTGGTTAGAGGCCCTGGAGCGCCCATTATCTCTCTCTCTCTCTTTGCCTCTTTCTCTCAAATAAATAAATAAATAAATAAATAAATAAATAAATAAATAAGAGAAGTGTTAGGAAATGGGTCATAAGTTGTGGGGACTGGATCTTGTAGACGCTGAAGGTCAAGGAAAAAGATGGGAGGCTGTAGGAGGGATGAGGAGGGGCAAGATAAGAAATACAAGGGAGAATTCTGCTTTCTTCCTTTTTTTAAAGATTTATTTTTATTTATTTATTAGAGACGGGGGGGGGAGAGAGAATTGGCACACCAGAGCCTCCAGCCACTGCATACAAACTCCAGACCCATGTGCCACCATGTGCAACTGGCTTATGTGGGACCTGGAGAATCAGACTGGGGTCCTTAGGCTTTGCAGGCATGCAAACTGCTAAGCCATCTCTCCAGCCCTTTTGTAAAAGAAATATTTTATTTTTATTTATTTATTTGAGAGAAAGAGAGAAATAGGCAGAGAGAGAAAGAGAGAGAGGAGAGAGGGGAGACAATGGGCATGCCAGGGCCTCCAGCCACTGCAAATGAACTCTAGATGTGTGCGCCCCCTTGTGCATCTGGTTTATGTAGGTCCTGGGGAATTGAATCTGGATCCTTTGGCTTTGCAGACAAGCACCTTAACCGCTAAGCCATCCCTCCAGCCCTTTTTTAAAAACTTTTTTTATTTCCAACTTTCATAGTTATAGACAACAAACCATAATTCCTCCCCTCTTCTCCTTGCCCCTCACAAATGCATCATCATATCCCCTCCCCCCCTCAATGAGTCTCTCTTTTATTTTGATGTCATCATCTTTTCCTCTTACTATGAGGGTCTTGTATAGGTACTGTCAGGCACTGCGAGGTCATGGATATCCAGGCCATTTTTGTGTCTGGAAGAGTACATTGTAAAGAGTCCCACCCTTCCTTTGGCTCTTACAGAACCCGGTTTGATTCCCCAGGACTCACGAAAGCCAGATGCACAAGGTGACACATGAATCTGGAGTTCATTTGCAGCAGCCAGAGACCCTAGTGTGCCCATTCTCTCTCTCTCCCCCCTCTCTTTCCCTCTTTCTTTCTGTCAAATAAATAAATAAAATATATTTTAAAATAAAAAAATAAAAAGAGAAACTATTTCTCTGATGCCCATGGCAGGAAATGGCTTAAGAAGCTTAAGGCATCTCAACTGTGTGAAGTTCCCTTTTTCAAGAGAAAGATGGGCTGGAGAGATGGCTTAGCAGTTAAGTCGCACACCTACGAAGCCCAAGGACCCCCGTTCGATTCTCCAGGTCCCATGTAAGCCAGATGCACAAGGGGGCGCACGCATCTGGAGTTCGTTTGCAGTGAGTGGTTGGAGCCTCTGCATGCCCATTCTCCCTCTCTCTCTGTCTCTAATAAATAAATAAATAAGAAAAGAAAAGAAAAAAGAGAGAGAAAGATGAAACGCTGGGTGGTGGAGCCAGGTGTGGGGGGGTCCTACAATCTCAACTGGACCTTCCTCCACTCAGCCCTAGAGGGGAACCCTAGGGTCACCTTGAGGAAGGCAGCAGTGACCTGCCACATCACCATCCCCCCCCGGGAGGCATTGCTGCGGTGCTAAGGAAGTGCTCAGCTGCAAAGGGCACGCACATCAGATAACTGAATCCGTGCCAGGCACACCGTGACTCAGCCTGCCTCCTCCATGGGTGGGAGGAGCCTCTTCTGCCTCTTCTCCAGCCTTGCCTTCCCCCCACGTCAAGTAACCCCCAGTGTGGGGAAGTCACATGGAGAAGCTCTTTCAGAAAGCCTTGGGACTGTTAATAGCAAGCCCAGCAGGGCTCAGGAAGAGACTACAAAGTCTTTTTTTTTTTTTCCACAGGAGGCGGCCAGGTGATAAAATATTAAAGCTGACCCTGGTTGTTCAGAGAGCAGTCTTAATGGCTCTGTCAGATAGCTAGGCCAGCGGTCAAATGCTTTGGGCTTTATCAAAGATAGCTTAATGGGTGCCATGAATGGATGCCAAGAGTGCTCGATGGGTGCCAGGCTTAACTTTCACAGGCCAGCTAGAATCTTCACAACAACCCCACAAGGCAGGTACCCTAACTGCTAAGCCATCTCTCCAGCCTGTAGCGGATGTTTTCTTTCCTTAGTCATCTTATTGTACAATAGAACACACACAGAAAGCCCCCAAGACAATGCGAAACTGAAGCTGGGTAAATGATTACAACACAAACGAAGGAGAACAGAAGCCCCGAATGTTCTAGTTGTTAGATGCACAGCACTCCGGTTGCCAAGCTTGGGCCCAGCCCAGCTTTGGAAAAGGGAAGTTTTGAATTTCAGAGGTACAGGCCTGTGAGTGAGTACTCTCCACAGTGTGTGCGCTTCTTGCACAAGCATGAAAGCTTGACAAGGTCCTCTCCCGTGCAACACGGCTGGGTGTAGCCACATATACCTTTGGCTTTTCAGGCAAGTGCCTTTTTTTTGAGGTAGGGTCTCACTCTTAGCTCAGGCTGACCTAGAATTCACTATGTATTCTCAGGGTGGCCTTGAACTCATGGCGATCCTCCTACCTCTGCTTCCCGAGTGCTGGGATTAAAGGCGTGTGCCACCACGTCCGGCTTAATGCTCCATTTTTTAAATGTGCCTGTGACTTAGGGAGTGAGGATATTTTCTCATCTCCTAAAACAAAGGAAGAACTGGAAGGGATGTGGGGTCAGCCAGCCTCTCTGCTTGCCCTAACTACACTATTGCAGCTCTGGCACTGTGAGGGAAGAAGTTTGCCCTGAGAGGCTACCACGCTCAGTCTTTGCCAGAGGTCAGCCTGACACTGGGGGCACCCAGCTCTGGACTGGAAGCCCATGGCCCGTGCCAAAGTCTGTATCAGCCTTTAGCAGTACATGCTGTTTTAGTAGCTTGCAAAGACCAAATCCTAGAAAGACCCCTGGTCCTGGTGTGCAGTGATCAACAACGCTGCTGCTTGCCCTGTCTGGAGGGAAGGGAGGTTGCGCACTGCTGGCAGCCAGCCTGCCGGCCAACCCATATTTCTAGATTCAGGTCAAATTCTAGAAAGTGTGATTTTCCTTCCGCTCCACACCATGTTGTAGCTAGACCATTTTTTGTTGTTGTTGTTTGTTTCTTTCTTCTTTTCTTCTTCTTCTTCTTCTTCTTCTCCTTCTCCTTCTCCTTCTCCTTCTCCTTCTTTTTTTTTTTTTTTTTTTTGTTTTTTTCAAGGTAGGTTCCCACTCTGGCCCAGGCTGACCTAGAATTAACTATGTAGTCTCAGGGTGGCCTCGAGCTCATGGCGATCCTCCTGCCTCTGCCTCCCAAGTGCTGGGATTAAAGGCGTGTGCCACCACGCCCAGCTTTGTTTCTTTCTTTACAAAATATTTATTTGAGAGAGAGAGAGAGAGAGAGAGAGAAAAAATAATGGGCTTGCCAGACCTTCTTTCTACTGCAAACAAACTCCAGATGTCTGAGCTCATCTTATGCATCTGTCTTTATGCGTATGCTGAGGAATCGAACCCTGGCCATCAGGTTTTGCAAGCACCTTTAACTGCTGAGCCACCTCTCAGCCCTTGACTCATTTATTTATTTATTTTTGACAGCTTCCATGATTATAGACAATAAACCATGATAATTCCCTTCCTTCTCTCCCTCACTTTCCCTTTCACAACTCTACTCTCCATCATACCCCTCCCCCCTCAGTCTTTTATTTATTTATTTTTAAAATATATTATTTAAGAGAGAGAGAGAAAAGAATGGGCACTCAGCCCCTGCAAACGAATTCCAGATGCATGTGCCCTATTGTGCATCTGGCTTACGTGGGTCCTGGAGAATCAAACCAGGATCCTTTGGCTTTGCAGGCAAATGTCTTAACGGCTAAGCCATCTTTCCATCCCTCAACCGGTCTTTTATTTTGATGTCATCATTTTTTCCTCTTATTATGAGGGTCTTGCATAGGTAGTGACAGTTACTGTGAGGTCATGGATATCCAGGCCATTTTGTGTCTGGAAGAGTGTGTTGTAAGGAGTCCTACCCTTTCTTTGGCTCTTACATTCTTCCTGCCACCTCTTCTGCAATGGACCCTGAGTCTTGGAGGGTGTGATAGAGATGTTTCAGTGCTGAGCACTCCTCTGTCACATCTTCTCAGCACGATGGAGCCTTTTGAGTCATTCCAGAGCCTTGACCCAGTTTTTGATAGGAAAAAAAAAATTCCCTACTTAGACCAGGGGAAATGAAGAAAAAACAAGCTCCTTGAACTTAGTCCAGACACAACTCTTCTTTCTGAGGAAGGGGTGAGGAACATGGGTCTTTTCTCTTTCCAAGCATTTGGGAGAAACTCCCAAAATAGCAGAGGCTGAGTGCAAACCTTTCTGCCATCAAGAGAGAGATGAGTCATGTGGAACATGTGATTTTTCTACTCCTCAAAATATTGCATGTATAACTTATATTTAGTACCATTTTACTGTGCAGTTTTTTTTTTTTTTTTTTTTTTTGCTTTTTGAGGTAGGTTCTCACCACTCTGGTCCAGGCTGACCTGGAATTAACTTTGTAGTCTCAGGGTGGCCTTGAACTCACAGCGATCCTCCTACCTCTGCCTCCCAAATGCAGGGAGTAAAGGCGTGCGCCACCACGCCCGGCTTGTGCAGTTTTTTTTTTTTAATTTTTAAAAAATTATTTTATTTATTTTTGGAGAGAGACAGAGAGAGAGACAGACAGAGAGGGAGACAGAGATGGGTGCGCCAGCAGTCTCTCAGCTGCTGTGAACGAAATCCAGATGTGTGCGCCCCCTTGTGGTCAAGTGTGGCATTGCGCCCTTGTGTCACTTTGCATCTGGCTAAACGTGGGACCTGGAGATTGGAACCGCTGGAGATTGGAACCAGTGTTCTTAGGCTTAGAATGCAGGCGCCTTAACCGCTAAGCCATCTCTCCAGGCCCAGTTTTTTTTTTTAATTCCTCTTTCTCCCAAACCCAAAACACCAGCTATGAAATCCACTGCTTTCTTATGCACCGTGTCCCAAGTGGTCAGGAGGTGGCAGCAGCAGATAGCCAGGCCCTCTGTGCTCTTGAGTCAGGTGACCAATTGCTTGCAAAACAAACTAAAAAGCTGATGGATGAATAGGTTTTTAGCGGTCTGCCAGCATGCAGGCATATTTGAGGGGTGTGCACAAAAGGCCTTCCATAAATATCTGGACTTTGGCTTGAGGCATTTGCAGAGTGCCTTCTGGGCTTGTAGCGCCATGCTGACGAGGAAGCAAAAAATATTCATTCAGGGGCTGGAGAGATGGCTTAGCGGTTAAGGCACCTGCCTGCTAAGCCTAAGAACACTGGTTCCAATCTCCAGGTCCCGCGTTTAGCCAGATGCAAAGTGACGCAAGGGCGCAATGCCGCACTTGACCACAAGGGGGCGCACGCTTCTGGATTTCGTTCTCAGCAGCTGAGAGACTGCTGGCGTGCTCATCTCTGTCTCCCTCTCTGTCTGTCTCTCTCCAAAATATATATTCATTCATTCAAAAACATCATGCAGGAGCCACACCATGAGTCCTGGGCCCAAAGCTGGAGGTTCCAAAGTAACACCACCAGGCCCAGGCTGCTGTGTGTTGACCTTTTTCCTCCAAGGCACCTTGCACAGTTTTATTTATTTATTTATTTATTTATTTATTTATTTATTTATTATTTATTTATTTATTTATTTATTTATTTATTTATTTTTTTTGGTTTTGCAAGGTAGGGTCTCACTCTGGTCCAGGCTGACCTGGAATTAACTATGTAGTCTCAGGGTGGCCTCGAACTCTCGGCGATCCTCCTAGCTCTGCCTGCCGAGTGCTGGGATTAAAGGTGTGCACCACCACGCCTGGCCACAGTTTGGTTTTGTGATGGCCATAATGTCAGCTTTCAGGGCCGAACAGACAGCATCGCTTTTCTTTCTTTTGGCAGAAAAAAAGCCTTTTCTAGAAGATGCTCCTAGGAGGCAGAGGTGGGAGGATCACCGTGAGTTCAAGGCCACCATGAGACTACATTGTAAATTCCAGGTCAGCCTAGGCTAGAGCAAGACGCTGCCTCTAGAAACCAAAAAAAAAAAAAAAAAAAAAAAAAAAAAAAAAAAAAAAAAAAAAAAAAAGCCCCAAAGGCAACCATAGTTACTGACTGTTGTGTGACACGTTTTCTGGGGAGACACCATCACCACTTGCTGCCCCAGGTAGCAGGACAGCAACAACAGACCAACGTCTGATTTCTGATTCCAGTGGATTTGTTGGGCTTCCTTATAGCATGGGCAAGGACTTTTTTTCTCCTCTTTTTTTTTTTTTGGAGAGAAAGGGAAAGGAAGACATAGATGGGCGTGCCAGCAGACTCTCAGCTGCTGTGAACGAAATCCAGATGCGTGTGCCCCCTTGTGGTCAAGTGCGGCATTGCGCCCTTGCGTCACTTTGCATCTGGCTAAACGTGGGACCTGGAGATTGGAACCGGCAATCTTAGGCTTAAGAGGCAGGCGCCTTAACCGCTAAGCCATCTCTTTAGCCCTCTCTTCTTTTTTTAAAAAAATATTTTATTTATTTATTTGACAGAGAGAAAGGAGAGAGAGAGAGAGAGAGAGAGAGAACAGGCGCACCAGGGCCTCCAGCCATTGCAAATGAACTCCAGATGCATGTGCCATTTTGTGCATCTGGCTTACGTGGGTCCTGGGGAATTGAACCTGGGTCCTTTGGCTTTGCAGGCAAATGCCTTAACCGCTAAGCCATCCCTCCAGCCCTTTTTTTCTTTTCTTTTCTTTTTTTTTTTTTTTTTTTTTTTTAGAGAGACAGATAGAGGGAGAGGAAGACAGAGATGGGCACGCCAGCAGTGTCTCAGCTGCTGTGAACGAAATCCAGATGTGTGCGCCCCCTTGTGGTCAAGTGTGGCATTGCACCCTTGCGTCACTTTGCATCTGGCTAAACGTGGGACCTGGATATTGGAACCGCTGGAGATTGGAACCAGTGTTCTTAGGCTTAGGAGGCAGCGCCTTAACCACTAAGCCATCTCTCCAGCCCTCATATATTTTTTTAAGGCAGGGTCTCACGAACTTGCCCAGGCTGGAGTACAGTGGCTATTCACAGGCGCATGGGAGTTTTGACCTGCTGTTTTTGACCTGGGCTGGTTGACCCCTCCTTAGGTGCCTGGTGGTCCCCAGCTCCCGGGAGGTCATCATATTGATGCCAAACTTAGTGCAGACAACCTGATCGCCATAGCTCACATAGCCCAGAGCCCTTGGACTCAAGTAATCCTCCTCCCTCAGCCTCCCGGGTAGCTGGGACAACAGGCATGCAAGGACTTTCTTACAGGAGTATGGATTACCCTAAAACAGATGTAGCACCAAAAAAAAAAATAAAAAAAAAATAAAAATCTCATCCCAGGGCTGGAGAGATGGCTTAATACTTAAGGCACTTGCCTACGAAGCCTAAGGAACCAGGTTGGATTCCCCGGTACCCACGTAAGCACATGGTGACACATGTGTCTGGAGTTTTTTTTGTTTTTCAGTGGCTGGAGGCCCTGATGTCCATTCTTTCTCTCTCTGTGTCTGCTCTCTCTCTCTTTCTGTCAAATAAATAAATAAAATAAAATCTCATCCCTTTCTGGGCATGGTGGTGCCCAGAGTTTGATTTTTTTTTGTTTTGTTTTTTTATTTCCCCAGGACCCACGTCCTCTCTCCCTCTCTCTGCCTCTTGCCCTTTCAAATAAATAAATAAATAAATAAATAAATAAATAAATAAATAATAATTTTTTTTTTTTTTTGGTTTTTGCAAGGTAGGGTCTCACTCTGGTCCAGGCTGACCTGGAATTAACTATGTAGTCTCAGGGTGGCCTCGAACTTTCCTCCTTCTGCCTCCCAGTGCTGGGATTAAATAAATAAATAATAATTTATTTTGAAGGAGAGAGGATGAGAATGGGTGCTCCAGGGTCTCTGGCCACTGCAAATAAACTCCAGATGCATGTGCCACCTTGTGCATCTGGCTTTACATGGGTCCTGGGGTATGTGGGTTCAAGTTCCTGAGCCCTGAGAATGTGGTAGAGAAGCCTCACTTAGGGTTGAACGTTACTCTCAAGAGAAGCTTCTCTAACCAAAAGTGAGAGTAGCATTAATATATGGGCATAAACCTAAGTATTTAGGGGGAGTTTGGTGGGCATCACGTATCCATTTAGCCAGACAACAGGACTAATTTCCTCCCTAAGGCTTATGACTTCCCCAGCCACAGGGTTTTCAGTACCAGGCAGGAATTCCCTCCCATGGAGCAAGCCTCAAATCCAGTCAGAGAGCAGTTGGTTTTTCCCAATGACAGACATGCCACCATTGCACTAGTTGGCACATTTGGCATGGCTGCCCCTCCGTAAAGCTGCAGGGTCCACTGCCCGTTAACATCATTGATGACTTTTCTCCCCCAACTGGCTGCATAAATCTTTCCAGCATCCTGACAGTTAGAAAGGAAGAAAAGAAAGAAAAGAAAAAAAGGAAGGAAGGAAGGAAGGGAGGGAGGGAGGGAGGGAGGGAATCTCCCCTAAAGGTTTAGCATGTACAAGGCCCTAGGTTTGACCTCCAAGCACTAGAAAAAAAACCCAACCAAGTGTAAATCATGTCATTCTACAAATCAGAGAACCCTGCTGGGCACTTGGGAGGCAGAGGTAGGAGAATCACCGTGAATTCAAGGCCACACTGAGACTACATAGTGAATTCCAGGTCAGCCTGGGCTAGAGTGAGACCCTACCTCAAAAAACTAAACAAAACAAAAAAAAGCAAAAACCCAAAACCAAAACAGAAAACCCAATCGGCCTGCAGCGAAAATACCTATCAGAGAAGGCACTTTCTCAAACCCACTTACAAGAGAGCCTGTGGCTGCTTGCAGATAATAAAACCACAGACTGCCCTTCTACACCTCAGGCCTGGGAAGTAGCCCAGTTTTCTAAGGGGAGGAGCCGTGGCCACTCCAGGGACGCATCCGGGAGGACGAACACAGGTCGGACTTGCAGGAGTGGACCCCAGCGTGTACAGAAGTGTCCTGAGTTCAAGTGGTTAGCGCCCTGGAAATACTGTGCTCTAGCCTCCAGCAAGTGTCCCAGCCACAGCCCTCTCCGCAGAAACTGACTTTTTCAACTTGCAGGTTACTATCTGCCCCGAGCCCAGCGCTTCTGCAACCACCACTGGGCCTTTAACATACCTGGAGGCGTCAGGTGTGGTAGCGCACGCCTTTAATCCCAGCTCTCGGGAGAAAGAGGGAGGAGGATCGCTGTGAGTCCAGGGCAGGGCAGTCTGGGCTAGAGCAAGCCCCTACCTCGAAAAACAGCAAAAACAAAAACATACCTGGGTCAGCTTCCAAGGAAGAGGAACCAAATCAGCAGGTGTAGTTCTAGACACAAAATATCCACCGTGCGCTCTAGACGCTTGTACCTCCAGACAAACAAGGAACTCGCCTCCCGCAGGGAACATCCCGGAACCACGCACCACGGGCAGGAAGTTACCGCGTTCATGCCGCACTCCGTAGCTCGCCTCACCCACCCTTGGCTTTCACAACAACCAGGTGTAGTTTGTTTCCTTTCTGCCCCCCCCCCCCGCAGAGAAAGAGAGAGAGGCAGAGTGCGAAAATGGGCATGCCAGGGCCTCCAGCCACTGCAAACAAACTCCAGACGCAGGTGTCACTTGTGCATCTGGCTTAGGTGGGTCCTGGGCAATCGAACGGGGGTCCTTTGGTTTTGCAGGCAAACGCTGTAACCACTAAGCCATCCCTCCAGCCCCTTGTTCCCTTTCTTTATGGTAATGTCCAGCTGCTGCTGCATGTGGGGAAACTTCAAAAAAAAAAAACAAACAAAAAGTCCAGCTGGGCATGGTGGTGCACGCCTTTAATCCAGCACTTGGGACGCAGAGATAGGAGGATCACAGTGTGTTCGAGGCCACCCTGAGACTACATAATTAATATTCCAGGTCAGCCTAGACCAGAGTGAGACCCTACCTTAAAAAACAAACAAACAAACAAAAGTCCGAGGAAACAATGACCTCTGTCCCTGAGAGTTGCAGAACTGAAAGCAGCTCGTGGCTGATGGGGAGCCCATGATTGTCTTTTGGTCGCAAACCTCCGCCTGTGAGAAGGCACCCACAGTCTGCGATCACCCCCAGTCACCCTTGTTCTATATATAAGCCACCTGAAGGAGAAAAGAACATGGCCTTTGAACACGGGGGGGGGGGGGTGTCTTCTTTTTTCTTCCTTTTTTTTGAAGCAGGGTGTCACTCTAACCCATCTGGCTTCAAACTCAGAGCAACCTTCCTACCTCAGCCTCTGAAGAGCTGGGAGAAAGGTGTCAATCATGACACCCACACCCAGCTTTTGTTCTTTTCTTAAAAATGTTTCTTAGCCTGGAGTGGTGACACATATTTGGGAAGCAGGTAGGAGGATCGCTGTGAGTTCGAGGCCATCCTGAGACTACCAAGTGAGTTCCAGGTCAGGCTGAACTAGAGTGACACCCTACCTTGAAAAACCAAAAAAAAAAAAAAAAAAAAAAAAAAAAAAAGTTTCTTTTTCATGTATGAGAGAGAGAGGGAGAGAGGGAGGGAGACAGAGCCTGGTGTGGTGGCACATGCCTTTAATCCCAGCACATGGAAAGCAGAGGTAGGAGGATCGCCATGAGTTCAAGGCCACTCTGAGACTTCATAGTGAATTCCAGATCAGCATGGACTACAGTGAGACCCTACCTCAAACCTCCCCCCCCCCAAAAAAATCTGAGAGAGAGGGGTGGGGAGAGAGAGAGGCTACCACCACAAATTAACTCCAGATGCATGAGCCACTTTGTGCCTCTGGATAATCAAACCTGGACTGGCAGGTTTTGCAAGCAAGTGCCTTTAACCATTTAGACATCTCCCTAGGTAACCCCTTCTTTTTTTAAAGACAGGTTTCACTCTGTATCCAGGCCGTTCTGCACTGTGTGGACCAAGATGGCCTTGAGCACTTGGGCCATCTACTTGCTCAGAGCCCTGACTACAGATAAGAGCCACCAAGCCTGGCTTTGCATCTTGATCTGCTGTTTTGTGGATTTTTTTTCAATATTTTATTTATTTGAGAAAGAGGTAGATGGAGAGAGGGAGAAAAAGAATAGGTGTACTGGCGCACCCATCTTGTGCATCTGGCTTACGTGGGTCCTGGTGAGTTGAACCTGGGTCCTTTGGCTTTGAAGGCAAGTACCTTAACTGTTAAGCCATCTCTCCAGCACCCCTCCTAGACAAGGAGCCACCCTTCTTCTGTGAGCCTGGGAAAATCTCATTTTATTTCCTCCAGGGGGTTGACATCGTAGCTTCTGAGCAACAAAAGATCCATTTGGAAACTGGGCCAGGAGTGCTGCTCTGAGGAACCAGGGGAAAACTCCTCTGAGGAAGTACAGCGTTTCCAACGAGGAGCACCAGTGGGGTAGTCTGGTCAGGAAAGGAGTGTTCCTGGGAAGGGAGCAGGGGACACACAGCGTTCCTTCCACTTCACGTACCTGAGTCTCCTCTTGAAAAGACCATAGGTGGGAAGGACCTCACAAAAACAGGCCCATGTCCACATGTCATTCTGGGTGAGGACTCCAGGGCCAACTGCCACCCCGTGTCCAGCTAGGAAGAAAAATACCCCAAAGCCAGTGATCTGATAGGATGTGTTTGTATTTACATGGTACATTTTAAAGCAATGGCTATATTGGTCATACATATTAGAAACCATAAAAAAGTTAAGAACTAAAATTTACATCATACACTTGTATATATATATTTTTTTACAGAGGTAAAAAGGCTTATTATTAAAAAAAATCAACACAACAGGGGTTTTAATATACAGGTCAAGAGTGAATTCTGCTTCAGGCACTTTAATTTGTTAATGTGAGCAAATAGCTTGGGGTGGGTCAGGGAAACTTCTGAACAGAAAACCTTTTGGTTAATGTTTTGTTACCATGGATAGAAAAATAAAATCTGAGTAATTTCTCTCAAATGATTGACATCGGTATGACAAAGCTGACTGGGGAAAATACTACACACTGCTCAGGTGCAGTGTGGCAATTAAGAGAGAGTATTTACAAAAATGTCCCCATGGCTGTCGTTGTGCCCTTTACCGCTGCCTTCACAAACCAAAAATGATGCACGGAATAAGATTTGCTAGCTTGACCCTTACAAGGGGTGGAAACCAGCAGGGGGTTAAGGAAAGAGAACAAGTCGGGGACCAGAGGCGACAAACACAAAGTGGTTGGGGATGTGTGTTTTCTCACTGAAATAAATAGGGGCGCTTGAACCGAGGTCTGAAGAAACACACATTAGTGTTGTGCTTTGTAGAGAGGCGACCTTAGAAAGGGGCCTGAGGAGATCCCAGGCGTGGGAGGGGAGTGGGGTGGAGTGGGACAGATGGTCTCCCCACAGCATTGGTGTCTGGCTGAGGAATTTCTACCCGTTTTTTCTCCTGCCATGGAATTCTTTCTAACCCTCCAGCTAGAAGGACAGCTTTCTGTTCTTTTCCACACCAGACAACCCCAACCAGTCATCCCAAGAAGTGAAAAAATGTCTACCAACTAATTCATAAGCGCACCGGTTATCTACACGGATGAACTGTCTAATGCAGCGTAACAGGTTCTCAGGCAAGTTGAAAGCATTCCCAGGAAGGTAACCACGACTAGCATTTCCTAACATGATTGGTGGACTGGAAGAAGAAAAAGAAAGAAGAAGGAGGAGGAGGAGGGAGAGAAGAAGAAGTCCTTTTCCTTGAAGACTGAAGTCCTGTGTGCAATAAGGGGTGGGGGTGGGGTGGGGGAGTAGAGGGGGACGGGCCATGCCTTCTGCTGGAATTACCAGGGACAGATCTTGGTAGGAAGTACAGCCAGCAGCGACAAGCCTGTGGTCTCCACGAGACTCTGATGGTCCTGTGCTGAGTACGGGTAACCTGATTGCTGATTCTCACTTCTCATTCTTCAATTCGATTTGGCTACTCCTTGCAATATATTAGAAAAATACTCTCTCTTTTTCTTCTCCAGTTAATTAGACCGCCTCCTATGTGGCAAGGCAACAGGTGGAATCAGGTGGTGACCTAACTTCTCTGTGCATCCAAAGTGGCAAGTCTGGGGGTTGCAAGAGAAAGACACTTAGGCATTGGGAGGGTTTTTACATACATATGGCCTTGTTTTTTCCCAAGTAAAATGAACAATTTGGTGATGAGCCCAAAATGAAAACAAATTTATATATATATATATAGATCTCCACAAACAAAATGCAAACCACTTCTTTTCAAATTTGTAACATTTAGTCCCATCTCCCCACCCACCATAATATAAAATAGTTGCAGGGAAGGGGAGAGCTAGTTTTCACCCACAAACCATGTGTTTGTCAATGAGAGACACTGGCGTGTGTTTGAATAGACTATTTGGTTTGCAAAACAATGAGCAAAATTAATTTCCTTGATGTGTGATTTTAATATTGCTAAGTTTTTAGAAGTGGTGGCAACACAATTCTAAAAAGTTCTATTTTAGGGGTAACTGGGTTAGGCTCATAGAAACCCAAAAATCCCCTTTCTAGCCCTGGTCCAAAAGGATACAATATAGTTTTAGGAATTTTTTTTTCCTGATTTTCACCAGTTAATCTGTAGTTAAGGCTCAATTCTCAATTATTTTAAAGGTGTAAATGTTCTGCATCAGTGAATAAATTCAACAGATGGCCGGGGAGGGGTAGACGATGATGATGGCTTAAGGACAGAGACCGCAGCGTACACGGGAAATTTGGCTTTAGACAAGTTAAGGCAATATTGCCTTATGGTACAAGATTGTTCCCTGGCTCACCTCCCCAACGCAGGTTACAATACCATTTCTGGTAGGGTTTCAACATTCCGTCATCACCTCTCCTCGGGAACCTACCACTTGCTAGCAACAGGCAAACCCAAGTGGGAGAAGAGAGACAGTCTTTGATGCTCTTGGAAAAATAAAAAATAAAAGCCGGGCGTGATGGCGCGCACCTTTAATCCCAGCACTCGGGGAGAGGCAGATGTAGGAGGATTGCCGTGAGTTCAAGGCCACCCTGAGACTACATAGTGAATTCCAGGTCAGCCTGAGCTAGAGTGAGACCCTACCCCGGAAAACAAAACAGAACAAATCAAGTACGTGCTCTACCAAATCCAGTCGTTTCCACCGCGGACTCCTTTGAACTGGAAGAGGTGGAGGAGAGACAGGAAACGAACACACGGATAATAAAAGACGGCGTGATTCCAGACTGGTAATAGTAATACACGAGTCGATGCGGAAGGCTCCTTTCCTTGAGACAACTGTGCAGGTATGGATGTGTGTGTGTGCATGTGTATATATGTATGTGTGTCTGTGTGTGTATATATGTATGTGTTTCTGTGTGTATATGTGTACGTGTATGCGTGTGCATGTATGTCTTTGCATATGTGTGTATATGTGTACGTGTATGCGTGTGCATGTATGTCTTTGCATATGTGTGTATATGTGTACGTGTATGCGTGTGTATGTGTGTGTATGGGTGTGTGTCTGACGCAGTGGGTGCCAATGGTGGGGAAGGGAATGGAGAGAGACACAGAGAGAGGAGAGAGAGAGAGAGAGAGAGATAGAGAGGGAGAGAATGCCAGGCAGGGGTCCCCCACCCCTCCCCAGGGCTGGAATGGTGCTGCAAAGGGGATCCAAGGGAGCCTGCGAGAAAGTGAGGGGAGTGGGGTGGCATGGGATAACGTCAAGAGAGACAAGTCCGTCCCCCGCACCCCCGGGGCGGTGGCTTGTGGACCGAGGGTGGTTTGGTTGGATGGTGGTGGCTTGGGTGTGGGTGGGTAGACTGAGTCACGACCAGGCGGCGGCCTTGTGCTTGCCGCCGCAGCACCTGCACATGACGCCGCAGTGGTAGCAGGCGCGCAGCGGCAGGTAGCAGCACATGCACGGGGCCAGGAAGGACAGGGCGATGAGCGCCATCCAGCGGAGGCAGAACTTGTCGTCGCTCGTGTCGCACGAGCACGGGTCGGCGTAGTCGCCCTCGGGGTCCGACATGCAGTGGTAGAGCATGCTGTGCGCGCACCACATGCAGCTGGCCCGGCGGATGCAGGTCCGGGCCGGGTCGGGCGCGTCTTGGCAGCGGCCTCGGCGGTTGCGCGCACGCTGGAACACGTCCCGGCAGTAGACGCAGCGCGCGCGCCCGCCCGCGCCCGCCGCCCAAGCCTCGCTCTCGTCCTGGCCACGCCCCCCGCGCTGCGTCCCCGGCGGCTGACTCTTGACCACGCCCACGTCCGTGACCACGCCCATGACCACGCCCCCTCGGGCTTTGGCGTCGTAGCCGCCCAGCCCCGGCTCGGACGAGTCCACGTAAGGGTAGCTGTAGTCGTGCTTGGGCAGCAGCAGCGCGTCGCCCTTGGCGAAGCGCACGTACGACGGGTCGGCGGCCGAGGCCGAGACCGAGGCGGAGGAAGCATCGGCGGGGCCCGGGCCGTGGTCCGCGGCGCCCGGGTACCTGCCGCGCAGCGGGGCGTGCCGGTAGTCCTCGTAGCCCGTCAGCCAGGCCTTGTCGCGGGGGTTGATGCGCACCACCTCCTCGTCGTCGTCCGGGAAGCTGCGCGGCGGGCACGGGCACGGCCTCGGCGTGCGCTGCACAGAAACACACGGACGGACGGACAGACAGACAGACCTTGTTGCAGCAGGGTGGCGCAGCAAGCACACAGACGAGGCGTCACGTCCCTCTGCGCTTTCAAAGTGCCTTACCACCTCAGCCAAGCTCTTCCTTCCTTCCTTTCCTCACCTTCCCTTCCCTTCCCTTCCCTTCCCTTCCCTTCCCTTCCCTTCCCTTCCCTTCCCTTCCCTTCCCTTCCCTTCCCCTCCCCAACCTTCCTTCCTTCCCCACCTTCTCTCCCTTGTTCCTTTCCTTCTTCCCTCCCTCCCCCTCTCTTTTTTCCCTCCCTCCTGCCTTCCTATCCTGTATATATATATTTTAAAATATTTATTTTATTATTAGAGAGAGGGACAATGGGCACGCCAGGGCCTTGAGCCACTGTAAAATGAACTCCAGATGCATGCGCCACCATGTGCATCTGGCTTACTTGGGACCTGGATCGTTAGGCTTTGAAGGCAAACGCCTTAACCGCTAAGCCATCTTTTCAGCCCCATTCCCGATTTTTTTTTTTTTTTTTTCCGAGGTAGGGTCTCACTCTAGCTCAGGCTGACCTGGGATTCACTATGGAATCTCAGGGTGGCCTCGAACTCACGGCGATCCTCCTACCTCTGCCTCTTCAGTGTTGGGATTAAAGGCGTGCGCCACCACGCCTGCCCAGCCAATGCATTTCTTGAAGAAACCCCACCTCTCTTTAGTGCATCCCCTCCCCCCAAAACATTTAAATGTCAAAATATTAGGAAGCACACAATAAAACCATCTTTAAAAGCAAACGAATCCTCTGTTCACGAAGTCTAGGGACCACATCACGCACAGAGACACCACCTCATGCTCTACAATTTGGGAACCCGTTTCACACAGCAGCTGCTCAGGAAATGCTCCTTGAATTAAAGATGCAGCAACGTCTCCCTGGGAGCAAGATTGGACCTGCAGGCTACGTGCCACACACTCCCGCCAAGCATGTGGCATTCACACCAAGGCGGCAGGCCTTCATACGGAGGAACACAGAAGTGGCCGAGTATCTTTGGTGAACACAATTGTGGCTTTCAGTCTCCTCCTCCCTAGTACCCCACAGCTGTACCATGTCCTCATTTACAAACAAGGCACCCTGATGCTCTGCTTTGTGGAGTAATTGGTGAGGAGAAGCTAGACAAAGCACGCAAGGGGTGAAGCGAGATGCCTGGCACATGAAAACTCTTGAGGGAAAGCCAGGTGTGGTGGCGCACGCCTTTAATCCCAGCACCCGGGAGGTAGAGGTAGGAGGATCGCCTTGAGTTCGAGGCCACCCTGAGACTACACAGTGAATTCCAGGTCAGCCTGGACTACAGTGAGACGCTACCTTGAAAAACCAAACCAAAGCCAGGTGTGGTGGTGCACGCCTTTAATTCCAGCACTTGGGATCTCCGTAGGTTCAAGGCCACCCTAAGACTACATAGTGAATTTTAGGTCAGTCTGGACTAGAGTGAGACCTTACCTCGGAAAAACAAAACTCTGAGCAAGGCTGAACTGCCACCCCAAGGAGCACCTTCACTGTGATGTGGGGTACCAAGTAGGAAGCAGAGAGGTGAGGAGAGGAGGAGGAAGAGGAAGGAGGCCATCGAAGAGTACACCCTGATGGCCCCAGGGACACGGAGTCTTCTGCTCACCTGCTCGGGGTGATAGTGGTCCGCGGGGTATGGGTCAAGGGTGTAAATGCTTCGGTGCTCACAGGATGTAGGGGAGGAGATTGTCCGTGTGTGCTGTTCCCTCTTCTGAGAGGAGTTTGAAGAACTGTCTGTGGCGGTCTGTGTAGAGGGAAGCAATGAGGAGCCAATTACACAGCAATTACAAAACACACCAAAGCCCAATGTACACAGTCTGCTGGCTGACTGGGATGTCTTCCTGGACTCCTGTTTGTTTGCTTTTTTTTTTTTTTTTTTTTTTTTTTTTGAGCCAGGCTGGCCTCGAGCTCACTGATTCACAGAGACTAATTTTAGTATGGAGACACAATCGTCTCTGGTGTAACACACAGATGTTTGCTAAGAGGTCAAAAAGCTGCCATCTCAGCCCGGCATGGTGGTGCATGACTTTAATCCCAGCACTCAGGAGGCAGAGATAGGAGGATCACCGTGAGTTCCAGGCCACCCTGAGACTACATAGTGAATTCCAGGTCAGACTGGATCAGAGTGAAACCCTACCTCGAACCCCTCCCCCCCCAAACAAAAAAGCTGCCATCTGCATTTCCAAAACAAGAGGGTCCCTGCAAAGGGCTTTTTTTTCCTTTATTTTAATTTTTTAAATTTTAGAGTGCATGAGTGAGAGACAGAGAGAGAATTGGTAGGGCCTTAGGCACTGCAATCGAAGTCCAGACTCTTGTGCCACCTAGCGGGCATGTGCAACCTTGCACTTGCCTCATCTTTGTGTGTCTGGCTTAAGTGGGATCTGGAGAGTTGAACATGGGTCCTTAGGCTTCACAGGTAAGTGCCTTTACCACACTAAGCCATCTGTCCAGCCCTGGAAAGGGCTCTTAAATAAGAGTTATGTACCATGTGAGGGCTTTCAATGTATCAGGTCCCAAGCTACATGTGAACATGATTCTTTCTCACTCCTCCACAGCTCAGATACACCCTGTCAGTACACACTGGCACCTGGAGATTAAGAGATGCTAGTTCCAGCCATTGAGCTAGCATCAAAACGCAACGAGAGTCAGCCTGGGCTAGAGCAAGACCCTATCTTGGAAAACAAAAGACAAAAAAACTTAATGAAAGATGCTAATATATTACACTGCTGATCACTTCCAACCTCTACCTGCGAAGCACTTGTGTAATTAATACAAGTTCATCTAATCCAAGTAAGGTGGGCCCTGCTTTATATAACAATCTGAGAAATAAAAGGACGACAGCTCCCAAATCAAACAAAGTAGCTAAAGCCGGGCGTGGTGGGGCACATCTTTAATCCCAGCACTCAGGAAGCAGAGGTAGGAGGATCACCATGAGTTCGAGGCCACCCTGAGACTACAGAGTGAATTCCAGGTCAATGTGGGCTAGAGTGAGACCTTACCTCAAAAAAACCAATAAATAAATAAATAAATAAATAAAATAAAATAAAATAAAATAAAATAAAATAAAATAAAATAAAATAAATTATAACTAAAAAAGTAAAAGGGGCCTGATGTGTTGGCATATGCCTTTAATCCCAGCACTTGGGAGGCAGAGGTAGGAGGATCGCCATGAGTTCGAGGCCACCCTGAGACTACAGAGTGAATTCCAGGTCAACCTGAGCTTAATAAATCACTTTTGAATGAGTAAGGGCCCTTTAGTGCCATTCGCATTTCTAGAGTTAAATTCTTCCCCGGTATCTCCACTGCAGTCATCTATGAGGTTAGACGTTGGCGTCATCTCATATTAAACATCGTGATATGCTCCCAGGATTTGGTTCTTAGAAATCCAGTTTCTGCATCGTGGGCATCCCGGTGTTAGTCATCTGTTCACTGTAATCTAGTGCATTTTCTGTGACCCATGCTGGGGTTGACAATGTGTACAAAATCGTTCTGAGAAAGGGGGTATACCCACTTTTCCCAGCATCCACGGCCAGACAGAAACGTCACCTTCTGATACACCCACTCTATTCCTCAGTCCCTCCTGGCCTCATCCCGCTGTACAGTCAACTGTAAAGGTCCCCAGATATTTGTCAGGAAAGTGAGGCTGAGAAAGGCCTGTTGACAGCCAGCTGCCTCGTGTGGGCGCATCGAAGCCAAGTCCACAGCCTTGCATGCCTGAGTATTCAGTGCCTGCACTTTCAAGAGGGGCTCTGTTGCAGGCTAAGAATCACTGCAGGTCTAACCTCACAGACAAATTTGCCAGGTGGTGATGATCTACAGATAAAAGGAATATACAGGCTAGAGGGATGGCCTAATGGTTAAGGTGCTTACCTCTGAAGCCTAAGGACCCATGTTTTTTTTTTTTTTTTGGTTTTGCAAGGTAGGGTCTCACTCTGGTCCAGGCTGACCTGGAATTAACTATGTAGTCTCAGGGTGGCCTCGAACTCTTGGCGATCCTCCTACCTCTGCCTCCCGAGTGCTGGGATTAAAGGCGTGCGCCACCACACCCGGCTTTTAGGACCCATGTTTGACTTCCCAGATCCCATGGAAGCCAGATGCACAAGGTGGTGTACGCACACACCTGGAGTTTGAGTGCAGTGGCTGGAGGCCCTAGTGTGCCAACATGCCAATTCTCTCTCTCATCCTCTCATAAAAAAAGAGAAGGGGGCTGGAGAGATGGCTTAGTGGTTAAGGTGCCTGCCTCCTAAGCCTAAGAACGCCGGTTCCAATCTCCAGGTCCCACGTTCCATGTTTGGCCTGTCTTCCTCTCCCGCTCTCTCTTGTGTTTCTCAAAAAAAAAAAAAAAGAAAGAAAAGAAAAGAAAAAGAAGAGAAGGGGGCTGGAGAGATGGCTTATTGGTTAAGGTGCCTGCCTCCTAAGCCTAAGAACACCGGTTCCAATGTCCAGGTCCCACGTTCCACGTTTAGCCTGTCTTCCTCTTCCGCTCTCTCTTGTGTTTCTCTCTCAAAAAAAAAAAAAAAAAAAAAAAAAAAAAAAAAAAAAAAAAAAAAAAAAAAAGAAAAAGAACAGAAGGGGGCTGGAGAGATGGCTTAGAGGTTAAGGTGCTTGCCTGCAAAGTTAAAGGACCCAGGTTCGATTCTCCAGGACTCATGTAAGACAGATGCACGAGGTGGCGCGTGCATCTGGAGTTTGTTTGCAGTGGCTGGAGGCCCTGGCATGCCCATTCTCTCTCTCAAATAAGTAAAATAAATTTTAACAAAAGAGAGAAAGGAATATACTACTGGGATCCTTTTCTGTGAAAGACATGCACCTTGGAACTGGCTTGCCTGGAAGCCCACTGTTCAGATGGGCTGAAGAGATGGCTTAGCAGTAAAGGTGCTTGTCTGCAAAGCCAAAGGACCCAGGTTCAACTCCCAGTACCCACATAAAGCCAGATGCACAAAGTGGCACAAGTGTCTGGAGTTTGTTTGCAGTGTCTAGTGGTCTTGACACACCCATATTCATTCTTTACTCATTCTCTCTCAAATAAATACATAAATAAATAAAATCTTTTTAAAAAAGATGTGTGCAGAACCAGGCATAGCCACCCAGGAGATTGCTGTAGGAGGACTGCCATTAGTTTGAAGTCAGCTTGGGCTACAGAGTGAGTTTGAGGTCAGCCCAGACCAGAGTGAGACCCTGCCAAAATACAAACAAGACATGCAACTTAATATAAGGCAGGCACACACACACACACACACACACACACACACACACCAAAACCCCCCAACAAAAATAGAGCAGTATTATGCTAAAAAGAGTAGGGTTTTGTCTCAGGCAGACTAGATTAGAATAATTTCCTGTTCATTATAAGGTGTAAGATTTTTTTCTTCTTTCTTTCTGTTTGTTTCAACATAGGGTCTTGTTCTAGCCCAGGCTGACCTGGAATTCACTTTGTAGTTTCAGGGTGGTCTTGAACTCACTGCAATTCTCCTACCCCTGCCTCCTCAGTGCTGGGATTAAAGGTGTGTGCCACCATGTCCAGCAGGTGCAGGATCTTGATCAAATTGATTTCTAGCTCCAGTTTTCACATGTGTAAAATGGGGCTAAAATCTTTAAGGTTAACACAAAAGTGAAGTGAGTTTTAGAATGTCCACTTTCTTTTTTTTTAAACTAAATTAAATTAAATTATTTTTCATTTTTAGAGAGAGACAGACAGAGAGAGAGGGAGAGGAAGACAGAGATGGGCGCCAGCAGTGCCTCAGCTGCTGTGAACGAAATCCAGATGTGCGCGCCCCCTTGTGGGCAAGTGCGGCATTGCGCCCTTGCGTCACTTTGCATCTGGCTAAACGTGGGACCTGGAGATTGGAACCCGGTTCTTAGGCTTAGCAGGCAGGCGCCTTCACCACTAAGCTGTCTCTCCAGCCCTAGAATGTCCACTTTCTAAACCACCATTGCTGATCCACAAGGGAGTTACTGATTCAGTTCATTGGGAACCCATCAAGTGAGTCTTTAGATTTCTCTAAGTAAATTATTATTATTATTTTACATTTTTAAATTTAACAATATTTTTATTTTTATTTATTTATTTGAGAGAGAGAGAGAGAGAGAGAGAGAGGTGTGCCAGGGCCTCCAGCCACTGCAAACAAACTCCAGATGCATGCACCACCATTTACATCTGGCTTATGTGGGTACTGGGTAATTGAACCTGGGTCCTTAGGCTTCACAGGCAAATGCCTCAACTGCTAAGCCATTGCTCCAGCCCCCTAAATTTTATTTATTTGTTTATTTATTTATTAGAGGAGAGAGGGAGAGAGAATGAGTACACCAGGGCCTCTAGCAAATGAACTTCAGATGCATGTGCCACCATGTGCAGTTGGCTTACAAGGGTTCTAGGGAGTTCAACCTATTTCTTTAAGCTTTGCATGCAAGCACCTTAACCACTAAGCTCTCTCTCCAGCCATATATATAATTTTTTTTTTTTCAAGGTAGGGTCTCACTCTAGCCCAGGTTCACCTGGAATTCACTCTGTACTCAGTGGCCTCAAACTCATAGCGATCCTCCTACCTCTGTCTCCCGAGTGCTGGGATTAAAGTCATGTGCCACCACACCCTGGCCTTATTTATTTATTTATTTATTTATTTATTTATTTATTTATTTATTTATTTATGTTTTTTCGAGGTAGGGTCTCACTCTGGCCCAGGCTGACCTGGAATTAACTATGTAGTCTCAGGGTGGCCTTGAACTCTTGGCAATCCTCCTACCTCTGCCTCCCGAGTGCTGGGATTAAAGGCGTGTGCCACCATGCCTATTTATTTTTTTGAGGTAGGGTCTCACTCTGGCCCAGGATGACCTGGAATTCACTATGTAATCTCAGGCTGGCCTCAAACTCACAGAGATCCTTTTACCTCTGCCTCCCGAGTGCTGGGATTAAAGGTGTATGCCACCACTCCCAGCTATTTTTCTTTCTTTTGGAGAGAGACACAGAGAGAGAGAGGGAGAAGAGGACAGATAGAGATGGGCGCCAGCAGTCTCTCAGCTGCTGCAAACGAAATACAGATGCGTGCGCCCCCTTGTGGTCAAGTGCAGCATTGCGCCCTTGTGTCACTTTGCATCTGGCTAAACGTGGGACCTGGAGATTGGAACTGCTGGAGATTGGAACCAGTGTTCTTAGGTTTAGGAGGCAGGCGCCTTAACCGTTAAACCATCTCTCCAGCCCTATTTTTCTATTTTTTTAAATATTTTTTTATTTATTAAGTTTAGAGGGAGAGAAAGGAGAGAGAGAGAGAGAGAGAGAGAGAGGATGGATGCCCAGGGCTTCCAGCTACTGCAAACGAACTCCAGACGCATGTGCCCCTTTGTGCATCTGGCTTATGTGGGTCCTGGGGAATCAAACGGGGGTCCTTAGGCTTCACAGGCAAAGGCCTTAACCACTAAGCCATTTCAACAGCCCTATTTTTATTTATTTTACTTTATTTTATTTTTTTGGTTTTTCAAGGTAGGGTTTCACTCTAGCCCAGGCTGACGTGGAATTCACTATGTAGTCTCAGGGTGGCCTCGAACTCACAGCAATCTTCCTACCTCTGCCTCCCGAGTGCTGGGATGAAATGCATGTGCCACCATGCCCAGTTCAGCCCTATTTTATTATTATTATTTTTGGTTTTTCGAGGTAGGGTCTCACTCTGGCCCAGGTGGAGTTGACCTGGAATTCACTTTGGAGTCTCAGGGTGGCCTCGAACTCTCGGCGAGCACTCGGGAGGCAGAGGTAGGAGGATCGCCATGAGTTCAAGGCCACCCTGAGACTCCAAAGTGAATTCCAGGTCAGCTCCGGCTAGAGCTAGAACCTACCTTGAGAAACAAACAAAACAAGGACTGGAGAGTGACTTAGTGGATAAGGCGCTTGCTGGCAAAGCCAAAGGACCCGGGTTCAACTCCCCAGCACCCACATAAAGGCAGACGCACAAGGTGGCGCATGCATCTGGAGTTCAATGGCAGTGGCCGGAGCCCTGGTGTGCCCATGTTTGCTCTCTCTCTCTCTCTCTCTCTCTCAAACAAATAAATACTATAAAGCAAAACAAAAAAATAGCTGGAGAGATGGCTTAGCGGCTAAGGCATTCGCCTGCAAAGCCAAAGGATCCTGGTTCGACTCTCCAAGACCCATGTAAGCCAGATGCACAAGGGGCGCATGCATCTGGAGTTTGTTTGCAGTGGCTGGAAGCCCTGGCACACCCATTCTCTCCCTGTCTCTCTCTCCCTCTCAAATAAATAAAAAAAAATTAAAAATAAAATATTTAAAAAATATTCAGAAAAGGAAACTGCATCTGTGTTAAATATACAGATATTAAAGGCATGTGCCACCACGCCTGGCATATGGAGGCATTTTTTCCCCTTATCTTAACTCCCTTAACGATAGTTTAACCAACACTTATAAAACATTTACATTATGTTAGATATTATAACTAATCTAGAGATGATAGCCAGAGAAGTGACAGCTACAGAAGGGTTCCCAGACCTACAGATCACAACCTTGGCTGAGTTCCTCCACTGTCTTTAAACCTGAGGATGGGAATAGGGGGCATCCGAAGGCTATAACTCAGGTGTTTCTCTTCATTCCCCTATTCTTTCTTGGCCTCTCTTCTGAGCGATCCCTACAAATTCTCCTTCCTTCCTTCTTCCCTCCCTCCTCCTTCTTTTTCTTTTTATTTTTTTTGGTTTTTCGAGGTAGGGTCTTACTCTAGCTCAGGCTGATCTGGAATTCACAATGTAGTTACTATGTAATCTCAGGGTGGCCTCAAACTCACGGCAATCCTCCTACCTCTGCCTCCCAAGTGCTTGGATTAAAGGAGTGCATCACCATGCTTGGCTCTTCTTCCTCCTCCTCCTCCCACTCCTCCTCTTTTAAAAAATCAAGACAATGTATTAAGCCAGGTGTGGTGGCGCACGCCTTTAATCCCAGTACTCGGGAGGCAGAGGTAGGTGGATCGCCGGGAGTTCGAGGCCACCCTGAGACTACATAGTGAATTCCAGGTCAGCCTGGACCAGAGTGAGACCCTACCTCGAAAAACCAAAAAAAAAAAAAAAAAAAAAAAATCAAGACAATGTATCCATAGTATAGCACTAATTAGTCAAGCAAACTCCTTCCCCACTCCTCCTCCTCCTCAGCTTTCATCTCTACAGAAACTTACTTTGAATTCTTGTGGCTCTTCTGGAATTTGTCTCCATTAAAAAAAAAAAATCTATGGTTGTCGTACTATTGTCCGGTTTTCACATTTAGAAATTATTTAAGAATGTGTGATGGGAAATGGAGACTTGGCTGTACACTCCTCGAGTATCTTCCCACTATGAAACTGTTGCCCTGTTTCCCAGGCTTGAGAGCTAGGCCCAGCCATTCCGCAAGAACAGCCCAAGTTGCCACAATACTTAACTGTTGAATCTGAAATCCCCTGTTGCAGAAGTATGCTACACTGTAGCTCCTCCTGAGAGCACTTAAAATCAATGATCCTTGGGGCTGGAGGGATGGCTTAGTGGTTAAGGCATTTGCCTGCGAAGCCTAAGGACCCCAGTTCGATTCTCCAGGTTCCACGTTTAGCCAGCTGCACAAGGAGGCGCCATCTGGAGTTTGTTTGCAGTGGCTGGAGACCCTGGCGTGCCCATTCTCACTCTCCTTCTTTCCCTCTCTCTGTTTCTAACAAATAAAATTTAAAAAGATTAATTATCCACTTATGAACAGGCCAGTAATGTAACAGTAAATAAGCCACCAGCTTTTAACAGGTGAAGCTTTCCCAACAAGGGGCCCATCAACCATCAAGCCTGGGAACATCTCCCGTCTCTCTCCTCACCGCCACCACTGGCCTCTTCACTGGCTCCCAGCCTTGGAGTCCCAAAATTCCAGGGACCCGAAGAAAATCTTTTAGCTGGGGAGCAGACCAGCCAACTATGCCCTGTGGAGCGAAAGTGTTAGTAGCCTAAGTGTACATGGACCCCTCAGTACGGGCCAAAGTGTGACAGAGGGAACCAAGTTCAGTAAAGCCGACTCTCACCTGCCTCTCTCGAGTCTCCCAACTTCGTGTGGAAGAAAAAGCTATCCACCCAGGCACCGACACGCCAACTTTTTTTTTTTTTTAAGAGAAAAGGCAGACAGAGAGAGAGAATGGGTGCGCCAGGGCCTCTAGCCACTGCAAATGAACTCCAGATGTATGCACCACCTGCATCTAGCTTATGTGGGTACTGGGGAATTGAACCTAGGTCCTTTGGCTTTGTAGGCAAGCACCTTAACTTCTAAGGCATCTCTCTCCAGGCCAGAAGTAGGTTTTATAAAAACAAAGCAAAACAAAACAAAACAAAATAAAAACAAAAACAAAACAAGGGGTGGAGAGATGATTCAGCGGTTAAGGTGCTTGCCTGCAAAGGCTAACAACCCGAGTTTGTTTCCCCAGGACCCACGTTAAGCCAGGAGTACAAAGGTGACAAATGCATCTGGACTTTGTCTATAGTGGCTAGGGGCTCTAGCGTACCCATTCTCTCTTTCTGCCTCTTTCTCAAACAAACAAACAAACAGCTAAGTAAAATATTACAAAACAAACAAACAAGCACAGACAAATGGTGGGCGTGGTGGCATATGGGAGGCTGACATAGGAGGATCTCCATGAGTTCGAGGCCGGCCTGAGACTACAAAGTGCATTCCAGGCCAGCCTGGGCTAGAAGAACAAGACGCTACCTTGAAAAACCAAAAACAAGTAGGAGGATCGCGGTGAATTCGAGGCCACCCTGTGACTACATAATGAGTTCTAGGTCAGCCTGAACTAGAGTGAAAGCCTACTTCGAAAAACCAACCAACCAAACATACAAACGAAAAAACCCCAAACAAGCAAGCAAACAAAACAACAAAAACAGACCCGAGCTACTAAGACAGCCTCCTTAGGCACCGACTTTATGCAATGCCCCACGACCACAAGGAAATGCGCAGCTGCAAGAGAGATGCTTTCTGGGCTTCAGACATCACAGTGACAGACCACCTGCTCCTTAATCTGCGAGGTGAACATTCCTTCAGTCAATGGGAAAAAGGCTTCCCAGGGGCAAGGGAGAACAAGACAACAAAGTTTTCTTTGTTTGTTGTTAAGGGAGAAAGAACAAGTATAATTGGGTGAGGGAGAAATGGAAATAAAATAAAGGATCCAAACTTAGAGCAGCTGCAAGTCAGGAATTTCTGGTGGTGGCTTGAGAAGGAACGAGGCAGTGGCTGGGGCGATGGAATGGATGGGGCAGGCCTAGGACAACGAAGGGGCATTTTCCTCCAGGAAGGCAAATTGGTTTCCACTTTGCGAAGTAAGACAAGTTGATTATGCGAATAACAGTGAGAGCTGGGAAAGTGTCAGAGCGGGGACAGCTTCTAACGCTGGGAGCAATCCCCTACGCCCACATAAACACCCTGTGGGCCCACGAGGCGTGTGTTCCTTTGTCTAGGTTTATTCGTGGTATAAATCCATTTTCATATTCAAACAGACTAACCTGGGCTGGAGAGATGGCTTAGTGGTTAAGGCGCATGCCTGAGAAGCCTAAGGACCCTGGTTTGATTCTCCAGGTCCCATGTAAGCCAGATGCACATGGTGGCACATGCGTCTGGAGTTCATTTGCAGTGGCTGGAGGCCCTGGCATGCCCATTCTCACTCTCTCTCCCTCTCTAATAAATAAAGAAATAAATTTTTAAAAATAAAATCTTTTTAAAAAAACAACAGACTAACCTGTGGTTCATTTAGCTCAACTGTGGTGCTAGCATAAGCTGGCCTCTGGGGAGGTTCCCTGGAGGCTCTGAAGATGGCATTACAATGGTGCAAACATACGTGAGAGAGCACAAGGCAAACAGGGAAGGTCCCACGAGAATTGTGTTAGTTTCTTCTGAGGATACAGCCCTCAATGACCCAAATACCTTCCACCAGGCCCAACTTCTGAAAGGTTCCACCAACTGCCAAGCTTCAGACTAAGCTGCCCGCACATAAACCCTTTGGGGACACCTTCAAGCCCAAGTGTTCCCCAATTCAGAACATTAAGAAATGCTTATGCTCTCAAACACCCAAATGCTGTCCACAATATCTTGTTTTCCTTGCAGGCCCATGAAATCTTGTGGACAGGAAAACCTTTAGCCCCAGTGACAGAGACAGAAAGGATAAATGCTTGGTTTTGGGTTACAACTCTCTTGTTTGTTTATTTATTTATTTATTTATTTGAGGCAAGGTCTCACTCTACCCTAGGCTGACCTGGAACTCACTCTGTAGCCCCAGGCTGGCCTTGAACTCACCTCATACCAATCTTCCTACCTCAGCCCACCAAGAGCTAGGAGCACCAACAGGCAGTTGGATTCTAACTCTTAAAAGTTTCCCCATGCTATGTCCCCACCTCTCTCTCTCTCTGCTTGCAAATAAATAAATAAAAACTAAATAAATAAATAAATAAATAAAAACATTTAAGGGTTGAAGCGGTGGCTTAGCAATTACGGCACTTGCCTACAAAGTCTAAAGACCCAGTTTTTTTTTTTTTTTTTTTTTTTTGAGGTAGGGTGTCACTCTAGCCCAGGCTGACCTGGAATTTACTCTTTATTCTCAGGGTGGCCTCAAACTCATGGCGCTCCTCCTACCTCTGCCACCTTTTTTTTTTTTTTAAGACCTAGGTTTTATTTCCCAGTACTCATGTAAGTCAGATTCACAAGGTGGCGCATGCATCTGGAGTGCATTTGCAGTGGCTGGAGACCCTAGTGCACCCATATTCTCCCTCTCTCTCTCTATTTCAAATAAATAAAAAATAAAACGTAAAAAAAAATTTTTTTAATCCAAAAATGCAAGCCATGGTGGTGCACACCTTTAACCCCAGCACTTGAGAGGCCAAGGTAGGAGGATTGCTGTAAGTTTGAGGCCAGCCTGAGACTACAAAGTAAATTCCAGATCAGCCTGGCCTAAAGCAAGACCCTACTTTGAAAAACAAAAACAAACAAAATCCAAAAAAATAAGGTCATAGTTAGTGACCCTAAAATATATGTTAAATAAATACTTTTAGTTTATTTATTTATTTAAGAGAAAGAGAAAGCCAACGAGCCAGCATTGAGAGCCAGGCTCCCTTGCTGCTGCAAAGGAACTCGACATTTTGTGCATCTGTGTTTACATGGGTCCTGGGGAATTGAACCCAGGCCAGCAGGCTTTGAAAGCAAGCACGTTTAACCTCTGAGCTCTCTCCCCATCTCAGAAAGTGATTGAATTTTTTACCTATTGTAAGTTGTAGGAGAATCTTAACCTTTCCTTGATAAATGAGTTCCAAGTTCTATTACCTGTTGTCCAAAAAAAATTTCTGCGCGCACAAGCACCACTTGGGAAGTTGTAAACTACACAGGAGGATAAAGTGGTCGCTCATTTCCTTGGCTTTACACCTCAGACTAATTTATTGTCTTTGGCCAGAAAGCGTAGCTATAGGGGAACTCACAAACGGATGGGAATCTGGCCTGTCGGTCTGCCACTCCCCTCCCATTTCCCCCCAGAGGTTGTTTCTAGTAGCCACCACTCTTGGACTGAAGATGGGCTTTTCTGGGGGGTGTGGGGGGGTCTTGTTTGTAAATGGAACCCGGGTAACTGCCATGCATACCGGGCCCATGTGGAATGCACTGCATCAAGAGGAGCGCCCTCTCCAGTGACTGTCCAGGTGTCTGGATGCAGCAGGATTGTTCTAAACTTCCTTGCAGGCTCTCGGCCTTCCCGCAGAGCAGCACGTGGGGTCCTCTGTGGGTTAAAGGACAAAACCAGGAGGATTCCGGCTGCGTCACCCCCCAATCCCCTTCCCTCCCTCTCCCGGTTCTATAAATCACTCCTGGCAGGTAGCTTGGGAAGCAGCTGCAAAGGGCAGTTTTGCTCTTGTAGCACAGGGAAACCACCTTTTAACCCGCCTGCTGTTGTTTGTCCCCCCGAAACGTGATAAAAGAACAGATGTAAGCAACATGCCAACTGTTAAGAGATCTGCTCCAACTCCTAGAGGAAGCCTGTTCAAAGCCACGTCCCGCCAGCCGCTCCGAGGAAGGACAACCGAGTTCACTTCCTGACAGCCCTACACATGCTGCTGCAGTCAGACAACTCCTGCGGCTCACGCCCCTGCTTCAGCCTCTGCCTCTAGGGCTTTCTAGTGTTAACACCCTTTCAAGGCTGGAGAGATGGCTTAGTGGTTAAGGCTCTTGCTTGCAAAACCAAAGGATCCAGGTTTGACTTCCCAGGACCCACGTAAGCCAGATACACAAGGTGGCACATGCATCTGGAGTTCGTTTGCAGTGGCTGGAGGCCCTGGCGTGCCCATTCTCTCTCTCTACCTGCCTGTCTCTGTATATCTCTCTCTCAAATAAATAAATAAAAATATTAAAAAAAAAAAAAAAAAAAAACACTTTCAAAGCCCCAAGGTCCCATCCAGCCTTCTCTGCTAGTGTGGATTTTCCGTACTCCTCACATTTCCTTCACCCGCAGACCAGACTGCTTTACAGTCTGCTCATTCGTAGGCTTTCCGTGCACCAAGTCCACACCTGCAACTCACTCTGCTAACTGTCTGAGGGTTGGAGCCATGGCGTACAGAGTGTGTCTACACTAGCTGCAAGCCTGAGGCACTGAGAACAAATCTACTGAATTCCGCTCAGTATTTTTGTAACTTTTCTTAAATCATAGAAAATAAACCATGATAATTCCCTCCCCTCACTCCCCCTTTTTTGGAGAGAGACACAGAGAAAGAGGGAGAGGAAAGCAGAGATGGGTGCACCAGCAGTCTCACCTGCTGTGAATGAAATCCAGATGTGCGCGCCCCCTTGTGGTCAACTGCGGCATTGCGCCCTTGCCTCACTGCATCTGGCTAAACGTGGGACCTGGAGATTGGAACCGCTGGACATTGGAACCACCAGCGTTCTTAGGCTTAGGAGGCAGGCGCCTTAGCCATTAAGCCATCTCTTCAGCCCACTTTCCCCTTTTATAACTCCACTCTCCATCATAACTCCTCCCCCTCTCAGTCTCTCTTTTATTTTGATGTCATCATCTTTTCCTCCTATTGTTTTTATTTTATTTTATTTTATTTTATTTTATTTTATTTTATTTTATTTTATTTTTTGACTTTTTGAGGTAGGGTCTCACTCTAGCTCAGGCTGACCTGGAATTCACTAGGTTGTCTCAGGGTGGCCTCGAACTCACAGCGATCTTCCTACCTCTGCCTCCAGAGTGCTGGGATGAAAGGCGTGTGCCACCATGCCCGGCTAAATCTATTAATTTTCTTCTTCTTCTTTTTTTTTTTTATTGGTTTTTCGAGGTAGGGTTTCACTCTGGTCCAGGCTGACCTGGAATTAACTATGTAGTCTCACGGTGGCCTCGAACTCACAGCAATCCTCCTACCTCTGCCTCCCAAGTGCTGGGATTAAAGGCGTGAGCCACCACGCCCGGCTTATTAATTTTCTTAAGGATAGTAATAGTGTTGTAGATAGGTAGGGGAATGCTCGTTTTTTTAAGATTATATTTATTTATTTATTTATTTGGCAGAGAAAGAGGGAGAGAGAATGGGCATGCCAGGGCTGCCAACCACTGCAAACGAACTCCAGACACATGTGCCCCCTTGTACATATGGCTAACGTGGGCCCTGGGGAATCGAACCTGGGTCCTTTGGCTTCGGAGGCAAGCACCTTAACCACTAACCCATCTCTCCCACCCACATGCTTGTTTTTTAAAAAACTTCATTCAACTTTATATTTTTAAAAAATATTCTTATTGGCCTGGAGAGATGGCTTAGCAGTTAAGCGCTTGCCTGTGTAGCCTAAGGACTCTGGTTCGAGGCTCGATTCCCCAGGACCCATGTAAGCCAGATGCACAAGGTGGTGCATGCATCTGGAGTTCATTTGCAGTGGCTGGAGGTCCTGGTGCACCCATTCTCTATCTGCCTCTTTCTCTCTCTGTCGCTCTCAAATAAATAAATAACAAAAATAATTTTTTAAATTATTATTTATTTATTTGAGAGCAGAGAAAGGGAGAAAGAGAGACAGAGAGAGGATGGGCATGGCACGGCCTCCTGCCATGGCAAATGAACTCCAGATGTAGGTGCCATTTTGTGCATCTGGCTTTACGTGGGTGCTGGAGAATCGAACCCAAGCTGTCGGGCCTTATAAACAAGCTCTTTAACCACGAAGCCATCTCCCATGCCTATGTCTTTACATTTGCTTTTAGGTTCACAAGCAAAACTGGGCAGAAGATACTGCGATTCTCCATGAATCCTCGGCCC
Source organism: Orientallactaga sibirica (assembly GCA_036365145.1). NCBI lineage: Eukaryota > Metazoa > Chordata > Mammalia > Rodentia > Dipodidae > Orientallactaga > Orientallactaga sibirica. The sequence goes on along the minus strand of JAEOAD010001894.1, from coordinate 1,959,447 downwards.
CACTCGTGGTAGCCTCCTCTGTGGCCAGCATCGCCCACTTGACTGCGTTGGTTCCATGCAGTAAACTGACACTGGCACCTTATCATGCAAAGCTCACCGCTTTCATTGTGGTTCCGTCCTCACTTTCTGGGTTGGACAAATGCGCAGGGACACGTGTCCACCACTAGAGTATAACTATTTTCAGTAGCCTAAAACTCCTCTCTAAATGCCCTTTTTTTTTTTTTTTTTTTTTTTTTTTTTTTGGTTTTTCGAGGTAGGGTTTCACTCTGGCCTAGGCTGACCTGGAATTAACTATGTAGTCTCAGGGTGGCCTCGAACTCACGGCAATCCTCCTACCTCTGCCTCCCAATAAATGCCCTTTTGAAAAAGGAAATGTACAATAAAGAGTTCAGGGAGGCCTGGAGAGATGGCTTAGCGGTTAAGGCATTCACCTGCAAAGCCAAAGGATCCCGGATTGACTCTCTAGGACCCATGTAAGCCTGATGCACAAGGTGGCACATGCGTCTGGAGTTTGTTTGCAGTGACTGGAGGCCCTGGTGCACCCATTCTCTCTCTCTGCCTCTTTCTCTCTCTCAAATAAATAAATAAAATATAAAAAAATATATGGGACTGGAGGATGTCAGTTAAGGTGTTTGCCTGCAAAGCCAAAGGATTCAGGTTTTTACCTTCCAAGGTTCAGGGTCCATTGCGAAAGAGGGGGCGGAAAGAATGTAAGAGCCAAAGGAAGAGTAGGACTCCTTACAACGTGTTCCTCCATACACAAAATGGCCTGGATATCCATGACCTCACAGTGCCTGACACTACCTACACAAGACCATCATAATAGGAGGAAAAGATCATGACATCAAAATAAAAGAGAGACTGATTGAGAGGGGGAGGGGATATGATGGAGAGTGAAGTTTCAAAGGGGAAAGTGGGGGAAGGGAGGGAAATAACATGGGATAGTGTCTACAATTAAAGAAGTTGTCAAAAAAAAAAAAAAAAAAAAAAAAAAAAAAAAAGCCAAAGGACCCAGGTTTGATCCCTCAGGACCCACGTTAGCCAGATGCACAAGGGGGCGCACACATCTGAAGTTTGTTTGTAGTGGCTGGAGGCCCTGGTACACCCATTCTCTCTCTCTCTCTTTTTCTTTCCCTCTCCCTCTTTCTTTGTAAAGTAAATAAATAAATAAAAATAAGAGCCGGGCATAGTGGCACACGCCTTTAATCCTAGCACTTGGGAGGCAGAGGTAGGAGGATCACTGTGAGTGCGAGGCCACCCTGAGACTACATAGTGAATTCCAGGTCAGCCTGAGCTAGAGTGAGACCCTACCTCGAAAATAAATAAATAAATATAATTATTATACACACTGGTACAAATCAAACAAATGTGCCAGAATGAGAGAGCTGTTGAGTAAGTAGTCCCTATGCCATTCTTTAAATATTTCTTTAAGGGCTAGAAGAATGGCTTAGCATGTAAGGCACTTGCCTGTGAAGCCTAAGGACTTAGGTCCGAGTCCCCAGGACCTACATTAAGCCAGATGCACAAGGTGACGGCATGCATCTGGAGTTTGTTTGCAGTGGCTGGAGGACCTGGTGTGCCCATTCTCTCTCTCTCTCTCACTCATCTGCCTCTTCCTTTCTCCCTCAAATAAATGAATAAATATGAATCAATAAATACTTAAAAAATAAATAAATATTTCTTTTAAAAAAACAAAACAGGAAATGGAACAGGAAAACCAGAATGAAGTCGATTTGGATCTGCTCCTAGGCTCTGGGTGTGCGGTTCATCCCGGGCCATGATACCGCCTTTCCTACTGTGGGTCAAGGCTCTGCACTTGAAAATGCTGCCGGATGCCAAGTTCTTGCTCCGAGTACAGGAGAGGGGGCAACAAGCTATGCGTGAGTGAGTCAAGTTCTAGACGCACAGGCTTTGAACGAAGACGCCCAGTCGTGAGCAAACCCAGACAATGGGTCGCTTTGCTTCAAATCTGCTAACAGACTCCCTGGCTCTGAGAGGAAAACCAGGGGGAACCCCTTTCCTGACGAGTCATTTCACACCTGCAAAGAAAGGCCTGAAGGCTGAGCTGCCAGCTTCAAGATGTTTTGACACACACAGCTGGAGTTCGTGGGATGTAACTGTGTGCTTCAGAGAGAAACTTTCTCTAATCGGTCATCACTGAATGTGGAAATCAAAGGACAAAGGAAGCTTACTGTAAAAACGTCGTCATCACCAAGCTCAGCTTCGTTATGGATCGTGGAAGATGATGTTGTTGAGCCTAAAAAGACAAAGGTATAATTAACTCAAAACGTCAAATTAAATTGTAGTTTACGTATTTATTTATTTGTAAGCAGAGAGAGAGAGAATACGGGCATAATGGGCCTCCAGCCATTGCAAATAACTTCAGATGCACGTGTCACTTTCTGCATCTGGCTTTATGTAGATACTAAGGAATGGAACACGAGTCATTAGGCTTTGCTGAGCCATCTCTCCAGCCTAATTATTCTTATTTTATTATTTTATTTTATTTTATTTATTATTTTATTTATTTTATTTTATTTTATTTTATTTTATTTTACTTTACTTTATTTTATTTTATTTTATTTTATTTTATTTTATTTTATTTTATTTTATTTTATTTGGAGAGAGACAGAGAGAGAGGGAGAGGAAGACAGAGAATGGGCGCACCAGCAGCCTCTCAGCTGCTGCGAAAGAAATCCAGATGTGTGCGCCCCCTTGTGGTCAAGTGTGGCATTGCGCCCTTGTGTCACTTTGCATCTGGCTAAATGTGGGACCTGGAGATTGGAACCGCTGAAGATTGGAACCGGCGTTCTTAGGCTTAGGAGGCAGGCGCCTTAACCCCTAAGCCATCTTTCCAGCCCTAATTATTCTTTTTAAAAACTTTTGTTTATTTATTTATTTGAGAGAAAGAGATATAGGCAGGTAGAGGGAAAGAGAGAGAATGGGTGTGCCAGGGCCTCCAGCCACTGCAAATGAACTCCAGACGCATGCGCCACCTTGTGCATCTGGCTTAATGTGGGTCCTGGGAAGGTGAACCTGGGTTCTTTGGTTTGCAGGCAAGTACCTTAACCACTAAGCCATCTCTTGAGCACCCTACTTTTCTTTTTCAAGATAATTTTATTGGGTCGGGCGTGATGGTGCACACCTTTAATCCCAGCACTCAAGAGGCAGAGATAGGAGGATCGCCGAGAGTTTGAGGCCACCCTGAAAAGCTACATAGTGAATTCCAGGTCAGCCTGAGCTAGAGCAAGACCCTGCCTTGAAAAAAAATCAAATAAACAAAAAAGATAATTTTATTTACTTGCAAGAAGAGAGAGAAAGAGAGGGAGAGATTATGAGAATGGGCACACTAGGGCCTAGTGCCACTGCAAACAAATTTCAGACATACGTGCTGCCCTATGCATCTGGCTCTATATGGGCACTTGGGAATCAAACCCAGGCCCTCAAGCCCTCAAGCAAGCACCTTCAACCACTAAGTCATCTCTTCATCCCCCCTTTTAAACTTAAAAAAAAAATCTTATTTCTTTATTTGAGAAAGAGAGAGAGAGAGAGGGAGAGAGAGAGAGTGGGCACGCCAGGGCCCCCAGCCACCACAAATGATCTCCAGATGCATGCATCACCTTGTGCAACTGGAGTTTGTTTGAGGTGGCTACAGGTCCTGGCGTGCCCATTCTTTCTCTCACTTAGAAAAATAAATGAGCTGTAAAAAAATATTTGAGAGAGAATGAGAATGGGCATGCTGGAGCCTCCTGTTGCTGCAAACAAACTCCAGACACATGTATACCCTCTTGTGTGTCTGGCTGTATGTGGGTACTGAGGAACTAGACCTGGGTGTAGGCTTTGCAAGCAAGTTCCTTTAACTGCTGAGACATCTCCTCAGCCTGCCTTATGTTCTTTTAATATGCCTTTATATTACACATTAGCTATTAGTACAAGTAACGGGGGGGGGGCACCCACAAAGAGCAACAGCCCTTATAATAGTCAGGACAAGGTGAACTCAGTCAAACCCCATTTATTCAAAGCACACACTCTCCTTGCTCTGAAACCTGCCGCCTTCCCCCTGCACTCTCCAACTACTTTGCCTGTGTCTTCTCTAAGTTTTAACATCCACTGACTTGGTCCCACACCCTCTAAGCAAACAAACCACAAAAATAGAATGGCATGCCAGTGTACACCTTTAATCCTGGCATGTGGGACACTGAGGTAAGAAGATCACTGAGAGTTCGAGGCCAGCCTGGCTACAAGGGTGAATTTCAGGTCAGCTGGGCTAGAATGAGACACTACTTCACTCGGGAGGATCGCCATGAGTTCAAGGCCACCCTGAGACTACATAGTGAATTCCAAGTCAGCCTGAGCTAGAGTGAGACCCTACCTCGAAAAACCAAAAGCAACAACAAGAAAACAATCAAAATCAAAGGAGCAGACAAAACCCGCAAACACTTCCCTTACCCCACCAAGGGTGAGGTACCCCGTTGAATACCTTCTAGAAGGTCTTCGATAGCTTTCCTCACTCCCCTGTCAAAGGCTCGCGCATCCGCAGGGCTCTGGAAAGTTAGTCCGAACTTCCTATTATCAACTTTCCAGTGGTGAAACGTGGGATTAGCTTTGGTGTAGACCAAGTCCTTTCTGACGTAGCATTCCAACACCACCTGAAGGATGGAAACACAGGCTGGTTACCTGCGGGGCAGCCACGACGGGATGGGCTTCCAGAAGCCTGAGAATCAACGCTGTCAGCATGCGAGTCTCTACCTGGCAGACCTGTTGACCACTGATCTTGCTGGCTCTGTCCCCAGGCTCTGGTCAACGCCACTGTCCTATTATAAGATGCTTTACTTCCTGTCTGACAGCATTGGAGTGTCCATATTGATGACTCTCAACCTTCCTGCCTGGTTGCTAATGAACAGGAACAAATCTCTCTGAAATTTCTTCTCCCTAAGCCTCGCCTGCTCGTTCTACCAGCTTCAGCTCTTTGCAATCATCTCTGCTTCTTCCTCTATCCCTGGACCATTAGCCACCAAATCCGTTTCACTTGTCCTTCAACATATTTGATGACAACCCCGTTTCAGTTGCTGCCACCCGCATTGCTATGAACTTCCCATGGAGACTACTGGCACCATTTCCAAGTTTCTAACGATCTAGAGCTAGCTTTTGTGGAACTATAACCTTGATTGATAGTCTTATCTTTGTTTTGTTTTTTGTTTTTTCGAGGTAGGGTCTCACTCAAGCTCAGGCTGACCTGGAATTCACTCTGTAGGCTCAGAATGGCCTTGAACTTTCACAGTGATCCTCCTACCTCTGCCTCCCGAATGCTGGGATTAAAGGCGTGCGCCACCACGGGCCGGCTGATTGTCTTATCTTTAACTCAAGACCCTTAATCTTTTTTTACCTCTAATTTTTAATTTTTTTTGATTATTATTTATTTGAATGACAGACAGAGAAAGAGGCAGAGAGACAGAGAGAGGGAGAGAATGGGTGCACCAGGGTCTCCAGCCACTGCAAACGAACTCCAGATGCATGCGCCACCTTGTGCATCTGGCTTACACGGGACCTGGAGAATCAAACCTGGATCCTTAGGCTTCACAGGCAAGCACCTTAACTGCTAAGCCATCTCTCCAGTCCCTATTATTTTTTTTTCCCCAAGGTAGAGTCTCACTCTAGTCCAGGCTGACCTGGAATTCACTATGTAGTCTCAGGGTGGCCTCAAACTCACAACAAATCCTCCTACCTCTGCTTCCCAGAGTGCTGGGATCAAGGGCGTGCGCCACCACACTCAGCTTTTCCTCTAATTTTGAAGTAACACCAGTGCTATCAATGAGAACAAGAACAGGACTTGAAAACACTGAGTAAATGAGAAACTAAATAGGATTATAGTCATTCTCCAGAATGTATCAAATTATACTTTTGTATTTACACAATTCTCCCCCTTTTTTTTTTTTTTTTGGAGGTAGGGTCTCACTGTAGCCCAGGCTGACCTGGAATTCCCTGTGTAGTCTCAGGGTGGCCTCGAACTCACAGCGATCCTCCTACCTCTGCTTCCTGAGTATTGGGATTAAAGGTGTGTGCCACCACACCCAGCTTCAATTCTCCCTTTTTTGTTACATTCACAATTATTTAGTACTGGTTCAGTTACCACATTTCATATTTATTCTAAGTTTCTTAGATTAATCTTGTTATCCTACTCAGACATCAAGACATGTTACAAAATAGCTCTGTCTTCGTGTAACCATGTGAATATAAACTTCTTTTTTTTTAATTTATAAAAATCCAAGATATTTACATTTATTCCTATGGCTTTATTGTAAACACTTTAGTGAATTTTAACAACCTTGGCCTTGTTCTGGAAAGCTCTGCAATTAACACAATGTTATCTTCTTAATTTAGACTAAGGACAGAAGTAAAGATGTGGCTACATGAGTATAAATTCAAAGAATATCTTTAAGTTGAGTACAAATTTTAAGTATTTATCAAACAAGACATTAAATTCTGCCTAATACATATTTCAAGAATTAAAAAGAATAATATTGGGCCTGCAGAGATGGCTTAGCAGTTAAGATGCTTGCCTGCAAAGCCAAAGGACCCAAGTAAGCCAGATGCACAAGGTGGCACATGCATCTGGAGTTTGTTTGCAGTGGCTGAAAGCCCTGGCGTGTCCATTCTCTCTTTCTCTCTGCCTTTCTCCACCCCCCCAAACAAATATAAAATAAAGTTTTTCAAAAAAAGACTAATATTCAAATTGGTATATATAGTTACAATATTTTATTTGATAGGAAGAAGAGGCAATTAAGGCCTCTTGCAACTGCAGACAAACTCCAGATACATACACCCCTTTGTGCATCTGACCTTATATGGGTACTAAGGAACTGAACTGGGGCTGTCAGGTTTTACAAGCAAGCACTTTTAACTACTAAGCTGTCTTCCCTTTGTAATACCCATTAAAAAAATATTTTTAAAAGATTTTTTTATTTTTACTTATTACAGAGAGAGAAAGAGAAAGAGGGAGAGAGAATGGGCGTGCCAGGGCTTTCAGCCACTGCAAACAAACTCCAGATACATGTGCCACCTTGTGCATCTGCTTATGTAAGACCTGGAGAATCAAACTGGGGTCCTTAGGCTTCACAGACAAGTGCTTTAACTACTAAGCCATCTCTCCACCCCCTAATACCCCCCTTTCTTTTTAAATTATGTATTTGAGAGAGAAAGAGAGAGAGAGAAATGAGAATATGGGTGCACCAGGGTCTCCCACCACTGCAAACGAACTCCAGACACATGCACCACTTTGTGCATTGGGCTTTAAATGTGTACTGGGGAACTGATCCCAGGACATCAGGCTTTTCGAGCAAGTGGCTTTAACTGATGAGCCATGTCCTCAGACCCCCCCCCAACCAAATCCCCATTTTTATTCAAAGAACAACTGATAGACCAATGATAGCAAATCAGACTTGGTGATGCAGCATTTCCCTGAAAATGGACAAAGTGAGTTGCTCACTTCAAAGAAAACTGAAGCTATTTGTTGCCAGAAATAAAATTTGACCTTTTCAAGTGAAAAAAAAAAAAAATCAGAGCTGGGTGAGGTGGCGCACGCCTTGAATCCCAGCACTTGGGAGGCAGATGTAGAAGGATTGCCGTGAGTTCAAGGCCACCCTGAGACTTCATAGTGAATTCCAGGTCAGCCTGAGCTAGAGTGAGACCTTACCTTGAAACAATAAAAATCAAAAATCAGAATTGTAGGTAGCATTGCCACTTTCTACTAAGGTTACTGGTGACACCAAGAGATGTATTTGGGGGCAGAGTTGGTATGTTAGCACATGTCTGTAATTTCAGCACTCTGCAGCCTAATGCTAGAGGATTGCAGGTTCAAGGCCAGTATGGGCTACGTGGTGAGACCCTGTCTCAATGAAAAAAGGGCTGAGGATGTAGAGTTGAGTGTGAGGCCCTTGGGTTTAATCCTTGTACCATGACGCCCCTGTCAAAGGAAAGAAGGATGGAAAGAAGGGAGGGAGGGAGGGATGGAGGGAGGGAGGGAGGAAGGAAGGAAGGAAGGAAGGAAGGAAAAGAAAGAAGGAGAGAGAGAGGAAGAGAGGAAGAGAGGGGAAGGAGAAAAAAAAGCAATGCCTTTAAAAATATTTTATTTTTATTTATTTATTTGATGAGGGAGAGAGAGAGAATGCGCCAGGGCCTCCAGCCACTGAAAACGAACTCCAGACACATGTGCCCTCTTGTGCATCTGGCTAATATGGATCCTGGGGAATGGAACCTGGGTCCTTTGGCTTTGCAGGCAAACTCCTTAACCACTAAGCCATCTCTCCAGCTCTGCCTTTTTTATATTATAGGGTGAAATGTGTCAACACTTTGAAGTAAACCACTATTTTCTGGATGACCAATGCATGATGTTACAGAATCAGGCCTCAGTAAGAGAGTCATCCCATTGACAGATACATCAGTAGATTTGTTTGTATTTTTTGAAGTAGGGTCTCACTCTACCCAGGCAGACCTGGAATTCACTTTGAAGTCTCAGGGTGGACATGAACTCATGGCAATCCTCCTACCTCTGCCTTCCCAGCTGGGATCAAAGGTGTGCACCACCCCGCCCAGCAGTAGATTTTTAATTTTTTATTTATTTATTAGAGACAGAGGGACAGAGAGAGAGAGAGAGAGAGAGAATGGGCATGCCAGGGCCTCTAGCCACTGCAAATGAACTCCAGATGCATGTGCCACTCTGTGCATCTGGCTTATGTGGGACCTGGAGAGTCAAACCGGGATTCTTAGGCTTTGCAGTCATGCGCTTTAACCGCTCAGCCATCTCTCCAGCCCCACGACCGATTTTTATAGGTGAGAGTATGAAAAGTTCATAGTGAGGCTTCAGCTATTTGGTAGGGTGCTTGCCTAGCATGCACAAAGCTGTAGCTGTCACTGCAGCACCACATAAAACCAGGCCTGAGATGTATGATTATAATCCCAGCCTTTGGGAGGCAGAGGTAGGAGGATCACCATGAGTTCCAGGCCACCCTGAGATTAATCTCAGGTCAGACTGGGCCAGAGTGAAACTCTTCTTAGAGAAACAACAACAAAACACAATCTAAGAAGAGGACTAGGTATGGTGTCATTGGCCTATAATCTCAGCATTTGGGAGGGGAAGACAGAAGGATCTCCATGATTTAAAAGGCCAGCCTGGGTTGCTTTCCAGTCCAGCCAGAGCTACACCAGTAAGATCCTGACTTAAAAAAAAAAGATAGAAGCCAGGTGTGGGGGCGCACACCTTTAATCCCAGCACTCAGGAGGCAGAGGTAGGGGGATCGCTGTGAGTTTGAGACCACCCTGAGACTACTACACAGTGAACTCCAGGTCAGCCTATCTCAAAAAAGAAAAAAAAAGAAAAAAGAAAAAGATTCAACTTGTAAAATTTTAGTTCACACATAAATTCTTAGGAAAACCTGATTTTCCCTATCTGACCAAAAATTATCTGAATAACTCCTTGTGAATGGGTTTTTGGAACACATGTGTTTTCCCATAGAAACAATGACAATCAATATGTAATTTAATACAAACAAAAAAAGCCCTGCCCAGCACACTGAATTCTCTACATTGCAACAATTCCAAACACCGCTGCTTGTATCAGAACCAGCACTTTGTGCCCTAGCTGGGATGCAAAGAATTCTGATGTGTCAACTCAAAGCTTCCCCAACAACCACCTGCACACACTTCTTCCTCCGTACTCACTTACAGGAGTAGCTTCCTTCAGCAGCTCACCCCTTTTCAGAGCTCCTATATGGGCCCATAGCTCTCCCAGAAGCCTGGGAGGTCAAAGAGGTGCCACTGTATCTGCAGGTGCGTGCGTACGTGCGTGCGTGCGTCTGTATGTGCAGGTGGCAGTGCTGGCTTTGCTAACTAAAGTGTGCTCTAGACCCAGCAAGACCATTGGAGCACTGAGTTACGTTAGAATGTGGATCTAACATCTCTTCCATAATGTTGCAGGAATTTGATTTTTTACAAAAATTTATTTATTAGAGACAGAGAGAAAATGAGAGAGAATAGGCGCGCCAGGGCCTCTAGCCACTGCAAACGAACTCCAGATGCATGCACTACCATGTGCATCTGGCTTACGTGGGACCTGAAGAATCGAACCTGGGTCCTTAGGTTTTGCAGGCAAGCGCCTTAACCACTAAGCCATCTCTCCAGCCCACGTTGCAGGGATTTTACAGTGGCTGCTTAATTATCTCAAGGACCTTGAACAAAATAGTAAATATTTGTAATTATTGTGTGTAAGATACTGACAGGAAACAAGTTCATAAATATGGTTTTATTTTTTAAAAATATTTTATCTATTTGTTTGAGAGAGAAAGTGAGAGAATATAGGCACGCCATGAAAATGCAAATGAACTCCAGACATACCATTTTGTGCACAAAGCTTTACATGGGTATTGAGGAACTGAACCCAGGTTGGTAGGCTTGGCAAGCATGTGCCTTTAGCCTCTGAGTCATCTTCCAGGTCCCATCAATGTAGTTTTTTTTTTTTTTTTTTTTTTTGAGAGACACAGAGAGAGGGAGAGGAAGACAGAGATGGGCCTGCCAGCAGCCTCTCAGCTGCTGTGAACAAAATCCAGATGCGTGCGCCCCCTTGTGGTCAAATGCGGCATTGCGCCCTTGCGTCACTGCATCTGGCTAAACGTGGGACCTGGAGACTGGAACCGCTGGAGATTGGAACCAGTGTTCTTAGGCTTAGCAGGCAGGTGCCTTAACCGCTAAGCCATCTCTCCAGCCCCCATCAATGTAGTTTTAAAATGAAAGGGCTGGGGAGATGGCTCAGGAGATAAAGTGCTTGCCATGCAAATGGGAGGGCCTGAGCTCGGATATCCAGCATCCATGTTAAGGGTGGGTGGGCACCCAGTCAGCCTTCCTGTAATCCAGGCCCTCGGATGGCCGAGACAAGGGGACCCAAGGCAAGCTGGCTAGCTAGACTAGTGGAATTGGCAAGCTTTGGGCTCAACTGAGACACCTAGCCTCAGTAAAGGAAGTGGAGACTGATTGAGGAAGACAACTAAAACCAATCTTTGGCCTTCACACACACCTTCACACACGTGTACCCACATATGCATGCATACTACACACATAAACAGTAAAATAAGCCGGGCGTGGTGGTGCACACCTTCAATCCCGCACTCAGGAGGCAGAGGTAGGAGGATCACAGTGAGTTTGAGGCCACCCTGAGATTAGATAGTGAATTCCAGGTCAGCCTGGGCTACAGTGAAAGCCTACCCTGAAAAACCAAAAGAAAATAAATTTCAGAGGTTGGGTTAGATAATCTAAAGGGTGGTTTTAAAGCTGAGAAAGGGGCTGGAGAGATGGCTTAGTGGTTAAGTACTTGCTTGTGAAGCCTAAGGACCCCGGTTCGAGGCTCAATTCCCCAGGACCCACATAAGCCAGATGCACAAGGGGGCGCATGCATCTGAAAGTTTGTTTGCAGTGGCTGGAAGCCCTGGTGTGCCCATTCTCTCCTCTCCCTCTCTGTCACTTTCAAATAAATAAATTAAAAAAAACAAAAACACTTTTAAAGCTGAGAATGGTGATTCACTTGTTTAACCCCAGCACTTGGGAGGAAGAGGCAGAATGATCCCAAGTTCAAGGTCATTCAACTACATACTGAGTTCAAGGCCAGTCTGGGTTACATGAGAGTGTTTCAGAAAAAAAAAAAAAAAAAAAAAAAAAAAGCTGGGCATAGTGAAACACGCCGTTAATCCCAGGTGGAGGTAGGAGGAGCACAATAAGTTCAAGGCCACCCTGAGACTACATAGTTAATTTCAGGTCAGCCTGAGCTAGAGTGAGACCCTACCTAGAAAAACCAAAGAGAGAGAGAGAGAAAAGAGAAAGAAAGAAAAAAAGCATAGCAAATAGTTGTAGGTGAACACAGCTTTTACATTAGATAATTTGCTAACACAGAATCATGACGAAGGAGAAGAGAAAAAGTTCTAGAAAAAGACTCCAACGTGGACTGGAGAAATGAGTTAGCCGTTAAGACACTTGCTTGCAAAGCCAAAAGACCCAAGTTCAATTCCCCAGGACCTACGTAGGCCAGATGCACACAGTGGCACATGCGTCTGAAGTTCGTTTGCAGTAGCTGGAGGCCCTGGCGTGCCCATTGCCTATTCTCTCTTTCTCTATCTGCCTCTCTCTCTCTCTCTCTCTCAATATAAATAAATAAATTTTAAAAAATATTAAAAAAAAAGAATCCCAACTAAAGTAAAAATGTCAAGTAATAAATGATGAAAATATACTCGCAGCAAGTGTGGCAGGTGAAGATTATGGATTTATTATACAAGACAGTACATAAATGGAGAAAAACAAGGTCCAAATAGGTAAATATATAAAGGACATTGACAGATAATTCATAGCTACAACTTTATTTTTAAACTTTTAATTTTTTATTATTTTTTGGAGAGAGACAGAGACAGAAACAGAGAGAGAGAGAAGGAGAGAGAGAGAGAGAAAGAGAGAGAGAGAGAGAGAGAGAGAGAGGGAGGGAGGGAGGGAGGAAAGAGATAGAGATGGGCGCGCCAGCAGTGTCTCAGCTGCTGGGAACGAAATCCAGATGTGTGCGCCCCCTTGTGGTCAAGTGAGGCATTGCACCCTTGCATCACTGCATCTGGCTAAACGTGGGACCTGGAGATTGGAACCGCTGGAGATTGGAACCAGTGTTCTTAGGGTTAGGAGGCAGGCGCCTTAACCCCTAAGCCATCTCTCCAGCCCAACTTTTTTTTTTTTTTTGAGGTAGGGTTTCACTCTAGTCCAGGCTGATCTGAAACTCACTATGTAGTCTCAGGGTGGCCTCCAACTCATCGCAATCCTCCTACCTCTGCCTCCCGAGTGCTGGGATTAAAGGTGTGTGTCACCATGCCTGGCCACAGTTACAACTTTGTTTTTTTTTTTTTGGAGAGAGACACAGTGAGAGACAGACAGAGAGAAAGGGAGAGGAAAACAGATAAAGATGGGCTCGCCAGCAGCCTCTCAGCTGCTGTGAACGAAATCCAGATGTGTGCTCCCCCTTGTGGGCAAGTGCGGCATTGCGCCCTTGTGTCACTTTGCATCTGGCTAAATGTGGGACCTGGAGATTGGAACCGCTGGAGATTGGAACCGGGGTTCTTAGGCTTAGGAGGCAGGCGTCTTAACTGCTAAGCCATCTCTCCAGCCCAGTTACAACTTTTAAAAAAAATATTTTATTTTTATCTATTTATGTATTTGACAGAGAGAGAGAGGGGGAGAGAGAGAGAATGGGCACACCAGGGCCTCCAGCCACTGCAAATGAACTCCAGACGTGTGTGCCACCTTGTGCATCTGGCTAACGTGGGTCCTGGGGATTCGAACCTGGGACCTGTGGCTTTGCAGGCAAACGCCTTAACTGTTAAGCCATCCCTTCAGCCCAGGTTCGATTCTTTTTCTTTTCTTTTCTTTTTTTTCTTTTTTGTTTTTTCGAAGTAGGGTCTCACTCTGGTCCAGGCTGACCTGGAATTCACTATGTAGTCTCAGGGTTGCCTCAAACTCTCAGTGATCCTCCTACCTCTGCCTCCCGACTGCTGGGATTAAAGGCGTGCGCCACCACGCCCGGCCGGATTCTTTTTCTAGAACTTTTTCTCTTCTTCGTCATGATTCTATGTTAGCAAAGTATCTAATGTAAAAGGCTATGTTCATCTACAACTACGTGACACGGTTTCTTTCTTTCTCTTTCTTTAAAACCATGTGAGCTGATTAATATCCTGAGACTGCACTATCGGGGTGGGGAGATGGCTCGGTGAGTTAGGGCACAAGTTCAAATCTCCTGTGCTCATGAAGAAAGCCAGGCGTGACCACGCATACCTGTAACCTCAGTGCTGAAGAGAGGCCAGCCAGGGGGATCACTGGGGCTCCCTGGTCAGCAATGAAGAGAGGCCAGCCAGGGGGATCACTGGGGCTCCCTGGTCAGCAATGAAGAGTGGCCAGCCAGGGGGAACACTGGGGCTCCCTGGTCAGCAATGAAGAGAGCCCAGCCAGGGGGATCACTGGGGCTCCCTGGTCAGCGCTGAAGAGAGGCCAGCCAGGGGGATCACTGGGGCTCCCTAGTCAGCCAATCTAACTGAAAATGGCATGTGCTTCAGTGAGAGACCCTGTCCCAAGGAAACACACAAAGTTCCTCTGTGGCTTCTGGATACATGTGCAGATGCACATACATACACAACACATGTGCACACACACATCATACAAACAAAAAAATTGTGAAGGGCTCAGTGGCTAAGGCACTTGCCTGCGAAGCCTAAGGACCTATGTTCGACTCTCCAGATCCCACATAAGCCAGACACACAAAGGTGAGGCAGGTGCAAGGCTGCATGTGCCCACTAGGTGATGCAAGCGTGTGGAGTATGATTTCACTGGCTGAGGCCCTGGTGTGCTAATTCTCTCTCTCTCTCTCTCTAAAAAATTTTTTAAAATTGGCCTGGAGAGATGGCTTAGTGGTTAAGTGCTTGCCTGTAAAGCCTAAAGACCCTGGTTCGAGGCTCCATTTCCCAGGACCCACATAAGTCAGATGCACAAGGTGGTGCATGCATCTGGAGTTCTTTTGCAGTGGCTGGAGGCTCTGGTGCACCCATTCTCTCTCTCTTTCTCTGTCTGTCACTCTCAAATAAATAAATAAAGAAAAATAAAGAAAAAAATTTTAAATAATTAAATTGTCAAACTAGTACAGATTTAAAATACATGACCCTTGCCGGGTGTGGTGACGCATACCTTTAATCCCAGCACTTGGGAGGCAGAGGTAGGAGGATCCACCATGAGTTTGAGATTGGGCTGGCCTAGAGTGATACCCTAACTCGAAAAAAAAAAAAAAAAAAAAAAAAAAAAAACCCTTAAAATGTTAAAGGAAAAGCCAGGCATGGTGGCGCATGCCTTTAATCCCAGCACTTGGGAGGCAGAGGTAGGAGGATTGCCGTGAGTTTGAGGCCACCCTGAGACTACATAGTTAATTCCAGGTCAGCCTGGGTCAGAGTGAGACCCTACCTCGAAAAACCAAAAAAGAAAAAAAAAATTAAAAATAAATAAATAAATAAATAAATAAATAAAGGAAATTGTCATACATGCTAGTTATGGTGGTATGATTCAAGCGTCCCCCCTAAACGCATGGGTTCTGAAAGCGAGGTCCCCAGCTGGTGGCAATTTGGGAATTCGAGCCTCCTAGAGGGGATGTACTGTTAGAGGTGGGCCTATGGGTGTTACAGCCAGCTTCCCCTTGCCAGTGTTTGGCACACTCTCTTGCTGCTGTTGTCCACCTGACGTTGGCCAGGAGGTGCAGTCTATCCACTGCTCAGGCCATTATTTCCCCTGCCATCTTGGAGCTTCCTCTCGAGTCTGTAAGCCAAAATCAACCTTTTTTCCCACAAGCTGCTCTTGGTCAGGTGTTTTCTGCCAGCAATGCGAAGCTGACCATAACACTAGTAGTTCCCTGAACATCTATCCAAAGCCAAATTATTATTATTTTTAAAAAATAGTATATGTGAAGACAGGCTTGGTGATTCCTTTCTTTTTTTTTTTCCCTACCTCTGCCTCCCGAGTGCTGGGATTAAAGGAGTGCACTGCCACACCTGGCTGTGCTTCCTTCCTTCCTTCCTTCCTTCCTTCCTTCCTTCCTTCCTTCCTTCCTTCCTTCCTCCCTCCCTCCCTCATTCTAATTCCCTCTCTCTCTTTCTTTCTTTCTTTCTTTCTTTCTTTCTTTCTTTCTTTCTCTGGGGGAGGGGCTCACTCTAGCCCAGGCTGACCTGGAATTCACTATGTAGTCTCAGGGTGGCCTCAAACTCATGGTGATACTCTGCTTCCCTGAGTATCGTGCCCTGCTTTGTGATTCCTTTCTTAATCCCAGAATTTGGGAGGCTGAGGTAGGACAGCTGTGAGTTCAAGGCCAGGCTGAGGCTATAGACTGAGACCTTGCCTACAACAAACAAACACTCATGCATATGGAAAATGCAGGGCTAGAAAGATGGTGACGTGGTTAAGGCGCCTGCCTGTGAAGTCTAAGGACCCGTGGTCGACTCTCCAGATACCACATAAGCCAGATGTACAAGGTGACATAAGTGCACAGGTTACACATGTGCACAAAGTGGCACACACATCTGGAGTTCAATGGCAGTGGCTGGAGATCCTGGCGTGCTAACTCTTTCTTTCCTCTCTCTCTCTCTCTCATAAAGGTGTGTGCCATCACACCCAGCCAAAAGAAAACAAAGGAAAAAAAAAGAAAAAGAAAAAGAAAAAGAAAAGAAAATGCAGGTGTGTTTATACTACTGTGGCAAGGGAGGGGAAATAACTGTAATACTTAACATTAGGGAAATGGTCAAATGGTATGATTAACATGGAAACATTCTTAGAGACCATTGTAGAAAAAGTGAAATACAGGGCTGGAGAGATAGCTTAGCAGTTAAAGTACTTGCCTAGGAAGCCAAAGGACCCAGGTTCTATTCCCCAGGACCCATGTAAACCAGATACACAAGGTGGCACATGCGTCTGGAGTTCATTTACAAAGGCTTGAGACCTTGGCACACCCATTCTCTCTCTCTCACTGTGCCTCTTTCTCTATGTCTCTCAAATAAATAAATAAAAGCAAAAGTAGGGCTGGAGAGATGGCTTAGGGGTTAAGGTGCCTGCCTGCTAAGCCTAAGAATGCTGGTTCCAGTCCCCATTTAGCCAGATGCAAAGTGACGCAATGCAATGCCACACTTGACCAGGTCCCACATCTGGAGCCAGATGCAAAGTGACACTGCTGGCGCAATCTCTGTCTTCCTCTCCCTCTCCCTCAAAAAAAGTAAAGTAAAATTTAAAAGTGAGGCGCCAGGCGTGGTGGCGCATCTGGATTCCCAGCACTCAGGAGGCAGAGGTAGGAGGATGCTGGTTCCCACCCTCTCATAGTTAATTCCAGGTCAGCCTGGGCCAGAGTGAGACCCTCTCTCAAAAAAAAAAAAAAAAAAAAAAAAAAAAAAAGTGAGGCACAAAGCTGCTTACAAGCTAAGAAAGCATGTGAAAATAAAAGTATGTACAGTGGGGAAAACCACATCCAAGAGCTAAAGGTGTCTGTACCAGATGCACAAGGTGGCGCATGCGTCTGGAGTTTGTTTTTAGTGGCTGAAGCCCTGGGGTGCCCATTCTCCCTCTCTTAAATAAATAAAATAAAATATGAAACTATAGGTCTGGAGAGATGGCTTAGCGGTTAAGGCGCCTGCCTCCTAAGCCTAAGAACGCTGGTTCCAATCTCCAGCGATTCCAATCTCCAGGTCCCACGTTTAGCCAGATGCAAAGTGACACAAGGGCACAATACCACACTTGACCACAAGGGGGCGCACATCTGGATTTTGTTCGCAGCGGCACGCCCATCTCTGTCTTCCTCTCCCCCTCTCTCTGTCTCTCTCCAAATAAATAAATAAATAAATAAATAAATAAATAAATAAATAAATAAAATTATGAAATAAAGGTGGATGTGCATGTGTGAATCAGGTTTGGTTTGGGTAAGTAAACAGTGCATCAAATCCTGGTTCCAGACTCCAGAAATTGTTCCTAAGAACAAGAAATGCTGTTGTAAGCATCTCTTAAAAGCTGATGTTGTACTTAGCAGTGGGTAAAGGCCAGGGAGATGGTAGCGTGGTTACATTGCCTTGATAGAGAATTTTCTGGTGAGACACTTCTTAAGATTAGCTGTATTCTCCCTTTGAATAAAGTGTTAAAAGATCATCTCTGTTAGCCCATGAGATATTTATAAATTATACTATTTTATGTACTGGGCAACTTTTAAAACCCATAACAAGTGGCTGCAAAAGATCAAATTAAGGGCTGGAGAGATGGCTCAGCAGTTAAGGCACTTGCCTGCAAAGGTTCAATTCCCCAGGACTCACATAAAGCCAGATGCACAAAGCAGCGTGTGCATCTGGAGTTCCTTTATAGTGTGGCTAGAGGCCTTGACATGCCCAAACTCTGGCACACACACACATCCCTTATGCTTGCAAATAAATAAAATATTTTTAAAAAGAAATTAAGCCAGGCATGGTGGCGCACGCCTTTAATCTCAGCAATCCAATCGGGAGGCAGGGGTAGGAGGATAGCCATGAGTTCGAGGCCACCATAGTGAATTCCAGGTCAGCCTGAGCTAGAGTGAGACCTTACCTCGAAAAACCAAAAAAAAAAAAAAAAAGAGAGAGAGAGAGAGAAAGAGAGAAAGAGAGAAACAGAGAAAGAAAGAAAGAAAGAAAGAAAGAAAGAAAGAAAGAAAGAAAGAAAAAAAGAAAGAAAGAAAGAGGACAAAAAATTTAAAAAGTAGCCAGGCGTGGTGGCGCATGTCTTTAATCCCAGCACTTGGGAGGCAGAGGTAGGAGGATTGTTCTGAGTTTGAGGCCACTCTGAGACTCCATAGTGAATTCCAGGTCAGCCTAAACTAGACTGAAACACTACCTCGAAAAACCATAGAACAAAAGCCACAGCAAAAAAGATCAAATTACACGTGTAACAATAAAGCTCAACAGATG
Source organism: Orientallactaga sibirica (assembly GCA_036365145.1). Lineage (NCBI taxonomy): Eukaryota > Metazoa > Chordata > Mammalia > Rodentia > Dipodidae > Orientallactaga > Orientallactaga sibirica. Next base: position 1,940,929 of record JAEOAD010001894.1, on the reverse strand, counting down.
CTGCTATACAGGGTCTCAAATGCAATACCAGCACATTTTGGAGCTGTCTTAATTTTCTCTGTGAGATCCCATACAACCCTGCACACTTTCAGTCTGTAGGCTTCTGAAGATTAGCCATAACCAAATACAGTGGAAAGTAAACTTCCATGTTTAGGGGCCATTAATTAATTACTCTTTTTTGGTGTTTTCAAGGTAGGGTCTCACTCTAGCCCAGGATGACCTGGAACTCACTCTGTTGTCCCAACCTGGCGTCCAACTCACAGTGACCCTCCCAAATGCTCAGGTTAGAGGCTTAAGCAGGGATTGCCTAGTAGGTACAAGCCCTGGCGTTCAATCCCTAGTGAGAATGGAAGAGGGAGTAGAAGGGAGGAAGACAAAGGGTGGAGAGGGGGAGGGGAGAAAGGACCGGCAGACAGAGACTTGCGTGGGCTGGGATGTGCATGCAGATCAGTGGTAGATGACATGCTTAGCATACATGAGCTCCTGGTTTGAGCTGCAGCAGCACAAAAATACAAACGGAATAAATTTAATTTGGACAGCCCATTTCCTTTCTTTCTTTCTTTCTTTCTTTCTTTCTTTCTTTCTTTCTTCCTTTTTAAAAAAAACACTTTTATTTTTATTTATTTATTTATTTGAGAAAGAGGCAGACAGACAGATAGAGAGAGAATGGGCGCGTCAGAGCCTCCAGCCACAGCAAACAAAGTCCAGATGCATGCGCCCCCTTGTGCATCTGGTTTATGTGGGACCTGGAGAACCGAACAGAGGTCCTTTGGCTTGGCAGGCAAATGCCTTAAACCGCTAAGCCATCTCTCCAGCCCCTCCATTTTCCTTTCTATCACAGATTCTGTTAGAGCGTAGAGAGGGCCCCCCCAAGTTCTGCCAGGTGACTGGGTGTTAGGAATTCTCAACATCCCCATTCTTATGAGGTAATGATTATTTCTCAAGTATTTATAAACATGCACTTTTTTTTTTGTTGTTGCTGTTGTTTTGCTTTTTTTGAGGCAGGGTCTCACTCCAGCCCTGGGCTGGCCTGGAACTCACTCTGTAGCCCAGGCAATCCTTCTACCTCAGCTTCCTTGAGTGCTGGGATTATAGACGTGAACGGCCACATCCAGCCAGCATACGTGAGTATTCATCAAGGCGTGAAACCACTACATTTGATGCTCTGTTTTCAGACATGGCCTACATTATTTATGAAATAAATGTGCCTGCATATTTTAGATATTTACGTAGAAGGAGCTAAATGTTAGGTGACACTCTCTCTGCCTTTGCACTTGACCCCCCTGCCATCCAAACCTTAATGGTAAGGCCCAGGAATAAAGGTCAAGGTCCATTGTAAAACTCAAGACTTTAGGCAAAACAAACACTTCCTTCCTTAAAAATGAATGAACAGGGCTGGAGAGATGGCTTGGCGGTTAAGGAACCTGCCTGCCAAGCCTAAGTACGCTGGTTCCAATCTCCAGGTCCTGTATTTAGCCAGACGCAAAAAGTTGACACAAGGGCACAATGCTGCACTTGCCCACAAGGGGGCGCACGCATCTGGAGTTCGTTCACAGTGGCTGAGAGGCTGCTGGCGTGCCCATTCTCTCTCTCTGTCTCTCAAAAAAATGAATGAATGGAGACTGGGCGTGGTGGCGCACGCCTTTAATCCCAGCACTTGGGAGGCAGAGGTAGGAGGATGCCAAGAGTTCAAGGCCACCCTGAGACTACATAGTGAATTCCAGGTCAGCCTGAGCTAAAGTGAGACCCTACCTCGAAAAACCAAAAAAGAATGAACTGGAGCTGGTGAGATGGCTGACCAGTTAAAGGTACTTGTTTGTAAAGCCTGTTGGCTTGGATTCAATCCCCTAGTATCCATCCATGTAAAGCCAGATGCAAAAGTGGCACATACCTCTGGAATTCGTTGGCAGCAGCTGGAGGTTCTGGCATCCCCATTCTTTCCCTCCCTTCCTCTCCCCCACTCTCTTTCCTTGAAAATAACTAAATAAAAATATTAAAAGCCGGGCGTGGTGGCGCATGCCTTTAATCCCAGCATTAGGGAGGTAGAGGTAGGAGGATCGCCATGAGTTCAAGGCCACCCTGAGACTACATAGTGAATTCCAGGTCAGCCTGGGCTAGAGAGAGACACTACCTCGAAAAACCAAAAATTAAAAAAATAAAAAAATAAAATAAATGAGTGGCCATGTATGTGGCACATGCCTTTAATCTAGCACTTAGGAGGGCAGAGGTAGGAGGATCACCATGAGTTCGAGGCCAGCCTGAGACTCCATAGTGTATTCCAGGTCAGTCTGGGCTAGAGTTACACCCTACCTTGAGAAAACAAAAAACCAAACAAAGCAAACAAACAAACATACGGGGAAGAGGGCTGTAATTTATGCACAGAAATCAGTGACTGCTATTTCGACCTGTTTTAACGCTATGTTCACGTGTGTCTGTCATTTACCAGTTTGTCTTTCTGTCGTTCACCATAGATGAGAAAGCCGCTTCGTCCATTGCCTTCGGGGTGCATGACCTTACACACCCCAACGCGACTGATCCCGCCTCCTTCCTGTGGGAACCATCCCCCGCTGGAGTCATCTCTGGTCATAACCACAGCCTTGACACGTACAATATAGCTGTCACTAAAACGACAACAAGAAGGAGGCATGACAATGGTTTGGTAGCTGTGCAGCATGCTTCACAACGCAAGATCCATCACCAGCCGGCACCGCTCGGCATTGTTCACAGAAATACCATCTGTGCCTGGCACTAACCCTGAACAGCACCTTGCCTCAACTTTCAAAGAGAAAACAAAGCATGTAAATGTAATATAAAAGTCCATTTTATACACCCATATGTTAATGCTACTCTCACTCGTGGTTAGAGAAGCTTCTCTTTTCAGATGGCGGCGACCTTGGGATGACTCAGAAGGCACCATGGTGCTGAGAAGAAGGGACAGAGGAGTGCTCAGCACTGAAACATCTCTAACACACCTTCCAAGGCTCTGGGTCTGTTGCGGAAGAGGTGGCGGAAAGAATGTAAGAGCCAAAGGAAGAGTAGGACTCCTTACAACGTGCTACTCCAGACACAAAATGGCCTGGATATCCATGACCTCACAGTGCCTGACACTACCTACACAAGACCTTCATAACAGGAGGAAAAGATCATGACATCAAAATGAAAAGAGAGACTGATTGAGAGGGGGAGGGGATATGATGGAGAGTGGAGTTTCAAAGAGGAAAGTGGGAGGACGGAGGGAAGTACCATGGGATATTGTCTACAGTTAAAGAAGATATCAATAAAAAATAAATTATAAAAAAGCCCATTTTGTTTTATTAATTTTGTTGTTTATTTTTTATTTATTTATTTGAGAGCAATAGAGAGATAAAGAGGCAGATAGATAGAAAATGAGCACACCAGGGCCTCCATCCACTGCAAACGAACTCCAGATGCATGCGCCACCTTGGGCATCTGGCTTACATGGGTCCTGGGGAATTGAGCCTCAAACTGGGGTCCTTAGGCTTCACAGACAAGCGCCTAACCACTAGCCATCTCTCCAGGCCCAAAAAAGTCCATTTTATTTATTTATTTTTATGAGAAAGAGAGTGAAAACTGCCACGCCAGTGTCTTAACCACTGCAAACAAACTCCAAGAGCATGTACCACGTGTTCACATGTGTCACCTTGTACATCTGGCTTACATGGGTTCTGGGGAATCAAGCCTGGGTCCTTAGGGTTCGCAGGCAAGTGCCTTAACCGCTAAGCCATCTCTCCAGCCCTAAAAGTCCATTCAAACAAAGATAATCCTTGGGCTGGAGAGATGGCTTAGCGGTTAAGGCATTTGCCTGCAAAGCCAAAGGATCCCAGTTCGACTCTCCAGGACCCACGTAAGCCAGATGCACAAGGTAGCACATGCATCTGGAGTTTGTTTGCAGTGGCTGGAATGCCCATTTTCTCTCTCTCTCTGCCTCTCTTTCTCAAATAAATAAACAAATAAATAAATAAATAAATAAATAAATAAATAAAATGATGGTTTCTTTTGGCCTCCACTCCTGTGAGCACATGTGTACATGTGTGTACATACACTATGCACATACCAACCACACACATATATATGTAAAAAATGTTTAAAGTTAGTTAAAAATATATTATCAAGCTGTAGCACTTCATGAAGCTAAGAATCATATTTTGCAAAAAAAAAAAAAAAAAAAAAAAAAAAAAAAAAAAAAAAGGGATAATCTACTCTAGCTCTCAAATTCCCCATGGGATCATTTATATAGGAGAGAAAATGCTTCAACCTGTGGCCTTCTGTTTCTAAATTTATTTTTGCAGTCTAAATGTTTGATTTCACAATGAGTTCCTTGGTACCTTTGCCAAGAATTTGTTTTCCTTCAAAGACCAACTCTAGCTTTGGAGTTTCAACAAGGCCATTACATTCTTACTCGGTCCTCTAAAACAAGTTTAACTTTTATTTATTTATTTATTTAGAGAAAAGGGTAGATAGAGAGAGAATGGGCATGTCAGGGCCTTCAGCTGCTGCAGATGAACTCCAGACATATGTGCCACCTTGTGCATCTGCCTTACATGGGTCCTAGGGAATTGAACCTGGGTCCTTTGGCTTTGCATGCAAGTGCCTTAACCGCTAAGCCATCTCTCCAGCTCTCTTTTATTTATTTTTATTTTATTTTATTTTTTATATTTTTGGTTTTGCGAGGTAGGGTCTCACTCTGGTCCAGGCTGACCTGGAATTAACTATGTAGTCTCAGGGTGGCCTCGAACTCTCGACGATCCTCCTACCTCTGCCTCCCAAGTGCTGGGATTAAAGGCGTGCGCCACCACGCCCAGTTTTCTATTTTATTTTTATTTATCATTATTATTATTATTATTTTTGTTTTTTGAGGTAGGGTTTTGTTCTAGCCCAGGCTGACCTGGAATTTACTATGTAGTCTCGGGGTGGCCTTGAACTTGTGGCGCTCCTCCTACCTCTGTCTCTCGAGTGCTGGGATTAAAGGCGTGTGCCACCATGCCCGGCTTGACTTTTATTTTAAATAGTGACAACATAACCCTGACCATTGATGCTCAGTGGTGTTAAATACACTTACACCATTCACCCACTACCACCACAGACCTTCCGAACTCTGTTGTTGTTCCCTAAGACACTCTTGTACTAACACTAGCTCCTCATTTTGTCCAGCTGTCTCAGCTGGGGTAGCAATCAGGCTCACTCTTCATCTAGTTTTAAACATTTTTAAATATACATGTTAATATATATTAAAAGAAAACAATATTTTTTTTGAGGTAGGGTCTCACTCCCTATCTGCTTCTTCCCCCGCTCAAATAAATAAATAAAATATTTTAACAATATTTTTTATTTTGGGGCTGGAGAGATGGCTTAGCGATTAAGGCATTTGCCTGCGAAGCTAAAGGACCCAGGGTCGGTTCCCCAGTACCCACATTAACAAGTTGCACAAGGGGGTGCATGCATCTGGAGTTCATTTGCAGTGGCTGGAGGCCCTGGTGCGCCCATTCTCTCTCTCTCTCTCCCTCCCTTTTTCTCTGTCAAACAAATAAATAAATGAAAATTTAAAAAAATTATTTATTTATTTATTCATTTATTTAAGAGACAGAGAAAGCCTTTGCAGACAAACACCTTAATTGCGGAGCCATCTCTACAGTCCCTGTATATATAAGTTTTTTTTTTTTTTTTTTTTTTTTTTGGTTTTTTGAGGTGGGGTCTCACTCTGGCCCAGGCTGACCTGGAATTCACTATGTAGTCTCAGGGTGGCCTTGAACTCATGGCGATCCTCATACCTCTGCCTCCCAGGTGCTGGGATTAAAGGCATGCACCACTGCACCCAGCTTTATTTTTATTTAAAAAATATTTATTTATTTGCAAGCAGAGACAGAGAAAGAGAGATTGAGAGAGAGAGGAGACCCACAGAGGAAGAATGGGTGCACCAAGGCTGGGATTAAAGGCGTGCGCCACCAAACCTGGCTATACAAGTTATTTTTTATTTTTCATTATTTTTTATTTATTTATTTTTTGGAGAGAGAGAGACAGAGAGAGATAGACAGAGAGGGAGAAGGAGACAGAGATGGGCACGCCAGCAGTCTCTCAGCTGCTGTGAACAAAATCCAGATGTGTGCGCCCCCTTGTGGCCAAGTGCGGCATTGCGCCCTTGAGTCACTTTGCATCTGGCTAAACGTGGGACCTGGAGATTGGAACCAATGGACATTGGAACCAGCGTCCTTAGTCTTAGCAGGCAGGCACCTTCGCCACTAAGCCGTCTCTCCAGCCCCCCCCCCCCCCGGCTATACAAGTTTTATGTCAACTAAAGACTAGATAAACATACGTGATATAACATCACAGTTCATTGTCTTGTGCCTTTGCATATAGACAACTAATCTCAAGTGGCCTTGAACTCATGGCAATCTTTCTACCTCTGCCTCCAGAGTGCTGGGATTAAAGGTGTGAGCCACCACGCCCGGCTTTAATCTTAACTTGTATTAAAAGACAACTTCTATCTCAAAAGACTATCTGCAATGTCTAGTCACTGAAGTTCTCAGAGTAAGCCAAGGAAGAGATGGGGGATAATCCAAATGCCCATTTGCCCTATCCAGGGATGAATGGTCAGACACGTCTTAGCGATACATTCAATGCAGTATTCAATCTTAAGAAAAGAAATCCTGGGCCTGCGTGGTGGCGCACGCCTTTAATCCCAGCACTCGGGAGGCAGAGGTAGAAAGATTGCCATGAGTTCAAGGCCACCCTGAGACTACATAGTGAATTCCAGGTCAGCCTGAGCTAGATAGAGCGAGACCCTACCTTGAAAAACCAAGGAAGGAAGGAAGGAAGGAAGGAAGAAAGAAAGAAAGAATTCCTGGGCCTGGAGAGAAGGCTGATGGCTTAGCGGTTAAGCGCTTGCCTGTAAAGCCTAAGGACTCTGGTTAGAGGCTCGATTCCCCAGGACCCACCTGAGCCAGATGCACAAGGTGGCGCATGCATCTGGAGTTTGTTTGCAGTGCTGGAGGCCCTGGAGCGCCCATTCTCTCTCTCTCTATCTACCTCTTTGTCTTTCGCTCTCAAATAAGTAAAATAAACCAAAAAAAAAAAAATGATTTAAAATAAAAGGAAATCCTGTAATGAACTTTGAGAACACTGTGAACTAGGCCTATCCTGCACAAGCACTGACACAGGAATCTTACGCACTGGTCAAAGTCGTGGAAACAGGAAGTATAGTTGCTGAGGAGGCAGGGCAATGGAGCGTCAGCTACCGGATATGGGGGTCAGTTAAGCAAGGTGAACGCTTTCTAGAGATCCGGAACACATGTATTACCACTGCTGTAATATGCACTAAAAAGTAGCTCTGGTACTAAATTGCACGTTCTGGTTTCACCACAATAAAAAGAAGAAAACCCAGGAAACAGGAACTTGAATTGGGTCCACTAAAAGGATCAAGTTCAGGATCTTGGGGTTTCACTAGGGAATACTTTTGTAGTCCTTAAAGGATAAACACTACCAGAATTACAAAAGACATTTTCTGCGCTACGAAGAACAGCGGGCAAGTTTTCAGTATTTTCTCAGGGGAACTATAAAGGACACACTTTGTGTCCAGTGCCAATATCGTGTTGCCCTTGCTCTGCTCCTTGGGGTGCAAGGCAGGCCACACACAAATGTGAATGTCTCCTTTGGTAATTGGCTTTACTAAGATAAAATGGCCTTTCTTTTTTTATATATATTTATTTATTTATTAATTTTTTTTTTTGGTTTTTCGGGGTAGGGTCTCACTCTAGCCCACACTGACCTGGAATTCACTATGTAGTCTCAGGGTGGCCTCGAATTCATGGCGATCCTCCTACCTCTGCCTCCCAAGTGCTGGGATTAAAGGCGTGCACCGCTGCGCCCAGCTTTATTTTTATTTTAAAAATATTATTTATTTATTTGCAAGCAGAGAGAGAGAAAGAGAGATTGAGAGAGAGAGGAGACACACAGAGGGAGAATGGGCGCGCCAAGGCCTCCAGCCACTGCAAACGAACTTTAGATGCATGTGCTGCCTTGTGCATCTGGCTTATGTGGGCACTGGGGAATTGAACCTGGGTCTTTTGGCTTTACAGGCAAGCACCTTAACTGCTAAGTCATCTCTCCAGCCTGCTCTTCTTCTTTTTTCAAAAAAAATTATGTATTTATTTGCAAGGAGAGAGCAAGAATATGAATATGAATATGAATAGGCACACCAGGGCCTCCAGTCACTGAAAACAAATTCCAGTTACATTCACTGCTTTGTCCACGTGGCTTCACGTGGCTGCTGGGGAATCAACCCTGGTTGTTAGGTTTTGCAGTTAAGTGCCTTAACCACTTAGCCATCTCCCCAGCCCTACAATGGCTTTTCTTATCAAATCTTTTCAAAAAAGATCAGAGAGGGCTGGAGAGATGGCTTAGTGGTTAAGGTGTTTGCCTGCAGAGCCTAAGGACCCAAACCAAATAAAGCCAGATGCACAAAGTGGTGCATGTGTCTGGAGTTCGTTTGCAGGGGCTATTCTCTTTTTTTCTATATGCCTCTTTCTCTCATTCACTTTCTCTCTCTCTCTCAAACAAACAAGTAAATAAATAAATACATAAATGCTAATAAATAAATACATAAATAAATAAATAAATAAAAAACAAAGAGACTGCTCCCCAATGGCCAGCACTAACACATCCCTCAAGCCCTTACTTAGACAGTGAAGTTCTTTAGAATACTTAACATGTTTATGATGCAAGTGACAGAACTTTCCAGAACATTTTTTTTTTTTTGGGGCGTGTTTTTTTAATTTTAGGGTCTCACACTGATGCTGACCTGGAATTTTCCATGTAGTCTCAGGCTGGCCTGGAACTCACAAAGTTCCTACTTCCTCTGGAGTGCTAGAATTAAAGGTGTGCACCACATGGCTGGCCTCAGAACATTCTTTTTTTTTTTGTTTTTTTTTGAGAGTCAGAGAGAGAGAGAGAGAGTCAGAGAGAGAGAGAGCCAGAGAGAGAGAGAGAGAGAGAGGAGAGAGAGAGAAAGAAAGAATGGACACACCAGCGGCCTCTCAGCCGCCGTGAATGAACTCCAGACACGTGTGCCCCCTTGTGGGCAAGTGTGGCATTGCACCCTAGAATCACTTTACGTCTGACTAAATGTGGGACCTGGAGAATGGAACGGGCATTCTTAGGCTTAGGAGGCAGGCGCCCAGAACATTCTTTTTTATGATTAGTCCCTGTATTAATTACTTCTTGCTGCAACCAAATACATGACAAGCAACTTAAGGAAGGAAGGGTTTATTTTGGCTTATATATTCCATCTGATCATGGCAGGGAAGGCACGGTGGCAGGAGCTTGAGGCAGCTGGTCACATTCCACAGGGAGGAAGCAAAGCCACGAATGTTGCTGCTCAGCCAGCTCTGTGGGTTTTTTTTTTTTTTTTTTTTTTTTTGAGAGGAAGACAGAGATGGGCGAGCTAGCAGTGTCTCAGCTGCTGTGAATGAAATCCAGATGCGTGCGCCCCCTTGTGGTCAAGTGCGGCATTGCGCCCTTGCGTCACTCTGCATCTGGCTAAACGTGGGTCCTGGAGATTGGAACTGGGTTCTTAGGCTTAGCAGGCAGGCGCCTTAGCCGCTAAGCCGTTTCTCCAGTCCCCAGCTCTGTTTTTTATTCAGTCTGGCCGGTCCTCCCACCTCATTAATGGAATCTAGAAAATTCTCACTGACATTCCCAGAGATTTATTTCAGAGTGATCCTAAATACTGTCTAGTTGACAAACAGACTTTAACCATCATGGTCCCCTTTATTTCTTCTATCGAAACCTCAATTTTACAGATTATTGAACACACAGAAACAATTAAAAGGAATTTCTACCCTCCATTTCTTCTATATTGGGGGTTTAGTCATGTTTGCTGATATTACTCAAAGTAGGAAAAAAAAAAAAACATGGGGTGGGGGCTGTTTTATCTTTCTTTGGAACAAGTTCCTGCCAGACTTTGCGCACTGCAATTCTTTGGCAGTGATGAGAACACATGCCCACCCACAGACGCTAATTTTGCTCCTCACCCTCCCCAAGCAGCCCCTTGTGACACATGCTGTCCACACTCCACCGAGTGGAATTCAGAGGCCCAGGCAAGCAGGGGGCAGACAACCAGCTTATCTGCTGCTGGCATCAAGGAATGTGTTTAGAGAGAGAGAAAGATGGGGGGGGGTCGTGAGACAGAGAGAGAGAGATTGGGACATCACCACTCTGAAAACTCTTCATAGCCCCATGAGTTAACACTGAAAATAATGGTCTCTTGGGCTGCAATCGGAACAGGTAACATCTTAGTGTGTTTCCTTGCACAATGAGCTCTGAAGATGACACAGCTAACTCCAAGCCGCTCTCTGAGGGAAGAACTGAGGTACCACAGAAATCTCTAGCCAAAATCTCTCTCTCTCTCTCCTTTTTAAAAAATGCAACCAAATTTGAGAGAAGAAAAAGGCCAGTGGCCACAGGGGGTTTATTTTGGCTGCTGCCATCAGAAATGGCAGGGAAGGTGTTTTTTTTTTTTTTTGAGGCAAGGTCACATTCCACAGTGAGAAGCAAAGGGGCCTCCAAGCTCTCAGGGTTGTGAAAACTTTTTTTGAGAAAGAAACTCTCCTTTAGCGCCATGACACTGGCTAAAAATTGTGCATCCCCTTTGAGAGCTTTCTCCAGTCCCAGCTCTGTTTTTTTAATGGGTCCTGGAATCTAGAAAATTCTCACTGAACATTTCATGGGTGACCTAAATACTGAGTTGACAAACAGACTTTAACCATCATGGTCCCCTTTATTTCTTCTAAGCCTCAATTTTACAGATTATTGAAACACACAAAACAATTAAAAGGAATTTTCTTCATTTCTTCTATATTTGCTTTAGTCATGAGAAACTGTAGGAAAAAAAAAAAACAATGGGGTGGGGGCTGTTTTTATCTTTCCTGCCAGACTTTGCCAATTCTTTGGCAGTGATGAGAACACATGCCCACCCACAGACGCTAATTTTGCTCCTCACCCTCCCAAAGGCCCCTTGTGACACATGCTGTCCATACTCCACCTTGTGGAATTCAGAGGCCCAGGCAAAAAGGGGCAGACAACCAGATCTGCTGCTGGCATCAAGGAATGTGTTTAGAGAGAGAAAGATGGGGGGGTCGTGAGACAGAGAGAGAGAGATGGGACATCACCACTCTGAAAACTCTTCATAGCCCCATGAGTTAACACTGAAAATAATGGTCTCTTGGGCTGCAATGGAAACAGGTAACATCTTAGTGTGTTTCTTGCACAATGAGCTCTGAAGATGACAAACATTCTCTCCCTCTCTCTGAGGGAAGCTGGGTACCAGAAATCTCTAGCCAAAATCTCTCTCTCTCTCCTTTTTAAAAAATGTTTATTTATTTGAGAGAAAGAGGCAAATGGAGAAATAAATAAGGCCACCCACAGAGACACCTTAAACCAACCTGGATTAGAGTGAAACCCACCTTTACATGGGTGGCTTGAGGGTTATGTGCTCCTATGTGTTAAAAAGCTAAGAACCAGGGTTCCTGGCCATTGAACCTAGGTCCTTCAAACCTCTCAGGAGGCAGAAATAAAAGGTTAACCACTAAGCCATTGAGGCCAAAACCTCTTCATAGGCTGGAGAACATGCCAGATGGAATTTAGCCCATTGAGAGAACCTGAGAGTTCTCTGACACCTGGCTGGAGGATGCATAAAAAAAATAAAAAGAATGGAAGATGGCTTCTGCTGGTTGCTAAGAAAAAGGATGGAGGTGGCTTTTAAAAAAATAAATAAATAAATGTCTCAAATAAATAAATAAATAAATGAATAAACATACATTTAAAAAAAGTCTAAGGAGGGCTGGGCATGGTGGCTCATGCCTTTAATTCCAGCACTCAGGAGGCAGAGATAGAAGGATTGCCATGAGTTTGAGGCCACCCTGAGACTACAGAGGGAATTCTAGGTCAACCTGGATTAGAGTGAAACCCTACCTTTAAAAAAAAGAAAAAGAGGGCTGGAGAGATGGCTTAGTGGTTAAGGCGCCTGCCTGCTAAGCCTAAGAACCAGGTTCCAATTGCTAGGTCCCATGTTTAGCCAGATGCAAAGTGATGCAAGGGCGCAATGCTGCACTTGCCCACAAGGGGGCGCACACATCTGGATTTCGTTTGCAGCAGCTGAGAGATTGCTGGCGCGCCCATCTCTGTCTTCCTGTCTCCCTCTCCCTCTCTGTCTGTCTCTCTCCAAAAATAAATAAAATAATAATAATAAAAAAGAGTCTAAGGAGGTATTGCTGAAAACTCCACATACTTGGGCTGCAAGGCCACCAAGAAATCAAACTGGGGCTGAGCTGAAAACCTCCTTCCTGTAGACCAGCTGACAGAAAGCTGGAAAAAGCTGTACTGCATGCAGCCTTATGGGAGACAGAAGTCATCAGCGGTGAAAACAGTGGACACTGGAAACCTCAAGTGTGGCCAGACAGGCCAAATGACTGAACGGGTGCAATAGTGGCATGTCTGCTCTGGGGGAAACCAGCTGCTCTCTAATTGGTCTGGAGGCCCGCTCTATGGGAGGGAATACATACTGAAAACCTAATCAAAAGTCTATGGCGGGGAGGTCATGAAACTTAGAGGTATAAAGCCTGCTCTGGTCTAGCTAAATGCATATATTATTCTCACCAAATTGCCCTGAAAACAATACCCTTAATTTTCATATTCATATATTAATTCAACTCTCACTTTTGGTTAGAGAAGCTTCTTTTCAGATGGAGATGACCACTGGGATGACCCAAAAGGCAACACAGTGCTGAGAAGAAGTGACAGAGGAGTGTCCAGCACTGAAAAACATCTCTATCACACTCTCTAAGACTCAGGGTTTATGGCAGAAGAGGTGGTGGAAAAAAATGTAAGAGCTGGTGCTGGAGAGATGGCTTGGCGGTTAAGCACTTGCCTGTGAAACCTAAGGACCCTGGTTCGAGGCTCGATTCCCCAGTACCCACGTAAGCCAGATGCACAAGGGGGCATATGCATCTGGAGTTCGTTTGCAGTGGCTAGAGGCCCTGGCACACCCATTCTCTCTCCCTTTCTCTCTCTCTGTCTGTCTACCTGCCTATTTCTGTATCCCTCTCTCTCACATACATAAATAAATAAAATATTTTTTAAAAAGTAAGAGCTGAAGGAAGGGTAGGACTGTTACAATACAACCATCCAGACAGAAACTGGCCTTGAAAGCCATGACCTTGCAATGCCTACCACTACCTTCACAAGACCCTCAGAATAGGAGGAAAAGACGATTACATCAAAATAAAAGAGAGACTAATGAAGAGAAGGAGGGGATATGATGGAGAGTGGATTTGTGAAGGGGAAAGTGGGGGGGAGAGGGAGTTATCATGGTTTATTGTCTGTAAGTATGGAAGCTGTCAATTAAAAAAAAAAGAGACTAATTGGTACACATGGTTTCCTAGCTGTCCCATACCCACCCCAGACAAGCTGCAGCGAGGGCAACAATCTGTCAGCAAACTTGTGCCTAAAAGAATGTTCTGGACTAAGCAATGTCCATGTGCTTTGGTAAGATGGTCATGCATCCCATTTGTGCTTCATTAAGAGTAAAGTTTTGGGCTGGAGAGATGGCTTAGTGGTTAACGCGCCTGGCTGCAAAGTCTAAGAATGCTTATTCGAATCTCCAGGTCCCACATAGAGCCAGACTCAAAAGTGATGCAAGAGCTCAATGTCGCACATGTGCACAAGGGGGCGCACGGGTCTGAAAGGCCCTGGCGCGCCCATTTTCTCTCTGCCTCTTCCTCTCTCTCTCTCTGTCTGTCTCTCTCAAATTAAAAACAAAAGAAGGCAACATTTATTTTTTTAAAAAAGAGTAAAGCTTCATGTTTTAAGAAACCTGGGCTAGGCTGGGTATGCTAACACACTCCTTTAATCCTAGCTAGATTGCTGTGAGTTCGAGGCCAGCCTGAGACTACATAGTGAATTCTAGGTCAGCCTGGGCTAGAGTGAGACCCTACCTCGAAAAACCATAAACGAAATCTGGGCTATACTTGCCTCCAGCATTTTTGAGCTACACAAAGACGCTCGCTATTTCCAGATAACACCATAAGGTTTAACTAAAAGTGTGTGGGCAGAGTGACCATAAACTCTACATGTAGGAAGACAATTATAAAAGCAAACTGTGGGCAATGGACAGGTGAAGCCTCCTGTGAGAGAGATCATGGTCACACCTCCACACACCACACATCTGCATTGGGGGAGCAGACTGCAGTCCCCAGAAACAGGCCTCTCTAAAAAGCAAGTAGTTTTCAATGCTGGCAGCTGGTTGATAGTGATTTTAAATAAACCTGTCTTTACAAAACGGTTACTGAATTCATCATAGCTTTTGAGTTTTAACAGATCCCAAACTGTCTGTCTCACTAAAATACCTTGGACACAACCATCTTTCCTTTGTTCTGTTACTCTACTTGGCTCAGAAACATGTCCGCCAAAATCATCAAGCACATTTTGCAGTAGGGCATTGCTTTCTTGGTTTCGGTCCAAGTAGTGTTAAGTTCTGGAGAAGCAAAGGGACTGGCTCAAAGCTAAGTATACACATGGCAATTAGTGGCTCCTGGTTACAACACGTTCCAGTAAATTTATGAATAAAAGAAAATCCCAGGATGAACCTACTGCTAATAAATATTAACCCCCTCTAGAGTAGGAACTGAAGAGAAGTCTAGATGTGAAGCACGTTTTCATCTAACATGACCCAGCGTGTGGTCATGGGCGGGGGGGGGTCACTCAATGTCCACTGACTTCTTCCAAGTCGAAGGATAGGAGCCTGCTGGTCCTGACTGTGTCTGTGTATTCTTCCCTCAAAAGGAGAACTAAAAACCACGTGGTCACCCTGAACATGAGGAAATGACAGGCACAGCTCGGGAGAGGCGATCACTACCACACCTCTGTGATCCCCAAGCCCCTTGTGGAGAACGACAAGAATTTTCTAGACCTGGCAGAACTGGACCAGACCAGATCTGAGCTAGTCTCAATGGGACAAAACACAGGAAAAGAAGATCTATCCATAGCTGACGCCAAGAAGCCAGAGCTTTAACACAGAGCTTATACTCATTTATTCCTACAGGCCTCGAGGGCGTGCGAGGATGATACACCTTGACCTAATGTTTTGGTGAAGTCAAAGAAAATGAGCTGTTCTCTCTTCAACTTAAAATTAGGCTGAAGAGATGGCTTAGTGGTTAAGGCACTTGCCTGCAAAGCCTAAGAACCCAGGTTCGATTCCCCAGAACCCACACAAGCCAGATGCACATAGTGGCACATGTGTCTGGAGTTCTTCTGCAGTGGTTATAGGCCATGGTGCACCCATTCTCTCTCTCTAATAAACAAATAAACTTTTTCAAAAAATAAAATATTTTAAAAAATCAGGGTTAGAGAGATGGCTTAACAGGTAAGGCATTTGCCTGCAAAGTCAAAGGACCCTGGTTTGATTCCCCAGAACCCATGTAAGCCAGATGCGCACGGTGCTACATGCATCTGGAGTTCATTTGCAGTAGCTAGAGGTCCTGGCATGCCCACTCTCTCTCTCTCTCTTTCATAAATAAATAAGAATAAAATATTTTTTAAAAAATAAAACAAAATTAAGTCATATTCTTTCCCTCCCTCCCTCCTCCCTCCTCATTCCTAGACAAGGTCTCACACTAGTTCAGGCTGGTCTAAAATTTACAACAATCCTCCTGTTTCAGCTTCCTGACTGCTGGGATTATAGGTGTGAGCCACTGTGTCTGGATGTTTTATAACTTCTTTCAAAACTGGCTTTCACTGAATCTGTGAGAGACCTCGGTTTACTCTAAGATGGCAAAGTATGAGCTTTAGTTCAAGTTAACTTTTTTTTTTTAAGTAGCTTCCCTTCCATGACTTAAAAAGAATCTTTTAAAAAACATTTTATTTATTTGAGAGAGAGAGAGAGAATGGGCATGCCAGGGCCTCTAGCCACTGGAAACACACTCCAAGATGCATATACCACCCTGTGCATCCAGCTTTATGTGGGTACTGGAGGATCAAACCTGGGTCCTTTGTTTTGCCAGCAAGTATCTTAACCACTGAGCCACCTCTCCAGCCCCTTAGAAAAGAATCTTAGTGAGAAGGAAAGAGGCCCTTACTTTGCATTTGAAGTATTTCTCAATATCACCAAATGTTATTAAATATGTGCTATATATACATCCACACAAATGCATATAAAAATAAACACTCACAGATGTGGGCAGGAAAATTCTTAGCAAAACCCACACATACCTCAAATACTAGCCTTCCTCCTTATTGCCCTTGCCCACAATTAGCAAGTTACAGCGTAGCAGGTGGCTTTCATTTATAGAATGAAAAATTAATGAAGTTTGGAGGTAGTTCTGTCTCCAAAAGCCAGTTGGCCATTCTTAAAAAAAAGAAAGAAAGAAAGAAAAAGAAAAAAGAAAAAAGGATTCCCTCAAATCTCCAAAACAAACAGAAATACCCCGAACTCCCAGGCTACATGAATTTCTGAATGTGTTGACATCAGTAAGTAGAGTGTATTGACCAACTATTTAAAAGTCATACAACTCAAGGAAAAGACATTACTGAGGGCTTTCCACACAACAAGGGGAACAAAGCATACATGTTTTTGCAGCTTGGTAGCTTCAGACGTGCTTGGTGCTCTCCAAGCAATGACAAGAGCCACCTCCAACAGATGGGACTGTTTCAGCAGTGCTAGACCTTGGGAACATTTGTGGGGCATTTTAGACAGACAAACCAGAAACGCAAAAATAGCACTGCTATAAACTAACTATAGCGTCTGTCCCTAATAAGTAGGACTTCAGAAGTGTCTCTCAAAAAATATAAGGAGACAGTGAATAGTCTGTCAACACACATAGGAATGTTTAATATACTCAAATAAACAAGATCTGTGTCTTAACTAGCCAGGCATTGTTTAAATTTAGTGAGTGGAGAAAGGGAAGGATCAGACAGGCAGACACGCCTCCCAATTCTGCGGGATGAGCCCTCAGATCATGTGAAAGCTATAATTACATGTTGCCACATCCCCACTACCTTTCTCCCACCTTGGGAAAGTTCATGCACAAATTCACTCTGAGAAAATTGTGATGTGCCAAAAAAAAAAGCATCTTAACTGAGGAGGGGAATAAAGCTTACACGAAGCCATGCATCCTGGGAAGGGTGGGGGTGGTTCACGGATAAAGAACAACAGCTCATGTCAGACAACCTCCTGCACTTGGCTTCCTGCTGCTTCATTTTTTCATTTTCTCCTTAAAGCTCCCAGCTACCTACCTAGAGGGTGTATCACCCTTTGCAAGCTGTTTCCTAGGCAGCATCTTTCAGACTTATTAATATAAAAGGGAAGAGTCAAAGCCATTTTTATCTGAATCTTGAAGGAGATTTTTTTTTTAGACAGGAGGGAAGAGTGAGAACTCTTTGTGTACCAACAGATCAGTGGTTACCTCTCCTTGTGTGTACACACCCACGCCCACTTTGGCTCCTTCTAGTTAGCATAATTTGTTTCTTCCTTAAGGAAATGTTCAGGCAAACACAGGGAAGGTTCCCCGTGAGAGGAACAAGGAGAAATTAAAGTTCATGCCAACAGCACGTACCTGCCGGGCGATGCCATGTCCTCTACATTGTGGGTCCCCAGTGCTGGCCATTCGATTCCTAACTACCACAGCGCTTCCGGGAACAGTGGATCCTTTCTGGCTGACCTGAGAATCAGCTGGCCGCTCGAGAAGTAGTTTCCCCCATATATGATTCAGTCTCCTTGACAAGCACACTGCATTGTACCGGATGAGTCATCGGCGGGTTAGAGTCCGCATTTTATAGGCCTGTCGTGTCCCTCACATTCAACATACCCAGCCTCTCAAGAGTGCAAACTGGAAGCCTCATGGTTGTCAGATGCTTTTGCCAATTAACATACTGGTTTTTTGTTTTTATCCTGCGCCCCCCCCCCCAAAAAAAAAAATCCCGTAGGTTACGATTACGGATCATTGACCAAAGTCCAAAATGCCTACCAACAAAGAGCACAGCTTCGTGCCTAGGACCAGCCTGCAGAGCCACAGTGTGAGCTGATCACTGCCCCTGCCCCTCCCTAGCCATATTAAGTTTGTTCCCATTTGACAACAAGAACCCTTCTCTCTCAAGTTATCAGTCAGAACAGGAGGAGTGGGGAGCCTGTTGATTCCGGTATTGTTTGCCCTTGAGACGGGTTCTTGCTATATAGCCCAGACTAGCTTTGAATCCTGACCCTCCTGCCTCACCATTCCCAGTGATGGCATTAGAGGCATGTGCCACCATCCCCAGCTTGATTCTTGTTTTTGTAAGTTTGTCATGAAAAACCTTCACACCGAGGTAATTTTGGAGCTGGGCACAGTGGCGTGCCTGTGATCTCAGTTCTCAGGAAGGTGAGGCAGGAGGATCAAGAATTTATCCCTGGGGCTGGAGAGATGGCTTAGCGGTTAAGGCGTTTGCCTGCAGAAACCTAAGGACCCCAGTTCAATTCTCCAGGTCCCATGTAAACCAGATGCACGCATCTGGAGTTCGTTTGTGGTGGCTGGAGGCCCTGGTGCGCCCATTCTCCCTCTCCCTCTCTTTCCCTCTGTGTCTAGTAAATATATAAAATAAATTAAAAAATTTAAAAAAAGAACTTATCCCTGGGATGTACAATGAGGCTCTATCTCAAGTAAATTAATTAAAAAATAATTGCGGGGGGGGGAGGCTAGAGGAATGGCTTAGCAGTTAAGGCATTTGCCTGCAAAGCCAAGGTTCTCCCCAGGTTCAATTCCCCAGATGACCCATCTGTGCACCCATTCTCTCTCTCTCTCCCTTTCTCTGAAATAAGTGCACAAGGCATTTGCCTGCCAAGGGATCGATTCTCCAGGACCCACAAGCCTGCATCTGGAGTTCGTTTGCAGTGGCTAGAGGCCCTGGTGTGCCCATTCTCTCTGTGTCTCTCTCTTCTCTCTCTCTCTCTGTCAAATAAAATATATTTAAAAAAAAAAAAAAAAAAAAAAAAGTGTGGCCACCTCCGGCTTTAAAAAAAAATATATAAAATAAAATAAAATAAAATAAAAAATAATTTGGGAGGCTGGGAATGTAGAGCAGTGGTTTTTACAAGCATGCATGAAGCCCTGGGTTTGATCCCCAGTACCATGAAAACCAAACATGCTGGTACATGTCAGTAATCTCAGTCAGGGGCAGAGGTAGAAGCATTATACATAGGCCTGGAGAGATGGCTTAGCAGTTAAGGCGCTTGTCTGCAAAGCCAAAGACCCAGGTAAGACTCCCTAGAAGCCATGTAAGTCAGAGGTACAAGGTGGTGCATACGTCTAGGGTTTGTTTGGAGTGGCTGGATGCCCTGGCACACCCATTCACTCTCTCTCTCAAATAGATAAATAAAAATAAAAGATTTCTTAAAAGAATCAGAGCCGGGCGTGGTGGCACACACCTTTAATCCCAGCACTTGGGAGGCAAAGGTAGGAGGATCATTGTGAGTTTGAGGCCACCCTGAGACTCCATAGTGAATTCCAGGTCAACCTGAACTAGAGTGAGACCCTATCTCAAAAAACAAAACAAGGGCTGGAGAGATGGCTTAGTGGTTAAAGCACCTGCCTCCTAAGCCTAAGAACACTGGTTCCAATCTCCAGGGCCCACGTTTAGCCAGATGCAGTGACACAAGGGCACAATGCCGCACTTGACCACAAGGGGGCGCACACATCTGGATTTCGTTCACAGCAGCTGAGACTGCTGGCGCACCCATCTCTACCTGTCTTCCTCTTCCTCTCTCTCTCTCTGTCTCTCTCCAAATAATAATAATAATAATTATTATTATTATAATATAATAAAAAGGACTGAGGGGATTGGGGATTTAGCTCAGGGGTAGAGTGCTTACCTAGCAAACCTAAGCCCTGAGTTCAGTCCTCAGCACCAGAGGGAAATAAAAACAAATTCTGTGCCTGGCATGGTGGCACACAACTTTAATCCCAGCACTTGGGAGGATCATTGTGAGTTCGAGGCCACCCTGAGACTAAAGAGTGAATTCCAGGTCCGCCTGGGCTAGAGTGAGACACTACCACGAGAAACCAAAAATAAATAAATAAATTCTACAAATTAAAAAAAAATAATAGTAGTAGTAATTTGAATGCCTAGATGATTCTGTTAGATGGGATGGTGGCATTGTTTATGAAATGTCTACTCTTTAGAGAGGCATATTGACATGTTAGGAATAAAGTGATATATTAGCTGGGATTTGTTCTGTTTTAGTCAAAAAATTAAACAAATACAAAGGCAGGGAGTAAAGAAATGTGGCAAAACCCAGACAAGCTGTGGCATCTTTGTGATACATAAATGTAGACTGACTACTTTTCTCTCCTCGTTGGAGTATCTCTGCAAGTTGTCATAAAAGAATGTTCAAGCCGGGCGTGGCGGCGCACATCTTTAATCCCAGTACTCAGGAGGCAGAGGTAGGAGGATGGCCATGAGTTCAAGACCACCCTGAGACTACACAGTGAATTCCAAATCAGCCTGGACTAGAAAGAAAAAAAAATAAAAGAACGTTCACAGAGAGAGAGAGAGAGAGGATGTGTGTGTGTGTTTCTTTTTTCAGTCCCTATAATCTAAGCTGTACTGGAAAAGGTACATGTTACGCGGCATATGGACGAGAGGAGCGGGAGGAGGGAGCCCCAGCACCACTCTAGGCGTGACACACTGACAGGGTGGCAGCTGAACTTGAGCTGGAAGGCGTGAGCCACGTGGTCCATGGTCATTGTGAAGGCTGCACCAACCCCTTGAATCCATGCCTGGTCACCCTTCTTCAAGCCCGGTGATTGCTTCCTTGTGCTTAAGCACACAAGCCCCAGCCTTGTTCACGAGCTCAATGTTAATGTTGTGAAAGCGAGGCGACCATTTCCAGCTTCCTTTTACGGCTCTGGAAATGCTCCAGGAGCAGTTATGTAAGTCGTGCCCACAGTCCCTTACACTGACAAAGTCCTCTGTAAGGTGCCAGTGTTTGCTCGGCTCACTTCATGCTTAAATGGGGTTACTTAATAAAAGTCAACTGCAGGAGGAAAAAGG
This sequence comes from Orientallactaga sibirica, assembly GCA_036365145.1. Taxonomy (NCBI): domain Eukaryota; kingdom Metazoa; phylum Chordata; class Mammalia; order Rodentia; family Dipodidae; genus Orientallactaga; species Orientallactaga sibirica. The sequence goes on along the minus strand of JAEOAD010001894.1, from coordinate 1,919,839 downwards.
CTGATTTCACAGTTGAAAAAAAAAAAAAAAAAAATCCTCCAGACACAAAATGGCCTGGATATCCATGACCTCGCAGTGCCTGACATCACCTACACAGGACCATCCTAGTAGGAGGAACCGATCATGACATCAAAATAAAAGAGAGACTGATTCAGAGGGGGAGGGGATATGATGCAGAGTGGAGTGTCAAAGGGGAAAGTGGGGGGGAGGGAAGGACCATGGGATATTGTCTACAATTAAGGAAGCTGTCAATAAAAAAAAAGTAACTAATAAAAAAAAATCCATCTCCGTGAGTTCGAGGCCACCCTGAGACTACATAGAGAATTTCAGGTCAGCCTGGACTAGAGTGAAACTCTACCTTGAAAAACCAAAATAAATAAATAAATAAATAATATAATAAAATAAAATATATTTAATTTATTTATTTGAGACAGAAAGAGGCAGAGAGAGAGAGAGAATGGGCGTGCCAGGGCCTCCAGCTACTGCAAACTCCAGGTGCATGCACCACCTTGTCCATCTGGCTTACATGGGTCCTGGAGAATTGAACCTGGGTCCTTTGGCTTTGCAGGCAAACACCTCAACCGCTAAGCCATCTCTCCAACCCCAGCCCTGTTTCTTTCCTTTTTTTTTTTTTTTTTTTTTCCCCTTTGGTATTTTTTCGAGGTAGGGTCTTGCTGAAGACCAGGCTGACCTGGAATTCACTGTATTCTCAGGGTGGCCTTGAACTCACAGTGATCCTCCTACCTCTGCCTCCCGAGTGCTGGGATTAAAGGTGTGCGCCACCACGCCCAGCCCAGCCCTATTTCTTATTTCTTAATGTTGAAGCCACAGTGCTGGGTTTCCCTGTACTAGTTTGGGACGGCTAAAGACACCCCCAAAAAAAGGGACGGAGTTCGGTTTGGATATCTTCACCCAGGTTGTGAGGTTTGGATGCAGCTGTAATTTCAATGGTGTGCTGGGTTTAAACTGACAACAAAATGTTGTCTATGCTTTTGCAATCTGGGTTAGTGCCGGGTCCCAGGACAAGGCAGAAAGTCCAGAACAGAAACTGCAGCTAGAACAAGTGCTCGGGTAGGGAAAACGGTAATGAACTGATGACTTCAACACCTGCTATCGGAGATACCAAGGCGAACAAACCTGCGCGTGCAGACCTCCAAGGGAACAAGGCAGTGGAGCTGCATGCCGACACTTAATTCCTAGTTTCATCTCTGGGCATTCTATGGGTCCTTATACCAGAGGAGAACTCCTTAGCTTCCAGCAGGAATTTGAGAACAGCCTGGGCTACAGAGTGAGACTCTCCCTTGAAAAACCAAAACCAAAAACCAAAAAACATTGGAAGGGCTGGGAGATGACTCACTGGATACAAAACTGCTATACAAGCTTGAGGACTTGAATTCAGAGCCCCAGTACATACATTTAAAAAAGAAAGAGGACTGGAGAGACAGCTTAGTGGTTAAGGCGCCTGCCTGCTAAGCCTAAGAACCTGGTTCCAATCTCCAGCGGTTCCAATCTCCCCTGAGTTCAGTCCTCAGCACCAGAGGGAAATAAAAATAAATTCTGTGCCTGGCATGGTGGCACACAAGTTTAATCCCAGCACTTGGGAGGATCATTGTGATCGAGGCCACCCTGAGACTAAAGAGTGAATTCCAGGTCCGCCTGGGCTAGAGTGAGACACTACCACGAGAAACCAAAAATAAATAAATTCTACAAATTAAAAAAAAATAATAGTAGTAGTAATTTGAATGCCTAGATGATTCTGTTAGATGGGATGGTGGCATTGTTTATGAAATGTCTACTCTTTAGAGAGGCATATTGACATGTTAGGAATAAAGTGATATATTAGCTGGGATTTGTTCTGTTTTAGTCAAAAAATTAAACAAATACAAAGGCAGGGAGTAAAGAAATGTGGCAAAACCCAGACAAGCTGTGGCATCTTTGTGATACATAAATGTAGACTGACTACTTTTCTCTCCTCGTTGAAGTATCTCTGCAAGTTGTCATAAAAGAATGTTCAAGCCGGGCGTGGCGGCGCACATCTTTAATCCCAGTACTCAGGAGGCAGAGGTAGGAGGATGGCCATGAGTTCAAGACCACCCTGAGACTACACAGTGAATTCCAAATCAGCCTGGACTAGAAAGAAAAAAAAAAAAAAAAGAACGTTCACAGAGAGAGAGAGAGAGAGAGAGAGAGAGAGAGAGGATGTGTGTGTGTGTTTCTTTTTTCAGTCCCTATAATCTAAGCTGTACTGGAAAAGGTACATGTTATGCGGCATATGGACGAGAGGAGCGGGAGAAGGGAGCCCCAGCACCACTCTAGGCGTGACACACTGACAGGGTGGCAGCTGAACTTGAGCTGGAAGGCGTGAGCCACGTGGTCCATGGTCATTGTGAAGGCTGCACCAACCCCTTGAATCCATGCCTGGTCACCCTTCTTCAAGCCTGACGATTGCTTCCTTGTGCTCAAGCACACAAGCCCCAGCCTTGTTCACGAGCTCAACGTTAATGTTGTGAAAGCGAGGCGACCATTTCCAGCTTCCTTTTAGGGCTCTGGAAGTGCTCCAGGAGCGGTTATGTAAGTCGTGCCCACAGTCCCTTACACTGACAAAGTCCTCTGTAAGGTGCCAGTGTTTGCTCGGCTCACTTCATGCTTAAATGGGGTTACTTAATAAAAGTCAACTGCAGGAGGAAAAAGGCTGATTTCACAGTTGAAAAAAAAAAAAAAAATCCTCCAGACACAAAATGGCCTGGATATCCATGACCTCGCAGTGCCTGACATCACCTACACAGGACCATCCTAATAGGAGGAAACGATCATGACATCAAAATAAAAGAGAGACTGATTCAGAGGGGAGGGGATATGATGCAGAGTGGAGTGTCAAAGGGGAAAGTGGGGGGAGGGAGGGAAGGACCATGGGATATTGTCTACAATTAAGGAAGCTGTCAATAAAAAAAAGTAACTAATAAAAAAAAATCCATCTCCGTGAGTTCGAGGCCACCCTGAGACTACATAGAGAATTTCAGGTCAGCCTGGACTAGAGTGAAACTCTACCTTGAAAAACCAAAATAAATAAATAAATAAATAAATAAATAAATAATAAAATAAAATATATTTAATTTATTTATTTGAGAGAGAAAGAGGCAGAGAGAGAGAGAATGGGCGTGCCAGGGCCTCCAGCTACTGCAAACTCCAGGTGCATGCACCACCTTGTCCATCTGGCTTACATGGGTCCTGGAGAATTGAACCTGGGTCCTTTGGCTTTGCAGGCAAACACCTCAACCGCTAAGCCATCTCTCCAACCCCAGCCCTGTTTCTTTCCTTTTTTTTTTTTTTTTTTTCCCCTTTGGTATTTTTTCGAGGTAGGGTCTTGCTGAAGACCAGGCTGACCTGGAATTCACTGTATTCTCAGGGTGGCCTTGAACTCACAGTGATCCTCCTACCTCTGCCTCCCGAGTGCTGGGATTAAAGGTGTGCGCCACCACGCCCAGCCCAGCCCTATTTCTTATTTCTTAATGTTGAAGTCACAGTGCTGGGTTTCCCTGTACTAGTTTGGGACGGCTAAAGACACCCCCCAAAAAAGGGTCGGAGTTTGGTTTGGATATCTTCACCCAGGTTGTGAGGTTTGGATGCAGCTGTAATTTCAATGGTGTGCTGGGTTTAAACTGACAACAAAATGTTGTCTATGCTTTTGCAATCTGGGTTAGTGCCGGGTCCCAGGACAAGGCAGAAAGTCCAGAACAGAAACTGCAGCTAGAACAAGTGCTCGGGTAGGGAAAACGGTAATGAACTGATGACTTCAACACCTGCTATCGGAGATACCAAGGCGAACAAACCTGCGCGTGCAGACCTCCAACGGAACAAGGCAGTGGAGCTGCATGCCGACACTTAATTCCTAGTTTCATCTCTGGGCATTCTATGGGTCCTTATACCAGAGGAGAACTCCTTAGCTTCCAGCAGGAATTTGAGAACAGCCTGGGCTACAGAGTGAGACTCTCCCTTGAAAAACCCAAACCAAAACCAAAAAACATTGGAAGGGCTGGGAGATGACTCACTGGATACAAAACTGCTATACAAGCTTGAGGACTTGAATTTAGAGCCCCAGTACATACATTTAAAAAGAAAGAAAGAGGACTGGAGAGACAGCTTAGTGGTTAAGGCGCCTGCCTGCTAAGCCTAAGAACCTGGTTCCAATCTCCAGCGGTTCCAATCTCCAGGTCCCACGTTTAGCCAGATGCAAAGTGACGCAAGGGCGCAATGCCGCACTTGCCCACAAGGGGGAGCACGCATCTGGATTTCGTTCACAGCAGCTGAGAGACTGCTGGCGCGCCCATTCTCTATCTGTCTCCCTCTCCCTCTCTCTCTGTCTGTCTCTCTCCAAAAATAAAAAAAAATTCTAAAATATTAAAAAAAAAGAAAGAAAGAAAGAAAGAAAGAAAGAAAGAAAGAAAGAAAGAAAGAGGCTGAAGAGATGGCTTAGAGGTTAAACACTTGCCTGTGAAGCCTAAGGACCCCAGTTCGAGGCTTGATTCCCCAGGACCCACGTAAGCCAGATGCACAAGGGGGAACATGTATTTGTAGTTCATTTGCAGTGGCTGGAAGCCCTGGCGCGCCCATTCTCTATCTCTTTCTACCTGTCTATTTCTGTATCTCTCTCTCTCTCTCTCAAATAAATAAATAAATAAATAAATAAATAAATAAATAAATAAATAAATATTTTTTTAAAAAAGAAAGAAAAAGAGAGAAGGAAAGAGAAACAGAAAGAAAGAAAGAAAGAAAGAAAGAAAGAAAGAAGAAAGAAAAAGAGAGAAAGAGAGATAGATTTGCTTTGCTTAAAGCATAGCTGGGAATAAACCTTTGTTCGCCTTATTATAGTCTGAAACCACAGTTCATAAGGGGCTATCTGTATACATAAAATGTTAAAGGCATAAGCCAGGTATATTACCTGACTTAGGTGATAAATGTAGATCGGAAGACAAAAATGGATTTTCCTTGTCAACACACAAAATGGATCTACATGGGACAAATGCAGCCACTTCCATCAAATACTTGGGCTTGGCTGTCCACTGAAAACTCTACTATCTACGCAAGCAACAGCGATGAGCTGTGTGTAGACTTCACGAATCTGGACTCTCGGGTGGGAGAGCTGTGGCGGTCACACTTATCTGCTTACGTACTGTCCGCAGGAGCTATAAAGGAAGAGCTGAGCAGTTGTGACAGACGCCATATGGTCCTGAAAGCTGAGATTAAAGTTTGATCAACACCTTTGAGAGAAGGAGAGATAAGAACTTTCCCAAGCCTTTATAAAAATTCTGATCCCGGGCTGGAGAGATGGCTTAGCGGTTAAGCACTTGCCTATGAAGCCTAAGGACCTCTGTTCAAGGCTCGATTCCCCAGGACCCACGTAAACCAGATGCACAAGGGGGCCCATGCATCTGGAGTTCATTTACAGTGGCTGGAGGCCCTGGTGTGCCCATTCTCTCTCTCTCTCTGCCTCTTTCTCTAATAAATAAATAAAAGTAAACAAAAATTTAAAACAAAATTCTGATCCCTTACGCTGCTAACCATTCCAATTGGAATCAAGTTATGTGTTATTTGTGATGACCTGAGCCTCAGAGTTGAGACTGCAGTTTTCTTACAGTGCCAAACACAGCAGGCTCAAGACAGGGTGGGGGGAGTGGATGGCGGGAACCTGAGGATCTCTGTGTTTTTCAGCCTCCCATCTTTCTTGACCTGTCTGTTCAAACAGAGCCCCCTCCCCACCCCAGAGAGTAGTAAGCCAGCTGCAGTGTGCAGATGCACCCATGCCTCCTCCCCCAGCACTGCTGCACATGACAGGGAAACCACACGCATCTCTGCAGCGCAGAGCGAGAGGTGAGAGATGCTTTGAGAGAGGCATTCAGGAAACTGACTGGAGAAACGAAGGGAGCCTTCCCCAAGGCTGGATGGCCACAGGCAGCACTGATAAAACCACCAGGGTCTCAGAAAATTAGGGGCGCACAACACAGTCCCTGCAGACAAGAGCCCCCTTAGGAGACAGGGGCCAATCCAGAGAAATGGAAGATGCACCTCACAAGTGGGTCCCCCAGACAGCTCTGCATCCAATCACGCTGCACATTTCCTTTGGCTGGGAAACTTGTTTATTTGCGGGGGAGAAGAATCCAGGGCGTTAATGAATAAATGGCAGGGACACCTGAACAAAAGAAACCGTTCTGTCTTCAGTGACATTCTCTTGGGGTGGGGGTAGTCCTGGATCAACACAGTGCCTTTCTTCCGGTGGCCCTGGAGAGATGGCTTAGCGGTTAAGTGCTTGCCTGTGAAGCCTAAGGACCCCCGGTTCAAGGCTCGATTCCCCAGGACCCACAAATGCCAGGTGCCCAAGGTGGCGCATGCATCTGGAGTTCGTTTGTAGTGGCTGGAGGCCCTGGCTGTGCCCATTCTCTATCAATCTGCCTCTTTCTCTCTGTGTGTGTATGTCTGTCACTCTCAAATAAATAAATAGATAGATAATTTTTTTTAAAAAAAGAAAGATATCAGGGGGCTGGAGAGATGGCTTAGTGGTTAAGGCGCCTGCTTGCACCACCATGTGCATCTGGCTTACATGGGTTCTGGGGAATCGAACCTGGGTCCTAAGGTTTTGTAGGCAAGTGCCTGTCATCTCTCCAGCCCCTCAGCTTAGGCTTTCTTAGGAAAAAACAAAAGCAACCCAAATCCATCCAATGCTCATTCTGTGGGGTGCTCTGTGGAATTTATTGTCACACCCACGAATTTTGTTCCTGGTCCGTGTGGAGGAAAATGGGGCTGAACGAGTGGACATATACACTTGAGGGAGTCTGAGTTTCTTCTGCACAGTGCACTGTGTTACCCAGAGCAGCTGATGGGAGATGGAGAAGGACACTGAATATATTGGCACGGGCGATCCGCTACGGAAAACCCTGGGAGAAGCCAAGGGCTGGATTAGCAAGGAAGAAGGAATGACTGGTGTTCCGGGTGTTGGCTTTCTGGCTGAGTTGGGAGCCAGGTCAGACAAGACCAAGTCTGACTTCTGAAACCTATGACAGAGAGATCAAACTCGCATGTAGGGCTGGAATAGTGGAAGAGGATAGAGGAAGTGGCCAAGGAGTGACCAGTCAATGCGTCTGGCAACTTATAGCAAGCTCTACCATAATGATCACAACAACTACTCCACAGGCTGCACCCAGTGCAACCCACTCTAGTATTCATTTCCTTCAGCCAGAATCGTACCCAGAGATGGCTTAGCGGTTAAGGTGCATGCCTGAGAAGCCCAAGGACCCAGGTTCGCTTCTCCAGGTCCCACGGAAGCCAGGTGCACATGGTGGTGCTTGCGTCTGGAGATCATTTGTAGTGGCTAGAGGTGCCCATTCTCTCTCTGTCAAATAAATAAAAATCTTTTTTTTTTTAAAAAAGGAAAGAGTGGCCAGGCGTGATGGCGCACGCCTTTAATCCCTGCACTCAGGAGGCAGAGGTAGGAGGATCGCCATGAGTTCAAGGCCACCCTGAGATTACATAGTTAATTCCAGGCCAGCCTGGGCCAGAGTGAGACCCTACCTCGAAAAACCAAAAAAAAAAAAAAAAAAAAAAAAAAAACAAAACAAAAAAACTTATGCAAGTCAATAGTAGCTTCTTTAAGCAAGCCTTTCATGGGAAGCCATCTTTGTCAAATGGCTAGATAGCTATGTGAGTGTGGAAGCAAACCTCTTCTGAGAACTCTCAACAATGGTCTAATAATTAGGTATCAACATAAACGACATATAATCCCAGGAATGAGAAACCTGCAAGTTCATTCTACTGAGACGCAATCACTTTGGGCTTTGTTGCTGGTTAGAGGGCCTCGGGCAGAGGACCTCCCTGGGAAAAGGAGAAGACCTGACATCACCCACAGCTAGAATTGCCTTTTCCTTGCAAAAAAATAGACAAATAAACAAACAAAAAATATATGGTAATTAGCTTGGCATGGTGCTCACCCCTATAATCACAGCTGACTCAAGAGACAGAGGTAGGAGAATTGCGGAGTTCGAGGCCACCCTGAGACGACATAGTGAATTCCAGGTCAGCCTGGGCTAGAGTGAGACCCTACCTTAAAAAATCAAAACCAATAAAAGAAAGAGAGAGAGAGAGAGAGAAAGAAGAAGAAAGGAGAGGAGAGAAGGGAAAAGAAAGGAAAGGAAAGGAAAGGAAAGGAAAGGAAAGGAAAGGAAAGGAAAGGAAAGGAAAAGAGAGGGCTGGAGGGATGGCTGGCAGTTAAGGCGTTTGCCTGCAAAGCCAAAGGACCCAGGTTTAATTTCCCAGGACCCACGAAAGCCAGATGTGCAAGGTGGCACATGCGTCTGGAGTTCGTTTGCTGGAGAATGCCGCGCCCATACTCTCTCTCTCTCAAATAACTCAATGAATAAATAAAACTTCAAAACAAAAAAGCCAGGCATGGTGGCACACGTCTTTAATCCCAGCACTTGGGAGGCAGAGGTAGGAGGATTGCCGAGAGTTCAAGGTCACCCTGAGACTACATAGTGAATTCCAGGTCAGCCTGAGCTAGAGTGAGACCCTACCTTGAAAAAAAAAAAAAAAAAAAAAAAAAAATCCAAAAAAAATATTCAAAAAAACATTAAAAAGAGAGAGAGGAGGGAAGGAGGGCAAAGTTTTGCTGAGTATGGTGAAGATGGGTGTCTTTCAGAGGGGATGCACACACACATAGTCAACCTTCCAGATTCAACACACTGAGAAAGAGCAGAAGCAAGGGCCCGAGGGCAGCTAAACATTTAGAAAGAGTATAAGTCCTGCCTCTGAGTAAACAAACCCGCAGACTTGGCCGAGGAGGCTGAGACTCTCCGGTACACGTGCTTCCCCTGGCACTTGAGTCCCACCACTCCTGATGGAACAACTTCAGCTTTGCACTGACAGGCGTGCTCCACACATGCTCGTCTTTCAGCGACCTTTTCCTCTGTGCTCCATCACCAAGGCCTTGGCGCTTCCCACACTGAAGGAAGGGGGAAAGGCCTGCACAGCTGTTCCTTCCAGTGAACCTTCTAGAACCATCACAGTATGATCTCCACCAGGTACACAGCTCAGCTCAATCCCAGCACTTGGGAGGTAGGAGGATCGCCATGAGTTCGAGGCCACCCTGAGACTACATAGCGAATTCCAGGGCAGACTGAGCTGGAATGAGACCCTACCTCGAAAAACCAAAACAAACAAAAAAAAAAGATGATAATAATAATAATAAAAGAGGCTGAAGTCAAGCCGGGCGTGGTAGTGAACACTTTATAATCCCAGCGCTCGGGAGGCAGAGGTAGGAGGATTGCTGAGAGTTCGAGGCCATCCTGAGACTACATAGTTAATTCCAGGTCAGCCTGGGCCAGAGTGAGACTCTAACTCGAAAAACCAAAAATCAAACAAACAAAAAGAGGCCGAAGTCTGAGGGAGAGAACTAGTCTCCTGCTGCAGCTCACCTGACCAGCAATCCCTCCCACACGGAACTCTCTGTATCACTCATTTCAGACAGGTTCACCTACCTTCCTTGCTTATCTGCCCTTTACAAAGACAGCTCTTGTGTTTCTTTCTCCACTCAAGAGGGAGACGTGTTCAACAGTTTCATTTGTCTGTTTCCTTGTAGGCCTTGGAGGAATTACTCCTGATATTAAGAATATGAGCTAGGGGCTGGAGAGATGGCTTAGCGGTTAAGGCGTTTGCCTGCAAAGCCAAAGGATCACGGGTTGATTCTCCAGGACCCACGTAAGCCAGATGCACAAGGGAGTGCATGTATCTGGAGTTCGTTTGCAGTAGCTGGAGGCCCTGGCATGTCCATTCTCCCCTCCCCTCCCCGCACCTCTTTCTCTCTCTCAAGTAAATAAATAAAAACTAAAAAAAAAAAAAAAAAAGGCCACCCTGAGATTGAGATTACACAGTGAACTTCAGAGGCCAGCCTGGGCTAGAGCGAGACCCTACCTTGAAAAACAAAACAAAACAGAACAAAAAAACAGAGACTGCTTAGTGAATTCCAGGTCCGCCTGGTCTAGAGGGAGGCTCTACCTGGAAAAACCAAAAAAAAAAAAAAAAAAAAAGAGAGAGAGAGAGAGAGAGAGAGAGATTAAATTGAATGTGCCCAGGGGGCTGGAAAGTTGGCTAAGTGGCTAAGGACCCAGTTTCAACTCCCCAGAACCCACATATGGTGTTGCATACATGTGGAGTTCATTTGTGGTGGCTGGCGGCTCTCGTGTGCCCATTCTCTCTCTCTCTCTCTTTTGCTCTCTCAGTAAGTAAGTAAATAATAATAATAATAATGATAGTGATAAAAGAATGTGCCCAGTGTGAAGAGCCCCCAGTAGAGGCTGGAAATGAACACAAACACACTGACAACACAGCATACAGAATGCCAACAGATAAGTGAGAGACGTGCAGAGCTTCAGGTAGGAAAAGGAAAGGCCATACGTGGGCTCCCTCAGAAGCCAGCAGCTAACCACACCCGAGGATCCAGGCTGAATCCCTTTTGGGGAACTTTCTTTTTTTAAAGCATTTTATTTTTATTTATTTATTATTTGACAGAGAAAGAGGGACAGAGAGAGAGAGAGAGAGAGGGTGTGCCAGGGCCTCCAGCCACTGCAATTGAACTCCAGATGCATGCGCCCCCTTGTGCATCTGGCTAACGTGGGTCCTGGGGAATCAAACCTGGGTCCTTTGGCTTTGCAGGCAAACGCCTTAACCATTAAGCCATCCCTCCAGCCTTTTGGGAAACTTTCAAATCAGCTCCATTTGTATTTCAGGGCAAAGAAGGGAAAAGGCCCATGGGCTTCAGAACAGAGCCAAATATTTACAGTTGGCTGTTGAGCAAGGCATGACGGGAAGAATGGGACTCATATTCTGTGGGCTGTCAGAGCAGATTCTGGGATGTTTAAATGCAAATAAGCAGTGGCCAGAAGCTTACAGATTAACTGGGGCATAATAAAGCCACTGATGGGAGACCCTACCTGGGAAAACCAAAATAAATAAATAAATAAATAAATAAATAATAAAGCAAGTAACATGACAACAAATATTGGTGCATTCTGTTTGTTTGTATGAGGTAGGGTCTCACTCTAGCTCTGGCTGGCTGGGAATTCACTCACTGTGATCCTCCTACTTTAGCCTCCAGAGAGCTGGGATTATAGGCATGTGCCACCATGCTTGGCTACAGTAGGTATCATGTTCATGGGCTCATAAACCCGAACGTATAAAGGTATCCTATAGTCCCATTCCTTTCCCGCCCAATAAACCAATAGGAGTCATCCCCCTCCCCCCCTTTTTTTTTTTCCCAAAGTAGGGTCTTGCTGTAGCCCAGGCTGACCTGGAATTCACTCAGTAGTCTCAGGCTAGCCTCAAACTCACAGTGATCCTCTGCTTCCTGAGTGCTGGGATTAAAGGCATGCACCACCATGCCTGGCTAGGAGTCATCTTTTAAAATATATATTTTTTTAAAGTTTACCTGAAGTACAGCTTTTTTAAAATGTTTATTTATTTACTTATTAGAGACAGAGAAAGGGGGAGGAGAGAGAGAGAGAGAGAGAGAGAGAGGGAGAGGGAGAGAAAATGGGCATGCCAGGGCCTCTAGCCACTGCAAACAAATTCCAGACGCATATGCTACCATGTGCATCTGGCTTACGTGGTTACTGGGGAATAGAGGCTCAAACCAGAGTCATTAGGCTTCACAGGCAAGTGCTTAACCACTAAGCCATCTCTCCAGCCCCCCCCCGCCTTTTTTTGGTGGGCTGGGGATATAGCTATTGGTAGAGTGCCTGCCTAGAACGCAATGTCATCTGTAACTCCAGTACTCTGGGAGGCAGAGGCACGAGAATGCTAAATTCAAGGTCCTCCTTAGTTACATGGCAAGTCTGAGGCCCACTTCACAGTAATAGCCTTACATCTCAGGGTTGCCTTTACATATCAAGATGCATGCTCACTGCTGCTGTTAACTACCTGACTAGTAATACAGAGAGCTAAGATAGAGAGGAAACCCTGGCAACTGCAAATTACATTAAAGAATTATCATACAGATGGAAATATTTAATACAGACATAGGAAGAAAATGACTGGGCTGGAGAGATGGCTTAGCAGTTAAGTGCTTGCCTGTGAAGCCTAAGGACCCCAGTTCAAGGCTTGATTCCCCATTACCCACGTAAGCCAGATGCACAAGGAGCAGCATGCATCTGGAGTTTGTTTGCAGTAGATGGAGGCCCTGGCACACCCATTCTCTCCACCACCCCCTCTTTTCTCTGTCTCTAATAAGTAAATTAAAAAAAAAAAATGAAAATGACTGGGCTGGAGAGGCAAGCAGTTAAGCATTTGCCTGCAAAGCCAAAGGACCCAGGTTCGATTCCCCAGGACCCACGTAAGCTAGATGCACAAGGGGGCGCACGCATCTGGAGTTTGTTTGCGGTGGCTGGAGGCCCTGGCGTGAACATTTTCTCTCTCTGCCTCTTTCTCTGTCTCAAATAAGTAAATAAACAAAAATAAATATATTTTTAAAAAGTTCTAGCTGAAGCCGGGCGTGGTGGTGCACACCTTTAATCCCAGCACTTGGGTGGCAGAAGTGGGAGGAATGCCATGAGTTCAAGGCCACCCTGAGACTACATAGTGATTTCCAGGTCAGCCTGGACCAGAGTGAGACCCTACCTCGAAAAACAAAAAAAAAAAAAAAAAAAAAAAAAAAGTTCTAGCTGGATGTGGTGACACAGGCCTGTAATCTCAAATCTCAGCATTTGGGGGACAGAGGTGGGAGGAATAAAAGACCAGCCTCAGCTATAGAGTAAGACCCTATCTGGAAAAACAACAGCACAAAGAAACAACTGCTCATAGATCGGATGCTACTTCAGGAAGCAGAAAGGAGCCCTCTTCCTCCTTGGCCATCACAGGCACCTGCACCTGAACCCGGAGATCAGCTGGAGACTCGACGCTCACAGAGCCACCTGCACCATAAAGAAGCAAGGCTGGGCCGGATCCCAGGGGAGCGGGAAGCAAAACCCATCAGCAATGCCCGGGGCAGGAGCCCAAGAGGCTGTTCTAGCCATTCTCAGACACAGCTTCCGGCAAATGCCCAGGAGGTAGACAGTCTTCCCAAGGCCAACGTAACTTTGAACTTGAGATTCAGCTTCCTCTACCTTCCAAAGGGCTGGGATGACAGTTTATGTACTGCTAAGGTGACCCACAGAAGCCACGGCAACAGGCATGCCAGGCAAGCACTCTACCAGACAGCTACTTACTTCCCCAGGGTCAGCTAACCAAAGGGAACACGACTTCAGGCAGAGACACTGCTCAAATGCTGCTGCTGGGGCCTCAATGAGCCTTTTCTTTCTCTCTCTTTCTTCCTTTCGCTTAAAAAAAATATATTTTATTTTATGTTTTTTGGAGAGAGACACAGAGAGAGAGTCAGAATGGGCGCACCTGCAGCCTCTCAGCTGCTATGGATGAACTCCAGATGTTTGCGCCCCCTTGTGGGCAAGTGTGGCATTGCACCCTTGCGTCACTTAAAAAAAATTTTTTTTTAATTATTTTTTTGGAGAGACACAGAGAGAGGCAGAGAGAGAGAGAGAGAGAGAGAGAGAGAGAGAGGAAGACAGAGATGGGCGCGCCAGCAGTGTCTCAGCTGCTGCGAACAAAATCCAGATGTGTGTGCCCCCTTGTGGTCAAGTGCGGCATTGCGCCCTTGCGTCACTTTGCATCTGGCTAAACGCGGGACCTGGAGATTGGAACCAGTGTTCTTAGGTTTAGGAGGCAGGCGCCTTAACCCCTAAGCCATCTCTCCAGCCCCCTTGTGTCACTTTTTGCATCTGGTTAAACGTGGGACCTGGAGATTGGAACTGGTGTTCTTAGGCTTAGCAGGCAGGCGCCTTAATGGCTAAGCCATATCTTTATTCATTTATTTTTATTTGAGAGAAAGAGGCAGAGAGAAAGAGAGAGAGAAGAATGGGCATGCCAGGGCCTCCGGCCACTGCAGATGAACTCCAGATGCATGCATCATCTTGTGCATCTGGCTTATGTGGGACCTGGAGAATTGAACCTGGGTCCTTAGGCTTCACAGGCAAATGCCTTAATGGCTAAGGCCATCTCTCCAGCCCTTTTTTTGGCGATGGGAGACTTTCCCATTGCAGGGGCCATATTGTGATGCACAACCGTGAGCCTCTCTGCCCACTTTTTTGGGGTTCAGTCTGGTGTCCATATCAGAGCCTTGCATCTGTCAAGACCCCTTCTGTATGTCAACTGACCACCACCCCAACACACGTACACACAACAGCTCTCAAGTGCAGATATATTCCCCTTGTGCAGCACTGAGGAACGAAGCCCAGGTGCAGTGTTTGTTACTGCAACTACAGAGAAGCCAGAGCCTGACCCCATCAAGCTCCAAAGCCTCGTTTTCTCACAGCCATTCCCCCCAAGGACAGGCTGAAGGAGGCATCACAGTCTGCTTCCAGGAAAGAAGCCAAAGGTTGCGTGTTCACCCTGTCTGAATCTGAAGGTACAACCCAACCCTTGAACTTGCCCTCTTGATTTCCCATGGGGACAGGCACGGGTCCTCCACCCAAGGTGTGTCCCAGCTGGTGCTGCTGTGGAACTGCCTGGTCCATGATATTACCCCAGAGGATCAGCAGTCCTTCTTACACACATCTCTATTTTTCATTTACATTTTTTGTGGTGCTGGGGCGGGGGTCGAACTCCAAGTGTTGTGCATGCCAGACCAAAGATCTATCACTGAGTCAAACATAGCCCTTTCAAAAGCTTAGCTGCCTTTTTCCTTTTCTTTCTTTCTTTTTGTTTTTTGGAGATAGGGTCTCCCTATGTTGTCCAGACTGTTCACAAACTCATGGGTTCAAGCAATCCTCCTGCCTCAGCCTCCCTGGTAACTGGAGCTCAGGTGTGTACCACTGGTCCCAACCTCACCCAACTTTAAAGTCCTAAGGGCTCTTTGGGAGAACACCCTCTTTTTTGCTTGTTTATTTTTTTGAGGTAGGGTCTCTGTCTAGTCCAGGTTGACTCAGAATTCACTATGTAGCCTCAGGTTGGCCTTGAACTCACAGAGATCCTCCTACCTTAGCTTCCCGAGTGCTGGGATTAAAGGCGTGCGCCAGCACACCTGGCTGAGAAAGGAAGAAAGAGAATGGGCTCACCAGGGCCTTCAGCTGCTGCAAATGAACTCCAGATGCATGTGCCACCTTGTGCATCTGGCCTACATGGGTCTTGGGGAACCAAACCTGGGTCCTTTGGCTTTGCAGGCAAGTGCCTTAACTGCTAAGCCATCCTTCCAGCCCCAAAACAGTTTTTTTTTTTTTTTTAAGGGCCAGGTGTGGTAGCACATGCTGTTAATCCCAGCATTCATGGGAGGCAGAGGTAGGAGAATCTCTGTGTGTTTGAAGCCAGCCTGGAACTACAGAAGGAGTTCCAGGTCAGCCTGAGCTAGAGTGGAACCCTACCTGGAAAAGAAAAAAAACAGCCGGGTTTGGTGGCGCACACCTTTAATCTCATACACACACAAAAATTTAAAATTTTTTTAAAGAAGAAGAAAACACCAAGAACTTTGTCACATCAATGAGAAAAGTAACAAATTCAATCTGCCAAGAGTAATAAAGTGATCACTCCCACTTTCTGCTTTATACTTCTGCTTTCCAGGTTTCAGCTACCCATAGTCAACCATGCTCCAAAAACTATTAGATGGGACATTACAGAAATAAGCAGTGAAGGTGCTTAGCTGTAAAGCCTAAAGACCCAGGTTCGATTCTCCAGCATACACATAAACCAGATACATAAGGTGGTGTATGTGTCTGGAGTTTGTTTGCAGTGGCTGGAGGCCCTGGTGCACCCATTCTCTCTCTCTCTCAAATAAATAAACAAAATAAAAAAAATAAAAATAAAGAAATAAGCATCTGATAATTTCTAAAATGCGTATCAGGGGGCTGGAGAGATGGCTTAGCGGTTAAGGCACATGCCTGCGAAGCCAAAGGACCCTGGTTCGATTCTCCAGGTCACGCGTAAGCCAGATGCACATGGTGGCGCATGTGTCCGGAGTTCGTTTGCAGTGGCTGGAGGCCCTGGCACACCCATTCTCACTGTCCTTCACTCTCTTTCCCTCTCTCTGTCTCTAATAAATAAATAAGTAAATAAAAATAAAATCTTTAAAATGCGTATCATTCTGAGGAGCCCGATGAACTCTCGCACAGTAACACTCCACCCTACCTGAAACACCATCAGTCTCCTATTCCAGCTTGTCCATGCTGACTGGGTATGTCATCAGCTGCTTAGTCACTTAGCAGCCATGGTGATGTCCTGAGCCACTGTCACAGTTTCATAGTGCTTGTGATTTTTAAGAAGGTCCAAAACAGCCTAACACTACATCAGAAAGCATCTGTCATTCACCTCACTTCGTCTCATCACACAAGCATTTCACATTATTACTAGAGTAAGGGTGAGTACCATACAGTAAAATATTTAGAGAGAGATCACATCTACAAATTCTTTCCCCGCCCTTTGGTTTTTCGAGGTAGGGTCTCGCTTTAGCTCAGGCTGACCTGGAATGCACTCTGTATTCTCAGGGTGGCCTCGAACTCACGGCGATCCTTCAACCTCTGCCTCCTGAGTGCTGGGATTAAAGGTGTGCACCACTACGCCTGGCCATAATTTTCTTTATAGCATATTTTTATAATTTCTAGTTTGTAATTATATTATTACTTGCTTAATATAATTTATAAATTAAACTTTACCATAGGTTTTAAAAAAATGCCAGGCATGGTAGCGCACACCTTTAATCCCAGTACTTGGGAGGCAGAGGTAGGAGGATCACTGAGGCCACCCTGAGACTACAGAGTGAATTCCAGGTCACCCTGAGCTAGAGTGAGACCCTACCTTGAGAAACAAACAAACAAACAAAAAAACCTTATCATTGCCAAGCATGGCCTTATTATCTACTTTTTTTCTTCTCAAGAGCCCCAAAAGGGCTTCTGAAAGTATTTCCAGTAAGTAATGTTGGGATTCCAATGAGACTGGAGCCCCCAGAGTGAGCTGCAGAATTAAAAGACACAAAGGAACAAGTCCAGTGCATAGGGACATGCTCTGATAGTGTGTCCCTTAAAACAGGAAAAACTGCCCAGCATGGTGGCACACACCTTTAATCCCAGCACTCGGGAGGCAGAGGTAAGAGGATCGCCATGAGTTTGAGGCCACCCTGAGACTACAGAGTGAATTCCAAGTCACTCTGGGCTAGAGTGAGACCCTACCTTGAAAAACAAAAAAAACAAAAAAAACAAAAAAAAAAACCAGGAAAAACTAAAACCATGAGTGTGTCTGGTTATGACCACGTGGCATTAAGTGGCCTCTGATATGTTTCTGGTATGCAAAATACACTGCCTTTCTGTATCCCTTCAAACTCAAAGCAATGTTCTTAGTATCCCCATTTGAGAGGTGGGGAAGCTGGTACTCACAGAATGAAGAACCCAACCTATGATTGCCAAGGGACAAACAGACAGCCATCTGACTACACAGCATTGCCAAACCTCACGGGGAGAGCCAGCCACCGTGTCGTTGCCACCCCTCCACTGCGGCCACGCCAGCTTGCAGGGCAACCTGGCAGTCAAACAGGACGGCTTCCAGACAGCCTTGAACCCTCACAGGACGCAGTAGCCACGCAGGAGATGCTTCTGCAGCTCTACAGCAAGGCACGTGTGGTGGCTCATGCCTGTGGTTCCGGCATGTGACAGTCAGAGGCAGGAGAGATCTCCTGCTGCAAGTTCGAGGCTGTATGGCGAGTTCCAGGCAAATCTGGGCTACAGCATGAGACCTTTCCTTAAAATAAATAGGGGCTGGAGGGATTGCTCAGTGATTAAGGCGTTTGTCTGCAAAAGCCAAAGGATCCGGGTTCGATTCCCCAGGACCCACATATGCCAGATGCACAAGAGGGCGCGTGTGTCTGGAGCTCATTTGCAGTGGCTGGAGGCCCCGCTTGGCACATCCATGCTCACTTTCTGAAATAAATAAAAAACTGTTTTAATGTATTTATTTGTAAGTAGAGACTGTGTGTGTAAGGGGGAAGGGAATGGGTATACCAGGGTCTCCTGCCACTGCAAATGAACTCCAGATGCATATGCTACTTTTTAAAAATATTATTTATTTATTTATTTATTTATTTATTTACTTGAGACAGAGAAAGAGGGAGAGAGGGAGGGAAGATGGGAGAGAGAGAGAAAAAAAATAGGGGGAGAGAATGGGCATGCTAGGGAGTCTAGCCACTGTAAACAAACTCCAGACGCATGCGCCACCTTGTGCCTCTGGCTTATGTGGGTCCTGGGGAATTGAACCTGGTTCTTTAGGCTTTGCAGGCAAGCGCCTTAACTGCTAAGCCATCTCTCCAGCCCCCTGCAAGTGCCACTTTTATATCTGGCTTTAAAAATTTTTTTAAATATTTTTATTTTTGGAGAGACACACACACAGAGAGAGAGAGAGAGAGAGAGAGAAAAGGAAGACAGATAGAGATGGGCGCACCAGCAGTGTCTCAGCTGCTGTGAACGAAATCCAGATGCGTGCGCCCCCTTGTGGTCAAGTGCAGCATTGCGCCCTTGCGTCACTTTGCATCTGGCTAAACGTGGGACCTGGAGATTGGAACTGGGTTCTTAGGCTTAGCAGGCAGGCGCCTTAACCGCTAAGCCATCTCTCCAGCCTGCATCTGGCTTCTTATGTGGGTAGTGGGGAATCGAACCTGAGCCATCAGGCTTGACAAACAAGCACCTTAAATGGCTGAGGCACCTCTCCAGCCCAGTAAAAATATTTAAAGAAAAATAAAGTAAGTTAAGTTAGTAAGAAAGAACGTTGCAAAGCTATAACAGAGAGTACCCTTGAGGCAAAGCTTAGCAGTCCTCACCTGGTTCAAAATCCCAAACCCAACCTTCCCGTGGTGTCTATTCCAGCCTGCGTCTCCAACAGATACCTGGATAATAAATAAATGGCTGTGCAAAGTGGAATGCTGATGCGAACGCAGCTGGCCTGGGGCAACACAGCGACACACCTTGACAGCTGAACCCTGGGCTCCGGAGTTGCACACACAAGCCCTGCCTTCCGGGTTCATGGTGGAGCAGCTTATTTCATTGCTGTATCCTGCAGCTGCTCCCCCTGCAAACAAAAACACAGAGCATCTCCTCAGGCACAGACAGGGGAGCCTGTTCTGCTAGCTAACTGTGTGTAAAAAAAGACCCTGTATTAGACATGGCTCCCAAGGGAACAGAGCTGCTAGAGTGAATGTTATAAAGGCAGTTTATTAAATTAACTTGCAGGACATGGGACGGGGAGTCCAGAGAAGTCAGTGGCTGTCCAGTCCACAAGGCTGAACGCCTCAGCAGCCCCCACCTGGCACCAGAGGCCGGGAGGATTCTTGGAGAAGTGCTGGTCTTCAGTCCACGCTGGAAGGCAGTGATGCTGGGTTCCAGTGTCCACAGGGCAGATGCATGCACCAGCAAGTGCCTGGGCACCCAGGAGAAAATCACTGTGTCCTCTTGGAGCTTCCTTCCTAGCTTGCTTGCTTGTTTGCCTTCCTTCCTTCCTTCCTTCCTTCCTTCCTTCCTTCCTTCCTTCCTTCCTTCCTTCCTTCCTTCTTTCTTAGAGAATCAGAGAGAGAGATGGATAGAGAATGGGTGCACCAGCAGCCTCTCAGCTGCTGTGAACGAACTCCAGACACGTGCGCCCCCTTGTGGGCAAGTGCAGCATTGCGCCCTTGCATCACTTTTTGCGTCTGGCTAAACGTGGGACCTGGAGAATCGATTGGACGTTCTTAGGCTTAGCAAGCAGGCGCCTTCAAGGCTAAGCCATCTCTCCAGCCCTGGATCTTCTTTATATAAAGTCCGCCACTGGAAGGGCCGCCCAAGTGGGGGGGGGTGTCTTCCTCCATCAATCCTTCCTGGAGTCACTCTTACGGATGGGACCAAGAGGCACATCTCTCAGTTGACTCTCAATGTAACCACTTTGGGTGACAGAACCTAACCGTCACAGACGTGTCACCCAGTGCCTATTCACAGCCCTCGACACATGTCCACTCCCACACTGATTATTTCAACAAAGGGTTAGTACACAACAGACGGCACAGCAGGTCAACGTGGCAGGAGTGTGGAGAGCTTCTGTTCGAGACTGCTATATTGGCTGACGACAAAGTACCCAGAAAGAGACCTGGCTGTGAAAATACCCTCCTGCGGGGCTGGAGAGATGGCTCAGCACTTAAAGTGCTTGACTGCAAAGCTTAAGTAACGGAGTTCGATTCCCCAGTACGCACGTAACACCAGATGTACAAGGTGGCATGTCCATCTGGAGTTCGTAGTGGCAGGAGGCCATGATGCTCCTCTTCTTCCTCTCTCTCTCTCTCTCTTGTTTTTTTCGAGGTAGGGTCTCACTCTAGCTCAGGCTGACCTGGAATTCACTCTGTATTCTCAGGGTGGCCTTGAACTCACTCCTACCTCTGCCTCCCAAGTGCTGGATTTGAAGGCGTGCACCACCACACCTGGCTTTCTTTCTCTCTTTATAAAAAGAGAGAGAGAGAGAGAGAGAGGGAGAGTGCTGGAGAGATGGCTTAGTAGTTAAGGCATTTGCCTGCAAAGCCTAAGGACCCAGGTTCAATTCCCCAGGACCAACGTGAGACAACTGCACAAGGGGGTGCATGCGTCTGGAGTTCGTCTGCAGTGGCTGGAGGCCCTGGCCTGCCCATTCTCTCTCTCTCTCTCAAATAAATAAATAAAATGTATTTTAGAAGAAGAAGGAGAAGAGGAGGAGGAGGAGGGGGGAATAAACCCTCCTGCAAATGACAACCATTCAATTCAACAAGCTCTTCTTGGCCCTCTGGGTCAATGAGAAATCCTTCAGGGAATTATTTGGGACCACAGCCACCAGTGGGACTGACTTTCTCCTCTTTCCCTGGCATGCCAGCCCAATACGAAGATGTTAGCCCCATGTGAGTCTGTAGTCTTGTACCTCGCGAAGCAGCAGGAGTTTCCTACGCTTCATATTCGCCTCGTTTTCCCGGTGCATGGGCTACCATCCAAAAGGGGCGGGGGGGTTACTTGCTGTGCAATAGTGGCTTTGACATCCTAGAAGGGCGGTTAGTCACAGAGACACCTGCCAGCAGAGAAAGGGTTAAAAGGCAACTAGCCTTTGGAATCTGACCTGGGGCCAGAGAACCAAGGAGTGCTGAATCTAAAAGGAAAAAAGAAGAAGAAGAAGAAGGCTTCTAGGAAGGAGGCTGGTCAGCCAAGCAGGCTAAGGGGGAAAAAAAAACAGGCAGGAGGGGTGTCTTCGTGCAAGGATTTTTAGAAGTGGCTCCTGCTGCTAAAGTGATTAACTTTGGGCAGGAAGGACAGCCCTAGGCAGTGTACGGTTAGGGCTGGGTCCCTGCTCGGCCAGGCCACCAGGGGCAGGAGCCTTTGGGATTGTGTTCCCTGTGAACTCATCTGATGGCAAACTAGCAACACTGTCCACCTTCGTTCAGGAACATATTGAAAGCCACATACACGATTTGAAATGTTTTCAATGGTCACAGCAAAAAAGACAGACAAGGGTTGGAGAGATGGCTTAGCGGTTAAGCACTTGCCTGTGAAACCTAAGGACCCCCGGTTGGAGGCTCGATTCCCAGGAACCCACGTAAGCCAGACACACAAGGTGGCACATGCATCTGGAGTTTGTTTGCAGTGGCTGGAGGCCCTGATGCCTCCATTCTCTCCCCCTCTCTCTCTCTGCCTCTTTCTCTCTCTCAAATAAATAAATAAAAATGCCTTGAGTACGATCCCCAGCACTGCTTAAAACTGGGGCTGGAAAGATGGCTTAGCAGTTAAGGCATTTGCCTGTGCAGCCAAAGGATCCTGGTTTGATTCTCCAGGACCCACATAAGCCAGATGCACAAGGAGCACATGCATCTGGAGTTCGTTTGCAGTGGCTAGGGGCTCCGGGGCCATTTTCTCTCTGTCTGTCTCTCTTCTATCTCTCTCTCTGCTTGCAAATAAATAAATAAAAAAAAAAAAAAAAAAAAAAAAAGGTCTAGAGAGATGGTAAGGTGGATAAAGCACTTGCTACTCTAGCTGAAACACCTGAGTTTAGTCCCCACACCTAACATAAAAAGCCAAAGTGTGGGTTACAGAGATGGCTTTGCGGTTAAGGTGCTTGCCTGTAAACCCATGTTCAATCATCTCTCTCCAGATCCCATGTAAGCCAGATGCCCAAAGGTGAGGCAAGCACAAGGTCACACATGCCCACTAGATGGTGCAAGGATTTGGAGTTTGTAATGGCTGAGGCCCTGGTGCACCAATTCTCTCTCTCTCTTTAAAAAAAAAAAAAAAATCCCAGCACAGTGATGTTGATGGAGACGGGAGGCAGAAAAGGGAAAGTTTTCTGGAAGCGTGAGGTGAGCCCAGTAAAGACCAACAGAACAAGCATCCAAATGAGAAATGCTGCCTCAAATGAGGTGGACAGCGGAGGAGCAACCCAAAAGCTGTCCTCTGACCTCTACAAGTGTGCCTCGAACACATGCACCTGTGCACACATAAAAAAAAAAAAATTAAAGAGAAAAAGAAAAGCACAAAAACCCCAACAACAGGGCTAGAGAGATAGCTTAGCGGTTAAGGCGCCTGCCTGTGAAGCTTAAGATTCTCCAGGTCCCACGTTTAGCCAGATGCAAAAAGTGATGCAAGCATGCAGTGTCGCACATGTGAACAAGGGGGCGCACGTGTCTGGAGTTCGTTCACTGTGGCTGAAAAGGCCCTGGCGTGCCCATTCTTTCTTTGCCTCTTCCTCTGTCTCTCTCTCTCTCTCAAAAAAAAAAAAAACCCAACAACAAATTATATTGGTGGAGTTAACATACTCAATATATTTAAAATAGTTTTGTTTCAGGGCTGGAGAGATAGCTCAGCAGTTAAAGGTATTTGTTTGTAAAGCCGGAAGGGCTGGGTTTGATTCCCTAGTACCCATGTAAAGCCATGCTTCTGGCATTTGCAGTGGCAGGAGGTCCTGGCACGCCCATAACCCACTCTCTCTGTCTGCCTCTTTCCCTCTCTCCTCTCTCTCTAAAATACATACTTTTTTTTTTTTTTTTTTTTTTTTTTTTGGTTTCTCGAGGTAGGGTCTCACTCCAGCTCAGAATTCACCATGGAGTCTCAGGGTGGCCTTGAACTCACGGTGATCCTCCTATTTGTGCCTCTCAAGTGCTGGGATTAAAGGTGTGTGCCACCACGCCCGGCTAATACATACTAAAAAAAAAAAAAAATTACTATCAAGATACTTTTCATTATTTTCCTTTGTAATAAAGCTTCAATATCTATCACATTTTGCATTGACAGTTCAAGGACTCAGAGACTGGATGACAAGTGACTACAATACTGGACAGTGCCCAGGTGCAGTCATTCCCAGTGGAGTCACCTGGATGTCGATGCAGGAGGGGTGGTGCCTCGTGGTAGTGGTGTTTGAAAAATGTGGCATAACAGCCCTACCGTGGAAGGCCTCAGAGGCAGCTGGCCTCCCTCCAAGTTCCGCTGTGGCACAGGCTGCCACCCACACAGCCAGTCGCCATGGCCTCTCTGCAAGAGTCACACACGAAAGCTTGCATTTTAAAAATACCCACTGGCATGCTAGCCTGGGATTTAATGCACAAAGAGGAGGAGAGCGAGAAGGCTCCCAGGGGCAGGTGGTTCGGGCACATGAGTAAAATGCCCTATGCAACACAGGCTAGGCTGTCTGTCCACCAGCTCCTAACTTGGCCCAAGCTTCAATGTGGCTTTCTCTTTCTCTGTGCAGTCTTCTTAAAAAGATATTTTATTTTTATTTATTTGAGAGAGAGAGAGAGAATGAGCATGGGCGTGCCAGGGCCTCCAGCCACTGCAAATGAATTCCAGATGCATGCGCCCCTTGTGCATTCCGGCTTACGTGGGTCCTGGAGAATTGAACCTGGGTCCTTTGGCTTTGCAGGCAAGTGCCTTAACCGCTAAGCCATCTCTCCAGACGTCTTTTTAACTGCCTTGTCTGTGAGGGCAAGGGCCCTTGTTTACAGTTTGAACATGGAAGAACCAAAGACAGGTCCAATAAGGAATGCTCTAAGCTCTTTAGACGAGCTGAGTTTCTTATTTATTTTTTCTTTTTTTGGAGAGAGACACACAGAGAGAGGGAGAGGAAGACAGATAGAGATGGGCATGCCAGCAGCCTCTCAGCTGCTGAGAAAGAAATCCAGATGTGTGCGCCCCCTTGTGGTCAAGTGTGGCATTGCGCCCTTGCGTCACTTTGCATCTGGCTAAACGTGGGACCTGGAGATTGGAACCACTGGAGATTGGAACCAGCATTCTTAGGCTTAGCAGGCAGGCGCCTTAACCGCTAAGCCATCTCTCCAGCCCAGGAGCTGAGTTTCTTTAGCTGACCTTGTCCCATGGTATTCAACGGCTTGAACGTTCCTCGTGCTGGGTCCTCTCTAGCTGTTGTTTTGTCCATTGCCTGCACTCTGAGCCGCAGCCCCTGCAGAAGATGATTCCCAGCCATGACCTGTGTCTCATCTGATCTGCTTTAGCCTTCCTCCCTTCCGATTCCCAATCAAAAACTCTCTCAAAGGCAACGTCTCGCAGGCCGGGATGGAAGCGCTCGCTTATCATTTGGAGAAAATAATTTAGGGCTGGGTAGATAAACAGGAAATAGTGCTATCGAGGTCTTGATCCTCTGAAGATTAATAACCCACGGAACTGGAGACCAGCCTCAAACTCAGAGGAAATCGGCAAGTTATGAAAACAGGAAGAGCGGGAAGTTTATTTTCGGATGAGTATTTATCCTGGTGAGGCTCTTCCACTGACAACAGCCTTGATCTTGAGGTCGTCTGCTGCAGCATGTTTCCACAAGCTGCCTCTCCAGAGGTTTGGGGATCTTTTTTTGGAACGGCGCCCTGTCCTACTTCTGCAAAACATCTGTCTCCCAGCCACTGGCTTCGGACTCCTTTCTCCCGTGATCCTGTTGGTGTGTGGGATCTGCAGGGGGCCAGGACCTACGCCACCCACAACAGCTTCTCGACTTTCCAGTCCTGTGCCTAAAGCAGACAGTCTTTGGCAGGCCTGGGAATTGTCGTGGTGCATGGTATTGGCCACCATGTCCTGAGATGCCCTCGGGGGAGTGCCAGCTTCCCCAGTGCCGGCAGTGCTCCTATTATTTCCCGGTCGCGGAACCTTCCATGGTTCCCCTTCCCCAGGGCCAGAGAATAAAGCCACATGGTCTCAGGTAGGACAGACAACTTTTCACAACCCTCCCCAACCCACGTTACAGCCCCATCTCAACCTGCACAACCAGCTATGCAATTTGCAGGGCCTAGGGTAAAAGAGGTCCACCAAGCCGGGCGTGGTGGCGCACACCTTTGATCCCAGCACTCGGGAGGCAGAGGTAGGAGGATTCCCGTGAGTTCGAGGCCACCCTCAGAGGACATAGTGAATTCCAGGTCAGCCTGGGCTACAGTGAGACCTTACTTAAAAAAATATATACAAAACACACACAAAACAAACAAAAAACAAAAACAAAAGGCCCACCGGTAGAATGAACAAAGCTCTGTTCTACCTCTAGCAAAATAAATAAGAATTTCAAGACCATCAAAGTAGAGTATTAGAAAAAAAAAAAAATGTTGAGCATTAGAGCCGGGTGTGGTGGCGCACACCTTTAATCCAAACACGTGGGAGGATCGCCGTGAGTTCAAGGCCACCCTGAGACGACATAGTGAATTCCATGTCGGCCTGGGCTAGAGTGAGACCCTACCTCAAAAAACAAAACAAAGCAAAATAAAAAAGTAGAGCATTAAACTTGGTGAGAGGCTGGATGTGGCAGGTTCATGCTCAAAAGCCCAGCCCTGACCCGTGCCTTCTGATCAGGTGACCCCGTGTGGACTCCCCACCCCAAGCTCTCTGGCCTTGATTAACAGCTCATTATTTCTTTACCTTTCCTGCCTCCCTCTCCCTCTCAAGGTTCCATGGCCATTGCGCAGTGAGTTGGGTGCTCACCCCACCAGCTGTCAAAAATGAAGCCAGGCATGGAATAGGTTTACTGTAACTTCTTACTGAATGTTTATGAGGAACTTCGCTCTTCATTTCTGACACTTAGGAAGTCTCCTAAAACCTCGACAAGGTAACCAGTGGAAGAGAAAAGACAAAGGGAGGCCGAGCTTGGAGAACCCTCACCAACCACCATCATAAACTTGCGGCCAGACACAAAGACTGCTGTGTTGAATCGGGCAGGGGCTTTCTGGGTAGAGATGAGGAGCCAGCTGGCCTTCTCCCCTTTCTGCTTGACAGTGGAAGGGCATACGTGTGCAAAGAAGTAAATTAATTAAACAAATTCAGAAATATCAAACTACAGATGTGGGGCTGGAGAGATGACTTAGCAGGCGGTTAAGGCGCTTGCCTGCAAAGCCTAGGAAACCCATGTTTGACTCTCCAGGTCCCACATTAGCCAGACAACAACGTGATGCAAGCACGCAAGGTCGCACATGCACACCAGGGTGGCGCACGCGTCTGGAGTTCGACTGCAGTGGCTAGAGGCCCTGGTGTGCTAATTCTCTCTCTCCCTCATTATCACTATCACATATATATATTAAAAAAAACATGTATTTCCCATTTAGAAGCATAATGTCAAACAAAAATGAAAAATTACTACAAATAGATACATATTTATTCCAAAAGGGAACTTTAGAAAGACCGAAAATCAGCCGGGCGTGGTGGCGCACGCCTTTAATCCCAGCACTCGGGAGGCAGAGGTAGGAGGATCGCCAAGAGTTCGAGGCCACCCTGAGACTACATAGTTAATTCCAGGTCAGCCTGGACTAGAGTGAAACCCTACCTCGAAAAAACCATAAAAAAAAAAAAAAAAAAAAAGAAAGACCGAAAATCTAGGGCCAAGTATCTAAAAGCAACCGTGCCTTTTGGGTTCATTACACAGCTGGGAAGAGCCACGCTCTTTCAGTCACTTACTTTAATACAATGTGTTTTAGGGAGAAGAAAGTTCAACCTGTATGACTCCAAAGCTTATGAAACCTTGAATCTGAGCCCTCAAGGGAGGCATGACAGCTCTCCAATTAGGGGCAGGGCCAAAGACATTATTGGTGCCCAACAAGTAATGGTGAAGCAATGCCCGCCCTGGGCACCTGTGGGCAGGACTGCCCTGCCCTGCCCATGCCTGGCTTCTGGCTAAACTTCCACTCCCACTCATTCTTGGGCCTTGCAAAACAGCTGAAGTTCACAAGCTCGCAGCTCCATTTTTACTTAGTTATTTGCTTTTAAATTTTATTTTGTTTGTAAGGAGAGCAAAAACAAACAAACAAAAAAAAACAAACAAACAAACAAACAAAAAAAACAGAGAACTCTGGATGCATGCACCACATCGTGCATCTAGCTTTGCATGGGTACTGGGGAATCAACCCCAGACTGTCAGATTTTGCAAGCCAGTGCCTTTAACTGCTGAGCCATCTCTCCAGCCCCTCCCCCCAAGTTCCATTTTTGTTGACTTTTTTTGTTTTGTTTTTTGAGGTAGGGTGTCACTCTAACCCAGGCTGACCTGGAATTCACTATGTAGTCTCAGGGGTGTGGTGGCGCACGCCTTTGATGCCAGCACTCAGGAGGCAGAGGTAGGAGGATCACTGTGAGTTTGAGGCCAGCCTGGGACTACATAGTGAATTCCAGGTCATTCTGGGCTAAAGTGAGACCCAGTCTTGAAAAACAAACTAACTAACTAACTAACTAACTAACTAACTAACTAACTAAAAAAGGTGGGGACAAAAATGGGGCTGGAGCTGAGTGTGGGGCACATGCCTTTAATCCCAGCACTCGGGAGGCAGAGGTAGGAGGATTGCCGTAAATTCGAGGCCACCCTGAGACTACAGAGTGAATTCCAGGTCAGCCTGAGCTAGAGTGAGACCCTATCTCCAAAAGCCAAAAAAAAAAAAAAAAAAAAAGGGGGCGGTGGTGGCTGGAGAGATTGCTCAATGGTTAAGGTGCTTGCCTGAAAAGCCTAAGGACCAGCGTTCGATTACCCAGTACCCACATAAGGAAGATGCACAAAGGTGGTACGTGCATCTGGAGTTCGTTTTCAGTGGCTGAAGGCCCTGGTGTGCCCATTCTCCTCTCCCTCTAACCTGCCTCTTTCTCTTACTCTCAAATAAAATAAATTCTAAAATATATTTTAAAATAAGAAATAAATAAATAAAATATTTAAAAATTCACGCCCCTTACCTCCCAAGTGCTGAGATTAAAGGCATGTGTCACCATGCCCGGCTTAAAAAAATATTTTAACTGGAGGGATGGGTTAGCAGTTAAGGCGTTTGCTTACAAGGCCAAAGGACCCAGGTTTCGATTCCCCAGGATCCACGTTAGCCAGATGCTCAAGAGGGCGCACGCATCTGGAGCTCATCTGCAGCGGCTGAAGGCACTGGTGCGCCCATTCTCTCTCTGTCTCTCTCAGTCAAATAAATAATAAATAAAAGTATTAGCTGCACAAATATACCTTCAGGCTATATATATAGGGTGTACATGAAATTTCACATACAGATTTGGGTCCCAACGCTAAGATCCGATTATATATATATGCAAATATTCCAAAATCCAAGCATAGCCAAACGAGAAAACATCCATTGTTGCAGTCAGGTTCACATTGGTCAAGTGTTTTCCGGCAGCAATGCGAACCTGACTGCAAGAAAGGATGTGCCATGCCGTCTAGCCGCTCTATTAGACTCTCCTCACTTTTCACTCACAGAACTGTAAACATCACTGCCTGTGAACGTGTTCTCATCTCATCATTTATTATCTTTACATGTCTAGGAGAGGGATTTTTGGTGATGGGGGAAGGAATACAAACGGCCAACCTGCTTTTCAGACACTGCGTATGAAAAGAAAACGCTTTCTCATCAAAACCACAATAGTATTTTTAAACTATTTTTCCATCGGAGCTGGGGAGATGGCTTAGTGGTTAAAGGAGCTTGCTCTATAAGACTGCCAACAAAGTTGGGATCCCAACACCGATGGAAAAGCTGGGCCAGTGGTGCACGTGTCTGAAATCTCCAAGGGCCTGTGGCAATGGGAAGGGGAACCAGGCGAATTCCAAAGCTTGGAGCCAGCTGGTCTGGACTCCCCCGTGACAAAACAAGAGGGACCCTGAGGTTGTCTGCTGAGCTCCACACAGGCTCCGTGGCATGCAGTGATGACCCCAACCCCTGCACAAATATTTCTCATTATTTTAATGCGTCAAAAACTATGCCAGGAGTGGTGGCGCACGCCTTGAATCCCAGCACTCGGGAGGCAGAGGTAGGAGGATCACCGTGAGTTCGCAGCCACCCTGAGACTGCATAGTGAATTCCAGGTCAGCCTGGACTAGAGTGAGACCCTACCTCCAAAAACCAAAACGATAAATAAATAAATAACTACTATTAAGTTTTCATTGCATTAGTTTAATAATTTGTAGGGCTAACTGCTTTATTCCATGTTTAGCGAACTATATTTTTCTCTTTTGACTTTTAACTTGACTTTTTCTTTTTTTTTTTTTAAAAAAAAAAATTTCATTTATTCATTTGGAAAAGAGTGAAACAGAGAAAGAGGTATAGAGAGGCAGAGAGAGAGAGAATGGGCACGCCAGGGCCTCCAGCCACTGCAATTGAACTCCAGACCCATATGCCACCTTGTGCATCTGGCTTTATGTGGGTCCTGGAGAATCCAAACTTGGCTCCTTAGGCTTTGCAGTTAAGTGCCTTAACCGCTGAGCCATCTCTCCAGCCCCTAGATATAAATATAGATAGATAGATAGGTTTTTAGAGGTAGGGTCTTTCTATAGCCCACCCTAGAGAATTCACCTAGAATTCACTATGTAGTCCCACGGTGACCTTGAACTCACAGCAATCCTCCTACTTCTGTTTCCCAAGTGCTGGGATTAAAGGCATGTGCACCTTTTCCTTTTTGAAAAATGATTATTTATTTTAATTTATTTATTTGAGAGAGAGAAAGAGGCAGAGAGAATGGGAATGCCAGGGCCTCCAGCCACTGCAAACGAACTCCAGACTCATGCCACCTTGTGCATCTGGCTTACGTGGGTCCTGGGAAATCGAACCTGGGTCCTTTGGCTTTGCAGGCAAACACCTTAACTGTTAAGCCATCCCTCCAGCCCTGACTTTTTTTTTTTTTAAAAGAAATGTCTATTTTCCTATTAGTTGTTGTAATTTCTTTTGGTAAATTTTTGAATTGTTTGTAATTGTATATTAATTCTTCACATATAATAGAGGCAACCTTTTTTCTTTGTACATTTATTACATTTCTTTGTGAACTGTATAACTTAGCGACAGCCTTTCCAAGTTTCTTCTGATATTTTTAAGTTTTTTTTTTCCGCTCAAGGTAGTGTCTCACCCTAGCCCAGGTTGACCTGGAACTTACTACGTAGTCTCAGGCTGGCTTCAAATTCATGGCGATCCTCCTACCTTTGCCTCCTAAGTGCTGAGGTTAAAGGCGTGTACCATCACGCCTGGCTGATACTTTGAAGTTTTAAAATTCATTTATTTGAGGAAGAAAGAGAGAGGATAAAGCATATCAGTACATCTTGCCACTGCAAACAAACTTCAGATGCATGCACCACTTTATGCATCTGGCTTTACATGGTACTGGAGAACTGAACCTGGGCCGGCAGGCTTTGCAAGCAAGCACCTTTACCAATGAGCCCTCTTCTAATATTTTATGTACAGACAAGTCTGCTCCTTTTTTTTTTGTTGTTGTTTTTTGTTTTTCGAGGTAGGTTGCCACTCTAGCTTAGGCTGACCTGGAATTCACTATGGAATCTCAGGGTGGCCTCGAACTCGTGGCGATCCTCCTACCTCTACCTCCCAAGTGCTGGGATGAAAGGAATGCGCCACCACACCCGGCTACGTCTGCTCCCTTTTGAGCTGAGTTCATTATTCGCCCATG
The DNA here is from genome assembly GCA_036365145.1 of Orientallactaga sibirica. Lineage (NCBI taxonomy): Eukaryota > Metazoa > Chordata > Mammalia > Rodentia > Dipodidae > Orientallactaga > Orientallactaga sibirica. Next base: position 1,888,904 of record JAEOAD010001894.1, on the reverse strand, counting down.
TGTTCTGCTAGCTTTATTCCCTCATAATTTGAAAGAAAATGTGAGATTGAGCCTCTCCATTGGAAGGAAATCATAAAGTTTGAACTGGGGTTGTAATGAGGAAATTGTTAGAAATAAAATCTGCAGGATACAAATTGGGGATCTGCCTGCGATCTACTCTCTGTAATGAATCAGCTCATTACCAAGCTGTTTATACAATGGGCAGGATTCGCCTGTGCGTGCCAGGGACACACAGTCCAGTCCTCCCAGCAGATAACTCAGGGCTGACTGGAATGCATGGGGGGCAGCTCCAAACTGGGAGGGGGCACCAATGGCCCAGCAGACCCCACCAGAGACTCTATCTGCCTCTTAGCAAGAGAAAAGAAACTTCGAGAGCCTGTTTGTTTATACTAAATCCTGTCTCCTCCTCAAAATTAGGTTGCTGTGGGTTTTTTGTTTCTTTTATTTTGGTTTTTCGAGGTAGAGTCTCACTCTAGCTTAGGCTGACCTGGAATTCACTTTGTAGTCTCAGGGTGGCCTCGAACTCACAGTGATCCTACCTCTACCTCCCGAGTGCTAGAATTAAAGGTGTGCGTCACCACGCCCGGCTGACTATATTCTTTATGAAGAATTCATTCATCCATTCATGAGTCTTTTTTTTTTTTTTTTCGAGGTAGGGTTTCACTCTGGTCCAGGCTGACCTGGAATTAACTATGTAGTCTCAGGGTGGCCTCAAACTCTCAGCAATCCTCCTACCTCTGCCTCCCGAGTGCTGGGATTAAAGGTGTGCGCCACCACACCCGGCTTAATTCATGAGTCTTTTGTTTGCTCTCTTGACACAGGGTCTTATCTATAGCTCGGGCAGTCCACAACTCACTGGTATACACCAGGCTGGCCTAGAACTCTTGACAATCTGGCCCGCCTCAGCCTCTCGAGTGCTGGGATTACAGGTGTGAGTCCCCCATGCGCAGTTCATCCGTGACTCTTGGCCACTGCTACGCTACTCCTGATAATGGAGTAGGAAAGGCAGGTCCAGCCTGGGCTAAGTTCCGTCACCTTCTGAACCCAAGATCAAGGTAAAACAACACACGTAAAAACTGTAAGGGGGGCTGGAGAGATGGCTTAGCGGTTAAGGCACCTGCCTCCTAAGTCTAAGAATGCCGGTTCCAAAAAAAAAAAAAAAAAAATGTGAGAGGGGGGCTAGAGAGATGGCTTAATGGTTAGGTGCTTGCCTGTGAAGCCTAAGGACCCTGGGTCGAGGCTCGATTCCCCAGGTCTCACATAAGCCAGATGCACAAGGTGGCATATGCGTCTGGAGTTCATTTGCAGTGGCTGGAGGCCCTGGTGCGCCCATTCTCCCTCTCTATCTCTCTGCCTGTTCCTCCATCTGTCGCTCTCAAATAAATAAATAAAAATAAAACAAAATAAAATTTATTTAAAAAAAAACTGTCGGGTGTGGTGGCGCATGCCTTTAATCCCAGCACTCAGGAGGCAGAGGTAGGAGGATCACCATGAGTTTGAGGCCACCCTGAGACTACAGAGTGAATTCCAGGTCAGCCTGGACCAGAGTGAAACCCTACCTCGGAAAAAAAAAAAGAACAACAACAAAAAAAAAAAAAAAAAAAAAAAAAAAAAACTGAGAGAGGGCTGGGGAGATGGCTCAGCAGTTAAAGCGTTTCCCTGCAAAGCCAAATGACCTTAGTTCCATACCACAGGACCCACGTCAGCCAGATGCACAAGGTGGTGCATGCGTCTGGAGTTCTTTTGCAGTGGAGGCCCTGATGCACCCATTCTTTCTCTCTGCCTCTTTTTTTCTTTCTCACATAAATAAATAAATAATAAATATTTAAAAAATCTGTGAGATGGTTCAGCAGGAGGATCGCCAAGTTCAAGCCACCCTGAGACTTAGTTAATTCCAGTGCCTGGGCCAGAGTGAGACCCTACCTCCCAAAAAAAAAAAAAAAAAAAAAAAAAAAATCTGTGAGATGGCTCAGCAATTTAAAGAGCTTGCTTGCTGATCAGTGTTCAATTCCTGGGTCCCCTCAGTGGTAAGAGACCCTGGCGCACCTATTCAGCCGCTCACATAAATAAGTAAATAAGTAAATAAATAGTAAATAGTGTGAGAGAGAAAGAAATGCTGTGACTAGTTAAAAATGAGCAAAAGGGAAGTCATCAGGGTTGATGAACAACAGTGGACACTGCAAGCCTTAAGCCAGCCAAACCAAATGACCCAATGGTGCAATAGTGGCATGATTGTTAAGGGGGAAACAAACTGCTCTATAATTGGACTGGAGGCCTGCTCCAGGGAAGGGAATACATGCCTAATACTGAAAACCTATGATGGGGGAGGTCATGACCCCCTAGTGGTATAATGCCTGCTGGTGTCTGGCTTAACGCATATATTATGCTCACCAAACTGCCCGGTAAGCACTTCTCTTAATGTTCATACCCATATATTACTGCTACTCTCACTTTTGGTTACAGAAGCTTCTCTTTTCAGATGGTGGTGATCTCTGGATGACTCAGAAGGCATCATAGTGCTGAGGGTCCATTGTGGAAGAGGAGGCGGAAAGAACGTAAGAGCCAAAGGAAGAGTAGGACTCCTTACAATGCACTCTTCCAGACACAAAATGGCCTGGATATCCATGACCTTTCAGTGCCTGACACTACGTACACACAGGACCATCATAATAGCAGGAAAAGATGATGACATCAAAACAAAAGAGAGACTGATTGGGAGGGGATGGGGATATAATGGAGAGTGGAGTTGTGAAGGGGAAAGTGAGGGGGGAGGGAATTCTCATGGTTTATGGTCTATAATCATGGAAGTTGCCAATAATAAAAAATAAAATAAAATGAGCAAAAGGTACTGAAGGAAGGAGGAAGGGAGGGAGGGGAGAGCGAGGAAAGGAAGTAGGAAAAGCTTTCCCTGTGTCCTATGTATCCATGGATGAGCTGTCACCCTCCCTCCAGGGTCCATTTTGCAAAGAGAGCAAATGCTGGTAGCTCACACCTGCAACCCCAGCGCTGGGGAGGCAGAGTCGGGAGGATGCCCGAAGCTCTCTTAGCCAGCGAGCCTCGCCTAGCTGGTGAGCCTCCTGCCTATGAAACGCTCCAAAGAGGCGAATGGCATTCCTCAGGCCCCCACATATGCAAGTGCACTTGCTTGCATGTACGCCCGTTTGAGAGCGATAGACAGACACAGAGAGGGGAGAGAGAGAAAGAGAGAGAGAGAGAGAGAATGGGCACACCAGCGCCTCCAGCCACTGCAAAGGAACTCCACATGCATGCGCCAACTTGCACATCTGGTTTACATGGGTCCTGGGGAATCCAGCCTCGAACTGGGGTCCTTAGGCTTCACAGGCAAGCGCTTAACCACTAAGCCATCTCTCCAGCCTGAGAACCTGCTCTTAGAGACTTGCTGGAGCAGGGCAGGTGCTGGCATCCGGCACGGCCACTCTCTTGCTGAAAGCTGGAAGTTTCCATTGAAAGCTGGGAATGGATGGGAACGGACTTAATGGCCTTCTCTTTCAAAATGGCCTCAATTAAATGCAAAAAGTGAAAGAAAAAAAAATTGCCCGTGGGCCCAATCTAACTGAGAACATTCTTTCTTGTCACCATAGGTCTGTCAATCAAACGTCACCTAATCCAGATGAATTTAAAGTAAGCCTACCTCTCTTGTCTGACTCCATTCCCGCTAGTAGCCCCGACCTCCATTCTTTCAAGAATGCCCTTGACTTTGGTTTTTACTTTTTATTTTTATTTTATTTTATTTTATTTTTTTCGAGCCCTGGCCCAGGCTGACTGGAATTAACTGATCTCCCTTGAACTCACGGCGATCCTCCTATGCCCCCGAGTGCTGGGATTGAAGTTTTTACTTTTTATTTTTATTTGTTCACTTATTAGAGACAGAGAAAGGGAGAGAGAGAGAAAGAATGGGTGCGCCAGGGCCTCCAACCACTGCAAACAAACTCCAGATGCATGTGCCACCTTGTGCATCTGGCTTACATGGGTCCTGGGGAATCAAGCCTCAAACTGGGGGTCATTAGGCTTCACAGGCAAGCGCATAATGGCAAAGCCATCTCTCCAGGCCTGTTGTTTTAAAAATATATCTTATTTATTTTTGAGAGAGAAAAAGAGGTAGAGAAAGAGAATGAGAGAAAGATGGGTGCACCAGGGCCTCTAGCCACTACAAACGAACTCCAGATACATGCGCCTCTTTGTACATCTGGCTTACGTGGGTCCTGGGAATTGAACCGGGATCTTTGGCTTTGCAGGCAAACGCCTTAACCGCTAAGCCATCTTCTCCAGCCCCTTGGCGGTGGTTTTAATGTGCCCCCTTCAACTTCATGAATTGGAAAATTAATCCCCAAAGTCACTTGTTAGTGGTATTCAAAGGTAAGCACACAGGATTAGATGAACACTGGGGTGGGGCCGCCGGTTTGGAAGAGCAGGAGGGACGTGTGAACTAGTTATTTGTTTTGACATGTGACCTCCGTGCTGAAATAAGAGCCTTACCAGCTGTGTGGCTGCTGATTTTGAGCTTCCCAGCCTTCACAACTGTACGCTGGGTAAACATTGAACTTCTGTAAATTTCTCCGTCTCTCTATTCGAGTGGAGCAGCACATGACCTGTATCTCCCAGTCCAGCCTCAGACTGAAGGGGTCAGTGATTCCCAGAGATTCTCTGGCCACGGCTCTGGTCATCCATTGCACGCTTTCTTCTCAGGCCCACTGCCAAACCCAGTGCTGACACCTGTTCTCCAAGCTCAGGCCTTGAGCCCCACCTTTATGAGAACATCTCTGACTTTTCGAGAGTCTTCCCCATTCTTCAGCCCTCCCCTTCCTCTACTATCTATCAGAAATCCCTCCAGTGGCCCCATTTCACTTCTCTGCCTCTGACCTCAAGTTCATCTCATACATCTTTTCTCAGTTCTACATGCAGCAAGTCATCTAACCTCCCTGAACTTGTACTTCCATTTCCTTATCCGGTAAAGAGCGCCTTTAGGGCTCTTAGGGCTGATAGGAGGAGTAAGTGAAGTCGGGGTGTTGGCACCTGGAGTCGTGTCTGGTACACAATGATGACCTCCACTGTGCTTGCAGCTAGAGCTGGGAGCCGTGTGCTGGCCATGTCACACCTCACTCAAAACTTCCAGTGGAGGGCTGGAGAGATGGCTTAGCGGTTAAGGCGTTTGCCTGCAAAGCCAAAAGATCCCAGTTTGATTCTCCAGGACCCACGTAAGCCAGATGCACAAGGGGGCGCATGCATCTGGAGCTCGTTGCAGTGGCTGGAGGCCCTGGTGCGCCCATTCTCATTTTCTCTCTCTCCCTCTCCCTCTCTGCCTCTTTCTCTCTCTCAAATAAATAAAAATAAATAAATAAATAAATAAATAAATAAATAAATATATATTTTTTAAAAAAACTTCCAATGGAACCAGGTGTGGTGGCGCACGCCTTTAATCCCAGCACCAGGGAGGCAGAGGTAGGAGGATTGCTGTGAGTTTAAGGTCACCCTGAGACTACAACAGTGAATTCCAGGTCAGCCTGGGCTAGAGTGAGACCCTACCTCGAAAAAAAATTTAAAAAACAAAACAAAACAAAACAAAAACCTTCCAATGACTTCCTTCAGATTACAGAAGGATTAGTTTATCACTCAGGATCCTTTTAGGTTAAAAAAAAACAAAACAAAACAAAACATTTTTTCCCTCTAAACTTTACCTCTTCAAACTATACTTCTTCTCTTCAAATAATGTTTGCTCTAGCAGAGGGGTGTGGTGGCACACACCTTTAATGCCAGCACTAGGGAAGTAGAGGTAGGAGGATTGCTGTGAGTTTGAGGCCACCCTGAGAATACAGAGTGAATTCCAGGTCAGTCTGAGCTAGAATGAGACCCTACCTTGAAAAACTAATAATAATAAAATAATCTTTGCTCTAGCTAAAGCTTTCTCTGGCTCAGAGAGTAAAAAACTTGAAATCTGAAATTATACTGTGCCAGGCTTAAAAATGCTACAGGCTTCAGTTTTTTCAATAGGAAAATCATTACTAGGAGGGTTACATGGGATAAAGTCGGTGACGCCTCAGGCGAGGGCCTAGCATACATGTGGCACTCAATAAATGCACATTTCTCTTCTTCTTCTCCTGATCCTGTCATTTTGTCCACCTGTATTTATACCCTCTGCCTAGAACATTCCTTTCTGCAAAACTGCTGTCCTTAAGGTTCAACTCCAGCAACCTCTTCCCTGCCAGGATTTACCTGACTCCCACCCTATCCAACTCCCCTCCTCCGCTGCTCCCCACCCCCAGCGCGCAGGGATCGGGCACACTAGCAGACGATCCCCTGGGGTAACCCACTGTCCTATACTTGACCAGCAGTGTTTGCAGACAGGCCCACATCTGATGCATCTTTGTGCTCTCTACAGTCTTGCATGTGGCAGAAACTCCATAAATATTTGCAGAGTAAAAGGACACATTTTTGGAGGGAAGGCGAGAGAAAGTTCCAAGCTTTAAACACGAAGGAACCAGTACCTTCACACAACTGAGCCACGGGACAGAGACAGATCTGTGCGGGGGCCACACTGGAGAAGAATTTTGTATTCCCAAGGAGCACCGACGCCAAACTACACAAACCTGAAGTCAGGCTCCTCCTGTCCACTCCAAGTGAAGCATGCTGCCTGTCTGGAGCCAACGGTGACCACCATTTTAAATGAGCAAACCCTTCAACCTCAGGTGCAATCAGCCCTTGATGCTTTGGTCCTGAAGGGGGGTGGGGGGAGTCCTGCATACCATGTACTTGAAAAATGAGCTCTCTGATCCCCACCGGCCACTCTCAACTCCTAACCAGGCCTATCTGCTTAGCAGCTCACTCCTTCCAAAGCAAGTGTCAGTAGCAAGTACAGCTGCACCCTCAATCACTCATACCCCACATGCCACTAAAGGTAGCTTGCGGAGGTCGGCCATGTGCCAAATTCTTCTTAAAAAAAAAAAAAAAAAAGAATTGGGCTGGAGAGATGGCTTAGCGGTTAAGGCACCTGCCTCCTAAGCCTAAGAACACTGTTTCCAATCTCCAGGTCTCACGTTTAGCCAGATGCAAAGTGACGCAAGGGCGCAATGCTGCACTTGACCAGAAGGGGGCGCACACATCTGGATTTAGTTCACAGCAGCTGAGATGCTGCTGGCGCACCCATTCTCTATCTGTCTCCCTCTCCCTCCCTCTCTGTCTCTGTGTCTCTCCTCCCCCCCTGCAAAAAAAAGAACTGTTCAGGCAAGAAAAATTCCATCATGGCCATCAGAAAAGGGGAAGAGGGAAAAGATTTGACTTTTCTCCCTTGTTTTGAATGAAATACTGTAAGTGGAGACATGTGACCGAGAAAAGATGTCCGCTCTCGCTGGGCACCAGCGTAAGTACTATGAAAATGACATGGGCCTGGCAGAAACTGTCCAAGACACCACCAAGTTAAAGAACCCGTCCTCATGGCAACCATCACATAAAGGAGCAGTGTCACCTTGGACAACTGGACTGGCGTATGACCCAGGGTACATCTTTCTTCTTTTCCCACAAGCTCTACTAGTTGCTTTTTCTTTTTCTAAATATTTTATATTTATCTATTTATTTGACAGAGAAAGGGGAGAGAGAGAGAGAGAATAGGTGCACCAGGGCCTCCAGCCACTGCAAACAAACTCCAGATGCATGCACCCCCTTGTGCATCTGGCTTACATGGATCCTGGGGAATCGAACCTGGGTCCTTTGGCTTTGCAGGCAAATGCCTTAACCGCTAGGCCATCCCTCCATCCCTCTTTTTATTTTTCTTGTTTATTTGTTTGAAGGTAGGGTTTTACTCTAGCCCAGGCTGAGATGGAACTTACTCTGTAGCCTAGGCTGGCCTCAAACTCACAGACATCATTCTGAGTGCTGGGATTAAAGGTGTGTATCACCAATGTCCCCTCACACCCACACTAGCTCTTCTAATTTCCTTCCCTTTATTTTTATTTATTTATTTATTTATTTATTTATTTATTTATTTTTTGGTTTTTCAAGGTAGGTCTCTCTCTAGCCCAGGCTGACCTGGAATTCACTATTTAGTCTCAGGGTGGCCTTGAACTCACAGCAATCCTACCTCTGCCTCCTGAGTGCTGGGGTTAAAGGTATGCACCAGGCCTGGCTATTCTTTTATTGTTTTGTTTTGTTTTTCAAGGCAGGGTCTCTCTCTATCCCAGGCTGACCTGGAATTCACTCTTTAGTCACACGGTGGCCTCGAACTCACGGTGATCCTCCTACCTCTGCCTCCTGAGTGCTGACTGGGATTAAAGAAAAGCTTGTGCTATTGTCTAACTTCCTTTTCTGTGAGGCTCTTAATGGCCTAAACTAAGACCATCTCCTCTGTCTTTGCATCAAATTGTGAGTTTATTTTTGGCTATATTTCCAGGTCAGCCTGGGCTAGAGGAAACCTGCTTTGCTTTAAAAACAAAAAAAAAAACAAAACAAAAAAACCTTGTGACTTTAGATTACAGAGGATTAGTTTATCACTCAGGATCCTTTTAGGTTAAAAAAAACAAAACAAAACATTTTTTCCTCTAAACTTTACCTCTTCAAACTATACTTCTTCTCTTCAAATAATGTTTGCTCTAGCAGAGAGGTGTGGTGGCACACACCTTTAATGCCAGCACTAGGGTAAGTAGAGGTGGAGGATTGCTGTGAGTTTGAGGCCACCCTGAGAATACAGAGTCAAATCCAGGTCAGTCTGAGCTAGAATGAGACCCCACCTTTGAAAACTAATAATATAAAATAATCTTGCTCTAGCAAAGCTTTCTGGCCTCAGAGAGTTAAAAACTTGAAATCTGAAATTATACTGTTTTAGGCTTAAAAATGCTACAGGCTTCAGTTTTTTCAATAGGAAAATCATTACTAGGAGGGTTACATGGGATAAAGTCGGTGACATGCCTTAATCCCAGTACCATGTGGCACTCAGGTAAATGCATTTCTTCATCCCCGAGATCCTGTCATTTTGTCCACCTGTATTTATACCCTCTGCCTAGAACATTCCTTTTCTGCAAAACTGCTGTCCTTAAGGTTCAACTCCAGCAACCTCTTCCCTGCCAGGATTTACCTGACTTTACCCTATCCAACTCCCCTCCTCCGCTGTACCCCCAGGTCGGGCATTCAGAGCCTGGGGTAACCCACTGTCCTATACTTGACCAGCAGTGTTTGCAGACAGGCCCATTTGATGCATCTTTGTTTATTTATTTCTTTATTTATTTAAAACTCCATAAATATTTGCAGAGTAAAAGGACACATTTTTGGGGGAAGAGAGAAAGTTCCAAGCTTTAAACACGAAGGAACCAGTACCTTCAAAACTGAGCCATGGGACAGAGACAGATCTGTGCGTGCCCACTGGAGAAGAATTTTGTATTCCCAAGGAGCACCACCCAAACTACACAAAACCTGAAGTCAGGCTCCTCCTGTCCACTGCAAGTGAAGCATGCTGCCTGTCTGGAGCCAACGGTGACCACCATTTTAAATGAGCAAACCCTTCAACCTCAGGTTAGCCAGATGCAAGTGACGCAAGGGCGCAATGCTGCACTTGACCACAAGGGGGCGCACACATCTGGATTTAGTTCACAGCAGCTGAGAGACTGCTGCTGGCGCACTCCATCTCTATCTGCCAAAAAAAAAAAGAACTGTTCAGGCAAGAAAATTCCATCATGGCCATCAGAAAAGGGGAAGAGGGAAAAGATTTGACTTTTCTCTCCTTGTTTGAATGAAATACTGTAAGTGGAGACATGTGACCAAGAAAAGATGTCCGATTCCTCGCTGGGCACCAGAAATAATTAAATGACATGGGCCTGGCAGAAACTGTCCAAGACACCACCAAGTTAAAGAACCCGTATGGCAAATCACATAAAGGAGCAGTGTCACCTGATGAACTGGACTGGCGTACTGTTGTATTTTCTTCTTTCCCACAAGCTTTATTTGCTTTTTCTTTTTCTAAATATTTTATATTTATCTATTTATTTGACAGAGAAAGGGGAGAGAGAGAGAGAGAATAGGTGCACCAGGGCCTCCAGCCACTGCAAACAAACTCCAGATGCATGCACCCCCTTGTGCATCTGGCTTACATGGATCCTGGGGAATCGAACCTGGGTCCTTTGGCTTTGCAGGCAAATGCCTTAACCGCTAGGCCATCCCTCCATCCCTCTTTTTCTTTTTCTTGTTTATTTGTTTGAAGGTAGGGTTTTACTCTAGCCCAGGCTGAGATGGAACTTACTCTGTAGCCTAGGCTGGCCTCAAACTCACAGACATCATTCTGAGTGCTGGGATTAAAGGTGTGTATCACCAATGTCCCCTCACACCCACACTAGCTCTTCTAATTTCCTTCCCTTTATTTTTATTTATTTATTTATTTATTTATTTATTTATTTATTTATTTATTTTTTGGTTTTTCAAGGTAGGTCTCTCTCTAGCCCAGGCTGACCTGGAATTCACTATTTAGTCTCAGGGTGGCCTTGAACTCACAGCAATCCTACCTCTGCCTCCTGAGTGCTGGGGTTAAAGGTATGCACCAGGCCTGGCTATTCTTTTATTGTTTTGTTTTGTTTTTCAAGGCAGGGTCTCTCTCTATCCCAGGCTGACCTGGAATTCACTCTTTAGTCACACGGTGGCCTCGAACTCACGGTGATCCTCCTACCTCTGCCTCCTGAGTGCTGACTGGGATTAAAGAAAAGCTTGTGCTATTGTCTAACTTCCTTTTCTGTGAGGCTCTTAATGGCCTAAACTAAGACCATCTCCTCTGTCTTTGCATCAAATTCCTACACTCTTATTTTTGGCATATTTCGGGGAGGGTTGCTTTGCTTACAATCCAAAGCAACATATAATTGTATTTAATTCACAGACTTGTCTAAGGGGATTGTCAACTTCCTAAAGACAAAAGCCCTGTCGTAAGGCGACCTCTTTTAAACACATCATCTCTCCGGAGCACCTGAGAGCTAAGCCTTGTCCTTAAACACAGGTGTGGCTGAAACTTCAGCCCTGGCATCAAATTTCTACACTCACAGGCTTTCTGATGTCCAGCTCCCTAACATTTGCTCCTCCACAATTCTTCTAGCAAAAAAAATATATTTTATTAAAAAAAAAAAGCGCAATGCCTTAATCCCAGTAGGCAGGCAGAGGTAGGAGTTTCCATGAGTTCTGGCCTAGTACTTCCAGGTCAGCCTGGACTAGAGTGTCCATGTTATAATTTTATTTTATTTATTTGGTTTTTCAAGGTACTGCCTAGGCTGACAATCCATTTATTTATTTATTTATTTATTTATTTATTTATTTATTTATTTAAGCAAAGCTAGAGACAGGGCTGAGAGAATGGGTGCACCATGGCTTAGTCACTGCAGTTAAGGTGCTTCTTTGCATCAAATTCCTACACTCCCAGGCATTTTCAGGGAGGGTTTGCTTTGCTTATCAATCCAAAGCAACATATAATTGGGGGAGCCCTTCACAGACTTGTCTAAGGGGATTGTCAACTTCCTAAAGACAAAAGCCCTGTCACCATGCCCAGCCAATCTGTTTTAAATAAAGAAGATTATTTAAACACATCATTTCTCTGCAAGCAGAGAGCACCTGAGAGCTAAGCTCTCCTTGGCGGCACTGCAGGGTAAACACAGGTGTGGCTGAAACGGCGGACGCTCAACCTCTGGCATCAAATCCAGCTACGACTCACAGGCTTTCTGATGTCCAGCTCCCTAACATCACACTTGCTCCTCCACAATTCTTCTTACCCCACCCCCTTTTTAAAAAATATATTTTATTAAAAAAAAAAAGGCAGGCGTGGTGGCACATGCCTTTAATCCCAGTACCCGGGAGGCAGAGGTAGGAGGATTTCCATGAGTTCAAGGCCACCCTGAGACTACATAGTGAATTCCAGGTCAGCCTGGACTACAGTAAGGTCCTACCTCGAAAATTATATATATATAATTTTATTTTATTTATTTGGTTTTTCAAGGTAGGGTCTCATTCTAGCCCAGGCTGACCTGGAATAAACATTTTATTTATTTATTTATTTATTTATTTATTTATTTACTTATTTATTTAAGATACAGAGAGAGAGAGACAGGGGGAGAGAGAATGGGTGCACCAGGGCCTCTAGCCACTGCAAATGAACTCCATATACATGTGCCCCCATGTGCATCTGGCTTACATGGGACCTGGAGAATTGAACCTGGGTTCTTAGGCTTTGCAGGTATACACCTTAACCGCTAAGCCATCTCTCCAACCCCCCCCCCTTTTCTAGGTAGGGTCTTGCCCTAGCCCTAGCTAACCTGGAATTCACTGTGTAGTCTCAGGCTAGCCTTGAACTCACAGCAATCCTCCATTCCTATCACTACCCCCCAAGTACTGGGATTAAAGGCATGAGTCACCATGCCCAGCCAATCTGTTTTAAAAAGAAGATTATTTATTTATTTATTTTTTTAGCTGCAAGCAGAGAGAGACACACAGAGAAAGAACGGGCACACCAGGGCCGTTAGCCACTGCAAACAAACTCCAGATGTACATGCTACTTTGTGCATCGGCTTTACAAGGGTACTGGGGGAACTGAGCTTGGACTGTCAGACTTGCCAAGCAAGCAAGTGCCTTTAACCACTGAGCCATCTCTGAGGCCCTGCCCCTTCTTAAATAGTTACATCAAGGGCTGGGGACATAGTTTAATGGCAAAAGAACTTGCCTGGTGTGCCCAAGACCCTCTGTTTGATTCCTCGCATCCAAGAAATAATTATATGGCATTTTAGTTAGACTGGTCTGGTGATCAGCTGTTATTGTATAAATACACAAAGCTGATGATGAAATATTCTACTGTTGTATTTTCTTCCTTATGCCAGTTTTATTTCTACGTTCAAATTGTACCAGGTGTGGGAGTGCACATCTGCAACTTTGGTCTTTGGGAGGTATAGGCAGGAGAATCAGAAGTTCAAAGCCAGCCTTGGTTACAGAAAACCAAAGGGAGGTGGCTGGGGCTGTAGCTTAGTGTCTCCAACATGTGTGAAGCTATAGGTTTGGCTACCATGACCAATGAGGAAGAGCCCACGGGTATAAACGCACAGGGCCCTTGCTTAGTACATACAAGGGACAGGGGCTGAAGCTACAACTCCCCACCCTGAAAGCCTCGTTATCTTCCTATGTATGAATTTTTCTATCTATCTATTTATTTAAGAGAAAGAGGCAGAGAGACAGAGAGGGAGGGAGACCGAGAAGGGGCACGCCAGGGCCTCTAGAAATTGCAAACCAGCTCCAGATGCATGTGTCACCTTGTGCATCTGGCTTTACATGGGTCCTGGGGAATCAAACTCTGGTCCTTAGGCTTTGCAGGCAGGCGCTTTACCCGCTAAACTATCTCTCCAGCCCATGAATTCTTTTTAATCCACAAAATGAGCCAGAGCTGAGAAACATTCTCTGATCAGGATTGAAAGCATGTTTTCTCTCGGTGCCATAGCTTCTGGGAATACTGGTGCGGGTCCTGGGCCTAGACTAGCTGCTCTTAGGGCCCAACGTGTGGCTGTGGAGCTGGGCCTCCTTCCTTCCCCTTCCCTTCAGCCCTGGGATGTTATTTCTACATCCTGCGGTGTTCTCCTTTTCCCTTTGGGCCAGTCTCTTAGTTTCTATAGCAAAAAGTCCATCTCTCCAATGACTCACCCGGCAGGCAGGCAATTCCAGTGTCCCTCTGCTCTGCTATGTCCATGTTCAGGCACTGGCATTCCATCTTGCAAAAGCTAGCTGGTGGGCTGGTGAGATGGCTTAGTAGTTAAGGTGCTTGTTTGCAAAGCCTAAGGACCCAGGTTCCATTCTGCAGGACTCAAATAAGCCAGATGCAAAAGGGGGAGCATGCATCTGGAGTTTCCAATTTTTTGGCTGGAAAAACCTAGTTTCTGTTCCCTTATTTCTCTTTTGCCTCTTATTATTTATTTATTAGAGAGAGGAGAGAGAGAGAGAATGGGAAGGTTCGAAAACTGAGGCTCTATCTGCCACAACTCCAGCCACTGCAAACTAACCCAGACACAGGGCCTCCAGCCACTGCAAACTCCAGACCATTTTTGTCAAAACAGTGCAAATGGTAGTACCTCCATTGTGTGCTCTCTGCTTTCGCAGACAGCTACTTGAAGTATTCTCACACAATTCTTAATGTACTGTGAGTGATGCATGAGTTCTTACAAAAATACCTAAGATCCCTACTATAGAGGCACTAATATCCAAGTAAAGAACCAAATGAGGACTGGAGAGATGGCTTGGCAATTAAGGCACTTGCCTGCACCTTGTGCATCTGACTTATGTGGGTCCTGGGGAATCGAACCAAGGTCCTTTGGCTTTGCAGGCAAGAGCCTTAACCACTAAGCCATCCCTCCAGCCCTCCACTAGCTTCTTGTCTGCTGACCTGTCGTACACTGGCTCATGACAATGGGATGCAAGCACACAAAGATAGGCTTGGCCTTGACTAAGGCTGTGTGGGCTTCAGGCATTCCGTGTGCTAGGCCGCTGTGAGTGACGGCAGTCAGCAGCTCCTCTCGTAAAGAGTGTTAGCGTCCATCACACCTCCAGCAGCAACGCCTTCTTTGGCCACTGCAGGAAGTACCCAAGCCCCCATCTCCCATTCACCTCAGTGAGTGAGAAAAAGAGCAGAAGCTGACCATTAAAACTCATGTATCGAGGGCTGGGTAGATGGCTTAGTGGCTAAGGCGCTTGCCTGCAAAGCCAAAGGACCTTGGTTCGATTCCCTAGGACCCACATAAGCCAGATGCACAAAGGGGCACATGTGTCTGGTGTTTGCAGTGGCTGGAGGCCCTGGCGAGCCCATTCTCTCCCTCTCTCTCTCTCTCTCTCTCTAATAAATAAATAATTTTTAAAAAACAACTCACATATTGAGACGGAGCTGACAGTGGGGCAAGTCAGGGAAATTGTGTTCTAAGCAGAAGGAATAGACTCAGGAGTCTTAAGACTCCCAGGGAAGTGGCTAGCAGGTTTTAAGCAAGGAGAGACGGAAGCAATGTGGTTTCCATACATACATACAGCTAGTCTGCAGAAAATGCATTATTCAGGGCCAAAGCACATAGTTGCAACAAAAGCAAATTTGGGTTGTGTTGCAGAGGAACATATAGCCTGGGACCAGCTGTTGCAGGAGAGGTGCAAAACCTGAAGGGACAATCAAAGATACTAGAGATTTAAAATCTGGTCTACTGAGTGAATGGGGGTGTCCTTTGCCAAAACCAGGGAAGGCTGGGGGAAGGGACTCCCTGAGGAGTTGGAACACCCTCTTCGGCACATTTGAGTTTAAGTGCCTGTCATAAACCCGTATGGAAAAAGTGATACACTTTGAGTTCTGGAAAGGACTGGAGAGCCATGTGCACACAATGGGCCGCGAAGTCGTGGACTAGCAGCACTCAGGTCAGCCTGCACAGAGATAGGCAAAAGGGCAGATCAAGCCCTGGGGTGGGGTCCTTAGGGATTAGAGTTCATGATACCATCACTGTGCCTGACACAAACTAGAAGTTTAAATATAATTTATTTATTTACTTATTTATTTGAGAAAGAAAGAGACTGAGAGAGAGAGAAAGAGAAAGAGAGAGAAGGGGGGCGCCAGGGCCTCCAGACACTGCAAATGAACTCCAGATGCATGTGCCCCCTTGGGCATCTGGCTTATGTGGGTCCTGGGGAATCAAACCTGGGTACTTTGGCTTTGCAGGCAAACACCTTAACCGCTAAGCCATCCTTCCAGCCCCTTATTTTTTTAAAATATATTTTATTTATTTATTTATTTGAGAGAGAGAGAGAAAGAGAGAGAGAATGGGAAACTAGAAGTTTTAATTTAATCCCAGAATTTAGGAGGTAGAGGTAGGAGGATCGCTGTGAGTTCAAGGTGACTCAGACTACATAGTGAATTCCAGGTCAGCCTGGGCTAGAGTGAAACCCTACCTCGGGGTGGGGAGTGGGGTGGATTACAAGTTTTATTCCTACTCACATTGTTGCCTAAATTAATGTAATTCCATGAAACATTTGCACATGAGGAAATCCTCAAATGATTTATAAATTAGTAAAATCGACAGGCTCGGCGCAGACACTCAAGCACTCCTAAGGGCCTTAATTCTGTAATACTTATGTGTCAAGCAAAGAAGGCTTAAGCGGGTGCAGTGGAACATACCACTGCTCAGGAAACTGAAGCAGAATCACAAGTTCAAGGCTAGCCCGAGCAACTTAGTGAGACCCTGCCTCCAAATAAAATTTTTAGGCTGGGCGTGGTGACGCACGCCTTTAATCCCAGCACTCAGGAAGCAGAAGTAGGAGGATCACTGTGAGTTCAAGGTCAGCCTGGGCTAGAGTGAGACCCTACCTCAAAAAGAAAAAAGAAAAAAACAAAAAGCAAGACGAGTCTGAGGTCACCTGCGGCTGCAGAGTGAGTCCGAGGTCAGACTGGGCTAGAGAACATGCTTCCAAAAAAGGGGGTGGGTGGAGGGGTAGGGCAGCTGGGCATGGTGGCACACACTTTTTATCCCAGCACTTGGGATTAAGAGGTAGGAGGAACACCATGAGTTCAAGGCCAACCTAAGATTAATTCCAGGTCAAAGAATTCTGGCAAAGTCTACTTTTTGCCAGCACCGAGCCTAATTAATATTTGATTTGTAATCAAAAGGCAAAATAGAATCCCCAGAGCCAAATACGGTTTTTGTCTGCTCTCCAGGACTACTGGAGACCATGTCGACAAGGCATCGAGTAAGCCTCCTCAAGAAATAGCTGTTTCCGCAGGGCGTGGTTATGCACGCCTTTAATTCCAGCACTTGGGAGGCAGAGGTAGGAGGATCACCGTGAGTTCGAGGCCACCCTGAGACTACATAGTGAAATCCAGGTCAGCCTAAGCTAGAGTGAGACCCTATCTCAAAAAACAAAACAAAACAAAATGAAATAGCTGTTTCCAGAAAGGATTAAGAACAGAAGAGGCAACTCTTAAAGTCTTGAATGTAAGGTGGGCGAGACTTGAAGTTCTTGAGGGCACAAAGAAAAACCTCAAAATACTAAAGACAAATGGAGGTGTGGCTTCCTACAATGCGATTCCAAAGGCAGCAGACGGACCTTAGAACTTACTGCAGGTAGAATCTGGGCCCATCCCCCCCCAAGAGGAACCAGCCACTCAGCATGGCAAAGCAAGGGTGGGGAAGCCTTACAACACAGGTCACCTGCTGTGTTATTACTGCATGGAGGCCCTTGGGTGGACTCCCCCATGTGCACACACGCAAGACAAACCAAAAGCCAAAAAAATAGTGAAATGCTCATGCTTTTGTTTTTGAACTTGGGGATCCAACCCAGAGCTTTTGCACATAATAAGCATAGCTTCTACCATTGAGCTACACTCCCCAACTCCCTCTCTTGTGTTAAGAACTGGCAGGCAACCATGTGAAATAAATCTGTAACCCAATACACTCATAAATCTAATCACAGATAAAAAAAATATTAGTGAAACACATGGCAACCAGATACAAATGCAAGTTAATACTACTTGTCTATGACCAAATTAAGTTGTGTCAAACTTTTCTCCTTATTAGATGTCTAAAAAAGTTATCAATAGGGCTGGAGAGATGGCTTAGCTGTTAAGGTGTTTGCCTGCAAAGCCAAAGGATCCCGGTTCGACTCTCCAGGATCCATGTAAGCCAGTTGCACAAGGGGGCGCATGCATCTGGACCTTGTTTGCAAATGGCTGGAGGCCCTGGTGCACCCATTTTCTCTCTCTCTCTCTCTCTGCGCCTCTTTCTCTCTCTTAAATAAATAAAAAAAATTTTTTTTTTTTTGGTTTTTCGAGGTAGGGTTTCACTCTGATCCAGGCTGACCTGGAATTCACTATGTAGTCTCAGGGTGGCCTCCTCTTCCTCCTACCTCTCCTCCCTTAAAAATAAATAAATATTTTTAAAAATAAATAAATAATAAAAAAATAGGGCTGGAGAGATGGCTTAGCAGTTAAAGCGCCTGCCTGCTAAGCCTAAGAACGCCAGTTCCAATCTCCAGGTCCCACGTTTAGCCAGATGCAAAGTGATGCAAGGGTGCAATGCCCCACTTGACCACAAGGGGGCGCACACATCTGGATTTTGTTCAAGAAAGCTGAGAGGCTGCTGGAGCACCCATCTCTATCTGTCTCCCTTTCCCTCTCTGTCTCTCTCTGCAAAAATAAATAAAATAATAATAAAAAAATAAAAATTAAAAAAGTATCAATTATGAGAGCCGGGAGTGGTGGTGCCCGCCTTTAATCCCAGTACTTGGGAGGCAGAGGTAGGAGGATTACCATGAGTTCAAGGCCATCCTGAAATTACATAGTGAATTCCAGGTCAGCCTGGGCTAAAGAGAGACACTACCTCAAAAAAAAAAAAAAAAAAAAAGTATCAATAATGAATATGGGGGAGTTTTTTTTTTTTCAAGGAACACATGATTTTTTGGGGGGGAGGGATGGGTTTGAGGTAGGGTCTTGCTCTAGCCCAGGCTGACCTGGAATTCACTCGACCGGCTTTGATTTAATGTAGATATTTATTTATATTGAACCTCACTCATTCATTCAGAAGACATTTCTTGGCCTGGGCAGATGGCTCAGTGGTTAAAGGCACTTGCTTGCAAAGCCTGATGGAGAGAGAACGAGGTAGCTTGGTTAGGTAGTTTCGGGTGACTGGGCCCCTGAAATTAAGAGGCAGGACTGCCTTTGGGCTTATCCTTGTGGGCTCCCCTTTGCTAGAGATCTAAGCATGATCTGACTTCTCATCTCTTCCTTAGATGGTTTTCCACAAACAACCTGAGCCCCTTCTGGGAGGAAGGTCCCCTTTCCTAGAATTTAAATCTGATCCTGACATTGTGGTTGGTCAATTTCAGCCCCCAGAACTTGGCATCATGGCTGGGCTCTTCCTGAGACGGCCTCCAGCCCAGAACAATTAGCTGTCTCTCTGGCTAATATGTTTTTTTTTTTTTTTTAATATTTAATTTATTTGTTTGCAAGCACAGAGACAAAGAGAGAGAGCGAATGAGTGTATGGGCGTGCCAGAGCCTCCGTCCACTGCAAACAAACTTCAGATGCATGTGTCACTTTGTGCATCTGGCTTTACCTGGGTACTGGGGAATCCAACCCAGGTCGTGAGACTTTGGGGGCAAGTGCATTAACCACTAAACCATCACTCCACCTCTGACCCTAATATTCTTAGCTAAAGTGCTTAATGCTGATTCTTTTTTCTTCCCATCACATAGTTGCTGGAAAGGCAAAATAATTGGAAATGAGTATCCACATGAGCAGGGCAGAAAACTTCCCCTATTAATCCTGTACACATGCACCTGCACATGACTGAACTGCATGGGCGTCAACACCCTCAGAATATTACCAGTCCTGTGGGTCTCTGAAAGCACAAGGCTTTTTAAATTTTTTTTTTTTTTTGAGAGAGACACAGAGAGAGACAGAGAGAGAGGGGGAGAGTAAGACAGAGATGGGCGCGCGAGCAGTGTCTCAGCTGCTGCGAACGAAATCCAGATGCGTGCGCCCCCTTGTGGTCAAGTGCGGCATTGCGCCCTTGCATCACTTTGCATCTGGCTAAAAGTGGGACCTGGAGATTGGAACCGCTGGAGATTGGAACCAGTGTTCTTAGGCTTAGGAGGCAGGCGCCTTAACCGCTAAGTCATCTCTCCAGCTCCACAAGGCTATTTTTTAAAAAATTATTTATTTTTTATTTTTTGAGAAAAAGAGGCAGAGAGAGAACGGGCATACCAGGGCCTCCAGCCAATGCCAACAAACTCCACATGCATGCGCCACCTTGTGCATCTGGCTCACGCGGGTCCTGGGAATGGAGCATCGAACTGGGGTCCTTAGGCTTCACAAGCAAGTGCTTAACCGCTAAGCATCTCCCCAGCCCCCACAAAGGCTATTTAGTGGGAATGATACAGCCATGATGGGCCCTTCTTTTCTGTGATTACACCTCACCGTATTGTAATATTCAGGCATTTAGTAATTACATTTCTCACTCTGAACTCATCTGCGCAGCTACAATCTGAGCTCCTCCACAGGTCCACAGGCTGAAGCAACAGTCACCTCCCACTGGACCATTCCCGTGGGAGAAGCCCAGAACGTTCTCTGCTAAACAACTGTTCCCTCTGAGGCATGAAGTCCTCAGTGCATTTCAGAGGCCCTGGGGGAACAAACGCAAGGCCAGCCAGCCTCTGATTGCATAACTGAGTTTAGCTGCCTTAATGATCTCACCTGTCAAATGGAGCTGTGGCCTGTATGTTGTTGAGGGAGGGTCCTGTGGACTAACATTGCTACCCAGAGCTTAGAAGAGCAAACCATTCCAAGGTGGCAGAGCCGCAGTGACCATCCTGGGATACAAAGTCCCAGTCTGCGAAGACTAAGGACCCCACGCTCAACTACATAGTGAATTCCAGGCCAGAGTGCTGTAATCTGGGGGATTCCTTCCTTCCTTTCAGAGTGGCAGACAGAGAAAAAGAGGAAGAGAGAAAGACAGAGAGAATGGGCACACCAGGGCCTCCAGCCTTTGCAAATGACCTTCAGATGCATGCGCCACCTTGTGCATCTGGGTTACGTGTGACCTGGGGAACTGAGCCTCGAACCAGGGTCCTTAGGCTTCACAGGCAAGCGCTTAACCACTAAGCCATCTCTCCAGCCCCAACATTGAGACAACCACTCCAGAGTTCCACTTTAAGGGGCAGTGCTCCCTTGGGCAATAGGAGTGTCTTTCCTACCACAAGAGAATAGGGTGCTCCAACAACAAAATATAGAAAGCCAGGGCATTCAAGAGGCAAGGGGAAAAAAAAAAGTGATCAAAATGATGGTAACCTGGCCCATGTGTGTAAATACACCAACCCAGGCCACACCCTTTCCTCCTCTGGTCCAATTTCTTGCCACGAGTTTCCTTGGGTACCCTGTGCAGTCACAGATCTTTAGTAAAAGAACTGCATGTGGTTACTCACACCTGTAATCTCAACACTTGGGGGGTGGAGGCATGAATATGGTCCTGAGTTTGAGGTCAGCCCTGGCTGGAGAGATGGTTTAGTGGTTAAGGTGCTGACCTACAAAGCCAAAGGACCCAGGTTCAACCCCCCAGTACCCACATAAACCAGATGTGCAAGGGAGCGCATGCATCTGGAGTTTGTTAGCAGGGGCTAGAGGCCCTGGCATACCCATTCTCTCCTGCTCCCTCCCTGTCTGTGTCTCTCTCCCTGCCTGCCTATTTCTCTCTCTCAAATAAATAAAGAAAAATAAAATATTTTAAAAAACAAAACAAGGGGGCCGGGCGTGGTGGAGCACACCTTTAATCCCAGCACCCGGGAGGCAGAGGTAGGAGGATTGCTGTGAGTTTGAGGTGACCCTGAAACTACAGAGTGAATTCCAGGTCAGCCTGGCTAGAATGAGACCCTATTTCTTTTTTCTTTTCTTTTCTTTCCTTTCCTTTCCTTTCCTTTCCTTTCCTTTCCTTTCCTTTTCTTTCCTTTCCTCTTTCTTTCTTTCTTTCTTTTTTTTTTTTTGGTTTTTCGAGGTAGGGTCTCACTCTGGCCCAGGCTGACCTGGAATTAACTATGTAGTCTCAGGGTGGACTTGGACTCACGGTGATCCTCCTACCTCTGTCTGCCAAGTGCTGAGATTAAAGGCGTGTGCCACCACACCCGGCAAGACCCTATTTCGAAAAATCAAAACCAAAAAAAAAAAGGGGGGCTGGAGAGATAGCTTAGCCTTTAAAGCATTTGCCTGAAAAGCCAAAGGATCCTGGTTTGATTATCCAGGACTCACATAAGCCAGATGTACAAGGCGTGCATACATCTGGAGTTTGTTTGCAGTGGCTAGAGGCCCTGATGCACCTATTCTCTCCCTCTCTCTCAAATAATAAATAAATAAATAAATAAATAAATAAATAAATAAATAAATAAATAAATAATATTTTTTTAAAAGGCTGGAGAGGGCTGGAGAGATGGCTTAGCGGTTAAGACGCCTGCCTCCTAAGCCTAAAAATGCTGGTTCCAATCTCCAGGTCCCATGTTTAGCCAGATGCAAACTGACGCAAGGGCGCAATGCCACACTTGACCACAAGGGGGCGCGGGCATAGGGATTTCATTCGCAGCAGCTGAGAGGCTGCTGGCGTACCCATCTCTATCTCCCTCTCTCTCTCTGTCTCTCTCCAAAAAAAAAAAAAGGCTGGAGAGATAGCTTAGCAGTTAAGGTTCTTGACTGAGAAGCCTAAGGACCCAGGTTTGATTCCCCGGGACCCACGTAAGCCAGATGCACAAGGTGATGCATGCATCTGGAGTTCATTTACAGCAGCTAGAGGCTGTGGTGCCACCCATTCTCTGCTTGTGAATAAATAAACAAATTAATTATTAATAAATAAATTTAAGAAAAAACCTTAAAAAAAGCAAGACAACTCCCTCACACTTTGGGTGTTTAGTTCAGCTAATAGAGTGCTTTTATTTGACTGACTTGAGACAAAGACAGAGAGAACAAGGTAAAGAGAGAGAGTAAGACAGAAGGAGAGAGAGCGAGCGAGTATGGGTATACCTGCTGTTGTACACTCTAGATGCATGCATCTGGCTTTACGTGGGTCCTGGGGAATAGACCTGGACCATCAGGTGTTGCAAGCCTCTTTAGCTGCTGAGCCATCTCTCCAGCCCAATAGAGTGCTTTTTTTTTTTTTTAGTTTTCAATAACACTCCCAATACCTCATAAAATCAAGAGTGGTTGCACTATGACCTAAGAGGAGGAGGAGGAGGCAAGATCAAAAGTTCAAGGTCAGCGTGGGTGGCTCACGCCTTTAATCCCAGCACTCAGGAGGCAGAGGTAGGGGTGAATGGCCATGAGTTTGAGGCCAGCCTGAGACTATGTAGTGAATTCCAGGTTAGCCTGGGCTAGAGTGAGACCCTACCTTGACCCCTCCCCCAAAACAGTTCAAGGTCATCCTGGGTTAAAAGTGAGTTGGAGGCCAGCCTGGGCTACATGAGATCCTGTCTCAATAGCAAGCAACCAAAGCAAAGGGAGCGGGAAATGGAAGGAGCCCGTTGGGGTCCACCCTTTTGTTCTGCAGCAGGTTCTCAAGTGCAGAGTGCCCAGCTGGCATCTGGATGGTAGCCCCGGCCCACACAGGAGGACCTACAGTTGCTATTCTATGGAAAACCTAACAAGCAGATGTTGACTACTGCAAATTTAACCACATGGATGAGCTCTCGTTCAAGGGTTCCAGCTTTTGTTATAACCAACATCAGCTGTTTTGAACTGTGTGCTTTCCAGGTACGGAGCACGTCACTTCACAGAACCTTCCAGCAATCCTTTGGGGATATGTAAGAGGCTCTGAAAGCAGCTTCAAGGCAGCCTGGCTCTCTGCTTCCCTTCCGCGGTAACCTCCTGCTGCACACAGTGGGGAGGGCAAGTCAGGCACCTGCAACAGGGCTCACAGGGCCTCAATAGCTACTTCCATTTCCTTCCTTTAAGCTGCACTCCCCCATACGATGACATGACAAGTGACACGTTTTCCTGTGTGCTGTGATGGATCCCATGCATGGGCTTCGTGAAGTATAGTTGGCTACAGCAGAAGACAAAATGAATGGAATGTTGGCCTGGACGGTTCATTTCCTTGCTCCGAGTTAACTTCCTTTCCGACAAATCTAGGGAAGCTAACCTTTGGAGCAGCTGGTGACTTAGTGGGTAGATATGTCTTTATGGACTTCATAAAATGCGGAGTGTATGAGCAGACTCAGTAACTATTACAGGCACTGAATGGCTGAAGTGTGGCACAAAGGTGGCCTCGAAGATTGCTGAGCGCTCACCAGTTACACATCTAAGAAAATGGGCATCAAGGAGATAATTAGAAATTGGGATGAGGGCGGGGGAGATGGCTTAATGGTTAAGGCACTTGCCTGCAAAGCCAAAGGACCCAGGTTCAATTCCCCAGAACCCATGAAAGCCAGGTACACATGCACCTGGAGTTCGTTTGCAGTTGCTGGGTGCCCTGGTATGCCCATTCTTTCTTTCTCCCCTCTATGTTTCTATCTCTCTTTTTCTCAAATAAATAAAAAATAAAAATATTTTTAAAAAAGAAAGAGAAATGAAAGCAAATGAAAGGAAGGAGGGACGGGGGAAGTGGAAGGGGAAGAGATCTCGATTTTGTTCCGGGGTAAGTTAACAATCCAATTGACAACACACTACTAGTAAATGACTGCATTTCCCCAGCCAAGAAATGTCAAGTCTTTCAAAAAGGTGTCTTGCTTTGAGTTCGAGGACAGCCTGAGATTACAGTCAAGTCAAGCCTGTCAGGTCTGGGCTAGAACATGACCCTACCTCAAAAAATAAAATAACATTTCACTGGCACAGGACAGAGATGGCTCAGTGGTTAAAGGCACTTGTTTACAAACCTTAAATATCAATCAGTGTTCAAATCCCCAGTATACCCACGTAAAGCCACATGCACAAAGTGATGCATGCAGCTGGTGTCCGTTTGCAGTGGCAAGAGGCCCTGGCATGCCCACATGCCCACTCTCACTCTATCTTTCTGTTTCTCAAATATATATATATTTGGAGAGAGACAGAGAGAGACAGAAAGACAGGGAGAGGAAGACAGATAGAGATGGGCACACCAGCAGCCTTCAGCTGCTGTGAACGAAATCCAGATGCGTGCGCCCCCTTGTGGTCAAGTGTGGCATTGTGCCCTTGCGTCACTTTGCATCTGGCTAAACGTGGGACCTGGAGATTGGAACCAGCATTCTTAGGCTTAGGAGGCAGGCACCTTAACCCCTAAGCCATCTCTCCAGCCCAAATATATATTTTTTAAGTCACTTTTTTACAGGTGTGCCTTACAGCACACATTCATTCAGCCTGTTTGAATTAAGTGATTTTTTTAATCCCCCAATCCCCCCCCCCCGAGGTAGGGTCTCACTCTAGCCCGGGCTGACCTGGAATTTACTATGTAGTCTCAGGGTGGCCTCGAACTCTCTGCGATCCTCCTACTTCTGTCTCCCGAGTGCTGGGATTAAAGGCGTGAGCCACCACACCCAGCTAGTGATTCTTAATTATAACTGTCAACTTGGAATTTCCCATCTCCAAACAGGAAGAGAAGGAAGACCCCACTTGGTTAGTTCTCATAGTGGAGTATTCCACTTTCCCATCGTGACGGTCACAACCTTGGATATCGGCATCCTTGCTGGCTTTGAGAACCTTGGAGACTCCATGGACACACAGGCTGTCATTACGGGGAAGTTTCCCTACAATCCTGGCCTCTGCGACTGGGACCAGCACCATCCCCGACCTGGCCCCTGCAACTTACATGCTTGACGAACTGCAGGGCCTTTAATTAGAAGAGGCATGACTCTGGATGTTACTACTGGCTCAATTTCAAAATTCATCTGCTTTAAACTGCTATGAAGGAACTTTGTGGGGAGGGGCAGAGGAAGGGAGCAGAGGAGTCTAGGCAATGAGGACCCAGAGTCAGGCCTCTGTGAACAGGGACGCAAATGGAAGCCTGGCCTCTGAGGAGCACCAGGACAGTATGCTCAAGATTGATTCCCTCCTTCCTTCCCTCTTTCCTTCCTTTCTTTTTTTAAAATTCATTTGCTTTTTATTTATTACACACAGAGAAAGGGGGAGAGGGAGAGAATGGGTGCATCAGGGCCTCCAGCCACTGCAAACAAACTCCAGATGCATGCACCACCATGTGCCTCTGGTTTAAGTGGATACTGGGGAATCAAACCTGGTTCCTTGAGCTTGGCAGGCAAGCGCCTTAATGTCCAAGCCATGTCTCCAGCCCTTTCCTTTCTCTCTCTCTCTTTCTTTCTTTCATTCTTTCTTTTTCTCTCTCTTTTTCTTTATTCTTTCTTTTCTTCCTTTTCTTTCTTTCTTTCTTTTCTTTTTTTCTTTGTATTATATATTATTTATTTATCTGAGAGAGAGAGAGAATGAGGCAGAGAATGAAAGAGAATGGGCATGCCAGGGCCTCCAGCCACTGCAAACGAACTCCAGATGCATGCACTACCTTGTGCACCTGGCTTACGTGGGTCCTGGAGAATCGAACCGGGATCCTTTGGCTTTGCAGGCAAACGCCTTAACTGCTAAGCCATCTTCTCCAGTCCTTTTCTTTCTTTTTTGTTTGAGACTGGATCTCATGCAGCCCAGGCTGTGGAACTCCTGCTCCTCCAGCCTCCACTTCTGAAGCACTGAGAGGACAGGTGTGCCAAGCACAGCCTCAGGCAGGCTGGGAGTCCCTTTCATGTTCCAGAAGTTCTGGAGTTTCCTATCAAGATGTTAGTTGTTGCTGTCCCACTTGAAACACTTTTTTTTTCAAGATGTCACTTTATTCCTTGACAACAAAGAATGAAATTGAACAAATCTTCACATGTAGCATAAGAAACACAGAGATGTTGACTCACTGACTACATATCTACACAATTTACCATAAGTGAGCACAGTCAAGGTACAGAAGTAAAAAAGAAGGCTTTTTGTTTGTTTGTTTTTTCTTTTGCTTTTTCGAGGTAGGGTCTCACTCTAGCTCAGGCTGACCTGGAATTCACTAGGTAGGCCCAGGGTGGCCTCGAACTCACAGGATCCTCCTGTGCCTCCCAAGTGCTGGGGTTAAAGGTGTGCACCACGCCGGCTAACAAGGCTTTTAATTGCGGAAAGTTGTACTGCTGCAGTTATTTTTCATTGCTGCATCAAACATCTGACCAGCAGCAGCTCACAGGAGGAAAGGGTCTATTTCAGGCTCCATCAGTGGCGGAAGAAGCTGGCCACTTCAGTATCCACAACAGGACACGAACCAACACCAGCAAGCTCCGACAGCCAGAGTGGCTCTGCACACACCTTAGGGCTGCACCACAAAACCCACCCCCCAGTAACACCTCCATCAGCAGGTCGCTGGAGACTTAAGTAGGAAGCTTAACATTAATCAAAAAATCCCTGGGGGGGGGGGTGATGGGAGCTGGAGAGATGGCTTAGTGGTTAAGGAGCCTGCCTGCCAAGCCTAAGAATGCCGGTTCGATTCTCCAGGTCCCACATTTAGGCAGATGCAAGTGACACAAGGGCGCGATGCCGCACTTACCCACAAGGGGGCGCACGTGTCTGGAGGTCATTCACAGCGGCCTCTCAGCCACTGGCGTGCCCATTCTATCTGTGTGTCTCTCTCAAATTAAAAAAAAAAAAAAAAATCCCTGGGCTAGAGAGATGGCTTTGTGGTTAAGGCATTTGCCTGTGAAGTCTGAGGACCAGGTTCAACTCCTCACTGCCCATGGAAGCCAGAAGCACATGGTGGCGCATGCATCTGGAGTTTGTTTGCAGTGGCTGAAGGACCTGGTGTGCCCATTCTCTCTCTGTCTCTCAAATAAATACATTATTTTTGTTAAAGAACAAGTCATTTTTTTCACAAGTTTGCAGTGGCTACAGGCCCTGGTGCACCTATTCTCTTTCCCTCTCTCTTTTTCTCTCTCTCTGAGGCTATGAGGGAACATTCATTCACATTCAAGCCACCACATATACTTAACAAGATCGACCATTTTGCCTGGCGTGGCAGTGCATGCCTTTAATCCCAGAACTGGGAAGTTGGGACAACAAGGGCTATCCAAGGCTCACTGGTTAGCCACATCTGTGAGTGCTAGCTTCAGCAAGAGATCCTTTTCAAGTAATAAAATGGAGAGTGATTGACATCTGGCATAAAATGGAGAGTGAAGACACCTGGCATCAACCTCTGGCTTCCACACATATGTGTGCCTACATGCATGCATACCACATAGACATGCACATACAAAAAAAAAGTTCTTGAGAAATGCCAAGGGGCCCAAGAAACAGATGTGTGAAATCTGCATTGCATGGTATCTTAACTTAGCAGCAGCATTCTGCACCTTCCATACAAATCAGTCTTGTACATGCAAGCTGAGTCCTAAAAGAAATCACAGGAAGTAATTAAACACAGAAGGTCAGAGAAAGAGGAAGTGGTTGTGCCGTTTCTGATGCAAATACCGTGGCTGTTGCTGGGGGTCAAGGTGATGACGTTGAAGTCTACTGGAATCCCACTGCTTGGGGATTTGACTGTATTTAAACCGTGGCCCTGTCAGTTTATTTTAGACAGCGCTCTGCTCTGGATAGGAAATGAATTCCTACCTGCCTAAGCAGAAATCTAAGTGAGAGTTGCTTATAGCCTGCACTTAAATGGAATGAATGTCAAGACTATTAGAGGTTAATTTTAAGTGTCTGGAGTTCTCCCGAATTCTCCTGATTAAACGCGTTAACATAATACTTTTCCTTAATTGGAATAATGATGGAATATTGGCATGCATATTAAAGCATTTACCCAAATTTGAATAGGGTTAAAATGGAAATTACCCATCGCATGTCAGTGCTTACTCTTTCAAGATAATTCCTGGTGAGTAAGAAAGAAGAGAGTGGAATATGAATTGGAAAATGGGGGTGGGAGGGGAGACTCTACTTAAAGCCAGGCCCCTAAAGGTCTACAAATAGGCTAGGCCAAAATAAGTGAAGTTCTTTGTTCTCCCCGCCCCACCCCCCAAAGGTAGTAAAAATGTGAAAGCCTGTGATATTACTTCAACATGGAATTCCAGGTGAGCCTGGGCCAGAAAATGAGACTGACTTGAAAAACCAAAACCAAAAAAAAAAAAAAAAAAAAAAAAAAAAAAAAATTATTTCGGGCTGCTTAGTGGTTAAGGCGCTTGTCTGCGAAGCCTAAGGACCCAGGTTTGACTCCTCAGAACCTATGTAAGCCAGACATACAAGGTGACACATGCACACAAGATCATGCATGTGTACAAGGTGGCGCATGTGCCTGAAGTTCAACTGCAGTGACTAGAGGCCCTGACATGCCAATTCTCTCTCTCTCTCTCTCTCTCTCTCTCTCTCTCTCGTAAAAATAAAAAAATAAATAAATGAAATTTTAAAAAGTAAGATGCTTATTTCTATTTCCATTCCTTTAACAATAAGTCAACATACACTATACAACACAATTATTTATTTATTTATCTGAGAGAAAGAGAGAGAGAGAGAGAGAGAGAGAATGGGCACGCCAGGGCCTCCAGCCACTGCAAATGAACTCCAGATGCATGCACCACCTTGTGTATCTGGCTTACGTGGGTCCTGGAGAGTCCATCCGGGATCCTTTGGCTTTGCAGGCAAATGCCTTAACTGCTAAGCCACCTCTCCAGCCCCTACAACACAATTTTTTATTTCTGCTTGTGTGTGCGTGTATGTGATGTGGTGTGTGTGGTGTATGCACGTGTATAAACCCTTGCACTGGGCCCTTGCCTGCGGTGGCTGGAGTGTTCCACCCTGTCGCTCCTTCACCCAGTCTTGTTTGGAGCCAAAGCCTGCTTTGCACTGATGGTGGAGTCTGTGGGTCTTTGTCTACCTTGGGCATCGCCCTCATCTTTCTTTCTTTCTTTCTTTCCTTCCTTCCTTTCTTTCTTTCTTTCTTTCTTTCTTTCTTTTCCTTCCTTCCTTCCTTCCTTCCTTTCTCTCTCTCTTCTTTCTCTCTTTCTTTCTTTTTTGTTTTTTTTCGAGGTAGGGTTTCACTCTAGCTCAGGCTGACCTGGAATTCACTATGTAGTCTCAGGGTAGCCTCAAATTCATGATAATCCTACCTCTGCCTCCCGAGTGCTGGGATTAAAGGCACGTGCCACCACGCCAGGCTGACCCTCATGCTTGAACAGAAAGCAGGGTCTTACTCTAGCCTATGCTCCCCTTGAAGTCACCATGTAGTCCTTGCTGGTTTTGAACTCACAGTGATTTCCAACCTCAGCCTCCTGAACGCTGGGATTAAAGGCTCATGCCACCACTCCTGACTCCTGGCTCACATTTTTTTTTTTAATTTGAGAGAGAGAGAGAGAGAGAGAAGAGAGAGAGAGAATGGGCGTGCCAGGGCCTTTTCAGCCACTGTGAACGAACTCCAGATGCGTGCGCATGTGCAACATTGTGAGCTTGCGTCATTTTTGCGTCTGGCTAAACGTGGGACCTGGAGAATGGAACAGGCATTCTTAGGCTTCCCAGGCAGGCACCAGGGTGGCCTCAAACTCACGGTAATCCTCCTACCTCTGCCTCCCAAGTGCTGGGATTAAAGGCATGTGCCTCCACGCCCGGCCCTGGCTCACATCTTTTATGTTAGAATACTAGGTCCTATGAGGTTATGACACACAATGGCCTTCCTCCAAGATAGGATTTAAAATCAAAGAGTTGAGTTAAAATGACATATCCTGCCAGGTACGGTGGCCCACACCCGTAATCCCAGCATTGAGGACGCAGAGTCAGGAAGAGTGTCACAAGTCTGAGGTCAGCATGGGCTATGGGGTGAGATCAGGCCTTGAAACACACACACACACACTCCACACAAACAAAAATCCTGCTTTATGACCTCAGGCAAGATACTTTTGGCCAGGCATGGTAGTGCACACCTTTAATCCCAGCATTTGGGAGGCAGAGATAGGAGGATCGCAGTGAGTTGGAGGCCACCCTGAGACTACATAGTGAATTCCAGGTCAGCCTGAGCTAGAGCGAGACCCTACCTCGAAAAACAAACAACAACAACAACAAAAAAAGTTGTTTTTAGCCAGGCATGGTAGCTTCACATCTTTATTCCAGCACTTGGAAAGCTGAAGTAGGAAGATGGTCTAGAATGAGACTCTGCCTCAAAAAAGAAAGACAGCCGGGCGTGGCGGCACTCGCCTTTAATCCCAGCACTCGGGAGGCAGAGGTAGGAGGATCACTGTGAGCTCAAGGCCACCCTGAGAATATAGAATGAATTCCAAGTCAGCCTGGGCTAGAGTGAAACCCTACCTTGAAATCCGCCCCCCCCCCAAAAAAAAGAAAGATGAAAGGAAGGGAAGAAAGGAGACAAAGAGGAAAGAAAAAACGTTATCTGTTGTTATTTTGGTGGTGCTGGGGATTGAACACAGAAGCCTCATGCTAGACAAGTACTCTACTGCTGCTCTAACTTCCCCAGCCCTTAGGCAACTTGACCTCTTAAAATCTTTTCCTGAGAGGGGCGTGGTAGCGCACGCCTTTAATCCCAGCACTGGGGAGGCAGAGGTAGGAGGATCACCATGAGTTCAAGGCCACCCTGAGACTACATAGTGACACCTACCTCGAAAAACCAAAAAATAAAATAAAATAAAATAAAATAAAATAAAATAAAATAAAATAAAATAAAATAAAATAAAATAAAATAATCTTGGGCTGGAGAGATGGCTTAACAGTTAAGGTGCATGCCTGCGAAGCCTAAGGACCCGGTTCGATTCTCCAGGTCCCACATAAGCCAGATGCACATGGTGGTGCAAGCGTCTACAGACCCTGGCGCACTATTCTCACTCTCTCTCTCCCTCTCTTCTTCTCTCTGTCTCTAGTAAATAAAATAAAATAAAATAAAATATTTTTAAATAAAAATTAAAATAAAAAATCTTTTCCTCACCTACAGGAGGTAGATACTTGATTGACTGTCAGAAGACATATCCCACCCACAAGCAAATAAATGCCATCATTGATGTTAAACACAACTCCCCTACCACACATACACACCCTAAAAAACAACTAGAAGATGACCGGGCGTGGTGTCGCACGCCTTTAATCCCAGCACTCGGGAGGCAGAACTAGGAGAATCGCCGTGAGTTCAAGGCCACCCTGAGACTACATAGTGAATCCCTGGTAAGCCTGAGCTGGGGTGAGACCCTACCTCAGAAACCAAAAAACTAGAAGAGCTTGCTTGTTGGGGTGTTGGGCCAATTCTGACAAAGTCATGCAGATCCTGGCTCTGCAGGAAGTTTCCACAACCCCAAATTTGGGAGGCCCAATGGCTGGCAGGCTTTCAATCCTGTAGCTTTCAAGAGAAAACCATCACAGAGGAGGGGAAGAGAAAAGAAACCAGTAGCAATCAGTCAGTCATCAAGTCAATTCAGTCCTCATGTCCTGAAGGCAAAGGAGAAAGTGTCTAACACCCTGGAATGTAAGTTCCTTAAGGGCAGGGACTTCCTGAGTCACGGAAGTGGGTGGGTCAGGCGCTCGGCAGTTGCAACAAGCTGTTAAGCTCAGGTGCAGCCTCACAGGTACCTACTTCATGTAACACAGTAATTTATACGCGGACAGGAGACATGGTGCATACAGCCGGACCTCAGCTTAGATCCCCGACACCCACAGGGAAGCGGAGGAGGCACAGACAGGAAAATCCGTAGGACAGTCTACCAGTATTGGTTAGCTCCAGGCTGAATGAGAAAAATAAGGTGGAGAGTGACTGAGGAAGACGCTAGGTATCGGCTTCATTCCCACCTCCAGGTGCTGACACAAACACGCACATAGGACAAGCCCACGTACACACACAAACAGTATTTAAAAGGCAAAAAGCCCACCAAATCTACTTTAGATACAGGAACAATATGAATAATCATTAAATGTTTATATAAGGTGAAATTATTTTTTCCAGTGAGTAACTTTTTTTAAAAAAAATTTTAATTTTTATTCTTGTGGTTTTTCAAGGTAGGGTCTTACTCAGCTGACCTGGAATTCACTACAGAGTTTCAGGATGGCCTCGAACTCACAGTGATCCTTCCACCTCTGCCACCCAAGATTAAAGGTGTGCACCACCATGCCCGGCTGTTTTAATTTTAATACTGATGACAAGGAAACATACATGAAAGGCGTGTGCTACCACGCCTGGCTTTTATTTCTTATTGTAAACGTTTACAGAAAAGCCTCAGCACTCTGCCAGCGCAGGAATACACTGGTCTGTTGGGTCTTCCCTACACTCCTAAGTCAGGAGTTTCCCAGTACACCTGCAGTCCATAAGGTATGCAAATGTGAACCAAACAGGGTTTATCTAAGTCATCAGAGCTGGAGGCCAGAGACCAAAGCTATGCCACAGGCAAAGTAAGTGAGAGGAACTAACCATGAATATGGAAAGACAAGTATGTTACTATCAGATGAACAAAGAAAACACAACTTAAACTGAACTTGGTAAAATTTTCTGCACTTATGAATGGGCCATAGAGAATATATCTAAGAACAACGAAACAACCCAGTAGCCGGGCGTGGTGGCCCACCCCTATAATCCTAGCATTCGGGAGGCAGAGGTAGGAAGATCACCATGAGTTCAAGGCCCGCCTGATTACAAAATGAGTTCCATCCAGGGGTGGTGCAAGCGTCTACAGACCCTGGCGCACTATTCTCACTCTCTCTCCCTCTCTCTTCTTCTCTCTGTCTCTAGTAAATAAAATAAAATAAAATATTTTTAAATAAAAATTAAAATAAAAATCTTTTTCCTCACCTACAGGTAGATACTTGATTGACTGTCAGAAGACATATCCCACCCACAAGCAAATAAATGCCATCATTGATGTTAAACACAACTCCCCTACCACACATACACACCCTAAAAAACTAGAAGATGACCGGGCGTGGTGTCGCACGCCTTTAATCCCAGCACTCGGGAGGCAGAGGTAGGAGAATCGCCGTGAGTTCAAGGCCACCCTGAGACTACATAGTGAATCCCTGGTAAGCCTGAGCTGGGGTGAGACCCTACCTCAGAAACCAAAAAACTAGAAGAGCTTGCTTGTTGGGGTGTTGGGCCAATTCTGACAAAGTCATGCAGATCCTGGCTCTGCAGGAAGTTTCCACAACCCCAAATTTGGGAGGCCCAATGGCTGGCAGGCTTTCAATCCTGTAGCTTTCAAGAGAAAACCATCACAGAGGAGGGGAAGAGAAAAGAAACCAGTAGCAATCAGTCAGTCATCAAGTCAATTCAGTCCTCATGTCCTGAAGGCAAAGGAGAAAGTGTCTAACACCCTGGAATGTAAGTTCCTTAAGGGCAGGGACTTCCTGAGTCACGGAAGTGGGTGGGTCAGGCGCTCGGCAGTTGCAACAAGCTGTTAAGCTCAGGTGCAGCCTCACAGGTACCTACTTCATGTAACACAGTAATTTATACGCGGACAGGAGACATGGTGCATACAGCCGGACCTCAGCTTAGATCCCCGACACCCACAGGGAAGCGGAGGAGGCACAGACAGGAAAATCCATAGGACAGTCTACCAGTATTGGTTAGCTCCAGGCTGAATGAGAAAAATAAGGTGGAGAGTGACTGAGGAAGACGCTAGGTATCGGCTTCATTCCCACCTCCAGGTGCTGACACAAACACGCACATAGGACAAGCCCACGTACACACACAAACAGTATTTAAAAGGCAAAAAGCCCACCAAATCTACTTTAGATACAGGAACAATATGAATAATCATTAAATGTTTATATAAGGTGAAATTATTTTTTCCAGTGAGTAACTTTTTTTAAAAAAAATTTTAATTTTTATTCTTGTGGTTTTTCAAGGTAGGGTCTTACTCAGCTGACCTGGAATTCACTACAGAGTTTCAGGATGGCCTCGAACTCACAGTGATCCTCCCACCTCTGCCACCCAAGATTAAAGGTGTGCACCACCATGCCCGGCTGTTTTAATTTTAATACTGATGACAAGGAAACATACATGAAAGGCGTGTGCTACCACGCCTGGCTTTTATTTCTTATTGTAAACGTTTACAGAAAAGCCTCAGCACTCTGCCAGCGCAGGAATACACTGGTCTGTTGGGTCTTCCTACACTCCTAAGTCAGGAGTTTCCCAGTACACCTGCAGTCCGCAAGGTATGCAAATGTGAACCAAACAGGGTTTATCTAAGTCATCAGAGCTGGAGGCCAGAGACCAAAGCTATGCCACAGGCAAAGTAAGTGAGAGGAACTAACCATGAATATGGAAAGACAAGTATGTTACTATCAGATGAACAAAGAAAACACAACTTAAACTGAACTTGGTAAAATTTTCTGCACTTATGAATGGGCCATAGGGAATATATCTAAGAACAACGAAACAACCCAGGCATGGTGGTGCACCCCTATAATCCTAGCATTCGGGAGGCAGAGGTAGGAAGATCACCATGAGTTCAAGGCCCGCCTGATTACAAAATGAGTTCCATCCAGGTCAGCCTGATCTGGCCTAAGACCCTACCTCAAAAAACCACACCAAGGGCTGGAGAGATGGTTTAGCGGTTAAGGTGTTTGCCTGCAAAACTTAAAGACCCAGGTTTGATTCCCCAGGACCCACTTAAGCCAGATGAACAAGGTGGTGCATGCGTCTGGAATTCCTTTGCAGTGGCTGGCAGCCCTGGCGCACCCATTCTCTATTTGCCTCTTTCTGTCTCTCTCAAACCAACCAACAAACAAATAAATAAAATATTTTAAAAACAACCAGGTTTTCAGTACACAGAGGGGGAGAATTCACAGCCATACATTTTAGTAGCTACCAGTGTTTGTTCTTTTGTTCTAGTCTCTTCAGTTTGAAGTGCTAAAGGTGGGTTAGGGAGATGACTCAGTGGGAAAAGAGCATGAGTTATAATCCCCAGACCCCGAGTAAAAGCTGGAAGCTGTGGCGGGTTTCTATAATCAAAGTACACCAAAGAAGGGAAGGCTCAAACAAGATGGAAAGCGAGGACTGACCCCAAAGTGGCTCTCCTCCCCACACATATGTTGTAGCACGCACCCACACACCCAACTGTTTCAGTTGTTTTGTTTTTCGAGTAGGGTCTCACTCTAGCCCAGGCTGACCTGCAATTCACTATGTCGTCTCAGGCTGGCCTCGAACTCATGCCAATCCCCCTACCTCTGCCTCCCAAGTGCTGGGTTTAACCCCTTGTGCCACTACACCCAACTGTTTTAGTGTTTTGGTTTTTTTTTTTTTTTTTTAGGTAGGGTCTCACTCGAGTCCAGGGTGACCTGGAATTCACTATGTAGTTTCAGGCTGGCCTCAGGCTCACTGTGATCCTCCTATCCTCTGCCTCCCGGGTGCAGGGATTAAAGGTGTGCATCACCATGCCTGGCTGTTTTAATTTTAATATTGATGAAAAAGAAACATTTCTAAGATTAAAAGTATCGAACTGATGCTCCTTTAAGAAAAGTTAGGGTAGCAGGGCATGGTGGCGCCTTTAATTCCAGGGGGCAGAGGTAGGAGTTCAAGGACACCCTGAGACTGAATAGTGAATTCCAGGTCAGCCTGGGCTAGAGTGAGACCCTATCTAGAAAAGTAAGAAGGAAGGAAAGAAAAAGAAAGGAAGGAAGGAAGGAAGGAAGGGAAGGAAGGAAGGGAGGGAGGGAGGGAGGGAGGGAGGGAGGAGGGAGGGAGGGAGGAAGGAAGGAAGAAAGGAAAGTGACAAATGCCTTCAATCCCAGCAGGTGGGAAGCTGAGGACCAAGTCGAGTCTGTGGCCAGTCTCGGCTACATAGTGACTCAGCCAGTGCTAGATTAAGACCCTGTCTCCAAAACAAAAAGAAAAAAAAAAAAAAATCTGCTCAAGCAAAGTCAGCCCAGTGTCCTCAAAAGAGAATGAGTCAAAACACACAAACTTCCTGCTCTGCCTCCATGTCTCGGTTCTGGTGGTTCCAGTTCCTAGGCCTCTGCTGTATTTGTGTTCAGCCAGTATCCGAGGCTGTGTGCCAGTACCGGGCTTCATCAGCAGCGTCTCCAACGTCAAGTGTGAAGACTGCACAGAATCCCGCAGCTACTGCAAATTATTAACACTGCGCTCTCTGCGGATTCCCCTGCAGAGGCAGAAATACAGGTGATCTCGCCGTGCTCAAGGGTCCTTCCAGGCCGGGACTAAGCGAAGCCAGTTGTGTGTGTCTATAGTCCAGGTACTTGGGAAACAGACGGAAGCGACACAACGAGAACCCATCTCCAGAAACAACGAAAACCAACAACAACAAAACTTCCACTTGCCAATAGCAACTCAAACAGCTCAAATCAGAATGATGTAGTTGACTTGCCCGCAGTGACCACTTCCAGATAGTTCCGAATCCAGTTCCACAAAACATACCAAAGGTTTTGTTATTTAGAGGGAGGCTTATACATACCACTAGTTAAAAAAAAAAAAAGCCGGGCGTGGTGGCACACGCCTTTAATCCCAGCACTTGGGAGGCAGAGGTAAGAGGATTGCCCAGAGTTCGAGGACACCCTGAGACTACATAGTGAATTCCAGGTCAGCCTGGACCAGAGTGAGACCCTACCTCGCAAAACCAAAAAAAAAAAAAAAAAAAAGTGCTGCCTCCAATAGTAATGGGGCCAATAACTAGGATACTAAGCAGTGGAGAGGGAAGCCTGAATCCAAAAATCCTAACTTATTTATTTATTTTGGTTTTGTGAGGTAGGGTCTCACTCTAGCTCAGGCTGACCTGAAATTCACTATGTAGTCTCAGGCTAGCCTCTAACTCACACCCATCCTCCTCCTACCTCAGCCTCCTGACTGATGGGATCAAAGGCGTGCACCATCACATCTGGCCTATTTTTCTTTTCCCAAGGTAGGGTCTCACTCTAACTCAGACTGACCTGGAACTCACTATGTAGCCCAGGCTGGACTCAAACTCATGGCAATCCTCCTACCACAGCCTTCCCGACCTCGGCACTCAGAGTGCTGGGATTATAGATAAGAACTACCATACCAGGCTCAAAACATAAAATAAATAAAATAAAAGCCATGTATTCTGATGCAGAATTTAGCTGAGCTCACAGGGGAAATGCTCCAGTCATGAAATCTGACCTGGAGAGGGGCAGTGGGAACCCCCTAGAAGGAATGGCTCAAGCTGGCTGGGAGAATAAACAGAATTTTATCTGTAGAAGAAGGGAAGGAAAAAAGAATCATTGAGTAAACCTGGAATAGTGGCTCATACCTGTAATCCAGCATTCAGGAATTAGGGTCAGTCTAGACTCCATTGTGAGTTTCAGACCAGCCAGGCAAACAGTGAGATACCTCAAAAAACAGAGGGCTAGAGTGGTTAAGGCACTTGCCTGCAAAGCCAAAGGACCCAGGTTCAATACTCTAGGACCCATATAAACCAGACGCACAAGGTGATGCAAGCGCCTGGCGTTTGTTTGCAGACACAGGAGGCCCTGGTGCGGTCATTTCTCTGTCTCAAGAAAATAAATAATAATTAAAAAAACAAAAAAAACAGGAGCTGGGCATGGTGGCACACACCTTAAATCCCAGCACTGGGGAAGCAGAGGTAGGAGGATCACTGTGAATTCCAGGCTAGCCTGGGACTAATTCCAGGTCAGCCTTGGCTAAAGTGAGACTCTACCTTGAAAAAAAAAACACCAAGGGCTGGAGAAGATGGCTTAGCAGTTAAGGCACTTACCTGCAAAGCCAATGGACCCAGCTTTGATTCCCTAGGATACACGTAAGCCAGATGCACAAGGTGGCGCATGCATCTGGAGTTTGTTTGCAGTGGCTGGAGGCCCTGGCGTGCCCATTCTCTCTCACACACTCTCTCTTTCTCTCTCTCTCTCATTCGGAGAAATAAATAAATAAAATGTATTAAAAAAAAAAAGATGAGAGAAAACTCAAGTGTTCTGGTGTATACCTGACATGTGGGAGGCAGAGGCAGAGATCAGGAGTTCAAGACTATCCTCAGCTACAGGGTGAATTCCATGACTGCCTGGGAAACAAAAGACCCTTCTTTAAAAACAAATAAAAGGGAAGCATAACAGGAGGGGATTATGATCATGGTATATTATCTATATGTATGGAGGGTGCTAATAAAGTTACAATACATTTAAAAAAACACCTTTAAAAAAAACCTTTATGGGCTGGAGAGATGGCTTAGCGGTTAAGGCGCCTGCCTAAGCCTAAGAACACCGGTTCCAATCTCCAGCAGTTCCAATCTCCAGGTCCCACGTTTAGCCAGATGCAAAGTGACTCAATGGGCGCAATGGCACACTTGACCACAAGGGGGCGCACACATCTGGATTTCGTTCACAGCAGCTGAGAGGCTGCTGGTGCGCCCATTCTCTATCTGTCTTCCTCTCCCCTCTCTGTCTTGCTCTGTGTCTCTCTCCAAAAAAAAAAAAAAAAAAAAAAAAACCAGGCATGAGGACCTGTGTTTGCCCCCTCAGCCCACAAAACAATGCTGGGGCATGGTGGTGTGAATATTTATATTAATGAATTCCAGGTCATCCTGGGCTAGAGCAAGACCCTACCTCAAAAAAAACAAAAACAAACAAATAAATAAATGGATTTTTTTGTTGCTGTTGTTGTTGTTTTTGAAGTAGGGTCTCACTCTAGCTCAGTCTGACCTAGAATTCACTATGTAGTCTCAGGGTGGCATCAAACTCAAGGCAATCCTCATACCTCTGCCTGCCGAGTGCTGGGAATAAAGGTGTGTGCCACCGCGCCCGGCATAAATGGATTTTTTTCAGACGGGTTCATTATGTAAGAACATGGAAACTGTAATGGGCAATGATTCTGACCACTCATCCCAGCCCTCACACACTTATTATCTCACCCACATTTTCCTCTCAAGTCAAAGGTCATCACATGTTAAGTAAAATAGCTCCTAGAACAGGCCAGAAGGGCGCATGCCTGTAACTGCAGCATCAGGAAGCTGAGGCAGGAGGATCCCTCCAAGTGAGAGGCCACTCTGATCTACATAGGGAGTTCCAAGGCCAATCAGGTTAACGTACTGAGACCTTGTCTCAGAATAAAAAACAAACACCTATGGCTGGAGGCTGGAGCCACAATGCCAGGCTTCACCCGGTATCTAATAACAGAAGCAGCTGAACTTGCACTGAAAGCCTGGGATGGAGATATTTATTTAATGCTAGTGATCCCACTTGAAACCCTCTGGCTCTGAATAGCAAACAGACAAGAATGAAACTGTAAAAAAAAAACAGGCCAGCCTTGCCCTGCTGGTGAATGAAGCCAAGGAGCCCACCTGACAAGCAAGAACTCCCAACCAACCGTTCCTCACTGACCTGCTACATGTGCAAACAAGAACACACAACTGTTCATTGGTCGAGTTCAAAAAAGGGGCAAGGAAGCCGGGCGTGGTGGCGCACGCCTTTAATCCCAGCACTGGGGAGGCAGAGGTAGGAGGATTGCTGTGAGTTCCAGGCCAGCCTGAAAATACATAGTGAATTCATAGGTCAGCCTGTGCTAGAACAAGACCCTACCTCGAAAATACCAAAAGAACAAAAGGGGGCAAGGGCTGGGGAGATGGCTTAGTAGTTATGGCATATTGCTTGGAAAAGGCTGCTGGTACAAGCTCAATTTCTCGGCACCCATGAAAAGCCAGATGCACAAAGCAGTGCAAGTGTCTGGAAGTTTGTGCAGTGGCAACAGGCCTTGACACTCATCTATACTTGCTCTTTCTCTCTCTAAAAAACAAAGATTTTTTTTAACCTTTTTTTTTTTGTTAATTTGTTTTGTTTGTTTGTTTTTCAAGGTAGGGTCTCACTCTAGCCCAGGCTGACCTGGAATTCACTATGTAGTCTCAGGGTGGCCTCGAACTTATGGTAATCCTTCTACCTCTGCCTTCCTGAGTGCTGGGATTAATGGCGTGCACCAATACGTCTGTCAAAGATACTTTTAAAAAGTAGGGGCCAAGGGGCTGGAGAGATGGTTTAGCGGTTAAGGCACATGCCTGCGAAGCCTAAGGACCCTGGTTCAAATCTCCAGGTCCCACGTAAGCCAGATGCACATGGTGGCACATATGTCTGGGGTTCATTTGCAGTGGCTAGAGGCCCTGGCGTGCCCATTCTCACTCTCCCTTTCTGTCTCTAATATATAAATAAATAAAAATAAAATCTTTAGGAGCCAAGGCCTAGCAGATATTCCTTCTTCTTGGTATTTCAGCATTAAAAATCCCTTCCCCCACACTTTATTATTTAACAGAGAATGTTATACTGAAGGCAAAGGAAAATGTCTAAAAGAGACCAGCTGGAGAGGGGGAGCTGGCACACCCTGTAGGGTCCTCTCCGGAGATAGGTGTCTGGCAGAGCAGGAGTTACTGCAATACTCCCTGGTGAACCAGACGTCAGCCTCCAGGGCCCAGCCGTGCAATGAATGCCAAAGGATAAAGGGACATTTAAAAAGATAGGGTCAGGCTGGCCTGTGGTGGTGCAGGCCTTTAGTCCCAGCACTAAGGAGTCTGGAAGGAGGACGGAGGACAGCCTGGGACTACGGAGTGAGTTCCAGGTCAGCTTGGGCTAGAGTTGAGACCAACCCAACCAAA
Organism: Orientallactaga sibirica; assembly: GCA_036365145.1. Lineage (NCBI taxonomy): Eukaryota > Metazoa > Chordata > Mammalia > Rodentia > Dipodidae > Orientallactaga > Orientallactaga sibirica. Next base: position 1,847,873 of record JAEOAD010001894.1, on the reverse strand, counting down.
CAATAAGGGGTCAGGGGTAGAGGGCTTGCTTGCCTAGATGCACCGGGCCCTGGGTTCGATCCCTGGGATCAAATAAAAAACCGGGATGGGCACGGGGAGAAGTTCTTACACAGTGGACCACAGCAATCTGCCACCTGCCGCAGGAGATCTTCCAGCCTCCCCGGGTCACCCATGCCTGAGTCACTTCCCCTCCCTGGTACTTTTGAGTGTCAATGCTCACGGGGCTGGGAGTGGGGGTGTGGGGGGGGGGAAGGGATGAGGAGGAGGGAGGGACAAAGATCCAGAGCTTCACCCCCCAGCCTCCACTTTGGTGACACCAAATCTCCTTCCCTAGCCAGAGTCCCAGTGGCCGCTGCCCGGGCTCTTGGCGCGGAAGCCGGCGCCACTGCTACCTTGGCTAATGGCAGGAGTGAATGAAAGGAGCGAGGCATGCTCCGGATTTATGAATGTGCGAGGGAGGAGGGATATCATGTGACAATAAAGGAGCACGTCTTATTCACAAAAAAAAAAAAAAAAAAAAAAAAAAAAAAGTGACTGGTGGCGGGCACCAGCCAGCTGAGCTGCAGGGTCTGCTGCCATGAGGGGGTGGGTCACCGCTCGTCCGTCCCCCCCCCCACAAAACCACCCCTCTCCCGGGCACCAGGCCATCAGCCCGGTCCCCATAGAGAACCCCGAACCTGATTCCATCCCCCCGCCCCCTGCAAACCCCGAGACGAAAAGCAGCAGCAACTTGGCCAGGAGATGGTGGCGGAGCTGGGTCTCCCCGCGGGGCGTCCCGAGAGCCCCGTGCACCGAGCGCTGGGCGCATTGTTCCCCTCGGGCCCGCGAGCCGGGCACACGCGTGCACACACTCACACTCACGCACGCTCCCCGCCGTCCTCCCGGCACACGTTTCGGATCCGCTGCACCCCCCTTTCTTCCTCCTCCTCCTCCGCCCCCCAAGAACTGCCCCGACACCGCAGGGCGCGTGTGCCAGCCCACGGACGCGTGCATACACACACACACACACACTCACTCACACACTCACGTGCCCCAGGGACTCGGCCCCCGAGCCGACACAGCGCACAAGACTAGTGCGCGCTGACCGGGAGTGGACATGGTGGGGAGGGGGAGCGCGCACCGGACACCACCTCCACCCCCAAACTCCGCAGGTCCTCTTCCAACTCCACCATGGGTTGTTTTTTGTTTTGTTTTGTTTTTTATGAATGAAAATGTGGAATGCAAATGAGACCGATTCAAGAAAAAAAAAGAAGAAAAACCAACACAAAAACCGAAATGGCGGAACCTGAGCTTTCTTCCCCCCCTTACCCCGCCCCGGTGGACTCGCGGAGTGGACCCGAGTCACCACGTTATTTATAAACCCGTCGACCCCGGGGAAGCTTGAGTTGAAGGTGTCACTCGGGGCTTCCGCTCGGGGCAGTCGAGGCGGGTGATGGTGATGGAGAGGAGGGAGGGATGGGGGGGAACCGACCCGAGGTCATCCGTGCGCCCTTGGCACCCCAATGACCCGCAAGCCCACCACCTCGCCCCCCAGAAAAAACGACAAACGGTTCTGGCCCCTTCCAATCTCACTCCAACAAGAAGGCGAACCTTGGGTCCAAACCCACAGGGTCAGCGAGCGGCTGCTGCACCCCACGCCAAGTCACCCGACGAGTGCCCGCCGGTGTCCTTGGCCCTGGCAGCATACCCCCCTCCAGCAACCCAACGCTGCACCCCCAAACCAGCCACCCTCGACCCACCCACCCCACGGCGGCGGCTTCGGCGGCGGCGGGGAACTTACTCGTCCGGGTGTGTTTCTTCGGTCATTTTCTTGGTCAGCTACACGCCTGTCCCGCGGCGGGCAGCTCGGCTCCCTTCATCTTCCCGGGCACTCACCCTCCCGTCTTGCACATCTTCCACATCTCCCGATTTGGTGCTGGTGGTGAGGATGGTGATGGTGGAGGGGGAGGATGATGAAGAAGAAGGGGGCCTGCCGCCGAGGTGGCGGGGGGGGATGGGGTAGGGAGAGGAAACGGGGCGTCCTCCGGAGCGCGGGGGTTGGGGGGGAAAGCGGGGTGCACAGACGAGCTCAAAGCCTGTGCAAGCTTCCAGAGCCCGCGGGTCCCGGTCTTCCCCGGGCGCCGAGAGAGCGAATGGGGTGAGATTTGGAAAAAGAGGTGTGTGTGTGTGCGCGCGCGCGGGTGTGTGTGTGGGGGGGACCGCCGAAAAGTGGGGGAGGGAGGGAGGGAGAGGCGGAGAAAATAAAAAATAAAATATAAAAATAAAAATAGAAACCAAGCGCGCTTCTCGGGGCCGCAGGCACTGCTGCTAGGAGGCCGACGGCGGTGAGACCCGGACCAGGGGTGGCTTCTTCCCCCCTCCCCGGAGGGGGGGGAGGGAGGACCGGGCCAATCAGGGTTCCGGGGAGCTGTCGGCGGCCGGGGGAGGTGCGCCCGATCGGCGGTGCACGGCGCCCCGTCCGAGCTCCATCTCTCCACTCCGCCGGCTTTACTCCATATTGGATTCTCAAGCGCCGCCAGCGGGAGGAGGAAGTAGGGCGGAAGCGATGACGTCTTCCCAGCGGCCAGAGGTGGTGGAGTGCAAAAAGCTTCCTACATGCGACCGTAGTGGAGGAGGGGGAGGAGGAGGGGTTGGGATGGGATGGAGGGGGGAGAGGGCGCACGCGCCCGGGCGCGCGCACACACCGGCGCACACACACACACACACACACACACACACACACACAGGCGCGCGCGCACACTGGCACACACACGCACACACACATACACACTGGCACACTTGGTCCCGCCTACTGAGCATGCCCGGCCTCTTCGAAACCCCACCCTCCTGGCAAACAGCCGAAGCCCGAGAGCAGTGGGGGCGGCGTGGTTTGCATGATGTCTCTGGCTCCGGATCCTTTTGGAGGGGTGGAGAGGGGCAAGGGCGGCCCAGGGCTCCGGGTTTTTAAGGAAGCCCATGAAGCGAAGGAGGAGGAGGCGGGAGCGCAGGACTGAGACACATCTGGCTCTGGTTTTGGTCCCCTTCCCTCCTTCCAAATCTTTGGATTAAGAATCCAGGGAAGGGAGGGAGAGAGCGGGCCAAAATAGAGAATTAAATGCACCCACCGCGAGCGGGGGAGCGATGGTGAGGACGGCGCAGGTGGCATGGGCCCCCGGGCTTCGACGCCCTAACCCCAACAAGAAAGGGAGAGAGAAGAGGGCGAGTTAGTTCTTGCCTTGCCAAGGATCTGTGTAACAGAGGCTGTACATTTTCTCTAGAAGAGCGGGCGTGTTTTTTTTTTTTAAATAATAATTTTGTGCATAGGGAAACAAAAGGTACATCCAACAAAGCTGAGAGATGTTTGCATTTCAGGAGGCATGATGGGAGTTAAAAGGTATAACTCCAGATATATTCCTGAAGTTATCCAGTGAATCTCTCTCCTGTTGGTGAAGCTATTGTCTGAAGCTCTTGAAGGCCATGGTTACTGGGCCGGAGGTTGCCTGCCCTTGGGCTTTGGCAAAAGGGAGCCCGAGTTTCTCATTACTTCACTCCCACCTCCCACCCCCACCTTCAAATTATTTTTCCGGGCTTGGCCTGGGACCGGCTGGAGGGTTTCTCAGTGGGCCCGTGTTTTATAGAACCGAAGGGTCTGGACAATGGACAGGATGTTTCCAGGGCACGCAACTTGTGCAACCACTCGAGACGTGCTTGGCTTCACCGCGCTCTGTGCTTGCAGTCTTGAAATCCTTTGTAACTTTTTCCCCCTCCTTTCTTCCTTCTTTTATTTTTATGTATGTATGTATGTATGTATGTATGTATGTATGTATGTATGTATGTATGTATGTGTTTTTGAGAGAGAATGGGCGCACCAGGGCCTCCAGCCGCTGCAAACGAACTCCAGATGCACGCACCACCTTGTGCATTTGGCTTACATGGATCCTGGGGAATCACGCCTCGAACCGAGGTACTTAGGCTTCCCAGGCAAGCAGTTTACCGCCAAGCCATCTCTCCAGCCCCTCCTTTGTAACTTTTGAACAAAGGATCCCACCAGTTTACATAGCCTGCTGGGGTCCCACCTGGGAGAAAAGGACAAAGTCCCTGCCCCTTATTGCTCTCCAACAATAGTGGACTTTTCATACTCCTGAATGTGCCACAGGACAACTAAGAGAGATTTAAACTAAATAGGAGCAAAAACTAGGAGTTAAGTACTTGCCTCAAAAATAGAAAACATGAGCCAGGCGTGGTGGCGCACGCTTTTTTTAATCCCAGCACTCGGGAGGCAGAGGTAGGAGGATCACCATGAGTTCAAAGCCACCCTGAGACTACATAGTGAATTCCAGGTCAGCCTGGACTAGAGTGAGACCTTACCTCGAAAAACCAAAAAAGAAAGAAAGAAAGAAAGAAAGAAAGAAAGAAAGAAAGAAAGAAAGAAAGAAAGAAAACATGCTGGGAGAGCTGTTAAAGGCGCTTGCTTGCAAAGCCTGATGGCTCATGTTCATTCAATGTCCCATCACCCAAGGTGGCACATGTGTCTGGCATTCATTTACAGCAGCAGGACACCCTGGCGTGTGTGTGTGTGTGTGTGTGTGTGTGTGTGTGCATGCGCACACTCACACTAAAATGAATAAATTGAATTAAAAAGAAAATGAAGCCAGGTGTGGTGGCACATGCCTTTAATCCCAGCACTTGGGAGGCAGAGGTAGGAGGATTTCTGTGAGTGAGTTCGAGGCCACCCTGAGACTCCACAGTGAATTCTAGGTCAGCCTGGGCTAGAGCGACACCCTACCTCAAAAACCACACACACACACACACACACAGACACACACACACACACACAGAGAGGGGAGAACTAGGCATATAACTTAGCACTTACTTGTTCACTAGGTTCAGCCTCACTGCTAGGCATGATGGTGCACATATGTAATTCCCAATGAGTACCTGCAAATTTCCTGCCTCAGCTTCCCAAATGGTGCAGGTGAGCCACCAGGCCGGTGTGCTTAGATTCCTTTGATGCCCCCAGAATAATAAGCAAATAGCAATTGTAACTTTATTCAATATTTTAAAAATACATGTTTTAGCTGGGTGTGGTGGCACACACCTTTAATTCCAGCACTTGGGAGGCAGATGTAGGAGGATAACTATGAGTTCGAGGCCACCCTGACAATACAGAGTGAATTCCAGGTCAGCCTCGGCTAGAGTGAGACCCTACCTCTAAAAACAAAACAAAGCAAAACAAAAACCCTAATGATAATAATAATAACATTTTAAAAAAATCATTTAGCTTTGGTGTGGTGGCGTACGCCTTTAATCCCAGCACTGGGGAGGCAGAGGTAGGAGGATCGCTGTGAGTTTGAGGCCACCCTGAAACTACAGAGTGAATTCCAGGTCAACCTGGGCTAATCCCAGTGCTGGGATTAAAGGCGCGCACCACCACTCTCAGTTTTTTTTTTTTTGGGGGGGGTGGTTTTTCTGATTTATTATTTATTTGAGAGAGAGAGAGAATGGGTGCACCAGGGCCTCTAGCTACTGCAAACAAACTCCTGGGACCTGGAGAATCCAACCTGGGTCCTTAGGCTTCGTGGGCATGCGCCTTAACTGCTAAACCAACTCTCCAGCCGTGTTTTTATTTTTTTATTTTTGGAGAGAGACACAGAGACAGAGAGAGAGGGAGAGGAAGACAGGGATGGGCGAGCCAGCAGTCTCAGCTGCTGTGAATGAAATCCAGATGTGTGCGGCCCCTTGTGGTCAAGTGTGGCATTGCACCCTTGCGTCACTGTGCATCTGGCTAAACATGGGACCTGGAGATTGGAACCGCTGGAGATTGGAACCAGCGTTCTTAGGCTTAGGAGGCAGGTGCCTTAACCGCTAAACCATCTCTCTAGCTCTTAATTTTTTTTTAATTATTTTATTTATTTTTGGAGAGAGACACAGAGAGAGACAGAGAGGGAGAGGGAGACAGGGATGGGCGCGCCAGCAGTCTCAGCTGCTGCAAACGAAATCCAGATGTGTGCACCCCCTTGTGGTCAAGTGCGGCATTGCGCCTTGCGTCACTTTGCACCTGGCTAAACGTGGGACCTGGAGATTGGAACCAGCGTTCTTAGGCTTAGCAGGCAGGTGCCTTAACCGCTAAGCCATCTCTCCAGCCCTGTGTTGTTGTTTCTGAAACAAGTTTTCACACATATGCTGGCCTCAAATGCAAGCCTATGTTCTCAGCCATTTCAGCCTAGTGCTTATTGTTACCATGTAAAAATACAAAACAGGGCTGGAGAGATGGCCTAGTGGTTCAGGTGCAAAGCCAAGGGACCCAAGTTTGATACCCCAGTACCTACATAAACCAGATGCACAAGGTGGCACATATGTCTGGAGTTCGTTGGCCATAGCAAGAGGCCCTGGTGCACCCAGTCTCTCTATTTGCCTCTTTCACACACTATCAAATAAATAAAATGTTTTTTAAAGATATAGAACATACCTAGGCTAGAGTGAGACCCTACCTCAGAAAATAAAAATAGGAGCCAGGCGTGGTGGCGCACATCTTTAATCGCAGCACTCGTGAGGCAGAGGCAGGAGGATCGTGGTGAGTTTGAGGTCACCCTAAGATTACATAGTGAATTCCAGATCAGCCTGAGCTAGAGTGAGACCCTATCTCAAAAAAGCAAAGAGAGGGCCGGGCGTGGTGGTGCACGCCTTTAATCCCAGCACTCGGGAGGCAGAGGTAGGAGGATCGCCAGAGTTCGAGGCCACCCTGAGACTACATAGTGAATTCCAGGTCAGCCTGGACCAGAGTGAGACCCTACCTTGAAAAATCCAAAAAAAAAAAAAAAAAAAAAAAAAAAAAAAAAAAAGCAAAGAGAGAGATAAGGACTCATTCTTGTCCCTTCCCCATCCATCAAAACAGGGGCAAGCAGTTCAAAACATGAGTCAACTTACGGACTGGGGTTGTGGTTCTGTTAGTTAGAGTGCTTGACTATCATGCACAAAACCCTGGGTTTGATCCCCCACAAACTAGGCGTTAGGGAGCAAGCCTGTAATCCCGACACTCAGGAGGTGGATGCAGGAGCATCACTAGTTCAAGGTCATCGTCAGCTAAATTCAAGGTCAGCCTGGAACTACATGAGACCTTGGCTCAAAAACAAAATAAAAATAAAAATGCCGACTCCTCCTAGGAAGCACGACCGATAAAACTTGCAAAAGTAATATTGATCTGTTCACAAACTTCATGCAAACCTAGCAGAGCGCGGGCCTCCCAACTCCAAGGGCAGAGCTGTGACGGGTCCTTCTTCCGGGCGGCCAAGAAAGCCCGGAGGGAGGAACCCGGAGCCGGAGGGACCCTGGCGGGCAGCGGACCGGCATGCTCAGTAGTAGTCCCGCAGGTCTAGTTTCTCCGCTCGGGCGCTGGGACTTGCAGACATTTTAGCTTCCCGGAGTAGTCCACTCACTCGCCCGTTCCTGTCCTTTATTTTTCTCTTTTTATTTTGTCTTCTTCGAGGTAGGGGCTCGCTCTAGCCCAGGCTGACTTGGAATTCACCATGTAGTCCCAGGGTGGCCTCGAACTCACGGCGATCCTCCTACCTCTGCCTCCGGAGTGCTGGGATGAAAGGCGTGTGGCACCATGACCAGCAGGAATTTTGTTTTTTTTTTCGAGGTAGAGTCTCACTCTAGCCCAGGCTGACCTGGAATTCACTATGTCGTCTCAAGCTGTCCTCGAACTCACAACGATCCTCCTGACTCTGGGTGTGCATGTCCTTCGCCTACTCTCGCCTGCCCAAATCAAGAAGGGCGGAAGGGTAGTTGTCCCCGGCGGTGGGCTGGAGGAGAGGGGGGACCGATACGTCAATCTCGGGACTCCGCTGATCCAACACGACTATCCCAGACTGGGGGACTTGCCATCCCCCCACACCCACAGGGTGTGTGTGTGGGGGGGAGGTCTGTCCTCGTCTCACCTCCCTCCACTCGGCCCCTTCGGTATTTCTCAATGACCGGCCCAGCGCGTACACTTCCGATGCGGGAGGGGAGGGAAGTGTCATTAGAGCTGGAGTTGATCAGTTCCTTCCGGTCGGCACCGGCCCTGCGCCCTGCGCCCCCTGCGCCCTGCGCCCTGCGCCCTGCGCCCTGCGCCCCCTGCGCCCTGCGCCCCGCCCTGCGCCCTGCGCCCTGCGCCCTGCGCCCTGCGCCCTGCCCTGCGCCCTGCGCCCTGCCCCTGCGCCCTGCGCCCTGCGCAAGTCGGGACGTGCGGGTGCCAAGTGAGTCCGTACCCGGAGCTCCGAGCCCCGCTGGCTTCTGGCGGAAAGCAGCGAAGGGGGTGATGCAAACTTAAAAAACTGACCGGCGACCCTTCCCCTCCGCCCCGCCCTGGCTCGCCGGGCATGAAAGGCTGGAGACGATTGCGTAACCCGCGTGGCGTAAATAGCCGGCGGGCGGGCCGGGTGTACGGTCATCCGACTGTGCTCATCCCCCAACCATTCACTCCCAGGTCGTTTGCCCATCTGCTGCAATTCCGCGGTTTATTATTAATTATTATTATTATTAGCTTTGTTTTTTCGAGGTAGGGTCTCACTCTAGCCCAGGCAGACTTCAGGATGGCCTCGAACTCACGGTAATCCTCCTACGTCTGTCTCCCGAGTGCTGGGATTAAAGGCGTGCGCCACCATTCGCCCCCGCGGTGCCGGGTTCTCCATGGAGAAGGAAGGCAGCACGTGTATTATGAATGAAATGCCAGCCCCGCCGCGGGCCGAGCTCTCCAGCAGGGAGGGCGGGAGGGTTCCGCGTGGACGCGGCGGGTCACCGAAAGTTGAGCGCGCGTGCATGTTCGGGGAGGGGTGGGGGGGGGTTGGACAGACAGACGCAAGGAAATCGTCCGCAGGGCTGGCTGGCAAGGAAAGAATTTTTTTTTTTAAAACCCCCAAGTTTCAGTTTACAACTGTACGCGTCACAGCCAATTTAAGAATGGATTATGCAAAGGGTCTTTGCACTGTGGCTGCGCTCCGCCACGCGCCGCTGGCTGCTATGGGTAGTAAGGGCTTGTTTTATTCACAGCAGCGTGGGCTACTGAGAACTTGTCTCAAAAATAAATAAATAAAAATAAATAGATACGCCCGAAGTCCCGGCACTTGGGAAGTGGGGGCAGGGAGCTCAGAAGTTCAATGTTGGCCTAGGTATGTAGCTCAGTTTGTACATTGCTTGCCTGTTGTGCAGGAAGCCGCAGGCAGGTTCGATTCCCAGCACCTCGTAAAATTTGGCATGGAACCCCAGAGCTCGGAAGGCAGAGGTGGGAGGATCGTTGGGAGTTCTTAGGCCACCCTGAGACTGCAGAGTGAGTTCCAGGTCAGCCTGGGCTAGCGTGAGACCCTCCTACCACGTAAAACAAAAAAAAAAAAAAAAGAAAAGAAAGAGTGTGGTGGCAAACGCCTTTAATCCCAGCACTTGAGACACAGACGTAGGAGGATCGCCCCGAGTTCAAGGCCACCCGGAGACTACCAAGTGACTACCAAGGTTAGCCTGAGCTAGAGTGAGACCCTACCTCAAAAAGCAAAAAACAGGGCTGAAGGGATGGCTTAGTGGTTAAGGTGTTTGCCTGCAAAGCCAAAGGACCCAGTTTTGATTCCCCAGGACCAAAGTAAGCCAGATGCACAAGGGGGACATGTGTCTGGAGTTCTTTTGCAGTGGCCGGAGGCCCTGGCTCGCCCATTCTCTCCCTCTCTCTCTCTCTGTCACATAAATAAATAAAAATAAATAAATAAATAAATAAATAAATAAATAAATAAATAATATTTTTAAGAACCCCAAAAAAAACCAACAAAAAAGCAGTGGGCAAGACCATTATTTTTCATATCAGGTACCTATTTCCCTCATGTTCCCCCCCCATGTAGGGTCTCATTCTAGCCTCTGGTTTTATGTGGACACTGGGGGGTCAAACCCATGTCCTTAGGCTTTGCAGACAAGCCATCTCTTCAGCCCTCTGTCTTTTTTCTTTAAAGAATTTTTGTTTTTTTCGAGGTAGGGTTTTGCTCTAGCCCAGGCTGGCCTGGAATTCACTATGTAGTCTCAGGTTGGCCTTGAACTCAAGGTGATTCTCCTACCTCTGCCTCCCAAATGCTGGGACTAAAGGCGTGTGCCACCATGTCCGGCTGTCATTACTTTGTTTTTTAAAGATTATTTTTATTTATTTATTTATTTATTTATTTATTTATTTATTTATTTGAGAGAGAAACAGAGAGAGGAAGAGGCAGAGAGAAAGTGAGAATGGGCTTGCCAGATCCTCCAGCCACTGCAAATGAACTCCAAATGCATGAGCCCCCCCTTGGGCATCTGGTTTATGTGGGTCCTGGGGAATCAAACCCGGTCCCTAGGCTTCACAGGCAAATGCCTTAACGGCTAAACCATTTCTCCAGCCCTCATTTTTTTTTTTTAAAGTTTATACTGGACGTGGTGGTGCACACCTTCTAAAAATATTTATTTATTTATGAGATAGAAAGATGCAAAGAGAGAAAGAAAGAATGAGCACGCCAGAGCCTCCAGCCACTGCAAATGAACTCCAAATGCATGCGCCCCCTTGTGCATTTGGTTTACGTGGGTCCTGAAAAGTTGAACTGGGATCCTTTGGCTTTGCAGGCAAATGCCTTAAGTGCTAAACCATCTCTCCAACCCCTGACTCTCATTTTTTTTTTTTTTGAGGCCGAGTCTCCCTCTAGCCCAGGCTAATCTGGAATTCACTATGTAGTCTCAAGGTGGCCTCGAATTTATTGATGATCCTCCTACCTCTGCCTCCCAGTGCTGGGATTAAAGGCGTGTGCCATCACGCCCGCCCCCCCTTTTTTTCATTATTTTTTGAGAGAGGGAGAGTATGGGCTCACCAGGACCTCCTGCCACTTGAGAATGAGCTCCAGATGCATCCATCACTTTGTGCATTTGGCTCCCGGTGAGTAGTGGGGAATCAGACCTAGGCTATCAGGCCTTTAAGCACTGAGCCATCTCTTAAAGTGAGGCCATGCAGATACCTTGGCTCCTGCCTTGAAGGGATTAGGCCAGATGGGCTCTAGGCAAGTAAGGGGGGGTACATCCGAACTGCGGGAGAGGAAGCCGGCATGGGGGCGCACGCCTTTAATCCCAGCACTGGGGAGGCAGAGGTAGGAGGATCACTGTGAGTTTGAGGCCACCCTGAGACTACAGAGTGAATTCCAGGTCAGCCTGGACTAGAGTGAAACCCTTCCTCGAAAAACACAACACAACAAAACAAACAAACAAACCAAAGAGCTGTGGGAGAGGAGATGCAGAAGTGAGAGAAAGGCCGCCCAGAGGAAGCGTAGTTAAGTCAGTTCTGAACGGTAAGATGGCAGAAGTGTGGATGGATACCTGAAAGAGGAGGTTGAGGGAGAGAGAGCCAGGTGCATGCAGAGGCCCGGCGGCCCAAACCTCTGTCAAGGGGCCAGGGAAAGGAGTAACTGACCGGAGAGAAAGGCCGAAAGTCGGCTTTGTTTTCAGAACCTATTGTAACAGGTTCACAGCTGAGCTTTGTTCTGTCTAGGGACCTTGGTTATGCCCCAGTGTTATGCAAATATAAGGGAAGTGGCCATTCCATTGTTTTGGGACTAGTGAATCAAAACGAAATTCACAAACTGACAGCAGATGGACGGGTAAGAGCTGAAGCAAGCCCGGCATGGTGGCGCTCCTGTGATGCCAGGAGTCAGAGGACTGCGGATAGTCCCAGAGCCATGTGTTCAAGGTCAGCCTGGGTGACAAAGTGGGTTCCGGTCAGTTTAAAAGAAAAGATCCTGCTTCAAAAAAGGCAAAAAATTGAAACAAGTTTTTTTTTTTTTCCCTTTGGTTTTTCGAGGTAGGGTCCCACTCTAGCTCAGGGTGACCTGGAATTCACATCTCTGCCTCCGGAGTGTGGGGATTAAAGGCGTGCGCCTCGACGCCCAGCTTGAAACAAGTTTTAATTGCTTTTTTTTTTTTTTTTTTTAAAGCTAACAGTTTAAAACCAAAATAGTTTGTTTTTTGGCACTTCCTGAAAAAAAAAAAAAGAAAGACTCTGGCAACTGTGTCAAATTTCTACTTGGTAACAATTGTTGAGTGGTGGCTGTCGGTCTTCCTGCTCTTAGAGGAATGTGGAGTTTTTTTTTTTTTTTTTTTTTAAATTTGGGGGGTGGGAGGGTTCCAGGTAAGATCTCACAAACCTAGGCTGATCTGGACTTCACTCTGTAGTCCCAGACTGGTCTCGAACTCACAGCAATTCTCCTACTTCTGCCTCCCAAGTGCTTGGATTAAAAGTGTGCCACCAGGGCTGGAGAAATGGCTTAGCGGTTAAGGCGCCTGCCTGCTAAGCCTAAGAATGCCGGTTCCAATCTCCAGGTCCCACGTTTAGCCAGATGCAAAGTGACGCAAGGGCGCAATGCCGCACTTGCCCACAAGGGGGCGCACGCATATGGATTTCGTTCACAGCAGCTGAGAGGCTGCTGGCGCACCCATCTCTGTCTCCCTCTATCTATCTATCTCTGTGTCTCTCTCCAAAAATAAATAAAAAATAAAAAAAATAATAAAAAAAAGTGTGCCACCATGCAGGCTGAAGTTTTAACCCCTGGTATAAAAGAACATTTTGAGGGCTGGAGAGATGGCTTAGCAATTAAGGCACATGCTTGCAAAGCCTAACTAGATTTCATTCCTCAGTACCCACATAAAGCCAAAAGCACAAAATGGTGCATGCATCTTGAGTTTGTTTGCAGTGGCGAGAGGCACTGATGTAACCATTCTCTCTCTCTCCTTCCCTCTCCTTGCAAATAAATAAAATAAAATAAACAAAGATCCCTTTTGAGACTGGTTCTAGGCTCCATTTAAAATGCCAGGTAAGGGCTGGAGAGATGGCTTAGTGGTTAAGGCGCCTGCCTGCTAAGCCTAGGAACACTGGTTTCAATCTCCAGCGGTTCCAATCTCCAGGTCCCACATTTAGCCAGATGCAAAGTGACGCAAGGACGCAATGCCGCACTTGACCACAAGGGGGTGCACACATCTGGATTTCGTTCACAGCAGCTGAGAGACTGCTGACGCGCCCATCTCTATCTGTCTTCCTCTTCCTCTCTGTTTCTCTCTGTGCCTCTCTCCAAAAATAAATAAATAAAATGCCAGGTAAACTGGGCGTGGCCACACACGCTTTTAATCCCAGCACTCTGGAGACAGAGGTAAATAAATAAATAAATAAGTTAAATGCCAGGTAGTTAGAGTTTGTCCCTGAGTAAAGCAATTCTTTTTGTTGTTGTTTTCGAGGTAGGGTCTCACTCTAGCTCAGGCTGACCTGGAATTCACTATGTAGTCTCAGAGTGGCCTCGAACTCATGGCGATCCTCCTACCTCTGCCTCCCCAGTGCTGGGATTAAAGGCATGTGCTGCCACGACCTTGGCAGACCTGGTAGGAGGTAGGATTCTCCTACTTCGGTTTCCCCTGATTAAAGCTCTTTTTCTGAGTCGCCCTGGACTTCTTGGGGGGGAAGGACACCAATCCCCCATGTCCTCCAGATATCTGTATTGTGGGCCTAGCCGCAGCCTATGGGTGGGAAACAGTAGGACTTCTTGAAGGGGTATCTAGTGTCTGTCCCAGCTCAGGCTCTGTTTCTCAGTCCTGCCCAGAGAGCTGGAAGGTCAAGTAACCAACTGGAAAAATGACCACATAGGATCCTGCCCCACATTCGTGGAACAGGTTGCACAAGTCACACAAGCAAACATTGGAAGAGGGCAAGCTAGACTTCAGATTTTATTTTAGTTTTAGTTTTTTGGATTTTCGGTTTTTCGAGGTAGGGTCTTACTGTAGCTCAGGCTGGCCTGGAATTCACTATGTAGTCTCAGGGTGGCCTCGAACCCATGGTGATCCTCCTACCTCTGCCTTCCGAGTGCTAGGATTAAAGGTGTGCGCCACCACGCCCGACTTACTACTTCTTCTCCTCCTCCTCCTTCTTTTTAAATTTTACTCATTTATTTCTTTGCAAGCAGAGAGAGAGAGAGAGAGAATGGGCGTGTCCAGCCACTGCAAACAGACTCCAGATGCATGCGCCCGCTTGTGCATCTGGCTTACGTGGGTCCTGGAGAATCAAACTGGGGATCTTTTGGCTTCACAGGCAAACGCTTTAACTGCTAAGCCATCTTCTCCAGCCCTATACTCCTTTCTTTAAAAAATATTTTGTTGGACTGGGGAGATCAGGGAGGTGATCAGAATCTTGGCTCACTGAGAACAACTACACTCCTAGACAGTTGCTACTCTCAAGGCTGGGAGTCACAAAATGGGCCAGGAACTGAGGGATACAGGCAGGTCAGGAGAGCGGTAAGCAGATGGGGTGGGAGACAGTCTGTGGGGTGTGACCGAGTCAGCTGGATTCAGTCTTGCTTCAAGTCTGAGAACAATCTGGACTTCAGGATGAAAATGGTAATACATCCTTTCTTTTTTCTTTCTTTTTATTATTATTATTATTATTATTATTATTATTTATTTGACAGAGAAAGAGGGAAAGGGAGAAAGAAAGAGAGACAGAGAGAGAGAGAGAGAATGGACGCCCCAGGGCCTCCAGCCACTGCAAACGAACTCCAGATACGTGTGCCCCCTTGTGCATCTGGCTTACATGGGTCCTGGGGAATCGAACCTGGGTCCTTTGGCTTTGCAAGCAAACGCCTTAACCTCTAAGCCATACCTCCATACTTGAGCTGTGTTGCGTTGGACTTTTGTTTTTTCAAGTAGGGTCTTGCCCTAGCCCAGGCTGACCTGGGAGTTGGACTTTTGTCACTAATAACCAAAAGAGATATACCAAAATAGAAAACTATATTTGAGTGGAGCATGCTGGTGCACTCCTTTAATCCCAGCACTTGGGAGGGATGCAGAAGTAGGGGGATCACCATGAGTTTGACGCCAACCTGCGACTACATAGTGAATTCCAGGTCATCCTGAGCTAGAGTGAGACGCTACCTCAAAAAATAAAATAAATAAAAAATAAAAACCTATGCTTAAATAGTGAAGGATTGAAAGAAACTAAGGAATGGAATATAAGGGAAACTTTATTATTAATGTTACTTTGGCCTCTCATACTTATTTGTGACAAATATTCCACTTCAACAATTTTCTAATCAGAAGTTCTGTTTGTTTTGTTTAAAAAATTCTCATTTATTTATTTGTGAACAGAACTAGAGTATGGGGGCTGGAGAAATGGCCTAGCAGTTAAGGCACCTGCCTCCTAAGCCTAAGAACGCTGGTTCCAATCTCCAGGTCCCACGTTTAGCCAGATGCAAAGTGACACAAGGGCGCAATGCTGCACTTGACCACAAGGGGGCGCACACATCTGGATTTCGTTTGCAGCAGCTGAGAGGCTGCTGGCGCGCCCATCTCTATCTGTCTTCCTCTCCCTCTCTCTCTTTGTCTCTTTCCAAAAAGAAAAAAAGAAAGAACGAAAGAAAGAAAGAAAGAAAGAAAGAAAGAAAGAAAGAAAGAGAGTATGGACACACCAGAGCCTCTTGGCTCTGCAAGCAAATTTGAGGCACATGCACTGCTTTATGCCTCTGGCTTTACATGGATACTGGGAATTGAACCCAAGCCAGCAGACTTTACAAGCAAGCACTTCCAACTACTGAACCATCTCCCTAGCCCATTTTTTAAATTTAATTTTTGTTTATTTATTGATTTGACTGAGAGAGAGAGGGAGAGATAGAGAGAGAATGGGCACACCAGGGCCTCCAGCCACTGGTAACAAACTCCAGATGCATGCACCCCCTTGTGCACCTGGGTCCTGGGGAATCAAACCTGGGTCCTTTGGCTTTGCAGGCAAATGCCTTAACCGCTAAGCAATCCCTCTAGCCCCCATTTTGTAAAAAATTTATTTGAAGCCAGGCATGGTTGCGCACGCCTTTAATCCCAGCACTCGGGAGGTAGAAGTAGGAGGATCGCCGAGAATTCGAGGCCACCCTGAGACTACATAGTGAATTCCAGGTCTGCCTGAGCCAGAGTGAGACCCTACCTCGAAAAAAAAAAAAATTTATTTGAGAGGGAGAGAGAGAAAGCACACACCAGGGCCTCCAGCCACTACAAATAAAGTCCAGACGCATGTGCCACCTTGTTCATCTGGCTTACATGGGTCCTGAGGAATCAAACTGGGTCCTTTGGCTTTGTAAGCAAGTGCCTTAATCACTAAGCAATCTCTCTAGCTTCCCCTTTTTATTGATAGCTCCCATAATTATAGGCAGTAAACCATAATAATTCCTTCCCTTGCCCCCTCACATATCCATCCTCCATCATTTCCTCCCCCTCTCAATCAGTCTCTCTTTCTTTCTTTTTTTTTTTTTTTTTACCTTTTGGCTACATTATTATTACTATTATTATTATTATTAATTGACAACTTATTTAATTGTAGACAATATCCCATGGTACTTTCCTCCCTCCCCCCATTTTCCCCTTTGAAACTTAACTCTTCATCATATCCCCTCCCCCTCTCAATCAGTCTCTCAGTTTGATGTCATGATCTTTTCCTCCTATTATGATGGTCTTGTGTAGGTAGTGTCAGGCACTGTGAGGTCATGGATATC
This sequence comes from Orientallactaga sibirica, assembly GCA_036365145.1. Taxonomy (NCBI): domain Eukaryota; kingdom Metazoa; phylum Chordata; class Mammalia; order Rodentia; family Dipodidae; genus Orientallactaga; species Orientallactaga sibirica. The sequence goes on along the minus strand of JAEOAD010001894.1, from coordinate 1,831,347 downwards.
CAGGCCATTTTGTGTCTGGAGGAATATGTTGTAAGGAATCCTACTCTTCCTTTGGCTCTTACATCCTTTCTGCCCCCTCTTCTGCAATGGACCCTGAGCCTTGGAATTTGTGTTTGAGATGTTTCAGTGCTGAGCACTCTCCTGCCACTTGTTCTCAGCACTGTGGTGCCTTCTGAGTCGCCACCATCTGAAAAGAGAAGCTTCTCTTAACCAAAAGTGAGAGTATATAAGGAAACCTACCTTTCTGGACAATGGAACACTCAGAAGCCATAGTTTGTTACGATAAAGTTTTCAGTGCCAGGGATGGGCTACCTTCCAGTGAGTTGTTGGCCAGGGAGGTCCCTGATGCCCTCCAAAACATCACAGGCCATTGCTGAGGCCCTTGGTTTCCCACCAGGAATACATGGTAAGACCCTATTGCTGAAGACTCCACACACTTGGGTTGCAAGGTCACTGAGAAATCCTGCTGGAGCAGAACTGAAAACCTCCTCCATGTAGACCAGATGACAGAAAGCTGGAAAAAGCTATGCTGCATGCAGTTCAAAGGGAGAGAGAGAAATCACCAATGAAGATACTTAGCAGTGGACACTGCAAGACTTAAATTTGGCCAGCCAGGCCAAATAAGCCAATCGGTACAAGAGTGGCATGTCTGTTATGGGGGAAACCAACCACCCTCTAATTGGACTGGAGGCCTGCTCCATGGGAGGGAATACATCCCTGATACTGAAAACCTACAACAGGGGTAGTCACGAGCCCTAGGGGTGTAACATCTGCTGGTGTCTGGTTAAATGCATGTACTATGCTCACCAAACTGCCCAGTAAGCACTTCTCTTAATGTTCATGCCTATATATTAATGCTACTCTCACTTTTGGTTAGAGAAGCTTTTCTTTTCAGATGGTGGCGACCTTGAGATGACTCAGCAGGCACCATGGTGCTGAGAAGAAGTGACAGAGGAGTGCTCAGCACTGAAACATCTCAAACCTACCTTCCAAGGCTCAGGGTCCATTGCAGAAGAGGTGGCAGAAAGAATGTAAGAGCCAAAGGAAGAGTAGGACTCCTTACAACGTGCTCCTCCAGACACAAAATGGCCTAGATATCCATGACCTCACAGTGTCTGACACTACCTACACAAGACCATCATAATAGGAGGGAAAGATGATGACATCAAACTGAAAAGAGAGACTGATTGAGAGGGGGAGGGGATATGATGCAGAGTGGAGTCTCAAAGGGGAAAGTGGGGGAAGGAGGGAATTACCATGGGATATTGTCTACAGTTATGGAAGTTGTCAATTAAAAAAAAAGTGACCGTAGCATTAAAATATGGGTATGAACACTAAGCAAAGTGCTTACAGGACAGTTTGGTGAGCATAATATATGCATTTAGCCAGACAACAGCAGGCATAATTCCCTAGGGCTCATGACTCCCCTGCCATAGGCTGTTCAGTACCAGGCATGTATTCCCTGCTCTTTCTCATCCTGGGGCTCGCTGTTGTTTTCTTTTCTTTTTTTCTGTGAGCTCTGGTGGTTCTCAGTTCCCTCCTCCCTCACAGGACTAGTGTTACAGACAGGTAGCTGTGCCCAGCTGAGGGATGGAACTCGAGGGGTCTCTCGGGCCTCCTCAGACCCTCATGCTTGCACCGGAAGTTCTTCTAACTGCCGAGCCACCTCTCCAGCCCCCAGGCTTTATTATTTTTTTTTTTGGAGAGAGACACAGAGAGAGAGGGAGAAGAAGACAGATAGAGATGGGCGCGCCAGCAGTGTCTCAGCTGCTGTGAACAAAATCCAGATGTGTGCGCCCCCTTGTGGTCACGTGCGGCATTGCGCCCTTGCATCACTTCGCATCTGGCTAAACGTGGGACCTGGAGATTGGAACCAATGGAGATTGGAACCAGAGTTCTTAGGCTTAGGAGGCAGGCGCCTTAACCGCTAAGCCATCTCTCCAGCCCAACCCCCAGGCTTTTTGTTTGTTGGTGTTGGATAACTGACTGAGCAGGTCCCCCCTAAATTGAACAATAATGTAAAGTCACAGAGTACTGAAGTTCAAAGACATTGAAGACCCACCTGTTTGAAGATGAAGCAACGTGACTCAGATAAGCAAAGTGACTCAGTTAAGACCACACAGATAGGAAGGGTCACATCTAGAGCTATCAAATCAGGAAGTCAAAGTTCAAATTCTTCAAGGAAGGTACCTTTGTGTCAATAGGGCTGGGCTCCTGCCTGGCAGTCTTACTTCCTGCTGAGCTAGTGGGAGGTGATGTCACTTATCAACTCATTCATGAAGGGGTCATTGCGGGCTTCCTCTTGGCTCTGCAAAGATTGGCCTAGATCCAGGCGTGGTGGATCATCCCTGTAATCTTAGAGCTCAGGAGGCTGAAGCAGAGACAGTGCCATGTGTTCAAGGCCAGCCTGAACTACATAGTGAGTTCTTTATCAACCAGAGCTACATAGCAAGACCCTGTCTTTGTTTATTTTTATCTATTAGCAACAGACACAGAGAGAAAGAGGCAGAGAAACAGGCGCATCAGGGCCTCCAGCCACTGTAAACGAACTCCAGATGCATGCAACTCCTTGTGCATCTGGCTTACGTGAGTCCTGGAGAATTGAACCGAGATCCTTTGGCTTTGTAGGCAAACGCTTTAACTGCTAAACCATCTCTCCAGCCCCCCTTTTTAAATTAAATTAAATTTATTTATTAAAGGCAGAGAGGGGGAGAGAGAGAGAGAGACAGAGAGAGAGAGAGAATGGGTGTGCCAGGGCCTCTAGCCACTGCAAACGAACTCCAGACGCATGTATCATCATGTGCATCTGGCTTATGTGGGACCTGGAGAGTCAAACCTGGGTCATTAGGCTTCACAGGGATGTGCCTTAACTGCTAAGCCCTCTCTCCAGCCCCTGCTTTGTTTTGTTCTCAAGGTAAGATTTCACTCTAGCCCAGGCTGACCTGGAATTCACTATGTAGTCTCAGGATGGCCTTGAACTCATGGCGATCCTCCTACCTCTGCTTCCCAAGTGCTGGGATTAAAGGCGTGCACCACCATGCCCAGCAAGATTTTTTTAAAAAGATTTTATTTATTTATTTATTTTTAAAGTGAGTGCCACCATGCCTGGCACAATTAGTTTTTTTAAAAATATATTTATTTGCCGGGCGTGGTGGCGCACGCCTTTAATCCCAGCACTCGGGAGGCAGAGGTAGGAGGATTGCCATGAGTTCGAGGCCACCCTGAGACTACATAGTTAATTCCAGGTCAGCCTGGACCAGAGTGAGACCCTACCTTGAAAAAACAAAACAAAACAAAAATTATTTATTTATTTAAGAGAGAGAGAGAAAGAGGCAGAGAGAGAGAGAATAGGCACGCCAGGGCTTCCAGCCACTGCAAACAAACTCCACACACATGCACTTCTTTGTGCATCTATCTTACATGGGTCCTGGAGAATCAAACCAGGATCCTTTGGCTTTGCAGGCAAACACCTTAACTGATAAGCCATCTCTCCAGCCCCTATTTTTACTTTTATTTTTGTTTCTTTATTCACTTAATTCTTTTTTTAAAATTTTATTATTATTTTTTATTTATTTGGAGAGAGAGACAGAGAGATAGACAGAGAGGAAGAGGGAGACAGAAATGGGCACGCCAGCAGTCTCTCAGCTGCTGAGAACGAAATCCAGATGTGTGCGCCCCCTTGTGGCCAAGTGCGGCATTGCGCCCTTGCCTCACTTTGCATCTGCCAGCCCCTATTTTTATTTATTAGAGACAGAGAGGGAGGGAGAGCGGGCCGGGGGAATGGGTACACCAGGGCCTCTAGCCACTACAAACGAACTCCAGATGCATATGCTACCATGTGCATCTGGCTTACGTGGGACCTGGAGAATCAAACCGGGGGTCCTTAGGCTTCATAGGCATGCACCTTAACTGCTAAGCCATCTCTCCAGCCCCCCCTTTTTTGTTCCAAGGTTCTCACTTTAGCTCAGGCTGACCTGTAATTAGTCTAATGGTGGTCTTGAACTCACGGTGATCCTCCTACCTCTGGCTTCCAAGTGCTGGGATTAAAGGTGTGCACCACCACACCTGGCAAGATTATTATTATTATTTTTTTTTTGAGGTAGGGTCTCAGTCTAGCAGAGGCTGACTTGGAATTCACTCTGTAGTCTCAGGGTGGCCTCGAGCTCATGGTGATCCTCCTACCTCTGCCTCCCAAGTGCTGGGATTAAAGGCGTGCGCCACCACGCCCGGCCCAAGATTTTTTTTTTTAATAACTGGATTTTAAAACTTTTCCATTCCTCAGTCCATATGGTCTGTGTCTCAACCATTCAAGAAAAGTGGCTCCAGGCAAGATTTGAATGAATAGGTATTGGCTGTGTTCCAATAAAACTTTATCTACAAATTAGGTGGCTGAGTTGGCCTGGGAGTTGAAGTTTGCCAACCTCTGCACTGCAGTACAAGTTCCACAAGAGCAGGGAATTCTCTCTCTCTCTTGTTTGTTTGGTTTTTGGTTGTCCTAGGCTGGCGTCGAACACACAGCAATCCTCCTATCTCTGCCTCCTAAATGCTGGGATTAAAGGTGTGCACCACCATGCCAGGCAGAGAGAAAGAGAGAGGTGGAGGCAGAATGGGTGTACCAGGGCCTCTAGTGTCTGCAGATGAAATCCAGATGCATGCTCCACGTTGTGCATCTGACTTTATGTGGGTACCGGGGAAGGGAACTCATGTTATTGGGCTTTGCAGGCAAGCTCCTTAACCGCTAAGCGATCACTCCAGCTCTTTTTTATGTTCTTTTCTTAAAAAATATTTTATTTTTCTTTGTTTGAGAGAAAGAGAGAGAAATAGGCAAGGGGAGAGAGAGAGGATGGGTGTGCCACGGCCTTTAGCCACTGCTAATGAACTCCAGATGCGTGTGCCCCCTTGTGCATCTGGCTTACATGGGTACTGGGGAGTCAAACCTGGGTCCTTTGGCTTTGCAGTCAAGTGCATTAACTGCTAAACCATCTCTCCAGCCCCCCCCCCTTTCTGATGTTTTTTTGAGTCAAAATCTATGTAGCCTAGTCTGGCCTTGAACCCACTATGTAGTCTAGGATGAGCTTAAACTCCTGATCCACTCACTTCCACTCCAAAGTGATGAAATTAAGGGTGTGTATCACCATACTGAGCCTTGTCTGGTTTGATATATAAGGATACTAATTAAACATTTGATTTCTCTCTAAGAGGAGTTACTTGAACCCATATTTTAATTTTAAAAAAAAGGAATGATGGAGATTGGAGTTCTAAAGGGGTATGGGGCAGGGGAGGAAAATATCATGCATTTTTTTTGTATGTAAGTATAGAAGTTGCCAATAAAAAAATTTAAACCAAAAAAAAAAAAAAAAAGGAAATGGAAGCACAGAGGTTACATGCTCAAGGTTACCAACTGGTAAGTGAAAAATCTGGGATCACTTCTTAAAAATATTTTATTTTTACTTATTTATTTGATAGAGAGACATAGAGAAAGAGGGAGAGAGAGAATGGGTGTGCCGGGTGTGGTGGCACATGCCTTTAATCCCATTACTCTCTCCCACTGCCATAAATTTAAAAAATTAAAATTTAAAAAAGCTTTTTAATGATGGATATGAAACTAAAGAAGTCTGCTTTGGGTCTTTCATGACATGTGAATATGTTTCGATTTTAACTTGGTGGCAGATGGGCTATCAAAGTTTTTCGAGCAAAGGACGGAATGACCATATTTGCATTTTAGGTCAATTTTTAAATTTAAATTTGATTTTAAAATTAGGTAATACATGCATATTGTGCAACAGTCAAAAACTGAGAAGGCTGCCCATAGTGGTGCACATCTTTAATCCCAGCACTTGGGAAGCTGAGGTAGAAGCATTGCTGTGAGTTCGAGGCCACCCTGAGACTTCATAGTGAAAGCCAGGTCAGCCTGGGCTACAGCGAGACCCTATCTCAGGAAAAAACAAACAAACAAACAAAATTAACCTTTTAAAAATATTTTTATTTATTTATTTGAGTGAGAAAGAAAGAGAGAGAGAGACAGATATAGAAATAGGCAGGTGGAGAGAGAGAGAATGGGCACTCCAGGGCCTCGAGCCACTGCAAAGGAACTCCAGATGCGTGTGCCCCTGTGCACCTGGCTTACGTGGGTCCTGGAATCTGGGTCTTTTGGCTTTGCAGGCAAACTTAACTGCTAAGCCATCTCTCCAGCCCTCCCTTTTTTTCTAGCTTCCTTCCTTCCTTTCTTTCTTTACTTACTTACTCACTTATTAGAGAGAGTAAGAGTGAGAATGGGCACACCAGGGTGTCTACCATGGCAAATGAACTCCAGATGCATGCGCCACCATGTGCATTTGGTTTACATGGGACCTGGAGAATCAAGCCTGGGTCCTTAAGCTTCACAGGCAAGCACCTTAACCACTAAGCAGTAAAAATCATCTCAAATGAGAAACATGCTAAAAAAAAAAAAAGGATGTCAATAAAACAAGCCAATTTAGCTATGCGTGGTGGCACACGCCTTTAATCCCAGCTCTCAGGAGGCAGAGGTAGGAGGATCACCATGTATTTGAGGTCACCCTGAGAATACATAGTGAATTCCAGGTCAGCCTGGGCTAGAATGAGAGCCTACCTACCTCGAAAAACAAATACAAAACAAGACAAAGCAAGCCAATTTATTTATTTTTAAATTTATTTATTTGAGAGAGAGAGAAAAGGGCCTCTTACCACTGTAAATGAACTTGACAGGTGCCTAACTTTGGGTGTCTGGCTTTGTGTGGTGGCTGTACTGGTGAACAAACCGAATCCAACAGGTTTTGCAAGCAAGTACCATCTTCCCAGCCTGAGAAGCCACTTCTACAGAGTTCTGTTTTGTTCTGAGGTAGGGTCTCACTCTAACCCAGGCTGACTTGGAACTCACTCTGCAGCCCCAGGCTGGCTTTAAATTCATAGTAACCCTCCTACCTCAGCCTCCCAAGTGCTAGGATTAGAGGCATTCGCCGCCAAGCCCACCTTAAAGTTTATTTTTATTATTTATTTATTTATGAGGGAGAGAGAGAATACACCAGGGTTTCCAGATGCATGCACCACCATGTACATCTGGCTTACGTGAGTTCTGGGCAATAAAACTTGGGTCCTTAGGCTTCACAGGCAAGCACCTTAAAATCGCTAAACTATCTCTCCAGCCCTTAAAGTGTGTTTTTTTAACTTTTTATTGACAATTTATGTAAGAATAGGCAATAAACCATAATAATTCCCACCCATAACCCCCAGTTTCCTCTACCAAATCCACCCTCCATTGAATCCCTCCTTCTTTCTAATTGGTCTCACCTATTTGATATCATTTTCCCCCTCCTATTATGGAGATCTTGTGAAAGTATTGTCAGGCACTGTGGGGTCATGAATATTGTGGTAGTTGAATGTATGACCTCATAGACTCAGGTGTTTTGTTAAAATTGGGATTGCAAGCCGGGCGCGGTAGTGCACGCCTTTAATCCCAGCACTCGGGAGGCAGAGGTAGGAGGATTGTCATGAGTTCGAGGCCACCCTGAGACTACATAGTGAATTCCAGGTCCCCTCTCCTCCCTCCCTCATAGCCCTCTTATAGCTTCCCAGCCTCTACTACTGACTTTATTTATTTATTAAATTATTTTATTTATTTTTGGAGAGAGACACAGAGAGAGACAGAGAAGGAGACAGAGAATGGGTGCGCCAGCTGTCTCAGCTGCTGCGAACGAAATCCAGATGTGTGCGCCCCCTTGTGGGCAAGTGCGGCATTGCGCCCTTGCGTCACTTTGCATCTGGCAAAATGTGGGACCTGGAGATTGGAACCGCAGGAGATTGGAACCGGTGTTCTTAGGCTTAGGAGGCAGGCGCCTTAACCACTAAGCTATCTCTCCAGCCCTATTTATTTATTTTTGAGGCAGTGTCTCACTCAAGCTGATCTGACTTTTCTTTTCTTTTCTTTTTTTTCTTTTTTTTTTTTTGGAGGTAGGGTCTCACTAGCTCAAGGCTGACCTGGAATTCACTATGTAGTCTCAGGGTGGCCTCAAACTCTCAGCGATCCTCCTACCTCTGCCTCCCACGTGCTGGGATTAAAGGTGTGCGCCACCACACCCGGCTCCTCCTATTAACTTTTACTCTAACTCACATACAAATCTAAACATTTGTAGCTAGGATCCACGTATGAGAGAACATGCAGCATTTCACTTTCTGAGCCTGGGTTAATTCAACTTAGTATAATCCTTTCCAAATGCATCCATTTTCCTGTAACTTTTTTTCTTTTTCCTGAGGTAGGGTTTCACTCTAGCTCAACCTGACCTGGAATTCACTATGTAGTCTCAGGCTGGCCTCGAACTCATGGTGATCCTCCTACCTCTGCCTCCCAAGTGCTGGGATTAAAGGCGTGTGCCACCATGCCCGGCCTTTTCTATAAATTTTATAATTTCATTTTTTTTACAGCTAAATAAAACTCCCTTGTGTAAATATATCACATCTTCATTAGCCATTTATAATTTAAAAGGCATCTAGTCTGGCTGTTTTCTAGCTATTGTGAATAGGGCAACAATAAACACGGAGGAGCAAGAATTTCTATAGTAACAGAGTCAATAGGGTATGTGCCAAGGAATGGTATGGCTGCATCCTAAGGGAAATCTGTTTTCAGCTGTCTCAGGGGCTTCCACACTGTTCTCTACAAAGTCCATACCAGTTTACAGTCCCACCAACAATGCAAAAGAGGTCCTCTTTTCCCACATCTTCGCCAGCATTTATGGTAATTTCTTTTTTTTTTTTTTTTTTTTTTTTTTTTTTTGAGGTAGGGTCTCACTCTAGCTCAGGCAGACTTGGAATTCACTCTGTAGTCTCAGGGTGGCCTTGAACTCACGGTGATCCCTAGTGGTGGGATTAAAGGCGTGCGCCATTATGCCTGGCTTTCTTTTCTTTCTTTCTTTTTTAAGATTTATTTTAAAGAGAGAGAGAGAGAATGAGCGCACCAGGACCTCCAGCAGCTGCAAACGAACTCCAGATGCATGCTCCCCCTTGTGCATCTGGCTTATGTGGGTGCTGGGGAGTTAAACCTGGATCCTTTGGCTTTGCAGGCAGACGCCTTCACAGCTAAGCCATCTCTCCAGCCTTCTTTTTCCTTCTGATTCTTACTTTATCACGGGTACGTTTCCCTTGACCTCCCTCAGCTTGTCTACCCTTACATTCCACACTCACAGGCCCTAGTCTCTGCCTCTCTCCCATTTCTCCTTCTTTTCTTCCCCACTCCCCCATAAGCCTGGAGCTTCTGTGCTCACTGCCCTGGTCTTGCTCTCTTCCCAAGATAGCACCCACAAGAGCATGAGGTCTGCAACCTGCGCACCGGCTTCCCCTCCCCTCTTTTCCTTTCCCTTTAAAGCTACAAACTGAAGCCGGGTGTGGTGGGGCACGCCTTTAATCCCAGCACTTGGGATGCAGAGGTAGGAGGATCACTGTGAGTGCAAGGCCACCCTGAGGTGGCCTCGACTCAGCCTGGTCTACAGTGAGACCTACAAGCTGCTCCAAATTTGGAGGAGATTAATAAAGTACTTTGCTTCATAATGTATCTGGTTTCCACTCCTCCTTCTTGGACCTTCCCCCCAAACACCTGACACAGTCGTCCGGTCAAGACCTCCCTGTGTGGACCAAGGCAGGGCATCCAATTGGGAGTCCATAAATAGCACGGGAACAGGCCTGCATCCCCTGAAGACCAGGCCAAGGACAACAGAAGGAAATGGGAGGGAATTCTCAAAACAAACACCTCCCTACCCCCGTCCGGGAAGCCAGATGCTTCTCTCTCTTCTAAATAATAAATAAATAAAAATATTAAAAAAAAATTCTTACTTTAGGGGCTGGCTAGATGGCTCAGCAGTTAAAGCTCTTGCCTATAAAGCTCAACAACCCAGGTTCAAGTGATTCCCCAGTCCTCAAAAAGCCAGATGCACAAAGTGGTACATGCATCTGGAGCTCTCTCTCTCTCTCTGTCTGTCTCCTATCTCTCTCTGCTTGAAAATAAATAATTAAAAAAATATATTTTACTTTTTCCAGGCATGGTGGCACACGCCTTTAATCCCGCACTTGGGAGGCAGAGGTAGGAGGATCACCATGAGGTTGAGGCCAACCTGAGACTACATAGTCAATTCCTGGTCAGCCTGGGCCAGAGTGAGACCCTACCTCAAAAAAAAAAAAAATATATATATATATATATATGAGAGAAAGAGGCAGATAGATAGAGAGAATGGGCATGCTAGCACTTCCAGACACTGTAAACAAACTCCAGATGCATGCACCACTTTGTGCATCTGGCTTTACACGGGTAATGGGGATTTGAACCTGGGTCCTTAGGCTTGGCAAGCAAGCCCCTTAGCTACTAAGTCATCTCTCCAGCTCAATATTTTTAAATTAAAAAAAAAATTTTAAGCCGGGTGTGGTGGCGCACGCCTTTAATCCCAGCACTCAGTTGGCAGAGGTAGGAGGATCGCCATGAGTTCAAGGCCACCCTGAGACTACATGGTGAATTCCAGGTCAGCCTGGACTAGAGTGAGACCCTACCTCGAAAAACCAATAAAAAATAAATAAATAAATAAAAATTAAAAAAATTAAATTATATTATTTATTGAGGAAAGTACAGAGCCCAGGAAAGGCACCCACCTGGCCACAGATCCCATTTGGAGGGCCTGGAAAAAAAAAGCATGTTAAGAAAAGAGAAAGAAAGTTCAAGGAGATCCTGCCATGGGGCGAGCTGGAGGGGATAAAGAACCCACGTGGAGAATAAGGGCTGGGGACCCTCACGGCTGGGCCAAGCCAGCCCAGGCCCAGCTGAGGAAAAACTCACCTCTGGAAGTTCCCCAGTGGTCAGAGAGCCTGCCCTCCCCTTGCAAAGGTATTTATTGATAACTTTATGGTGGTGGGCTGTCTTCCAGCTCAGGTGAACCAGGGACACAGCTGATTGGTTAGGGCTGGGGCTGTCTCAGGAAGAGGTTAGCCCTGACACCAAGTTCCAGGGGCTGAACTTGACCAACCATTAATGTTTAAATCCTATGAAAGACCTCCCTCCCAGGAGGGGTCCTGGTTGTTTGTGGAGAAAGAGGTCTAGGGAACTAGGCAAGAGATAAGAAGTCAGATCATCCTGGATTTTTAGCAAGTGCAGACTTTCCTGCCTTTTTTACCTTTAGGGGTCCAGTCACCCTAACTATGCCCCTCTCATTTGCCCCTCTCATGAGAAGACACTCTAAGAGTGACTCTTAGAGAACAAGGGGCGATGATGTCAGATCGTGAACTGTTTCCTGCTGAACAGGGCACAGAGATGTGGAAGTTTAGAGTGTTTCCCAGAGAGGGGAATGATTCTAAAGGACCCAGAAAGTGTATTGACGGAGTGCAGGAAGAGATAGTCTTGGAAGAAAATGTTGGGGAGAAAGAATAAAAGCAAGGAGTTAATGAGGAGTGAGCACACAGAAAACTGATTTTTTTGTTTTGCTTTGTTTTGTTTTTCGAGGTAGGGTCTTGTTCTAGCCCAGGCTGATTTGGAATTCACTATGTGGTGTCAGGGTGGCCTCGAATTCACGGCGATCCTATCTCTGCCTCCCGAGTGCTGGGATGAAAGGCGTGCGCCACCACGCCCGGCTTGAAAAATATATATATGTATATGAAATTCTTACTTTAATTTTGCTACATCTGTTGCCTGTTGCCAGCTGGTAATACACTCTACCTCCGCATGGCTCAACCTTAGTTACAGGTCTTACTACCTATAGCATGACTCATGCAACCGCCCCTGCCACACGAAGGTCCACCAGCCTATGTCACGTGAGGGTCCATGTCAGGGCCCCCCTGCAGTCGCTTCACCCTCAGCCTCCTTTGCATGCTTTGCTATCCACCACCAGAATCATGCGATTGCCCCTCCCAAATTCATCTTTGGTTCTGCAGACCCCCACATTTTTTTTTTTTTACATTTTAATTTATTTACTTATTGAGACAAAGAAAGGGAGGGGGAGAGAGAGAGAGAGAGAGAGAGAGAGAGAATGGGCATGCCAGGGCCTCCAGCCACTGCAAAAGAACTCCAGATGTGTGCGCCACCACGTGCATCTGGCTTACGTGGGTCCTGGGGAATAGAGCCTCGAATTGGGGTCCTTAGGCTTCACAGGCAAGCGCTTAACCACTAAGCCATCTCTCTTTTTCGTTTTTTTTTTTTAATTTTTATTTACCAGGCCCCCACATTTGGGTACCAAAGTGTTGTGAAAATTTCCCCCTGGGGAGGTGAGAACACCTATCTGTTCACACCAGTTAGGGAACACATGGCATACGAAAAGCACAATTACACAAAATCCAATTTTGGGGTGAACGAATGAGCTAATGAGGCTGCTGCAGGAGTGGACAAGCCCACCCTGGCCTAAGCGATGACCCAGGGAAGCTGCGACTCGGAATGGCTTGCGGGAATCCTGGCTCTTTGGAGGGGCGTCTTCCCTCGCAGTTATTTACTGCGCCGATGACCTTGAAGGAGGCGGGGCGGGTTGTGACCTTGTAAATTTCATTTTCCTGTTTTTTTGTTTACATCACTCCAGGAAGACAAGTTTCAATTCAGTGTTCTGGGAGGAAATTGCTCCACACCAGGAGGTCAGAAGACAGTACCCGGTGTCTTCCTCAAACAGCGTCTCTCCTTGACCTCTATAAAGGTCATCAGCTGGACTAGTTCTGCTGGCCAGCGAGCCCCATGGATCCTCTCTCTCTCCATCTCCCCGCCACAGGCACATGACACCACGCCCAGCATTTGTATGTTGGTTCAGGAGATGGAAGTCAGGTCCTCTTGCTCACCAAGTTAAGCATTTTCCTAGTTGGGTTCTTTCCCAGGCCCTCTATAACTACACGTTTCTTCAAACTCACCTTCTCGTTATTCAGTAACCAAACATGGAAGCCAAAGCTAATGAGGATACAGGGGTTAAAAGGACAGCCAATATTTCCGCCTCCGAATTCCAGGTCATCAAGGCCCCAGGAGACAATGAGGTGTGTGCGTGTGTGTTTTACAAGATTTTATTTTATTTATTTATTAGAGAGAGAGAGAGAGAGAGAGAGAGAGAGAAAGAATGGGCACGCCAGGGCCTCTAGCACTGCAGACGAACTCCAGACGCATGCGCCACCATGTGCATCTGGCTTACAGGGGACCTGGAGAATCGAACCTGGGTCCTTAGGCTTCACAAGCATGTCCCTTAAACACTAAGCCATCTCTCCAGCCTGACAATGAGTTTTAAAGTTCCAATGAGTCACTTTTCCTTTTGATTAGAAGCCACAGAGACCCAGAGGTTGGACTCTAACCAGTGTACCTCGTTTCTCAGCCTTTCTCTACAGTTGTACACCATCTGCTGGGAGAGCCGGAACCTTGCTGACCACGTGGCTTGTCTTGGGCGAATCAAAGACTTTTCCCCTCTGTGTTGATCATCTTTGCAGAACGCATGGACTCAGAAGGTATAACTTTTCTTCTTATTTTCCAACACCTTCCTCCCAGCATGTGGTAATTTGAAGCTGGAATGTTCCCCCATAGCCTCATCCTTACTCTGCAGCTCGGGGAGCATTTTGAAGGTGGAACCTCGCTGGAGGAGGTGTGTCACGGGGTGGGGGGAGCAGACCTTGTTGATCCATCCCCCCTGGATACTCATAGTGAGCTCATTTGCTGCGTCCTCCTTGCTGACGCAAAAAGATGTGAGTCAATGCTGTTTGCGGGGGGGGGGGAGCTAAAAGTTGAACTAATTCACTGAGTTCCAGGAAGAGTTCATTGCTGAGGAGCTAAAACTTCTCTGTCAGGAGATGGAAAAATTCCACTGAAGGAACTGTGTAGAAAGGGCTCAGAGGGACGATAACAAGGAAAGACAGTTTAGGCTAAAACAAAGTAAAATAGAGTTCATTGTTAGGGTGGCTTGACTACAGAAATGATTGATAATGCAAATTGCTACATCTTGTTTGTTCACTGACCCCTTCCCCTTGGCTATGACAATTATAAAATGGAAATAAAATCTCAGCTGGTGGCCAGAGTTTCTTGGGAAGGCACCTTAAGCTCTTTGGCCCCTGGGTAATAAGCTCCTCTACTTTCACTCATACTGGCATTGGAGTGATCTTTCCAGAGAATTTCTGCAAAACCATGTATTTCTGTCTACCATGGTGAAACTGATGTGGGGGCCTTCTGATACCATCAAGTCATTGAGGGGTTTTGGGATTCATTCCTTAGGGTGAGCAAAGAATTGGACACCCCAGGACAGATGGCAGAAGTGTGGAGATGCAGAGAAAACAAAGATAACTGGCTTATAACGAACAAAAGCTGCTGTCAGGTTGGGAAGGGTCCCAGAGCTGGGAATGCGTCTGAAGAGGCTTCTGATTCTGGTTTTATAGAGTTAGGCACTTCCCTCCCCTTATGCAAGTGATGGATCTGCTACCCTGAACAAAACAAACAAGCCTAAATTGGGCCTGAGGAAATAGCTCAGCAGTTGCTTGCAAAACCTGTGGGTTCAGTTCCCCAGCACACATGTAAAGCAGGGCACACGAAGCAGGACATACATTTGGAGTTTGTTTGCAATGGTAAGAGGCCCTGACACGCCCATACACACTCTCTTTCTTGGCTTGCAAACAAGTAAATATTAAAAAAAAAAAAAAAAAAAGCCACAAAATCTAAGTTCAAAGTCTTTTCTGAGACTCCAGGCAATCCCTTAACTGAGATCCCCTATAAAATTTTTTTAATTTATTTGCAAGCAGAGAATGTCTCTAGCCACTGCAAACAAACTCCAGACACATGTGCCCCTTGTGCATCTGGCTTATGTGGGTCCTGGGGAATTGAGCCTAGGTCCTTTTGCTTCGCAGACAAACACCTTAACCGCTAAGCCATCTCTCCAGCCCCCCTATAAATTTTTTTTTTAAATTACACACTTCCAACATATAATGGCAGCATACAGTAAACATTATCATTATGAAAAAAGAAATGGAGGTCTAGTAGGGTAAGACTGGACCAGAGCAAGACTGAAACCCAGCAGGGCAAACACAAATCCTGTAGCACCATGTCTGGTGTCTGGGACTCAATGCAACTACCTGGGCGCCATAGTGCTAGGGTTAGCCTGCCCCTGTGACTCCACTGTCTGCAGCATTCATAGCCTTTCTCTTGAGCTGGCTTTATTCTGAGTCTATAACTTTTCTCTCTCTCTCTCCCTTCCTTTCTTTCTTTCTTTCTTTCTTTCTTTCTTTCTTTCTTTCTTTCTTTCTTTCTTTCTTTCTTTCTTTCTTCACTCTGGTCCAGGCTGACCTGGAATCACTATGTAATCTCAGGGTGGCCTCGAACTCACGACGATCCTCCTACCTCCGTCTCTGAAGTGCTGGGATGAAAGGCGTGCACCACCATGGCCGGCTTATAACTTTTCTGGATGGACATCCCATGGTCCCAGCATCTCCAGTCTACTGGGGTGTCCACTGCAAGAAGGGTTCACCGTTGCTTCACGCATTGGACTTTCAAGGTGCCCTTGTAGAGATTCCCAACCTTGTCTCACATTACCTGGCTTCGGTGGCTTCCTGAAAATAAACAAACAAAAAAAAATTAAGCAAGAGTCCATGGCCCTCTCAGCCTTGCAATTTTTTTTTTTTTCGAGGTAGGGTCTCACTCTGGTCCAGGCTGACCTGGAATTCACTATGTAGTCTCAGGGTGGCCTCGAACTCTTGGTGATCCTCCTACCTCTGCTTCCCGAGTGCTGGGATTAAAGGCGTGCGCCACCACGCCCGGCTGCAAATTTTGTTGTTGTTGTTTTGTTTGGAGGGAGTCTCACTCTAACCCAGGCTGTTCTCAAAGTCACAGAGGTCCTCCTACCTCTGCCTCCCAAGGGCTAGGATTAAAGGTGTGTGCGCCATGATGCCCGGCTCATTCAATTTTGCAATTTTTTATGCCCGTAAAACCAGTACCACATGAACTGCACTGTCAAGATCGGCTTCAGGGCTAGACCTTGGACCTCAGCTGAGGAAGGTCTGTGTGCTGACCCCGAGGAAACATTTCCCAAAGCATTTGCTTTCCAGGTCTAGGGAATTCTTGCGGCATTTTCCCTTCAGGCCTTCTTTCAAAAGAATTTTCACTCTCACAAGCTGGAGGCTTCAGCTGTGTCCTGAGGGCACCTTCCCTATTGTCCCAGTGAGGAAAGTGAGGTTTCCGGCTCACCACATTCATTCCTTTAACAATTACAGTCTCCTTTTCCTTTTGAAACTTACTCCCCTCCTTTTTCTTGCCACACTTCACATTTTTCATATTTTCTGCTCCACTTGTTCATTAAGAGAAGTCAGAAGTAGCCACGCAACAGCCAGAAAGCTATTCTGCCTTGAACTTCCCTCTACCAAATAAATTAGTGATTATTTTTAAGTTCAAACTCGCTCAAGTTCTCAGGACACGGGCAGAATGCTGCCAGGCTCTTTGTCACAATATAACGTGAACTGCCTCTAACCCAGTTTAAACACATGTGCCTGCCGGGCGTGGTGGCACACACATTGAATCCCAGTACTCGGGAGGCAGAGGTAGGAGGATCGCCATGAGTTTGAGGCCACCCTGAGACTACAGAGTGAATTCCAGGTCAGCCCTACTTCAAAAACTGGAAAAAAAAAAAAAAAAAGACAAGAAAAGAAAAGAAATAAAAAGGGCTGGAGAGATGGCTTAGCGGTTAAGGTACCCCAGGACCCATGTAAGGAAGATGCACAAGGTGGCACATGCATCTGGAGTTCCTTTGCATTGGCTGGAGGCCCTGGCACACCCATTCTCTCTCTCTCTGCCTCTGTCTCTTTCAAATAAATAAATAAAATTTTTTAAAAAGAAAAGAAAAGAAAAACCATGTGCCGGTGGAGGCCATTTTCCATTTAAACCACAACAAATGCCCTCATTGCTTTTCTCCTACACCTCTGATTGGCTCTACCTAACTTCTGCATTTTTCCCAGCTGCTATTAAGAGCCAGATTCCTTCCTTCTCCCTCTGTGCTTCCAATATTCCCTCTCACCACCTCTGTCCAGCTCCCATCTTTTGCCTTCCTGTTACTAGCTGGGCAACCCAACTCTCTTAGGTTTCTACTAAGCTCGCTGCCTCCTAGCCCCACTTATGGGAAGGTGTTTTGCGTACACGTTCCTTTATCTCTCTTTGACCTTTACCAAGTCAAAAAAATAAAAAAAGGTCTGAGCTTTTTCTGCTGGGTCCCCCTTGTCTAACCTGCCTACAGTCTGACTTGCCAGGACCTTGATGATGCTATCTCCCCTTCTATCACACTAGAAGAGAAAACCTAGGGCTGGAGGGATGGCTTAGCAGTTAAGGCACTTGCCTGCAAAGCCAAAGGACCCAGGTTCAATTCCCCAGGACCCACGTTAGCCAGATGCATTATGGGGGTCATGTGTCTAGAGTTCATTTGCAGTGGCTGGAGGCCCTGGCGTGCACATTCTCTCTCTCTTTCTCTGTTAAATAAATAAATAAAAAAAATATATATATTTTTGTTTTTTTGTTTTTCGAGGTAGGGTCTCACTCTGGTCCAGGCTGACCTGGAATTAGCTATGTAGTCTCAGGGTGGCCTCAAACTCACGGCAATCCTCCTACCTCTGCCTCCCAAGTGCTGGGATTAAAGGCGTGCGCCACCACGCCCGGCAAATAAAAATATTTTTAAAAAGAGAGAAAACCTACATCAAGGCTTCAACTGTGGCTTTCAATGAATATTTTATTTATTTATTTATTTATTTATTTATTTATTTATTTATTTATTTATTTGCAAGCAGAGAGCAGCAGAAGAGAGATAGAGAGAAAAGGTGTGCCAGGGCCTCCAGCCACTGCAAACAGACTCCTGATGCATGCGCCCCTTTGTGCATCTAGCTGTACATGGGTACTGGGGGATCAAACTCAGGTCCTTAGGCTCTGAAGGTAAGTACCTTAACCACTGAGCCATCTGTCTAAGACAGCCCAGCTGTGGCTTTTGCAGACTCCCTTCAGACATGTGATCACCCCCTTCCACCTTGCTGGGAATGAGGGGGTTCACTTATTGACCCTAAATGGATTTACCAGCTTGACTCCCCCTTCTAGCACGTATGTCTCATTTCCTAACCAGCCTGATAAAGGGAATAAAAACAGCTTCCCCAAGGCAGTTCACTATAGTAAGCTTAGTAAAATGTACCCAGAAGGTTGATAAAAATCTAGCAACCATTATGAACAATCCAGAGAGGTGGATTTTTAAAAAATTTTTAAAAAGATTTTATTTTTATTTATTTATTAGAGACAGAGAGAGGGAAAGAGAGAGAGGGAGAGTGAGAATGGGCGCACCAGGGCTCTAGCCACTGCAAATGAACTCCAGATGCGTGCACCCCCTTGTGCATCTGGCTTACGTGGGACCTGGAGAATCGAACCAGGATCCTTAGGCTTTGCAGGCAAACGCCTTAACCGCTAAGCCATCTCTCCAGCCCCAGAGAGGTTGTTTTAAAAATTTATTTATTTGTATCTATTTGAGAGTGACAAAGAGAGAAAGAGGCAGAGAGAGAGAGAGACAGAGAGAGAGAAAGAGAGAGAGAGAGCATAGGTGCACCAGGGCCACCAGCCACTGCAAATGAACTCCAGATGCATGTGCCACCTTGTGCATCTGGCTTCGAACTGGGGTTCTTAGGCTTCACAGGCAAGTGCTTAAACACCAAGCCATCTCTCTGGACCCAGAGAGGTTTTTAAATATAACAACATAAATCCTAACTCTTAAGACTGTACTTACAAATGTATTTCATTTCCCAGTCCACCACAGAATGTCCCCAAATTGCAGGACGGCTCTCAAACTCCTTAAAAAGACCTCATCAAAACAGCCTTCCAAGTCTTTAGTAACAGAAAAGAAGAAACTAAACAAAATAGCAAAGAGATTAGGCCAAATACCACTTAAACACAACTGCCACCAGGTGAGCCGTAGAAAGTCTTTCACTCCTAACACAACACTCTCAGGACCTTACTGCCAGTGTGTCCAAGAGAGACACTGGGCCAGTGAGTGTCCCAGTTCACGAGCATCACTGGGACCCCATCACCAAGGGCATCGGAAGTCAACTGATCCCCAAGCCCTTGGGTGGAGGCCATTTCCAAGCCCTAACTCTGGGTCGAGATTCTGAATTCCTGATACCGTGGTACTGGTCAATTATGATTGATTGGGCCTGGATTCAGAAGCCACTGCTTTGACCTCATTGCTTGTTATAAGTCTGTTTCATGGCTTATCTCATCTTGCTTTCATTTTGGTAGGTCACATGTATCTAGAAATCCATCCATTTATGTTAGGTTTCTCAACTTAGTGGATGTTCTTATGATTTTCTGAATTTCACTTATATCTGTTATAATGGTGATCTTTTCATCTCCAATTTTATTAATTTGGGTCTCTTTCTTTTCTTCTGTCTTTCTTCTCTTTCTCTCTTTCTCTCTCTCTCTTTTTGAGGTAGGATCTTGCTCTAGCCCAAGCTGACCTGGAATTAGTCTCAGGCTGGCCTCGAACTCACAGTGATCCTCCTATCTTAGCCTCCCTAGTGCTGGGATTAAAGGCATGTATCACCATGGCCAGCAGAGAGACAGACACAATGAGCAGACACACACACACACACACACAGAGAGAGAGAGAGAGAGAGAGAGAGAGCAAGAGCGAGCGTACCAGGGCCTCAGCCGCTGCAAACGAACTTCAGACACATGCACATTGTACATCTGCTTTATGTGGGTACCTGGGAATTGAACTTGGGTGATTAGGCCTTGCGGGCAAGTGTCTTAACTGCTAAGCTATCTCTCCAGCCTCCTTTCTCTCTCATTCTTTCTTTCTTTCCCCCCCCCCCCTTTGGTTTTTCCAGGTAGGGTTTTGCTCTAGCCCAGGCTGACCTGGAATTCACCATATAGTCTCAGGGTGGCCTCAAACTCACAGCAATTCTCCTATCTCTGCCTTTGAGTGCTGGGATTAAAGGTGTATGCCACCATGCCCAGCTTCTTTCTTTCTTTTTCTTTTTCTTTTTGGAGAGAGACACGGAGAGAGACAGACACAGAAGGTGAGGGAGACAGATAGAGAATAGGCACGCCAGCAGTCTCTCAGCTGCTGTGAATGAAATCCAGATGCGTGCGCCCCCTTTTGGTCAAGTTCTTAGGCTTAGCAGGCAGGCACCTTAGCCGCTAAGCCATCTCTCCAGCCCTCTTTCTTCTTTCTTTTCTTTTCTTTTTTTCTTTTCTTTTCTTTTCTTTTTTTTTTTGAGAGAGACAGAGAAAGACAGAGAGAGAGGGAGAGGAAGACAGAGATGGGCACGCCAGCAGCTTCTCACCTGCTGAGAACGAAATCCAGATGCCTGCACCCCCTTGTGGTCAAGTACGGCATTGCGCCCTTGCGTCACTGCATCTGGCTAAACGTGGGACCTGGAGATTGGAACCTGCGTTCTTAGGCTTAGGAGGCAGGCGCCTTAACCGCTAAGCCATCTCTCCAGCCCATCTCTTTTTTCTTTTTTAAAAAACATTTTCATTTATTTATTTTAGAGAGAGAGAGAAAAAAAAAGGCAGAGAGAAGCAGAGAGAGAGAGAATGTGCACTCAGGGGCATCCAGCTGCTGCAAATGCACTCCAGATGCATGCGCCACCTTGTGCATCTGGCTTATGTGGGTCCTGGGGAATCGAACCTGGGTTCTTTGGCTTTGCAGGCAAGCGCCTTAACTACTAAGCCATCTCTCCAGCCCCAGCTTCTTTCTTTTTTAAAACAATATTTTAAATTTTTTTATTATTTTTTTTGGAGAGATACACAGAGAGAGACAGACAGAGACGGAGAGGGAGACAGATAGAGATGGGCGCACCAGCAGTCTCTCAGCTGCTGTGAACAAAATCCAGATGCGTGTGCCCCCTTGTGGGCAAGTGAGGCATTGCGCCCTTGCATCACTTTGCATCTGGCTGAACGTGGGACCTGGAAATTGGAATTGGGTTCTTAGGCTTAGCAGGCAGGCGTCTTAACCGCTAAGCCATCTCTCCAGCCCTAAAACAATATTTTAATTAATTAATTTACTTGCAAGCAGAGAGAAGGAGAGAGAGCAGGTAGGATAGGTGTACCAGGGCCTCTTGCCATTGCAAATGAACTCCAGATGCATGCACCACTTTGTGTATCTGGATTTACATGGCTACTGGGAAATCAAACCCGGGCCATCAGGCTTTGCAAGCAAGTGCCTTTAACTGCTGAGTCATTTCTCCAGCCCCTCTGCTCTCTTTCTTTTTATCAGTTCCACTAAGGGTTTTCCAATTGTGTTTATCCTTTCAAAGAACCAACTCCTTGTTTGACGGATGCTCTGTAATGTTTTTTTTTTTTCATTTGTTTGTTTATTTTAGGTTTCTATTTCATTAGTTTCTGCCCTGATCTTCATTATTTCTTCCCATCTTCTTTTTTCCAAGGACTTAAGGCATAGCATTAACTTGTTTACTTTAACTCTCTAAATGTTAAAAACATATTCATGAATTTGTGTATGTTTTATAGTCTTTCTTGGTATTTGCAAGGTGGGGGGAGAGACCTGGGGGAGGGTGGGGAGAGAAAGAATGAGAATAGGTGCCCTAGGGCCTCTATCTGCTGCAAATGAACTCCAGATGCATGCGCTACTTTGTGCACCTGGCTTTATGTGGGTCCTGGGGAATCAAACCCAGGTCATTAGGTTCTGCAGGTTAGCACCTTAACCACTGAGACATCTCTCCATCCCTCTAATTTTTTTTTCTGGCATTTTTTTTTATTGACAACTTCCATACTTCCAGGCAATAAACTATGTCAATTCCCAACCCTCCCCCACTTTCCCCTTCACAAATCCACTCTCCTTCATATCCCCTTCCTCTCTCTCTCTCTCTTAAATAACCACCCTCCCCCACAAAAAAGTAGGGAAGATGACTTGGGGGCTAAAGGTGATTATTTGCAAGGCGTGTGGACCTGAGTTCAATTCCCCACATAAAGCCAGAGGCACAAAGTGTTACATACATCCGGAATTCGCTTGCAGCATCCAGAGGCCCTGGTGCAATCATTCTGTCTTTCTCCTTGCATATATATAATTTTTTTTAGTAATGTAAATGCTAAGTCAAACATACTAGTCACAAAAAGTCACATAAGACTCCATTTCCATAAAAAGACAAGAACAGGGATTCTACACAGGAAGTAGGTAATGGGCACACATGTCTGGAGTTAGTTTGCGGTGGCTGTAGGCCACCCTCTCTCAATATATAATAACTCAAATATATAATATATAATATATATAAATAAATATATAATAATAATAATAATAATAATAATAATAATAATAGAAGTGAAGGCTGACACAGAGCGCTGCTCCCTAGAGTAAAATGTGGCCGCCACATAGCAGCGTGGAAAACGGCTTCCTACTTGTCTTTTATGTGGTCCTTGCCTAACGGGGTCAGACACTCCCTGCTTCCTTTTCATGGTGGGAATCATCCTAGTGAAAATGCACTTCTTCTCGCTCCTACGTTCCCAGAGTTTAAAGGCGGGCAGCCTTCTCATTCGGTTTGGAGCTGTGCTTCTGACATTCCCAGCAAAGCAGATGGCTCTCCCTCCCCACAAACAGGAGGCCATCTGGTGAGGGGGCATTTGGCTTGGACTTGGGGAAGGAAGCAACAACCCCATAATTCTACCTTATGTTCGAAATGCCATCACCCAGTGACAATAACGAATGCTTACTGAGCACTTATTATGTGCCAGGCACTGGTCTCAGAATGTCACGTGGGCCACAGTAACTCACTTATTCTGCCAACCATCCTATGAGATGGGGACTATTAATATCAAATCTTTTTTTAATTAGTTAATTATTTTTAATTGACAACTTCCTTAATTGTAAACTATATCCTATGGTACTTCCCTCCCTCCCTCCCCCCACTTTCCCCTTTGAGACTCCACTCTCCATCATATCCCCTCCCCCTCTCAATCAGTCTCTCTTTTCATTTTGATGTCTTCATCTTTTCCTCCTATTATGATGGTCTTGTGTAGGTAGTGTCAGGCACTGTGAGGTCATGGATATCCAGGCCATTTTGTGTCTGGAGGAGCACGTTGTAAGGAGTCCTACTCTTCCTTTGGCTCTTACATTCTTTCCGCCACCTCTTCCGCAATGGACCCTGAGCCTTGGAAGGTGTGTTAGAAATGTTTCAGTGCTGAGCACTCCTCTGTCCCATTTTTTTTTTTTTCAAGGTAGGGTCTCACTCTAGCTCAGGCTGACCTGGAATTCACTATGTATTCTCAGGGTGGCCTTGAACTCATGGTGATCCTCCTGCCTCTGCCTCCTGAGTGCTGGGATTAAAGGTGTGCACCACCACGCCAGACAATATCAATTTTTTTTTTGGTATAAAGAGAACTAGGTCCTATAGCTCAGTGGTAGGGGACTTCCCCTCCCGTGGGCATTGGGTTTCATTCTCAATGCTGGAATTAATTCTCAGTTTGGGAAACTGGGCTTGATGACTCAAATCTATAATCCCAGCACTTGGGAAGCAGAGGAATTTCGGACTACATAGCGAGACTCTGCCTCAAAGTACTGCCCTGTTCCCCCCCCCACACACACACAAAAAGGCAAGAAAGCCAGGCGTGGTGGCGCACGCCTTTAATCCCAGCACTTGGGAGGCAGAGGTAGGAGGATTGCCGTGAGTTCAAGGCCACCCTGAGACTACATAATGAATTCCAGGTCAGCCTGAGCCAGAGTGAGACCCTACCTCGAAAAACCAAAAGAAAAAAAAAAAGAAAGAAAGAAAAGAAAAGAAAAGAAAAGAAAAGAAGGCTGAGGAATGGCTTAGTGGCTAATAACCCTGGTTCGATTCCCCAGGACCCATGTAAGCCAGATGCACAAGATAGGACACGCCTCTGGAGTTTGTTTG